>CM043866.1:11620000-14020000 GCA_023846275.1 Vanilla planifolia | reverse complement strand
AGAAGAGGCATAGATTGGCTTGTAAAACACCTCCTGTACACATGCATTTCGTTTTGGGAAGAGCTCTCTTTGCACATAAAAAAAGATATCTTGCTCAATATCTGTTTGTTAAAGATAATTAATCATATAACACAACTATAGTAATCAAGAACAAAATAACACCAAGTTTTTTCCATGATTTGACCAAAACAATGCCTAGTTTATGCATAAGGCAAACAGAAACCTAAAATCTACAATGTCAAGTTGAAATAAGGGTAAACAATAAAAAAATCAAATCACTTTATGAGATATCAAACCATGAAAGCAAGAGAGACATCACCGAAAATGAGGGCTGATCTCACATCCAAATCCAACCTAAGGGGCCAAATAATAATCCTCTTCTACTTTCTTTTGAATCTTCCAAAGCCGGTAATGGCATTGAGTAAGATAACGCCAATGGCGCGATGAATAAATGGGTGCAACCATGGTGGCAAGAAAGTCCAAGAAGTGATTGACCAAGAGGTGGGGAAGAAGGAAGGTTCAACTAGGCGATGATGCACAAAAATGTCTTGGACGATAAAGGTCACAGCAATGTGAAAAGAAGATGATGGTGGAGATAGAGAGATTGGATAACAGTCCAAGTAAAGAAAAGGCTAACACATACCTTCTTGAAGGACTCCTATATGCACATGCACCCCAAAACACCATAAATACACTATAATCTCTCTTGATAGCAAACCAAAATCTCATCTTTTTTTTCAGTCCATAACAAGAGCTTAAATAAACTAAAAAGAGTACCCTAATTGAAAATATAAAGACAAAAATGACCCTCAATCTAAAAAATAATAAAATAAAAAGAAAATAGCAAGAAACTACATAAAAAAGTGCACTAGAAACTAAACAAGAAACACCAGAGATTTTATAAATAATTCGTTATAACTTAATAGCTTAAACAAACTTAATAAGACCTTTTTTGCTCTTTTTGGGTCATTGTTTGAGATCTAATCGGTAGTCAACAATGAACTTCGGTCTTTTGAACTGAACATACTTTTGGATCTTCTTGCCGTGCGACATTAACTACCTCATTCCCACCAAGAGCTCTGCTCTAAAGAGTTGAAATCCATGTAATTCTTCAACATGTCTAATGCTAATCTCTAAACGCATTCATAATCCACCAAGTGCCTTCTAATGATGGCTAATCTAACCAACAAACCAAAAACTTGTAAAGAACATTACGATTACAAGTCATATCAATTAAGATACAATTAATAATAAAAAACCTAATACCTTATGATAAAAGAGGTGGGTTATCACTTGAACATCTGAAGTTGACTTAACATATAAATTCCCATCATACAAATCACTCTTATATGATAACAAATTCTCAACATTAAAGATATCACTAACAAACGTGTAAGACAACAACTCTTAAACATAGTCATTGGGATTCAAATTTTTAATAGTTTTAAATAAATCCCAATCTTTTATATATAACATTTTATATTTAGTTGGAACAAATATTTCAAAACTAATACGCACTAACACATAGTCTCCCTCAGTAAATTCTCTTAAAATTTTACTTCAATTAATAACTTCAAAATATTTTGAGTTACTAGTTTCAATTTATTACTTTATCTTTTCATACATATTTTAAAAATATTTAACAAATTAAAATGTAGAATTAGAATAAAGATAGGTTAAAATGTCTACCAAACTAATATGCCTCTTAGAATTTTAACTATAGCCTATTTCAAAATATTATAATTTTATGACCCTGAAAACAATATTATTGTATGAAAACTTAACTGTGGACAAGTGTAAGTCCTAACCCAATACTTTTTTTAACTACACTTCTCAAATTCTCCAAAGTCTTATTGACTACCTTAGTTTGGTCATACGTTTAAAAGTGGAATGCAAACAAGAATTTCAAATTTATCTCAAATAATTTTGATAAAATCTTTCAAAAAATAAGAAATAAATCCACATCCCTATCTAACACTATAATGTTTGACAATATATAGCCTAACAATTTCTTTGAAAAATAGCTTGACAATATAGATGAATAGATCATTAGTTTTTTAATATGAGGTGAAATGTATCATTTTAAAAAATTTATCTACTAATATAAATATCTTATTAATTTGTCGAGTAGTATGTGACAGTCCTAGAACAAAATCCATTAATAAATTCTCCCAAAGTCTACTAAGAACTAACTAAACTTATTTCATGGTATTTGTTAACTTATACACTTTATATTAGGAGATAATTTGATCCATGCTTTTCTTTAGTGAAAGATAGTAAAACTTAAATTCTACTATGTCAATAGTTATATCTTCACCCATATAATCATTTATTTCTCTATAATGTAATTCAATACTTAGAAAATACCAAAACAAACTTCTAAGAATGCACAAAGCTTTCCTATAAATAGATATCCCTCTATTATGACAAAAAAACCATACAAAACATACAAACTTTCCCCTTAATTCCTTATAAATTATATAAAAATAATTTAAGTAATCGTCCTTCAATCTATAGAAAAATAAAATATTAAATTCGAGAGAAGACAACTAATATTACTCAAGATAAAGTATTTGTTCGCTTATTTTGATTGCCAGATTTCTGCTTCGAGACAAGGGAGTAATCCTACAAAAGTTTGACTCTTTGTGTATGCATATGATTTAATTTTCTATACAAATTAATGTGCTTCAAGACATAATGAACTATTGTCAAAGTAAATTATTTATGGAATAAATGATATTTCTAATACCTTAGAACTTGCATAATGACATAGAATTCTTTATTATACATTGAATATCTCTATTATGCATTATTTAACTTTTTACAAAAATAAATTATTGGATGTCCTTCCTAATTTAAAATTTTATTAGTTCTAATGCTTGATTCATCAAAAGTAACTTCAAACATCTTATAACAAAGTCATGAAGGCATTAATGTAATTAACCTATTAGTCCACAAAAATTGGTCCTTAATAGATCAATAATGATTCTATCACTATATTAAAATTTTTAGTAAATTTCTTATCGAATATAACTAACCCATAAAACTATGGATCTTTAGAAAATTTCTTAGAACAAATCAATCCACTAATGTTTATCTTATCAAGATCAAGCTGAAGACCTTCAATGGTCACAATAAAGCTTAAAAAATTCACTTCAATCTTTATAATTAGATAATTTTTTGAAGTTCACAAATAATATTTTCACTTCAACATTTTAAAAACTTTTCTAAGATGCTCCAAATGAAAATATCCATTAGAATTATATATTGAGATATTATCAAAATAAAACAAAAGAATTTACCAATAAAAAGTTTTAAGATCATATTCATCAATCACATAAAAATAATATGGACATTTAACAATCCAAAAGACATAATTAATCATTTATATATTCCATTTGGAGTTTAAAAAGCTGTCATTCATTCATCTCTAGGCCTAATTCTAATATAATGAAAACTACTTCTAAACTTTATCACTGATAAGCAGTTGGCACTAAAAATTAAATCCAACATGTCATCAAGTCGTATTGAAAACTTATATTTGATAATAATTTTATTGATTGCTCATCTATCAATACACATCCTCCAATATTCATCCTTTATGAGTATAGATACCACAGGAGCAGCATAGAAACTTAAATTCTCTTAAATGAATCCTTTTTTAAAGAACTTATTAACTTGTCTCTTGAGTTTAATATGCTAAATAAGGTTTATCTTGTAATGTGATAGATTTGAAAGTTGTGAAATGAAGATGCAATCAATGCATGTTGGAAAACCCTCATAGGAGACAGCAGATTTGGAAGCTCCTCAAGGGGAAGATTAGAACATTCCAATTATTTGGTAACTCTTGAGGAAATGCACTCCTTAGGCTCATCAATTAGAACATTATTAATTTGGTGGAGCCACAAAAAGTTATTGTCAAGAAATTCTTTCTTAAGATGATCAAATCTAACCTTTTATAATTTCAAATATTGTTCATCCTTCAACTCATAATCTTTTTTGGGTTGACGATTTAAACATCTTCTAATTGTTAGAAAAATAATCAACTATAACTTTCTTTCTATAAAGTAACAAGTTTCAATTCAGAAGACAATTTGAAAGGTTAAACCTCCTTAGATGACCTAAAAAGGTAATACTGTGTTGGTCATTGACTTTAAACATGAGTGTTATCTCTTCCATAGTTTACTATACTTAGATCATACCACCAATATTTCTATTTGTTTTAATTATTAGAGTTAATAGTTAAGCTTTATATAAAATTGAAAATTTTGAATTTTGAGAGAAACATAGGAATTGCTATGTTTCCCTTGTCTGTTCCAAGGTCCACATATAGCACGTAGAATTGACACAAAACACCAAACTAAATGTATCGCAAACTGACATGATGGATAATACAATACATTGACTATAGCATACAATACATTTGAACAAAAGAATTTTGGAATTTATAGGACTTTGCAAATTTATGAAAATAAGAATAAGGGGGTATATTATGGATAGGTTAAAAACAAATATATTATGATAATTTGGATAATGGTATGTATAGAAAGCCAAGAAAAGAGGCAAATTAAAAAAAAGAATATTTTTTTATAAAAAAATAGTGATGTAAATATATTGTTAATACGTTGTCTTTGGGTATTTTGAGATATTATCATTGAATTATAATACATTATTTTACATTATTCTATGTTTCCTATCACCATTCTAATATGCATGGTATTTAATAGTATTTATCATAATTTATTAATAGTATTTAGAATGAAAAATATGAAGGAATTTGGTAGTATATCATGATATTATAACATGATATTTGGTATGAAATAAATAGGAAATAACAATATGCAAAATTGGGTTTCCTTATGATATCATCTCACAACTCATGAAGGATACTCCAAATTATTGGTGGTTACATCGTTAATACTTTGTGCAGAAGGGAAAGTATCGGTTATATTCCATACCTTGATCTGTTATAGTGCCATATATAGCAATGAGTATTTTCTATATACCATATCTTGAGCTAAAATGGTGCCACACATATATGATATGACCTCTTTTTTGTTTTCATAGTTAATACTCTATGCAAATCGACGAGAATTGGCCCTCAATCATACCTTTACTATTGTGGATTTGTTCTAGTACCATATGCAAAATTTGAATAACAAAAAATATTAGAATTTTTCTTGGTATAGTTTATACATCGATACCATTGAGTTATTTTGTTTTTATTATTTATAAAATATTAGTTTATTCTAACATTATCATGTATTGCTATTACTACATCATGTTTTACTAATTAATTTATCTATAAAGTTCTTTGGAGTTTCATTTGGTACTTATATCATAAGACATATTATTGAATCACATAAAGAGTAAAATCTTGATGAGATGGATGATAAACAGAGCTAGTTGAGAGTACAAGTTCGAGTGTTTTTGGAAAATATTATTATTATATATATTATACTCATACATATATTATGTTGTACATTATAATGTATGTATTGTGAGAACCTTTACTCTATTATATCATAGTTAATCATAATTTCAATACTCACAATTGATTATAATAAATAGTTCTATGAGTATTTTAGAAATTTGATTATTATTTGAATATCAAAGTTAAGCATAAGAAATTAATAGATTTGGTATTGTCTCACAGTTATTCCCTATCTAAGAAATATTCTCTATTAATAATATTTATGATTATTAACTATTTTGGAATAAATATTTTGTTAATTAAAGATCAAGGTTAGGCAAGACATGACTATAATAGTCTTTGGGTTGGGTTAACATATTAAAATATGTAGTCAGATTCTTATAATTATAAGAGTGTTTGGACTCCTATGCATCGACTGTTGTGAAAAACTAAGAAAGTAGAGAAAGGGAAACCCAAGGTTGAGTCGTGTTATTTTGGTCAATGAAAAACATGACTCTTGCATGAGGTGGAAGGTGTTAATAAAACTTGAACGATGTTAAATCCTTATGCTCTATATGGTGTACTTCTCGTGTGGTGGGTTACTTCTTCTAGTTGATTTGTACACAGTATGGTGGGATCTTTTCTCAAACACTATTCATGTTAAATGGCATGAGCTTTTGCCATAATATCAAAGCTCCCTTTGAAAATCCAAACTATGAAAGAAAAATATTAATAATAAAATAAACAATGCTTTTGAGTGTAATCAACTCCTAGGTATATGAGTATCAATTATAACAATGCTTTACATAAACAATCTAAGTGCATTGAATAAGTATACATGTCAAAAGTGTGATCAAATAATATTATATATTAAGATGGAAGTACAACCAATGAGTATCAACCAAAAATCTGAAGATTCATTCTTCCAAAAAAATTACAATCAATATCAGATTACTTATTAAAAATGTCCATATGAAAAAAGTAAATAAATAAACTTTACAAAGGTAGTGACAAGCAATACCAAATATTCCAAGGGAGCAACAAGAAGCTTTATATTGTGATAAAATGCCAAGATCCAAAGTTTACACCTTGGAACTATTATGTTATAAATAAACAAAGTTCAATACCCATATAATGTTAGGCTCACTTGGTTTAGAAAACGTGGCAGCATTACTCTCAATAATTGATCCAGAACTTGGGCACCTGTTGATTCAATTGTTTCAACTGGGATTGCTCGAAAGAGGAAAGGTACTTCTATTGTTACCTACATATCATAGCAGTATTAATTAAAATTCAAACTTGTATTATTTCATAAAGAATGCAATGATTAATAGAAGTAGATGAAACCTCAATGGTAGTGTCTGTGGTAAGCTGTTGCGTCTGTGAGTTTTGTAAAGAAGAATTATAAGAAACTTTATTCACCATAGAAGCTGCATTTCCCATATGAAATCAATGTCAAGGACTCCTGAAAAGGCATAGCTCAACTTAGAAAAATAAAATAGTTTTCTATTCTAGCATGCATGACGAAAAAGAGTAATGCTATGGTACAAAATCCACCAACTGAACTCTCTAGTCAAGTGAGTTATGATCACTAGACCGTAGGTTCCTTTAGTAGATAGGTTGACCATCAAAGCATATCTCTAACAAAAACCATTTGATCTTGTCTAAGTTGGCAAGACTCCTACATTACTATTTAAGAAAAGCTTATTCACCATAAAATCTTTGTTTTTCAAACATAAAATTGAAGTCAAAGGACTCTCAAGAAGGCATGTTTGAGCTTTAATTGAAGGCCATGCCTTCAAGAAAGAGATACAGAGAATAAATTGTAATATAATTTATATGTGAATTCAAACCCTCAAAATTCCTATAAGTACAAATAATTTGTTTATCACCAAATTATGATAATTTAATGACCAAAAAGATTTTCCCTAGAAATGGTTTCTAAGCAAGATGTGTCTTTAAGAATCCTCTCGGAGAAGAATAAATTCTCCTTTATCAAAAGGGGCAAGAAAGTATCAAATAGGAAAGTTTCTATACAATGTATGTAGTAGCATAGCTAGGTGTTGAGGCATTCTTTTAGAAAAGATACCTCACCAACCATAAGAAAGGTAGAGGGACTATGATGTCATAGTATTCATAATGCAATGTTCAGCACCCAATAAGTCAATGGAGGAAATAAAGAATAAGATTCCTATAGACAAGGAGAATTGTTGTTGAGCTATATAAGTAGAACATGTAAGACCATGACCATATATTACTAAGGACTTTTTGAGCGAAAATCCATGAGAATGGTTGGAGCCAAAGCATGTAATACCTTGCCCATTTGAGGTACATCAAATGAAAAAAATGAATAGAATATTTATCAAACAAAAAAAACTAATAATTACTAGATATATTAATTATTCTGGAAAAAATGAGGTAGCTAAGAAAAATAAAATAATTTTCATTATTTATCAAACCACCTCTAGAGCAAACCCAAACAGTCAAAAGATCTCCTTGATGATAGTAATGGACTGAGCACCCCTATAAAAACCACTGCATTTCTCTCTCACTCCAAACAGTGAAGAGAGTTTCTATTATTAAAATAAATTTTAATATTACCAGCAATTAACACATCTAGATTCTATAAAACCATGAATTGTTGCTGATTACACTAAATTTAAAAATTTCAGACTATGTGGACAAAATTATACCAAAAGAAAATGCAAAAACAGGTCCAACCCAACAAAAATAGTGCTTTGCAATCCATGAATTCTGGAAAGAGAAACGTAATCATCCTTTCATAGTTTGGGCACCTTGCGTCCAGTTTAATCTTTTTATATCTTAAACAGCATAAGCTTACATAACAACCCAACTATGTTAGAAGCCATGTTAGCAAAGGCAGAACTCACAAAAAAAATACAGGATATACAACATAAACCGAACTGCCTAACAAGAATTATTATAGAAGAGTTATTTCTCAAAGAGCTGTTATACCGGAGAACTTATCATTCTGCGACTCCACAAGCGGCGACCCTTCCAGCTACCAAAAAAGAGTAGGAATCATATAACTTACAGAAGCCCAAGGGATGTGGAAGAATGCCGACTTCAAAAAGTACCTTACAGGACAAGAGCCGAATGCAACATCCATAGGGCTCCACTTCGACCCGGACGACTAGGACAGGGCATACCTCAAAAGAAAAGAACTTGATGCGGTAGACATAACACCTAAAAGTATTGTCATCTACCCTCTCGATCCTCTGCGCGTCTAGTACAGAGTACTGGCTCGCCGGCAGTGCCATGTACTCCGCTGCAACCAGATTCAAATAATTGTAAGTATTCAGTCTCTCTCCCTCCCTCTCTCCTCTCTCTCCCTCTCTCCAGCTTTCTTACAAAGGGGTCGTTGTAGCTGCTGAACGGTGGCTGATTCCGACCGTCGGGCAATGAATCGAGCTTTGGAAGCGGGAAAAACGGCCGAAGCGGAGACGGTTACGGCGTGGCGGCGGATAAAGGGAAGGCGGGCGCGACCAGAAGGGAAGTGAGCCAAACCGCAGCCCAGGCCAATGGACGACGACCGGACCGCCATCTGGTCGATTTGTAATGGAGACGAAGAGAACATTGGCGTTTTGACCTAAATTCAGGCTTACGCTCGCGGAAAAAGGTAAGATCTAACTGCCTCCTGCTTTGTGGCTAGAATGTAGTATTGAGTCAATATTATTTTTGGGTAATTTCTTGTTTAAAAAAATAATAGCGCCAAATAAAGTTCAGATGTCGATGGATGAGTTCCAAGAAAAAATTAATTTATTATATCTTAAGGCTATAAATTTTATTGATTATTGTTTTTTTATTTAAACTTTCATTGATGATAAAAATATTGTCTTAGTGTCATTATGTAAAAACTTGTTTTCTACTTGATATTTTTAATGGCTTATGTGTTTTTAATTGAACTTTATAAGTAAGTTTTTATTTGCTTAAAGTTCCAATAGTGGTGATTAAAAATCCCTAAAGTGTGTTTAATGGTAAAAAGAAAGTTTTCATCTTACAAAACTATTATGTAATAGATTTTTTTTTGTTAAATAACAGGTATTGTTCATAGTAATCTCCATTTAAACCAATTTATATTTGTAATATTATCAATTGCATTATTTTGTTTTTTCAACATTATCATATTATAAGTCTTTAAAAAAATTAGTAGTTATTTAACCTTGAGACTTGATTACATAAAAAAATTATTCATTTATTATAGATTGATAAGGATAAATAAGAAAAAATAGATAAATATGAAAAAAAAGATAAAAATGATTTAGGTATGAATAAGCATAAGTATAAATAAGAAAAGATAAATATAAATAATAGTTGATGAGTATAAATAAAAAAAAACAAGAATAACGTGGATAAACATAGATAGAAATAAGTAAACATTATAAGTATAAATAAGCTTATATTGAAAAAAAAAAATTATACAAAACAATGAAGCACGGTGAATATGAATATTTGAAAATTTCAATGATAATAATAAGCTCCTCTAGCCATCAGCCAAGTCGATGCCAAATAGCTTTGAGGATCTTGATTATTTGAGAAAGTTATGAAATGTTATCAATGGATATACTAAGAAGTATATTGGATGCATAATGTCATATTAGCTTGCTTGGATAGGCAAACATGTCCTAAGAAGCTATCCTATCAAGCCCTAAGAAAAGCATAAATAAAACAGGGGGAGGGAGAAATAATTTGCATATGGGATGTCCATTTTTTTATTAATGGATGAGAACTATCACATGTAAATCTAACAATTTACAAGTTTTTAGCAAAGGTAATTAATTGAAAGGTAAAAAATGAAGATAATATTCATTAAATGACTCATTATTGTTGGAAAAATCTAATTTTCCAAAGAAACTCTTATGGGATAAAACTATTACATGCTATTATTATCATTGAACCAAAAACATTATGATTGCATTGTCCTTTGGGTTGCATATTTCTAACTCAAGTAGATTTTGTCTTTCTCAAAAGAGCCCTCAATATCATAAAACTATAATATCTCATATAAATATTAGAATCATTCTCTTAATAACTAATATAGAATAATTTATTCTTATGTCATCTATCTAGATGCCTATTAAATATCGCTCATTATCTAATGATTCTTCCCTTGAAATATCATCCAACCTTCACTTCTTATTCTTTTTAATTTTATATATTATAGGCTCACTAACTTCTACTTGATTTATCTTCAAATCATTTTAGATTAGTAGAGAAAGAGCACAATCAAAAAAGAGATAGAAAAAGATGACATTAAAAGAGAAAGAAACCATTTAAGACAAAAAGTAATTATAATAATTATTTAAAAAGATAACTTTGGTAAGAGAGAGAAATAAAGAGGAGGAGAGAGAATAACATCAAGAAAGAGAAAATAGAAAAAGATATAAATAGGGGAAGAAAAAGAGAAAAATAAAGGAGATAGTAATGAAGATATTTTTTTTAAAAAGAGAAGAAAATATTTTATATGAAAAAAGAAAGAAAAAGAGGAAATATTATTGAAATGTTTTGAGGAAAAAGTTAAGAAGCCATGCCAAGGAGAGAGAAAAACAATTGTGAGGTTTTATGATAAAGAGAAAAGAAGAGAGTTAGAGAGAAAACAAATATTTGAGAAAAAGGGTAACAACTAAGAATAAGCCAAATGTAGTCAAGCAAGAAAGGAAAGAATCAAAAACATAAAAGACTTTGAAAATAAGAATCAAATTCATTTGTATGATCAATCATCAAAATTAAAGTAGGCATTATTACATAATCTAGATATATTTGATTTACTATTTGATGTTTGATGGTTGTCAACCTTCACTTAAAATAGAACTCTTTTTAAAAAAAAAGTTTTTGAAAAATAATGATAGTTATGTGATGATTGATATATTGTAAATATTTTAAAAATTTTAAAAATGGTTATATTTCACGTTGTAAAATGTGATGCATATTTTGCTATAAAATGAGCATGAAAATATAAAATCATAATATTGTATTTAGAATAATTACTTTATTTGTGTATAATAGTAAGGATACAAACTTAGTTGTATGGAATTAGAATCAAGGAAAAAGAAAAAAAATTATGGGCATGAGATATATGTTGAATAGTAAATTTTTAAATATTATTATACAATTTATTTGGTTTTGTAATATGTACTTAATATATTAAATATTATTATTACATCAATTTGAAATTATGGACACAAGATTTGTGTTAGAATAACAAATAAAATGATATTTATTACTTGTCTTATAATGCATGATAAGAAAAAAATATTTCAAAATTTTAAAATAAAAATATTTTTGAATATAACTTTTTGAGATAAAGCTAATTGCATTTGTTTGAAATCAATCACAATTTGTTTGAAATTTATATGAATTTTGTAAATTACTATATAATTACTTAGTATATATATAACTAGAAAATAAACCCTTGAAGTCCCATTCCCTTTCCCATCACCGAAGTACATTAACTCTAAATTTCTCTCTTTTCACACAAGAGGCTTCAAAATCTTAAAGAAATCTTTGCTTTGAGTAATGGGAAGCCCTCCTTTTTGACTTATTGCTTCATTGTACACTTTAGTTAAAACTTTAATTGTCAAATGAAAATCGCAAGCTACCAACTAAAAACCCTTTTCCTCTTACACAAACAATGACAAATCAATGATAAGACTTCAATTTCTTAGTAGATAAAGCATCCACTTGTGTTTAATTAGTGGATATTCAAGTTGACATAATTCGTGTGGCTTGCTTATTATGATAGCCAAAATCAAGGTAGATGCTTTGATTTTGTTGGCATTGAATTGGGATTTCAAGTTATTATAGCTATAATTAAGAGTTTTTAAAGAAATTAAGCTCTCTTTGGGGTTGTGAAAGAAAGGAAGAAATTTGATGAAATTTAGATATTGTAAACTTATTGTAAGTGCAAAAATGCGTAGGGGCCAAGTAAGAAAAGAGTTATTAGTTTTTTATTTTGAAATTAATTGTTTTTAAATGTGTAAATGCTTAAGAAAATTTAAGAGCACTGGATGTTAAGTCAATTATGATTATAAATTAAGATTAATTTAATTATAAAATAACTTATATAGGTTATGAAGAATATATTTGGATATATTCTTATTGTGTATGATCAAAATAACAAGTTAATTGAGAAAGTAGATCTCCAATACAAAGATCATATGGGTAAATAGATTAACTATGATGTAAATATACTTGTTTATTTAATATTCCTTATGTATGTTATAGTAAAATAATATTTCTTGCTTATGATCATGAGAATAAACTTATTCATACATTTGAATTTGAATCACAAGATTTTTTTATGACTTATTGTTGATAAATAAATAAGATTTATGAGTGTGAAATTGAAAGAAAGAAGTTATACAAGTAATAAAAAAATATATAATTGTTTAAATTAACCATATCATAAGGATGACATATTAAATAGACATGATAAAATAAAAAAAATATTTTTTTCTACATTGTTATCCTTAAAATCAAGTGTAGTGCTTGAGACATACTATATTTTATTACTAGTATTCTGTGCAAGACAACTAGGTATGGTTATATACCATATTATAATATAAGATGATGTCAGATGAAGTAATGATTAACCTCCTAAAGAGTTGTCACTAACTATCTTCGGAGAAGCATGGTAGCTAAGTGTGGGTGTGTGGCTCATGTCAGGGATGTTATCACTAATTTACTTTTGGGTTTGTAAGATAGCTAGGTGTGATTTTTAAAGCCATATCAGTGATAATTAATATGATACTAACTAATTGATATGTTTATAGGAGAAGATCTATTCATTTGAAATCTTTTTATGGGTATTAATATAAACATGATATGATATATAAGTATTGATAATAGTCATGAAGAAATATGACCCAAATTAAGTTAAAAAATTAATTGAAAAAAAGTTGAATAAATAAAAATAAAAAAAACATAAATAGAGGAAAAGACAAATTTAATCAAATGATTAATTTCTTTATTATTTTTTAATTTAATATAGTTGTTCCTTCTTACTTATGCTATTTATTATTTGATTTATACTTTTGATGTTATTTATATTTATTTTATCTTATTATTTTATTATTTATGATTTATCTATTGAGTTTTTTAGGGTCATTACTTATATTTACATTATAGGCCAGCTTGGTTCATAATATCGAGATAGGGATTCTAGGAGGATCTTAAACTCAATTATACATAGAATATATGTTGGATGTTTGGGACTTGATCAGAGAGATATGTTATGTGATTGTGATATAGATTGTATGATATTATTTGGATTTAATGTTGATGCACTTAGGAGTTGTGTATGGCTTACATTTTATGTATCTCATAGATTTTGTGAATTTGGTTGATATAAACTATGTTTTAAATGTGTTTCTTAATTTTAAATTTTATATAGATTATAAATTTTATTATTTATGTAATACTAATTATCAATATATATTTGATGATAAATTATTATATATAGAAAAAAAATAATTTATAAAGGTGATTTTGTCTATCTTTTCTCTAGAATTATAAGCAATGTAGTTGGGTTTGAATATTGTTGACAAGAAAATTTAGGTTAAAAATGGTTTCATCTTCACTCCAATGGGTTAAGAGGGGCATGAAACTAGTTGTATAGTGCTAGCAACAAAAAAAGGGGAAAATAATAAAAGGTTATTCAAAAGAATTAGACATAATTAATATCTCAACAAAATTTAGCATGTGTTCTTCATAAAACATTACATCTCATTTCGGGAAACAACTACTTGGTATTGTTGATTATGGAGACCAATGGTTGAGTGTATCTCACACTAGGGAGTGATCTGATTATTAAGGCCCTACTTCACTACTTATTAAATAAGATATAAAATTAGAGGTATGTATAACTAAAATACCAAGTGAGGATATCAAATCATTAGATAAAGACTTAATAGTGCAACAAATCTAAAAACTAATCATTTAACCACATATACTAAATAAAATATTGATATAATTAAGTGATCTAACTATAAAAAAGTGTATAAACTATCCAATAAAAAATAAATATTATAGCAAATCTATACAGATCAATATGCATATAGTATAAAAATCCATCACAAGATAAAAGACTAATCACTATGCTAACTAACAAGAAATATCCTCATCTATAGCATCTATATCCACATCTCTCGAGACAATGGATGTATTAGGTGTGATGTAAATACTAAAAAAATCTAAAGAGTTTAATAAGTAAATCATTAAAATAATAATATATATAATTATTATTATTATTAAAAAAGATAAATTATGATATGATAATAAAAAATAATGGCCATAATACTATAATTCATCATATAAAAAATTAATTAAATTTAAGAACAAATTTGTATGTACATATTGATGTATGTTATTTTATTTTCTCATTTTTTATTTATTATATTTTGTAAGGCTCAATCATTTATTACTTATAAAAATAAATTTATTATTTTTTTATTAATTTCTTTTCTAATATTTTTAAATATTATTCTAATTCCATCCATTTTAGATTATTATCCTCTAAAGTCAATACACATTTTATAAATCTCATAGAAGGTTATTCTCATCTTAATGTGTTATCTTCACCTTATATCATATATATCAATTATATATAAATGTAGATAGACTGTCTTACCATGTACATGTATATTGGACAACATTTTTATAGTCATATGAAGTCATATCACTCTTCACCCTAATCATATGAGGTAATATTATTAGTAGTAGAGCAACCTCACTTTAAAGATAATATTGTAGGGAATGAATTATTCAATACTAATAAAATGATCAACTATCTATATGATTAACCTAATTTCTCTTAAGGTACATAATCTGAAATCAATACTAAGAAAAAGAATTAGTAAATATGACACTATAGTTTTATTACCATCAAACAAATAATATAATAATCAAGGGTAAAACATATTAAATATTAATATATCATTTATTTTTCTCAAAAAAAATTAGGGGTTAGCTGTTACTTACCATCCATGGCCTAAAACTATGGTACATTAATAAATAAAATAACATCCCATTTTCTCAAAAAGAAGTCAATCCTCAAAATACTACAAGCTTACAATACAAAAGAGCTCAATTTAAAATCCATTTAGGTCTAACATAGATACATATAATTGTCTCCTATGGTATGCAAGACACAACAAAATGTTATAAGTTTTTCAATTTGACCTAAACCCCATCCAAACGAAAACCAAAATATGAGCAACCTAAAACTCATTTGAATAACATCCCAATAAATGAAAATCTCAAATAAAATTTCACCATTTTTATTAATTTTTTTTTAAAATGGATTAATTTTCTTAGTTTTTTCTCCTTATATATCCAAGCTTCTATTGTAGCTTTCTTTACCTATAGCAACTCTTAAGATCTTTCTTCACTTATTCACTTCCTTCCATCTGCCAAGCTCTCTTCTCTATTCTCCACCATGATCCCCCAAAATAATTGAAAGATAAGGACCTTATAAGGGGATTTTATGATCCTCTTATTAAATATTAATATTTAATAATTTAAATAGAAACTTTTATAGTTAATAAAATTCTAAATATTTTAAATTGTATCCAAAAAATATAAACAACATATCAATAAAGTTCTCATAACATGCTTTTGTCAATGATATGCTTAAGTGTTATTTCAACTACTACTATTGTGACATATATTTCAAGATATGTTTAAACTTCTCAATTGTCAAAAATAAGTTTGTACATAGCAAATACCAAAATCAAATACACAAATACTTAAGTACTTCATAATTAAATATTTAGGCCATCACAATTGCACTCCAAAATGGCCATCTTAAGATGGGGTCAAATTCATCGATTATCATTAAATCAATTGAGTTAAAAACAAATAGTGGATCATTGATGATTTTGTTGTAGGGGATACCATAAAGAGTAAAAGGATATCATCATAAAAAATATTACCAATGTAATTTATATGAATTATCAATACTTAAGTTTTAGCTTAGTGATAACTTTGGTAAATAATTGATTATAGCTAACATGGATTTATATGAATCAAGATTTATATATTTTCATGAGGGATAATGTGGATTCTTCATATATAAGCTATTTAATGGGCTTGAAGTTTTTATGTGAAACATTTTTTACCTTAATAAGATTTGATTATGACGAGTATATGATGATAAATTGGTCATAATAACATGAAAGCTTGAGTGTGATCATAAACGTAAATATGTATTATTTTCATAAATCTATATTAGTCCTAGCACAATATCTAAATTAGAAATAAGAATAAATCATACCAAAAAAGTTTATATATCTCAAAAGTTAATAAGAATAAGACATCTTATGGAGATTTCAAGATAACTACCATGATAGTAACAATTTGAAAAGGTTTTAGATAGGACTCATGTTAAAGATGTAATAAATTAACAAATCTTATGGAAATATGGTTCTTCATGCAATTGAAATAAATTGTAATTGTAAGAAGATATGCAATATCTCCAAATAAGCTTATAGTAATCTACAAAGTTAATGAGAACAAGATAACTTTTAGAGATTCCAAGATAACTATCATGATAGTATATCATCTTATAATGTTTTAAATGACTCTAACATGAAAATATAAGGATTTAACACATTTAGAAAAATTGCATTTGCCAAAAAAATAAGAATACTTTGTAAGTATAAGATGGTACTCATAAAAGTATATATTTGTAAATATCCTTGCATGCTTTAACAAAACTAAGGTCATCACTATTGTATCATTGATCATCATACCATTTGTTTGATAAAAGTAAAATCATCACTTTAGTTTTACTAATAATTTTAAGTAATTTTTTTATCATGTATCTTAAGCTAAAATATAAATTAATTATTTAAAGAGTTTGCTCAAATATTTTTAGGAACAATTTATAGACTAAGACATGTAAAGGAGTGTTGGTGACTTTGTTCAAAGTTGGCTTACTTGTAGATCATAAAGTTATTCTTCCAACTCTTGGTGGAGAGGCTATCTATTCAGAGCTTATCATCTATATTTTATTTAAGTTAGATTGTTAAACTTATCACTTAATATTAATATAACATACTTAAGATTGCATTGCATATTTAACTTATCTAAGCTTTTGTTAAATCTTGTGTTGAGTTATTGAGTTTATTATAACTACATTGGGATTGCAGTGTGATTCAATAAGAGGAGATGAATTATTATATTTAAAAATTTGGATTTCATAAAAAATATTTAAAAACGTATTTTAAAGTAATTTTTTAATAAGTTGAGCAAGTCTCTAAAAGTATTTTTCATAAATTCTAATTTTATTGTAAAACATGTTAAATTTTTTAATAATAAATATTTATAAAAATTGTGACATAAAAATATTACTAAAGATTTAATTATACATTAATAATTTTTAGATGGTTCGACTTAAAACCAAACTTATGTTTATTCATGGCAAATATTTGGAACAGAAAAACAAAACTATAAATATAAGTCTTTCTCTAAAGATGAGTAAGCTAAATCCTCACAATAACAAAATAAAAGACACGAGCTACTATGTTCTTACAATGAAATAAAATTAATAATGAAATAAAAATATTTAACAACACAAAAATGAAATTAATATACACAAAGATTTTATACTTGATAAAATTCTTAATGAGGTGCAAGTATTTTAATTCAATTAAGAATAAAAAAAATAAAAACTTAGCTAATTTTTAAGAAAAGTTGAACTTAAAGGTTGATAAGTACTAATTACTAATGGTTGAATGACTTAAAAGTTTTTTCACAATTTATCAAATTTTTTTATCCGAAATCATCAAACCATTATGTTAAAATATTCTTCTATTTATAAGTATTTTTAATAACTTAAAATAGTTACCAAATAGACAAATTAGTTGTCACTAGTTAGTGAGCATTTTTAATAAAAAACTTATGTATTATTTAAATTAAAGGTCTAAAGGCTTGCAAATAATGGCTAAAAGAGCCATTGCATAGGAGTTTAATGATTAAAAACATTCTAGAACATTTGATCACAAAAATTGTGTGATTAGACAAATGGGATTAAATTGATACTGTTTAGAAATTAAGATTTGATATGATCTATTACATCTGAATTTTGCTAAAATAGCTAGATTTAGATATTACGCTTGGTTTAAACATGGACCATGTGATTGTTAGATTGTACATTCAAGCAAAAAATCTAATTAGGCATTTTAAAAGGTAGATGAGATTATGATCATTCAGTTACGAAATTGTACTATCGAATAATTCACGCCACTCTCACATTTAGAAACCTAAACATTCAAAACTACTGTTGAGTTTTAGTCCCACATCATTTGATTAAGGTATTTTTGTTTCTTTATTAGTGTTAATCTGTGTTTTTTAATCAACTTATTAGGGATGACTATCCCGTGGCTCACTCAAGATGTGATTACCCATGCTGTCAATGCATATAATTTAATGGAACCATACTCATGTGACAATGTTTTATCCAATACACTTATATAAGGGTTTTGGAGTGTTCCTTCGACATGGTTACAATAGAAATGGGTTCAGGAATAATATCTAATCCGATACATACAGTTTAGTTTTGAAGGGTGGCAGTAAGTTAAGAAGATTTATATTTTTATTTATTTTATTCATTAATAATTATATTATTAGTTTTTATTAATTAATTAATATTAATATTATATATTTTTTATGGCAAATTAATAAATGAAAATTTTTAAATATATGATCAAGATAAAATACTCTTTAAGATGATCAAGATAAGATGATCAAAGATATTAAAGATCTAAATATTTTTCTAAGATGATTAACTTAAATAAAATTTAATTTGTATATTAGAAATATAATTTTAATCAAACTTGACATTCTAATAAGAAAAATTAAGATAAAAATTAAATTTAAAATGTATCTCTTAGTATTTTATCACTTTAACAAAGATGGTCTTCATAAGATCTAATATTTGCTCATCATTTTTTTAAGTTCTTTTATAAATATGAGTATTAATTATCTAAAATTTAAAAATTTACTTAAAAAATTTATTAAAAATACTTAATATTTGTTATCATTAAATAATTCATAATAGCCAAGGGTAAACAACATAATAAAAATCTTGTTAATAATTTTTCAAAGTAAATATAAGTTTAACTTAAGCTTATAGTTAAGAAAATCTAGTTAAAAAACTACTTAAAAGATGTTTAATTTAGCATTATTATCTTTTATCTATTGGTGGTACATTACAATCTCTAATATTTTACCAAATGATATTCATTTTGGCTTAAAATAATAATTATAGTATAAAGTTGTCATGACATCATAAGGTACACTATCTTCAAGTGTGAATCAAGATATACAAGATATCAATCTTATAAGTGTATTGTCCAATCTCTAAGAGTAAAGTTGTCACTAGAATTATATGAGTACGATAATTACTTCATACAAGTACGTCATTTATTTTCTTCAATGTAGTTATTGTTTTAACTCTTGACAGAGTTGTTGCCCATCTGAAGCTCATCATTTACCCTTTTTTGGCTTAAATTATTAAACTTATCACTTGATATTGATATGACATAATTAGAATTATATTTCATATATAATTTATGTAATCTCTTATTAAATTATATCTTGAGCTATTTAAGTGCATCAAAACTATATTAAGACATTGTTAATGTTTTCTCAAGTTACTATAAGTTTATGTTAGGTATATATTTAGAAAAATACAACCAAACAATTATTTAAAAAAAAATTAATTAAGAATTGTTGTTTTTTATCTATTGGTCATACAATATGACGCCTAATGTTGTAATAGATGATCTTTATTTTGACTTAAAATCTTAACTATAATATGAAACTATCAGAGCATATGATATCTACAATTGTCCCACATTAATTATTGAGAGATTAATTTTGATGTTTATATGAGATACTATGGTATTAAGATGTTGACTTGTCTTTTAAGAACAAAGCTTACTTGAGTCGAGATGAGATGATCTAAGAAAAAATGTCTCAACATAATAAAATTAGTATGCCACAAGAATACACATATAGGATATAAAGATACTTGTAGAATGTTGCTTAGTTGGGAAAACATTGATATAAACACAACCAACAAATCAATATTAAAAAGTACAAGTAATAATACAAAGATATTAAATAATTAAATAAAAAAAGCTTTGACTTTAAATAATAAAGAATTACTCATGAATGTTAAGTGTGCCTTGAGTGAACATTTAATGGCTTTGTGGTTGATCAAACAACAAATTTCTATTAAAGATAGATGCCTATGAAGTTAAAATTAGTGGTAGCAATAGAATAGCTCCCAATGTTAGTAATTGGAAAACATACTGGTAATAAGGCATCCTTAGAATAGTAAGGCATCACTGATGAGATGTTCGATGGGCTAGTGAGTGTCATATGAGTAGATGTTGGAAGGGCGGGGGTGTCAAAGACTCATGAAAACTTTGGCATCCACATTAGCAATTGTTTGCAACTCTTATTGTGGGAAATTTGTGTAAAAAAGTTGATTACAATGGCTTAAAAGGTAATGATAACAAAGTTGGACATATTGATGGGTAATAGATGACAAATTGAGAAACTCACATGAGTAATTTAAGGTCTATTATATGCATGCATCCAAAGTAGATGAACAACATAAAGAGAGTACAATTAATTGGGCGACCTTATTAAGCCAACAAGATGTCACCAAGGATTGGTATTAAGTGTTTGGAGAAAAACAAATAGAAGCTTCATGGGTAATTTCTTCACTAATATGTGGTGGTTATTATAGGAGGCAAGTGAAGTCAACAAAGAAGATGCATACGATAAGTTGGGATGAGTAGCAAGACATGGATATTGGCTAGATAAGGGTAACCAACAAGTAGGAAGTCATGGTCAATTGGCTAAGTTTTTTAAATAATGAAATGTATGGGTTACAAATAGGGAGACATGACTCATAAGTAGGAAGCTAGGGTTAAGCAATTAGGTTTTTAAATAGTGAAGTGAAGGGAGTGAAGATAAGGAGGTGATGATATGGCATAGGACATATGAATAAGATAATGTGATAACTCATATGAAATATTGCACACATATAGAATGAGAGATTAAGTTAGGTAAAAGAATGTAGATGCTATTCAATAAGACAGATTAAAGATAACGAATAAATTAGTTATAAGTTGTATAAGAAACATGAGTTAGCCTAATAGGATAGGATAAGCTTTAGAAAGTAGAGAAAGAAAGTAAGATAATGCAAGGATAGTCTTTATATATATTTCGATCTATTTTTTTTAAAACACTTTCTATTCATATTTTTCTTTTTTGTATAATATTTCATTTTTTTACTTTCTACTTTTTTTATGACACTATCTCCTTTTTATCTCATATTTATATTTTTTTTAATTTATAAATTTTATTTTTAAAATAAGAAAAAAATAATAAAAGTAATTTTATGATAAAGATGCTATTGAATTATCATGATAAGAAGTAAGGCTTTGAAATGAAAATAAAATAATAAGGAATAAGAGAAATTGAAATATATATTTTTTGTTAAAGAATAAATTAGATGAATCATGTATTAATATCAAATTGATAAGAGTAACTCGAATGATCTTATGATATGAGATTAGGATATGAGTTCCTTCCAAAGTACAAGCAAAAATTGACTTAAGAAAATCATGACAAAAAGAAAATTAATGAAATTAATAATAAAAATTTGATGAAATTAATAATAGATAAATATGGAACATAATTGCAAGAAATAATAAGCTTAAAAAAAATAAACAACAAAGAAACAATGGATATCATAAACTTGTTCAATATTCTTCTTTGCATGGGCGACATTTTGGAGTATAAACAAGTTAGATTTTTACAAAATTTTCAAGGTCTCATACATCACATAAAAACTTTCACATAATATCATTATATTTATAAAAATAAACTTCAACATGATTCTCATCATAAAGATCAGCGCAAAATAATAAAATAAATATTAAACATCACATATAATTTAAATAATAAAACTAATTTAAAAAGATCTTTTTCATCAATTGAATTTAAAAAGTCAACAATGCAATATTATTGTACAAGGGTATTTGGCTGCCTTTCATCATGAAGACTGCGGGAAAGACATAAAAGAGAAATGGAGAGTTTCTATAGCAAAAAGCAGTCTTCTAATTCTTCTTTATTTTGGCCCGTGACTTAAAATGCTAGGGACCGACTTGATTTTCTCTATTAATTACTTACAAGAGTTGTGGTCTGCCATCTTTCTCTTCCATGCTGCGGGTTTTTTCCATTCATCCATAGTGATACTCATGACTAACGTCTCCTTCGTTAAGCTTTTTTTTTTCAACACAGCTTTTTTGTAATAGAAAAATGGCATATTCCATTTCTTGTTCTTTTTATGTATTTATTTTTTCTTGTTCTTTCCGACTCTCATTGGGCAACCACAGAGGGTAAAGCTTTTCTATTGTTAATCTTCACCAATCATATAGCATCCTTATTTCTGACATTGGTGGCCTTCTTGCAACCATGTAGAATTAAATTTCAAGATTAAATGCAATTATTCTGCCAAACAAACTATGCTGGCTAAAGAAAATTTCATTTAAGTCTGGACAAAAAAACAATAGTTAATTAGTCAACTACAGTCTGCTTTTCCACGCTTAGGGATAAGCCAAGCACAAGAATGCAAAGATTGGAAAGGTGCGCCACCTACCGCCGCACACTCACCCAAGTGCGTGAGACCCCGAATCACGACCCCTCGACGCGTAGCGGCCGAGCATGATGCGTGGCCCCGCACCGCCGCGCGCGGTCCACAAAGGAACACCAGACCCACCGGGATAGAACGTTCTAGTGAATGAAGACCATGGTTATATATACCCCCCACGAGCTGCCTTCTTGCCCTCACAGCAGCAGCGTTGCAAGCTCGGTCTCAAGAGGTTTTTAAGGAAAAGAATGGCGAACCCAAGGGCTTGGGCTATGTCGATTCTTCTGATGCTTGGCATCCAGCTCATATCAGCTGGAAGAGCTGCCATTCAGGCATCCGGGGGCAGCAGAGGTGGTGGTGGTGGAGGTGGAGGTGGAGCTGGAGGTGGGGGTGGAGGTGGCGAGGGTATTGGGTCAGGGTCTGGGTTCGGTTCCGGATATGGGTCGGGCTACGGAGAGGGTTTGGCTGGTGGAGGATATGGTCGGGGCGGAGGTGGAGGTGGAGGCAGGGGTGGCGGAGGTGGTACCGGCTCCAATTTAGGGAGTGGCTATGGGTTTGGTTCCGGTTCTGGGTTTGGTTCGGGAGGTGGAAATGGGGGTGAAGGAGGTGGCGGCGGCGGCGGCGGCGGAGGAGGAGGAGGAGGCGAAGGTTCCGGCCGCGGAGGTGGATCTGGTTATGGATCAGGCTATGGTAGTGGTTCCGGAGGTGGGATTGGAAGTGGTGGAGGGATGGGAGGAGGTGGCGGTGGAGGGATGGGAGGAGGAGGAGGTTCCGGCAGCGGTGGTGGATCTGGGTATGGATCAGGCTATGGTAGTGGCTTCGGAGGTGGTACTGGAACTGGAGGAGGCATGGGAGAAGGTGGCGGCGGCGGTGGGGGAGGAGGAAGAGGAGGAGGAGGAGGAGGAGGTTCCGGCAGCGGAGGTGGATCTGGGTATGGATCAGGTTATGGTAGTGGCTCAGGAGGTGGGAATGGAAGTGGCGGTGGGTTGGGAGGAGGTGGCGGCGGAGGAGGTGGATCCGGTTATGGTAGCGGTTATGGAGAAGGTTCTGGATACGGATCTGGCTACGGATCCGGTTCAGGGGGTGGCGAAGGTTGGTTACATCCTTAACCGGCGAGGCACATGCGGCTTGGCCTTTCCCTCGCGCGGCCTCTATGGTGGTCTTTTCATACTTTGTGTGGCATTTTGTATGTGGCGGCAGGCTTACATATGAATAAAGTGGTGTACGACTATAACACGCTTCCATATTCACATGAATAAATCTCAGATTGTCATATGTGAGCATTTTATGATGGTGACGTGTTCGTCCTAGATTTTCAAGTGCTGCGATTGGCATTAGCTAAATTACATCTGGATCAGGCTAATGATGAGCATTTTAAATAAAATAATATATATTATTACTATAAATATTTAAAATTATAATAGTTATGAAAAATCTTTGAATTCTTCTTCTTCCTTTATTGTAAGTATAAAAAATCTTTGTATTCTAATTATTTATTCTCATCATATTAATTTTATTATACTTTTAACGATTACGTTCAAACTATTATCATCAAAATGAATAATTATTATTTATAAATACTCTAACAATTTATAAATATTGTAGAAAAATCAAAATAATCATGGATAATTGTTAGTTACTTGTCCGTATTTGCTAAAAATCAAGAAGAATTATACGAAATTATTGTAAATATTATTTTTAAAAAATAATGAGTTTTGTCTTTTTATTTTTTAAGTTTGATATTGTGGAGGAAAAACATAATTTGTATGTGATTTTATTATGATTCAAATGATTGAGCATAGAATAAATAGTTTTATTGTATAAACAAGCTAGACCAATTTATTTTTAAGACCCATAAGTTGTAGCCCAATAAGCAATTCATTTCTTTTTTTATTTATTTTTGAAGTAGCTTATTTTTAATTTTAATTACCTCTCTATTTTATTTTAAAAGAATCTTACAAGATGTTTTATTACAATTTGGATTCTTGTATACCAATTTGCTTATTACAATGATTACAAAAACTGGACGATTGACAAGTAATTATTTAAATGATGGCACTAAAATTCTCTGTGATGCGTTATGATGCAAGCTTTGCATTTACAAAATTTATTTCTGAATTCACTGCTTGAAAATAGTTTCATAAGATATATTTAAGTATCATATTAAATTTATTAGTTTTTTATATGATTAATGTTTACTAAAAAAATTAAGAAATTTGGGAAATACCACAAAAAATATAACTTGTTTTGTAAATTGTTTTTGAATTTTAAGCATATTCATAAATATCATATTTTGATGTTTAAGTTGAATAATAAAGACAAGAATTTATGTAAATAATTTATTTTTATTATTGGATTAAAGATTATTTTAATTTATAAAAAAGATTATAAAAATGACACAAAATAGAAAAGAAAAGACCAACGATTTTGCATATGAGAATACAGAAGAAACCAATAGCCAAAAATGCAAAAATAACTAAGTGGGTTATGTTTTATGAAGAACCTTGTTTGCATAAAACTAAAAAAAATAATTGATATATTGATAGGACTAAATAATAAGAAAAATTGTAGCATTTATTTCTGTATTGAAGAAAAGAGCAATAAAAAAGATTTTAAAGCACCCTCTGGTTTTGGTAATGCTCCCATAATTTGTAGCACTAAGTGCTTATTCACAAGCTCTAATATGATCAGATTTATAGATAAGCATCTCTTATAAAATATGAGCAACATCAAATTCCTTGAGTCCAAACTTCGATTTCTCTTACTCGTTGCGCTGTGTCTTGAACTTCCTCTATGTGGCTATTCCGTAATAAGTGCATAATGCCCACTAGAAAATCCATGGATTTAATTATCAACTTGTTGAATCAATTTTAGATCCAGTAAGATCGAATAATTTAGATCAATCGAAATCAAATTATTCTAATCTTGCTAGATCAAATGATTTCGATCAATCAAAATCAAATGATTTTTTATCTCATTATATCAAATGATTCCAATCAATCCAAATCAGATGATTTCGAATAAAGTCATCAAGCTAATTAAAATGGCTACGAAAGGATGGTCATAATAATCTTATTTTAAGATTTAACTTAGTTAAGATAAGTGTTATTATTATAATATAATATCTAAAATTTATAAAATAAAAAATGTTTTTATTTAATTGGTATTTTTGTAAATGCTAAATTATTTGGATTTATTTTATTTTTTTTAAAAAACCATGCATTACTATAAAGAAGTATGATACTTTAAAGTAGGGTTGAGCTAACAATTTATTATACATATTATTTCAAGGCAATAACACCATGTAAGTAAAAATTTAAATTTTTTAGTAATTAAAGGGATGGATTTGAAATCTATAAGAATTTAATTATGAACTTTGAAAAATAACAAAAATTTGGAAAAAGTACTCAATTGACTAAAAAAATTGTTAAAATTTATCAAGACCTAAAAATTATTGAGATAAGTTTAATAAAATTTCTTGTAGCAATAAGGAGGTGCAATAATTGTGGAATCAAAAGTCAAAGGACGTTTAAAGAAAAGCATTAAATAAATATATTTTTAGAATTTTAAGTTTAGTGATTATTAAAAATACTAATTGTCCACAAAATTTTATGGAATTAGTCAACAAGCAAATCTCATCATAAAAATTCAAATAAAATGAAATGTTAGAACTTAAATGATTAAAAAAGATTAAGAATTTTAAAATTTCCTAAGTTTAATTTACATAAAAATTTAATTAAGTTTTAAAAATCTTATTTTCCTAAATCTCTAACACAAAAATAGTGGTGGATACTCTATCATCGATGTCACAAAATGACAACAAATCGTCAGATTACAAAAAGCTGAAAGGTATGAAGATGTCTTTTAAATAGACATGATCGTTTGAAGGGAAACAATGATAAAAAATTGTGAAAGGGTTCCAATCATGTAGAAGAGCTAAGGAAATCATGATAATGAATTTTTTTTCAAAAACAATGTTGGTAGGAGAAGCTATGTTTTAGAGTTTAGAGGAATTGTTGTGTTGTTGAACCACAACTATAAATATTTTATTGATAATAACAAACTCTAAGTATTCTAATGAATTTATTTGAGTGAATTTCAGATTTTAGATTGTCGATGCCTGTGCTCATGAGAGAATTTAAAAAAAAATAATAAAGGTTATATTTTTTAAAGATCATCTTAACTGGAGTAACAAATCTCTAAAAGATATATTTTGAATTTAATTTTAAGTATCTTAATTTTATTTTAATTAAAATATTATGTTTGATTAAATTATTTTTATAAAACATAAATTAAATTTTATTTAAAATAATCATGTTAAAAAATATTTAAGTTTTTAATATATCTTATCTTGATCATCTTAAGAAATATTTTTTATCTTAATCATATATTTGAAAAACTTTCTTAATTAACTTGTTACAAAAGTACATTATAATAATTAATTAGTAAACAAATATTATTATTAAATAACAATTAAAACTAAAATAGAAAAACTTAATTTTAAACCATAACTCTTGATGTAAATCGTGTGAGAACAACGCACAAGAGGGGAAGGGTGAATTGTGCTTTTCACTAAAATTTAGATTTAGAAAAATCTTTCAATTAAAAAACGTTTGTAAATAAATTGTGAAATAAAAACGAAAAGTGCAATAATAAGACAAGCAAACAAAAGACAAAGATTTTTAGGTGGTTCGGCCAAACCCGTGCCTACATCCACCCCCGATCAACCCGATCGGGCTTCCACTAACCACTCCCTTTTGCCGAAGCCGGTAGGGGTAAACCAAGTACAACCGGTGCTCCAACGAGACACCAAAAATCCGAACAAATCCGGCTGCAATAAAGCATACAATTTTTACAATAGCAATGCATACAAAAATCCTACACCTTTAATTTCTCAAAGCAAAGTGGCACAACTAAATGTTACCGAATGATGCAACGAAATGTGGAAGAAAGCTGTTGAAATTTTAGAAGAAGATTGAGCCTGTAGCTCCCACAAGTATGCCAATTGTTGCTATCGGTTTTGGCCTTTTTCTTTAGTTCTTGAAGAAGTTTGCAAGTGGATTCATCAATCTATAAATTGTAAGATGTCCTATATATATAGTCCACCAAAAAGCAATTCCAAACGGCTAGAAAAACGGTAAAAAAGAAACCGAAAAATAGCCGTTGCCTGAAGCCCGAAAAGGAGAGCAGCAGCCATCCGATCCCACTTCAAGAATGGACGGCTGGATGGACTTCTCGGCTTGATCATCTCCAGACCGTCTGATCCGGGCGGACTTGATCTGAACCATTGGATCCCACGCGCTGAACGAACGGCGCTGATTAAACAGCCGTTCGAAATTACTCTCGCCCGTTGGATCTGGGTGGGCTTGATCTGCGCCTTTGGATCCTGCGCGCTGAACGAACGGCGCTGATTAAATAGCCGTTCGAGATTACTCTCGCCCGTTGGATCTGGGCGGGCATGATCTGCGCCTTTTTTATTTTTTTTTTTTCAAAATTTTATTGATGTAAGAAGAGGTACAAGTGCTTCCGCCTAGCAGAATTACATAAGTCCTAATTTGCTAAGGGTGAGGATTTCTGCAGAAAGCAGATGCCTCGTTCCCCCATTATAAAGCTGAGCAAGAAACCGTTGAGATTCCCAAAGAAATTTGTCCGGAGGGCTGTAGGCACCATCAAAAATCGCAGAGTTCCAATTCTTCCAGGCCATCCAACATATAGTAGCAGGAATCACAAAGGCAAGGGAGCTTATAGTGGAGCAGCGCGACTACCAGTAAAGAATCCTGTTATGGTAGGGCAGCGGACTGGCGATGCCCAAACGACGTTCAAACCAAAGCCAAGTAGGATTGGAATGAGAGCAGTTCCAGAAAATGTGGTCCATGGTATCAATTGCAGGGCAGAAAGGGCATTTGGGAGCAAGAGAGATACCGATTCTTTGGATCTTATGAGGAAGGGGGAGGGCGTCATTTAGGATTCTCCATAGCAGGATAGAAATTTTTGTTGGGATCCTCTTGTGCCACAGGAGGTTGGCGCGAAAATGGCTTTTGAACTGAGGTAGGACCAAGTGGCAGATCTTACCGTAAGCCAACGCGAAGGAGAACTTCCCATAGTTGTCCGTGCAGCACCCAACCCAAAGCCCCACCCAATTGAGCTGGCTCATCAGGTCGTCCGCAGGGGGACGGAAGCGGGTCCGAGCGGCCTGCCTGCGACCCAAATCGTCCGAACCGGACGAAGCGGAGCCGGAGCGGTCCGAACCGTCATCGTCCCCGGCACGCACGAAACGCAGCTGGTGAATAAACCGAACCAATCTTCTCCATCCCGACGAGTCCCCCTGGCGGATAGAAATACCATCTTCCCTGGCGAGGTACGCTTGCAGCACGAATCGGGACCATGGCGTAACAGTGTGGAGAATACGCCACCAGATAGACGCAGTTTGAGTGAGGACCTGAGAGCCGAAATTGAAAAGACCGATGCCAGAGCAGTTGGTGGGTCTGGCGAGCTTATGCCAGGCGGCCCAGTGATGTCTATTGCCGAATTTGGTTCTACCCCAGAAAAAATTGACAAGGATGCTGTTGATGCGGCTGATCACCTCTTTCGGCGGGTTCAAAGCAGCCGAGACATAGGAATACATGGAAGAGACCACCGAGTTGATTAGGACCTTTCTGCCCCCCATGGAAAGCAGCCGGTTCTGCCAGGAAGAGATGCGAGACCTGACTGAGTCGATTAGCCTCTGAAACTGACCCGAACGGACAGGCCCAGAGTCAAGGCTGCAGCCAAGGTGGAGAAAGGGCAGCGGCTTGGCTTTGAATCCCAGCAGACGGAACGTCAGCTAGTTCCAGCCGGAGTGGATTTAGCATGAATAATGAAAGATTTATCCCTGTTAAGCTCGAGAGCAGAGGCCTGAAGGAATAGTTCGAGGTGGTTGAGCAGAGCCCGGAGAGAGTTTCTGTTGCTAGTAGTGAAGATGATGAGGTCATCCGCAAAAGCCAGATGCGAGACAGGGGCACAGCCCGGGATGGAAGAAAACTTCATAACCTCACCGGAGTTATAGGCGTGACGCAGGACCCGACTAAACGAATCCAATAATATGATGAACAGAGCCGGCGAAAGGGGGTCCCCTTGACGAACGCCACAGCACAGCTGAAAAAAACCTTTAGGAGAGCCATTTACAAGGACAGATAACAAGGTGGAATTGAATACATTGCTTATGAGGGTGCAGAGATGGTCATTGAAGCCACGGGCCCGAAGGACAGCGCGCAAGAAATCCCAGTTAACACTGTCAAAAGCAGACTTAAAGTCGATTTTGAGAAGGAGATTCCGGTCTTTGCGTCGTCTGTTGATCCGGGTTAACATCTCCTGAACCAGCAACAGGTTGTCGGTGATATTCCTCCCCTTGACAAAGGCGGACTGCTCGGCGGAGATGAGCCCAGGAAGCAAAGGGGCAAGTCTGGAGAAGAGCAGTTTGGTAAACAGTTTGCTACCCACGTTGCATAAAGCGATTGGGCGAAAGTCATTTGGGGAGGAGGCAGCCGGGGACTTGGGGATCAAGCAAAGCCACGCCGCGCCAAGGGCTTTAGGGATAGCAGTACCAGATAGGAAGTCGTTGCAGGCGTCGACCAAATCCTGAGCCAAGAGCAACCAACATTGCTTGAAGAATTTGACCGTGAAGCCATCCGGTCCAGGAGCACTCGAATCCGCCATGGCCGATAGAACCCCAAACAGCTCAAGGGCGTCCGTTGGCCGAGTAAGACTCGCATTCTGGGCCGGTGAGATGGAGTGCGGCGAGTGCGACAAAATGGAGTCGACGGCAGAATTGCTGATTGGTCTGTCCTTGTACAAATTACAGAAGTGGGAGACGAGAAATTGATCCAGTTCCACCCCTTCCGACCAAGACCCGTCCGGCTTGATCAGCTTGTGGATGCCAAGGGAATGCTGCTTCATCTTAACCGTGGCATGAAAAAAATTGGTGTTGGCGTCACCCTCGTTGAGCCAACGCAGCCCTGCCTTTTGACGCCAGTACTCCTCCTCTGCTTTCAGGCGCAGCTGCAGGGACCTGTAGGCAGAATCGAGCCTAGCCGCATTAACAGAGTTGGGGCATGAGTCAAGAGCTGCTTCAGCATCCTGAACCTCCTGCTCCGACTGGTTCTTCCTTTCAAAGATGTTACCAAAGGCAATCCTGTTCCAGGTCTTGAGCTCTGCTTTTAGTCGAGCCAGCTTACCAGCAAGTTTGAACATCCCGGAGGCGGCGATTAGGGCAGACCACGAAGTCTTAACCAACTCCGCGAAGTCAGGGTGTTGCAGCCAGATGTTGAGGAAGCGAAACGGCCTCGCTCCGGAGGGGCGTGGAGACAGAACGTGGAAGAGCAAAGGTGCATGGTCGGATGTTGTCCGCGGGAGGGTCTCGATTTTCCCATTAGGAAAGACATCGAGCCAGCGGTCATTACAGAGGAAATAGTCCAATTTCTTGAGTCTAATCCTGCCCCGGCATTTGCCCATCCAGGAGAAAGGGCTACCAGTAGTGGGTGGGATGTGAAGATTGGTCTCGAATAACAGGGATTGAAAGTCATTAGCCGCTCTGCTGTCGAAACGCGCCGTCCCCGACTGTTCATCCGCGCGCAGGGTAACGTTGAAATCCCCGCCAATGCACCAGGGATAGCAACCAACATCGAGCTTTGTTCCTTCTAAGAATAGCCACAGCTCCCTGCGCTGAATGTAATTATGCTTACCATATACAGCAGTGACAAAAACTGGGCCGGTCGAAGCCCCAAGAATGGATAGTTGCATCGTAACTGCTTGATCCGACCCACGGATGATCGATAAGCGGCACCGGGATGACCAAAGCAGCCAAATTTTCCCTGACGAGGCACTCAACCCATCTTGCAATCCAATTTGTGAACAAATGAGCGGGATGCGATCCTCCCCGACTAAAGGTTCCATCAGGGCAATAAGATCTAACTGGTTTGATCGGACGAGATGGCGAAGCCTCCCGATGGTAGCCAGGTTACCCACGCCCCTGGCATTCCAAAAGAGGATATTATGCATTAATCTTCGGAGGCGGTTTCGCGCCCGCCGCACTTCGAGTACATGGTGGAGACGAAATCACCGAATTAGTCCTGTTTTTAGATTTCTTAATCTTGGTTTTGATTGAGGCCAGCGGCGGAAAATCCACCTGTGGGCTAAGGTCATCCGTGCTGTCATTAGATCGCGAGCTGGAAACAGTGATGCTGATGATTTTTGGAGGGGGTGATTCCACTGGGCTGTGCTCATTGGGGGGAAAAAACCATCCAGCACGCGGAACAGTCGAGGAAGCAGAGTCGTCCGCCAAACCATGGGTCGTTGAGGACGGGGAGAAAATTGGCTCGGGCCTGCGGTTCTTTTGCAGCTCAAGTTGCAGAGCTAGCAAGCTGGGAACCGGATCGCCCTCTTTTGCATTTAATTCCACAGGAACAGTATGAGGCTGCATAACAACCGGTTCACAATCTTTCAATGCTTCCCCAGGGGAGGCTAAGTGAGTCGGGGAATTAGACCGGGCGCAAAACCGGTTCAGCCCCACAGATGGAGGACTGCCGGTTGGACCGCAAAGCGCCGACCTGGTAGATATAATACCATTATCAAAAACCCTGTTCTGACTCCGGGGAGAAGGACAGGAAGATTTGGGCTGCGATACGGGCGGCGATTTGGGCGGTGACTTGGGAGAGGAGCATTGCCCCTTTTCCAAGTATATTTTCTTCGGCGTGGGGCCGGCAGAGCGTGGAGAAGGAAGAGCCAGTTTTTTACCTTTATCAGCCTGGACCGGTTTGCCGTGGACGAGACGATTCCTGCAGTTCTCCTTGGAATGTCCAATGGTCAAGCATTGGGGGCAGTAGTATGGAAGATTATCGTAAGAGATAGCTTGCCAGAAACCGCCGGTTTGAACACCAGTGTAGGCAGAGATACGAATCCTACAGGGGAGCTCCTTTGTGACATCCAACTCGACACAAACTTTGGCCACGTGCGGCCTGGAGACGGTCGCCGTCGCCGTGTCGACTTTCAGAGGGTTGCCGATGGCAGTTGCCATCGAGAAAAGGATTGATTTGTCAAATAAGTGCAGGGGCAGGTTCTCGAAAGAGACCCATACAGGCACCGTGGTAGGCTCTGCATCAAATCGGAAATCAGGGGACCATTTGAGGAGACGCATTGGAAACTCGTTTATGAACCACACCGTCTTCAGCCAGCAGAAAAGGTAATCGTCTTCGTCGGCAAATCGGAGAAGGACATGTCGTGAATTCAGAAGACCAATCGTGACCGCTCCCCGAAAGCCAGCCTTGGCCATCGAGGCGCGAACGATGTCCAGAGGAGGGCGCCCGTAAGAAAATTTGCCCACCAGGGCAAGTCTGTAAGGCTCAGCGAGCTTAGACACCTCCGCAGGGGAGACAGTAATTTCCGGTTCACCAAAGTACACGGTGGTTCGCCGGGGTTTGCAGGGCGGGGGCCTTGCTCCCCCGCCCAGGACTTCCGCAAAGGATCTGTTGACAGACCCCATCTTACGCTGCGAGAGTCGAAGCAGCCATGGATTCATCAATCTATAAATTGTAAGATGTCCTATATATATAGTCCACCAAAAAGCAATTCCAAACGGCTAGAAAAACGGTAAAAAAGAAACCGGAAAATAGCCTTTGCCTGAAGCCCGAAAAGGAGAGCAGCAGCCGTCCGATCCCACTTCAAGAATGGACGGCTGGATGGACTTCTCGGCTTGATCATCTCCAGACCGTCTGATCCGGGCGGACTTGATCTGAACCATTGGATCCCACGCGTTGAACGAACGATGCTGATTAAATAGCCGTTCGAAATTACTCTCGCCCGTTGGATCTGGGCGGGCTTGATCTGCGCCTTTGGATCCTGCGCGCTGAACGAACGGCGCTGATTAAACAGCCGTTCAAGATTACTCTCGCCCGTTGGATCTGGGCGGGCATGATCTGCGCCTTTGGATCCTGCCGAAGTTATAAGGTGGGATTTTTAGTCCCACACTGCAGAATGCAATTTTGCACAGCGCTTTATAATAGATTTGCGTCGTTTAACCTGCAAGCCACTTTGGGGCTGGCTCCCCCCCTTCTTGACCGGGATTTCATCACCCGGTTCAGGTTGACTTAGCCATGCACTGTTCTTTGACCGTTGACCGTGCTGAAGTTAGACTTAGCCGAGCTCCTTTCGGCAGGCTTGGCTTAGCCAGGCACTGTTCCGTTGACCGTTGACCAGCGCTAGCCGAGCTGCTCTCGGCGGTCTTTGGGCGGGCTTTGCTCGCCCCTTTCGGGTCAACCAAATTTTTATATTTTTTATTTCTAAAAGGCCTGGACGGGCTATTTTGACGCCGGGTCGGCCCGCCCATGCTACAGTGCTTTTTCCCGAGACTTTTGCTGTTTTAGGGTAGTTTTGACGAATTTTTTTAGCCACAAATTTGAATATAAGTGTATAAAAATAATTTTATATTCTTATAGTATTATAAGTTAATTAAGTGGCTATGAAAAGAAATTCGTAAAAAACGATTCCATTATAATATTAAAAAATCAAATACCCATGTCTATATATTTTGTCAAATATGTTTGGCCCAAAAATGAAAATTCATTATTAAATAATTTTATAATATTTTTAAATGTTAATACTACTAGTGTGCCACATAATCTCAAGGTTTTGACATATCAAATTCAAGAGAAATAAAAAAACATTTAATTATAAAACATCTTGCGCATGTCTCAAAAATTCCTTCAGTAATAAATAGCTTGGTTTTGTAATTATCACATCAAAGGGTACAACAACTCTAAGGTCAAGTCATTTCTCATGAAACTTGCTTGTTATTGTTATTAGGTTGGAGAATCACTCTTAAAATTGTATTATATTATTTTAGACAAGGAATGCCATAATCCATATTCCATAATATGCTATGAGTTGATATCATAAGTTATCATCTTTTGAGTGTACCAAGGGGTAGCTAGCCTTAAATAGGTTAATCAATGAGTGCATTAAAACAGTTATAAAGTCATAAGAATCCTTCTTACATGAGATGTGGAACTAAAGCATGGAGAGTATTTACAGATTGAATTTAAACTTGTGGGAGTAACTTTCATCTTTCGATCATGAAATTTTGTGATCAAACGATTGTAATCTTATCCACCTTTTTAAATACATTAATTTAATCGATTGTTTAATCATGCATTTTCGTGATCACACGTTCCATGTTCAATATGTGCATAAATTCTAAATCTAACCATCATATTATGATTAAGACCTAATGGTTCAGATCAAATCCTAACTTATAATAGTGTCAGATTAATCTCAGTCATCTAGTGATATGGTTTTCTTGATCGAACAATCCAAAATAATAACAAATCATTATAATTTTTATTTAAATAATAATTTTCTACTAAAAAATGTAGGTTGGTAGAAGAAGTATTGACAATTTTGGTGTGTTTGGTAACTACTTTTAGTCATTAAAAAAATTTTAATAAAAAAATTTTGAGCCGTGGCATTCAAGTCGTGAGCAGTTAGTGCTGATTATCGCTTACGTTGCATCCTTTAGTTTTCAAAATTCAAATTCTACTTTCTTCTTAAATGAGTTAAGTCCTTAATTTTTTATTTATAATTGATTCAACTAAAATATTTGTGTCTCATTAGGTATTTCATCAAACATAAGATTTTTATTTGTATTAATTATAATTTTGTGTCACAAAATACTATTCTTATATTGCTAATTTTATTTCGTTGTAAGGTCATAGTAGTATGTCTCTTTTAATTATTTATTGTAAAGGTTTAGCCTACCTATCTTTAAGTAAAACATTTATATTGATAGTTTTATTTTTTTTTTCTAATTTTTATTGTAGATGGAAGCTTGATTTTAAATCAAACTACATAAAAATCATTGGTTTGTATTTTAAACTTTGTTGATATTTTTATTTCACAAATTTATAAATATTTATTATTAAAAAATTTTAAAGTACTTTAAAATAAATTAAAATTTACATAAATATTATTTTAAAGACTTGCTTCACTTATTAATAAAATTAATTTTAAATATTTTTTAAATATTTTTTAAGAAATTCAAACTTTTATTCTTATTAATTCACTCTCTTCTTATTGAACTATACTTCATAAGTGAGAAACACTATTTATATAAAGTTTGTCCAAAAAAGTCTAACGATATTTATTTTATGTCAAACAAAAGTCAATCTCTTTATTTCTCAGTTTTCCTAATCCTCACTCCACGTATGTTAGTTTGTTCAACTTTTGGTCACACAAGTTATGATTCTCCCTTTTGATGGTTTCCTCGGTGAGGAGTTAGAGAGAGATTAACCTTACAGTCCTCAACTTGTGTTGTTGACAACTTCTTTGGCGAAGAACCCATAAGTGTGAAGCCCTAATTTTTTTCATTTGCATTGTTAGCACATAGATCAAAGTGTAAAATTTTGATTCATAATAGATCTAAGTCTCCTCTTGAGTTTTAATTACTAATTTTGAGGTTGTCACTAACCTTGTTAGTTTGCTCACCATGACAATAGAGCCAAAGGTGAAGGTTTTCATTTGCCACCATTTAACTTTGGAATCCAAGCTATTGTAACGAGAACCAAAGAATTGTAAGACTTTCTTTATACCATGGGAGAGAAGGGAAATTCTGACAAGATTCATAGTGAATATTAAGGAGAGAAATGAGGTCTTCAATTTAAGCATAAGAATTGCAAAGAAAGAGTTAGAAAAAGATATTTAAGCATTATTTTTATTATTTCAAATTTAATTACATTTCAGTGGTTTTGAAAAATTTAGATTATTTCATTTTTATAAGCATATGTATGATTGAAAGTAAGGATTAATTGAATTATGTATTAGCATAGAAAAATCTTAGAAAATATAAGAGCCTTAGGAAATTACAAATTTCAACAATGTAGGATTAAAAGGGCAAGTATATTTAGAAAGTTGATCTCTAGCATATAGATTATATAAGTAAAATAAATAACTATGATGTAAGTATATTTAATTACTAAATATTCTTTAAGAATATTTTAATAATTCAATAATGCCTACCAATGATTTTAAAATGTACTCATACATGCACTTGTATTTGTTTAGTAAGGTTTCTAGAGTTTACTTTATGTGATGTTCATTTGAATATCAAATTAAGTGAATTTGTTGACAATGAAGCCCAAATTTTATGAAACTCAAAGTTTTAAGAAAGAATACGTGTAAGCTATTTAGAAAACATGATTTATTTAAGTAATGTTTAGCATGTGATGTGATACTATGATTTGGTATGTTATAATAATAAGAAATATGTGTTTTTTATAATATTAATTATAACAATCTCATGTCATTATGTTAAAGTATTATCTTTTTGGGTCATCTCATATCGACCTAAGCGAGTTTAGCTTCAAAAGAGACATCAACATCTTAAAACCATAATATCACATATAAACATAAGAATTAATCCCTTAATAACCAATTAGGAAAATTTATTCATGTACCCATTCACTTAAAAGTGAGTCAAGGCCCGCTCTTTATCAAGTGATTTTTCTTTTAAGATATCACCCGACAATCACTCCTTGTCCTATTTAATTAGAGGTGTCGCAGGCTAACCAACTTTTGCTTAATTTGTCCTTAAACTACATTGGACTAGTAGAGGATATTGTTTTAATACTAAATGTGACTGCCTAATCTTATTAGGTCAAAATAGTTTTCTCTTCAGTCATTCCATATTGAGCCAAATAGGTTTTACCTTCAAAAGACATCTTAGTATCTTAAGATTATAGCATCTCATTTAAACATTAAGATCAATCCTTAAGTAATAAATGTGAGATAATTTACCCATATATCTCTCCACCTAAAAGCCTACCAGCAACCACTCTTTATGTTATAATTTGTTTAAGACATCACATAACAATCACTCAGGTCCCTTTTCAGTCCCACGTGTCATATTATCCCTTAGCTTAGGTGTGATACCTAAGAGCATATCATATTTGTCATTAATCCTCTATGTTGGGTAGCTGGGTATGGTCATAGATCATAATGTGAGTGATTTTATACCTAATGATATGATGATGAATCTCTTAAAGGATTGTCTCCATGGACTAACAAAGTGGTTGGATGTGTGTATATGGCTCATGCTGTAGATATTGACCTTGGCTTACTTTTGGATTTACATGATGGCTAGGTGTAGTTTTATGACATTCTCCTTTTTCCTTTTTCACTTTGCCACAAAACTCTATTTATTTTTAGACTTAATTCATGCTCTAATACCATAAATATGACATCTTTATTTTTGTCACATATTCAATTAATGTTTTTATCAAATTTTAGAATTTAAATAGATAAAATAACACTAAAATTTTATATATTTTTAATTTACAAATATATTAATATAATATTTTTATCTACAATATGATTACTACTTAGTTTTTTGTATAACTATTAACTGTAAACAATTGAATCTAATAAGTATAAATAACTAAAATCATCACAACTACATGCTAAAATTTTTATAATTGTTTATAATATTATATCCAATTTTTACACAAATATATAATATTAAACTTATCACATAATTAACAAATCATTCAACTCAACTCTTATAATATAAATCTCTATAGTTTTAATTTTTTTGTAGACTATTATTATGGATAATTCTCTTTTCATTAGAATTCTAGTATACCTAAAATATTAATATCAAAGAGAGGCTAAGCTAACCATCACTAACTTAATAGACTATCTCTAATATTAAATAAATAATGATTTAAGACAATCATAATAAGATCTAATCACAAACATCAACCATAATATGTAAAAAAATAGAGTCTCATTCATGTTATAATGTAAAAAAAAATATAATATGTTATAACTAAAAAAAGTAACAAGCACATGCAACTTTTTTTATACTATTAATCTTTTCTTCTTAATGATGTATTATTTATAGACACTTATTTCTAGTTAATTAAGTAAACCTAAAGATGACCAGTGTTGCTATTCTCCTTTCTCTCTTAAGGTAGTTAGTTAATATTCTTATTTTAATTTATTTAGTTACAATAAAAATTTTATTTATTGATTTATCATATCATATTTTTATACATAATTATGTTTAGTTTTTTTCATATTTTTAATGGCTATATCTTTGTAGCAAATCATAATAGTGTAGCCCACTAGTCATTACCACTTCGCGATGACAATTACTTTAATTTATTTTTAGATATACAGTCCTTATTTTTTTATAGAATTTAACTAAGTATATGTTTTTGTATTAGCACATCAATGTCATGCTTCCATAATTAATCATGCCAAATAATATCACATAACTATTTAACAAGCACATGTAGATTTTTATTATATTTTAAATCTATTTCTTAATGTGGTCTTGTTTATCGATGTCTGTTTTTACTTAACTAAATAAATCTTATGATGTCGAGTGCTGTTGCTTCCTCTCTCTCATAATAGTTAGTTAATATCTTCATTTTATTTTATTTAATTACAATAAAAACTTAATTTATTTATTTATCATATCACATTTTTATGCACAATCATACTTAATATTTTTGTAATTTTTTTCAATTATTATATATTAACGATAAATTATAATAGTGTAACTTATTAGCCACTAGCCACCTCATGGTGGTAATATCAACCATGTGGTACACTGACCACTAGCCACCTCACGTTGATAATTCATTTAATTTATTTTCACATATATATAGTTCTCATTTCTAGATGTATGTTTTTATATCAATACTTCAATATCATGCTTACATAGTTAATCATGCTAAATAATTTTACATTTGTATTTTATCAATATTAAAAAGTATACATCTAATCATAAGTACAAATTCTCATGTAATAATGTATAATAGTACTACATAACACATCAATGTCACATGCTCTATATAGAATTCACATACATGATCTTTTTTTTACTTATGTGAGGTTTCTGATGGTATAAATTGATCCTAAGTATTTGATTCCCTTAAAAGGATGATGGAAATTGACATCTTCATCATCAACAAAATGGCTCTCCAGTAAAACTCTGGCCAGCTGTATAACAGTCCTTTCTTAGGGTTTATGTCGAACATGGGTTCAGGAGAGGGAGAAAATGTTATTTTCAAACAAAAACCCAAAATAATATATATATATATATATGCTTATAAACTTCAATAATTTATAAAAACTCCAAATGAACTCCGATCAAGAGAAAACAAACATCATTAAACTTGTCTTGATGAGATTTATTCAATTATATATTTATTTTTATATTTTAGAATATATTTTTTTTTTATGATTTCAATATACTTTACGAGACATGTCGATTCGTACTTGATTAGAAGATTGATGATGATACAAGTTTTTAGAGCCATAGTAGTGGTAATGATATGATATTAATTGATTAATATTATTTAAAGTAGAGGTCTACTTAGAGGACAAATAATGCCTAAATTGATAAAATGAACTTGTTGAGAAAGAAAACTAAATAAATAATTAAAAAAAACATAAATAAAAAAATAAATATGGAATAAATAAAATTGTTTCTTTATTACTATCTCTCGATGATATTGTTATTTCTTGTCTATTTATATTATTTATTATTTGAGTTATGTTATTGTTGTTTTTTTTTATATTTATCATTACACTATGTTGTTATTTATGATTTATCTATTGAGTTTTTTTTTTATGATTTACTCTCCATACTTATATTATAAGTTAATCAAATTTATAATATTCTTATAAAAATTGAAGTATAATTAAGGATATAACTTAATATATTTTTAGTGTTTGAGCCCTAATAGTTGAGATTTGTCATGTTGGTTATGATATAAACTACATTGTGTCATTTGGATATTGATACTATCAATTATCTATTATATTTGAGAGAATAAGATGTTATGTACTTTGTAGATTTATGAATTATGTAGACTTATTTGTTGTGATTTGTAGTTTTAATATTATTTTATTTTAAATATTTATTATATATAAATTATAAATATTGTATATAAAAAATGGATAATTTTTAGGAAAGAATTTGTTTGTTTGATTTCTAAATTTTGTTGAGTTTTGATTTAAATTTGATAATAAATAGTTTGAATTTGAGGTTGGATGCATGTGAAAAAAATAAAAGTGGTAGTGTTAGAGATAGAAAAGAGAAAGAGGGAGAGAGAATAACATCAAGAAATAAAATCAATTAAAGTGTTGGAAAAAGTTGGGAGTGAATAAACAATATTGTAGAACATTTCAAGGGGAAAAAGAGAAAAAAAAGGGAAAAAGAATTGTTGGAATTTTTGGTGAAAAAAATAAAGAGGAATTTAGGAGCCATGCCAAGGAGAGAAAAATGTGAAAAGAAAAAATTTGTGAAATTATCTTTTTAGAGAGAGAAAGGAGTGGAGAGAGAGAGAGAGGAAACAAATATTTGAGAAAAGGGGTAAGATTTGAGAAACTTCCAAAAGATGTCAAGTAAGAAAGGGAGTCAAGCTCATGAAAGACTTCACAAATAAGAATTGAATTCTTCTTGACATGACCACCACATCAGAATCAAGGTAAGTATAGTCGTGTGACATAAGTATATTTGATTTCATATTTGATTCTTGATGTTTGTTAATCATTACTTTAAAATAAAGAATTTTTTAAAAAATAGGAATACTCACATGATGATTGAAGTATTATAAATATTTTAAAAATATGAAAAACGAATTATATTTTATGTTATGAAATATGATGCATACTTTGTTACATAATAAGCATGAAATTTTAGAATCATAATATTTTATTTGGAATAATTAGTTTGTTTTATATACAATAATAATTATATAAACTTAATTCAATGGAACTAAGATAAGAGAAAGAGAAAACAAATAATTATCTAAAGATATCAAACTTAATTGCATGAAATTAAGGACAAATAGAGAAAAAAAATTAAATGTTATTTAAAAGAATAAGTCATAATATCTTAACATAATTTAGTCATTATGTTATCCATAAAAGGGTATATCTTATAATGAGGAATGGCTTGGTGGTTATCTCAATTGTGAAAATCAATGATAAAATATATCTCTTATCAAGGAATAATCTAATAGTGTAGCCCAATAATAAAAATAAATAATTGGGTATATGTCCTTTCAAGGAATGACTTTTATGTGTAATCCTAAATAATTTAAAAGAGAAACAATTGAAAATAAGAATAAGGGAAAAGTAAAAAATAAAAATGAAGGAATAAAAGAATGAAATATTTAAAAAATAAAATAAGGTAAAAATAATGTATAAAAATATAAAAAAATAAAAAAAATGGAGTTTAACAATAAAAGGTGGGATGCATCGAATGGGTTTAAATTATTTTTTTTAACTTTTAATTTATATGAAATGTTTGTTATTTGAAGTCATACTTGTGACATGAACCCAATATTTCATAATATTTACCTATTAAGCATGTGATGTTGGCTTAGGATTTCTTTGATATTAACCACTATATGTGATAATAGTGCACTACATGAGAATATGACAACTAAGAAAATGAAAAAACTAAAATTAAGTATTTTGGTTATTTATATTTTATTATAATGTATTAGGAAATGATTTTGGAAGTGTCATAAGCTATCATGCCAATTAAATTAATATCTTTATTTAGTTGAATTTTTATTCACATGAAATATTTGTGTTATTTTTGTTGCATATTAATATGAATTTATATTTAGTTTTCATAGATGAGTTATTTAGATTGATTTTTCTATTCTACTCAGAAATATGTGTTTTTTTTAAAAAGAAGGGTTTTCAAAAAAAATAAAAGAAAAGGAAAAATATACATGTTCTACAAATTAAAGTAAACTTTTTCAAAATCAATAAAAGAACAACAATGATTCTAAATGGAGGGCTCGAGGTTTGCCACATTTATTTACTATTCCATGTATGCATTTATCTAATGTTCTATCCACATAGTCATTTACTATTTAAACAATAAAGTTTAAAATATAGAACAAAAATATAATAGACTATTATAATAGATTGATAGTTTTATAGAGATACAAATTAATTATACATTAAACATTTTTTATAATAAGATATCATAATATATGCATAATTTTTTTTGTATTAGCTTGCAACTCATTTTGCTCTTATGACTCAACAGACAAAGAAACATAATAATAATAATATGCAAAATAAAATGATACTTAGAATATATCATATACAAGGTCAAAATAAAAATTTGGTTATCTATACATGTAATAATAAAGGCATATACGTAACACTACATTTCTTACTGTAAGATTTTACCTTTTAATTAACACCTTTGATGTAACTTTCTTACTTGATTTTCATCTTGATAGCAATTTTTCCATTCTACAAGATTTATCTTAGTTTTTTTTATCAAGTTAAGCTCTCATTATGTCCCATAAAACCTTTTATTATTCATATAGATTAGGTCATTATCATCTCACAAAGCTTTACTAAATTTTTTCTTAGATAAAGCTACTAAGGATTTTTCCCAAACCCTTCTTGTGGATTAGGCCATTCTTTCATCCCAAGAAACATTTATGCACTTATCATTGGCATCCATACTATTTAGTCATATATGATAACTTCAACCTTAGGTCAATAATACAATCTTCTTAATAAAAGATCTTTTATTTTGCATTACACTCTTATTTTTCATCTTTATTCTATGGAAATCCCTACCCCTCATATGAATTATGTCATTATCATCTTTCGAAGTTTTTCTTAATTTCTTTTCTCTTGACAATGGCATATTCATCTCATAGAGTTTCATTCAAACTCTTCTTACGGACCAATCTATCCTCCCGTCCCATGAAAAAGTTCATGCACTTACTATTACCATCTATATTTTTTAGCTGTGTATGATAGCTTAAACCTCAGTCAATTTTACAATCTTTGTAATAAAAGATCTTATTTTTTTTACATTATACCCTTAAATAATTATTAGAAATGAAACTTGTATTATGATTTTGCTATGCATATCACATCCTTCTTTATTTTACATTAAACACTTAAAATAATTTTTAGAAATGAAAACTTGTAATAAGATTTTGGCATGCACATTTCATCCTTTAATTTTTTTTCTATACATTCGATTGTCTCAATTATCATTGAATCATCTTTTATATTGTATATGCAAGAAAATAGTAATTTTGTTTGAACTCATTGCTAAGTTAGGCAATCTATGCTTTGTTTGTTTCAGTTTGAGTAGCTATAGCCAAAAATCATAAATTACATTTAAATAAAATTAATTTCATTTGAACCATTAGTTGGGGACCTTGCTAGAATTTTTTCATTAAGTTTTCTATAAAAATTTAAACAACCATTCGATATTTATAAATACTATAATTTTACATTACTCTTAAAAAGTGACAAAAACCCATATTTTATTCATGACTTTTATTTTTAATATTACTTTCTAATTAATTTAAACTAATCTTTTTATTTTATTAATTTTATTATGTTTATTATCATTATCTCCCGTACAATTAAAATAAAAAAAAACCCAAAAAAACATAGAAATTCTTAATAACTACAAATCGTTGATTTCATCGCCCTTGGACGTTAATAATGCGCCCTCTTGTCGATAAACAAGCTCAAGGAGAAGGGCAGAAAGTGATCAAATAGTTAGACCCAACGCAGGTGAACGTGCTCGTGGCGTCGTCGTAAGGGTAACTGTAAGCCTGAGGGCAAGCTTTCTTGAACAGTGTCGAATAGTCCGTAGGCTTGCAAACTTTGGGATTGTTGTAAACCCCAGTGCAGCAATACCGATCCCCGCCGAAGGCTAAACAGGGGCTCTTGCAACCGATCACCTCCCCGCCGTCCGTCTTCTGCTTCAGCTCCACTGGGCACCGCTGGTTCACGTCGGTGGGGCACACTGTGGAATTGCAGCTCCTGGTATCCGGCACCACGGCTACGGGCAAGTTGAAGCCGTCGACCAGGCTAATGTCGTAGAAGTCCTTGTCGTCAGCGCCGTCCAGCGTGAACTCTGCCAGGCTAACCGGCGGAGCTCCTCCAGAGCCGGAGCACGATACCTGTCCGGTGCCGCAATCGCCGGAAAGGCAGGAGAATCTGCCGGAGGCATCGGTGGAGCAGTGGGTGCGGGCCCACATCCGGCCGGACCACTTTGGTGGAGCCGGAAGTTTAGTGGAGTTGCCCGCAGCAAGCTCGAAGCCGGTGGAAGTGAGTTGAGGGGAGCCGCCGGAGTTGAGAGTTGCGGGCCATATTGTAGAAGTGCAGCTGTTCTTTATGGTGAAGGTAACACATTGGCCTACAAAACGCCCGGTATCCGAACAATTATCCCCCCTTAATTAATAATTAAGAGGCTAATCAGAATAAAACTGCTTACATCCGACAAGAAGAGCGGCAAAGAACAAGAGCAGAAGAAATCTAGCGATGGCCATGGAAGAGTGATGATGAGGACGCCGATTCCATGATCTGTCTAGCTCACGGAGCACTTTATAGAAGGTGAAGTGGAAATTGGAAGACGAGTAGGAGTTAACATTCTTGAATTAGGAGTTATTTAATGCATGAAGAAATGCTATAATATCCTGCATTAAAATAGAAAGATAGGTGGAAGTAGGAAGACGAGGAGGTGCGGAACAGAAAGAGTGTTGGCTTTGCTCATGCATGGATTTGGGATGTTTTACTGCATCTATGAAGAAATGTTCTCATGTTCGGTGACGGCTGGGCTAGATATTTTGACGAAGCGTTAATGTCACTTGGGCATCTTTGACAATCCATACGTTAGGTTTGAACTTTGTTGAAAGAAGGGAAAGTCTCACTAAACATTTAATTAGCTACATCAGGATTTATGTTGGTTCGGCAAGTAAACCAAATCAAATCATATTAGATATGTTATTAGTTCAAACATCACAAATTTGGTTTCTATTGCACGAATTCAGCTCGAACATATGCATGGTGAGGCAAGGCATGCTTGAACTTATAATATCCATAATTGTTTTATCGATTATGCAAATATTAAATTAAGAATAAAAATAATCACACATGTGCAAAAAAAAAAAAAAAAAAAAAAAAACTTACATGATTTGTCCAAAAAAATTAGTTACATCCATGGAAAGCAACGACAAAAATTTACCATGAAGAAACTATGATTATATAATAGAAAAATATTTTAACATTGCAAAATAGATGAATTTTTCAAAATATCTCTCGAATTAAGAAATTTTAAAAAAACATAAATTATCAAATATGCAAGAAAATAAATATGATATTATTTTAGTTGACCCAAATCCAATGATATAGGAGATTAATTCAATTAATCATGATTAAGCATGAAGCTATCAAATCTATATACTATTATCTAAGAAGTTATTTTAAACCATGCAATGAATTTTGTAGCTTACAAGCATGATTGTTTTTTTGGCCTAAACCACAAATCCCTTTAGATGGCTTATAAAAATGTCTTCCTTAATCTCTCCATATAATCAAGTTCTCTTCACTTCAAGCTACTCTAGTTCCATATCTTTATGTGCTAATAATGCTAATAGTACCTGATAAATGTATGTTTTACAATAAGTGAGAAGATTTCATTGTAAAGGACACCATGTTTTGACTTTAGCCTTTAGCAACTTGAGAAACCTTGTCTCTTAGGATTAATGACTTGGCATTCCAATCTTTCTTTTAAAGATTCATTTGCATCTAACAACACTCCTCCCTTTGGTAATTTGACTAGTTCCCTTGTCTATTTTTGTAAAGAGATTTTATATTATCACTCATGGTAATAATCCACTTTCAAACCCTATGATAGCTACTTGATGAAAGGAGGGCTCAAAAGACTCCAACTCTTTGACCACTTACAAAACATAAGTCACCAACTCCTCAAACCCATACCTTTGTAGAGGTTTAACCAATATATAAGATCAATCAATAGCATTATTGTGTTTCTGACTATATATCTCCTATGACTATGCTTAAAGAATGCTTCACTAAATAACAAGTTATGATAATTGCTCTAATACAAAAATACATGTTCAGAATTGCATTTGAGAGCATGCACTAGGCTATTTACCATAGTGTTATGCTTATCCTTTCTATTATACTATTCTGCTATAAAGCATCTTTAACTGTATAATGTCGAGCACTACCTTCATTTCTACAAAATTTATTGAATTTTTTTTAGTAAAATTCTAACACATTATTAGTTTGAAGACATTTAATTTTCTTTTCAGTTTTTGATTCTCACTAGAATCTTCTATTATTTAAAAATTTTGAAAGTCTTATTTTTTTTGTTTCATCATAAACACTCAAATCATCCTAATAATAATCAATGATAGAAATAAATATCTTACATTTTCAAGAGATAAAACATAAGAAGGGCCCAACAGTCTCAATGGGTGTAATCTAATGTAGCCTTTATATTATGATTGTTTTTTGGGAATTGGATTTGATGCTACTTCCCAAAAACATACTATTGAAAAAACTAAAATTCTTTTAGTTTGTCCCATAAGAAGACCATGTTTATTGAGAATTAACATTCCCTTCTACCTCATACATCCAGGTCATATATGTGACAACATGGGTTCACTAGATTAATCATTTTTTGGAATTAGATGCCAATGATATTAGGCTTATCACTATGCAATCATATAGAATATATAAACCACCTTATTTGACTTCCTTCATGACCATTGTAGAACCTTTATTGATATGCACTACTCCACCTTCAGTATTATATTTAAAGCTTTTAAGGTCAATGATACTCAAAGATATTTGATTTTTCTTTAACTCTAAAACATGTTGAATAAGAGTAAGAGTCCTAATAACATTATCATACATTATAATCTGAATATAACCAAGCCAATTATTTTGAAAGGTGCAACAACACTAAGTAGAATATTTTCTCTTTGTTCTAATATGTTGAAACCAATCTCTAAATGGACATATATGATAAGTATAATCATTGTTTAACATTTATTAATTTAATGAATATTGTTAGTCAACAACAAAAAATACCAACTCTATTTTTGAAAAAGAATCATCATGTGCAATTGCAACAACAAAATTCTTTTTCTTCATCTTCATTGGATAATCATTCTTTTAATATGCTAGTTGGCTATAGTAATTAGACATATCTAATAGATTATTTTTTTTTTTTTGGTTTTCACTTTACTCTTGATCTTTATTAGATTACTTTTATGAGAATTGGTGATGACCAACCTAACATTTGTATTGATCTCATAATAAGACATGAAATAAAGTATTTTTTCCATTTTCAAAAAGAAAATTCAAATGTTAACATATTGTTGCAACAGAAGCAAATAAAGACCAAATTCTAGTCATTCCAATCATATTTTCGTAGAAACACTAATTATAACAAAAATTTTCAATTGTAATGCATCACTATTTATAACATCTCAAAAATAGTGATAATTGTTTTAATAATTATTTTCATAAATTTTAAATTATTTTGTACTTAAATTAAGAAGAAATTATAATTTCAAGATTAAACAAAAATACTAAAAAAAGATTTCAAGCATTTCAAATATAATAATAATAAAAATAAATATGTTAGAAATTTTGAGAAGTTTTTAGAATTAGCATACAATGCTAAAAGCATGTGTGATATCTCGAAGAAAGGAGGAGAATAGTAAAATTCAATCTACAAATTATTTGAAATTTAATGAGGCTAAATTAATTAACATAAGATTTATTTTATAATTATAAAAAGGAAGGTAAAGCATTTAGAAGATCAAATAATCATTTAATTTATAAATTTAAAAAAAAACTTAAAAGTTATTAAATATAATAAAATTTGATTAAGACAGTATTTATAAAGATAATCATAATAAAATTTTTATAATATAAAAAGGAGGTGAGATAAGCACAAACTTAAAGCTAAATTTAATTTTAAAAAATAATAAAATATTTTTATAAGAATTTTTTGTTTAGAAATTATTAAAATACTACACGGCACAAAGGAATGTGGAAATCATACGATATAAAAAAACTCGCCAAGAAGAATCAATTGGAATTGATAGACAAATTTTCAGACATCATTTAAAAAAATAATAAATTAAATCAAGTCTTAAGTTACAAAAAAAAATTTTATGTATTATTAGTTTTAAATCTTATAACCCTAATTGGCTATGAAAATCAATTTACATGACAAATCTTAGCAGTATACATGTATATATATATATATATATATATATATATATATATATATATATATATATATACATATATATATATATATAGTAAACCATTAAAAAAAGAAAGTTTGTTAGATGAAGTGAAAGTGTCCTTTGATTTAAGAGCTGTCATTTTGAATAATTTGAAATATTAGAAAGGAGGAATGTGTTATGAGTCTTTAAAATGTAGAAAGGTTGGTTGTAGGAGTTTAGAGAAATCGAGAAATTTTGGTGTGGACACCAGTTACATTCGAGACTTTCGACGCGCCCAATCCCGTCAGGCACGATATAGCTCGAGGAATTTATTTTTGTGCAGGGTCAATTTGGAGCTCGAAAATAAAATCTATGCTCAAAAACGGACTTTTAAAACATTCAAGACGCTCACCGGCGACTCAGGTCCCACCGCCCCGCCGAACGCCGTCCGTCCGCCGCCGTCCGCCGGCAGTCCGCCGGCCGCCGCCCAACAGCCGCTCCGCAGGCGAGAGTAATTTCGAACGGCTGTTTAATCAGCGCCGTTCGTTCAGTGCGTGGGATCCAATGGTTCAGATCAAGTCCGCCCGGATCAGACGGTCTGGAGATGATCAAGCCGAGAAGTTCATCCAACCGTCCATTCTTGAAGTGGGATCGGACGGGTGTTGCTCTCCTTTTCGGGCTTCAGGCAAAGGCTATTTTCCGGTTTCTTTTTTACCGTTTTTCTAGCCGTTTGGAATTGCTTTTTGGTGGACTATATATATAGGACATCTTACAATTTATAGATTGATGAATCCACTTGCAAAAGTCTTCAAAAACTAAGGAAAAAGGTCAAAACCGAGATCAACAATTGGCATACTTGTGGGAGCTACGGGCTCAACCTTCTTCTCAAATTTCAACAGCTTTCTTCCACATTTCGTTGCATCATTCGGTAACATTTAGTTGTGCTACTTTGCTTTGAGAAATTAAAGGTGTAGGATTTTTGTATGCATTGCTATTGAAAAAATTGTATGCATTATTGTAGCCGGATTTGTTCGGATTTTTGGTGTCTCGTTGGAGCACCGGTTGTACTTGGTTTACCCCTACCGGCTTCGGCAAAAGGGAGTGGTTAGTGGAACCCCGATCGGGTTGATCGGGGGTGGATGTAGGCACGGGTTTGGCCGAACCACCTAAAAATCTTTGTCTTTTGTTTGCTTGTCTTATTATTGCATTTTTCGTTTTTATTTCACAATTTATTTACAAACGTTTTTAATTGAAAGAATTTTCAAAAATCTAAAATTTTAGTGAAAAGCACAATTCACCCCTCCCCTCTTGTGCATTGTTCTCACACAATTTACATCAACCCGCCCAACCACACACTCCGTAGAGCCCATGAACCTTTTATGAGACGACCACCAGAAAATGACGACGACAAACTCATTAAATCCATCAAATGTGACACACCTACTTTTGAAGGGACTTTAAACCCAAAAGACTACATAGAATGGGAAGCAGCCATGGATAATTATTTCAAATGGTTTAGACTTAGTGACGAACGGAAGGTCCTATTTTCCCGAATGAAGTTAGCAAAACAGGCCCGACTATTTGTAGAAACCATAGACACCAATCGTTACCAAAGAGGATTCCCACCCATAGGAACTTGGAATGAACTTAAGGGAATCCTTAGAGACAAATATATACCCCTCTCATACAAAAATCAATTACTAGACCAATGGCAGCGTTTATCTCAAGGAGGAAAGTCGGTAAATGAGTATATTTCTCGTTTCGATGAGTACCATTTACGCTGTGGCGTTAATGAAGACCCTTTAGTCACCCTCTCTCGATTTCGAGCAGGACTGAGAGAGGATGTACAGAAGGAACTCTTTATGCGCAATATCCACAACCTAGAAGAAGCCTATCGGATTGCCAGTGAGTTCGAACGTCTTCAAAAACTTTATCCTGTTAGGAGAATTGAGTCAACTCCCAAGTCAACCTTTAGAACCCATACTCCTGTACCATCTACTAGTCGTCCACCAGCACTTCCTTCGACAAATCCTACTCACAAGCCACCTACAACGCCTAACCAACTTAGTCGACCCTCTGAAATAACTTGTTTTCGATGTAAAGGGCGAGGTCATGTAGCCGCTCAGTGCCCCACACGACAAGTAAACTATATAGGAGATGATGAAGATGACAAACATAGCATAGAAGGAGAGACTGAGGACTATGCCCCTGACTCCAATCTAGCTAATGAATATTATGAGGAAGGAGGTGAAGATGATGAAGAAGGTAATGACCCTATCACGGTTGTGAGATGCACCTATACCCAACCTAAGATAAGTGAAGATTGGAGACGCACCACGATTTTTCATACTTTTGTTAAGCTTGGAGAAAAGGTTTGTAAGGTTGTCATAGATAGTGGTAGTAGTATTAATGCTATTTCTACCGATAGTGTGACACGTCTAGGACTTGCCACCACACACCATCCCAATCCATACACTGTCTCTTGGATTAACGAAACTACTATTCCCGTCAAAAAGCAATGCATAGTACCCCTTAAATTTGGACATTATTCAGAAGAGATTTTATGTGATGTTGTTCCTATGCAGGTTGGGAGCATTATATTAGGACGACCTTGGTTGTATGACCATGATGTCCTTCTTACAGGAAAATCCAACACCTGCATATTTACACACTAAGGCCAAAAAATTAAGTTACACCCTTCCCCACCTAGAGATCATGTTCAACCTATTAAAAAGAAACCAACTACAAACCAAGGAAAGAAAATTCAATTTATATCTCAAAGCGAAGTAGAAAAAGAATTTACTGACGGATCTGTTGTCTGGGCCATAGCAGTAAGAGAAGTTTCAGGAGAAGTACCAAACATAGCTATCCCACCAACCGTTGAACCTATCTTATCAAGTTTCCCTGATGTTTTTGTCGAAGAACCACAATGTTTGCCCCCACTCCGAGATATACAACATGCTATAGACCTAGTACCTGGAGCTAGCTTACCCAACTTACCCCACTATAGAATGAACCCGACTGAACACCAGGAACTAGCTCGACAAATCCAGGAACTGTTAGATAAAGGTTTCATACGAGAGAGCCTTAGTCCTTGTGCAGTCCCTGCCCTCTTAGCACCTAAGAAAGATGGATCATGGAGGATGTGTATCGACAGTAGGGCCATTAATAAGATAACTGTGAAATATAGATTCCCTATCCCACGCTTAGATGATCTATTGGACCAAATGAGCAGAGCAACCATTTTTTCAAAAATTGACTTAAAAAGCGGTTACCACCAAGTTAGAATTCGACCTGGGGATGAGTGGAAAACAGCTTTTAAAACCAAAGATGGGTTATATGAATGGTTAGTTATGCCCTTTGGTTTATCCAATGCCCCAAGTACGTTCATGAGGATAATGACCCAAATACTTCGACCGTACTTAGGAAAATTTGTAGTAGTATATTTTGATGATATTCTAATTTTCAGTCACACCCTTGAACATCATATAGAGCATTTGACAAAAATCTGTTCCACAATTAAGGAAGGATACCTCTTTCGAGGAAAGCAACTATGTATCCCTCAAACCTCACTTAGAGATTTTTTAGTTTGGGAAATACATGCTGGAGGATTAACAGGTCATTTTGGGCGAGACAAAACAATTGTGGCTTTGGAAGACAGGTTTTTTTGGCCAGGAATGAAGCGACAGGTTGCTCGAATAATCGCTGGATGTAGAACTTGTGCAGTCGCCAAGCAACGTGCCCAAAACACCGGACTATATATTCCCTTGCCCATACCGTCACGGCCTTGGGAAGACCTTAGTATGGAGATTTGTCCTTGGGCTACCAAAAACCCTTCGAAGACACAACTCCATTTTTGTGGTAGTTGATCGATTTACAAAAATGGCACGATTTATACCATGCTTTAAAACTTCAGATGCTTCTCACATAACTAGGTTATTTCTTGATGAAATTGTTAAGATTCACGGACTACCCAAAACCATCGTATCTGATAGGGACGTACGTTTCACTTCGTATTTTTGGAAGACTCTTTGGCATCTTATGGGAACAAAGTTAAAATTTTCATCTGCCTACCACCCACAAACAGATGGCCAAACCGAAGTAGTAAATCGAAGTTTAGGAAGACTATTGCGATGTTTGGTAGGAGAAAACGTAAAAAACTGGGATTTATTATTATCACGTGCTGAATATGCTTACAACAGTTCTGTTAATCGATCTATAGGAATGAGTCCCTTTGAAGCTTATAATGGATACAAACCACATAGCCCAATTGATCTTGTTCCACTTCCCATTCAAGCGTGTACATCTGAATCTGCACAAGAATTTGCACAACATGTGAGAGAAATTCATAAATATATCAAAGATAAAATAGATCTGAGTAATGAGCGATATAAGAGATTAGCTGATGCACACAGAAGGCATAAAGAATTCTCGGAAGGAGACTACGTAATGATTCGAATCCGGTCCGAAAGATTCCCACCAGGAGTCTTGAGGAAGTTACATGCCTGAGGTGCTGGTCCATTCCGAATCTTAAAAAAGATTGGACCAAATGCATACACTGTAGAGCTACCAGATGACTATGGCATCAGCAACACCTTCAACGTCTCAGATCTGGTGGCTTACAAGGAGCCGATCGAGATTCCCAGTGAACCACTCGAGCCCACTTCAACACCCCTCGAGAGTGAATCCCTACCTGAGTGCCCACCAGCCTATCATGGTAAGAAAAGAGAGCAGATTGAAAGGGTATTGGATGATCAAACTACATTCACAAGAAATTGAAGTTATCAGAGGTATCTTGTTCGCTGGAAGGACAGACCAGACTCCGAAGACACTTGGATCACAAGGGAAGAGTTACAGAAATTAAATCTGGAAGCGTTGGAAACTTACGAGGGGAAACAAGGACCGACTTACTCATCGAAGATGAGTTTTTCCCACCCTGGGGAAATGGGTGCGGACACCAGTTACATTCGAGACTTTCGACGCGCCCAATCCCGTCAGGCACGATATAGCTCGAGGAATTTATTTTTGTGCAGGGTCAATTTGGAGTACGAAAATAAAATCTATGCTCAAAAACGGACTTTTAAAACATTCAAGACGCTCACCGGTGACTCAGGTCCCACCGCCCCGCCGAACGCCTTCGTTCCGCCGCCGTCCGCAGGCAGTCCGCCGGCCGCCGCCCAACAGCCGCTCCGCAGGCGCGCGCGCGCGCTCAGCCAGGACCGCGGCGCGTCCCCGCGCGCGGGTACCGCACCATCGGCGCGACGGCCCCTGCGGACCGCCAGCGACCCGTCCACCTCCAATCGGGTCACCGCGGTCGGTATCGGGTCCGCCCGTCCCGATTATGCTTTCGGGTCACCCGCCCGCCCTCGCGGGTCGGCGCGACCCGAACTCCGCCGCACCCGCCCACGCCGCGCCGAAAGCGCCGACAGTAGTGCCCACCGCCCATACGCGCGGCGCACACACGCGGCGCACGTGCGACAGCTCAACCGTCCCCTTGCAAGTTCTAATTAAGTTTGGGAACAGCTTATTTTAAGGCTTTTATGTATTTTTGTACCCTTAGGCTCCCTATAAAAGGGGAGGCCTACCCTTATGTTTTGGAGAATACGCTTAGTGAATGAGAATTTGTGTTTTCTTGCATCTTGTTGAGAGCTCAAGTGTGAGTGCATCAAGAACTTCGACGTGCTGATTCGTCGAGGCTCCGATACTGGAAGGAGGGGTGTGAGGCCCAAGCGGTGAGACGCCGTGCCAGTCCATCAACCATTCTGAAGCAATATCTTCGCGCATCACCCACGAAACGCAAGTCAACTTCCGTACTAACGGTACGCTCGGAAACTTCCCGCCACTTCCCTTACTTGATGTGTTTCCTTCGCGGATTTTGGATTTCCTCGCTGTTCACTTTCCTACTATCCGATTTTCTTCGTTGCCTCTGGTTCACTCTTTTCGCGTACTACTTACTTCGTTATCCTCGAAACTAGTGTTGATTAGTTCGATCATCCGACTCTTAATTCTGTGTTGAGCGATCTTTCAAAATTTTATTTTTCGAGATCGGTATTATTAACCCATCCCGAGTACCCCGTGTCTGCGCCGTCGAGAGGTAGCGGGCCTAGCATACGGAGCAACCTCTGTGTTGCCCACGGTCCCCTCTTGGCTAGGATCGCCTTGGACGGGTGTCTCAAGCGTGTTACCTTTTTCGAAATTTCACGTAATTTCCCACAAGTTTTCTTTATTTCCCTAAAAGTTTGCAGGTTAATCGCTTGTATTGCTCAATAAACAAAAGCTTAAATCCGTCCGGCATCAAATTTCTTAGTACATTGAACAAAACAAACAATAAAAAAAAGGAGAAGAGAAGAATTGAGAAAAGACAATTAGAAAAGAGATTAGCTAAGGAATTCGTGGAGAATTTCTTGTGCCGCCATGAAGGAGAAATGAGAAAAACTAAATAAGATAATTTTGCAAATCATTACAATCATAATTCAAGACTACTACAAAATGAAAGTTGGCATAGACACGTTTTTTAATAATATGTTTTGAAAGTGAGATCATAATCTAGAATAACATATTCTAGAGATATGATTAAAACAGCCATCATATAACATATCTCATTTAAAAAATATTTTTAAAAAGGAGAGGATTAAAAATTGCTAAATGTTCTCATTCTAGAACCAACTAAAAGTGAAAGATAAAAGTGTAAAAATATAAAAGAAAAGTGTATAAAGAAAATTACATTATTTTTTTAAATAGAAGATTGAGTAAAAAATTAAATTTTTATTTATAAGCTCTTACATATCTTATATGTTTTATTACATGATATTAATTTGGCATATGATATTAGCCTCTAGTTATTTTATTTATATTTATGTTATATCATTTTGCTACTAAACTAGTGAAATAATGAGACATAACATAGGATTTTAAGAGAGCAATGAGGAAGATAGTATTTGGTTTCATGATTAGTGGTTTAGTTCTTTTTAGATCATGATATATAAGTTGGTATGATACTTAATTTTATTTGATTAGTGATAGACATATATTAGCTTTATTTTTATTGCATTAGAACTTTTTGAACCTTGTTTCAAAATAATAATATATTAGCTTTATAAGATTTTAAAATTACTTTCTAAAGTATGATTAGATTAGTTGTTTTTTTTTATAAAAAACAATTTTAAAAAACAGCAAAAATAGAATAAAATAATATGGCACTAGTTAGAAAAGTTATGTTAGTAACTTCATTATTCACAAGTAAAATAGCTAGACTACTGGTGATATCAATTCCATTCATTTCTTCATTAGAATCATACAAAGTGCTTCCATGTTATCTATAATTATTAAGACAAACTAAGTTGAGCTAGTTAATTGAAATTCTTATTCCTTATATCCCAAAATTTGTTTTCCATTGGTGTCTTAATCTTTTTTAATTTATAGAATCCATATTTGTTTTAATCTTGGGTCTTCATCATTAATGATTAGACTTAGTATGTTTGTTCTCTTATCTTTAAATACATCTTTTATAAGTTCTATCTATTTTAAGACCATACAAAATTAGTATATTTGACCAAACTAATTCTCTTATTTTTTAAGTATATTTTTTATGGGTTGTAGCTAGTTTAGAACTATATTCTATGAGTATACTTGACGTAAATTAAGTATATTAGAACTTTCTATTTCTTTCTTAGAAGATTTAAACTAGCCCTTTAAAAACATACTTCTTAATTGATTTATTTTTTACTTCCTCTTTTCATTATCTTATTTCACCATTATGATTCTCTTTTTTATTTTTCCATATTCATACTAATATTCATGTTAATATAGATATAATCATATGTAGTACTAAAATAGCATGTAAAAGTGTATACATAAATGAAATCATATGATACTAATATTATGATAACTATTCAACTAAGAGCTTGATATATGTACATATGAAGAATAATCATTTCAATATATCAAGCATTAAATCATATGCATCTTAAACCATGCAAAATTCTTACTCAATAATATAAATTATCATTATGATGGGTTAATAAGTATGATCATATATTTAAATATTAACTCATCATCTTTTCTTATATTATTGATAGCAATGGAAATAAGCAACATTAATAGTTTCCTCTTTTTTAAGAGATCATCAAAAGATCAAGCTTTGATTAAAGAATAGTACGACTTAGGGAGAAAGAAAAAAATAATAAAAAAGAGAAAAAATTAATAGAGTGAAAGTGGTCTAGTTTTGATTTAATTCCTGAACTTTCTATCTAAGCTTATTGTTTCTTTCTATACTTCTATTATGATTTCTCAAGCTTATTTGTAGATTTATTGATTTGCATGATTTTTCTCATAAGAAAATTTTTCATTAAATTTGGTATAGTCTTCCATTACTTTTTTTTCATCTTTTAATATTTTAAGATTTAAATGAAGCTATCACTATTGAGTTGTTCTTAATCAAGAAGGTAAGAAACATTTTATTATATAATATCTTAACCCAAATAACTTATCTCATAGTCTTTCAATAAATTTATAATATACATATCAAAACTTATTTTTTGTAAGATTTAAAAAATGTTTGCACATCTTTCATATAGTTTTTTGTGGTCTTTGGTGGGAACACCTCATGTTTGGTGCATAAAATACTATAATATAAAACTTATGCATGTGGTAAATATAAGATCTATAAGTGCTATACTCTTATACATATGTACATTTTCTAAATGACTCAACTCTATAGTTTATAAATTATCAATAAATGTTATTTATGCAACTAAATAAAGTAATTGATTTCTTACCCCAAATTTATTTTTCTTATTAGCTTGAGAATTATATGCAACAAGAATTTATGTTTTGTTCTTAATAAATATCATAATATTTTCTAGAGATAACTAATAATCCATACATCTCTATAAAATACAAACCTTGGGATATCCAAAAGTCTTTAAGATTTTATGTAAGAATATTTTCATTTAATGTGAAGCTTTGTATGCCTTTTGAGTATGATATAAACTTTTTCTTATCGATGACAATATTAATAAAATTTTTCTATCACAGTCATTAGATGACTTTTAGATTTATATAGGCCAAACTATAAAATCTTCTACAACATAAATATTTGTAATATAACATATAACAATTAAAGTTTTCCACAATGAATCATTATGATGAAAATAATTTCCATCGATGTTAAGGCACCTTTTGATATGGTTATTTTGACAGTGACAATTAAAATTAATTGATGAGTTTTTTTGTGAGTAATTTTATGTTATTAAAATAGTGATACAAATATTTCCATACTCATTCATTTGCAATGAAAAAAATTATGCATCACAAAATTAAAACTTTGTTGTAATTTAGTTGTGAACAATTTTCACAAAAATATATCCATTATGATTGCCTATTATGGTATTAGAAAATTCCTTTGTCTTTTGTGATAGATTAAAATTATCTCAAAAGTGAATCATTATTTTGTACTTTATAATGAAAATATTATAAGGAATAACTGATGTAGGACTAGATGAAATTTGCTTAGTTAGAAAATTCGTGACTGATGCACAACAAAGAGCAGGGTCGTCTCCCTAAGGGACACACACCTAGATACGATGAGGGTTGAATGCAAAAGGCACCAACCAATGAATCCTAACTAAACTTAGGATCGATAGCGGCTAAGAAGTCGCTAAATCGATTACGGCTACACACTTTCAAACACGCAGAAATGAGGAGTACTTAGATTGGTTAAGTACCAGTTGAACTTAAAATATAATTTGTAGTAAAAGTTGCACTTCGCAGAATGAAAATATATTGAAGACAAATTAATAATTTAGGAATGGAAATTACTCGTAAAAAGGAAGACGAGGAAAAACAAAAGTTTCAACTTGAAGATGGTTGAACGGTGAAGGAAGATGATAGACTGGAGTGGCGTCTCACCACTTGGACCTAACGTCCCTCCTCCCAGTATCAGAGCTTTGACGAATCAGCACTCCAAAGACACTCAGAGCACTCACGAACTCAGAATGGAAGCAAAGAACACTCAAAAGCTTGCATTAACTATTCTATATCCCTTACAACAGAAGAGGACTCCCCCTTATATAGGAATCCATAAGGGTACAAAAGACATTTTGACTCATAACATGGGAATACTAAAGGACACATGGGTAAATTAAAAGTCACCTAAAAATTACAAACCGACTCCTAAAATTCTGAGAAAAATAATGAAAATTAAGTTTATTCATTTATTTAACCCAAATTTCGGATGGCTGGAGGCGCGGCGACGGCGGCGGCGGCGGCGGTGCGGGTCGGTGCGGCTGGCGTGGGTCGGCGCGGGTCACAGGTCGCGGGTCGGCGCGGGCTGGCGTGGTTCGGCGCGGGTCGCAGGTCGCGGGTCATCCGGTGGGTAGCTTGGGTAGGCGCCTGGCTGGACTGCGGCGGTGCGGGTCGGTGCGGGCTGGCGTGGGTCGGCGCTGGTCACAGGTCGCGGGTCATCCGGTGGGTAGCTTGGGTAGGCGCCTGGCTGAACTCATGCACAGCGGTTCTGGCAAACCCGGATCTGGTTCGGGCACGAGCGGTTCGAATCTGCGGCGGGCGGTTCCCTGTAGCGGCGGGGTTGCGGCGGAGGCTGCGGCAGCCGGTGGCAGGAATAGTGATTTTGGCCTTGTTTTTTTTTTTTTTTTTTTTTTTTTTCAAGACCAGGTCCTTGGACGTCGAAAGTCCTTCTCGAACATGATGTCCTCATCAATAACCCTCATCATTCTCCTCCTCTCCCTTTTGCTATTTTGATCATTAATATCATTGTCTTACTTGTCATCTGATCATCATTGTTTAGCATTGTCATTCATCACCATAAGGAGTTCATTGTTTTGATGATTTTTTTGCATCAACATCAAAGTAATCTATTTATCTTCCTTTCTTTTACCCCCTACTTTCTATAATTTTTGCTCTTGATCACTTGAAATTTTTAGTAATGTAGGTGAAGGTGTTATTATTAAAAGAATGCATCGATTTTGTTTCAAATATCAAGTTGCAAGGATAGCCATGTTTATTTGTAGGAAGAGAGGAGAGAAAGGAAGAACTAAAGGGGAGATGTGAGGCATTTGGAGGATAGAGAGAAAGTGAGTGAGGAGAGAAAAAAAAGCGAGTGTAAGTCATGTAAAGATAGAGGAGAGAGATGTAATAAGAGAGAATTAGAGATATTAAATAGAGAGAAGAGATATATGACCAACAAAAGGGAGAGACATTAGGTGGAGAGAGATTAGATAGTAAACAAGAGGAAAAAGAGAGAGTGGAAAGAGAGAAAAGGAATTAGATAAAAATAAAAGAGATGAAGTGAATAAGATTATTAAAGAAGTATAAAATTAAATCCATATTTCTTAATTATGATATCAGATGTTGTATAGTTATATATACTCAAAATTATACTCTATAACTAAATTTAATATCTGATAACAATAATGATAGAAAATGTGCGTCATAAAACTCCTAATTTGAAATTGAATCAAGCTCTAAATCATTCTAATCATCATTATGATTATAATATCATAAAAATTTTGATACTAAATTTAGAGAATTATAAGATCAAAATCCACATTTGAACCTAAATATGACTCTGCTATAGTATGATGTAGAGCTATGTAAGATCAAAATTGAGACATTCTTCTTGATTTATACGAGAATATCCTTATCTATAATTTCAATGTACATGCTCAATGACTTGACTATAGTCCTCTCTAAATAATTTGACTTGTGTCATCATCCATAACTTGGATAGTGACAAAGAAGATTATCATTAAATCACACAATAACTTGCAAACTCTGTATTGACCTCAACCCTTATGTGACCATATTAACTTAAAACTTACTCAAAAAAATCAATTACTCTATTAATAAAAATAAAGTTATAAATTATATCAAGAAAGGCTAAATCTGAAACATGAACAAACAACGAGGCAAAAGCTATGAAATGAAAGTAAATCACTAATGCTTGATGACTTCAAGTTTACGGCGTCGATCGAAAATCAATCAACAACTAATTAAAAAAAATAAATTATGAAGATATTGGATTACAGGGCTCTTAAAGGCGAGAAAAGCAGAGTCCAAGCTTTTCTCCTTTGCTAATGTTTTTGTTTTCGTGAAATTTCTCACAAATAATTCTATAATATTAATTTTAAAAAACTTCGCCGTATATCGGCAACCAGGAAATACATTTTCCAACCCAGTCTTTCTCATAGAAATAAAATATAGGAGCCACGACTTCGGAAAGCAGCTCGCCCTTCAAATACCCCACCACCCTCCATTCGTTGGTGCCTACCCCCTCGCCCTTGCTCTCGCTACTTCTTGTACGAACTGAGGCATAGAAAGAACACGGACGGATAATGGAGATCGACTCGATCCCCGGCAATTACGCCGGTGAACTTCCCGTGAAGGCTTCGACCACTCTGGTAAGGAATGGCGCCGTCGACTTCCGTGGGAGAATCGCCGATAAGGCCACCACTGGCGGGTGGAAAGCTTCACCCTTCATCATTGGTGTGTATATATGAGCTCGCTTTAGATTAATCTTTGCGTGTGCGTCATTGCTTAAGATGCTGTGTGTGTTGGTGATCAGTGAACGAGATGGCAGAGCGGATGGCTTTCTATGCGATTGCCCTCAACATGGTGATCTTCCTGCAGACGGAAATGCACGAAGCTCTTCCTGATGCAAGCACCCATGTCACTAATTGGATTGGTGCGACCTTCGTCCTCACTGTTTTTGGAGCCTTCCTTGCCGACGCATACCTCGGCCGCTTCCTCACCATTGTCATCTTTTCTTGCATCTACGCCATGGTATGAGCAAAGCCTGAGATTGCCGTATTGACCATTAGTGCGACGCTTTGCAATTGAGACAAGTGTTTTGGCTCAGGGAACGGTGCTGCTGACGTTGGCGGCGAGCATCAGCTCCTTTCTTCCGCCGCAGTGCGTACTGGGAAGTGACCTCTGCCGGTCGGCGACAGCATCGCAGAGCGCGTTCCTCTACGGGGCTTTGGCGCTCATCGGGTTGGGGACCGCTGGTATCAAGCCTTGCATCTCTTCCTTCGGCGCGGACCAGTTTGACGAGACTGACCCGAAGGAGGCCCGTAATAAATACTCTTTCTTTAACTGGTTCTTCTTCGCCATCAATCTCGGCGTCCTCCTCGGCATCACACTCGTGGCATACATCGAGGAGAGCAAGGGATGGGGATGGGGCTTTGCTACATCCACCCTCGCTAGCATCGCCTCCATCATCGCCCTAATCTCCGGCACTCGCTTATACCGGCACCAGAGGCCAAGGGGAAGCCCTTTCACTCGTTTTCTGCAGGTTGCCGTCGCCGCTTTCCGGAACCGAAACAGAGTCGTTGAGGAAGAATACGATCTGTTCGAGGTGAAGACAGAAGAGTCGGCCATCCACGGCTCGAGGAAGCTGCCCCACACAAAGCAGTACCAATTCCTCGACAAGGCGGCGGCTACGGATGGCCAGGAGGAGGTTAGCAGATGGAGGCTTTGCACTGTCACGCAGGTGGAGGAGTTCAAGTCGTTCCTCAGAGTTCTTCCCATATGGGCCACCACCATCTGCTTCCCTCTCGCCTTCTCCCAAATCAACCTTTTCGTGAGCCAAGCCATGATCATGGACCGGCGCCTCGGTGGCCGTCACTTTGTCGTGCCGCCGGGATCCGTCGCTGTGTTTACTGCGGTGAATGCGCTCGTCTTCATCCCACTGTACGAAAGAATCGGTGTGCCCCTGCTACGCCGCGTAACAGGGCACCACCGCGGCTTGTCGTCTCTGAAGCGGGTGGGGATCGGTCTGTTCCTCACTGTACCGACCTTCGTCGTCGCGGGATTCGTGGAGCGCCATCGTAGGAACTCGGCGGACCCGAGCTCGGTGACCTTCTGGTGGCTGTTTCCGCAATACTTCCTGCTGGGCATTGCGGAGGTGTTCGTCTACGTGGGGCAGCTGGAGTTCTTTTATGACGAGGCGGCGGACGGCATGAAGAGCCTCAGCAGCGCTATCTTCCTAAGCGCGGGGGGACTCGGAAATTGGTTGAACACGTTGATGGTGAAGACAGTGGAGACGGCGACGGGAGGCATAGAGAGGGGGTGGTTGAGGAAGGATCTCAACGAGAGCAAATTGGATTACTACTACTGGATTGTGTGTGGGATTGTAGCGGTTAATTTCTGCATCTATGTTGTGGTGGCTTGGAGGTTCCAGGGAAAGGAGCAGGCATCGAGAGGAGGAAGCCATGAGTCGACGGGCAAAGAGAACTCGACGGTGGAAGAAGGACTTTAACTATTAAATTAAAAATATTTGTCAAATATTTTGTTCGGGTACCATGAACGTTCTGCCGTTCATCTTTGTTTACGTTAGTTGAAATCAATTTCAAATTTTATAACATTAGTCTTTAGTTTTTTATGCAAAGCTGTTATTCTTTTAATATTTGAAAAAGAAAATTTTAAAAAACATTTTTTCTAAACAAAAAGTTTCAAAGCAACAATTGGATTTTGATAAAATTTATTTATTAATTTTTTATGCTTTTTTGTCTTTAAAATGCATAAAATCTTGTATGTACCTATGCTTAGCAAATATTTTAACATCTTTAGAGCATTTAAAATTAACTTTAAAATAAATTAACAAAATATGTTATCATTTTTAAAACTAACTTTGGATAACATTCTTGATCAAGGAACTGTTTCCGTTTTGAAGGGTGACAAAATGTTTCTCATGTTTCACCATTTTGGAAAAATTTTAATAATATATAGCTAAGCTTAGACAAGAAATGACGTCAAGATTAGGCTAATTTGTTTCTCTTTATCAAGATATATTGCATCACCCATATAAACCTAATAATTATTTATTATAATTTATAATTTTCAAACAAAAAATTTATAATCTTTATTTTTTGATAACACCAATTGCTTGTATTTTTATTATCATTTAGTGAAAATTAGTGCTATCATTATTTTTATTTGACGATATGTGCTTGATGGCTCGTTAGCATGCTTCTACATACTTATTTTATCCTCACATCTTTGTATAACATGAGCTAAGGCTTCCTTTGCAAAACTATCTACATGCTTGGCCTGCCTTGTTTCTCAATTGTTAGTTGCATGCTCTCTCTTAATGACTATAATAAGTACAAGCACCTAATAATCTTATCCTTGAAAATGATATTGTCACCTCTTAATTTCCACTTGCCTTGAGTTTTTTCATTGATTTCCTCAAATTACTCAATAAAACACCTTGGGATATTTCAAGAGTCACCAAAAGCAATTCACACCACTTACATAGTGGCTTGAAAAAAATAAAAATTTATGCTTTGCTCATTATTTGTATTTTTAATATTGAGTGGCTTCAACAATTTATTAAACTATTCTATTTTTGAAACTTTTTATTTTCCATATGTGTATCATACTATTGAACTTTGTTTGATATTTTTAATAATTTATTAATAAATAATTTCTGTTATAATTTTTGTATTTCTTAAATTATTATAGTTATTTTAGCAAGTTCTTAACCAATAGAATTTAACCAAATATATATATAAATTATTTATATATTTTAGGACCTTTACAAATATAATGATATTTATGATTCTTTTAACTAAAATAATTTTATTTGATTAAACTCATTAGTAGTATTAATCATAATTATCATATTAAAAAATACATCAAATTTTGAAACATTAAAATTTGATCTAATATATTTGTAAGAGAAATAACAATTTTGAATAATTTGATGCACCTAAGATAAATGTTAGCCAAAGGTTCTCTAAAAATTTTAATCAATTTAGCTTATTCCTCATGATTAATTGCTAAATTTACTAACTATTTTCTTTATTTTGCATGAATCTATACAATTTAGTTACAATTTTATATTTATAAATATTTTTTTCACTTCATTAAATGACTTAAAGTATCTATTAATACATGAATTGTCATGATATACAAATTTTATTGTTTTTTTCATATGATTGATGAGTAAACTAAAAAATGTATTAATCTCATATGTACATTTAAATATCCAATGAGAAGATACATTCAATTTTTATATATTGAAAAAATTTCTAATGATTATTTTTTATAAATTAGGCAATAAAAATATGATACAAAAGTTTAAATATATCCTCAGAATGGTTGCTATAATATCGTATAAGGATTGTTGTGTCTTCTTTTGCTCCTATGCTATTCTATGCAATGTTGAAGGCCTTATACCATTATAAAACGTGTAATATGTGAATTTGCATAAGATTGTCTAATATATTATTTATTTTGAAAATATTTTGATCCTCCTCAAAGTTTCTTAGATACACTCAATGGATTAAAATTGTTTGTGTTTGTTTAAATACTACAAATAATTTAGAAATGTGAATCAATAGAATAATAATAGAATTACTAAAAGTTTTTTCAAAATAAATAACATATGAGATTATAATTTTATTAAATTATACATTAAATAATCTTAAATATTAAAAAAATGATTCAAAAACAGTAAATAATTGAATTAAGTTTTAAGTAATAAAAGTTAACCTATTATGATAATAATCTTTAATCAAGTGTTTTTATTTATCTTTGTTTTAGTAATAAAAGTTTTAAGTTTTAAGTAATAAAAGTTTTAACATGAAAAGACAAAAACACTAAATTCGGCTTGTTTTTAGTGTTAAAATATCTTTGTTCATGTTGTTACTTTAGTATTTTCCTCATGAGGAGGTCTTCAGGTAATAATGGTAATTAACAAGTTGCAATTATATTCAATTCTAAAATAATAAATAATATTAAATTAATTAAAGATAATATTTTATCAGGAGATGCTATAACGGAAAATCCTCTTGCCGTTTTGAACATGCTTTCGAAAATATATGACAAGGCATTAGCCGATATAATCGACTTTTTAAGTTAAATTAACCCAAAACTCAAGTCGAGTAGAACACGTCAAAATTCAAATTAAACATAAAAGTCAAATATTTTTTGAAAGTCAAATCAATCCGAGAAGACCAAATTTCTTATTTATATTTGATTAATGAATAAATCATTGACCTATAAATTTGAATTTGGTTTAATTAAAATAATAATAATAATAATACAATCAAATAAAAAAAACATAATCCACATCATAGTTGACGTGTTTGGTATAAAACCTTAAATCAAAATCCAACAAATATTAATTTTTCTTCATAAAAATAAAATTAAAATTTTTCTTTTTAAATAAATAAGATCAAATTGATAGAAAGTTATTTATTTGGCTCCATTATTGGATTTAATAGGTATTCTGATAATTATAATAGAGAATATTCTACTCTTTCACAACTTATTTGCACAAATAGTAAGAATTTTTTTTTCTTTGAAACAATATCATCAATTAAAATATATTAATTAATTTTTATTTAAAAATTAAAATGATGTTATGATAATAGATGATTCAACAAACAATTGTGTTCTAATAATTATAAGTGGTTGACTAACAATTAATTATCTTCAATCAATAACAAAGAATTGATAATTCAACTAAACTTCATAATAAACATAGAAAAAAAAAACCTTAGAATGTAGATTGATGATCAAATTGTAGTGATATCACAAAAATATGACTTATTTTTATCTCATTTTTTAAATGCAACAAAATCTTTAAATTTAAATTTAAAGTAATAATAATTTAAAATATTTATATAAAGTTATTTACTTAATTGGCATGTAATTTGCTATTATTTTTTAACTTAACAACGTGTCATCCAGCAGAATATATTACTCTCAACAACTTGCATATTTCCATCTCTCGGTACAGCCATGTTTAACACGTCCACCTTGCATTTTGGATCCTCTTTTAAAGGATCTTTTAATTTATTATTTTTTAATAAAAATATTTCTATTTCTTAGATAAAGAATATTTTTATTAAATAAGACCAAACAAATGCCTATATTTTTTATGGACCTTGAAAATCTATTTTAATATATGTGTGTTTGGACGAAACAATCGTTGAAAATAAGTATAAAATTCGGGTCATAAAACTGTCAAGTGTAGGTTACGCTTAAGCGGGTTAAGCAAACAGCACATTAATTAAGCTGTTTAAAACGTGTGTATTTTGCTAAATTAATATTTGATTTATTCATATAGTTTATTTTTTTAAGGTTGCCAAATGCTACTAACAAAATAATCACCATATAAAAGGTTATATAAAAAAACTTAAAAAGGAGATTTTAAAAATTAGTTTTTTAAATAGATTTTATAGGAAAAAATAAAATATTGGATAAAAAAAAGTTTAAAAATAAATTCAAAAATTCATTTTACAAATAAAGTTTAAGAATTAATTGTTTATAGTTCTATCATATAATAACAAAGATTATGGGTATTATCCATGTTATTGTATAACATGACGTGAATTTTAGTGTGATTTCATAACCATTTTAAATTGGTGCATGATCAATACATGGAGATGCTATTTGACCTTTAAAAGTTGAAAGAAATATTTTAAAAAATAAATAAAATAAAATAAAAGAGAAATAATAATTTTTTTTGTTATTTGTACTTTTCACTCATATCACTATCCTTCCCATAACCTCTCGAACTAATAAGATTATGCATTAATCAATTCATACAAAAAAATTAAATCAAGTTAGAAAACCAAATTACAATATATACTATGATTTTTTTTATTAGTATTTCAGTTTTATTGATTTGATTTTATAATTTGTTGTTTAAATCTAATTAGAATTTACTTTTTGGGTCTCAAATTTTGTTTACTAATCAAATTTCAAACAAGAAGATTAGTTTTTTTAAAAAGATTTGGTTTTCAAATAAAGTTTTATTTCCATATCAATTTAATTTTTGAAAAATTCAATTTAATTTGATTTTTAACTTTATTGGACTAAAATTTGATTAATTGGACCGTTATTGAAATTGATCAATTACATACACCTAGTTCCAATTAAGTACTATATAATCAATGTCTTACATTCTCTCTATGCAAAAAAAACCCAAATTTTAATACATCTCAACTAACTAACATACTTATCTCTTAGATCACCCATCACTGATCTTAGCCAACTCTGTTTTACCCATCATCAACCTCCTCAAGATAGCCACAAGTCTGTTAATAGGCCAAAGCTTCATCTCCTCTAGTAGTTTGATAGTCTTTTTAATTAATTTTTTCAAACTCGATAGGAATTTTAAGCAATTTAAATTAAGGTTATTTCTTTTTAAGTTTGATTCATAGATATTAAAAATTTTAATTTGAAACCTACAATTATAAATTGGTCTTTTTGGCATTACAAGATTAGGATTTTGGAATGACAATTCTGAGCGAGCAAAGATTTGACTAAAGGGTTAATCTATTTACTTCTCATACTTTTATATTTCACTTTCTCCTTACTTTACAAACTCTTTGCCTTTTATTGCATACATTTATTGTTAATCTGATATTAAGGCTCAATTTTCATCATATTTTGACCATGGCAACAATTAACACTACATAACCTTCTTATTCCATCTGACATCGCACTTAAGCCGTATCCATCATTGACTTGGCCAAATCTATTGTTCTACATTGACACTTTCAACTCACCAATATCATCATTAACCCTTTTTTATTTTGTTGCTCTACTATTCTAATCACCTCGATGCAAACTTCCTAGATGCTAAGAGGTTCTTTTAAGTAGAAATATTATCCTACTACTCTTTATAAGAACCCATGCAACAACTAAACCTCGGAATACCACCATGTCCTATAATACTCACAAATCTTTTCTTGATGGTGCAACTCATGGTCAAACCCACTACAAATCCTAGATGCTGAAGCACCTCCTTCTCCAAGCATAACCATCTCGCCAAGGACAGTTGTCTTTGACTTTGTCATACCTTGTATGCATTTCCACCTTAATCATATAACACAAATATATGACATTATAAATAAATTTTGGGATTAAAGAAAGTAAGAAGTGAAAATTAAGTGATGTATGAGGGAGGAACCATTAGACAGGAAGTGGCCCCTAACATGCTTTTAAGTGAAGGATATGAGAACGAATAGTACATTAACTACATGGTAAATGTTTTAAGCTTTATAAGTAAAGTTATAAGTTTTGAAATAGTAAGGTGCATTTTAGGACCATATTATAATAATCTATGTAATTATCCTTAAATATTCTTTTCAAAATAATTTTATATATTAGATATGTGTATTATAAATTTAGAACCAAAAATATTTTTGGTTAGTGGACATCTCAAAATATATGTTAGGATGATAATGGTCAGATTCCAAATTTGAGCATATCATTATGAAGGTCTCATTGTGATGGATCCATAAATATGTGAATTGTGTTTTTATAAAAATAATTTGAATTTTCTATAGATTTTTTAATATAAATCTAATACATATATTATTTAATTTTCTTATTTAATAAGAGGATAAACCTCTCTCTCATGCTCGAGAAACATTTGCAATGTTTGGAAATTTGTGAGAAAATAGAAATTAAGAGAGAGAGAGAGAGAGAGAGAGAGAGAGAGGTAGAGAAGGAAAGGGAAGTTGAACTAAGCAAAATAACTATAGCTCTTTGAGGTGATTCAAAGAGATAAAAGAATAGAAAAAGATCTTGAGAAAAAGAAAGAGATTTTGAATTTTGACTTATGAGAATCATGTATTAATGTAAGATCTCACTTGAATCCTTATGTATAAATCTGATTTTATTTGCCTACAATGCAAGAAAATGAGATCTTATGAGATTGGTTGAAAATTATAGTGGTTGGAGGCTGTTGCAATTTTTGATTGCATTAGTCATACAATTATGCTTCCCTCAATTGTTTGGTAGAATCTTTGAAAAGGAACTCACAAGAACTTTCAGGCTAAGTTAAAAAAGTATGTCAAACTATCATAATACTAGTACGATATGGAGATCAAACTGTACCATAAGTTAATAACCTCGTGATAAGAGTTGTTAGATGATCATAAATTAGTATGAAATAGAGATTAGACTAGTATGATTAATTATTGAATAGATTGTACAAGTTTGAAAGGGCATCAAACTAGTATGATTAAATTATGAAAAACTTTAGATATAATGTCTATCTGATCTCTTATACAACTAAGTACTTATTATGATCAGTTATTCAATCAGTTTAAAGCCTAGATCCTATAGTATGATTAAGGTAATCATACTATATAATGTGATGATAAAAATATAAAAATTAGATAATTTGTTAAAGGATGATTTTTTAAAATTCTTTCTTATAAATTATAAATAAGAGTTGACTTGTTATTGATAAAAAGGTAATGTAAATTATGTAGAAAAAAGTAGAATAGATAATGGAAAAGCAAAAGTCATAGAAGACACTTTTTAATCCTTTAGATAGGAAAACTACATAATTATTATGTGAGTTTTAAATTTTGTTGGGCACTATCATGACATGCTTGGAATGTGAGTATTTGCATGATATAATACATGTATAAATTATTGATGTTGTATAATGAAAAAACCATTAAAATCTATAAGAATTAATATCCATTTGAAATCTAAAAGTTTGTGAAAGATAAATATTTAAGGTAATAGAGTTTATTAATTAAGAAAAGTAAAATTGTAAGGAAAATGAGACATCACATTTGTCGTATCAAGGTTGACATTTTCTAGTAAAATGTGGTTGGAAGACAAACAATGTAAAAGTTGTTGGGATATAACACCCAACTAAATACTCAAAAATGATGAAAAAATTAAGAAAACATTTGAAGTATGAGAACCAAAGTTACCTAAAAAAGATGAAATAATCAAGAGAACATTCAAAGTGTGGGGGTCAAGACTATCCAAGAAAGATAAAAGAACTAAAAGAACATCCATAGTATAAGAGTCATGAAGATGAATAAGTTTCATATTAATTACAAAAGAGAAAATTTAAGTGATTAATTCATAAACTTTGAAATAATGAGACACTTTTTGGGAGCAACTTAGGCTTAGATCCCATGAGAACTCTATAATTAAACATGTTAAAGTTAGAAAGACTTCGGGATGGGCGACCAAGCAAAAAAGGACCCCTTGAGGAATTACGAAACCTAATTAATTAAGGACAATACCTCACCAAAAAAATATTAGAATGTTACATCAATACATTGGTATTATTATCATATTTTATAATGTTTTATTGGGTTATGTTATGTGAAGCATGACACATATGATGCAGCTTTACTATTATAACTTTTTGTGATTCATAATATGTTTTATATTTTATTACTGACATGATATGTTTGATCATTCTTATATTATTTGTTATGAGGCTTAAGATCTTGAAATTTAACTAGATTTAAAGATCTTGAAATTTAACTAGATTTAATTTAATGAGAGATGCTAGTGTTGATCTTAGATAAGAAAAATAAGGTATTAAGAAAAAAAGTGATACCAATGTTAAAGTATTGTGATAAGAATAGATAGAAATAGAAGCTATATCTAATGTAAAAGAGATATAATAGGAAAATATTTAGAATATTTCTAATTTGAAACAAGATTTTTATAATATGAAAAGATTATATAAGTACAATTTCCCATATTATATAATATGATCCATTAACCCAACATATACTAATCGACTCAATATTCATTGGTTACGATGAGAGCCATTGTTCTTGTGTGATCACACTCTCTTTTTTTACCTAACTTAGCTAATCCATCCCCTTTTTAACCTCTAACTAATTGTCTAGTATGATCATGCCCATCATTTTGGTATGATCTCCTCTTAATTACCTATATGATACCTAAAAAACTCAAGTAATCTCATATTCTAACCCCAATCAAAATAGATTATAAAAGTATGTTAAGACCCTTCATACTTACATGATGCTACTACATGCCCAATTCTTACTAGCTTACCACACATCTTCCAATATAATTATTTTTATTATACTTGTATGATATATTTATAAACCCTTGTATGATGATTAATCAAAAAAATCTAATCCCTTATTCTAGTCAGTCTAAATTAATCATACAAATATGATTGAACATATTATTCTTAGTTTACTTCTAACAATTGCTTGCATCTTTTTTCTCTTTGTTCCTATCTTTCTCTTCAAATTGCATGATTGATTCCAAGCACTTCCATTAACCTCCTCACATTTTCCATCTATTGTCCCTCACCTTTCTCCTATAATTGCCTTCACTCTCTTAACTCTTCTTTCTCCCCCCAATCAATTTCTTCCTCTCATTTATCTAATTTATCTTTTATTTACCCACCTAACCCAACCAAAATTTGTAATTAATCTTTCCTCAGCTAATACAATAAGGTTTTGGTTAGGAAATCATCAATAATTCTATCAATAGATAAGTTAATTTCTTATATATCTTTTTACTTAAAAAATTCATAATTAGACAACAAAAATTTATAAACTCAACAAACTTTTGAAAAGTTCTTTCCAATGATATGCTTCAATAAAATTTTCAATAATAAAACCATTATATATTTTTTAAAATAATACAAATTTAATCTTTCTTTAATCATAGTCATCTTATTTTATAAAATTGATTTTATTACATTAAAATAAACCTAATTATAACTCACATAGATAAATTTATATATTAAAAATTTGGACTATTACAAAATTTTCTCTTATAAAAATTTTGTCCTAAAATTTTAATAAGTTTCAAATATTAGTTGATTATATCTACTTCTATTTTCCAAGTAACTTCTTATTTTGCTTGATATTTTCACGAAACTTCTATCATTGGAATAACTTTATTCTTAAATATCTTTTCTCTTTTATATAAGATCCACATTAATATCTCCAAATAAGCTAAATTCATTTGAATTTTAGAATCTAAATTAGTATAGTTGACAACATTAGAAAGATTTGGAATGCATATTCTTAAAGATAAAACATGTAATGCCTTATGAATCTCTAATAGTTGAGTAGGTAATGCAATCTTAAACACCACTTGTCCAACTCTTTCTAAACTTTAAAAGGTCCAATGAATTTAGGTTTTACCTTTTCTAACTTATCCAATCTTATAATGCCTCTTCATTGGACCATTCTTTAATGAAGACCTTATCTCCATCTTGGAATCTCATCAATTAGCGCTTTGCATCAAATTACCTTTTTTGTATCTCTTGAGTTATTTTCAAGGCATTCAAGGCTCTATACCATGGAGTCAATTTGATCTAGTGATCTAACTTGATGAATTTAAAGGTGTCTAGAGTGTTCAATAAAAAAACTAAAAATTTTCTTGAGAAAATAAAAAGATCCTTATAGTGGTTAGGAGATAAATTAAGAATGACTAAGAAAAATATAACTAGAGATGTAATCAACACTGAGTGGAGATGAATTTGAAGTTAGTGACTTTGTGTGGTTACATATCATTAAGAATAAGTTAAAGGAAAATGAAATAAAGTTAAAGCCAATTCAATATGTCCCTTTAAGAATTCTTGAAAAGATCAACAACAAACTTACTAGATTGAGTTACCACCATATATAGATATTTATTGTATCATGAATGTTGATAATTTGAAGCCTTTTTTTGAATAATTAATTCTTGAAGTAGAGAAGCATAAGAGCTTGTCTTTATTAGATGATCTAGTGTTAAGACATAACTTGGTCTTATAGGAGTAAATATTTTGAAAAAAATGCTGATAACCTAGAGACAACTCAAGAATATCTTACCATATTAGTAAGAAATAGCAAAAGTTCTCCTTAGCCAAATGGTATAATTGGGATAAAAGGCATTACTTAATTCTTGCACTTGAGTTTCAAACATTCTTATAATGAGAACAAAGTAAGTGTTTATGAGGCATCCAATTGTATTAAAAAAGAAGATTTAAAAGACTTGAATGGCAACAAAAGGAAACTAAGGATTAGGAGATCAATCAAATCCTTACTAAGAAGTTATTTTCACCTTTGAAGGAATCTTATGAGACATTCTATGACCTACAAATCCATTCTTTGATGTCTTATTAGGCCTACTCTTTAATAAAAGAGAAGATGAAATAGCATCTTGAATGTCTTAAGAGATATCATGAATGCATTCTATAATGTCAAGTAGTGTCATCTTGATTGTTTATTTTCTAAAGGGCTTTCATATGAGGTACAATGATTTCATAAAGCATCATTAAGATTATCACGAACATTATTAAGGACTGCTATGGCCTTAAGGGTCACCCTTAGGTCAATATGGTCTCGAGGGCTAGTCTTTAATCATAAATAATGAGTTTTGGACTTGTCCAAAAGAAGTTCGAACCATCACTAAATAGGTCTTAGTATGGAGAATGCCAATATCACTACTTAGTAGTTTGACCTTTGTACCCCTCATATAGGAATACAAAACTTGAAAGACAAATGAAAAAAAAGATAGATTGAGTCATTAAAAACTGACTCAGAAAAGAAGGTAGCTAGTCATTTGTATTTCTCTCTCTCTCTCTCTCTTTCTCTCTCTCTCTCTCTCTCTCTCTCTCTCTCTCTCTCTCTCTCTCTCTCTCTCTCTCTCTCTTTCTCTCTCCTTCTCCCTCTCTCTATTATCTCTCCCACTCACTCAACAACCTTAGTTATAAGATATATGCCATTGATATTTCACAAGTTTTTTGTTAAAAACTTCAAGAAACTTAAGTGGTAATCTTAGATTTTAATAAAATTCTAGATTCTGAAGGCATCCAAATTAGAAATTGTATGAAGAAGAGGGTAAGACTTTAATAAGTTAGGTAACAAGGAACTACCTAAGGAGACCAATCCCATTCAACTTATTTTGTTATCAATTTTGGATCCCCTAGTTCTATAGGTTTAGCCAAAAATTGAGGCATCTCCCTTACGTGAGTAGCCTTAATAATTGAAGTGCTTCTTAGTCCCCCACTTTTTAGTGCTGACTTCGAAAATATTGTTTTGTCCTTGTGCTTGTTACACCCTTGTGTTTGATGAGTCAAGCATAAATGTGTATATTTTATTTGGGCTTGATTTTAAGTAAAATTGTTAATAATTAATTAAATCAAGCCATGTATTTTAGATGTCTAAAATAATGGTCTCTAAGGGCCTTGAGGTCATGGCATACTTCAAGGAAATTTGAGACATGCACAAGATTTTTTATAATTGAATTTCTTTTTATTTCTCTTGAACTTGATATGTCCAAACTTTGAGATTATGAGGCACACTAGTAGTATTAACATTTAAAAATATTTTAAAATTATTTAATACTGAATTTTGATTTTTGGGCCAAGCATATTTGCCAAAATATATAGACATTAGTATTTGATTTTTTAATATTATTTTGGAATTGTTTTTCATGAATTTCTTTTCATAGCTATTTAAATAACTTATAATACTATAAGAATATAAAATTATTTTTATATACTTATATTCAAATTATTGGCACAAAAATTCGTCAAAAATACCCTAAAACAGCCGAAGTCTCGGGAAAATACACTGTAGCAATGGGCGGGTCGACCCGGCGCGAAAACAGCCCGTCAAGGTCTTTTAGAAATTAAAAATTTAATCTAAAAATAAAAAATTTGGTTGACCCGGAAAGCCGCACCAAGCCCGCCGAGAGGAGCTCGGCTAGCGCTGGTCAACGGTCAAATCAACAGTGACTGGCTAAGCCAAGCCCACCCAAAGCCCGCCGAGAGGAGCTCGGCTAGGTCAAACTGCAGCGCGGTCAACGGTCAATGAACAATGCTTGGCTAAGTCAACCCGAACCAGGTGGTGAAGTCCCGGTCAAGGAAGGGGGGAGCCAGCCCCACAGAAGCTCGAAAGCTACAGGGCGCAAATTCTTTATAAAGCAATGCGCCAATTTCATTTCTGCAGTGTGGGACTAAAAATCCCACCTTATAACTTCGGCAGGATCCAAAGGAGCAGATCAAGCCCGCCCATATCCAACGGGCGAGAATTGTTTCGAACGGCTGCTTCGCAAGGTTAATCGGCGCCGTTCGTTCACCGCGCGGATCCAACGCTCCAGATCAAAATCGAACGGCCGTTTAATCGGCGCCGTTCATTCAGCGCCCGGATCCTACGCACGGGATTAAATCGCAAAAACGGTAATCGCGAGATTTAATCCGTGCCGTTCGATTACGCGCCTGGATCCAACGCTCTGGATTAAGCCCGAACGGTAAAATGCGTAAATCAATCTGCGCCGTTCGTTTTTGGGCCCGGATCGGACGGTGGCTGCTTTCCGTCCGTTGCCCAAACGGCTAATTAATTTTTGGAGCCGTTTGGGGTGTTTTTAGAGCTCAAATTTAAGCTCTATAAATAGGGAAAATTTATGTATTTTTCAGTTTAACCTTTGCTAAATTTTCCAAAGATTTCAGATCTCAAAATTCGAGCACTCAAGCAAAAACGGTGCATCCAAGCTCAAATAGCAAAGCGGCAAGAAAGCTTTTGGAATTAGAGGTTTTTGAATTGTTTCTCAATTTCTATCCATCTAATTTGTCGATTGTGTGTGCCTCCTCTTTTCTCCTATTTCTCTTAAGTTATTTGCCAATTTTTCGTACTTTTCGTTTTGGGGCAAGGGCATCCCGGCAGTTGTGCAAAAGCCCCGGGTTTGAGTTGAGCCCGGTATAAACTCAAATAGGTTTGAGGTGAACCGTAGGAAAAACCTCACTTGTAATCGGTGCATTTAGTGGATTTTTCCCAACACCGGTTGGGGGTGGACGTAGACTCGGTTTTGAGTCGAACCACTTAAAAATTTTTGTGTTCAACTCTCTTTACTCTTGCTTAAAGGTTTTTAAGTTTAATTTCGAAATTCATAAAATTTTAAATACACAATTCACCCCCCCCCCCCCCCCCCCCCCTCTTGTGGGATTTCCTTAGCACGAAACACTTCAGTGCTATCTATTACAAGCCTATTTATAACCACTTATTCATGTTATATTAAGGTTTGATGCAACTTTGAAACTTTGTAAGACTTTTAAGATTCAAGAAAATGCTTGTCTTCCTCTTTAGATTATGATGCCCAAAACAGTAACACATAAAGATGGTGGTGCAAAGCTTCATCCACAAAGCTAATGGTTAGGTTGAGTTAATTTAGAACTTGATAGCATTTCAAAGTGGTTTACCAAAGTTATTATGTAGGTTTTTACATTACTTTCCACTCATCTCCTTTTTTTAATTTATTTCTTAGTTTCCTAAAATTTTGTCTATTCATCATTAATTGTCATTTTCAAAATACAAAATCTAAAAAACCAAATTATAGTTTTTCTTATTGTTTCCTTAATTCTTAAGGTTCTTAAATATCCTAACAAAATCCAAAGGGTTTTAAAATATTTTTGTATATGCAAATTTTTATCCAAAAAATCATTAAAAATTGTCCATTCTCTTGTCTTTATTTTTTTTATTTCAGCCAAATGAGCTTCATTTAATATGAAATTAGTAGTAACTAGTTCACTTGATTCCTCATAGTTTTTATTTTCATTATTTTTAAAAGAAATATTCTTCATGAGAGTTTTAAGAACATGCATGATTATCTTTTTTTATTATTATTTAGTTTCTTAAGAATTTTCTCCAAATGTTGATGTTTGAATCAATAGCCCTATGAAACAGTCTCTAATTGTTTTGAATTTTGGAGATCTCTTGGATTCCACAAAAATTCTAACTTTGAGATTTTAAAGTTTTTAGAAAATATTTATATTCCTTATTATTTTATTACTCCTTATTTTTACTCCAACTAAGGATAGTTTTTTTTTATTCAATCTTTTTAATCTTATAAATTTTTGTTACGTTTTTTCTTTTCTTTCATCATCACCATTTATTATTGTACTTTCCAATCATGATATGCCAACCTTCTTCATCACTAACTATATAATTCAATAGAGATTTTCTAGACCTAATGATAATTAATTCTCTTCTATGGTGAGAATTATTGTGTATATGATTAAAGAGATAATCAACAATTATAAACATTGATGAATAATTAAATTCTTTATTTTTGTTATACAAATTTTTAAAATATTTTTCAATTAGAATATTGACAAAACTATTTTTAATAACTAACTCCTACTATTATGTTTTCTATGTTTTCAATGATCACACGAAATGGATCCTATGTGACAAATATGTTTCTTTTTTAGGAATATACTAGTAATATGTTTCATATGAATGTTAGTAAATATCTATGTTAAAAAAGTGGCTTGTTGTTGTTTACCGAATCCAGTCCAAGTCCGTTACGGTCGACTAAAAAATTTGAATATTAATCGTTGTTCCTCTTTCATTATCGGATATGCGCAACGGTCGAGTCATTTGCTAATTTTGAATTTGATGTAGCGTAGAGTGTAGCTCAGTTGAGGCTGTCGACGTTTACTACATTGCGGACCTAATCTAGTTTCGGCTACAGAATAAGCTACACTAACCTATATAGTGGTCTGGATTTAAGATTTAAGAATTGTCGACTCGGGTAGCCGGTATTCCACCGAGAATAAACGCGTTCCCCTACAAGAATTGTGAACTAAAGACCTCTTGCTCTCTCTCTCTCTTTCTCTCTCTCTCTCTCATCCATTTCTTAATCCCACCACTGCGGTGAGCCTCGCGACGAATCAAGATTTCTTGCAAGCAGCATTCGTTGGTTTCTTCGACGGAGAAAGCTGAATAATCCGCGATGGAGAAGAGCATTTTCCATAGAGCCTAAAGGTACACATACTTGCTTCTTTCAGTTGGGTCTCCGAAAAAACTTCTTTTTTGCGGGAAATATTTCGGGCTTAAGTTTGAGATTTGGTTATTATCCATTTACGAGGAATTTAGGGCTGTGATTTGGTCTTCTCTCCGAAGGAAATTAAGGTTAGGGTTCTTTTATTATTTTTTATCGAAGTATCGCGGAACTCTAATTGAATAAATTCAGGTACATCTCCGAGGGTGTGGAAACAGAATACTATGCTTTACCCAAGGAAGAGGCTTTCTGACATAACCAACATTTCGTTTAATTCCTTTGAGGAAGAACTCCAATCTGACGGTCAAGAAGATGGGCATGTTGGGTCAACCGTGATGGCTAACGAGTACATCGCCAAGCTTCTGAAGGTCCCTCCCCGTTCTTCCTTCTCCTTATTCCGTTTTCACAAAGTGCAGTGGAAAAGTGATTTGTTTAACTTGGTATACTCCTTTTTTTCTTACGATATTCCTTTCTATTGCAGGAAAACAATGTGTTGATGAGGGCTCTTGCGGAAAGAAAGTAGGTTATCTTTTCCAGACAGAACATAGTTTGACGGAATTCTTAGAAAGATTTTTCATGGACTCATTGTTTACTTTGGTGTTTAGGATATCAGTTGATTTACTAATGTTTTTTTTAACTTACTTCTTTAAATTTTTGAGATGAACAGTACGGAGGTACAAAAGCTTCGAATGATTGTCGTAAAAACCAGTCAACAGAACTCGCGGCTAGCTCAGGCTCACTCTCATATGCAAGCGGTTTGTTGGAGTTAATTTTTTGTTGCTTATTACTGTAAGCTTTGTTATTATTTCAGCTAAATACCACTTTTACTTTTGCTGCAGGAGCTCAACCTAAGTAAAGACAGAGTACGTCTTCTCTTTACGCTTTTCATAGTTCCAACCAATATTTATACTGCTTTGCTTGGTGACATTTTGTTAATGTTGTTAATTCAATTGTAGAATTACTTGGACATAGGCATCATTTTAATGTGTCACCCATTAATTTCAGTATCAAGCATTGAACCAAAACTATAATAAGTTGATTACCTCCTCTCCTTTATTTTCTATCTAAAGTTTTGTTAACTCTGAGCTCATGTTTTCATGGGTTGGGCATGTTAACGAAATCAAAATGTCAACTTAGCCTATATTTGCTTACTTGGCTGGCTAACATTGGATTAGGACTTAACCCATTAATCCAGTCCATCCACTAACCCATTCTTAGCTGGGTTAGCAAATTTGTGGGTTATGGGGTTAGCTTCAACTACACTTCAATCACTGATGATGTCTGGGCAGCATCGTCATCATCAATTATTGGTCAAATGAAACCCCACAAACTCAATTAAGTACAAAATTGTCTTAAATCTCATAAATTTGGATGAGTAACAAAACAAAATTTTTCTAACCCAGTATTAATTGGGTTCTACAAACCTCTTAATTTAATACAATCCCATCCCCAATGAGGGCAAAGGATGTCCAAAAAGATGCTTGCATTTCAAAGGATTTAACAACATTTTTTTAATGTTTTAATTGTATAATTTACACTTTTTTCCAAATGTATTTAAGTTTAGTGACCTCTGGGGCTATCTAAAGATCTTTGATTTAATAACATCTTTAAATAATATTATTAAAAACTAAAATTTTTTCACTCAAAACAAAAAAAAAGTATCAACAAGTTTTAAGATAATATTAACATCTTCAAAGACTTTGTGATTTAGATGTCAATATTATTCAAATGACACTCAATCTTACTAAAATCAATTCAGTTCAAATATAAAAGCAATTATTTCTTGTTAGCTATTCAAATTATCTCAATGTTAATCATTTTTTGTTTTCTCATGATTTGATGTTGTTATGATTTGAATTTTTCATTAAATAGTATTCAGTCAAAGAAGAAAGATAATATCGACAAGTTTTTGACAACATTAATATCTAAATTTGATTGTAATTTAGATGTCAATATTATCAAAACAACACACAATTGCATACCCCATTAGTAAAATCAGTCCTGAAAAAAATATAATTGCAGTTATTCCCTTCTTAACCACATTATGTTTTCCCATGATTTGATACTGTTTTAATATAATATCAATTTTTTCTTACTGTGCAGCTGAAAATTGCACAGCATGAACTTGTTTGCACATCAACAACTCTAGGCCTGAAGACTCAAGAACTAAAGGTAAAGCACATCCACACCAGAGTTGCTTATGATTATTTATGAATCAGATTTAGAGAGCTTTCAATATGAATTCCTTCTTTAATGCGGAAGAGGCCCTGTAAATCCTTTTCAGGAGCATAAAATATTGAAGAAAAATAAAGTGGTACAGAACATTAGCAGTCAGGTATAAAATACTGATCTTGTGCTGTTAGCAAAATGCTGAAATAACTCATTTCTACCTCCTGAAATGAAGGAGGGGCACATTAAGCCAATAGAGAGCGTTGCGGAAGCATCTCAATTATCTCCACATAAGAAGACTTGTCTTTCCAACAGGAAGCGCCCTCAGAGAAGCCAATGTTAGATCAAGATTTATGGTTTACTCAATTTATAATCTCATTTATAAAATTAACTTTCCTTTTTTCTCGTTTCAGCACTTGGTCCGAAGATCCTAACAAATCAAGGAGTGGTGAAAGAGAAGGATGATAACCCTAGGTAAGTTGGCATTTAATCATTCAATTGCCAAGCTCCATGTGACCTTGGCAAGTGAATAGACTCATTTACATTTAAGAATTATTATTAACAGGAAACCTTTGAGGAGGAAATCGATTAATCCAAAAGTTGAATTATGTATACCAACTGACGACTTGTTTGAGATAGAGAAGGATGATAACCCAAGGTAAGTTGGCATTTATTTAATCATTCAATTGCCAAGCTCCATGTGACCTTGGCAAGCGAATAGACTCATTTACATTTAAGAATTATTATTAGCAGGAAACCTTTGAGGAGGAAATCGATTAATCCAAAAGTTGAATTATGTATACCAACTGACGACTTGTTTGAGATAGAGAAGGATGATAACCCTAGGTAAGTCGGCATTTAATCATTCAATTTCCAAGCTCCATGTGACCTTGGCAAGCGATTAGACTCATTTACATTTAAGAATTATTATTAACAGGAAACCTTTGAGGAGGAAATCAATTAATCCAAAAGTTGAATTGTGTATAACAACTGACGACTTGTTTGAGATAGAGAATGCAAAGTTCCCAATCTGCTCAGTATATAAGAGAGAATCAAAAGATGAGAGCAGTGCCATTCAACCAGATCTTGCAGTTCCAGTCACTTCAAACGTGAACCCAGTGAATGAAGAAGTGGGAAAGGAAAACCAAAAATTCAACCAACTTCAGTATGAAGGCATGCGAAGAGCATCTCTCGGAAGGCCCTTGAGGAAAGCAGCCGAGAGAGTCAATTCCTACAAGGAATTGCCTCTTAAAGCCAAATTGCGAAGGTCTGAGTAATGTTTTCCAAACATGAAGTTTGTGTTTTGATGGATCTTATCCTGTTCAATGGTTATATTACCATTCTGTAAACTTCGATAACCACAGCTCTGTATCATTTCTATGATCATCCGGAACCAAAGATGGGACAAGTAATGAACTCATTTTCAAGTGTCTTAAACTAATCTGTTTTTACTTAACAAGCAAAAGTTTTGGTCTTTTATAGAGTTGAACTGTATCTTTTGTTTTAGAATTTTAGCTCTGTAGTGCCAGTATCCTTAACTAAACGGTGGTTAGAAGCACCACGTCTATTTATTGTTCGCCTTGGTGTGTGTTGAACCAAAACGTACAACTAATGGAAATTCAGTTATCACAACTTAATACTGATGCCTTTATATAAGACTGTTTCTAGCTACTGAAACACTTTCAGGTCAGAGTTTTCGGTCAATTCTATCTTTGAAATTAGTCAAAAAATAGCTGTGGCAAATTCTCTTTAATTTGGTGACTAGCTTTCTTGTCTGAATGTAACTTAAAAAAAATGTATTTCTACATTTGCACTGCCTTTGATGAAAAAAGGCAACATTTAAACTTGTTTAGATTGCCTTTAAGTTCTCATCCTTGCTGCAGAATATACCTTAACAGGTTATGTTTGCTTGGTGCAGATCTGCAAACTTCTTTCCCTCAGCTATGTGTGCTGCAATGTCGTTCTCTTAGGGCGTAGTAAATACAAACTTCTAAGCTTGTACGTCATCAAGTACAAGTGGGTTCACGTTTCAGTAGTAATTATATAACTTTTATTTAAAAGTTTAAAATTTTAAGTTATTTGATGTATGTCTAATAGCTTATTGGCCACAATCTTAGGCCCACACTTGATCTTTCTCCCTCAATTTAAATCTTCTTTTTTTTACAGAGATTTTGCTACTCTAATAATGAGTTAGAAGCATAAAACTTAAATATAAGGTTTATAAGTTTTTTCTAAGTTCAATAGAATGTGCCTTCTGTCTTTGGAGAAGGTTTTGTTAAGATGTGGATCTAATATGGATGGCTGTTAACATAAAGCAAGCTTGGTATAGTCGTCCATTTGTTAAGTTGTGATGTGGGAGAATTAGATGTACATGTATTATGAGTGTGCCTTATGCTTAACATTTCAGAAGCAAAAGCATGGCCTTAATGCATTCCTTTATAGCACAATATGTGGGGCATTGTAGCACAATAGTGTATTTGTTAAGTCGTGAATTAAAATTCTCCTTCCTTGGAACTTGTTGCCTTCTTATGAGTGGTCATCTACCTTTAAGGCAATCATTAACTTACTAGCAATACACTTAGCCTATAATGAAGTTCTCATGAGATGTATGCAAACAAGTTCATAATTAATTCTTCAAAGTATATCTAATGTTCATGCTTACAACTTGAATAATAGTCATAAAAAGAGATTCCCTACAATCAAGGATGTGCTACCTAAATTCACTGGAAAAAAAAAATGTAGAAGAATAATGTTAAGAAGCTAGCCAACAAAAATTTCATTGACTTAGTTATCTCATATTTTTTAGTTGTAAGTAATCTAACTCATCTGATAAATATTTCATCAAAATTAGTTAAACTCATTAAAAAAAGTTACCAATTTAGCTGTAGCTAAGTATAATGATAATGTTAAACTGAAATATTGTCAATTAATGACCCAACGTTAGTGCTTTGCATCAATACATCACAAAGAACTATTTGTTGTAAAAACAACTAAAGAATTTTTTAGAAGATGTTGAAAAGATCATAAAAGATAAGTTTATTCAAGCTATTTCATGTCTCTAATGGATCTCAAACATTGCACTCATAAAGAAAAGTTATGAGAAGTGAAAAAATGTGTCAGTTATTCAAATCTCAACAAATGTTTTTAAAATGATGCCTATCCTCTTTCAAGAACAGATGATCTCATAAATTTCACGTTTGGCCGTCAATAACTTGGTTTGTCGGATTTATTTTTTTAGGTATCATTAGGTTAAATTGACCAAATATAATGAAGAAAAGAAAACCTTCATCAATGATAGTGTGCACATATTGTTAAATTATCATCTCCTTTAGTTTAAAAAATATTTTTAAGTAATTAAACAAACAAAGATGAAATCTCCTTGTTGAATTATTAAAATTTACATCGATGATATTATCGTAAAAAGCAAAGAACTCAAATATTTCTTAAAGAACTTTGATTCTAGTTAACTTTTCTTGGAGCATAATACTAAAAAGTGCATTATGAAAGCCTTAGTGAAATTTCTTGGTTTCTTTGTCTTGGATAAGGGAACCAAATCAACTGCAAAGAAAGTAAAAAAAATCCTCAATGTGCCATTAAATAAAATTGTTTCCCAACTAAAGGTTAAATCCTTAAAATTCTTCTAGTTATTGCATTGTCAAAATAAGCTTAAATGGATTACGCAAAGTGAAGCCATCTTAAAATCTCTCAAGCGGTATCTTATAACACTTGCATCTTCATCATTCATAGTCTAATGGAATAATTTTATTTTATGTCGAAAGTCTCAAATGAAGGCATCAACCTTGTACTCGTTTGCAAAGAGGTTTCAATCGAAAAGCTTGTCTATTACACAAGTCATATGCACAAAAGGCATTAATTTTATAATTTTTATGATGTCATTTATTTGCAAAGAGGTTTCTTGTAAGTTTGATGTTACATTTTATGATCCAACTTGTTCGATTATTAAAATATAAGATGATTTTTTAGTTTTATAATAAATTAATTATTTAAATAAATCATCTACTTTGGGGTATTACACTCCACCATCATATTAAAGATAAGTTATTAATGGTGCTTAAGTGTGCACTTGTGCTTAGTGCTAACAGTTTTTTGAGTCACTTGAAATCCTATTATGCATTTTGTTTTCGTTGTTGTTACTTCTCATTCTTCTTTACTTGCTTTAGCTTCATTATCACTATAATTAGTAAGACTTAGTTTATTTGAAATTTTATTAAGACTAATATGATCCCTATTAAACATACTTATGGGCCATCAAAGTATACAAAAGTGTGAAGCAATAAAGCATAGTCTCTTGCTAATTTCCTCTCCAGTGGAATAATTTCAGCAAAACCTAAGGCTTAGAACCATGCTTCAGCTTGGGTTATGTATGTGGATGAAGGTTCTAGAGAGCAAAATAATGGGATTACATTTATTCCGACAAGTTTAAAGGAATTCAAATCCAATGAGCTATTCAAATTGCATTCACTGGAATAAACAATCAAGAGAGTACAAGACTCTTCTCGTTGGCCTCAAATTTGCCTCCAGGCACACGGTAAAGTGGCTCATCATTCATAAATAATTCACAGAGCATCATGAATGACGTCTAAGAAATGTACAAGATTGACGACACTTCACCGAGAAAATAAAGTTGAGTTCATCAATATTTAGCTTATCCAATAGACAAATAACCAAGTGAATCTAGCACAGTTTGGTGATCCATTAGCTAACGAGTTCTTGAAACCTTAAGCATGGAGGCAAACACCTGATGGACGTCAATGGGTAGTCGAGTTTGAGGGATTTCATTCAGTGTCAGGCTTGGAAAAAATTAATCAGATCATTTACATCTTCTCATTAAAATATCAAGTGTTATAACATGCTACAGTTTAACTAGTAGATTCTTGCAGCTCCACTGTAAAACTAACAAATTCTTGAGTTCCTGTCATACTAGCTAGAATTGTTTCACCTTGGGTTGGCAATTCCTCAATTCTTTACTCTAATTAAGAGCAATCACAGATTTTTTTTGTTACTCACCACAAAATATTAGAAGTGTTGAGAGATTTTTTTGGTTAGAGATCATTTTATTACTCCAAAAAACCTATCACAATAGTAAGCAATGATGATACAAAGTTCTTTGTGAAATAGAACCAAAATTTTTTCCAATCTTAAGACTTGGATTTGAAATATGCTTCACACTCAGGTGGAATGGGAAAGCTCAAGAAGATAATTAAGATTGGACAAAGGATAGGTGAATGGATTAATGGCCTAACTTCACCCTATGTGCATATGCGATGACATATGCATAACTGGAACCTAGCTCTTGAGGAACACTATTTTTTATGAAAAATGAGGAAACCCAATTCCTCGAGAAATATACTTTCTTTAAAAAACTGAGAAAACCTACAAGAAGCAAAAACTTGCTTCTGTATTCATGAAAAACTTGCTCTCTCAAGAAGCAAAAACCTATGTGATCATCTTGCTAAACAAAAAGCAAGAACTTTGGGCACAACACATGCATTCATTCGAAGTCTAGTCCTCAAGAAGAAACAATTTTTGAATGAAGAGCAAACAATTAAGCAACCAATTGTATGTCAAAGCAAGCACAAGATTATGAAGAAACTACTCAGCCAAATGATGTTTAAATAGCACATTCAATTTATGTATAAATCTAAAAAATATGAACCCAACACACTTAAGGGATTCTAATTTTGAAGATTCTAACATATATTGCATAAGCCCACAGATTAAACTCAGACAATACATAAGAAACTTTTAAACCTTTCGATTTTAGCAAGTTCATGAAGTTTTATCTCAAATTCTTTTAAAATTTTTGAAGATTCTTGACAAGATCTCAAAGTTTAGTCTTAGATTCTTAGAAATATTTTGAAAATTTATAATGAGATCTTGAGGTTTTACCTAGGATTTTTAGACAATTTTTGAAGTCTTGCAATGAGATCTCAAAATTTGATACCAAATTTCTTAAAAAAAGTTCATTGAAAACCTTCCTTAGTTTTAGATCTCAATTTCTTTATTGATGAGTTATTTTATCACAAGTTTTTACTTGACAGATGCTCTCACATTTTTTGTTTAACTTGGAAAAATTTCTAAGTGACAAACACATTTCATAAGTACCTAAAGGAGCAAATCCATGATTTCATTATATAAAAGAAATATTATATCATGACATTATCCTCTCAAATGTCGGGTCTCTGATGTTCTTCGATTACTTGAGGGAGAAGCTCTCTACTTTGTGTTGAAGCATAAGTTTCTCATCACTAAGTAACCCATGATCCTTTAGCATAGTTTCTTCATATGAACAAGTAAATCGCCATTTTGTGTTGTTATATAAAGAATTTAATTGCCACTATCCAGCATATTGCACAAATCAAGATGATTTTTCTCTCTACGCAAGCTTTCATGGATATTTCATATAAATTAGCCAAATGTGAGCATTACTTGGATAAGAAGAGGCCTTTCTTATGGAAGAGAAGAAAAGTTTAGCTGTAGAATTTACTTCAAAATCTTTGTTATATTAGTATGGAAGACATTCTTCAACTAGTGTTAAAGCCAAATGCCACTTCAGAGCAGGAACAAGGGAATGTGATCAAGCAATCGCCATCAGGCGAGGGATTGAGGCCTCAAGACAACGAGAAGCCATAGATGGGGGACATCCTCATGTTAAGAATACTTTTGCACATGAACCAACGTGAACTGATTGATAGCTGGGTTTTTATCATCTGCAAAATGAAAGGCACTGATGATGACTTGATGGTCATATACGTGCATAAGATACCAATATGCATGCTTCTGTTAATATTTTTTTTCTTTTCGAGAGGAAATAATTGCATTTCTTTTCTTTAAGGTTGAAGAGAAAAGGATTAAGGTTATTAGATAATATCTGATTTTAAAAAATCCAAACTACAATTTGTACAAAGAAAGTTGGGATGTAGAGTCCAATTAAGGCCATAAAGGCTCACCCAAGCTTAACCTTGGCATATAGTTTTACTAATGCATTACATCATGTCACAAGGCCTTACGATATGGGCATATGGTTGTAAGACTTCCACTACATAAATTTGGTTAAAGCATTGTATTTCTTATATAGGCGACAAACGACTATTTTAAGTTTGTTTAAGGATGAGACTTGATACAAAAATAATAGGAATGATGATGACAAATAATAAGAAATATAGCATAAAGGAGGTTTTATGTAATATGCATTAGAAGTTCTTTACATCAATAAATTCAACTTGATGTGATGGTTGTCTAAAGTTAGCATCAATATTTGCACCAAACTACCTCAAATGATTAGTTTTAACCCAATCTATGTTTGGTTAACTAGCATAAGTTCTATAAGGCAAATAAAGACGTTAGGTCATGCTCTATGGAGCAAATGATTTAAATCAACCACTTTAGGTGATCACCTAATTAAACAAACACTTAGCTACATTGCTCTAAGCAGTTGACCCTAGTTTACCTAGCTATGCTTGCTTGATCTAATGCACAAATTTTTATAAGAACCCTTTATTCTATGTAATATTATGTGAACTTTATGCTTTCTCTGTTTATTAGTTTAATTGTTAGAAATATTGAGAGGAACCTCCCTATGAACGCACTTTTGCAAAATCTTTAATTATAGTGAATAGAAAAATGTTAGCTCATGATTCTCTGTGATGGCAAGAATATTACAATGAATTATTATGTTTTTAACATTTGAAGAATTCATTCTCAATGAGTAATGCATTTTAAAGTTGTTGATTTAATTATTTCCTCCCTTTCTTCTTATTTTAATGATAATAAAAATTATTATGTAATCATGAGTGAATTTTTAAGCACCATTTTTATTTATTTTATGTAAAATTTAGGTGATGAAACTTTTGGAGTTTGAACTCTCTTGATATCATACTTGAATTCTAATTTGATTTCAAGCCTTGGAATGGTATTTACATGATTTTATCTTGTGCAATGTTGATGAAAATTGCATTTTTATAAAGTTTCATGAATATGTATATTGCTATATTGTTTTTTTCCACTTGGGTTTGGCTTGTTTAAAGGAAATGAAGGCATGGCTTCTTTCTTGGATAAGTTTTTGATATTATTATAAAAATGTTATAACAAATGGATTCTTAAAACTCAATAAAACTTCATTATACCCTATTTGAGCTTTACTCAAACAACATATATTCTTGTTATATTAAATTTTTAAGGACAAATAAAACCTTAAACTCTACACTAATTGTAATTTATATAACATAATAAGTCATAAATAAATTATTTCATCCTTTTGTAACCATAATCTTATGATAAAGCTAATTAAATCTCCACTACAAAGTAAATATGCTAGTTTAAGCTTCACATTCTAAAACTTATTATCCAACAAGGTTCACAATGTCTCACAAGGGGATTGAGAAGGACCTATGTATATAAGAACCAACAAAGTTATGACTCATGATAAGATCACAAGAAGATCTCAAAAAGTGCACAAAAATAAGTTGGAATTAGGGATTCATTTTTAGTCTTAGTAGATTATTTATGAAAATTATAACGTTTTTTAAAGATTTCTACTTTGCTTCAGGCACTTAGCATCAAATGTTTTGCACTTCTTATTGTTTTGTTCTTTTTATTTTTTTAGATAGTTTCAAATTTAATTTATAAAATTAATTTAATCCTCTTGCTTTTGCAAAGCTTGTAATCCCTTGGATTGAGATATATTGCATAAATAAACATAAGTTATTCTCGAGAAAGCATAGATGCTCTTCTTCTTATATCTTCTCTCTCTATGCATTTGCCTTTATATTTCATAATTTTTCTCTCCACCCAACTTACCTCCCTCTCATTTTCTTTTTATTCTCAGACTACCCATGTAAACCCTTGGTCGAACCCCCTATCTTGTCATTTTCTTTCTCTTTATTTGTTTCATACTCTCTTTTATTTTCTTTTTTCTATCTATCCCCATCCTCTTTCTTTGTCTTCTCTTTCTACAAAGAGACATTCTACATGATTAACCCTTTGCTTTATCTCTATTTCTTGTAATTTTCTCTATCCGCTCTGCCCAACACTCTTATCTCTTATTTTTTTACTCTTCTCTCTACACAATACCTCTCTTTCATTAACCCTTCTCTCTCCTTTAACCCTTCTTTCTTAGATTATTTTTATTTTAAGAATTAGAGACAATGAGATTATAAACTAAAAGAAGAAGACTTTGTGATTAAGCACAAAAAGGTTGATGCACCATCGTTTGATTATCAATGAAATAATTTGTGAACTAACTGCTTAGAATGGATTGCTTTCATTGGAAAAGTTGATGTCTAAATTTTAAAATGTAAGAATTATAAGGTTAAAGTTAATATGACAAGTAAAGTTAAACTAGATAAATATTGAGAGAAAATGTTTAGGTTCTATCTATAGTATAAGAAGGATCTGCAATATTCATAAGAGGGGATAGAGTTATGCAAATATAAAGCTTTAAGCTAACTCGTATAATTCAATTTATTTTACAATAAAAAAGTTTTATTATTCTTAATCTTATTAGCTATTATAAGATCTATTTTTAGAAAATATTATTAATCTTACAAACATTATTATGTAGTATTATAAATGAAGTAAAGTACATAAAGAGTTTTAAGTAGTTCAATTAAAACTCGAATTTACATCTGCTCTTATCCAAAAGGCTAAGAAATCTACTAAAAATGCTAGCTTAATAAAATCTTATAATATCAACTTAATAAAAGCTTATAATGTAAGCTTAAGTTTTAACAATTGGATGTTATAACTATATGATAGATGATATAAACATCACCCCTACTATTATAGGCATTAAAAGATAAGGTCACGACACATCAAAGGCTTTATCCTCATCAGTATAGAATATTAATAATAGGGAGTTGTGGCTTAATAATAAATAATGATATGATATGAGATTCTACGAAATATATAAATATCATATGAGAAAATATAATTAAAAAATGAAGAAATAAGAAATAGATGAGAGAGAAAGAAAAAAAATAAAATAATTAAAATATTAAAAAAATAAAAAGACATGATATGATATATAATAAATAATAATAATATTATATGATAACTATATGCATACATGAGTACAATGTATGTAAATATTCATTCAATAATTTAATATAAGTATATTTTCTTATATATTGGCATGCATTGTTTAGTTATTACCTTTGTTTTACTATTAATTATATTCAAACTTCTATCTTTCATATTATCTTTATGATTGTAACCATTAGTTTGTTTATTGAGTGTATCTTTCTCATTTCTTACTAACATTATAAGCCAAGATGGATACATACATAAAGCTGAGTCACATGGGAGAGTGTGTTTTATGACATGTGTTTTGTAAGAGGTTTTCTATTTGTGAGGAGTGGTTGCATTTTTGTTGATGGATGTTATATTAATACTTTTGTAATAGCTTTACTTATTGTATGATAGCTTAAGTATTATATATTATTTTTTATTTGGATGTACAAATATAATTAATTTATGTTTAAGATGTTTTTTCATCACTCCATTTATTTTAATTTGTGTCATATGTGTTTTGTTGTTCATAAATTGATATTTTGGATGTATTTTATGTAATTTTATTGGATTTAAGCTAGTTGGGACATGACATTATATGTGGTGATTCTTTATTTGTAGTTTGCCTAGTTTAGTATAAGTTTTCTCATTAGACTTAGAAGATTCTAGTTGATAACCCATTCCATTATCTATATTCGCTTCATTGACCTCATCATAGGCATCCTCTCCTAGACCTTCTTAGTCAAGGCTCCATCATCCAAGGCTCCCTAACCAAAACCTTATTGTTTAAGGCTCCTTAACCTCTTTGCCCATGTTGCTCACTTAGCTAAACCGCTAGTTACATTGAGCAATGTAGGTTATTTGCCTATTTCCTAATGCATCCTTTTGCCATGTTTAGCACCATTACCCAAAGCAATTCCTTTCTTTTTTTGCTAATAGATGGAGTGTTCCTCCAAACCTTAGTCATCCATGATAAATCTCATTGTCAATATGCCTAGCTTTTATTATCATAATTGATAGGTGTTAATCTAAATTTTAAATTAGTGAACTTGATCAATAGATTAACAAATTGTTTTGTCTAATCAAGCATTTCTGTTAACAACTTATCTTGAAAACCTAAAAATCCTCTCTCTTACTCTAATATGTATATTTTCTGGCTATGATTTAACTTTAGAAGCTTATTCTTTCTTCTTATTAGCATCTTGTCTTTGTATTATACAAAACCATAATTTCAAAGTGACCTTAATGGATGTTCCTATAACGATTAAGTTAAGTTCTTGTAAAAATCTTATTAAGGGAAAGTTAATGTTAACATTATAACATTATAAGTGTTAGTTAAGTCAGATCTAGCTTTATTACCCAATCAGTTCCTTCACAAGTGATCCTTAAGAGTTTTGTCAGGTCTCATTATTATTATTCCTAACTTGCCTAGCTATGACTATCACCATTAACCAAAATTAGGAATATTAAATAAAATCAAAATTTCAATCAACCATCATTGGCCAACCATGTTGTCTAATCAAAGCCTTTCTTCTAACTACCTACATCTAGAGTTAAATTTATCCATTTGTCTTCATCAATAATAACCACTTTTCATCCCATGTAAATTCTTCTTCCTTTTTTCTAACTCCTCTTTTATAATTTCTAGTTATGATTTCACTTAAAAGGTGTACTCTTTCCTCCTATAAACATCTCATTTTAATATTACAAAAATCATAATTCAAAAGTTGACATTTGTTGATTGTCCCCAAAGAAGTGAGGTTCATCTTTTTTGTAAGACAAGTGATAACATATATTTTCTTCTATTTACAATCATAAGTTATATATTCTTAAAAGGGTTTTTTTCTACCATATTGTGGATCTTATTTTCTATTTTCTTGTCCTTTTTTTATTTTTTAGTTTATATTTATGATATTTAAACATGCTAAATAGAACCTTCATTCACAAGTTTGTCAAAGTCATTTTTTAAAAGCAACATAGATTTTAACTATAACATTGTTGTGAACTCTATGCTTTTGCTTTCCATTGCCATCTAAATTTTCAAATTCAATGCTCATTAAATTTTAAAATTTTGCATACTACTTCTCTCTAAATATGAAATTTTAATTTTCAATGATTTAAAATTTATAAAATCTCCATATTTAAATAGAAATTTACATAAAACTAGAACTCTATACGCATTTCATTTCACTAAGTTAATTATTAGATCACGTTATCACATACAATACTCATATTTATAAATTGAAGAAATTAAGCTCATATTTAGCAATAGCTAACCCATACTTGTTTTAGTAACCTAATTTTACTTAGATTAATTGGGTTAAAATTATTAAATCCAAATCAATAACTAAATATAAAATTAGATTAATATTTACAAATTCAATTAATAATAATAAGTCAAGTTTTTTTAATCCCTTACAGTTTAAATTCAACCCATCTCAAACGGATCTTACATCTTTGTAATAGCGACGTAGAATGGAACGCTCTATAAATGGGCGACGTTTTCACTCTTCCCTGCTGTTCTCTCGCTCGCTGGGAGCCCAGTGCACCATTTTCTACTTGCAAACCCTGGCTCTGTTCTCTTCAGAAACAGCGGTGTACTAACAGAGGAAGAAGACAAATCAATGTCTAAAATGTCTAAGAGCTCAAAGTGGTTTCCGATCTTATCTCTGTGTCTTCTCGTGCTTCTCACCGGCGGGCTAGGATGGTTTGGCGTCCACAACAAGATCTCCACTTCCACGTAAAAAAGCGTTTTTTTTTGCTTCGTTGATCTATTCTTCTTCAGATGCAAATGCTTGAGCAAAGGGAAAACTGACTGTTTAAAGATTAGATCTCGAACTAGAAGAAGGATAACTTTTGTCATTTTTTTTGTTGAAAAACGAAGAATTACTTGTCTTTGCAGTAGCATCGGAGCAGCAGCAAGGAAGAAGTTAGGTGAGACGGTGGTGATAGCAAGCGGCAGATCTTCTGCTCCAAGGAAGAGGTTAGTGCAGTAACAAGAATGTTCTGTTAAAGATGAGCGCCGTTTGTTTTCTCTTTGTCTTGTCTGGTGAGCTCCGGCGCTTCTGATCTGCTCGGGTAGTTTGCCTTTCCCGTTTGTGTTCGTTTTGGTGGCTTCTGCCACTAAACGTCTTCCACCTTGCTTTCGCTTTCTACGGAACTGTAAAAAGGTAAAAGAAAGAAAAGCGATGCAAAGCAATTAGTTGAACCTCTATCACTCATACTTGTCCTTCCCATTTTCGTACTTTTGACCCCTTGGTCAATCTACTTCTCCCCGCTTCTCTCTCACACACGGAGGCCCACACCTCGAGCCAAGAACGATCTCAAATTTCCAATTTTTACTACAATGGTGGGGTATATTAACTAAATGTGCATTGCTTGCTGGAATTTTTCTTCATTATACCGTTCTACTGATCTCGTTGCAGCACAGAGCATGAGCCAGCAATTGGTGCAGTTGATGATCCGGAGATGGTTGCTTCTGAGGTTAGCAGGTAATCTCCATCTCTATCGTAAGATAAATTTTGGGTACTTATCTCAGTTGGGTGTACTTCCTGTTTTTAAGCATTAAAGAATTATTCTAATGGCTTTCAATTGCTTCTTCTGCATTTCAAAGTTCGTTTCTCTGCTCGTGTCGGGCTTTCCCCATGGAGCAGAATGCAACTTTCTTTATGAACACCTTGGATTCCATTCACTGTCTCCCTCCCTCTTTAATTCTTACTTGTCGCATCTTTAACTAAACCGTCACGTTCTACTCATCAATGGCCTACTCTGGTGGTTACCCTCCGCTTCCCTGTCTTGTCTCCTTTCCGTATTCCCCCTCCTTTGCCTTCTCACACGAAAGGGGAACTCCCTGCCCTGCTTTAACTGACACTTACGCATTTAATTCGTCGGTTATGTAAGTCATTTATTAGTCACATGATCTGCTCTTGCTCAGAAACATGGCGTGTGAGGCAGGTACAATAACTATACCGTCAGATCATTCCTTGAATTACATCGTGTCATAGAGCCAGATTTTAATCAGCTGGCGTTAATGGAAGTGAACATTTGAAAGCAGGGTGATCAATGCAAGTACGGCAAGGCGCGACCTTGGATTCCTGTCTTGCGGCACCGGTAACCCCATAGACGATTGTTGGCGCTGCGATCCGGAATGGCTGAGGAACCGCAAGCGGCTCGCAGACTGCGGCATCGGGTTCGGCCGCAATGCCATCGGCGGCCGCGACGGCCGTTACTATGTGGTGACCGACCCCGGGGACGACAACGCGGTGAACCCTCGGCCGGGGACTCTCCGGCACGCTGTGATCCAGGATGAGCCTCTTTGGATCGTGTTCAAGCGCGACATGGTGATCACGCTGAGGCAGGAGCTGATCATGAACAGCTTCAAGACGATTGACGGCCGGGGAGCCAACATCCACATTGCCAACGGAGCCTGCATCACGATCCAGTTCGTCACCAACATCATCATCCACGGGATCAGCATCCACGACTGCAAGCCCACAGGAAACACCATGGTGCGGAGCTCGCCGTCGCATTACGGGTGGAGGACGATGGCCGACGGCGACGGAGTGTCGATCTTCAGCTCGAGCCACATTTGGGTGGATCATTGTTCCCTCTCCAACTGCGCTGACGGGCTCGTCGACGCCATTATGGGATCCACTGCAATCACCATTTCGAACAATTACTTCACCCACCACAACGAGGCAACAACCCACAAATCTCCAGTTCTTATGACGCCCTGTTTTTCACCACAACAGAACTATAATCATGGCATTGTGGCTTAATGACATGCAGGTGATGCTCTTGGGCCATAGCGATTCGTACGAGAGGGACAAGGTTATGCAGGTAACCATAGCGTTTAACCATTTTGGAGAAGGCCTCATTCAGCGAATGCCAAGGTCTCCAATTTCCGAGCTCTCGAATGTAATTCTTCCAAAACTTAAGCTCTTGATCTGATTCTCCGAATGCAATTCAGGTGTAGGCATGGTTACTTCCACGTAGTTAACAACGACTATACGCACTGGGAGATGTATGCCATCGGCGGCAGCGCAGATCCCACCATCAACAGCCAGGGAAATCGGTACCTTGCCCCAGTTAACCCATTTGCCAAAGAGGTAAATCAAACAGAAACGAAGAAAGATTTAAATTTTGCTCCTCGATAGATATTGATCGCATAAATGGCTCATTGTTCAGGTGACGAAGAGGGTCAACACCAATCATGGTATCTGGAAAGGCTGGAATTGGAGGTCGGAGGGAGATCTCCTGCTCAACGGAGCCTACTTTACTCCATCCGGAGCTGGTGCGTCGGCCAGTTATTCGAGGGCGTCCAGCCTCGGCGCCAAGTCTTCTTCCATGGTCGCTTCCATCACATCCGGTGCCGGGGCTCTTTCGTGTCGCAGGGGACACCAATGCTAGTGTTTGCTTCGCTCCAGGATGCTGTGAAGAAGAAGAAGTAGTAGAATGAAAAGAATTTTCCTTTTGCTGCCTTCTCTATTTGCTTCTTACAGATTGGTTGCATTATTATGCGCATCATAGTCCTCAAACTGTAGACTATGAAAGCGGCCATGGAAGACTTAATGATCTGCATTGATCATGCCTATGTTTTCAATCAACTACTACTTGAAAGCCATTTACTGCAATCTGCAGCTATAGTTTCCCATTCCATTAAAAATACCATTGTTTAGAGCTTATTCAGTAGGAATGATGTGTCAACTGTAAGTATACGAACTCAATTCGTGCGGCCAAAGATTATTTTGGATGTAATAGCGCAGGTCGATGGGCAAGTATGAATATGAAAGCCAACTGTGTATTGTTATCGGTGTTCTCAGGGACAAAACAACTAATCAGACGTGAATTCTTAAAAAATAACTAAGTGTAGGATGTAGCAGCTACTTCTTAAAACCTTTATATTAAAGAAATGATAAGGATATTGAAATAAACATTCTTGATGAAACAACCCTACCTAGTATGCTTTCATCTTCCCTTTTGATTATTGTATGCTGTTTTCGCAATCCTTGCAGTAGTAAAAGTTCAAAAAATAGCTTCTTCAAGTTCTAAGTGTGCTTGTGATGTTTCACTAGTTAAATTTTTTTCATATAGAACTATATTAGTCATTCTCTTGTTTTTATATCAATCAATGTATTTTTTTCTATTTTTGAAAATAATTGTGATTACTACATTATCAATAGTCATCAGTTGAGTGATAAATAGTATAATCACGTGTGACAAATTTAAAAGATTTATCTTTACAGTCATCTCAAAAAGTTTATTATATGTTACTCATTAAAGGTTGAGTGAATCTTAGATAATTGAGAGCATATTTGCCCAACAACTAATATCAAAGCAACTTCAAATCAAGCTTGATGGAGTTTTAGTCTAAGGGGTAGAATTTCAAATAACACTTGCATTTGAACTTGAGCCAAAAGCCAAACCATTGACCAAAAGTGATTTTCAAAAGTCAAATCAAGGCATTTCATAAGTTCTTTTTAAGTTGTCTTATAAAGAAAGATATTAAGAACAAAAAAAAATCAAATTTGATAGGTTTGAGAATGAATTTGATTCTTGAAAGATGTAGAGATGTCATTTCTACCATTTGAACTTGGGGATGAAGTTTGTTAATGAAGCAAAAGAAATGCACCAAGTAGGTCATAATTATAAGGAGTGGTCAGGTTAACATGCATAAAGAACATAACCTTCATTGTTACGAAGAAGACAATAGCTAAGGGCATTAAGCAAAGTTTTTTTAATATTAATGCTACTTACAGTTTACATAATAACCATTTATGACAATCCAATCTCATTATATCAAGATATTGTTCTATTAGATCACCTCATTCACATTCATGATAGTTTTATCCCAAAAGATATATTAATATCTTAAAATTATGATATCACATATAAAACCTAAAATCATCTATTTATTAGTTGATGTGAGACTATTCATCCCTAGACTCTTTTAACTAAAAGCTTTATAAAACACTTCTTATATTAAAATTCCTCCCTCTAAAACATTATCTTAACATTTACTTTCCATTTTTTTTAATCTTGAATGTTATAAATTCTTCAAGTTTTGCTTTGTTTGTCCATGAATCATAATGTAGAGAGAAGATATGGCTTTAATATCATATTTTTGACAACATTGTCTCACTATATAAAAGTATTTTTACTTTAAGCCACATTATCCTTATCAAAAGAATTTTTCCTTCAATATGTATCTTGATATTTTAAAACAATATTATCATATATGAAGCTCAGAATCATCCCTTTATTAGCCAAAGTGAAATTATTCATTCTTCTATCTCCTTCACTTAGAAGCATATCAATAGTTATTTTTTATTTTATGATTCCTCTTCATGAGACATCACCCAACAATTACTTTTTCACAATTTTCAATCTTAAGTGTTATAGCATTTATCATATATGATGTTGATAAATTTAATATAATAATTATGCTACTCAATGTATTAGATATCGACTTTAAAAGTAAGATGAACCTCTAATCTAAATATCTTCATTACCTAAAAAAAGCCACACAACTATTACTACTATTAATAATGCTATAAAGATCAAAAGATAAAGTTACAAGAGGTTTAGGATTTGATTTTGATTAAGATGCAAAGAAATAAAAGAGTCATTCGAGTCTATCTTAGCATTAAAGGAAAATGACATAGCATAATATAGTCTTACTTGTTCAAGTATTAGCATGTCAAAATTTAAGAAGACTATATTATGCTAATACTTGAACAAGTATAGTATAATATAATCTTACTTGTTCAAGTACTCAATATCAAAATTTAATATAGTCTTATATATAAAAAGTATGAAAAGAAGGGACATGAAAAAGTTACTTTATAGATTCACATAAAAGAAATATGATTAAGTTAAAGGTGATAATACATATGTATGCTTATTGATAAAATACAAATACTAAAGTAATTAATATTAACAAATCTAATTGACTCATAAATTCTTTTCTCAAGTGGTCAATTCACTCTATACCATACACATAAATTGATATAAGGCTTTATAGTAACTCATCATGATCTGCATATTTGAATGGTTATGAAACTCTATAAATCACATAAAAGAGAAACATTAACTTAAAGTGCTTGATTATACAAAATTTACTATATATGACAAACAATACATTCATAATTTAGGAAGGATTCTTGTTTCAAACTGTGAAATAAACAATGATGGCTAATGCACAATATTTGCAAATTGTTATAGCAATTTGGCAATGGGCTTGTTCTCCTCTTCATGTGAACACTTGAGTTGCATATATTAAACTTCTAACCTTCGATTGAAATTGAAAATTAGATATCCTTCATCACTTTCCAAAATAAATTATAAAAATCATTAGCAAAAAATTCCTATCAGTATGGAATTATTAGAAGGGTAAATAAAATGTATTAAAGAAAAAAATATTAAAAGATCTTTAATACCTAAAAAAAATCTTTTTAGTTCTTATACATACACTCAATTGTTAAAAAGGATCAATAATTATATAGATAATTATTATACTTAACATTTAAACATATGTCAAATTCATCAGATTTATTAGACCTTAAAAGAAAGTATACCTCAAGATAAGATCATCAAAATCATATTAACACTCATAAATTAAATATCAGACTTTATAAAACTATTATAAAAAATCATAAAGATCAAGAATAGTCTTGAGGACAACTTTAAAGCAAGGAACATGTCTCTCAAGACATATATGTCTCACGAGAAGATGCTTAAGATCAATGTAGCTTTCAAGAAGATTTAATAGGTCATGGCAGTCCTCTAGGCAATAAACTTTGATCTTTTAATAAAAAAATATTTAAGAACCAAATATGCTCACATGAAGGATTAGACGATCCATAAATCAGTTTTTACAGCTAAGGAAATGCACGTACGTACGTCAAGTGATGACATCGCCATGTGAGCAAGCTGTCCTTCGCGTCGTGTTTTATTTTGATTGGGTCCACATGCAAAGCGAAAGATGCCGTCTTCACAGTACAGCGAGACGGGAACGTACGTACGGATTCATCTCCGACGAGGGCAAGTAGGCGATGCCTCGCTGGATTCAGATGTGATCCATGCGCTCGGGCTTGTCTTCGCCTCCTCTCTCCGATCTGTTCGTCTCCACGTGGCAAGCCAAGACAACTTGTGCCAGTTGTCCGTTTGGTGTGATTTGGATACTGACACGTGGATATGTTGGAAATGCTTTAATTTTTTTTTTTTAAATAATTGATATCAGAATCAACTTGAAGTGGCCCATGGAATAGATGTTATTTTTGTAGCCAATTGAATAAAATGGCCCATGGGCTAACAGTACTGTTCTTCAAAGAGGGGTTCTAAGTTTTATTCTAGATCTGTTCAGCTTTCTTTTATTTTTTTTTTTAAAAAAAAAAAAAATCCTTTTTATCAAAAGCAACAAAACCTAGCCATATATCATATATATTTTGTGAATTGCATGAGTGTAGTTCGATACATTAGCACAAAAAAGCCAGAGAGGTGACAAGTAAATGATCATGTTCTAAACATTAAGAGAATTTAGGGCTCCCTTGTAATTTAAAGCTATTTAAAATAATATTTTAAAAGAATTTTTTAAAAAGAAAATTTTTTGTCACAAAAGAATGTCATAAAGTTTGCTCTTTATTTTTCTAAAATACACCTCACAACTTATAATGGTTGTATAAATATCAATAAATATTCAAGCATTTCTTATATGAAAATGATAGTAAAGTAACAAAAGAAGCAATTTTCAAATCTTCATACAATCAATTCATTGAACATTCAAAAATTTCAAATCGTTAAAAACATGCTTTTCATAGTCATATAATTGAATCATTAGATAATCAGACCAATGATTAAATGAACTAATATATTTTTTCTACTAAATACATTGCCGTCAATATTCACTATCCTAGGTGGATGCTCCAATACATTCTTAGTCATGCACATCCTTTTTATGTAAGTGTAGTTGATCTTTGGGAATAAGCTAATATATAAATTTTTACAAATCAATATTCTAATAATGTTAAAATAATATATTTGATTTCTATAATATTTAATGTTGAATGTTTGTCCAACCTAATTGATAAAAACATTTTTTTAATTGAATATAACAATTGTTTTATTCGTCAAAAGTTAAATTGTTATTTAAAAAAAAGCCATTTTCTATTATTTACAAGCATCTACCATATCTAACTTCTAATATAAAGCAAATCTAGATTTATTTACTTCTGTTAACTTTAAAATCTATTTTATTGTTTCTTGATTTTTCTTGAATTCTATTGTAAAGATCATATTAATGTGCATATATTGAGATCATCTTTAACCTTAATGTGATACCGTATTTTAAATATGATTTTATTATATTGAGAACAATTTATTTGATATATTGTCATGTCATTGGCATATAGTATTTATATAAATTTGACATCATATTAGATAATACTATGATTACAAATAACTAATATTATCTATAAAGCTGTGTGTGTAAGAGTGTGTGTGCATACATGCACTCATGTGTATATATATACGTATGTGAAATGTGTACTAATTATTGAAATTTGAATGCATTATTAATCTAAAATTAAATATGTTTTATTTCAAATATTTGCATATCTTAGTTTTAATATTTTTGTGTCAATCATAATACTTGATAATTTAAATTTTTCTATAAATTGTCAATGAGACCCAATGTAAAATGATATCTATCATAGGTATAGGAGAACAAGAATAATCACATTATTCTCATATAAAAAAAAATTTAACAATGATTATGTGAATTTAACCAACATAATTATTTAAGCATCACACAAAAAAAAATCTAAAAATAACAAACTCTTTCTTTAAACCTTATTCTTATATTTGGGTTTGGTTTTACATCTTCATTTATTTTAAATATATTATAAATTTTATTATATCTTCTTCCTCCTCGAGAAGATTATGATTTCTATTTATTCATTAATAACTGATCTTGCCTCTATGTTTCTTTTACCCATTTTAAAGTTATTCATTTTATTACATTTTTTATATTATCTCAACTATTATATTAACCTTTAATTATACCACTAAGATATGAAACATATGTTTATGATTCAATACAATGAGACATATATTTAATTGATATTTTATTATAAACTTACCAATATCATAAGTTAAAAAAATTATTGTGTTTTTCTATTACAATAATTTTAAATAAAAATATAAGACTTAATCAATTATATTGATATATATGTTAATAATAAAACCAAACTAAAGAACAACTTAAAAGGTCATTCTGTGCATTAATATATATTTTTTAATTCTTGATTATGATATAATGTATTTGATATAAAAAAATAAAATTATAAATAATGTACTATATCGAAAAAAAAATTAACTAAGAAATCCTTAAGATACATCTTTCCTAGAAATAAACAGTATAGTCAACACGTATTTAAAATACTATCCATGCATTCATTGGAAGGAGAAGAAGAAGAGCATTGACTTTTCATTCGCTTGCGGCCATAAGAAACCTCAGCCATAAGCAAGCTTTTGTATTTTTTTTTTTATTTTGGGAAAAATAAAATGGTGAATCGGATGATGTCGTGCTGACATAAAACGTGGAATTTGGCCACCAGATGCATGACGCACGTCGGCAAAACTTCAAACTTTGAAAAGTTTGTATAACAAATGCAGCAAATTAATTGGATTAAGTAACTTTACTCTTTTATGGTTCTAATTATTCTATGATTTTCATTAATAAAAAAATCTCTGAAAATTTTATAATTTTATTTATTTAAAATTTTTAAAAATATGTTTTATGATAATCTTGTTTATAAAGAGAGATCATGTATACCATATTCTTAAAACAATTTACGTAAGAAAAATATACATTAAAGATATCTGTATTAAAAATTATAAATTTTTGAAGAGATATAAGTTCAAAGGTATATGTACTAAATATGATGTACTAGATTTTCCTAAAATATGACATATATTGCATTTATTTTATAAATTAAAATTATACTTAGTGAAAATAATTTAAAATGCTATTATTGTTATAATATAATTGACTAATATATAAGATCTTTAGACACATGAAATTTATGCTACATTTCAAAGATTATATTCAAAATTATTAATATATTAAGTCAAAGAAATAGATAATTTTTCTTATTTAAATGAATTATATTTGATTATTTTTCATTATATGATGACTTCTTTTCTTCTATAATCAACACTAAACTAGTAGGAAACATTTACCTATGAAAGTTTAACATGATTTTTGTCATTTAGTAGTTATTTTGATTCGGTGACGTCATATACATTACACAAAAGTTTCATTTTTAGGTATATTTGTCTTATTCAAACTCTTAGTTGTACCAAGATTAGCTTTTTTTTTTATTTTTCATGAGTCTTCGTTAACATTGTCATTACAAAATCAATTACAGCCAACTCTTGTTTATTGCACATTTTAATTTATTTTTAGTTGATTCATAAAATTATTTGCATATATATATTTTATTTTAAATTATTAGAATATCAATTGGTAGTTTGTTTAGATATTTTTAATATTAAATTTAATGGAGAATATATTAGGAGTCATGTAGCTCCATAGGTGCAAACTTTGGTCAACTGATCTAAAAATACTTAAAATTGAGTTTTTGGTTGTTTCTGCTACTGTCCACGACCTACTGTCGTTGTTTGCAACAATTGCTATTGCTCGCACTAACTTGCATGATAGCTCAAACCATGTTTACTTGTAGAACCTTACTAACCCATCAAACCTCACTAATTTGATTAACCTACACTGACCCATTAACCTACGCCACCCATCAACCCACGCCAACTCGCTCTGATTAGCTCAAACCCATGCTAACCCACAAATTTGACCCAAGGCATCATCGTGCCTTTTCATCTACCGTTTAGCATTTTAAGAATTAAATTTGTGTGTGTATTTTATCACTTCACCACCAATATGAATATTTTAGGCATGGGTTGATAAATTATTTTTTTAGATTGAGATCCCTTATATTAAAGATTAATATAAGTCCTTAGTCTCTAAAAAAATTCTTACTTACCTCATAATCTTAGGATTTTTAATTTTAAATATATAGTATCTTGAGGTAGGCCATTATACAAATATGTTGTTTGAATTTTAAGTATTTTTCAATTATTAATGAGTTAAATATAAGTTTTAGCATATCATTATATATTATATTTTCTTACACGTAAACCATAATAACTATGCTTTTTTAATTAATATGCTTCTTATATCTAAAATGTATCTTTGTTACAATTATGTTAGCTTGTGGATAATATTTAGAGATAAATGTATAAGACATAGAGTACAATTTAAATAAAATAACATCAAACATATCTTCAAGGATGGTTATATGAACACTAATTGGCACAATTTTCAACCTCTAAAATATCTAACAATATAACTTTCAACCATTGATGATCGAAAGATAGTAGTTTTTAATAACGACATAACTACATTTCTTATATGCTTGATAACATTAGTATTGATTTTTTATGTTTGGCACAAACAATTATCTATGATGACTTTCTTCTTTCTAAAATATCTATTTTTGAGTTTGACATATATTGGTGTTACTAAAAGGGAATTAATTTGTTACTTTTAAATGCATTCTAAAAAAACTTATTCACATTAATTATATAATATAATTTTCAAGATATATTATTTTTACTCTTTATTCTATTTTATGATATAATTGTGAAAGAATAATATGCACAAGCACTTCGCAATGGCGTTCATGCATGGTGCCTTTCATAGCACTTCAATTTTTCAAGCTCCACCAATTCGTTAAGAGTCCTATCCAATTGAGTCTTAGCTCAATGTCACACTTTCTTGCTTTAGGAGAGCATTTCAACTTTATAGAAGTTACTAGTAATTGGATTGTCTTAAACTCTAAATATTCTCTTATAAACTAGTTCTTTGAGGTAGTCATCATAGTAATTTTACTCAAAACAAATTGTTTGTCTCTCAAATCGCAATTATAATTTTGAGATAATATATGAATATTTTCAAACTAAAAATAAATAACCATTCCAAATGCATCACATCAATGCCCTTAATGTGTCAAACATTTTATTCGGGTTTTGTATTTTGTGTCGATTGAAAATAGAGATAAACTATTGGTAATCTACATTACATGGAAAATTCCATGAACTTTATTCATACATAACTATATTACATATCAAATATGTATACAATAGTAGCTATCATCCATGCATGCATGCTGTTATTATTCATAAAAAGAAAAAATACACGTATTAAAGATGTTTACGTACGATAGCACTCCGAGCTAATTCATCTGGAATCGTGGGTTTTCCGAATCGAAGGATTTTGCTTTCCCATCTCCCTCCATTATTATGTCTTGGAAAGTTTTGCCATTCGGAATCATTGGTAAAACATGCTCCTGGTGCGGGACGATGACGTCCAATAGGTACGGTCCGGGCGTCTCCACCATCTTCCTGACTGCCTCCCTTACCTCGCTCACCCTACTCACCCTCGCCGCCGGTATGTCGAAGCCCTCCGCGATGGCCACAAGGTCCGGATATATGCCGTCCTCGTTCTCAGGGTTCCCCAGATAGGTGTCGGCATGGTTGGCCCGATAGAATCTGTCCTCCAATTGCACCACCATGCCCAGATGCTGATTGTTGAGCACCATCATCTTCACCGGCAGACGTTCCACCCGCACCAGCGCCAGCTCCTGCACGTTCATCAGGAAGCTCCCGTCCCCGTCGATGTCAACAACCAACGCGCCTGGGTTCGCCACCGACGCCCCAACAGCCGCCGGAAGACCGAAACCCATTGCGCCCAAGCCGCCGGACGACAGCCACTGCCTCGGCCTCTTGAAGCCGTAATACTGCGCAGCCCACATCTGGTGCTGTCCAACGCCCGTGCAGACGATTGCTTCTCCTTTGGTTATTTCGTCGAGCACTTCGATGGCGTACTGGGGAGGAATCCTGTCCTCGCTCAAATGCTTGTAGCTCAGCGGGTGGGCGTTCTTCACCTGATCCAGCTCGCGAATCCAGGGAGAGAAGTCCAGACGACGGTTCAATCCGGTTGATTTGATCATTTCGTTCATCTCTACTAATGCCGGCTTTACGTCTCCGCAGATGGGCACGTGTGCCTCCTTGTTCTTGCCGATTTCCCCAGAGTCGATGTCTATGTGAACGATCGTCGCCCGAGCAGCGAACGCTTCCACCTTTCCGGTGACGCGGTCATCGAATCGGACGCCGAAGGCGAGGAGGAGGTCGCATTTGTCCGCGGCGTAGTTGGCGTAGACTGTTCCGTGCATGCCGAGCATTTTGAGAGATTGGCTGCCGGCGGAGGGATAGACCCCGAGGCCCATGAGGGTGGTTGTCACGGGAATACCGGTTAATTCGGCGAAGCGGCGTAGCTCCTTCGAAGCATTGATGCATCCCCCGCCGACGTAGAGGAGCGGTCGCCTGGAGTTCGAGATGTGGTGCAGCACTCGTTCGAGAATATGCCGCTGTGGCGGTTTAGGAAGCCGGGAGACGTAGCCCTGGAGATGGAACCGGCGGTTCCACGAGGGAACGACGAGCTGTTGCTGGATATCCTTGGGGATGTCGACAAGGACAGGACCGGGGCGGCCGGACGTGGCGAGGAAGAAGGCTTCTGCGATGACTCGGGGGATGTCCTCCACGTTCAGAACGAGGTAGTTATGCTTGGTGATGGATCGAGTGACCTCGACGATGGGGAGTTCCTGAAATGCGTCCGTTCCGATCATGCTGCGGGGGACCTGTCCGGTGATTGCAACTAGTGGCACGGAATCGAGGAGCGCGTCGGCCAGGCCGGTGACAATGTTGGTGGCGCCTGGGCCTGAGGTGGCGATACAGACGCCAGGGCGACCGGTCGAGCGAGCATATCCCTCGGCAGCGAAGACCTCTCCTTGCTCGTGGCGGAGGAGATGGTTGGTTATGGTCCTCGATCGGGTCAACGCCTGGTGAATCTCTAGGCTGGCGCCGCCGGGATATGCGAAGACGTCCGTCACACCCTCTCGTTCCAAAGCCTCCACGAGGACGTCCGCACCTTTGCGGCACTCCTCGGGAGAAGGGCGGGTGGTTGGTTTCCGGTCTGAGAGAGGAGCGGTTGTCGGTCGGCAGTCGCTGGAGATTACGGCGGAGATGGGGGAGTGGCGGCGGGGAAAGACTGAAATTTGAGTGAGTGTTTTGAATGGGAAAAGAGAGGTGGTCGAGGAAGCATGAGGAGAGGATTTGCTTATGGTGGAGTAGAAGTTCTGGGCGGAAGGAGAAGCCATAGTAGAAGACTGATAACAACCTCTGACTTGATATCCCACCGAATTCTTCCCTTCTTATAGAGGGAATGCAAGGGCAACCAACGTTCAGCTTCCAGCGAAGTTTACTTCCAAGTCTTTTTAATATATATAAATATATATACCATCACTGGCCCAGACGACGTCTTTGGGTGCAAGTTGAAGCGACGCCAAAGCCGAAACACGACAAGATATTACATACAAACGTATTCGCTATTACTTGAATACTTCTACTTAGTCAATATTGGCTCCATTTATTGTTTTGGCATAACGTAAATAATACCTATTAATTGTTTCACAAAAATATTTTGATCGAGCAACTTAGTTAAAATTTTGCAATCATATTTTTTATTTTTTTGTTATACGTTTATTGTTCATTTTGTCATATTCAAAGTTAAATATATAATTAAATAAATTAAATTTCTTTGAACTTTTATCAAGCTAGGTTAGATCAAATAAAGATAAATAATTAACTATATTATTGAAATATTTCTCATAAATACTTTGTAACACTAATTATAATATTAATTTTTGTGATGAAGTCATATGTAATAAAACTCCCGTAAAAAATGTTTAAAAAAATTTGAAACAATGACCTTGTTCTATCTACAAATCTAAAACTATGATATCTTGAATTTTGCTCAAATTAATCCTCAATAATTGACATAATGAATAAATATTTTATGATGTTAGAATATAAATAGATTAAATTTGATTTAAGAATATGCTTGATATGATTAATAATTAGATCATTTATTGATAAATTAAAAAAAAAAAAAAGAGCAAGCAATTTTTTTTAAGTAATGATCAATAAGCTTATATCACAATATTTTTGATCAAATTGAGCAATATTCATCAAAATAAGTATAATATTTATAATCATCTTATAGATATTAATATTTTGAAAAACAAATAATAAATAAATAATAGTATTTGTTTTGTTAAATTGTTTAATGAAAATTAGATGTCAATGAGTTCTAATATCAACAATTTTTAATGATAAAAAAAAATGCCGAAATTAATTACAAGTTTCTACATCTATCATTCATTGAAGATTCTAAAAGTTTTATATTCAGCATATATTTAATGATTTCACAAATATTCTTATATTAAAAATAACTTTAAATTTAATTTTATAAAACACAATTGAAAAAATAAAATGGGTGATTCACCCAAAACGTCAACTCCGCCGGCTGCGGTTGTCCGGCTACCACAGTTTAGCTGGACAAGTTGACTGGACGAACGTTTTCCAAGTTTGACAAAACATAAAAAAATGTTTTTAAAAAAATGATATGAAATAAAATAATTATTTCATAAAAAAGTATTGTTTAAAAAAGCTTTTTTTTTCATCGTTTTAGAATATTTTTAAAAAATTCTAAATTCTAATATTGCACGCAAATGGTGCCGAAGTGGCTGACTTCGCAAGTTGACCAACAAAGACTAGTAAATATTTTTTTTTTATCAAAATTAGTAAAAGTTTTTTATTTAAAAAATAATTATGAAACAATCAGTATCCACTGAAGACTAATACGACTTATCAATAAAATAAAATTTCTGTAAACAAATATGATAACTTATTTAAAATTTTTGACATTTCTGTATTTTTAAATAATATTTAATTACAATATATATTTCACGTGTACATAATTGTCAATGAAATATACATACTGGGAACAGAATAAAAAACCTCAATTCAATAAATTTACAACTCAACTTTATTGGAGGAATGAATGGCACAAATTAATCAGTCAATCCATCGTGCCTCCATGAACAAATAATCGGCATCTATTGTGCACTAATCTTATAGGTGATTCGCACATGGGAAAGGGCCGCAATTTGAAATTTTATTTCGCCTAACTCCGGCCCACCGGACGACGGGATGACTTGGGAAGTCTTCTCGCAGACTAGTTACAGTTTGTGCTAGTATATTTGGCAGTTGTTCAAATTTTTTAAAATTTAAAATATTAAAAAATTAATGACTATTTCTTTATTAGTCTCCGTCATTTGTTAATATTTTATGAATTTACGTTTTGAGTTTGAAAAAAAATTTAAAAAATAAAGTTTTAAGATAAAATATTTATTAATATTTATTAATATTTAATGTTTTTCAATTAAAAAATAAAATAAGTCAAAGAACAAGGAAGGTTAAAATTATTTTTTTTAAAACTTTATTTAAAAACATTATTTATTTTTTTTTTTTTTTCTGAATTTATAAGTTTTTATCAAAGAGAATCTTTCAACGTGTTACACATTAGAATGTAAGTGGAGTAGAAATATAAGATTATTAAAGTAAAAAAGATGCCAGCAACTTTAATGATATCTTATAAATTTATTAATACCTATCAGTTTAGGAAAAAAAAATATTTAGAAAAATATGTAAAAAGAATGTTTAGAAAAAATTATTCAAATAGAAATTAAATATTGATACTTTTGAGGTTGAATAGAAAATTGATGAAGAATTTCTATTATGTACCTAAACTGTCTTTTTTATTTATTTTTTATCTATTTGATTTGATGATTTTTTTAAGATAAATTTTTTTTATCTAATTTAAAAAATAAATAAATCTTGAAATAAGCCAACGTTCAGGAATAAATGTAATTGCACAACATTTTTTCAATAACAACCATTAACAAAAATATGAGTATTATCAATGGTTATATGATTTTATCATGAATGGTGGTTATAGTTTGAATTTACGTTATTGACATCAGTATTTGCATTGATTCCTTGTGAAATAATATTTGTAGGCACTTTAATGTGTAAGATATGTGATATTATTATTGAATTGATTGTAATACAAAAAAAAAGTATAATATGTATCATAACTTTTGCTAAGTAATGATATTGTGAACATTACTTGGCTATCCTAATTTTAATTAAGAAATAATTAACATAACATGTAAAGTAAACTCAATGCAAGTAATATTGATAGCAAAATTAAATATTTGTTTTTAGCTATATATTGCCATTGTCATCAAATGACAACATCTTAAATATACTTAGCAAGTTAGGAAGAATATAATTTTATCATGCATTGTTATGATATGCTCAATTTCAAACAAAAGCATAGAATGTTTTCTAAGTATCGTATTGTTTATGCCATCATTTTCATAGTGTTTCTAATTGCACTTGGAGCTACATCATTTTTATCATCTTCTAAATGCATTTCAAACCTACCAATAAAAGGTATGTAATGCCATGGTCATTATGAGAATATGACATTGAGTGCACATTATATTAATAATCGATTACTTTTTTGTATATATCAAAGATTCATTCAATAACATTGCATAATAATAAATAACTTTGATTGAAAATGTTTTTATGGTGGATGGATGGGTATTGTTTACTTATAAATGTAGGCATTTAATATTATATTTGTTAATATAATTTGATAATTATTAAAACACTGGGATATTACACATCAAATAGATAATACTTTCCTAAATGAGTATCATCATGTGAAGTTTTGGACGTAGACTCTTATGATAAAAGAAGCTACAAGCTTATTTATTGTAAGTATAAGAAATTTGTGATCTAAAAAATTGCATTGTGATGGAAAATGTGACTATTTAGACATATTCATTGCAATCAATATGTTCAAATATGAAACATGTTTTAAAGTTGCATGCTACAATGGCATTTTGAGTTGCTACACATGTATCATCTACAACTCTTATATATCTATGTGGTTTGTGAGAATTAATATTAAAAAAAAAAATGTAATATATTCCAATGAAAATATCTTGAAATATGGCATGCAATAAAGATCTTACAAAGTTTGCTTATATATAGTTACAAAATCTAGGTCCCAAAGTGGTATGTTTTAATTTACAAGACTAAATAATTTGCATATTCTAATATAGAATTGTTTGTTAATAATTTGTGCTGAGTGTTAAAACTATTTGGCTAAATCATGCATATTCATATAGTGCATGAGAATGAATACAATAATTCTAAATATTTTCTTTGAAGTTATGTTCTATAGGGCTTGTAGTCCATGACATCAACAAAGCACTTCATCAAGCTTTAAAAATTATCTTAGCTAATCCTAAATAAAAATATAAAAAGACATTGCTCCTAAGCAGTAACTCTTTCATATACATTGCTTTTAGTCATTTTTGCATCTATTATAGTTGCAACACACATGGTTCTTAGAGTTGAAATAAGTTTTCAAAAAAAAAAATGTAATATTGAGTACCCCATCATCATTTGATGCTTGAATATGATCATAATCCATTCTATAATGGATGTTGGTTTTTGAGTTATGTGGCATGATTGTAAATGACAATAAAAAGTTATTTTTTACTAAGATTATTAATTTTAAATGAATCTCATAGATAATTAGGTTTACTATTTTCTCAACAATCTATTGGATATACAATATTACATCTCTTATTAGATCATTTATCTTATTTTTTTTATTAAACAATGAACAATTTTTTCTATTATTTGATCAAAAACATCACCACAACAACTGTTATTTAATATTATGATCTTTTTTTGTCACTATTTTTGTACAGCTAATCTTATAAAAGAATAATCACATATGTAACATGTGTATAACACAATATATAAGTATATTATGAAAAATACATGTATTGAATTACTTCCTCATATATCATCCTAAATATTTGAAATCCTTATGAAATTTTAGTAATAAACTTAGGATTTTTAGGCCGCTTTTCCTTTCTAAATATAAAATCATATATTCCATATATTATACATTTTTTTGTCTAATTTGTATGTGCCAACTATATTGTTTAATAAATTAATATTTTGTAGGCAATTTGTCAATTTTAAACTCCTATTATCCAATTCTAATTATTCTTCGAAAGGTATCTAAAATAAAATTCCTTTGAAATAAAAATAAAAAATAGAAGATAGATACTTATTTTCATATTAATAATTGACTCAAATTTTGAGAAAAATCAATTTATCACATGTTAAGGAGAGAGATTATTATTTTTCTCCCATGTTTTAAATGCATAGAAGGTCAATTCATCTTATGCACATCAAAGGCCAACAATTAGTTATAAATAATCATCACCATGTCCTTGTTAATGATACAATACAACTATCATTCTCTAATAAACACATGTTTTCTCGCTCCTATTCTCATTTACAAATATTGATATTGTTGAATGAATAATTAAATAATATTAAAAATAATTTTTTTAATTTTACTTTTTAAAATAAAGATATTATAATAAAACAAATGCAATAATGATGATACAACTTGTGCATGTCATATAACGTGATAAAAGTTTGTTTCTTTATCATCTTTAAAATCTCATTGCTATACTTGTGTTTGAGTTGGATTTTTCTTCATAAACATTTGTCTAAAGTCATCAAAATATAGCCAACTCAATTCTAAAAGGACATGCATTTTGATATAAACGTGATATTAAAATGAACGTTAAAACCATACTTAAATGTAAAATAAGTGCTATCCATTAGAATTATTCTTCACAATAAAAGAACAAATTTTACTTCTAAAAGCTTACTATTCTTTGCAAAGCATTATCCAATTCAAAATTTTCTTATTTTTAGAAGCATATAATCAAATAAAATTGGGTAAGAAAGACATAATTAAGTTAAAGTCAAGAATGCATTAGCTAAAGAAATAAAGATGAATGATTTTGAGTATTTTTATATTATTTATAAGGAATAGTTTTCTTTTTCAATATTAAAAATATCAAAAATTTATTAGGCAATTTTAATAATTTCTCTTTCCATACATATAAAAAATCTTTTTAAAAATCTCTGTTTTAATCTTTTAAAAACTCACTTTCAATCATAACTGTTATTACGACCTTACTCAATAATATAGTGCTTATTTGGCTCTATTTTATGGTTTAGATTTCTCCAATTTCACTCAAAATTATTATAGAAATTGCTTTCACGTTTCTTTCTTCTAAATATTAATACATTTTGATTTATCAATTGTATCTTTCTTGTCTATAATTTAGTAGCAATTTAAAAAAATTAATTTATTTGAGAATGATGTATAGTAAATTTAAACTTCTACTAATGTCTAAATTGAAGCCTACAATACTTGAGATATTTGATAGATTATTAAAAAATGTGAAAAAAAATATTATACACTAATTAGAATTAGATGACATGTATAATATTTTAGAATAATTCAAAGATTGATATTTCAAAACTGTAGCATAGTTTATTAAGTTAAGTAGGTGATAATAACTTAAGTATTAAATATAAAATCTAGAAAAATAGTTTTTGTCATATCAAATTTTATAGAAATAAAATAGAGAATTTAAGACAAATTATATACAGAATATTTTAGTAGAAAAAAGTGACTCTAACTTTAGATTACTACCTAGAAAATAAAAATTATTGAAATGGCACACTTTTTTGGCGATGATGTCTTGTAGTTTCGTAGGAATTGATGTTTGGAGTACCAAAGAGATAAAATGGTGACGTGGTCGTGATTTGGGTTAGTAGGGAAACTTGAGCGTGTTGGTGGAAGCGAGAATTTGTTTGATTATCGATTCTCCAAGTGGAATGTCTCTTACATTTGATCACTGTTTATCATAAAGGCGAGTGGAGTGGTGGAGTTGTCGGTCCAATTTTTGGGTAGGCACGGGTTGGGCTAAACAGAACGAGTCAGCAGGATTAGTGGTTGGTTTAAGTCATCATGGTCGTCAGGGGTAATGGGTCAATGTGGGTTGAGCATGGGTTGAGAGAATCAGTTAGGTTCCCAAGTTAAACTGAGTCATGCTAGCGTGCGGGTGAGCTTAAACGACAAGAACGAGGGCTTAGCTAAGTTATAAAAATGGCAAAAAATCCATCTTCTTCATTCCACATATATATTTTTTTCATTTATAAGTCATGTGATATGACAACTTTACTTAAATAATAATAATAACACAAATCAAAAGATTATTGATAGTGACATAATAAAGTTGAAGATTTGTGATAGTATAATCAAAATATTAATTAGTCATAAATGTGTTTTAGAATTGAGAAATAATTTTGTATCTTTGAGTACTCTTTATTGTGATGCATGCAACTTTATTGGAGATGCTACAATCGTTTGGGTTTGCAATGGTGCATTATTTGCCATGAAGACAAGAAGAATCGATGAACTTTATGCACTACAAGATTCTAGTATTAGAAAAATTATTTTAGTTTTATCATTTTTGACTAATTTGAGAAAACATTGCAATTTGGGTGAGCACATAATCAATTCTAAAATTGTACTCAAATCTTTTGACCATTGAAAAGTATTGAGAGAAAAAACTTGAAGAGATCATGCAACAACTCTTAATTTGACATTTGAATCATAACATAAAATTATAATGTAATAGTTTATAGATTGAAAAGACAACGACTTTTAAGACGTAAAAATTATATGATCTATTAACTTTAATTTTTAACATTTTATTGTCGATTGGATTAGAAGTATTTCAGAGTTTTTTTAATTAATGTAAAACCCAAAAAAATAACTTTTATGAGATTGTAGGACAAATTGAATTTGAGATCTAGAAGGTATATATTTTAAATAATTATAATATTGAATCAAAAGAAACAATTTTGAAATATTCACACACAATATATCTTAATTTTGAGTTTAAGATATTTCTTTTTGAGAAAAATATATTTAATATTCTAATATTTGAATTTGAGCTTGATATAAAATTTGAAAATATATTAATATAACACATATTTTATGAAACATAAGTCATTTATAACAATTATGAAGATGACACAAGACCAAGTATTAGCCATATCCTTCAAGGCAATTGCAAAGTGCAACTTGATAAAGCTTTTCATTTTATCAAGTACCATCTTTAAGACTTGAGACATCATTTGGGTATCCTTATCATTGCATACTTAAAAATCTTCCATTTTGATATAAAAGTTAAAATATTTTATACATGATATCCTTATATCACTCTAGCTTAAATGAATTTATTTGATTAGAATAAAATTTAAAAAACATTTTTTACAATAAAGATTTGAGTGTATTATAAGACTTGGAAAAGAAAGTTATTCCCTTGTATCATCTATACACTGCCACAATGACTTTTTGATGAGTGAAATACCTTCCTCACCTATAAACATAGACCCAATTTATCACCAAACTATCTCTTATGAGGAACGAATGGACAAATTTCACAAGGTAATCCCTCTGAAACTTTGTTCTCAAAGGATCATAACAATGGTGATTGAAAAAAAATAATAACGTTTCTGAAAGGCCAGGTGAATAATGATAATCTAAACAATGATATGTATGTAATTCTAAACATCTAAATAATAAGTTCACTTCAATAAATACTTTATTAAACCATTTGATGCTACAAAGAAATCACAATATATAAACCATTTGATGCTACAAAGATAATAACTTTAACCCTTAGCAAACAAACACCTGGAAAGAAGAGTGTCAAACTCACGTAGACAAGGTCAGCTAATATAAAAAATATAGCTCATACAAGGAAAAAGCCCAAAAGCGTCATTGCAATAAAAGGATTCGATCTCTAGGTTTGGATAATGTTGGGAGATCTCTTGTTTCTTTCCTCTGATCATTGCCTACCAGACTAATGAAACTTCGAAGATCAATTAATGACAAGATTTTTCTTTACTTCAAAAAGTTATTAATAATAAATCTACCATCCTTTTCATTTTCTGTAAGTTACGACTTGTATTTTTCATACCAAAAACATACACATCTAATCTATCCTTCAAATGTGTATTTCTTTTATATTGAAAATTGAAGCCAAATTCCATGGGAGGACTTTGGTACTAACATTGAAGTCTTTGGTAGCTAATCATGAAAGTGCCTAACTGAAGTTTTTTACACTTTTGTCATGTGCCTGTTATTTGGGATGCGTTGCATTCATAGATGATGATATATTAGATGTGCATGTCTTTAGAAACAACATGCAGTCTAAGGAAAATAAGAGACAAAGTTGTACTCCATACCAACACCAAAGAAATGGTGTAAACATGTACCCAAAAAAAGATTCTAAGTCTTGTTTTTTAATGTAAAAGCATTTCTAGAACTAAAGATGATAAGCCCACTTCCTCAAGAATCACAAGGAAAAACTATAAGGAGCTCCTGACCCAAAAAAACTTTTCTTGAGAATGCCAAAGCTGACAACACACAGCTAAACAGAAAACTTAACCTTTCTTCCTTTTGAATCTAAGCAAAACTGAATTTTGTTATACCTCACAGACTGATCATAAGTTAAATACATTCATGATGCTTCTAAAAATTAAAATATGACAAATATGTTCAAAGACTAAGGTCCAACCTTCACAATTTAGTGATGACAGGCAGGCACAAACATTAATATGATATGTGGTTGCATTTTACCTAAAAGTACCCCATTGGTTAACTGATGTGATAAACTAGCTTTATTAAACTCTCATACTATGCAATCTGAAAGGCTTTAAAAAGACTAATTTTCAGCTCAGAAGAAAGCAATTCAGCTCAATATAAGAGATTGATAACAAATGTCTAGACAGGATAAGATCATTTTACTAATAAAGCAATCATGATGCTTTATTCCAAGTGTAATGGACAAAACATAGGGACTCTAACTAATCAACCAATGAGCAGAAGTTAACTTGAGAGTTAACAAATGCATTCTCAGGATTGTAAGCAAAACTCTTGAAGTAACTCAAAACTTTATTCACTGCTCATAAGATTTGTGTTTGTTCGTAGCAGGAAAATTACCCGCAAGAATCAGATTCTAATCCCAACAGTCACTCTCTCAGTATGCAAGCCAAACTCTCCTTTGACAGACAAATAGTAATGACATTAGTAAAAACGTTTACTAATACATTAGTTAATACATTTAATGATGCACATACATATAGACATATAAACAAGATTTAAAGCTTACTTTAATACATTATAAAACATTAGAAAAATAAACAAGATTTATAGATCACTTTCATTCATTATATAATGTAAGCAAAAATTTATGTGAGTGATATGAATAAATTTTCAGACATACACAGCTTCATTAGAACACCATCAAAGCAGAGGAATCATACCTTCAATAAAAAACATAACAGCATTGTGTATGCTATAACATATACAATGATAAACTGCAACCAAGAAAAATTCCAAACTTGCCATTTCTAGTGATGCGGGAACTGGACAGGGCTTAGGCTGTTTATTCATAATGATCTGTTTAACAAATCTATCACTCCCCATTTAAGCTCAATATTTATTGAAGTGTGCTTCAGTCGATTCAAATTGACAACATTAGGCATGTGCAATTCAACTTGGAGAAATTCAGCTCGATTGTCGATAGAAAAATTTAATTCTTTTTTGTTCTTGGTTTGTTTTTCAATCCAAAATTCAAGCCAACCGAAAAACCAAATATCAATTATGGTATGTTTTTCAGTTCGGTATATTGGCTAGTATGGATTGATTTCATGGTTTGTCGCTTTAACTCAGCCCAGAATTTGATTTTTGGATCCTAAATTTGATGTGTTAATTAGGTTCAACAAAGAAGTTTGAATTTTTTAGTTTGGTCTTATTGTAAAAACAAGATTGTTTTTTTTGTTCAATTTGGTTTCAGACAAAATTTGATTTAATTCAATTTTCAAGTTTGCCCGATTGACAAATAATTGGTTCAACCGATCCATTAACCAAATCAACTAAATGGACCCCAACTCAATATGCAAATTGAGGGTGATACAGAATGTGGTAGAAAGTAAAGGGTGAACAAGATGTCAAATCTGAAGTATAATGGCTGGCCTAAAAAGGTAGAAATCTATCCTAATATAAGCTCACATACAATCTATTGCATATAATAAAAACTTGGCCAGCTCAAGACCTCAATAGCCAAATATAGGAACATAGACCAGCGTTGAAGGCTGGCCTATGTTAGTGCCTCTAGTGTTTTCATCTGCACTAAATTAATGCTGAACTTGTTTTGTATGTGTCTTGTGTTTCCTTTGAAACGAAATAATTCAATAAAACATTCTTGCTTTGATGGTTGAAGAGATAGCTAAGATCTCTGGATCAAAAACAAATGTTATAGTTAGTAACTTTTTTAACCACATAAAAGAATAACCAAAGTATCACAATTTAAGCCTGCTCTCTAGATCAAAGACCTCCAAGGACATCAATATTCTAAGCAAGTAAACAACATAAACCAGAATCGTGTAAATGAATAACAAAAAATAATTCATTTAATTGGTCATCATGAAACAACAGAAAATCCCCATAAATATCAATCAGGCATCTTTTATTAAAACACAGCATTGCACATAAAAGACAACCAAAACCCTAGGAATCCAGATGCAAAGGAAACAAAGCATGTCATTGGTCATGATCGAACAATAAAGAAAAAAGTGAAAAGTATTTTATCAAACAAATGTCTGTATCAAAATTAAAGGTTACACGAAGGAAGCATGTTGCATTTCTCAGCAAAGAACAAAATTCATCATAAGTTTGAAAACATCTACTTTATCAGACCTTCTGAAGTTTTTGTGAACAATTAAACGTATTTAGTTTCACCTTCTAAATGTATGATTGAAAATCTGTAGGAAAGGATAAATAGTAGGGTTCAAAAATTCCCTGTCAAGAAATCTCGTATATTGTCAACCTAAAAATGGGATTCTTTTGTGTAAACAAATTCATCATTTTTAATAATGTACAATATAAAAGATATGCACTGTCTTGCCCACATAAGTTGAAGCTGTCAGCTTTGCAACAATTGACCAAAAACAACCTAGAATGGGTGGATTCAGCAAAATGGCCATTCTTTTTTATGAACCCGACGTGTAGGTATAGCGTGTTTGAGCTCCAAGTAGCAGCTCAATTATCTTGCCTGCAACAATAGATGAAGAAGGCATGGTTAATTATCACTTCATAAAATGAAGACAACCACAGCCAACATCAATGTTTTAATCAACCAACAGAAAATGGAATTCAAATAGATAATAAGGATTTAAAAAAGAAAATAAACCTGCAAAGAACCCAACGAATGGGACCTGATTCAGATATTTATCAGCTTTCTCGAGCCGATGCCTAAGAAAATGTAAGGTATTAGATATTTACAAGACAGATAAATTAGCTAGAGAAACAAAGGGAGAGGTCAATACTTTGTATGCCTGGTAAAGAATGGATCTCTCAAGACATAAAGTGCCCAAATCAGCTTCCGTCTCTTAACCTAATCAACAATAACGAAAAAACTAGCATCCAACTAACATTAATAAAGACAGAAAGTTCAGCAATAAAAAATCAGTGACTTCTTCCTCAACAAACCCAGAAATCATCAAGTTAACTAGCGCAAATTTTCTCTTCTAAAACTAATCCCACATGCTACAATAGGAATTGTAGTTCACTTACTTCATCTTTCTCTGCTGAAGTAAGGTGGTACAGTTTATCTCCTGTTCTGCTACCAGAACTTGTTCCATATTGAAGAAATGTCATTCCAATAAGCTCAACAGCTAAGGACAGGAACCAAGGTTTCCAAGCACGGCTTCCATGCTTTTGTATCAGAAGAACATAAATAAGCGGTCTCAAGATGGACAGAACTTCACCCGTCACGAAGGACAGGCCATAAACACCTTTCTGGGAGAACACAGAAGAAAGTGTAGGCCTCTCGAAAGACAAATCTGACACCAAAATGATTACTATAAATATGCCATACCACCATACACATTCTAAACTTAAGCTAAAAGTGAAATGTCCAAACATACACAAAAAATAAACTACCGGAGGGTTCAAAAATCCTATACGAGTTCTTTGCCAATTTTCGTTCTGATGCCATTCTAGCTTTGTCTCCAAACCTGTTAAGCGCTGCCATGGCTCTTCCTTCTAGATTCGGTGATATTTGACAATTTATATGTGGAAGCCGGCCATGTCCACCAAATCCAACATTCATTTCTTGATTTCTCAATCCCCCATGATGTGCTCCTGAACCCGAAGGAAGCAGCTTGACATTCGCTACCTCCCCACCTTGAAGAAGCATCTGGTACCCACTATCTTGAAATGAAGCTAATCTAACCAATGCCCTAAAAAGTAAACAGACATGTTACAACAAAAAGCTTTAAGACAAACCAAGTAAAGTTCAGCACAATTCAGCCATACTTTATCAATTCCATAATTGCAAGGTAACTCCACTTCCCCTCCTTGCCATAGTAGTGTTCTGCAAAAACTTCGACAACAGTTTCCAAATCTTTGAGAATGGATATGCATAAAGGCCATGGAAACATCTCTTTTGGTGAGCCAGGAGGCTGGTACTTCATAGGGGTTGTATCGATTATGTGCTGATTTACGGCGCTCAGTATTCCCAAGAAAGCATATACTGTGAGAGAAGACATAAGTTTTCCAATATCAATGCCCAGATGTTAGTCAAACGTGACTTTGATTTACAACGTTAGACGATTTATGATCGTTTATTCACAAGGAAGGAATTTGATTTACTAGATTAAAATCCAAAGAAGAAGATCAAAGGTTACCAAAATTGCACAAAACCTGCTTCGGGGCCTATCTCACTACTGGAGAACCGCTCTGGGAGAAGCCATGTGATGCCCTAATCAATGAATAACAGGTCAGTATTAGACAAAAGAAAGAAGATTTCATATGAAACAGCACCTTAGGCAACCAAAAGTTACTTGTGTTACGAATTTGTAATAACATGGGTGGAAGAGAACACGAAGAAACCAGAAAATACTGCCAATCTATAAAATCAAAAGCAAGAAAGCGGAGCATTAACTGTAAAGCAGAAACGAGGAAACTAAAGTTTCTTACATTGGCAAGGGATTCTAGAGAGTGGACGAATTCCCTGTTCTTTCGCACCCAGTGCTTGTAGACCTCCATGGCCGCCCCTTCTCGATTCGGCTTCTTTCCTACCTCCTTATTTGCCTGTTATAAACAGACAAAAAACCCCAAAATGTGTTACAAGAGATTAAAGGAAAAAAGAAATAAACAAAATGAAATTTAAAATATTCTCACAATCAAAATCCAAACAAAGGTCCAGTTAATTAGTTATAATTCAAATTTCAAAAATATTTAAGTTTAAAGACAATAAAATTTGAATTTTATATCATACAATCAATTAAATTGAGTGTATTTATTATAACAAATTATTTTAATTGTTGAATTTAAATTTATCTTTTTAAATAGTATTTTCATGTAGATATTCAACAACTACCTAGCAAATATAAAAAGAATCTAGCAGCCTACTAACAATGACAATGAATTAACAATGAAAATAGTGATAATGTGGAAAAAAGTATTCTTTTTTATGTTTTCAACAACAAATGGAATTTATAATTTTTAATAATCTTATAAATTTGAATAAATATTAAAATTATAAATCTAATCCAATAAATGATAAAATTATATCAATTTAATTATTCTAGAAAATTTGAAAAAACAAACAAATATATATATTTTTCTCATATGTTAGAAGAATTTGATCTATAATGGTTCTCTTTTTACTAAATATGTCATGTTCCTATTTTGGTAAATATAACATATAATTTTAAGGTTTTTCATTGGTTAGTTTTCTCCGACATGTGACATTCATGAAATAAATGATATTCTTATTTAGTTGGATTAATATAAGACTATAAATTGAAGAAAAGTAAACGATCTATATTGATCTAATACTTATTTAAAATTGAAAAACAAATCACTTATACCTAACATGCTTAATATCTAACTATTTTCTTATGTGTTTTGTTTACACATGATATACTTGAGGAAGTCAATAATACAAATTATCATTAAAAATAGAAAAAAAAGATAAAAAATAGAAATAAAAGAACAATAATATCTAAATAAGAATTTTTTATATTCTGCATTTTTTCAATATTTTCATTTGAGAATCCTTTAATATTTTTTAGCTTAAAATTAAATATGTTTGTTTTTTTTTTTTTTTTGCTTACAAAAAGTTTTTTTTATTAAATTTTGTGTAATATTTTAACGGCTATTTTATCCTTCTAATCTTCCGGTTGCAGTAAGCGCTATAGAAATGAGGTGCCCATTTTCTGTTTGGAATGTCGGTTTGCGTTCATGGAATAAAAATTTTGGAACAAAATCCAAGATATATAAGAATTGTTCTGATTGAGGGGATCATGTAGCAAGTAATGTATTTGCATACATAATGAAATAAAGAGACATCATTCACCAAATAACGCAAGAGAAAGACAAAAACTCATATTTGATTTATACAGAAAATGCTCGTTAACTAGTAATGAAGTGCTGTGATTGGCAAACACTGCAGAAGATTAAGCTGTAGTTTACTGAAACGATGCGTAGAATTGATGAATGAATTTCTATATTTCAATTGATTTCTGGTTAAGGGACACATATCTCCACCTCTCCTTCTCCACAAAATCGGCATCCAGGAACTTGGCAACGAAAGCCCAGAGCTTGTAGGCATCTTCGAAGTTAACCAAGAAACCAAGGGAAGCACTCACAACAGCTATCCCCACATCACTCTTTTCCTTCTCCCTATACCCCGAATCTCTGCTACCTTGCGGTCTTTTCTCCAAGATGGCCTGCTTGTTTGCTTCGTGCTTATGATCGCAGAAGAAGATATTATGAAGAAACCCACAGTTCAAGGAAATGTTACTTCTGCCGGCCAACTTCTGAACAAGAAAAGGCTCCACCTTTTCCCCTTTCCAGTCGAACACATTGAATGCAATTGCGGATCCTCTGTCAAACTTCACCTTTGGCCCATAAATTCTCACCAAGGAATCGCCATTATTGCTCGGGAGAGGATGCCTCAGCTTCGTTAGAGCAATAACTAGCCAATTTATTAGGCATCTTAGTCTGCTTTGTATAACAGGCAGGCCAAGTAAGTCGGCATGATACAGACCTCTGAACTCGATTTCCGTCTCCTCCTTCTCCAGCTGCTCAGTGTCTGCTCTTTTCCCCTTTATTTCTTCTTCGATTATTTCCCCCGATGGCTCTCTCTTCTCAGATGTTTCACCTTCGTCATACTCATTCTCGAACAATCGAGCTAAGCCCAGCGGACCAGAGAACGATCTCGTGATCTCCATCTCATCGTCTTCGGAAGCCGACAAAGTGCTTCTCGTTGGAAGAATGCTGACGACACCGATGCCCCTCGCGAGTAACGAAGACTCCAATAGCTGGCGACTCGATTTCTTGATGAACAACCCCGCGAAGCCGGATGGGTTTTCGCCGAACACCTTGTAGAAAGAGCACACGACGAAGTCCGGCTGGATTAACGTCATTCCCATCGTGTCCATGTCCTTCGGACCCAAAGTGCAGGCATCAAGCGCAACATGCCATCCCTTCTCCTGCGCCATTTTCATCCACAGATAAGGATATCTCTTCCCTGTCACCCGAGACATGAGTGGAAAGACGAACAAACCTCTCGTCCTCTTTTTTCCCCTTCTTAGCAACTTCTTCAGCTCCGCAGAGTGGATACTGAGACTCGGCCAAGAGAACCTGGCGGAGGAAACTACCGCTCCCCTCTTCTGCGCGATCTCCGCCATCGCTGTGATCGCCTCGCTCTCATAGTCGTAAACCGTGAGGAGGCACTTCTTGGATTGGAAAGGGAAAGTCTCCGCTAGCAGCCGGAAAGCAGCCGTTCTGTTTGCCGCGCATACCATGCCGTAGTCCTCTTCCGAGATCTTGAGGAAGCTCGTGACCTGCTTTCGGATCGAAGATTCGAAACCGGTCTCCTGCTCGCCGCACTGGACCTCGGATTTGAGACTTGCCGACCTATAGGAGATGATGAAGAAGGGAGAAGGAGAGAGGGAAGAGCAATGGGGGTGCATCTGGAAATGAGAGAAGAGGCCAACGCCGCTGTAGTCGAGGCAAACGTGTTCGCAGAGGTGGGGATACTCGGTTCTTCTTATGTGGTCTGTCTGCGCTTGGGTTTCATTGAAGTGCGGGAAAGCGGAAGAGAAGAACGACAAGGCGTCGTGCAGGGATGGCAGGGCTTCAGGATTAGTGAAGTGGGAGTTTGGGAAGAGGGAGGAGATGGTGGAGACGACGAAATTGGAACGCGAGGAGCGGATTGTGGTGACGATGCCGTGCTTTGTAGAGTCAATGGGTTCGGGATGGGAAAGGCAGCAGAGGCAGGACGCTGTAGCTCGGCCGCAGGGGTAGACCATCTCTATTTCTTTGCTTCTCACTTCTTCCCGCTGCTATATTCCAGAGCAGCAGGCGTCTCCTGACTGCCGGAGAAGGGTAGAAGATGGAACAGAAAGGCATCGTGAAGCCGCGTTTAGCCATGTCTATCGTAGAAAATGTAGAATATTTTTAATAAAAAAAGTACAATAAATGCAATATGAACATTATCACGATGTTACAAATGACAAAGTAATTTTTCCATTTGTTAAAATTAACCAAAGTGATCCAAAAAAGAATTTTATTTATTAACATTATTATTTTTAACCAAGAATTTTATATTTCTGAACAAAAAAAAGATTTCAAATCAGCCTTTGGCTTATTTTAAAAATTAGGATATTATCGTTTTATTTTCATTGCATATAATGCAGATATTTAAGATTAAGGCAACCTGAGACCACATCTATGTGTATGGTGTTGCAAGGAATGACCAACTTAATAAATTTTATATGATTTAAAAAAACATTTTTTTGATAAAATAATTCAAAAAAGGAAAGCGTTTTGATCTGACAAAAATAAACTAACAGATTTAACCACAACTTGTAGTTGATTGTAGCGGATCCAGACAATTGTCAGCTCAAGATTACACCATTGTTATAGAAAAATGCCAGCTTTTTCTTTTCACAGCCATGCCCTTAGTCTGCTTAAGAAAAGAAAAGCATTTTTTTTTTTGTTTTTTTTAATATTCGATCGAAAATGTTGACCATTTGAGGAAGAAGTCAGCACGGTTTAATTTCTTTGCCATGGTTCATGATTACCAATTGGCTGGTTAATCGTCTACATCACTCGAGGCGACTCCAGTTGGCGGGATGCGTTATGGTCCAATGTCCGGAACGATGATTGAAAACCGTTTCGATTGCGATGTTGCGTTTCAACGAGGCAATCGGTCACACTTGGAATCTCATTAGTACATCATTCTTAATTATAAAAAAATTAAATATATAATTAAATATTTATTGATCATGCTTTAAAATATAAATGTTTTATTAAAAAATAATATAAAAAGAATAAAAAATAATATTTATTTTTTAAAATAATATTAAAAATATTCTTTTATTGTTTTATAAAGAAATAAAAAGTTTTATTATTCATTTTATATCATCAATTATTTTGTTAAGTACTTATCAATGATAAGTTTAATAAACATATATCTTATTAATAATACTTAATAATATTATTTTTTTATTTTTTTATTAACGTATTTAATAATCAATACCGATAATGTTAAGCACAATCTTATTATTGGCTATCTATTTTATAAAGTAAAATTTTTAGATTATTTACATCTTTTATAATTATTGTACTTATACTTTTTATTTCTTGTAAAAAATTTAAAAGATTTTGTGTGTATATATATATATATATATATATATATATATATATATATATATATTATTTTGAATTATACTTTATTGTTACATTTTTTATTCATGTGTGATTCATTTGATAACTATTAGTAATGTAGAAGCATGATATTCACATAAGAGGGGTGTGAATTATGAAAATCTCAAGCTTAATTATCATAAATAAAATAATTAAAAATATTTTAAAGTTTTTTAATTATTCATATAAATTTGTTTTAGAATTTTTCTTAATTTAAAAAATAATCATGTAAAAAGTAAAACATAGTAAAGTATTCAATTAATTTTTAGATGTTTCAATTTAAAACCAAAGCTACGTTATAACATCCTAAGATTCATGGTGAGGTATTATCTCAAAACAATTGAATTTTGTCCTTCACATAAGGATCTTTTTCATATTGTCACCCATCCTAAAGTTATCTCTACCCCTTCAATATTTAACCATGAAATTATGATGATATTGTCTCCAAAATGTGTTTCAACAATTTAAAGTTTATGAATTATAAAGCTCAAGATTTGTCTTTTTGTAATCAATATGAGACATTCATTTCCATAACACTCAATCTAGAAGCTTATAAAAAAGTTGCTCCTTATCTAATAATTTTCCTTTGGGATATTATCAGACAATCACTATGTACCCTTTTTTTAGACTTAGGTGTTACATAAGTCTACCATCTATTAAAGGCAAAGCAAGAGTTCAAAACTATATTTTATAAAAGTAGATAGAAAAAACCCATACTAAAAAGACTCTATAAACATTGAACCAAATGACTTTAAAAGTAATAAATTGAATGCTAATTGTTAAAGAAATTGAAAAAATAAAAAGATGGAGAGGAAAAATATTTTTTACTTCTTAACTATTTCACATTTAATTATCAAGCCATATAGAGATTACATTATAGTGTATTTATAGACTTTGAAAGATATTATCTTTTAAAAAATATGATCTTTAAAAGATAGGCATGATCCTTATCTTATCTTTGATTCAAAAGTAGCCAAAGTCTACAAAAGGGACCCCACTACGGAGGTTTAAATACAAAGTCAACTAATAGGAGCTTAAGTAAAGGCTTGGGCTGGGGCATTCCCCTTTCCCATACCATATCAGATGAACATGCGTTCTTTGCTACCCAATCCGCATGGGCATTGCCTTCCCTCAAAACATGTGTGAAGCGGAATGCTGGCATCTTCCTCACATAGTGGAGAGCGTCTAAAATAATTCCATCCTCTAAAGGACAGCGAACCAATTGCATCCCCACATGTAATGCATAGGTAGAGTCAGTCTGGATCTCAACAGCAGGGTAATCCTTGAGTTTTGTCATGATAAACACCATGGCTTTCATGATAGCCTGAAGCTCAAAAGCGTCACTTGCATGTGAAATGAATCTCTTCCCCACAACGTGCATGGGCCTCCCCAAATGGTCGTGCACAACAAGGTCGATACCAGCCGTCTCATTCTTCACCGCAGCGTCACAATTGATCATTATCCAGCCCGTTGGAGAGGGAAGCCAAATTCTAGTTACTAGGGACCCCGAGGGGTTGAACTTCCCGCTGAACGTAAAAGGATGATGATTAATGAGCTTTATAGTGGCATTGCTTTCCAATTTGATCATCTGGATTAGCATGATATTGCTGAAAGTGATCTCCTTATGCACCCTTCGGTTTCTATTCTCCCAAATATGGAACAAAGTAGAGGCCACAATGGCCAAATGAGCCGCGCTCCAAAAAGTGGTCTCCTTATCTTAGATGAATAAATAAGTATCATCTTTATAATATATGATATTTAGAAGATAAGAATGACCTTTAATAAATAATTCATGTTTATTTTATCTTAAACTATTAAGTATGAAAATTTAATTACAATGCATCTTTAATAATTATATATCATAATCAAATCTTCTTTTTTTCTTACTAAGATCTTTCATTATCCATTTTAATCAAAATGCTTGTGATGGCACAAATTGTTGCCACGTATTTAGCTTTAGTTGATCATAAAACCATTGCACTCAACTTTTTTAATGACTATGAATACATGCTAGATCCAAGTGAAAAAAGCATATCCCAATGTACTCTTCATGCCATCTAAATATCCAACAATCACTATTAATATAGTTGACATATTTGTTAAAGCATTATCCAATGAAAACTTTATGAGGAACAGAGAATTAAAAACAACTAAACTAAGAATAAGGTTTAAAGATATGTCATAATTTAAATTTTATATTAAATAGTTTAAGACAATTTAAATATAGATTATATTTATAAGAACATGCTTATCTTCTAAATATCATATCTTATAAAAATCATATATATATGTAATCACTTAAGATAACATAAGCATAAATAAGAGTAATGCTTATCTTTTAAAGATTATATATTTTTAAGAGATAATATCTCCCAAAGTTTATAAATAAGATATAACATAATCCCTATGGGACATGAAAATTAGATGTGAGATAATTAAGAAATAAAAGTTATTTTTTCTCTCCATTTTTTTATTCGTTCAAAAATTTTAACATATTGAGCTAAAAAGACTTTATAAAACACTTACCAAAGAAGTATACAATATTAAGCCAAAGGACTTTATAAATTATCATGATAAAAAAACTTTATAATAATGACTAAAAAATAAAATAAAAGATCAAAGAGAAAATCTCACTAATGGGATGAAGAATACAATGTATAAAACTTAAAATACAAAGTTCTATATCCCATAATATAGTCAAGAGACACACGAAATTGATATAAAATAGATTTAAAAGTATGCAACTTAACTCAATGTAACAAATTAAATAAAAACATGAAAGATAGAATTTCTTTATTATTAGTACAACCTTGCTCTCCTCTTTGTCAAATTCTTGAAAATATTCAAGTGCAAATACTTCTTAAAGCTATATAATTGATCATTAGTTTTTTGTCATTATTTGGAGGTTATTTATAGAATTTTGAGATGATCTCTAATGTTTCTAATCACCTCTAGTAGTTATTTGTTAACTATAACCAAGACTTATATATAATGACTTTGTGTTAAAATAAGACATATCTTCACTCAAAAGTTTTGTGTCAATTACATTTTCATCAAATACCACTAATTAACATGAATTTAAGATTTATATATAATATAATAATATTATCATACAATATAATTAGTTCATTTAGGTATAGGAAATATAGAGTGAGCAAAAAACTCAAGAATTTCATACGAAAGTTCATGTGTATAATAATTAATTTGATTATATTTTAATAAATTTTAAATGATTTATTAGAGAGTTATTGGGAGAGAATAAAGTCAATAAAAGCCTTACAAAATCCTTATAAATGGCTACCAAATATTGAGAAATTATTAATAAATAAGTATATATTATTTAGAAAGATTAGTACTTGAAGATCTTATCTTTATTGAAAAAAAAAGCAAAGTATTCAAAGGCTACACCATAAAATAGCTTTCCCAATCCTTCTCTATCTTTATTTAAGTTTACATTATATTAAGCTAAGTTGAAATTTATTCTAAATTATTTTACAACACTTTTAGTGTATCTCTTGATATTTATATTTGTTATAGAATAATTATATTCGAGTTTTATACTATATCTTTTATCTCGTTGTTAAGACTTTTATATTTGATATTTGTATAGTATTTTACCCACTTTTTAGGACCCTTTGGCCCAATATTGTAATATCTTTTGAGACAATGATTTGTAGAATATTTTGGCCCAATACTTATATGGTCTTTTGGCTTGTTGTTTGTAAGGTCATTTGACCCAAGTTTTGTAAGATCCTTTGGTGTTGGATTTTTTTTGTTTGCTTTTGTAAAAAGTGTTGTTTATTGTCTGCCTAGTCTATTGGCTAAAAGTGGATATAGATGTGTTTGAATCATACCACTTAAAAATATATCATATATTTTCTTTTATTTAACTCTACACATAAAAGCTTTCAAGACTAACAAGTTTTTCTAAAATAAGATTCTAAGTACAGTTAAAAATCTAAAAGACTTATGTTGCTTTACTTGTGATTATTAAGTTTACAATTTTACAATTCACCTCCCTCTCTAGTTTGAATATCACACTCATATTTTTTTTAACAATTCTAATTATAATATAGCAAATATTATTATAATCACATCAAAGCCTATTTTAATTTGTTTTAATCATAAAGTATTTCAATTGCAACACATAAAAACTATTTGTGCTTATGCATGTATTGAAACTTGGAAGTTAAAGATGTATTTTTTATTACTTCAATTTTGATCTTTTATTCCATCAATAATCAAATTATTGATGTTTCAATCCCAAAAATAGTAGATCTTAAAGCCAACTTAAGTTTTCTCAAAATCATGACGGGTTTTTGGAGTTGTCTCTTAGCAAATTTTTTAATAGCCTCCACGTGTCTTTCTAAATTGTGGGGATCTATAATTCTATGTGCCCAATTGCAACAAGTTTTTTTGTCTAAATTTATCTATAAATAATAGTGAGGATCCCTTTTAATATTGTTTTAGTCATTTATGGTTTATGATGTTAGTCAATGTTTTTGTATAAATAGAAGTTTTGATATATTATTGCACTTTTCTCTCATATTATATGATTTTTCTTTATCTTTAATGTCTTTTTAGTGAGTTTTTTTTCTTGCCATGCATATGTCTCTACTAAACTTTTTTGAACAATCCTTGAACATTTTTTTGCATTCATTTACTAGAAAAATGTTGAAAGAATGAGAATGATAAGGGGTAACACTCTTTCCTTTTATGCTACTTAGGGCTACAACACAACACCATGTGCATCTTTGAACCCATTAGCCACTAGCATCATAGCATGGTTGGCATCAACATTCTATTGTTCTCCTTCAAAACTTAAAAATTAGCATAGGCAAATTCTAGGAGAGGATGGTTTAATTCTTTATTTTTATTCCTACACACTGTATCATTGCTCATTCCTTACTTTAGACCATGTACTATGTGTTATCTCTTGCCAATATGAGAACTGATGTCCCACCCACTATTAGGGAGTTAAATCCTGAAAAGTCCTTTTAACTCTTCATTAGAACGAGGAAGCGGTCACCCTTGCTTTCTCTTTTAGGAACTAAGTGAGGTTAAAGCTTTATTTCATTGGCCTATTACGAGGCATACTAAGCTCAGGTTGTTTCCTAAGTAATCTCCAATAAAAAAAAATAGAAAGTAAGCTTTTCATTGTTGAGAGTGTAAAAAAACTTAGAGGAAAAAATTGTTGTTAAGTATACCCTAGATGAGGAATTTCCTCCAAGTTGTAAAATCTCACTTGTTCATCATTATTAGAGAAAGATGATCTTGATGAGAATAGCTTCTCATCATGACATCATATCAAAGTTAGACACGACCAAGGACAAGCTTTTGGTCAAATTTCTTAAAGTATGACACTTGAATTTTTTTAAACACCTTCCTAGAGATTCATAACCTACTTTGTTTTTTTTTGTCTTTTTATGAGCTTTTGCCATTTGAAAAGGTAAAAAAAAAGGTATCACCTTATTCTCAATTATACAATGGGATAACAAAGCATTTCATGCCTACTTGAGAGGTTTAATTAAGCTACTTAGCTTAATTTTCTTCAAGGTCTTTGGAACCCTTTAATCTCTTACATTTATTGATTACTTTCATGATATTGATTATAACATTCTTAGTTTTAATTAGTCGATAGGTCTCATCTTTTTTGAACTTCTAATTTTTTTGAATGTTTTTAGATCATTCTTTAAGGAAAAAAATTCTACTTTAAAAACTCTTAAGTGGAGGCCTTTAGTTATCTCTTGTTCGAAAGGAGCACTTTTTGTGACTTGATCTAAATGGTCAAGTAGAGAGATGATATGGGTTATCAGCTCGAGGCTCTACTCAAAATAGTAGTTGTCATAGAAAAAACTATAATAAGATATTATTAAATAAAAATATAAAACATATAACAATTACTTACTGAAGATTAGCAACCATCCATAGTCTATTACAACATTCCTCATTGTTGAAATCAATATTATTTTCATTGAAGAAGAACATTAACACTTGTCAAAGATACTTTCTGTCTTTCTACAAGCATTGCATAGTTATTGGGTAAGGAATCTCCAAATTTGATTCTCTCGTGCTAGCTAGCCTCTATTTCCACTTGAGCATTTGCGATTGTCAATTAAAAAAAACCTAATTGATTGAAGGTAAGAAGGATAGGCTAATCTAGGTTGTATAACAACCCTTGCAAAGGAGGGGAGAGGTTTTGTGATATGCATTTTGAACCTCCACTTTGGAAGATTTTCAAGACCCATTTCCCTTCAATTCTAAAGAGATTTTGTTCAACCCCAGGCATCTTTGAAGCAAATACTCTAACAAGGGGTTCAATATATCTTTTGCCTTTCAAGTCTTGCTCTTTTGTAAACTTTGGTCAGATTTTACTCTTTGTAACCATGTGATGTAGTCTTCATTATGATGGTGCGATGGTGCACTTCTAGACAACAATTATTTCCATATTATTGGTCTCATTCAAAAAGTAGGTAAACAAATGTTGAAAATAATGACAATTGTTTTGTCATTTTGTAATTTTTTTATGTTATTTTACAATTTTGTTTAGTATGGCGTTTTAAAAATCATTTATTTTTTCCAACATAAAATAATTTATCAAAAACTTGTATATTTTTTCATGAAATATATTTGTTCAAAAATATTTGTTTTAAAATATCTCTTTAAAAACTTGTAGTTGCGAAAACTGTCACCTCAAACAAGGTCAAATGTATTCATATTATTGCTGTAATATAATGAATTTTTATAAATAATATTTTAATGCAATTAAAAAATAATTTATGAGAATTATAAGTAATTATATTGTCTCGAAAAAAAATCATTTAAATGGTTTTTCTAAACAGTTTTTTTTAACTGACTATTCAACGCACAGTCAGTCGTTGACGTTACCGTAGGTTAAGCAAAACAAGTGGCGTTAAAATAAAAAAAAGCTAAACTGGGATGAAAATTACACGTAATTGTTGCGTATGGCTAAAATATTATCCTTTTCTACCTTAAAAAAAATATTATATTTTCGAATTACACTTAAAAAACGTTTCACTTCGTCCAAATGCTTACAAAAAATGCACGCAATTTTTTCACGAATCTAGAGTAATTAACCTAAAAAATAAAATGACTATTACGAATTTAGAGTAATTAATCTAAAAAATAAAATATATCATTTTAAAAATATTTATTTTGCATTTTAAAATGTCAACAATGCTTCTGATGAACATGGGTTATGATGACTACGACATAAGACATACATTTTAGGATCAAAGTTTTAATAAAGTTAAGGCTTGTACTGTAATGGTTGTAAAACCTACAAATATGAGTGATGCTATACACAAAGGTATCGATAAAATATTATATGTACTGAGAAAATTTTTATAAAATATTCTCATGCTAAGCAAAGGTGATTAGGTTCAATAAACATTAGATGTAAATTAATTAATTAATTATTATAATATAAAGAAATAGGATTTTGCTTTTTGTAACTAGCTCTTACTTCGTGCCTCTCCTGCACTCTTGATTCCCCATTGTGTGAATTGGTCAACTATCTTGATGAAACTAGAATCCCTCTTATCAACGATTTTGTTGCCACATTGTTAATTTTCTGATGCAACCAACATGGTTGAGAGTATTGTGGTGAGGTTCTCGAGAAAAAGTGTGGGAGTGATTGTGATGAGAGAGAGAGAGAAGGATAGAGAAATTGATGAAAGGAGTTGGAGCATAAAAAGATGATTCATGAGAGATAGCGAGAGAAAAGAGGTGTTGAACAGAGAGAGAGAGAAAAGGAGAAGTAAGAGAAAGAGGACAAAGAGAGAGAGAGAAAGGTGTTCAAGAAAGGGAAAAAGAATAAGTGAAATCGAGGAAGAGGAAAAGACAAGCATTTTTTCACCAACATAACGAATTTGTAAGTTTCTTGAAACCTTAAGAATGTTTTTGTGCTTATGTTGCTTAATCTCCTTACATAATAATAAGATCCATAATTTCTAAGCATAATTTCACGTCTCTGTAAGGTTAATCCAAGGAAAAGGAGGCTGATAGCTGTTTGTGGTACATAAGATATAGAAATAGATGAGAGAGAAAAAAGAATTACATTTTAATGTGGATTAATCAATTTGATATGTTATTATATATTTGATGAAATTTTTTAGTATCATAATGTTATAAGTAAGCACAAATGAACATGTTATTAATGCTTGATACAATGATGATAACATGTAGTAGATAGTCTTGTGTTACCTCTATTTGTGCCAAATGATCTAATGTAGTGATAGATGCTTAAATCTATGCTATTCTTGATGCCTAATCTCAATAAAATTGGATGGTTTTTTATCTACTAAATAGCAAATGTACATGAATTTCTATCTAATGTCGTGTAACATCATTATGTTGAGTTATTTATTAGTATATCTTGAGCATGAAAATATTGTAAAAAGATGTACATTTCATGTAGAACATGCAAACATTGTGAATAATGTATATTAAATATTAAACATGTTGAGAATCGATAAGCATGATATCCACATAAGATGAGGGTGGGTGGTGAAATATGTGAATTGCAAATTTAAACAACTTAGTATAACAACGAAAAACATTTAATAAACGTAATGGCTCTTATAAATTTTATTTTAGAAATTAGTATTTACTTAGAAAACCTTTGTGTGAAGAGTGTAAATAAGAAAGAAATGACATAATATAATTTTTAAATGATTAGATCTAAATATGAATCTACATTCACTCATAGACAAAAACTTGGGTTTTCACTAAAATCACATTATTTTGTAAAATAATCAATAGTTCTAAAATCATACACCAAGTCAAAGAATTACAAAATTTCAAAAGACTTTACAATAATCAATCCAAAAAAATCTAAAAGCACTAAGTCAGATGACCCTACAAATCACTAGACAAAATGACCATACAATAATGGTCACAAGATTAATACAAGATCAATAAAATCTTGACACTGGGATAATACATACAATTAAAAGCTAATGTTCAAGATTACTATAACCCAAAATAATTTCATTTAAGAGGAATATATAAATGCGATAAAATAATGTAGAAGAGATATGCACTATAGCTCGATGTTCTATTAGAAGGAGTATTAAAAAAATAAGTTGAAGATGATATGCAAGTTAGCTTAATGTATGAATGAATACGAAGAAAGGTTGTGAAGGATGAGAGAAATTCTAAGAATATAGGCTTGTTATTCCTCTTAGATTAGATTTGATCTTTAAGAAAATATCATTCTTAAAGGTATGCAATAAATCATTAACCCATTATATATGTATTGCCAAGCACTTTAATAGCCCCAAACACTTTCCAGTAGTTTAATAAAACTTTGTAAAACATTATTCAAATTAGTACTCACAATTCTTAAATTGATTATACAACCATTAATATTTGTCTGACTTGGTTATTTTAATGCTAACAAATTATCATATTTGTACAATGAGGTTATTACATGTATGAAGTGCATAGCTCTTCACAAATTGAATTTATATTTCTTAGATTTTATAAAAATCATGTAGTATGATTATGAGGATTATAATCATACAATGTCCTTCTAACATGATACCCTCTTTACAAACATATGATCATATAAATACAAGTAGGAGAATTATATTATATGAAATCTTTCTACTCTTATAATTACACAAGTCTTAACTTTAATTTCTCTTTTAAAAGCAATCATACTTGTATGATATAAAAATTATATAGATATAAGAAACAACTCTAATATTAAATCTCTATTAAATAAAGTTATATTTATATGATATAAGAGATTGTACTTGTAAAACAAGAAATAAAATATAACTTAGACTAATGTCACCTTTGTTTGAACATGACTCTGATCCCCAACAAGTAGATTGTACAAATATGATAAGAATATCATATTATATTGTAAAACTCACTTAATTAACCCTAAAGTTTCTTCTAAATATTTTACTTATTTGATTTTTATATGTCAAATCTAGAATTTGAGAATTTATTAACAGATGTACATCTTAAAAGCATGTTAAGATGCTAGTCGCCAAATTTAATATTTGAAAATAACATCATGAAACTCAGCTTTAAAAATCTGTAGGTACATAATTTGAATTGTTTGGGGGACATAAGAAATTTTTTTGAATTTTCAAAGTTGAAAAAGAAAAATGAATTTAAAATTTGAATAACCTTCTTATTTAACAAGAGGATAAACTCTCACCCTCTTATGATTTGACCTATAGTTGAAAATCTCATGCAAAATAAGAGATAAAGCTAGAGAAGAGCTTGAAAAGAAGAAGGAAGAAGTGATCTAAGTAGATCTAGCTCATTTCTTTATATGGATTTAGGGAAATTTGAATGAAAGAGGAAGAAATCAAGGAAAAAAAGATTTCTAATGTCACCCTTGCTAGAATTATATGTTAAGGTATGATCCTAATCGAATTTCTCTTCATAAATCATTTGATTAATGTTTAGGGTGTTGTTGAAGTGGATTGTGTGATTTTTTGTGGAGTGGTGGTCGTATGACCCATTGTTATTTTTCAGCCATTACTATCATACTAGATAGTTAGCTAGGTCATCTGGTATGATTGTATAATTAGAGCTAGTGAAGGACCATTGGCTTTGTACAAAGGAAGTAGCAAATGGTTGACTAAAGATTGTACAATATTATGCATCTATCAGACAAGTATGATCAGTGCAAAAGAGGTATTTAGGTGATTATTTATCTGATCCCTTATCTAACCATTGTTTGTATAGAACATACATTATAATGAGCTCATAAGAATATTTAATAGAAACTGTCTATTCGATCCCTTGTTCAACCTATCTATGTATGTCATGGATCATACGATATAATATGCATGGCTCATACTATATAATATGAAGCTAGAGATATGAAAGTATGTAGTTTCACTTAAAGATTATTTGAAATAATTTTTGTTATATAAAATGAATAGTACTAAAAAAATACAATGAGAATTGTGTACATAATGAGTAAAAAAGATAAAGAAAAAGGAAGGGTCATGAAAAAGACCACTCAGAGTCATTAAGTATATGTATTTATATATGTATACCAATGAAGCTATAAATCAGAGAAAATATGATAAGAAAGAATAAAATTAAAAAAAAAAAGAGAAGAAAGGTCAACCTTGCCTAGTGATTTGCTAGATCAAAGAAAAAAGAAAAAGATATTTGAGATAAAACACTTCTTCTATGACCATATTTTCTAAAGATCTGATAGAGACTTAACACCTTATTATAAGAACTCATAGAAGGGCCATGGTACAACAAAGGCCCCATCCTTATAAAATAAGATGTTGGCAATATTTGGAGTCTACTTCGTGATGATGAGATAAACTTCACATCTTATTGTTATAACACTTAGAGATTTAGCCATGACATGGCAAAGGTCTCATCTCGTTAACATTGGATGTTGGATATAGGGGTGAAGATTCTATGATGATAATGATATAATATGAGTTCCCTTAGACATAAGGATAATGAACATGAAAGGAAATTTAGTCCCATATGGAAAAGAAATGAAAAGGATGACAAAGAAATAAATAATAAAATGAAACCATTTACAATTGATGGAACTAGATCTAATTTGTCTTGATGATCATTATTTAATTTGTTTTGGTGGAACCATCCACAACTCATTCGCTTCTTTAGCCTTTGATTGGATGGTTCAAAACTTTTCCATTCAAATCCCATGGCTCCAAACAATCCTACCTAAAGACTAATTACTCTGCCATTATATGTGTCGTTGTAGTTATCCATTTTGGAAGAAATATTTTAAGTTGTTTGGTAACAACTTCTAAATTACTTTTCCTTGATTACTAACTATTATAATAAAAAATTTCTATAAATATTTAATTATTCTATTATTAATGAAATGACTAATAAATATGAATAAGAATTTAAAATATCAAAGAAGAGTTACATCGTATTCTACAAGTGTAATAATCTCTTACAGCACCTATGACTTAATATTACTTAAAATTCTAAATTTTTTCAATTAAACCTAAATATTTTTAGCTTGTATTTTCTTACTTCTCTTCATAATTTTAAGCTCTTTGTATCTTTCTTTATTCATCAACAAGCATAGAAAAATTTGTACATATTTATTAAAAATTTATTTCTTATTGTATTCTTTTTGTTAGGTAGTCTAACATTTATAAAAGTCCTAGTTCAATTTGATCTCATAAAAAATTGAGTTGGGATTAGTTCAAAAAAGCCTAGACTATAGTTCAACCCATAAAAGCTAGTATATTAGAGATGAATCATAAGAAGATATCTCAAGATGATTGAATATGAATCATAAGAAAAAACTTCAAATTGTAATTCTTTTAATAATATATTTTTTCTTAATCTCAATTGAGGGTGGATGTAAGGTCTAGTTTGAACCAAATCATCTAAAAATTTTGATATACCATTTAATTTTTATTTTTATTTTTTTATCATAAAAATTAAAAATTAATGTATATATAAAATTCAAAGTTTTTTACAAATATAAAATTATTTATATAAAGAATATTAGAAAACCAAATAAGATAAAAAAATTAACAAAATATTTTAAAACACAAAATTCACCCCCTATTTTGAAATTCACATGCACTTATTTTTCTTTAGTAACAAGTGTGTGTTTTCCTTTAAAAGGTCTAGCCATATATTCAATACTTAGGTTTTTATTTTTTTTTATGTTTCATATCCTAAGATGTGATATGTTTTTCTTTATTCTATTTTACTATTTATGTACCTTGTGTCTTATTTAAGTTTTCTTAAATTTCTTTTCCAGGATTTCAACTACTCTAATATCACTTTTATGATATCCCCTTTTCTCTTCATTGACCTTTCCTCACATTTGCATGCCATTATTTTTAATTTTTCCTTTTGTTCTTTCTTGGAACCGTATAACATCACATCGCAGAAGCATTTTCAATCCTTTTAAAAATAAAGTAGTGAAAGTGATATAAATCAAAATATGAACAACTATTAGAAAATTAATATCTTTTATATTCTTTTTAAAATCACATGTACATATAATATCGATAGTTTTACATATACTTTTGCACATACACAAAATTTTATAAGCAACATTTATAATGATGAATGATCATTTTCTATAATAAGTTATTATAAGTTAATCTAATTTCTCTCCTGTAGTATCATGTGGTACCTCTTTTTGACATGAAAAGATTACGTCAAAATAAACAGAAGCCAATCAACACTAGACCAATAGAAAATATAAGTAATATAATATAAAATAAGTAATTCTTAAGTGGTTACATGCATGACTTATAACAATATCAATATAAAAATAGTAAAAGATATGTTATCTTTTTTTTTTCTTTAGATTTATTAGAAACCCATGTCCCCTTTAAAAAATCTTATTAATTTTTTTAGCCCTTTTTTAAATTTGGTGTATTCAAAATATTTTATTCTTGATAACTAAAAGTCATCTTCTTAGCAACATTCTTAAAGACATTTTAATCCAAGTAGTGGTCTTACTTCCATAAATATTTTAATCAAAATAACAAAACATTTACTTCTAGAGAATTTATTATCATATAACAAATTTGTCTTAAAAATAATCATTGATGCTCTATTCTTAATACTTGACCAGTTTCCATTTCTTGGACATTTTGCATTTCCTTGTCATTTTCTTTCCAATTCATACACCTCAACATTTTTTAAATGTTAATTTTTCTTTTTAAAACATATGGTATGATATATATTTCTTTTTAATATATATAATATGGTATATATTTCTTTTTAACACATGTTATGATATATATTTAACTATAACTAAAATATTGTCATCTTATCCAAATCAAAATGTGCAACAAAACAACTATAGCAACATATGATTGTAAAAAATAATGACAAGCATCTCCCATATAACCTTTTCATATTAACTGAGGTCTATAACATAGCATTACACATTGTATAAAACCATATACATGATATACATATTTTGCCTCCTTGTGCGCTTTGGACTTGAGATTATCAAATCATTAAGTATTTTAAGTTATACTACACATTATATCAAGCATATATATTATGAACAAGACTTGTCTCCCTTTCAAATCTAAGTAGTAGTCCTTCTAAGGCTTGAATCTTTGCTCAAAGTTTCAATTGCAATAGTATTTGTGTTTTTTCTTGAGTTTTGCCTTTAATGTACACCTAACTCCTCCCAAATTATTTTTAATGCTTGAGAGCACTTTATTTGTCTCTTTCTTTCAATATATTATAAGTTATTGAAGTTAACTGTATAGGTATTTGGCTAAAAAACTCTTCTCGTATTTGGCTTCACTTGTTTTTATACTAGAACAACATCGTTTTGCATTTCTCTTCCATTCAACTCCCTTTAACGATTCTATTGCTTAGGTTTTACATCTCTTCAACTTTATTTCCACGTAATTCTGATGAGCTTTCTTAAATTAAACTCTTTCACAATGGTTCATGTAGTTATTTTTCAATTTAGATATTAAATAGTCTCAGTTTTTCTATATTGTACTTATATAATACTTAATTTTATACTATATAATTAATTAAATCTTCCATCATCTGTGTTTATTCACACTAATCTTGGTGATACAATACATTAGTTATAAATGTAATCCATTCCTACTTAGTCATCTTAGACATTCTCCTATTCTCATATGATTTCATAATCATACTTGTGCAATACATTTGTTATACAAGTCATAACTTAACAAGTCTAATGTATAATATATATTATACACCTAATTATACTTGGGTGTTAATGCTCATTATATTATATGATTTGTTCATCTATTACTTAATCTATAAGATTTAGCTAAATTTTTTTCATATTATCATGCTTAAATAATATTTTCTTTTGTATTATACAATGTTATATTACCCATACTGATCATTTGTTCATATGTATTAATAGTCTTTTATAATTGATAAGTAATTATTGTACAATTATCAACTCATTTTCTATTAAGTTCAATCTCTCTCTCTCTCTCTCTCTCTCTTATTAGATCATATCATACATTATCATTTAATCATACTGTATGATAAAATCTTTCTTTAGCTTGTCAAACAATCTAACTCATAATGATTTACTGACTACACTTTATCATATTTATACAATTTTGTTGCCATACTTGTATAATAATTTTTCTTTATATCTTGATTAATTCCTTCACTTGATCATATTATACAATCTTATGATATACTATATTATCCTTAAAATCTAAAAAATATCTTTATAAATTTTCAAAAATTTCTAAAATATATTCATATCAAAATAATTTCTTATAAGTCTTTTTATAAGAACATTGTTAATTTTTAGTACTACACATTCTCTTAAAATAAATTGTCCGCACGTTTGAGATGTCACAATCCTCATTCTTTACAAAAAAATTTATTCCCAAAATTTAGATCAATCATATAAATATTCCTTTACTTCTATCAAATTATTCATGTTTTATTTAACGAAACTAAAAATTCTTTCAAAGTTCATCACACAAATCTTAGCCTTATTTACAAATTTAATTTATTTTATAAGATAATAATTTCTTCATAAATCGAATATATTTTTAACATTAATTTATCTTTAACAAACATTATATGTATCTCCACAAATTACAATGATATGCATCCCCTCAAATGTGAAATATCACCCTCCATTTGGCATGAATGTAAGCAAGATTTATGATCAATTACTACTTTGCAACTTATCGTATTCATTTTGTTTTGTTCTTTTGGATGATCATACTAATTTGTGCAGTAATCGTTCTCTTTTATTTATTTATTTTTTAAAATTCTTATTTTTTATTATTTATCTTAAACAAAATAAAATAATCAATTTTAGATTTGTGGAGCAAGGAAAAAACACTACCAAAATAATTTTTGCCCCATCACAAAGGATTTTCAAACATAAATCATGGATTTCTTTTTTTTTTTTAATTTTCTTAAATCTGGCTTTTCAGTAAATTCCCAACATCTATACTTTCCAACATGAAATCGTTCGTAATATACAGTAGCATAATTAGAACTTGTAAGAACTCTAGGCTTTATGAAAAGAATAAAGCGAGTAATCTATTTTTAAATAAAAAAAAATTAATAAGCATAAAATTGACAAAAAACTCTTGGAAAATGTTTTTCAGAACTTTTTTTTTTCTTTTTACACTCAAAATACCCCTTTTTTAATTTATGAAAAACTTTTCTAAATTTTTAAATCTTTTTTATTTAGAAATATAGGGATTCCATTTCTCATATTTGTTTATCTTGCTGAATTACATCGTGGTCAGATTGTCTCCATCGCCATGATGGAAAATGCACGGTGAGCAGGTTTTCTTGGACCTACTTAATTATTTTTTGATTCCTTTCCAATTATAAGTGGACAATCATTTTTTTTTACTATTTAAATTTTTTTTAATTATAAATAAGCATTTAATTAATTATTTATTTATTAGCAGAATACCAAGCATTGTTTATTTTGTTAATCAACTCAAGATAATTAAAGCTTTATTTATGAAGATTGTTCCTAATGTGTCAAACTTTTGAGTTGTGTATGTTCACAGGGTGAGGTTTGGCACAAACATTCTTCCATTCAATTGAGAGCTCAATCCATTCCAACTCTTTTAAGGTTTGATTTTATGATTCAATTTGATTTTGTTTCAAGAAAACAATATATTATTAAAGAAGTAAGACAACAAATTGTCTTATAAAAGGATTTAAACCTCTATGTAATGATTTTTATTGTGTTTTTCATTAAGAATATTACTAATTTTCAGATATAAATAGAAAGATAAATTATCTCTTCTATTTCATATTCATCCCAAGATATAAGTAAGAAAAATAAGTTTTTATTGTAATAGTATACGACCAATAATATAAACTAAACAAATAAAAAATAAAAAAAATATGATTACCTCACTACTTGAGAATGAATGATCATAAGATTAAATAAAAAAAATAAAGAGAGATAGATTCTTGAATTTGTTTCTCTTAAAAAATAATATCTCTTACTAATATAAGATGCTTTGAAATAAGTCATAATTTCAATACTTATCCATTATTCATCGAAATTGTTATTCTTAAGATAAGATTGTTGAGATATATACTAATTTAATTTTAAAATGATAACAATAGAAATATATTTTGTTTCAAAATAACATGTTAATCACATGTGCAAGAGGGACAGATCTTGAGTTTTGTGTTAGTTTTATTTGATTTGATCCCTTGAGCACAACTCGTTTTTTCTAGCTCATGAAATTCACTTAGTATGATTACAACTCTTTATTAATTCTATAATGTGAAACTAAACATTTAAAGAGAAAAAAACACAAAAAATAATATTTATCATATCTTTGTAATACCTTAAAAAAATTATAATAAATTCTCACATATCTTAAAGATAAAGTAACTGAAAAATTAATATGAAAGTTATGCACAAATTGTGATGCTTAAACGCTACTATCTTCTACAATTTCAACTAGGCTATATAAAACAAAAATAGTAATAAAACAATAAGATAAACCTAAGTTTTTATATCATTTCTTGAATTGTCTACAATTTTTATGATTCACACCAAATACTTAAATGAGTTGAAAAAACGATTTATCTTAACTTTGTTATTAGTTTATGAATGCTCTAGAGAACTATCTAAAATTTTCATAAGTGGTAACTCCATTATCACACACACAATTTTGATTATATCAAATTTACTATACTACTAAACGCATCACCCAATTAAAGATATAGAAATTGTTAGCAATATACATAAGCCTTTCCATTGTAGTGTTATATTATCCTACTTTATAAAAAATGATATCTCGCAATAAATAAACAAGAAAACATAATTCAAATAGTTATTAAGGGACTTATTATCACCCTTGTGAATATAGTTTGTGGAATCCATTAGATTGTACTATCATCTTTATTAATTATTGTATCAAGCACAAGTCTTAACCCTTTTGATATATATCAACTAGTTTTCTTCTTAGTAGTTTTGTTGAATGACCTATAAGATTTATCCTTAACTTTATAAAATTACAAGAAATAATCTTACCATTAAGTAACTGCTTAACAATATTATGTCATATTCAAATATATCTCATCCTCCCATTAGCTGATTTATAGTTTGGCAATCATGATATATTTTTATATTGTTGACATTGGCTTCTTATATAATGGAGTATTCATTAAAGCATTTCTAAGCCATTTAGCCTCAACTCCTATCATTTGGAAGATGATATATTATGACTCTTTGATAGATCTCTTAAAAAAAACTTATGTTAAAAAATTTTCAAAAATTATATCTCTGCTGAGAGTAAACATATAGTTATAAGTGAATTACATCTTACATGTTTAAGAGATCTAATTAGAATCACTATTTCTCTCTAGCATAATAGATATTGTATTAAAATTTATAGAATACTATATATAGTATATCTCAAATATTTTAGTTGCATATTTAAATCATGTAAATGTCTTTTATTGGAGATATGTGTATATGTATTTAATCTATTCATTACATATACAATGTCAAGTCTATTATAATTCATTAGAATATTACATCATCAGTAATTTAAATATGCTAATACTAAAAAAACACTATCACTTGAATTTTTTTTTCAACTATAAATTAACATCATTTGGTATGCTAATAAACATAAATCCAATCTTTGAAAAAAATGTAAAATATTCATATAATCTATTTTATGATTGTATGATCTTTTTTATAAGTCAACTTAAGTTTTTAATATATACTTTTGTCACAATTTTATAAAACTATGATTTCATGTTACTTAATTCACGTTTGATAATATTGAATATGAGCACATCATGTATATACAAATATTCAATCACTTTGTGTTGATTAACATCTAATTTTGAACAAATATATCAATATGTAATATAAAAATAATGTAGCAAAATTTGTAATTGAATCAAATTTAAGATATTATTATTTTAGAGCTTGTTTTAAATTATATATTCTTTTAACTAATTTAAATAATTTATTTTTATAACCAGATATTATAAAACCTTCTAAAAAGTATATATAAATTTATTCTTTTAAATTATCATATAAAAAAAGAACTTTTACTTTTATTTGTTGGATAAGTAGATTATATATAGCAATCAAAATAACCTACACTAATGGAAGAAGTATAGATGAGAAGAAATTAAGTAATAAAAAAATTTTAAGGAAAATATCTTTGTTATCATGTTTCTTGTGACATGTTTATTGAAAGAGTTGTGCTTTATATATTAATAACTCTTAAGAATAGACCCAACAATAAATTGTTATATAGATAACATTGATCAATTTTTAATCTCACAAGTTTGTTAAACCATGCTCAAAACGTAAAGATGCAACTATCGCCTCATCACTCAAATTTCTTGAGTCAAACTATTTTGATTTACATCCTTTGATGTCAAATATTGATTTAGTTAAATATTTTTCTTTTCTTTTCAAATTTGGATAATTCATTCTTTACTTTTTACTACTTAGATAATTATTAATGTTCAATTATGTAAGCTTAAGAAGTATAGCCCTTACTTCCTATCCTTTTTATGTAGGATTTGTTATATTAAGAGGATAATGTTCTTGGTCTTTCTATTGAATGCAAATAGTGAAATAGTCTTGATCTAGTTGAAAGAGATTAGATGCAAAAGCTCTTTCTTGCAAATCAACACTGAATTTTTTTAGAGAGTAAATGTTATTTTGTTGAGTTAATCAACTTTCATTTCTTTTGTAGGAATCAAATTGATAATTCTTCTTTCTACTTCTTAGTTGTTCCTTGTCTTGGACCATGTAGTCTTTAAAAATTTTATTAATTGGGTGGTTATTTTCCAATGTAAATTTGTTTTTTTAGAAAAATGGTGGGGACCAAAATGTTTCCATTGTTATATCAATAGCTTGTGTAGTCAAATTGTCAACTCTAGCAAGGGCTTGAGTTATCTTTCCATCATCCACACTTGTAGATAGTTGTGTGATGTTTACTAGTAGGTTTGTTTGAGGCTTCAACTCCTATCCCGGCTTTTTAGTTAAGGCCTTAATGTTGTTGGTGTTTACATTGTTATAAATAGTGACCATGTTTGCTGCTTTTAGTACAATAGCTTGGTAGATTGTCATACATTACTTTCAGCCCAAAAACATTATTATTTTCTTACTGTTTGGATATCTTAATTCAAGTTATGAGGTCCTTTGCTAAATCTACTTCCACCTAAACACAAGTGACATTCAATCTGGTTAGATTTATAATTGCAACATCAATTTTTAGTGGGTTGCTAATTGCCAAGGCGATTGAATAGAGAACATGTTTGTTAAACAAGTGAATTGGAAGGTTTTCAAACAAAACCTATACCAGAGCTTGATATGATTCTGAATTCAATTATAAATCTACATTCCCTTTCAAGATATGCATTTGAATCAGCAATTTTTTCATATACGATGCATCTAGCATTGCAAGTAATCAACTTCCAAAGAAAATTGAATGAATTCATTCTATCATCAATCAAGTCAACTGAGAAAGCACCTATGAATCCAATTTTTGGGAATTATGTTTGAATAATCTCAAATCTTGCCCCTTTCAAGGGAGAATTTCTTGATCAATGTCAGCTTGAACGATGAAATGACCTTTTGGACACCCTTCTCATAAAAAATTATTTCGGGTTCACCTTTGTATACTGTAGCTAGTTTGATTTTAATAGGAGAAATTGTTTCCACCAAACCGAAGATCTCAGCAAAGCATCAATTTGGGAGGAAACCTCACTGTAAGCTCCAATAAGGAAACTCTATCAATGCTAGAAGGTCTAAAAGCAAATGCTCAACAAGAAACAACAAGAAATAGATGTGTACCTGCTTTAGACCAACCTGCCGTAACCCATTGAAAAGACCTTTCTACTCGAAATCCTTGACCAACTTTTCAAATTTCCACTCCATTCGCTAGACTATTTTGACAAAACAAACAGTCCTACAGTTATTAGAAGAAGCCATTGAGCCACTCAAAGCATTGACAACTTGGATTACACTTAATAGCCTCATGAGTTGGAACATTAAGGGGCCAGTTAATAAATAAGTGGTTTGCCTCCTTAAAGCACTTATAAATCTCCACAAGATATCCCTCATTGCCTTGTTGGAACCCATGGAGGTGGGTTTAGGAATGAGGGTCTTGTCTTATAAACTCAAATGACTCAAATGTTGTCTTAAAGAATGGAATAAATCAAACTTGGTAATATATTTGTGATATTGTGGATAGAATAAATTCAAGTCCTAGAGGAAAAACCAATTTGAATCAATGCAGATTAAATTCTCAAGGCCAGAATTAGTCAAAACTCAAGATCAATTAATTACATCTATGAAAATGGAAGAGAAATTTTAGTGTCAGAAAGCTATGGTTAGTCGGTTTACTGAAAGATATAAAAATACCAAATTCTTACATAGAATTGTCAAAGATAAAGCAAAAAAGTTAAAAAACCACAGAATCAAATATCAACTTGAAAATTAGATTATAGAAGAGGAAAAAATTGTGGGAGTAGCTATTCAACATTACAAGCTTTTATTATTTGCTACTCATGGTAATCAAAATAGCTCTCTGATAAACTTAATTGCTTCCAGTATCCTTTGAGAACGATCAATCTTTATTGCAGCAAGCGACGAAGAAGAAAATTTAACAAATTTTCTTCCAGATGAACCTTCATATTGCCTGTGTGCTGATGGTTTTAATAGGCTTTTCTTCAAAAACTGCTATTCAGTGATAAAAAATGATGTGTTATAAGCAACTAGTGACTTTCTTTTTGGCTCTCCTATTCTTAAAGAAATATTCAATTCTAACTTAATGCTTATTCAAAAAATTGAGAACCCAATAACTTTTGAGGATTTTAGATCTATCTGCTTGTGTAATTCATAGAGAAGAACTTTCTTAGAGTTTCTTGCTTCAAGTTTACAGAAATTCCTCATAGCCTTAATTTTGTGAGAATAATTAAGGTTTGTAATGAATAGAGACATAAATGAGAACATACTACTCACTCAAGAATTGGTTGAGAAAATCAATCATAAAACTAAAGGTAACAATTGCATAATTTTGTAAAAGTTTAAAAGGGCCTTTGATTATTTGCCCTAAGACTTTCTAAGATAGGCCTTGCATAAGTTCAACTTCTATATAGATTCATCAATCTCATCTTGGACACTCTCAAAAGCCGTTAGCTCTCCATCATAATCAATGGCAAATGTAATGGGTTCTTTCAACCAACTCATGGGCCCAAGCAAGGTAACCATTATCTCCTATGCTTTTCATTCTACTTGTAGAAATCTTTAGTTGTGGTTCAAAAAAATAAATAATTAAATAAAATGAGAAATTATGCTTTACCAAGACTTTGTAAGACCATCTCTCATTTAAGTTTTATTATTGATTTGTAATTTTCACAAAGGGTGACAAGAGATCAATAAAAAAATATTAGAAAATTTTTTTCTTGACCTTCAAGGTTTGTTGGGTCTTAAAATTAATAAAAAAAGTGTTTTTTGTATGCAATAAAAATATTAAACCAAGATAAGAAAAATTCCTTTTTGAGGTTCTGAAGTAAGAGATATAGCCTTCCTATTAAGTATTTTTGAAGCATCTTATTTAATGATAGGAAAAAGATTATATACAGTTTCAAAACTTGGTAAACAAGATTAGAAAGAAAATAACAGATTGGAAGAAAGGGTTATTATCCCTGGGTGGTAGTTTGGTACTTGTGAAACATGTGCTATAATCAATTCTACTTTTTTCCTTAGTTGTGTCTTACCCACCTAAAAGATCTTACTAATAATTGAAAAATCTATGAATGAGTTTCTTTGGAAAGATGATGATCAAAATTACAAACACCATTGGCTTAGTTGGAGCAAACTAAGTCTACACCTTGAAAAAAATGGTTTAGGTATAATGAAAATTGAGGAGTTTATGATAGCATTTAGCACTAAACTCTTTTAAAAGTTCCACACAACCAATTCCTTATGGGCACAATTTATCAGAGCTAAATATACCTAGAGAAAGAGGAGATGTTTATGCTTAGGAACATTGAGTCACATGAAAAGGATTAAATAAACTATTTTAAAGTATATGAAGCAACCTAAAACATCTAATCATACTTAATGCTTACTAAGGATAGCAATTTTAATATTAAATAGCATGGGAGGAGCCAAGAAGTAAAAGTCTCATTCTAAATTCAAGAAAAATTATATGAAACAACAATATTAATTTAAAAATCTCCATATTAATGTACCAAATTCTCAATAACTTATTACCTTTCCCAAAGATCTTATGTAATCTAAACTATCAACTAGCTAACAAATACCCACTATGTGCAAATGGTAGCTTATTGAATCATGCCTTTGTAGAATGCACAAGGTCAATTCTTTGCACCTATTGAACCATGCCTTTGTAGAATGCACAAGGTCAATTCTTTGCACCTTGTATGGTAATTCAAGAAGGGAATCATAATACCATTCAACAAAAGCTACAACATTAGTTAAGAAGAAACTCCCCAAATTTTGTAAGTGATGAGGTAGTGTGTTTAGTTCCATCATTTATCCACTAAAACATATGGAAGGTTCACAATTCATAACTATATGATGATCAAACCATTATGATAAGCACTACGATTAACAGCATTTTATCAATTATTTAAATATTTTCAATAATTACCCTTTAATACAAATCAGCCAACAAGACTCCTAAGTAGTTCAACATGGTTTTATCCTTCCATGTTCAAAGATTAAGTGTAGGATGACACAAGCTATGCATTCAATGCCTCTAATAGAAAACACCTTAAAATAAAACATTGATGGATCATCTTAAGGCAATCCTAATCCTAAAAGTTATAGGGGGATAATTTGGGATCACACGGATCATGCAATAAAAACATTTTTTCACTTTGTAGATCACAAGCCAAATATTGAAGCAAAAGGTATCATCAATATGTTGGGTTTGAGACTTTGTAAAGAAGTGAAAATCCTTAAAATCATATTGGAACTTGATTACAAACCAATTCTAAACATGGTGTAAGACAACACAACTACTCATTGGAGGATGCTAAGCATTTTCAACCAAGTGAATTAACTTAGCTTCATGAGCATCCAATCCCATCAAATCTATAAAGAAGAAAATATAGTAGCTAATCACTTAGTAAAATTACTTAGTAACAACTTGGAATCAAGCATCTTTGATCTACAATAAATCTCAAAACTATACAAAGTTTTGAATAAATAAGATGAAGCTTAATATCCTTACCTAAGATCAGTACATGATAAAATCAAACTAATCTATGGCTCAAAAGTTTCCTAGTGATGCAGGATAAATTAAACTTTTATTAAGATCTAATTTGAAGCTTATAATATTAAAAATTTTTAATAGATTATCAAAAAAATATTAAAAGATATTAATATTAATTAAGGTTAGATGATATGTATGATATCTAAGAATTGTTCAAGGATTAGCATCCAATATTGTAGTATGGATTATTAAGAGAAGTATGTCGTAACGTATTAAGTGTTAAGTATAAAATCTTATTAAGTAATTTTTTTATATCTAATTTTATACATGTAAAATAAAAAATTTAAAAGGAACTTTTTATGGAGTACTTTAATAGAAGAAAGAGTAACTTTAACTTTAAATTATTACCTAAAAAATAAAAATTATATAAAGAGTATATCTTTTTAACAATTATGGCATGTAGTTTCCTTTAAAGTTGACATATGGAGCAGCAAAGAAAGAAAAAGGTGACGAAATGAAGGTTTGGGTTAGTTGGGAATCTTAATTAAAAGGATAATAAGATGATAGACTAGGATTTGGAGCCTTGTTAAGGAGGATGATAGTTCAGTGGTTTGATTAGAATAATGAAAAGGTGAGTGGAGACTTAAGGATTTTGTAGTAAAAGAAATTTGTTTGGTTGTTAGCTTTTTAATAGAAGGTCTCCCACATTCAATCATTGTTTCTCAAAATGGGAGAAAAATTACAATCTCTCTAACTAGAGTTGGGTGCACACTCTTTACTTACAAAGATAGAAGTATACAAATAAGAGAAATTTTATTCATTAATAATAATATTATAATGAGACACTCTCCTATTAATAGATGAAGGAGAGTTTAATAATTATGCATGAGAAAAAAAATGAAATACACCTTGAAAAATGACATAAGTATGAGAAATATGAGAAGTTAACATGGAGAAAAACAATTTTAAAGTTAAATTACTTAGAAATCTAAAATAGATCTTTAAAATTCCAAGACATTAACTCATAGTGGGTATATAAAAAGATAGTTTTAGAGTTAAATCGTTTAAGAGTCTAAAAAAGATATTTAGAATTTTAAGATATTAACTCCAAGTGGGTCACCCACATTAAATATAAAATATAAAATATACAAAATCTTAGAAATTATAAGATATTAACTTCAATTGAGTCAATCATATTAAATGCAAAATATAAAAATAAATAAAAACATATTATCATATGAAAAATTATGTAATCATGTAACATGACAATCAGACATCGATGACAATATGACTAGGATACCAATACTGGATGAAACATATGATAATTAGCAGTGGGTGGAGGGTGGGTGGTTGACAGATAACCAGACAATGATGGGCGATAGAGAGCATCGAGTGTCCTGGTGATAGTTGGCAACTAGGTGATGTTGGGCAACCAGGCGACAACAATTGAGAGTAGCATACAATTTGATGATGGCTAACAACTAACGATAGTGGGCAAAACATGCACTGGAATTGACTTCAATGATGACATATTTTACGACAAAATATTCTTGAACGAACAAAGAAAAAATAGCAAAGATAACTATAGAAAAAAAATAAAGTGTTGTAGCCGACTCTTATAGTTGAACAAAAAGATTAATTGAAATAGGATTCAATTAAAGTATGCCTCTGAGTTTGAATGGGACTAGTATGATACCAACAGATGTATGTTTGTAAGCTAATATTAGATGCTCCTATGTCACCCAGAAGCTCCTTCAATCTCATTGATCTTGCTACTTGACTTCTCTTTACCCAAGTTCTCAAAGTACCTTATGAAGTTCTTCCTTCTAAGGGTTTGTTCTGCTTACCTACCCTATAGCCCCTCTATAGTTTATGAATGATCCTATACAACTATCCACTTCTCACCCCCTTTATTGGCATTTCATCTAGTATGATTTGCATTATTGCTTGAAATGATATACTCTCTATTCAACATTGGAACTCTATGTATTTCTCTTATAAGTTTTTGTATTTAGATCAACCATGTATGATATGAAGCATTATACAAAAAATCTATTTTATTGTCCATTATTTTACATCAAAGTAATACTACATCGTCACTCACATTAGTGAAGGCCAAGTATGTCTTGCTTCATCCTCAGTAGTGAGTCATACTTGTACTTCTATTTTGATCTTCCTGACCGGACTATTTGATTCTTATTTTGTTACTCATCATTTTTTACCAATTCTCTTATTAGCTTAGTCTGTATGCCATATTTCCTTATTTGTTGATCATATGGTTTAAAGCCACTCTTCATACCATATAATTCTTTGTCACATGCAACTGTTATTAGATTATCATCTTTCCCTCTGTATTACTAACGTGTTTCACATTTGTGTAAGGCAAGTACATCCCCTACAATCAGTCATGAAAGTATTTTTTTTACCTCCATAATTAAACTTATTAGATTCTTATATTCTTGCTTATTAGCTTTGTCTGATCCTCTTATCAGACCTCTTCACTCAAACTTATTTGATTCCTACTTCCTTGCTCATTAGCTTTGTTTTTTTTATTATCATATCAATTTTGTTTATATGTTAGACCTTCATATTTGTTGATCATATGACTCAAAGTCACTATTTGTAATAGATTATTCTATGTCACACATGACTATTATCACTTGATCACGTTACCCTTCATACTTGCATATTGCAAGCACCCTCCCTAGTAATTTGGAGGGTACATAATGCATATTTTACTGGCAATCATCATACTAACTCTTGGTTTCCTTGCACCTTGCATTGGCCATGTATGATACACCTTATTGCATTTCACACATGTACCTTTGTTCTTCCTTCTTAGTCAGACTGTCGAATATGTTACTTGGCTCACTAACATTTGATATTTGGTAAAACCTTTATCTTCAAAAATGGGATAGTTAACAGATTTTTCAGTAGATGTCAAATCATGTTCCAGTTGATGTTGGAACAATTTCCTTTACCTTAAATGTAACAAATTTCCTATAACATTTTAGAATACAATAAAATTTACATTTTAAGAAAAAAAAAGATGATGTTAAGCTTATCTAATAAATCTTAAGATGTAAGAGTTCCAATCTTGTCATAGATCCTAGACTAAATTGCAAACAAAGGCCTATGATGGGGACTATATAGCCATTCTATTAGTTATTTAGTATTTTAAGTCATTATTGGTTATAACAAGTCATACATGAGGCCCGTATGGAGTTCTTATTTATTTCTACCCATTTTTTATTTTTTATTTTTTTATTAAGTAAAAGATTTTTTATTTTACTTTTAGGACATGATTATTATATATATACACCCACATAATTACACACAAAAAGACAAACACATACACATACACACAAACACACACTTCAATAAAATAAAAAAAGAGAGAAGAGTTTTGGCAACTTCGTCATTAATAAAAATTGACACTTCTTGTTAGGCATGTATGCATAGGAAGAAAGTGTGGCATTCTTTTACCCTTAGGTTATGATCCATGTTTATCCTTCAATTTGTGATATCAAATTATCCCAAAATATGAGTTGTGATTCATAGTTATCCGATCATCCTATCGTTGACTCCATCAACTTTCTTTTCTCTTGAATTTTGCATTTCTAAATATTGCTAGCAACTATCTCCTTATTGTGGCATTATTGGTCCTAATAGCAAGCACCTTCCAAGAATTCACTCTAAAGCTAAATTCAATAACCAAAAATTTCATCACAAGTACATGTTGTTGTTGTCTCGTGACCTTATCCTTGATTATCAATTAAATCTAGCACCATCCATTCACTAAAATACCCCTACCTAAAGTTTTTTGTGTGTCTTAACCACCTTAAATTCATTACCACCATAACAAAAGCTTTCTTGCATCACCACTACACCCATGCAAATAGATGATTTAAGATTGAATATAGTGAAAGAAAAAAACTATTTGTCAATGAAGATTATGAGCATTAAATGCTCATTTAACATTTGAGTATGTGAGAATTTAAGGGTATCATTTAATAAGGCATGGATTATTTTGAGAAAAGATCAATTTCAAGCAAACAAGGAGAAAACCATAAGTGTCTTAATCAAGGAAGGGCTCAACTGATGTCATGAATCAACAACTCCTACATGACAAAAAGATCTAGTTTAGGTGATGAAGACAAGACTAAAAGTGTCTTAATTAAGGAATGTGTTTGTTATGACAAATCAAAAGATTTTTTTGGGAAGACTATTCTAAGAAAGCATCTATAAGAAACTTTAAAAAAAAAGTGAGATTTGCCCAAATAAAGATAGAGACTCAAGTAGCATACTCCTAAGGAAACATAATCAAGGGTATAAGATGCAAAAAAGCTTGATAATGTGCATAGAGCAAAGTAAAGTAGTTTTGGATGAGGATTATACTAATTATTGTACCTTTGGTCATGACATTATTTATTTGTTGGTAATAAAACTATTATATTAGTTTCTCTAATATTTTTCTTGAGTATGTTTCAAGACATGCATCTCTTACTCTTATAGGATCAATCAATTAGAAAGTTTTGACTAAATATCTCATGAAGCAATCCACAAGTGATACAATATCAAGTAGTATTGGTGGCTATGCTCTAAATGTGGCTTGAATGACATATCAACAAGTCATTAATCAAACTCTTGGTGAAGTAATTAACAAGCAATAATTCATCTCTAAAACACCTATTTGTTTGATTGTTTTTTTTATCAGTATTTTGCATAACATCATTTATTTACACACATGATCATTAATTTTTTACGCATTATTATTTTAGTAGTTATAAAAATATTTTGTTATTTTAAAAGCTATTAAATATTTTAAAAGTAAAAAATAATCAACATATAAAAGATGATTTTAGAAAAAAAAAATTGGCATAAGAACTCAACACATGGCCAAGCCCAAAGGCTCGGGCCAAGTAGCCCAAAGTGTTGGGCAATGGGCTCAAGGAGTCATGGATATGGAGACTGGGTGAACCGAGTTGGGTCAGGCCCGAGTTTTAGTCAGAACCTTAGAGACTTGAGTGAGGTCAAGAAGTATTTCTTGAACCATTTTAGGCGTAATGAGTCGGTCAAACTCGTAAAATGTCAAGTTATTAGATCAGGTCAGATCGAACCTATGTACATATATGGCACAATTATATTGCATAATATTATTTATTCATATACATGACTATTGATTTTTAAAGCATTATTATTTTAATAGTTATAAAAATATTTTGTATTTTAATAGCTATAAAAATATTTTAAAAGTAAAAAAGTAATTAATATATAAAATATGATTTTTGAAAAGAAAACAAACCTAACACATGGCCAAGCCCAAAGGCTTGGGCTAGGCGACATGAAGTGTTGGGCAATGGGCCTAAGGAGCTATAGATAAGATGAACTGAGTTGGGTCAGGCCCGAGTCTCTGTCAAACCCTTAACGGCTTGGGTTAAATCGGGTCAATAAATATTTCTTGGACCATTTTAGGCATAACAAGTTGGGTCAAACTCATAAAGTGTCAAGTTATTAGATCGGATTAGATCAAACCGGTATACATATATGCAAGTGACTTAGGACACAACCTTTAAAGTAGTGAGAAGTATTATAAATGCCAAATATCACATACAACCTTGCGATTTTGGCTTACAAATCAGCCTTGTTTGCTTATGAACTGGAGCAAACCAGCGTTGTTTGATCGCGTGTTTTCACGATCAAACGGTTAAGATCGCATTTGCTTTTGTGAACAATATATTCAATTTAATCATTCATCTGGCAAGCCTGATCAAATGGATGAAATTAGTTCTAGCATTTTGAACAATAATTTTTATTGTTCATCCATAAAATCTGATTAAAAAGTTGAGATCATTTTGCATTTATGAACAGTGCATATCATCTAATCGTCCGTCCCTAAAACTCAATCGCATGATTGAGATTGTATCCACCTTTTTGAACAGTGCTCTTGCACATCAGGATTAGATCTAAACCCTTTATTTATCATTATAATTAAGTGGCTCTTATTTTGTTTGCCTAGATTGGACGACGATTGTTGTTCCCACTCGTAATCAGCTTTCCAAAAAGCACTTTTGTTTTTGTTTTAAATTTTGAAATGATAACAACTATTTCGAGTGACTTTTCTAGCCGTTAAAAAAAATTTAGACAAAATAATTTCAACATAAATAAAGGAGTCTTAGGAGTTGAAAAAAGAAGATTTTAACCTTACTACATTATTTTGAAAAGAGAGAGCAAAACTAAAAATTACAATCCAATTTTGACACCTTTGTTAGAGCTATGTTTGCAACTCATTTTTTTCTTGCTTCAATAGTTTCTTTATGTGCACTTCTTAATAATGACTTCTTCATAATTGATTACTTATTTTTTTATTCCTCATTTTTCCAAAAAATATCATAATAATGCAAAATCTTTGTTGATTCTAATTTTATTAGTAATGTTAATACATAATGATAAATTTTTTGAATTTGATAGCTCAAAATTAAGTCATTAAAGTTGTTTCAATATTTTTTTATACACTCATATTTCAATATTTTTACAAGTGAATAGTAGATATTGTGATTAATTATTATTTTGTATTGTGCTTCAGTCTTGTATGCTTTTAAATTGAGATTGTGATGATAAACATCTAACTGCTATGATAAAAGAATGGTTTGTAAAAGTTACATTTACTTGTTGCGACGAAATAGATGATTTTGTTAATGAAATCCTAATCAAGTTGACTAGGGATGAATGTAAGTATGGTTTAGATCAAATCACCTAAAAATCTCTTGTCTCTTTCATTTTTTTGTTATTATACAATTTATGATATTTTTATTTAATAATATTTAATTAATAACATATATAAAAAAATTAATTTTTTTTATCAAGCATAAAACATTTTATTGAGAAATAATTTAAAGCCAATTTTTTTTTTTTAATTTGTATATTTTTATTTAATAAAATTATTAAATCAATTATTTTATAACTAACAAATTTAAATTAAAAAAGAATTTTTCAAAATAGTAAAAAATTAAAGAATAATTCACCACCTCTTGTGCATTAGCTCGACACATATTATATCACTAACGATAACAATTGTGGAAAGGGGTCTATCTAGGCTTCACATTGGTGTTAAAAGGATCATTTGAACTCAAAGGTATCATGTGATAGTCCATGAGCAGAGGGCTAAAAATGTTACTTATCAAGAGAAATTATAGATAGGAAAAATATTGCTTTAATTAATATAATAGGTTTACCAAAATAATTAATAAATTAGAACAATCCTTCATTAACAACAAAAATTAATTTGTTTTAGTCATTCGTACTCGTACCATAACAATTGATAATACCTGATTTAGCTCAAAGAGATTTCTTTTGCTAGCTAATTTTAATTTATTTTTTTATTATTTTGATGTATATTTCAAGAGAGAAGAGAGATAAAAAAAAGAAAATGATAAGAAAAAAATCACTAATAAGAAATAAAATATAAAAATATGATTACCATAACCAAAGTACGTTGCGCTAATAGTATATTAGCACTTAAATCTACAAAAAGTAAGAAAGCAATAGTAATTAATATAATAATCAAAAGTTATAAAAATATGGATTATTGAGGAAATCAACTTTTTGATTGATGTGACATTGATTTTTAATAGTCAAGTCAAAAAAAAAAAAAAAACTTCCAAGAAAATCATAAAAAACAACCTCAAATGGCGTTAGACTTCACTTCAATGACACAAGTTGGAGATATAAGAATAGTTGTCTAGTAGCTATCAAGAAACATCGTCTGTGCTTGAATTGCAGGAGTGAGCCTTTTCAATACTTACACAAGAGTATGTACAATTTGCTAATTTAATTTTAATAATTCTTTCTGATTTAATTCATAAAAAATTGCCTCAACAACTTTTTTGTTCCTTTTTCTTTATCTATAATTTAATATTTGCTCATTAACAATTACATTAGTTTGATTACTTGGAATAATAAACATCCTTGATTTCCTCCATAGCTCAACAAATACGGTTCGTAATTACCGTCAACAAGCTTATTATAAAAGGGAAGTCTGAATATGTTGATATTTCATGTCATTAAATAGAAAAATATGTATTATTAATCAATTTCATATTCGAATTCTATAAAAATTCCGGCAATAAGGACAAATGTGATATATGCCAATGATTGATATATCATTACCTTAAGAAAACCCAAAGAAAAATGCCCCAGATTTTATCACCAGTAGAAGAACAGCAAAGAAACAAGAAGGAAAGAAACGAGATTCAAACCAGCGGCGTCTTCTCTTCCTCTCGCTGGAGTTGGTGGTCTTCTTCTCGCCGCTGCATCTTCTGCTGGCGAGGAGTTGACTCCTTGTGCTCTGGGAGAAGCTTCAGGACGATACCCATGGAGATGAGCAGAAGGCCCGTGACGTGTTGCTCGGTCAAAGGTTTGGTGAAGATTAAGTAAGACAGCAGAAGCGTCACCGCCTTCCTGGCCGTCGTCACCTGAATAGGAACAGGGGAATGAGAAGGCAGCGACAATGGCGGGTCATCCGGGGAAAACAAAGAGGAGAGCTCAGACCATGGCGGTCGTGGCTGCGCCGAAGAGGGCAATGAGGGACAGCACCGACAGCTGACCAACAAAAGTGGCCATGGCTTCGAAGATGAGCACGCCATAGACATACAGATGCTGCGAGCACAAAAAACCAGTGTTTTAACCTTGGTCTTGATCCTATCAAAACAGGTCTACCTTCCGCGAACCCACTAAGCCATTTTGGCATATTTATTTCCCAACCAAGGTGAATATTTCAAGATACTTCTAGACTACGAAATCAACACTTTGACACATTCTATGGAGTAGAAGACAACTTCGTTCAAACTTAAAGCTGCGTTGAATTATTACTACGACAACTGGACTGAAGAACTAGTCCTTCCATTTGATCATTAGACCAGTAGAGGCTCCAAAAGGATTGATTGGGTATATTATTCGCCGTTAATAACATTGCATTGCATAGAAGAAATTTGAAATAAGTACCAATGTACGATCATCAATGCAAAATCATCACAATTATGGAACCAAAGAATAAATTCTAAATCGATTCACATTATTCTAAACTTAGATGTTTTCACAATAGGAAAGTGAAGTTAATTAAAAGGATATGAATTAGCTACCCAAATCATCGGAAATAGCCTGCAAGCTGGAATCTATAGATGTAAAGCATTGATGACAAGTTCATTTTTCTCAAAGCATTACCTGTGAGCAAGAATTCCATGCCTTAAATAGCTCTCCAGTTAAAACCATGGGCGGAATCAGAAGAGGAAGGCCAACCACAGTGGAGCAGAAAAGCATTTCCATCTAAAACAAGAGCGTCTCAACCTTAGAGAATTTCTTAATGTAGAAGAGAGGCATGCATATCAGAAGAAACTGCTGACCTGAGTTGTTTCGGGATTCATAGTAAAGATGGCCTCTTGCAGGTTGCCGAGAAAAGAATCCATCACGAGGGCACCCGAAATCATCACAACGCCGGCCATGCTAAAGTTCGGCGATGTGTGGGCGTCGGCAAGGGTGAAGAGGATTAAACCTGCAACAAGAAGGATAGCGGAGATGTACTCATGAGGAGGATACTTCCTTCTTAGGCCAGGAATGAATGCCCCCATAACCATCACCGGCAAAACCTAAGAGAATTAAAGGGTAGTAATTCGTTATCGATGAAGAGATTCAGGGGTACAAGAGGGCGAAGAAATAGTAGCAAACCTTTGTTGATTTGAACATGAGTTGAGCAGGATAGTTTAAGAAGGCGAGGGAGCCCTTTGTTAGCCCATGAGAACCCATAAGCACGCCCGAGAGCTTCACATACGTCTTCCAAGGATTCACCATGTGCTTCGTGGTGAAACCTTGCAGATATATGAGTCCGAGATACACGAAACCCTGCACAAAAGTGAAGTACCACCCATAGCTGTATCCAAGGCAAAAGCAAATTAAAACAGGGACAAAGGAAAACAGAGAACGCCAACAAAATAAAGGCGGCAAGAGCCAATAACTGATCGGTACCTGAACTGCAACCTATTGTAAACATACTCCTGAAATTAATTAGAATTACATCGGTTTGCAAAGATAAGGAAGAAAGCAGAGCGATTCAATCTTTTATATAGGATTAACGAACAACTTGTACCTCGCAGATTCCATTTACAAGGTAGCCAAAGAAGAAGCCGGAGGAGCATATGAGGAACTGCTGCCATTTGGGTCTCTCCGTAAGTGAAATTCCGAAGAGAGACTTGGTTTGCTCTTCTCCCTTCTTCATCTCCTCTTCTTCCCTTTCGCTATCTTCTCGCTACCCTCGAGGCTAGACCAAGAAAAGGGGCAGAAAAGTCGAGGAGAGGAAGAAGACGGCACGGCCAGAGAAATTAGGCCATGGGAGAAGAAAAGAATCCCGCACATTGATTAGAGTAGGAGGACAAACGAATCCCCATCTCACCTCGCTTCCTCCGTTTGGCTCTGTTTCGGTGCAGGCAATTAAAAGAAACACGGGTCGTCCGAGCGCGGGCATTGCTAGTCTTAATTTTGCTGTTTTCATGGGTAATTGCACTCTTAACTATACGGTCACCAAGGGTAAGATGTTTTCCCTCTTCTCTCCGGCTTCAAATCAACCGCTGAAATCCGCACCTTTGCCACGTGGACAGTGTGCAATAACGCGTGGTTTGATCCAGACGTGATCTTCCAATATGCGAGATTGAACGGTTAGGAATCCGTCGAAACGGAAAACAATTCGTTGCACGGTGTTAGAAGGCGCTTGAAACGGAAAGGATTCGCCGGAGCCACGTGGCGAAGGAACAGTACGAACCTGAATTGGTACGGGATTTCTGTAGAAAAACGGCACAGCAATTAGTGTACACCTGATTCGACCGAGTTATAAAACGGTCCAATTCTAGGTTTGGTTTTTTTGTTCTTGTGTTATATGCTTATATAGTAGTCAATAATATTGTTTATACCCAAAAACTTAAATTAATATTTGAGATTAATCATAATTATTTAAGCCAATCACATAATCGAAGCCCTCACAATTTCATAACTAGTTGATCTTTTATTTGTTATTTTCTCGCTTGACTAATTTAATCTTAGGTTTTAACTTTAAAACAATGAAAGTTATTTCTTAGTTAAGAAAATAGAGTCTTTAGAATATACTAAACTTGTGGACTTTATTAATGAAATTGAGTTAAATTTTTTTTTTTTTTTTTACTTGCTTGGTTTTAGAGTTGATACTTAAAAAAATCATGCTCTTTAGTAGAGCAAGCGAATTTGTATCAATGATATAAGATAGTTCAGATTTTTATCGAGATAACAATTGTCAACTTCATCATTCATAATTATTTTATCTCATTGTTTGCAAGTTATTGTCTAAATCTTTGACCATCTTTGAAGTCTTGTCACACTCTGTTGTTGTATTGTCACCAAATCCTTATAATCTATTTTTATTTCAAAATATTTTTTTATTAAGAAAAATATTTATTTTGAAAATCTCTTTTGTTATAAAATTTGTTTCTTATGTAAAACCATAATTCAAGAAAAATTTTGCAAAAGTCATCAAATCATAATTTCATTTGTAGATAGACAAACAAACTATAACATTATTCTCATAGTGGAATAAAGTAAATAAAATCACAATGTTTCTTATGCTAAACTAGCTATCAAAATAATAATTATTACAAACTAAGACTTTTTGTAACCGTCTTAGTATTTCGTATGTTATTTTATTTTATTTGCTTAAACAAAAGAGCTCCGTGAGACAAATCCAACGATGTTTCATTTGTAATTTTCGGAGTTCTAATGAATAAATTATGAATTTTTGAAGATTTGGGATAAATTTGTAACGTAGAGGATAGATCTGTAATTTTTTAAATGTTGGCTTAGTTCAAATCCGATTGGCGGATGATATATTTGCAAATATAAAATTTAGAGGGGTTTTCTGCAAAATGCGGTTCACGAACGTTTGATTTAGTCGGTTTCGGCCGCGGCTATAAAAGCCGACTCTGCGCGTTTGAAACGCGGTTCTGAGAACACAGCTGCAAGACACGACGGCGAGGCACGGCGGCGAGGAATTTTCGTGATTTTCGGCACGCGACGACAACGGCCAACGAAGGTGAGAATTTTATTTGCTTTGTTGTTTTTATAAGTTTTTCGGGGAGCGGCGGTCAGTTGGCCGGCGAGAGACGCAAGAAATTTCGAAGTTCACCAGTGAAATTTCGGTTTCGCCGGACTCGAGAGAGAGAGAGAGAGAGGGCGTCGTGAACCGGTCCAGGCTTTGGACCGGGTTACGCTGTTGAACCGGATGTCGAGCGCGTGCGGTCCAGCACGTCGAGCGCGCGGTCCAGCGCGCCGAGCCCGCCCGGTCCAGCGCCGAGAAAGCGCGGTCCTGCGCGCCGAGCGGGCAGTCCAGCGACGGCATAAGGAATTTGGGAATTTAGAAAACGCAGTTTTAGAAAGCTGTTTGGAAAAGCTTTTAGAAAGTTTTTCTGCGCGGGCGGTTCAGTGACGGGCGCGGGCGGTCCAGCACAGACCGTGGCCGGTCCAGCGCCTTTTGGGATTTATTTTGGGGTGTGTTTGGGAAAGCATTTAGAAAGAAATTTTTGGCTAATAAGCATATTTAAATTAATTATTTTTGTATTTTACGGGCTTGTAGGACATCAAGAAGAATCAGAAGTGAGTAAGACGGTTGGTACAACAAATTCAGGTAGATAAATTTCCTAACCGTGTGATGTAGCACAGTATTGTATGTTTTACATGGTTTTCTTACTATCACATGGTGTTTTAATATTTGCATATGGTAAAGGAAAACATGATGTTTTTGTTGTTACTTATGCATTGGTATGATAATTAGAAAAAGAAGAAATAACATGATATGATAATGAAATCAAAAGAAATAAACAATATGTAAAGAAAGATCTTTGATATAGCATAATTGTTTGGAATTATGATTGAAAATGGTAGTAAAAAAAATGGATTCCCAGAGAACATTATCCTCACCACTAGGCTCAGCATGTGGGATCGCAGGGTATCGATCTTCGGATCAGATATCTGCCTAGTTTTATGTGCTATGACTCCATGATGATTTACACCAGGCTCAGCGTGTTGGATCGCAGGGTATGGTACCATACCTGCCTGGTGGCACTAGGCTCAGCGTGTTGGATCGCAGGGTATCGATCTTCGGATCAGATATCTGCCTAGTGTTATGTGCTTGGTTGGATGCCGGCTAGAGGATAGTCATTGATGATTGGATCCAGAGGATAATGCTTCAAAGGGAATTTGGCCCGATAACAACACACTATATAAGGAATTGACATTCTTTATGGTTTCTATTTGGCATTACCTTATATGTATGCATGACATTCATCTTTACTGTTAATGGTATTTGTTATGCCTGTTATTTCCTTGGTTAATTATGTGAATTTATCTACTGAGATTTATAAAATCTCATTTAGTGCTTACATCACAGGTCATGAAACCACTGCACCGAGAGATGGGAATGGTACTGCTACAAAAGAACCCTTTTCACGAGATGTGTAAAACAAAGGGAGGGGTTGGTGTGATTATTATAAAAACATGTTCGTGTTTATATATATTGCAAATTTTGGAGTGTGTGTTTGTCTTACCGTCGGGTCCTCACCTTTGATTTTTGGTTTATTTGTCCTCACTTGATGTAACAACTAAGCAAATTTATGATAATATTGTTACATAATGGTACTTGGTTAGGTGGGGACTTGACACTTTTAGTTTTAATATATTATTATTCAAAAATAAAATAACTAAACTTATTAGTGATGTCAATTCCTCTTATTGTTTTCACAAATTACATTCATATGATATATAACTATAAACCCAAAAATAAGGTAAATCAATTGTTACTAGCTTAACAGACAAAAATTAAATAGTTTTAATGTAAACGATTACACATTTTTTTAATCATGTCATATGTTGGGCTTGTATGACATTTATGTAAGGGTAATAAAATAAAAAACATTACAAAATAATATAACACAATAAAGTTGCTTGAATTCATATTCTTTATTTTTCAAATTTATTTTATTTTTAATTGATCCATTAATGTTTTGTTCAATAAAATCCGTGTTCTTTCTATTCATTTTGTAAACTTATCTTATTAAGCAACATGTTTATTCTTTTCTTGTTATAATCATGTAATACAAGTTTTTACCAAACAATAGTTCCATTATATTTCATGTTATCATATGAAATTGTATTTCATCATTAGTTGTTGATTTAATTGAATATTTGTTTTTAAAAAATAGTGTATATTTATGGATGTTTTTCATATCGATATACCATAGAGACTCTACTTTCAAATATTATATTCACATCCCTTAAGCTTTTATCTTTGTTCTATAATTTTTTTATAATAATGTACCCATGTATACTTTTATGAATATTTTTTATATTAACATATCACTAATAAAAGCTATATATAAAAAATGTCATATTCATACTCTTAGACTTCTGCCTTTGTTATGAGACTTTTCATAATAAAAGCTCATCTCTCTCAGCTGATTGGGGCTTATGTTTCACTCAACTCATGTTTTGCTCTTTTTAATTGTTGTCATTTATTGCATACAAGTATGCAATATAAGAGATACCATATGTAGTAAGAAATGAAATATAAATATGATGAAATCTGTTACACCCCATTTTTTCCTAGGCTGATTTTTGGCATCTATTTTTTTTTTTTTTTTAACATATAGACAGCTCAGATCGTCCCATACCAACCTGAGTAGCCTACGAAAAACATAGGATATAACACATCATTACACACCTACTTTCCTTAACAATGTGGATCCCATCTCCCGGGTACACAGTCAAATCAGGTTCATGACTCCTGAATTAACTGATGAACTCGCGCAATGTTACTCCTACTAGACCCAATACTCCTAACCCATACCAGTAGGAGAACCGGTCTAATAGAAGTCTGAACCCCCACAGTTAAGTTCCATAGTCATGTAATGACCTCACCATCAAAAATAAAATACATAACATCCTCAGATAAAATATGGCACTCCACACACTATACCACCAAGACAATAAAGTAAAACAGTGAATGAAAACTACATCACATCACAAGAATAAGATCAAAGTCCAACAAATACAATATCATTCAACTAGATACATAAGTCAGAATCACCCTCACATAATACAAGACATAAGAATAACAGTCTCACTAAATACATCCAACAGCAACAATCAACTAACCAGAATGTCTCAGAAAATCACAGATCAGATCTCCTCCACTAGCCTACTGATCACGATCCCACCTAAAGCTGGGTGGCGTCAAGTCTGCCGAGCCACTGGAAAAATATAGTTAAAAAGGAATGAGCTACGCCCAGTAGGAAAGACAGCTAGTAAAAACTCACATGCAAGAGAAGGATAATAGCAAGAGTATAGGAATACAGCATAACAATGTAGGGTGGAAAGGCACTCTCAGTTCCAGACTCCGACCAACCACAGTCACCCCCAGTCACAACAGAGTAGCTCTCCTCTGTGCTCCCAGGTAGCATGCCAGCGGGACACGCCCATCTCTGCGCACGCATGGCGCCTAGGCAAAGCATGCCAGCGGGACACGCCCATCTCTGCGCACGCATCACAACGCCTAGCACCCGACACCGCAGCGTCTCTCGTCAATCAATCTTCTGGAGACTATAGACAAACCCGTCACATAGATCTCTAGCCAACGTGAGACACCCCTGTCACCCTCAGGCACGCAGGCCTACACACTTGGCTAGCCACGGCGAGTCACCCCTGCTACTGCCACTCTCAGGCGCGCAGGCCTACACTCGTGGACCAGAAGAGATCTACTCAGCCACCGTCCCAAGAAGTCCTCTCCCAACAATTTCCATAGAAGCCACGCCCCTACAGTCATTGCCAAGCTTTAACTCCAAGATTCGGCAACATGTGTCCAGATACAACAAGGCGCATACCAGTCCACATGTATACTGTGAAAGTTAAGTCTGAACCGCACAGTTACCTACCACAACTACCCTAAAACATCATATAGGGTCTATAGTAGTCCGATCCAATATGCCAATCCGTGAAATATGCCAACACTGAGTAAACTGACTCAAATCATGCCATTGCCATCCAAGCAACACAAACTGTACCAAAATTCTGACTATTCTGGTAGCACTTACCCAAGTGTCACACTTCCTTCCAACTAATCCAGCTGCACTGAATTTATGGATAATTTCCAACAGTCAATTTCAACTGGCTACGTGATTTCCAAAAATCACCTTTTTCTCACTTCAGGAAATTTTAATTTCCAATATCAATTTCTGCCCTTATCCATTTTTCGAAATTCGGAATAAATTTCCGAATTTAAATTTTAAATTCCACATATATCCTTTTCCCGAAAATTCGGATTAATTTCCGAATTAAAATTTAAATTCCACATATTTCCCGAAAATTCGGATTAATTTCCGAATTAAATTTTTCGTCCGCCCGAATCCCGCTGAACCGGTTTTCGCTGCCGGTTCGGAATCCTCGCGCTGAACCGCGAACCCACCGGCCGAACATTTAATCAAATTTTCCAGCCGACGTTTAGTATTTAATTATTATTAATTATTGAATAATTACAATTACTTAATTAACTAAACCGAAATTAATCTAATCCATCTCCTTCCTCCGCCCGGCGCCCGCGAAACCCTAGCCGACGATTCCTCTGGAAAATTTCGTTTTCCCCGTCGATTTCCGGCGACCGAGATCAAAGAGAAGTAACATCCGATGTTCGTACTATCCTAATTTGTCAATATTATCACTAATTTCTAAGATTCAAATCAAAATTTCCGCCGAAGTTTCATCCAATTCTCATTTTAACAATTCTATGAAATTAAACAAATTTCAGCATTTGATACTATCTTAACATGATTAAGCACATAATCGAATCAACAATTGCTCGGTAAAATTTCCAAATTCGGCGGTGTAATTTTTTTTTTTTCCGAAAACCCTAAAATGCTAAAATCAATAATTTGCATTAATAAATTTCAAAAACCACAATTCGCATGCTCCGGTAGCTAATTGCAAAATAATCCATATTTTTAAATTGCTAATTAACTAATTTAAAACCGAATTTCCTACCTTTCTTCTCCGGCGACGGTGAAGCTCGCACACGACCAACCGCTGCTCCTCGCTGAACGAAACCGGTACCAATCGATTCTCCTCGGTCCCGCGAACCTCCAGGTATAAAAAGCCCCTTGAAAGGCTGCCGGAAAATATCGCCGTTCGCCGCGAAAGCTTCGTCTCCGGCCACCGCTCGAAACCCTAACAGCCGAACAGTTTCGGTTAAATACCCCCGCTTAAACCGGTAATAACCCGTTAAGGATCCATTAAGTGCCGGTTGACTTTCAAATAACGCCGCTTAACCCCGATCAGCCGGTTAATCTCCCCCGCTGATCTCGTCCGTCCGATCCGCTTATCCGCGGCTTATCCATACGCACGCGCAAACGCACTCGGCGAACCGCCCCGCCTTCGCTGAACCGCTCCGGTCCGGTTCACGCGCGGTAAAAACCAAATTCCGGTCTAATGGACCGATTTAAATAGATTTTCGAATTTCCAAAAATCCAATTAAACAGGGAAAATTACTTAAAAATTTCCTCGGTGCTCCGAAAAATCCCCAGAAAATTTCAGAAATTCTAATAGCCTCCAATTGAGCTCCTGGCTCATCCTACTGTCGATCTGAAATCATCCAAGTCACAATTCGAATTATTGAAGATTAAACCTATAATATTTTACCGAGTATAACAAAATCAAACTGCAAAAAACCTAAATCAAATCATCCATCCATGAGTTTTAGTCATATCATATAACAAAGGAATGAATTAACAATATAATAAATAATAATCAATTGCACTATTAATTATGTGGATTATTTATCAATGTTTTTATAATACATAGAAAAGGGGTTTAAGATTTCATTGCAATGTACATAAATTAGATGTACCAAAAGATATATAATATATATCAATTGGTTTAAAAACTTAATTTTATATAATAAAAATTACTTGTTACAATATAATATATATCACTTATCTCAACTTTTGCAATAGAATGGTAATGCCTTAAAAATAATTTCTTCTCCTTGCTTGCGTATCTCTTTACAAAATATCTCTTTCTTTTTCTCTCTTTTTTCTTTTTCACTCTCTCCCAATCCCTTTTTCTCTTCTTGAAAGGTTAATGTAAAAATTCTCTCCTCCTTTTTGGCAAAATAACCTAAGAAATTTCTCCTATTTCATTGGCTCTCAAATAGAATTTCCCAAAATTCTCTCAATGGCTATATAAGCCTTTTTTTTTATAATTTTTGTTCCAACTCCTCACAAGTCATCAATGACTCTCCTCCTTTAATGACCATGCCCAAGCATTTTCCCTTTATCATCCATTCCTCTCTACCTCCCCAATAGTTTGGTTGCTACCCAAAAAGCTTTGACGTTATCAATTTTGCATCCTCATCCATCATTATTAGAATAGATATTTCAGAATTAGAAAAAAATTAAATTAAAGTTTAACTAAACTTTTATAAACTTTAATGTTTCTTATTTTTTATCCAAACAATTTCAAAATTTTATTTTCTATTTTTAAATTATACTTCACAACTTTACAAGTCATACGAATTTCATATTTTTTAAAGTTGCTAAGTATTTTTTTGATTATTTTTCAATAAATATAATTAATTAATTATTTATTTATTTTATAAGCTTTGATTTTTTATTTTATAATAAAGTCATCTTTAAATTTGTAATGTAGAATTCCTAATAAACTATACTTAAACCTACTTTTTCTTTTTTAGGAGCTATAATCTATTTTTATCAATCTAACAAATTTTGGTATAAATAAATCACCAAATTTCATAACATTTATTAAAATTATAAATTTTAAATTTTTTATCTCTAGAAATCTTCATAATTTTGTTTCTTATAAAATTTGTTTTTGCTCACAAAGGTAGAAAAATAAAAATAAAAAAATATTATTTATCAATAATTATATTATAATGAAGAAATATCTTTTATTTATAAATGAATGAGAGCTTAATGCATAAAAAAAAATAGAAAATACACCTTTAGAAAATATCATAAGCATGAAAAAAAGATAGATAATTTTGAAGTTAAATCACTTAAAAATTCAAAAGAGATCTTTAGAATTTTATGACATTAAATTCTAATGGGTCAACCATATTAAATACAAAATATATAAATAAAGATAATTTTAGAGTTAAATCACTTAGAAATCTAAAAAAACCTTTAAAATTTTATAACATTAACTCCAAGTAGATCAACCATATTAAATATAAAAAATATAAAAATACATGAAAAAAATTATTACATAAGAAAAAATATACAATCATGCAATATGATGATCTGACATCAATGACAATGAGACCAAGAAGCCAGAAATGGATGAAACGGATGATGACGATCGATAGTAGCCAGGTGATGATGCACGATCGGGGAGCACTAGGTAGCCTAATAATTGTGGGCGATCAGGTGATGTTGGGCAACAAGATAGCAGTGATCAAGAGCAACAGACGATCAAGTGATAATGGATGACTAACGATAATGGGTGAAGCACAAGCAGGAACAGACGTCAGTGATGACATATTTTACTACAAAATATGTATGGATGAATAATGAAAAAATATTATAGATAACCATAAAGAAAAATTTAGAACTATAGTATACCACTATGGATGATAAATATGACTAATCAAAAGAAGATTCGGCTCAAGTATGACTCTGAGTTCAAATGGGACTAGTGTGTCAATAATTGGTGTGTATTTGTGAGCTAACACATAATGCTCCTCCATCACATTGTTTCATAATAACATTTATTACTTTGGATAATCTTGCATATTTTAATTTTGAATATTATTTTTTCTTTACCAAGTCTCTTTTTTCTCATTTTTCTTTCATTTTGTTCTTTATCATTGTAACTATTTTTCTAAAATAACTTACTTTGTATGTTCATTATCACATAATTATATTAATAAGTAACTTATAATTCAAATAATACATTATTCATACTTAAGCATCATATATATAATATAAATTATGATGTAAAAACACTTATTTTTTTACCATCATTCTTATATTTCAGTCTTCGATCATCTTTTAGATATATAAATTTTAGCAAGTATTATGCATCGATACATTCATCTTCTATGCATACTATACCCATTTCATGCATTTTTAATTTAACATTTTTAATTAACTAATTAAAGTCTTTATCTTATAATACATATTACAAAATATTATATACAAATAAGTACAAGCTTTTTTTGCTTACACATGCATCCTCAAATTGATAACAATATGTTAATGAAATCAAAATTAATAAGTAACCCATATAATAGTCTCATATATATTTTGTAGTCTCTAACCTAGTATTATATATTACATTCAAACATATAAGTATAAGATTTTTTTACCTTTTAAATTTGTGAAGTGATCTCACCAAGCTTAGATTTTTGTTCCAAGTCTCAACTACTATAGTACTAAAGAACTTTTTCTCTTGATTTTATCTTTATCTCATGCACAACTTTTATGAAAATCTCTTAACCCCTTAATTTCCAAATCTCTTCCTCTAATGACTATAGTCAAGTGGTGTATCTCTCAAATTTCTAAAAAAATTCTTTAAATCATGTTCAACACCTTATTTATGCTTATTCTTGTGACTTTTTATATTCTCAATTTTTTAAATATCTCTAACAGTTGTGTCCTTTCATGTGGACATTTTTTTATCTTCTATTCTCTAATTAATAATAATTTCCTATTGATTAAATTCATAGTTTTCTTAACCATTTATTTTTTTTGTCTTAAGATCTATTCAGTTCCTATGAAACATGCATGCATGATTATTATCTCTATATTATTCAATTCTTAATCTTGCACAAATCATTCTTAAATTCTTCTTATCATTCTATTATAATCTCATTATCATAATGGTATGATTCTATTATTCCTCTTATGCTGTGCTGATGATTTCATCAATGTAACCTTTTTTTAAAAACCTTTGAATAGAAAACCTTTGTATTTAATTTTTTTTAAATTCATAACAAAGAGAAAAAAAGATTTACATAAAAAAATTTTCAATAAAAACCTTTTTTCCTTAAAACTTGTGGAAGAACATAATAAAGTTATCTTATAAAATCATTTGTTATTGAAACCACATCACCATTAAGATAATGAATTAAACTTTGTAACAACTAAATAATTAACCATACTAGTTTACTCTTTGGTCATAAACACAATTTTTAAACAAACATCATGATACTAGTTATAATATATAAGTCACCATTGTTATATGAGAACATATGATCTCAACTGCCACTTAACTAAGTAATATGATAAAAACATCTTTTAGATTAAATTATCATAAATCTAGCCTCACTACTCCTCCACATCCTTATGTAAATTCACATTCTGATATGAAAATATTTAGTAAAAAAAGCATGAGAAAATTGATATTGGCTCAAAAATAGATAACTATAAGTATATGTAAAATATTATAATATTTGGATAACTATATGTAAGAGTTACTTGAAATAATATAACATAAATAAAAACATATAAGTATTCAAAGAAAAAGTAAAATAATAATTTGAAAAACTCTTATACACACCAATCTTTTGTATATTTACACATTGTTTTTATTTTTAACTTATTTATCTCTTTAAGTATTTAGCTTAACTAAAATTTTTTTTATTAACAAAATGAGTATATTTAAGAACACGTTATTCTATAGTTACATAGTTAAAATTAAGATTCCTTTGGCTCATATGTAGAATAAGCTAATTTATAATAGTATTTACCACTTTGGGTAACGTCAGTCCCTTTCTTTTTTAGCATTACTTTCCTTTCACCAAACTATTTTTTCTGTTTCCCATTTTTAATTAATTTTTTTCTTTGCCTTTGTGACTATCATCTTAAAATTTGTCTTACATGTTCATTATCAAATTATTATATCAATAAATGAATTATAATCAAAATAACATATTATTTATGCTCAAGCATCATATACATACAAAAATTATGATGTAAAAAACATTGCTTTTTACCATTAGTCATAAATTTCACTTTTTAATAATTTCTTAAATACATAAATTTTAGTAAGCATTATACATTGATGAATTCATTTTTATGTATATTATATTCATTTTATGCCTTTCTAATTTAATAATTTTAATCAATTAATCAAAATTTTTATCCTATAATATACATTACAAAATATTATATACATAACAGTACAATCTTTTTTACCTATACATGCATCCTTAAATTGATAATATGTTAATAAAATCAAGATTAATAAGCATCTCCATACCACATTCTCACATATATATTTGTGACCTTTAACCTGGTATTACATATTACATTCAAATATATACACATAAGTACAAGATATGCTTATCTTTTAAATCTTTGTAGTGGTCTCACCAAGCCTAGATTTTTAGTTGAAGTCTTAGTTACTATAATACTTAAGAGTTTTTTCTCTTGATTTTATTGTCGTCTTTTGCATAACTCATTTCCAAATCTCTTAGAAATTTTTTTTATTAACTCTCATCTTCCTTTACTAACTATAGTCAAGTGTATCTATTAAACTCTCTAAAAAATTTCTCTAAGTGATTATCATCTTCTTATTTATACTTATACTCATGAATTCTATAACCTTAGCTTTTCAAATACTTCTAATAGTTATATCCTTTCATGTGAATATTTATTTACCTTTTTATTCTCATTTATAAATGTTTCCTACTTATTGAACTCACTTATATGTCATTTTTCTTAGTTGATTATTATTTTTAGTTTTAATATATATGTTTAATTTCTACTAATTGTACATGCATGATCACTTTCTTCGTAGTATACAATTATTAATCTTATATAAATCTATCTTAATTTATACTTATAATACATTTACGATCTCACTATCATATTAATATTGTACTACCATTCATTATACGTTCAACTTATAATTTTTTATATATTACTAGCCTTCACCTTATTGTATTATGCTTTAATGATTATAATACTATACAACACCATTCAATTAACTATTTTCAAGCATTGCCCTTATATCATATTTTATGATATTTCTTATCATACTTGTATGATCCATTCCTTTTATATTTTATTGAGCCTTAACTAATAATGATTTTGTATGATATGTTTTTAAGTCTTTAATGTATTGATATGATCATTTTATCGTATTATACAATCATTCAATGGTACCTATCTTTAAAAACTTTAACACAAATCCTAATTTCTCTCAGATGATCTTATAATATAATATACACCTATCGTATTATACAATAAAAAAATCTATAATTTTAAACAAAGTATGCATGAATGTACTTATCTATTTATTTTATCGTGCTTGTATAACTGAGTGTTTACTTTCTTATCTTACAACATTACATTATCTATATTGACTTGGGCTCTTATGCATTAATGTTTGATGCCATGATTGTCTTACATGATCCTCAATCAATTTTTATGCATACTCACACTTATTCTATATTCATTTTATCTCTTATTTGATAATATTATATGATACACTATTGTACATTATGATTAACCCCTTCCTTAATATGTCAGACTACTTTGACCCATAATGACTAGTTAGTCTATCATAATTATATGTTGAATTAATATTACTTATATAACATAATTTTATCTTATAAATTTATTTACCTGATTAATTCTCACACTCGATCATACAATATAATTATGTAATATCATATTACATGATACCTTAAAATATTGAATATTTTAAGAATATTTTATAAAAATTTTAAAGATATATTTTAATTAAAATTATAATTTTATAACTTCTCTCTTTTTAAGATCATCAATCATTCTTAATATTTTTATTTGAAATATCTCATAGTTTAAATTTATTAAAATTATTTACCCTTTTTTAAAAATATTATATATTTTTTAAGCCATCATTAACAAACATTACTTCAAAGTTAGAATAGTAGAATTAAGCATAAAATGATAAAAAATTAGAAGAATAAGAGTGAAAAAGTATTTTTATACCAAAAATCATGAATTATAACTCAAAGAAGATGCTGTCTCATAAAAATGAAACTTTAGTTAGTACACATGTATTTCTTTATTTATTCTCATATATATTAAAAATAATATAAAATTATTGAAATTCATACTTATTCTCACTATATGTAAAAATTTTGTACATAAACTATTGTTGTTGTACCTACCAAACTTATCAAACTTGCGACTCGCTTGTTTGTGATAACTAATAAACATCACATTATTATGTGGATAAGTGCATGCACTCACATGCAATCAATTACATATAATAAGGTTATTATAAAAAAAGACACCAACTCAAATTTAAATGCATAACTTTAATATCTTGGATCACGATGTTAATAACTAGGAAAGAACAACTAATAATAAGTGTTTGTGAAGTACAAGAGGAAGAGAAGGGATTGGTGATAGAGATTATTTGAAAAGTGAAATGATGGAAATATTAGAAATAGAGTGTGGGTGGTCTACAACTAACTATGATAAAGAGTTAGAACGGGTTTAAGAGTTATAAGAGGTTAGAGAGATGAGAGAAAGAGAAAGGATTATAATCATAAATGTAGAGAAAGAAAAATGAAATATTTTTTAACATGTACTTTTACTTCTATGTTTAATTTTTTCTATCATCCCTTTTTTCATTTTTTTAATTTTTATCATATTTTGAAGTGTTCAAGCATGTCTATATCACATCAAATAATCATTAACATAACACCAATCAAAAGCTAGTGTAAAATAGATATCACAACATTCTTATCTCTTCACATCCCATGAATATATCTTAACATTGAAACTTTTTTCATGTTCTTAACACTGAAATTAAGATACATGCTAGTGATAAATTTCATTAGATATCAAATAACTAAACTTTTTTGAGAATCGCATCAATGCCTCAAATGATTATGAGTGCACTCATTAAGATTTCATTAACTACAAATAATTAATTATTATAAATAATCATCATAATCATGTTGATAAAATTCACCAAACTCAATTTTTACAATTTTTTTCATGCTCAACTTCCTCAAATGACAATTCACTTATCCTAATTAACACATCTATAATTACATGTAAGTGATGAATCAAAAATTATAAAATAAGGTGTAAATCAATTATTAGCTCACTAAAATCTCAAACAATATGATTTAAAAAAATTGTATTGTAAGAAAAAAAAATTTGAACATGTTACAAATAAGCTAAGAAAGACAAAAAATAATATGCAGATCATGCTAAGTAATAACCACTATAAATCTTGCTTTACAAATATTCATAATTATTTAAATAATTTGATTTATGATCGTATTTTTTTAATTTTCTATTATACTACCTCTTTATATCATTAAGTGAAATCACTGCCACTTGAGTTTGCCCTTCCTTAAGTAGCGTTTAATACTTCTGATAGACACCATTTCTCAAATTACTATCTCTTATAATATGATATCCCAAATATTTAGATGGTCTATCTAAATCTAATATTATTGCTTGTATAGTTTAACATGAGGCAACATGAACAAAAATAGAAACCACTTCTTTTACAATACATTTCATTTAATCATATATTTTATTTTTAATAATAGATTATTTTTCTTTTCCATCATATTATATTATATTAAGTATCTCTAGAGCTTTTCACCTAAATTAGGATAATGTTTGAGAATTTTTAGATTCCTTTAAATATCTTATCATAATTAGGACACACACATTATCTCTAATTGGTTGTGTCTAAAACTAGGATGGTGCATAGTTATCTTTGGAGAAGAATAATCCCTCAAGATATGATGACATAATCATCATTGGAGCATGTCTCAAATTAAGACAACAAATAGTTATCTTTGGATGATGTTGATCTCAATTATAATAGAAGTACTCATAGTACCTTTAGTGACCATCACAGTAATTAAAAAAAATTAGTAATCATTAGATGTCGTAAGATCAAAAATATATATCAACATATATAGAAAGAATTAATCACATCATAAAATATTATCATAACCAAAAGTTGTTAGATATTTAATAATCATTAGAAGCCAAAATAACAAAGTCATATCTTAATATATAATATATCATATTTCCTTTTCATTACTTATCTATTAAATTTTTATTTATTTTTCAAATAATACTGATTCTTCTTAATTATCAAAATGTTTTTCTTTATAATATTTATCATTTCATTATGTCACACAATGCTTTAAGTCCAAAAAACATATTTAAGCATGTTATTTTAATATAACTCACTGTGAGTCATCAAAATATGAAGCATAATAATTATTAAGCATGTTTAAGCCACAAAAACTAAAATAAAACATAATAAAGGATTCTTAATGCATTACATTTGCAAGTATTATCCATAATAAATGCATAAAAATCATTGGAAATATTTCTTCAAATAAAATCATTATGTATCATATCAATTATCATCATAATAAAGGTCAATAACATTTCATATGGAATAAATATATAACAAATCCTACTAATTATTTCATCAAATAATATAACATATTGAATTAGGTTCACAACTTTTATGTTAGATCTCTTTTTAGTAGCTACACAATAATTTATAAACTATTTTACCATACTTGAACTCAAAATATTATGAAATTTTATAAATTATTAATGCTTTAAATTTCTAAAAATTTGCTTTAATTGATAAGTACGTTTGGTAATAGATTGAATCATCCAATCTAAGTTATCAGATTGTATGGTTGTTTTGTGCATGCTAATACATGCATAATTATTCTTCCTTTAATCTAGCAAACCATTTAATAACAACTAGAAGGTTGATCGAATAGTCTGCTTAGAAAGATCAATCCATTTGATAACTTAAATTTCTTACATGTTATGATAATTGACTAATTACATCTACATGACCACCCATTTGATCTTATAAGATCATAAATGTCATAGGCATTAAGAGCTTATAAACAAAACTTATATATGTAAGATGATGTTATTAAAATGTCAAAATATCTTTGAGATAATTTCTACTTTCAACATTATAAGACAAACAAATGGGTCTAACGTCTTAATATAATAATGATAAGTTATGACATTACAATATCAAAATAATACTTCTTATAGGATAATATAATGTAATGACAATAAAATAAAGTAAATAGACCTATAACACTTCATATAAAAAAAATAATCTAGAATAATCTTTGGGTAATATCTTAGAGATGATAATAGATGATTCTTAATAATCTTCTAAGTAAAAAGAGATATATGAGATGATTAAAATAGAACAATATCTTTGTATATTAATAATGAGTTGTGGCACCATTATGTTTTATATTATTTGTTTTTTTTCACTTATTTTGATACGTGCTTTTGTAATTTTTTACATCAATGAATGATATTTTGTTATTCATTTTATTATTATTCTTATGAAAATTGTGTGAATGTGATTGTTTAAATCATATATTACATTTTATTTTGTTTGTTAAGTGGATGGAAGGCAATGAAATAAGATTAGTGTGGAATATTTGAGAAAAATGTGATGAAATATTTCATTGCATAATTAATACAACAACAACTAAATTCTTGATGGTCCCAAATTCCATCATGAAATATCAATAATAATGGATCTTGCAATAACATTTGTAATGAAATATTTTTATCATTAAAACTTCATGTGGTATAAAAAGTGCAATGTTTGTTACCTTTTTTTCTATCAAAGATGATCTAATTGTAGCAAATTGTCCTTTTTTTGCCATCATTTAACAACCCTTTTTTCATGAAATAGTATGATGTGTAAATTAAAATTTAAAATTTTCAAGCAAAGCACCCATTAAAGTGCAATACATTTTTTGCAAGAGATCTTTTAATGATTACCAATTATACATTTTAATAATTTTGTGTAATAAATTAATGTCCCTTAACATGTATGAAAATACATCAAATAGGTTAAATTTTTATGATAAAAATATCTTCTTAACAAAGTTGAAGTAATTTTTTCATTAATCTTTTTCCAATTTTTGTTTCAAATTATTTAAAAAAATTCTTTTCAACCATAAGGATCATATCAAATGATATTATGATAGAAAAAATCATTGATAAACATACAAATGCCAGTTTATCAAAAATATTCAACATAATGCATCGATTAGCCTTAATAATATGAATAAAAATTTAAAAAAATAAAAAAAAAGTCGTTTCCGATTTTCTTGGCTCGACGCACGTGCGTGGTATGGCAAAACTTTTCCAAACTAATGATGATTTTTTTTTTCTTTTCCAATTCGATGCAACTTGACGAGCTCGAGCACGACTCGTGTTTGGGACTCGGCGAGTGAACCTTTTTCGAACCCAAAGTATGGGCATGGGCCCATTTGGGTTGGCCTATTGGATTAGGCTTTAGTGAGTCACATGTGCAGCTATAACTAATATCGTGTAATTGGAAGTTTTAGTTGCTTTCTGCACGTGAGATATGCATGAGGCATAACGGGTCATTTTATTGATCTTGGCATGGTCCTACAGAACAAGATTGGGTCAAGTCGTTCGGACAAGAGAAGTAAAATTGTCCGGGAAGGAATATTACTAAAAATAAATTAACTTTATTATGAGTAATAACTACATCACGTCTGGTCGGTTGTAAATTTTAAGGGAAATGTTTGTTTTTTTAATAAGTTAATTAGTTTAGTAATTTTAGGAAATTAACTTTATCGGCACAGTTATTATTAAACATTAAGCCAATTACTGAAAAATAAGTTTAAAACTATTGTTTTTAAAAATTACTAAATGGTAATTTATTTAATAATAAATTGATGATAATTATTTATTGGATTTGTTTGTTAACAACGAGGAAACTATCTTTTGTTTTTAATATGAAAATCATTATAGTATATTGATTATGAGTAATTTTTTTAATATTTTTAAAATAATATTAGCCTAATTATCTATCCTCCTTTCATTGGCCAACAAGTGTTTCCTACATGTATTTGCTTTTTACATGATTGTTGATTATATCTTTTTTGAAAGATAGCTATCTATTTATTATTAATCCTTATCAACTTTATCATGGAACAAGTAAGTAATCTTAATCAACCTAAAGAACCTTTTGATCAAGCTTCACTTCTTATGCTTGGGGAAATCTCACTCAAAGCTTAGTACCTTTTTTATTCTTTTTCTCAAGTAATATAAGATTAGCTAGCCCACGCTTTCTTATGTGGTTAAAAGCTTATTCTCATGTTTTGCCTAATTGTTTCTTAATAACTACTTAATTGTTACCCATATCTTCTAAAAATTAAGACATCATATGCTCATTTAATATTGATAGTCTTTTGACTGATTTATTGTTCTTAAGAATATCCTAACTCATCACTTGTCTTATCTAATTTGTTATCTTGTATGGAATATTATATACTCTCTTTTCTCTTTATAAAAACATATTTTTCAATTGACAAAAAAAAAACACTTCTTCACTTGTAAACACACTTCAAGTTTTTGATATTATTGCATACTCTCGCTAACTTATTGAGTTGTCTCTTTGATAGGGTTTAGTGATTATTTTATGACAAGCTTAACCTCTAAAACTTATCTAGACTCTTTTTTCTTTTGTAATTTAATGATATTATAATAAAAACCCCTTATTATTTCTTTGCATAGTTTGTTATCTCTTTAATAGTTTTCTTTGTTATGATATGTGATATATTTTATTTTCTTCCTTCTTTTCTATTTCATAGATCTAACATTAAACATTTTTGCATGAGTGTACAAGACCAACATCTATGCATGTATCAATGATTAGTTTTAATATCTAGTTATCAACAAATAGCATAATAAATAACAAATAAAAAACACCTCTAATTTTTTTTGTTTAGAAATTATGTTCTCCATACAAGAAATTACTTCAAAAACAACCAAGATTTTTATTTGTGACGGTTGGTAACATGTAATACAATTTTTAATTTCTTTTGTTACTTTATGAGAGAGTTAATTTTGATAATTAAATTAACTCAAAAGTCATAAAAAGTTAGATTGGATTTGGTTTCAAATCAATGCTCAATGAGCCAATTGTGGTCTAGCTTGATTTGAATATGAATGTAAAGTTGTCCTTCATGCAATGATCTTATTGGGAGACTATATGGTGGGCACTTTTTCTTTGTTTAGATTGTACATGAACTTACTAGATATGGTGGCATCTTCTTGGTTTTAAGGTGTTGGATATTGAGCAAAAATTACATCTTTTTACACTTTGAAAATTTATGAGATAATAATATAGTGTGGCATAATGGGCCATGGACAATTTTTGGTTAAGGGCTAGGTTTGGATATTTGGACATCTCACTTTTATTGAGCCTTTAAGTGATTATGTCAACACTTTTCTAGGTTTTTTTCCCATAGTTTTTGCTCATTTATTGGGATGACAAAAATCTTTTTTACATTGCTTCCGCCATTGGTGATCATCTTCAAATTGACAGATCAACTATGGGTAAAAAATGTTTAGCTTCTATTTACATCTACATTTGAATAGATCTCTCATTACCATTATCTTTATGCATATGGATGAATGATCTAGTTAGGAATTCTTTTAAAAGTTTCAAATATAAAGGGTTGTCCCTAATATGCTTTAAATGCATGAAGTTTGCTCACTATAAAAGGGCATGTATTCTAAGCAAATTGGCCACCATTGATGATGAGTGTATAAAATCAGAGGGGATGGAGATATTACAACCAAGCATGTGTTTAAGAAGCCTTCATATATTTCTTGTTAGAAACTAAAAATATTATATATTTTATAATAAAATATTATATCTAATCTTATATAAAGAGATAATAATGATGAATGAAAAAAATTATAAATTTATAAATTCAGGATTTAGAAAGTGAACTTATTTGAGAATTTAATATTATGTTGTAAAAGTTCTTTTCCCTTTTATTTCTTCCTTATTCTCTTGTCATTCTCATGCTTTAACTTTTTTTATAACTATAAAAAGAAGATTTGCTGCCAAGAGCTTGGAGTAAGAACATCTCACACATAGACCAAGATAAGAGCTAGACAATGACAAAAAGACTTGGGCTCTTAAATGGTGGTCCAATGCAGGCAAATTCACTCAATATTGTTGGATCCAAACCAGGGTCATTAGCATGCACGATTGTTCCTATAGGAGGGTGAGTTAGGGGGAAACATCGAGAATCACAAAATCATTGTGTAAGGTATTTTAGGGTGGAGTGTGTAGAGTCTTGCTCAAGTAATTATTCAAATGTTCAAGTGCACGTTCACAAGTCTAGACAACAGGACATGACAACTAAGCAAAAAGTAATGTAACATTTGGTAGAGAAATAAAAATTAGGTAGAATGAAGGATGATGAAAAAATTGGGATATTTATTGAGGGGTCTGCTACTTTAACATATAAGGCATGCTTCTTCCTCTCATTCAAACTATAATGGTTAGAGCATAGTGATATGAAGACTTCTTATTCAAAGTTGGAGTTGTCATATTAACAAGATGCTATGATTCTAGATCTAGTGGTGTAGTTGGAAAAGTATGTGGTCTTGGATTGACTATGAGAGCAAATTTCTATAAACATTAGAGTTGTGAACTTAAGGAATGGGTCCCAATATTGAGGATGTCATAAGGAGCAACATTAGTAGGTCATTGGACCAATGGGGGGTGTTGCTCCCTCTTCCTCTAGTACTACTCAATGAATGGTGCCATTTCTTAGCCCCCTTCTTTGTAATTACTTGCATGAAATCATCAAAACGCATGATTGTTTTGGTTCCATAGATCGAGACTAGAGTCACTTGATCTTCTTGTCATGAAATTAATCATCTTCTTTAAAGGAATTAAGACCATTTATGTGACCATCAATAAGAAGGTCAAGTGGCATTACAGTTTTGTGGTAGAATTTCATATAAGTTAAAGTTATTTCTCATAGTTAACAAGTTATTTCATAAAAAGATTGTGGCTACTTAGTTAATCTCTTTTGTGTTTTTTTACTCAATTTATGCTTCTAAATATCATGACTTGTATCATGATGTTTAGGATATGGATTACATGTCTCCTCTTGATCTCTTCTATAATTATTGTAGGAGATTTCAATGTCACTCTCTCGTCGTTTAAAAAAAAGCAAATGGGCTTTTTAATTCTCTTTAGATAATGAGGATTTTACACAACTTATTTCAAAGAATGTCTTATGCATCTTTGCTTTAATGGTGACTCCTTTAACTGGTGCAATAATCGAGGTCGAAGTGCTTGTATTTTTGAGCTATTAGATATGTACTTCTAAATGTGACAAGGCTTCATTGTTCCTAGTGATTGTTTTTCATCACCTCATTAGGCTAGCTTCATATCATTGCCTCTTAATTTAGTTTCAGAAGATGAACCTTTGTCCTCCTTGTGGTATGAAGAGTTTGAGGATATGTGGCTTGCATGCTTTTATGTTAGAGATGAAATAATTTTGACTTGGCGACATAATGCTCGAGGTGATCTTGCAACTGTTATTAATACTAAATTTTCTAGAGTTCTCTATTTCTAAGATGATCAAAGATTTAAAATCATAACTTTTTTAAGATGATTAATTTAAATCAAGAATTTGATGATAATAAAATTTAAGTTTTATGTTTTATAAAGTTAATTTCAATCAAACTTATATTTTAAACAAAATAAAAATAAAATATCTAAAATTAAATTTAAATAGATCTCATGGTGGTATATCACTATGAATAAAATAATATTCATTAGATTTAATATTTACTCTTCTTTTTTAAGTTCTCAAATGAACATAAGTATTGATTATTTAAAATCTAAAAATTCACTCAACTAAATTTATTAGAAATACTTAAGATTTATTATCATCAAATAAAAACTATGACATAGGTCAACACCACAATACTATTAAAACTACAAGAAAAAATAATAATCAATTGTATAAGGACTATTCTGATAAGAGATGGTGAACATGAAATGTGGTGATTGATTGTGCACCCAACCAAGCATGCAAGTGTTCATTTTATGGCTTTGCTATAATACATTTCTTATTTGTTAATGACTTGTGTCTCATGATGTGGGTTCAGACATGACTTGCCCATGGAATCTTTGGACCATGCATTATTTTCTTGGGCATGGTGCAACCTATGCTTTCTCTGTTTTTTTATGAAATATGTGTCCAAGATTTCCTTCAACTCATTGGCTTCCCTTTTTATTTGGATTCAATAATGCTTGATTAGCAACATGACTGATTTCTCTTTAGTGTTTCAAGTGATGGCTTTGTACTTTTTTGGCACAACAAGAACTACAAAGCTTACTCTTGACCTTACATGAGCCTTTTTTGCATTATTTCAAAATATCATGCAAATGGCTTAGGACTCGACCTCTTCTCCCATCATGGATTGTTGAAACTACCTTGGTCTCTTAAGCCCAATTACTCCATCTCCTATGAAACGACCTTCTTTTCCCATAGTTGGATTATGGTCAATTGCAATTGCTAGATGCTTGTTATTGGTAGGTTAGACATTGGCATTGTATACCATGACTACTCAGACGAGCTACTTTTTGCTCATTATTGGGGTGAGTCTTTTATTGTTCCTTTTATAATGGAAGAATACATTCTCCTTGTTGTAATTTCTTTGGCCTTCAAGTACTTCCACCATTCTTATAATAAATGGTTCAGTATGATTCTCTGGTAGTGAATAGTGCATTATCTCAATTAAGGGGAAAATCTCGAACTTTAGTTTCTCTATGATCAAATAGGGTTACATTTGTTTGTGGACTTTAAGGTCTCATGCTTTTAGAGAGGATAACCTTGCTACGACTGGTTTCCAAGTATGCAGTCTCTTTAATTATTGTTGGTATAAGATATGCTCCTACTTGTCAAGTTGAATGTTATTCTGCAATGTTGATACTTTGTTCAAACTATCATAGTGCCTTTATAATACATGTTTCATATACTATTTTTTAGAAAAACAAAGTTTCTAATTTATTTTGTTTTAAAATTTTTATTAATTTTTCAAATTTGAGTTTAAATAATCTTCATGATTTCAAAAATTTTGACCATCAATTTCAATTTGGGGTTGATTTAAATTAATTATTCTGATAATATTTAATGAATAAAGAATTATAATTCAATTAGTCATTTTTATGAATTAAAATATATTTTTTAGTTATGTTGAAATATTTATATTTATTTAATATGTTTCCATAAAAAATGAGTCTTTGGGCTTTTCCAAGCGCAGTCCAAATGACAACACGAGATTTCATCATGTCGTTAAATTTTTTTAAGTATTAAAAATATATATAAATATACAAACTTAAATATTAATTAAAAAAAAACTAGTCTACGTCAGTGTCCATCTGGCTTTTTGATTGAAGGCCTTCCGAAGTTAGTTTAAACGACGACCTCATCCAAAAACATTATTTTTAATATTAAAAATTTTCTATTACAAAAATTATAATATCTTCTCGATTTGTCACTTAAGCATGACTGCATGCATATTTGACCTCTAATTTTTTATTCCATAGCTTTTCATCAATTATGGATTTTTATTTATAAAATCTATGAATTATAAACTTACCTCCATCTCTCATTTTTTTCCTAATATGTTTTTTTTGTTCTCTTATTAAAAAATTTACCAACTTTTAATCGTACTTGTTCTTAATTTTATATTTATTTTCATAAAGTTAAATATCTAAAATAAAAAAAAAAATCAAACTTCTCGATAATGCAAATATTTTTTATGAAATTTCAAATATCATCGATGGTACTAATTAGCTAATAATGATCAACAACACATATTGCTAGAGAAAATGATAATATTTTTATTAGGTACAAAATTAATTAAAACAAGATAAAATTCACTTTGAAAACTTTTATATCAAGTTTGCTCATGATGTGATATGATATGTATATTTCAAATCATTTTTCACGTTGTCAATAATTTAATCATCATCAAGTTTGTTAATAACAAAAAGTCTTGCAATCAATTTACTACTTTCACCCATAATTGTCACTCGTCATCTTTCTTCAACTTTTATCAAGAAATTCTCTCTATCTCTTTTTGTTTGTTGATTTTCCCATTTGATAATTTTTTTTGCAAATGATCATCTCTTTGTTATCATCTTCCTATTTCTCCAAGAAGCTCGTCTCCTTTCACCATAGTTTATATTTAGTTGTTTTGAATAATTTATTTAATAGATTGACCAATAGACTAGTTTTCATTTATGCCTAATTTAATAACAAAAACTAATTTATTTTGAAAATTGAATAAAAGAATTGAATAGTTTCTTATTTAAATTTTGTTTAACAGATTAAATTTTGAATTCAAAAAATTGAATTATATACTGAATTAAATATAATATTTTTATATTAAATTGATCATTTTTTTCAATCCAAATTAAATTAACTAACTATTTTTAGATCAATTTGATATTCTAATTTGTAATATGTGATGCACCCCCATGCTAAGGTGAAAATATAATCAAGTTAGTAAATAGAAAGCACAATAAAATTTGATGATCTATGAACAGAACATGATTTTTTAAAATAGTTATATAATAAAAAATTATGTTTTGACATTTGAGAGTATAATAAATTTAAAAAGTCATATTATTATAACTTTTAAAATTTAACATGATTAAAATATTAGACATATTTCAAGCATTCTATTTCTTTTGGAGGATTTTGGATTATTTAATTTTTCTAATAATTAAATAATTCATCAAAGTCGAATCAAAATATAACAGAAATATTAGTAAAACTAAAGCCTAATAGCACAGACTATTATTTATTATTTTTTAAAACTTTATAAAAAAATAAAAGCATAATTTGACATTTTAAAATAAATTATTCTAATTTATTTATTAATTTAATATTTAAGAGTTATTGTATCAAATAATTCTTAAATGAAAATGAAAATTAAAATTACATGGTGCATCTGTTGAACCGAGAAGATCTCGGTGCACGGCCCACTTTCCGACCGTTGGCATTGTTCACTGGACCGTTGCCCGGCCTGCGGGAATGGAAAGGTAACGGTTCGCTTCCAATCAAAACCCCTAAAACCACTCTCCTGCTGGGCGGCTTCTCTCCTTCCGGTCTTCTCCCAGGCGGGGATCAGTTTCCTACTCCGATGCTGCTATGGGAATCGGTGGCAACTTTTGGGACCTCCTCAAGCCCTATGCCCGGTTTGAAGGTGTTGATTTCCTCCGTAACAAGCGAGTCGCCGTCGATCTCTCCTTCTGGATAGTTCAGCATTGTGCTGCAATTCACGCCCGAAGCCCGCGCGCCCTCAGCCCACACCTCCGCCTCATCTTTTTCCGTACAATAGCTCTATTCTCAAAGGTCCATCGTGGGTTCTTCGCTTTTGTATTACTTTGCTGGAAATGTTTATTTCTATATCGAGATATGTTACGTTTTATTCAAAATTGTAGCAGTTGGGGGCTTTCCCAGTGTTTGTTATTGATGGAGAGCCTTCCCCTCTCAAGGACCAGGCTAGGATGGAGCGTTTTCTTCGTGGTTCTTGTCTGGAGTTTGCAGTTCTTTCTAAGCCTTCGGTGACCACTGTAGGAGATGCTCCTGCTACGAAGCAGCGGAACCATGTGTTTACCAAGTATGTGCAGGAATGCGTGGTGAGTGAAGTTTGGCGATGCTAACGCCTATTTACTTTCTATCTGCTACATGCTTACTGCAGCCTGATAATTCTTCACGCTTATATGCATAGGGTTTTTTTTTTAGTAATGATTTATTGTTGTGGTAGAAAATCATTATTGTTAATCCGTACAAAATGATACTTGTAATCCTAATTATTTAAGTATTATTTAATATTTAAAACATTACCTATTTATTTTTTCTGATCCATGCGTACTGCTTCAGCCTTTCCAAATATAATATGAAAAGTAGTTAGGCACACCGTTCATGCTAGTATGATACAATCGGAAAGCTAAGCACGAGCAGCACCAGGTTGAACTATGAGTTTAAGGTTGTAACAAGATGATGACCCTCTCAAGGTCATATTAGAAACTAGTGGTCATAAGGACAAGTGTACATCTTACAATTGTAGAATGTAATACAATTAACTGGTGTGGGCATACCATATACACGAGTACTGATAATGTACGTCATTTTATCATATATTTCTAGTGAAAAGTTTTTTTAAGATCAAAGATAAGAGGATAACCATAAAAAGATTGGAGACAACAAATGTTTGCTAACACCATGCATTTGAGGGAACTATGGTCTACATATTAATGTGTATTGAAAAAAGGAATTTTTTTTTATGTTATTTTATTAACTAAAAGGAACTCTTGTATATAGGCAAATAGATTAAATACAAATAATAGATAGATAATAGGAGATATGCTCACTAAAGAGAATAATTTGCAATAATGACCAAAATAATTGGAAAATATCTTCATTATTAACATTCTAATTTGCAATAGCAATCCTCTCAATTTCGTGAGCATATATCATACATATTTTGCTTATTATAAAGATTGGAGAATTAAAGTAGTTATGGAACTTTTGTAAAAAAATATTTATTAATTTATTGCTCTTTATTTTAGGCATATGGAATGATAATCTTTAATTAAACAATCCTTTGATAAAATGACAATTTATTATAATATGTGTTTTTTCTAAAAAAAATAAGTCTATTAAATATGGATGATAATACTTCAGAATTATTAGTTGATTAACAAGAAATCTAATTTTTTAATATAACTATTTATTTACATCATTTAGAGCCTAAAATGAATGTATAGGTTCACGTAGAGTGAACAGTGCAATGTCTAAATACATATTATTGTTGGGCATAATTTATGATGTGATGTGCATGTATTATGGGTAGGTATAATAGCATTTTACTTTTGATGTGTGTTCTCGAACAATGCAAACCTTATAGTTGTTTACAATTCTAGAATATTAGGCAACGATACTAATGAGAACTTATGTAAAAGTAAAATACTAAACAATTATGACACTTGCATAATAGAAAATTTTAGCTCATCAATGGATTATGCTCTGATGTTTATAAGTGATAACTACTTTTTTGGAACTATATATATAGACAATATTATTGGTGTGAACAATATACAAAGAAGTAAGTGTAATTAGAAATCATAGTTTTTTTTTTTGTCCATCAATGTTGTTATATTTGTTGCCAAAATCACTAATTTATTATGTTGTGTGCATGTATTATGGGTAGGTATAATAGCATTTTACTTTTGATGTGTGTTCTCGAACAATGCAAACCTTATAGTTGTTTACAATTCTAGAATATTAGGCAACGATACTAATGAGAACTTATGAAAAAATGAAATACCAAACAATTATGACGCTTGCATAATAGAAAATTTTAGCTCGTCAATGGATTATGCTTTGATGTTTATAAGTGATAACTACTTTTTTGGAACTATATATATATAGACAAGATTACTGGTGTGAACAATATACAAAGAAGTAAGCGCAATTAGAAACCATAGTTTTTTTCTTTTTGTCCATCAATGTTGTTATGTTTGTTGCCAAAATCACTAATTTATTATGTTGTGTGCATGTATTATGGGTAGGTATAATAGAATTTTACTTGATGTGTGTTCTCAAATAAGGTAAACCTTATAGTTGTTTACAATTCTTGAACATCAGGCAACAATACTAATGAGAACTTATGGAAAAATGAAATACCAAACAGTTATAACACTTGCATAATAAAAAATTTTAACTCGTCAATGGATTATGCTCTGATGTTTATGAGTGATAACTACTTTTTTGGAACTATATATATAGCCAAGATTACTGGTGTGAACAATATACAAAGAAGCAAGTGTAATTAGAAACCATAATTTTTTCCTTTTTGTCCATCAATGTTGTTATTTTTGTTGCCAAAATCACTATAAAGAGTAAGTGAGTGAAAATAAATTTTGTATTCTCTTTTAGTTTCTAGTGACGGCTTTTCACAACAACTATGGCCTTTCTTATTTTTGGGTTCCAAATGAATTGTCGTGTTGTTCTTTGTTTATCATGTGGTCTTATGTGCTTTCTTTGTAGTTGTCAATAGTCAATTGTAAGGAGTTTGCCTCTACAATTATCTTGAATAGCTAGCAACTGATTTGGGATTTGCAATACTTGTCTTTCTAATCATATCCTCCTACAAAAACATTATATTCTGAAGTAAATTTTTAATTTTCAACAAATCTAGTGGATGCAGTTGGTTGTATATTTTATACAATTCTTGATGTATCTTAATATTTTGAAGTTAATGTCTCAATGCTTCGTTTATGAAGTTGTATTCTCTTTTAGTTTCTAGTGATTCTTTTTCACAACACAACTATGGCCTTTCCCATTTTGGGGTTCCAAATGAATACTCATGTTGTTCTTTGTTTATCATGTGGTCTTGTTTGCTTTCTTTGTAGTTATCAATAGTCAATTGTGAGGAGTTTTTCTTTACAATTATCCTGAGTAGTTAGCAACTGATTTGGAATTTGCAATACTTGTATTTCTAATCATATCATAATTAAGAACAAGAAACTCATTTTAGTTGTTAAGTAGTGAGATTAGAAGCAAAATCCATAAAAGAATTGAGATGTTGGTTTAGGACTTCAAGAGTTCTGATGATAGAGTTTTTTATGTGATAAGCTTCTTCAATATCACCTAGTGGTGATCTTCGTTGGTTCAAGAGTTGGAGTTTTCAGATGATGAAGTTTCTTACAAGATGAGATTCTTCAATATTCCTTGGAAGTATATACTAGTTTAGGAACTAGTAATCTATATGATGGAGTTTCTTGTGAGATCTAATAAGAAAATGTAATATCCTTGATTGCAAGAGATGGTTAGTACCATTAAGTTTAATAGTGATACTAGTATTTGAGAAGAGCTTTGTTTTGAAGAGAAAATCTAAGGAAGCCATCAATTAACACCACAAACAATAAAATACTAGGAATTAATTAATCATTAGATCAAGAGGCAAGCTTACCATGAGACTATTTGAGCATCTGCATGTATAAGCATATGAGTGAGAACTGTGCAATGCATTAGTAGTATTTATGCTTGATGTAAAATTTGGATTTAAGAGATTAACATAAGCTTACTTAAGAGTTGAATTATGGAGGACAATAAGTGAGCACTTGGAGCCTCATACGTTTGAGGGTCACCAAGGAAGAAGAGGGAAACCAAAGGATTAGTTTAGAGATCTTTGGAAAAGAAGTTTTTTTTATTAGGTTCTTCACTTAGATAAGTTTCTAGTTCGTCCTTTTATGGTTGAAAGTTGGCATCAACTGTCTTCTTGGGATAAGTACTCAAATAAGAAGAGGGAAACCAAAGGATCAGTTTAGAGATCTTTGGAAAAGAAGTTTTTTTTATTAGGTTCTTCACTTAGATAAGTTTCTAGTTCGTCCTTTTATGGTTGAAAGTTGGCATCAACTGTCTTCTTGGGATAAGTACTCAAATAAGAAGAGGGAAACCAAAGGATCAGTTTAGAGATCTTTGGAAAAGTATAAGTTTTTTTATTGGGTTCCTCCCTTAGATAAGTTTCTAGTTAGTCCTTTTATAGTTGAAAGTTGGCATCAACTTGTCTTCTTGGGATAAGCACACAAATAAGAATAATTTATTTAGAGAAGGTTGGCATTGGCTTATCTTCTTGGGATAAGAGCATAAGAATAATTCAATCAGGGCATCAACTCATCTTCTCTACAAGAGTGTGTGTATGGGAGAGACAAAGGCTAACTCTAATAATGCTTGCCTATATGGGAGTGAGATTGATGTTGCTCTAATAATGGTTGAAATGCTTGGAAAGTTCTCTTAAGGCCTCAAGTGCTTGGGTCTTGAGTGTTAATCTGGCCTCGAGAGTCGCGTCTCGGACCACTTTATTTCTGATGCTCGCTATGTAGTTTTAGTCTAGATCAATAACTAAGATTTCTTTTGCTCATTTTTGTGTCTTCACTTACTATTTTCAAGAAGTATAATAGGACATGAAGATGCAAGATGGCAAGTGGAGGTGTGTTACACACACGGTAGTTGCCATCGAGAGCATGCATGATAGGCATATGAAGTAGTTGCATCTATAAAAACACATGGGCACGAGGGGCGAACTCATTGAGATTAGTGGTGAGATCTTGTCATCAAGGAAGGAAATATGGTTGAAACCCTAAAGTGATGAAGATGTTGGGTTTTAGAGGAGAGGAGAAAAGAAAAACAAAGGTGAGGAAGTCCTCGAACTAGGGCTATAACTTACTTGGGGAGATAACTGTTACAACGAGGGAAGGAGTTAGACTAGGATTGAAGGATAGGAGAAGAGAGGCTATAGTGGGTGTAATATTGGGATTGAAGAGATCAGAGCGTAATCTTTTGTGAAATTCTAAAGAAGGAAATATAAATGAATAGTTCTACATCAAAAATGAAGGAAAAGATTTTGTGTTATATATGTAAAGATTATTGGCATAAGAAATTAAAATGTTTTCTAGACAAAACTCACTTTGAATGATATGATAATTTAAAAGTGAATAACAACTTGACATATACATAGGACGTGAAAATATAGTATTATAATGACACTTCTTATAAATGTTCAGGACATGAAAATTAGGTATCAGAGTGGCACCTCCTATAATGGGATGTAGATTGAACATGAATTAAGTGGAAACTGGTGGGCCTACAGTACCTTAGAATAAAAAGAGAGAAGATTTATCATTAAATAATATCCCAAGGAGAAGAATCATTGAACAATGGGTAAGTCTTAATAGGATTATAGGTAGAGGGGTATTGGGATTAATGGTTCTACTTTAGAAAGAGATAGAAAAAGAAGCCATTAAGATTGGCGACAATTGTCATGACAAGGAAAAGAGTTGAATAAGGAACGGAGTAGGGAGGCTAAGGTGGTGAAAATATGATATGGTTATATTTAAAAGTGAATAATACCTTGATATAGTATGCATAGAATTTGAAAATATGAGCAGCACCTCCTGTAATGTGATATGAATCGACTATGAATTAAGTGAAAACTGGTGGGTTTTACAGCACTTAGGAACAAAATTGAGAAGAGTTATCATTATATGAAACCTTAAAGAGAAGAATCATTGAGTAATGGATAGCTTCTAAATTGGATTATAGGTGTAGGGGTATTGAGATTATTAGTCCTACATCAAAAAGTGAGAGAAAGAGAAGCTCTTAATAGGATTATAGGTGAAGGGGTATTGAGATTATTAGCCTTACATCAGAAAGTGAGAGAAAGAGAAGCATGGCTCATTCTGATAAATTCAGTATACCACTTGCTTTTATATATAAATTGCTGACATTCTAGAAGTTCTAGCTGTGGTAAGAGCTTAGTGAAAGGTAATACTGTTGCAGAGAATATTTATACTATTCTAGATTCTTTTTTAAAATGTTTAATTTCAAAGTTTAATTTCGTCAATTCTTTTTGTGGACATTATTACCTTTATGCGTGGTGCACTCAACTTGATGTACATAGGGGCATCCTTTATGTTTAATACAAGAAGCAGGCTCATTCTGATAAATTCAGTATACCACTTGCTTTTATATATGAATTGCTGACAGTCTAGAACTTCTAGCTGTGTTAAGTGCTTAGTGAAAGGTAATACTATTCTAGATTCTTATTTAAAATGTTTAATTTCAAAGTTTAAGTCAATTATGAGCTTAATTACTCTGTTAACCAGTTATATTTCCAATAAAAAAATATCAGTTGATGCTAAGGTGTTCAGATAATTTAGTCAATCCTTTTTATGGAAATTATTACCTTTATGTGTGGCGCACTCAACTTGATGTACATAGGGGCATCCTTTATGTGTGACAACAGTGCATGTGATCATTGATTTCTGAATGATTATATCACTGTAAAAATATAATAACTTTTAATTAAGGGAAATTTAGATAGAATAACAAGAATGGATAGGTGTCCCTTCACGAAGGATGAAAGATTTTCCAAGCTCTTTTGGCCACGGTTTTGTCAAGGACGTGTTAATGTCCGACTTATGGTTTGGTTACTGTTTCCAGAACTAGCATTGGCGTATGCTTCATCTGTCTGTTGCGAAAGAGAGAATGTGGGATATTTCTCTTTTCTTAGAGTTCTTGAGCTAATAAGTTATTCATTTGTTGCTTATGTAGTGGTTAGCACACTAAATTCATGGAGTTTACATTAAGGAAGATATCCTTTGTCTTATGACGTCTGAAATACAATCTTCTTTACCCTTCACAAGATTCACAAACTGTCCAAAATCTGTATTGCCCACGGTTTTGAATCTATAAGGGGCACATATTTAAGTTCTTGGTATATTCGGTAATTCGTCTATTGCTTAGTAAGGATTATTAGCACACTAAGTTTATGGAGTTCATATTAAGGGAGATAAACCTTTGTTTGGTGAGCACAAAGCAAACTATTCTTTTGCCTTTTACTAAAGAATACCGTGTGCCCATCACTCTTGAAACAGTATATGCTAATGTTTTGAGGGAGATAAACCTTTGTTTGGTCTTGTTATGTTGTCCGAAATACAATATTCTTCACCCTCACAAAGATTCACAAACTGTCCAAAAATGGTGTTGCCCTTGGTTGTGAATCAATGGTGGGTGAATATTTGAGTTCTTGAGTTAGATTATTCATCTATTGCTTATGTATTGGTTAGTGCACTAAGTTTATGGAGTTTGTATTAAGGAAGATAAACTTTTGTTTGGTCTTGTTATGTTGTCTGAAATGCAATCTTCTCTACCCTTACAAAGATTCACAAACTGTACAAAATTTGTGTTGCCCATGGTTGTGAATCTATAAGGGGTGCATATTTGTACAGTTTGATTCACAAACTGTACAAAATTTGTGTTGCCCATGGTTGTGAATCCATAAGGGGTGCATATTTGAGTTAGATAGAGTTATTAGGTTATTCATCTATTGCTAATGTAATGGTTAGCACATGAATTTAAGATAAACAAATAAATTGTTGTTTGGTCTTGTTATTTGTCTTAAATACAATCTTCTCTACCCTTACAAAATTCACAAACTGTCCAAAATTTGTGTTGCCAGATTATTCATCTATTGCTAATGTAATGGTTAGCACATGAATTTAAGATAAACCGATAAATTGTTGTTTGGTCTTGTTATTTGTCCGAAATACAATCTTCTCTACCCTTACAAAATTCACAAATTGCCCAAAATTTGTGTTGCCAGTGGTTGCAAATCTATATTGGGTGCATATTTGAACTCGGACCAATGCAGTGTATATTATTTTTAGGGAATGTCCATTCCCGTTTCCCTTCCAGATTTTCAAAGTTATATTGCATAACCTATTTTGATATTTATGTCTTTCAGTTGATTTATTTAGTTAATAAATGATAACAAATATCAAGTCAAGTTACATTTTACTAGTGCACATGGGCATATTTCAAAACAAGAACTGAATATAGAGTACTGTAACAATCAGGATGTAATATGTAAAACTGCAGGTCCATGACCAATTTTTGAAACTCATCTAGCAAATATGCTTGTCCTATGTGATTTATGTCATATGATTTTGCAAAATATCGTCAACAATATCACTTGAGCTCAAATACCATGCTATGAACTATAAAATGTTTGTGGGCTGTTTTCTTTGGTATAATGTAGCGGTGGTATGCAATTGAATTGACTTGCTTACTAAAACTTGCAGTGCATTAAATTTTTTTCTTTTTCTTATCATTGCTAGGAATTGCTTCAAATCTTAGGTATGCCAGTTTTGAAAGCTCAATCAGAGGCAGAAGCCCTTTGTGCACAATTGAGTGTTGAATGCCATGTTGATGCCTGCATTACCTCTGATAGTGATGCCTTCCTATTTGGGGCAAAATGTGTTATAAAATGCCTCCGAACCAACTCTAAAGTAAGCAAAGGGGTTCTTTTATTTATTTGATATGTTTATCATGTTTGTTTTAGATTGATAAATTTGCAGTTGTTGATCATCATGATCCAATGCATGTGTTATTTTCATTTCATTTTTCTTCTTTTTTATGTCCTGATTGAAACTATGTCGGCAATTAAAGCATTATATTCAACAAACCATTGTTATTGAAATAATTCGATGGCAGTATAATTTATGTAGGCTTTAATTTATGCAAGCTAGTGACAGTCAACACTAGTTCGTGCATCTTTGGTAATTTGCAACATTATTTGAACTTGAGTTTGTTTGAAGCCACCTTTGTTTATTTCATAAATTAATTATGTTATGGATGGTTTGTCTTTGTACAAATATAAGAGTTAGTACCAATTTGTACCTAGAATGGTGAATAATGGAAGAACGAGTAGGTATGTTTGACACACTTTTTTCTCTTGCAGACTTTTTCCCAACATAATGCCTCAGAAACCCTAATCTGCTAAAAATCATTTACATGTAGATCAGCAATTTTTGAATAGTTGGGTATTCTTTTCATTAGCTTAACTTCAAAATATAGATATAATAGGACTACACAATGGCTTTAGGATCATCATTTTTAATTTTTATGTGTAATTATTATTTTTTTAGTGAAATATCTTCAATTAAGCCTACTAGAAACCATTTCAAATTTCACAACTTTTTGATTATATCACATTGTTATATTCAGCCATATTATAGAACTATAACTAATATAATGAATGTTAGTCTCCTTTGATCTTTTGAAAATCATAATTGGCAAAAGTTTTAATATAAATATTATTATAACGCATTTAAAAAAATACATATATATCTATATATGTATGTATTTTAAATTAACAAAAAGAGCACTGGTCTAATGGTTCTCCCTTTGTTATTACGAGTCATTTATTTTTTTAAATTATTACACGTACAATTCTTTTTTGTTATTAATGGTAACCATTGTAAAACTTGACAACTGCCCCTTTTTCTTATAAACAAAACTAGCGCCTGAAATTCTAGTGACTCGTGAGTCATCGAAAATTTAGGCGACCAATTGCACTGTCTTTTATAAAAGAAACCACTTCACTTCTCCATTGATCCTATTTTTTATCTTCAAGTTTCAAGGCTATATAATATAGTTCACAAAAGTGCAACTTTCTAGGGATAATTTTTCATTAATTTATTTTTTTAATATAATCTTTTATGAAATTTGTTTAGCTTATTTGTTGAATCAATTTTAATGGCAAGCTTGACGATATATTTTATTATTCATTTTGGTGTTATGATGTTTTTTTCAAATGGTAGATGTCCAAATTATAGAGGTAGCAAGAGGAAAATAAAAAAAATTCAAATGTCATAACAATCTTAGAAATATTAAGGCAATGATTTATATGTTATTATTCATTTTGGTGGCATGATGTTTTTTTTTGGATGATAGATGTCCAAATCATAGAGAGAAAGAAGAAAATCAAAAAATTCAAATGTCATAAAAAATTAGAAATATTAAGGCAATGATTTATCCTATAGTGTGGCTAGATATGAATGCATATGATGTTAAAATCATGTATAGGTATCCTAAGACATCGAGCTAATTAGCTTGGGTGGTTGATGACGAAGATGAATGTAAGATAATGTTAGAACAAGTTGTTATCATGCCTCTAACATTATTTATCCAAGTTTTTCCAGTTGGAAGAAAGCATATTCTAGTCTATAATCTCAAAATTTGATAGTAAATTTCTAAGGTGGGCTGAACATAAGAAGTGCATAAGTTATTAACAAGGGTTGATAAGTATTCATGTTGATCCACCATTGTATATGTAGCCATACTTTAGCACACAATAAGTGATGTGACTTTATTTAGATCCATTTTGCATATTTTGCTCATTCCATTTCTAATTTTCTACCAAATGTGCAATGTAAAATGGAAACAACAATGTGTGCTTCTATGCTACATGCATTGATTCTTATATAGGTTCACCAATTACAGAGGCCAACAACACTACTAATGAATAAACAATGATAGCATTAATTCTACAAAAAGTTCATTCAAAGTTGGAGATGATAATGCTGTGGTTGATGACTTTGAATAAACCAAAAAAGAGGCTAATGAATTAATCAAGAACTATGTCGTAGCTCATGGATTTGATAGATTCAAAGTAACCAATGCTTTTGTCCATTTTGCCAGAGCTACACCAATAGGACCAGGTGGTTGACATTGATAGTTCCAACGATGATCTCAAAAGATAAACGGGCTTTCATAAATACATTAGAAGTCAATATTGCATTTTTTTAAGCAACGTTATAGTGTTCCATCAATGAATGGGCAATCTTCAAGTTTAACACAAGAAATTAGAGTCAAATAAGCAAATACTAGCATTGTCTGCATCCATTCAAATAACACCACTAGAATGTGCCAGTGGCACCAACATTATGCATTTTTAAAGAGATGGAAAGAGCATGAAAAATATCAACACTAGGAATCTCAAACACTTGTGACCTAGAGATATAAGGCAACCACCAATAAAGTTCATCTAATGTCATGGTGTAGATCATCTATTGGCCATAAGGGTGCAAGTTGACATGGACCAAGGATAAATTATTAGTTTTCCTGAAACACACTTCAGAGACGTGGATCACTTAAAGAAAAGTAATCAAAGCTATCTTTAGTGGATGGGAGAGTCCTATGGATGTCTCAACATATACTATGAAATTGTTGAATCATGTCTGGAACAATTTATGAAATATAGAATCATATTCGAACATATTTGGTGATTGTTTTGTATCGGTTCCTCAATTTGTGGATCAATAACTTTTGGCTAATTCTTACTGTTGACACATTTTTGCTGAGGTAGTACCATGACACACTTCTAGTAGCTATCAAAATTGATGCAAATAATGGTATGTTTTTGCTTGCATTTGTAATAACTGAGGTAGAGAGTAACGAATCTTGGTAGTGGTTTCTCACTAAACTTGGGGACCTATCAAGCCTATTAGAATGAGATATTTTCAATGCATAATTAGCAATAAACACATTCCTTCTCATGTGGATCACACATGTGGTAGTTACACCTATTACCACATGCAAAATGCGCACATGGCACTTGCTGTTGCATGTAGTATCACACATGCACGAATAGCAAGCAGCCCATGCAACATATAGATTCTACACAATAGCTAATTCGAAGTCAAAATGTATGAACCATATAGGAAATAAAGAAATAAGTATTTTGTAATAAGACATTGTATGCAAACATTCAATAAAAATACTCTCTTTTAGCTCCTTTACCATTTCTCTATTCCATTATGTTGTTATAACTCTATCATAAGGTCTATCGTCGAAGGCTTGAGGCAAGGCGTGTCGTAGACGGATCATCTTCCAAAGAAAGAGCTATCGCCTTAGTATGTGCCACCTATTATCATACCATGTTGTATTTTATAAGGCAAGTTAACATCAATGCTTACGAGTCTAAGGAGTTCCTTTTATGTTTTGAAAAATCTAGTTAACATAGTAAGTACGCAAACATGAGTCAATGTTATGTTCGTATTCAGTGAGAGTTAATCAATGAGAATTTGATGTGAAGGAGGCTTATAGATGTTGTTCAATGGAAGGGGATGGTTGGAAGAACATGATTATACTCGATGGATGTTGCTTCTTAATGGCGGATTTTAGTATGACATAATAACAACAAGTATATGTCATGGTCTTCTAAAGCATGTGAGCCACCCATTTAAGCCTTGCCATGTGCCACATGTTGCCACACCATCGAGTTGTTCAATGGTAGGGGAGGCTGGAAAAACATGATTATTCCCGATGGATGTTGCTTTTTGATGATAGTTTTTAGTATGACATAATAACAACAAATATATATCATGGTCTTCTAAAGCATGTGAGCCACCCATTTAAGCCTTGGTATGTGCCACATGTTACCACACCATCGAATTGTTCTTAAAGAAGCTAACATCAATGCCTAGGTGTGTAAGGGCTTGTATGTTTCAAAGATTCAGTCAACATTGTAGACACACAAATATGAGACAAAATCATGTTCGTATCCAGTAAGAGCTAATCAAAGAGAATTTGATGTGAACAGTTAGACATTAGCAAGAAAATGGGTTTTGTACACCGATTATAGACAATACGAATGCTCACATTAATGTGCACTAATATATCATGCCTATCTTGCCCAATAACTCATGCCTTACCTTGTCTGCATGTTATGTTCACAATTGGTTTGGTTCTATATGTGTGGATTATAGCTACTTCATCTCCAACTATTACATAATCACAAATTACAAGGAGAAAACTTACACTAATGAGTTCCATGTGGTACCTGACATTCATCATTAGTTGCCATTAGATGAGGACCTTGGCATGGTCAAGTTGGTACTCTCGCTGTATGTTAGAAGAGGTCAATCAGCCTCAAATTTGATTTTTTTGAAACACCATTACAGAACTAGAGGAGCTCCAAGTGTGGGCATGGATGTTTATTTTGTACCATCACTACTTGTGTCATGGGTTTATTGTAGACATTTTTTTGAGCATGTTATGCAATATTTTAGACACCAACAACATATGATGTTGGAGGATATAAAGCTTAGCTTCAGGAGGAGAGATTTAAGAGGCCGTTCTCATTGCAAATATATTGAACTATGTATTGACATCTTTGGGACATACACCTTTGACTTGTATAGGCTCTGATACATGTCCATGACTATGAGGGATAGGCATTGGAGCTTTATATCACATGGCTAAGCCACAAGCATGTCGCTCCTTTGTCTTTCCTAAGCCAAAGCCCTTAACATCATATCAATTCTTTGCTTCCAATATGTGGTAATTTGTAAGTACACCCTTTTTAAGTCTTCTTTTTTGATGCATTAACACTAAAACATTTTATGATGTTATTTGTGTTCTTGTTTGGCATAGGATGAAAAGGTTGCCCGAATTGTGCACAATATTATAGGTACTATACCTCGGGTAGTAGCATGAGCCTTTGGATTTGGTCATGTGTTGAGATCATCAAGCTTTCAAACATCCTTCAAGCATAGCTTTCAACATACACTACTTTGTGAGATCAAGATTGCTTTGCTTGGATGAGCTTCGAAGAAAGTTGTTTGAGTATGAGGCATGGTCATAAGTACTGTTTGTATATGCATAGAACTTGGGTTCTCCACTTGTGCACACAATAAATGTGTCATATGTGCTAATTCCCAAGATTAAGCAGACAATTGCTCCATGACAATTTCATCAAGTTGATATATACACCCAGGGCAGCATTGGACTTTTCACATTGGAGAGGATGTCATTGATGACTTATATTTAGGATTTTTTTTAGTTTGATGTTGTACTGATGTACATTTCTTTAGATGTATAACTTTGTTGTACTATTGATGCATATTATAATGATATGTTTGATATTTTTTATGTGCTTATTTTCTTGTGTGCTTACATGTAGACAAGAGACATAAGATTGCAAGTGGGATGGTATTAAAGATTACTATCTTGTTCATTTTCTTAAGGAGGTTGTCTAAATTTTACTGTAGAGTAGTTAGAAGAACGTGACTGTGGCAATGAAAAAAATAGAGGTTAGCATGTCAACAAAGGTCATTCATGCCAGAAATCAATATATCCAATGCAAACTATCTAGAGTAGCATTATCTAACCCCAAATTTATAAAAAAATGTTGATGTTAGAAACCTGAAGTTGAAGTTACCTGAATTTGCTGTGGCTCCCATGAATTTTTTTAAAAACAAATACATGGAAGTTGCCCGATTTTGGGTGATTTCTTTAATGGATGGTGTTCTCTTTGCTAATTTAGTTGTGTGTGTATTCATTAATAGAATATATTTATTAGTGGTTTTCTTTTTATTGATTTTGTTTTGTCTTGATCCATGCATGAGAAAATATTTGCTTTTAAAACATTATTTTTAACAAACTCTTATCAATAAATTAATTGTTAAGATGTGGCTCTTGATATAAGTGTTAGGGGTTCATAAGGATAAAAATATTGTCATATGAATGTTGACAAAATCTTGTTTGATATGATTGTTCTCTTGATATAGATGTTAGGGCTTAAGAATGATGTTATTTTCATATAGACATTGAAAAACCTCATTTGATATGATGGTTATGTCAGGCATAATCCTACAAATATATTTTATGTAGATATCATATTAAGGGTATAATTAGTACAGATGTGTTGCACAATAATTAAGGCTACAAGAAATTATAAGAAACCATACCTATTGTTACGATGTTTTCAAGGGTGCAAGGAAAATGTTTAAAAACAATTTCTTTACCAAGGCACAAGCAACTAGCAACTAGGGCATAAACTTTTCAACATGTGCGACATGGGTGGGTGGGGTGCAAATCTACTCCAACATTCGTAATTGTCAACGACTTTTGATGAGTATATAAAGAGAAGGTTATCGATCAAGGACATCAAAGTGAAGGAGATGATCTTATTCCTTCCTCCCTTTGGGTTCTACAATCATTGTAAGTGTGGAAAAAACTAGGGGAGTAATCTCTTTAAGTTTCAGTACAACCTTTTTTAGTGTGGTCATGTATTTTCTTGATTTTAGATCTTACACATAAATCTGTGTCTATTGTTATTTTGTGCTTTTTTACTTTAATTCTTTGTGTTTTCATGTATGCCATAGTTAATGCATCATCTTTTGATGTCATTTGAGTGATAAACAATGCAATCTTAAACGATTGAGTGTGAAAAGTTTATTTTTGTGTCTATCTTTCAGAGTTTATTTGCAACTCAATAGGGTGTAACCAAGTATTTGAAAGTCTATCAATCCCAATATTCATTAAATAGTTACCATAGTAATTTTATTGGTCTTTATTATATGCCAATTAGTGTGAATAAAGGGAACATTTTTTTGTGTGGATCTTTGGTTATGGTCAACATTATTTCAATTTGAATTATTTTCCTAGCCTCCTTTTCTTGTTTAGTTAACTAATTATAGTAACGATGCTTGTCTTTGTACAATTATTAGATTAGGTAGCAATGTGGTTCTAGATTGGCAAATATTGGAAGGTATCGAATGCCTATAGTCCTCTTATTGAGCTAATTGCACATAAAACCAAGCTTGTTAAATTTCATTTACATAATGCATAGTAATATTTGAAATGTTGTGTTCTTTAAAATTAGCTTCAACTTCAAAATGCTTATTTTTGGTCGTCCTCTTGCTTATTTCATGATGCTATCCTCAAGGAAACAAAGGCAAAAAATAACCTCTCGAGTCACCGCCATCTCTCATGAGCTCATACCTTCCATGGTCTCAAGTAAAGGGGGTCATGGTTTGGTGTTATTTGATGAGCTTAGGACTTGTCTAAGCCATTGTTGGTGAGCATTATTTGGTTTAAATTGAAAAAACAAATTGAATTGACAACTTTTGGTCAATTTAGTTTGGTTCAGAAAAAATTGGTTCAATTTGACATTTAATATTTTTCAGTTTTTTATTTTTTTGTTGGTTTTTCAATCTAAAAATTGAACTATCTGGCATATTATGTTTTTGGTTTAGCTTTTTGGTTTGACCATCCTATTTTTATAATTATTTTGCTTTAATTAATTCTAAAACCTGGATTTGAATCTTAAATTTGATTCATTAAACAAAGTCCAAACAAGAAGTTTAGTTTTTTTTTTATTGTTTAATTAGATTTTTTAACAATGTTTGGTATTTTGGTTCAGTTTAATTACAAAGTTTAGTTTAGTTTAGCTTTCAGTTTTACCTAAAATTGATCACTTCAATTGACCCATTAACTGAGCCATCCAAATGCACGTTGCTACTTGAATGTTCTATATCACCATTGGCTTAAAAGTTTCACCATCTTAACCCTTGAACCATTTATAAATACCTAATGAGAACATAAAGCTTTTTGTTAATACATCTATATGAGGAAATTTTATTTTTGATATTTTCTATCCTAGCTCTTATTATATCCGCCTTTTATTGTCTGTTAAAGACGAGATCAAATGCCAAATTCCATAGCTATTTGCTAATGAATTCAAGGAAAGAGAGTTCATATCTCTAATTCTTGCTAAAATTCAAAATAAGAGGGGGTAAACAGAAGTTTACCAACTAGAAGTGAGTGAAAATTGATAAAGCGATTTGATAAGGGAAACAGAAGTTTGACAAAAAGAGGGATTGGCTCAATTCCAATATACTAAAATGTTGATGCATACCATCTTAAAGAACCAATCCAATCTAATGATCACTACAAAGGAGATATGGTTCGGAATTTTAAAGCCATGGAAATGATTAGAGAAGAATTTTATCTTTACAAGCTATCTTGAGAAGCAGAGCAGTAACTTAATGGTCTAATCTCTAGCATCTTGGGGTTAGACCATGCAAGCATAGTCAAGGTCAAACAATGTAGTTTAGAGGACAGGTTATAACATTAAGAATTCCATTGGATGAAATGCATAATCCAGGAGCACACAATGTGGCCATTATCACAACGCCACTAGACTTAGTCTTTTCCCGGTCCAGAAGTTGAACTAGGCTAACACATTTGCCATGAACATTGAAAGGAGAACAAAACCTGAGGATAAAATATCTCATAACAATTAGAAAGAAAGCCAAGCAATATGCAAAGAAGTGGAAGAAGAAAACGAGGAAATACCTCAATTAGAAAAGGCATCTATACTATATTTGCAAGTTCTACGATTATTTCCAGATTAAAGAACTCTCATGACAAGTATTGGAAAGTCAATCCTAAACTGTCCAAAAAATACAAGAAGAAAACAATGGTGGGCAGATTCTAAAGGAAAAAAAAGGAAGTTATGATAGCTATTAAGGGTGGATGGATGCTGTGGATTGTTTAAAAGACTAATGATAAACAAAGATCAATGCTTTGGAACCTCTTGCTGAAGAAAGAAAATAATAATTGTTCACTATGAGAATTATAGCTACTAAAGGTTGACAGATGCTTAGGATTGTTTAGAAGATCAATGATAGTTTATCCCTCATGGTCAAGCCAAAGACCAGCACTTAGGAATCTCTTACTAAAAAGGAAATTAAGAATTGTTCCAAATGAGAATTCAAATAAAGAAAGAGAAAATGCCATAATTGACACAATAAGTCACAAAAAAAAACTTATTTCTGATTGCTCGATGAAACAACTCCAACTAATGAGCATATCTCATCCTAAATATTATTCTTTGGGTTGGATCCAAAAGGATTTGAGTTCAAGTGGCGAAGCAATATAGATCAAAATTTATAATCATTTGAAAATACATCAACAAATCTGGGTAGCCCCTTGATATATATGTTATGTCATCTTAGGTTGCCCATATTTTTAAAATTGAATGTATTATCGACTAACTAAACAATATCAATTGACAAAGGGTGATATGAAGTATATTTTGAATTTTGATCCAAGGAAGCATGTGACTAAGAAACCTAACAAGCATGTTGTGTAGACCACTGAAGATAGCAAATCACTCCAAGAGTTATCAATACCAATTCTAAATTATTTGAAGAGCCACAATAGCTAGCATCAAGAAGAGTTGTTGAGCATTAGATCAATTTGATAATTGATATTTTATTATTTAATCTTAAGATATATAAACACCATCTCGGACAATGAAAAAAATTAGAAGACAAGAGAGTTGCTTTAGATTGGAGCATTGAAACCATATTTGACCATGTGATTCTCCAGTCATGATATTGCCAAAGAAAGGTGGTAGATTACATATATTGCATCAAATAGAGAAGAAATACTTAATAAGATCACTATTAAGAATTAGTATCATATATCTCATATAAAAGATTTTCTTAGTCATCCTATAATGCTAAAAGGTTTTTTAGAAGTTTTATTTAAAGTCTAGATATCTCCAAGTGCAAAATCCAAGACATAGCACTTGGAAAACAACCTTCACAACTCAACGAGGATATACAAATGCTAATGATGCCCTCTAGTCATGATATTGCCAAAGAAAGGTGGTAGATTGCGTATATGCATCAAATAGAAAACACTTAATAAGATCATTATTAAGAATTAGTATCTTATATCTCATATAAAAGATTTCCTTAGCCATCCTTGTAATGCTAAAAGATTTTTTAGAAGTTTTATTTAAAGTCTAAATATCTCAAAATGCAAAATCCAAGACATAACACTTGGAAAACAATCTTCACAACTCAACGAGGATATACAAATGTTAATGATGCCATTAAAGTTATGTAATGCATTGGCTAGATTCATGAGATCGATAAGTAATATTTTGAGGTTGTAAAGTAAGAAGTTTGTTGTCATTGTTTATCTTGATGATGTATTCATTTATAATCAAGACCTAGAAGAACACCTCGAGCATGTGAGGAAAGTTCTCAAGATTACAAGAAAATCAACTCAAGTTTGCCATAAAAAGTGCAAGTTTGGGGAAGAATACTCTCATGTATCTTGATTTCATAGTTTGAAATTGTGAGCTTAGCCATGACTAAAAGAAGATTAAAGCCATCCAAGAGTTATGTATCTTGATGCCATTAGAGATATGTAATGCATTGCCTAGATTCACCAGATTGATATGTAATATTTTAAGGTTGTAAATCAAGAAGTTTGTTGTGATTGTTTATCTCGATGATGCATTCATTTATAATCAGGACAAGGAAGAACACCTCGAGCGTGTGAGGGAAGTTCTCAAGATTGCAAGAGAATCAACTCAACTTTGAAATAAAAAATGCAAGGTTGGGGAAGAAGACTCTCCTCTATCTTGATTTTAGAGTTTGAAATTATGAGCTTAGCATTGACTAAAAGAAGATTAAACTCATCCAAGATTATCAAGACCTCATATAACTACTTAAGTAAAAAATTCTATTGGAACTTTGTTAATAACTTCTTTGAGATGTCTGAACTTTTATATGTGATTTTGACTTGAGAGAATCATAAATTTGACTAGAAAGAATTTCACGAGACAACTTGAAATTCAATAAGATATATACATATACATACATACATACATATATATATATATATATATCAATATTAGTTTCACTTATTCTTCATTAGTCATTTGAACTAAAAGCTAATACCCTAAGTTATGTCATAAGAGTTGTTTTGATTGATGTAAGGAAGACATTTATTTTTTATTTAGAATTGCTACAAAAGTCACAAAGAAACTATCCAATTTATAAGAGAATTGTTGGCTTTACATTATGACTTTAGAAAGAAACAAAATGTGCATTCAAACTGTTGCTCTATCTAGTATCTCCAAATGCAAACCAAATTATAGTAAGCTTGACACATGAAGTAAATGTCTTATCTGTAATAGTTTGGCCTTGTAATAAAATACGAGAAGGCTAATTTGAACAAATTGATAGATATTCTCTCTCAATCACCATTTTTGCTCTTTGCTTTTGCATTGTGATGTAGATTCAACCTAAGGTGCTTGAGTGCTTCATAAGATATTATGAAGATTTAAATTTCAAGGGAGTTCATGAGGATTTATGATAAGGATGATTGAGTATTTTTTTTTTAATATGGATTGTTACACAAGGGTTGACAACTCTACATATCTCAAGATGGAGAGATATGATAAGATGGCTTTGACAGGCGCATATCTCAAAGGTTATTAAACATTTTTAAGGGACAAAAGTTGTAGAGATCATTTATTTGTTGTGCATGCCAGTCGACATTGTTTGAGGTTGTGTTGTACTTTATTGCTCTTCAAATCTTGCAAATTGAAAGAAAAGATTGTATGCACCTTTGCAATGCCCATGAACCCTAAGAGAGCATCTCAATGAATTTCATCAACGAATTACTAACCATATGGTAAAGAAATAACTATTTGTTATACCTCGCCTAATTTAAATCCAATAAAGCCTAATAAAATACATCCAAACATTAATTTACTAGGTAAAATAAGAGTAAGAACCTAAACACAAAAGACAAAAAATCAAGCAATGGAAATAAAAAAATATCATATCATAAACCATATGTCAACTTTAAAAAGACCAAATAAAAGCAATACACATATTCTCAAAACTGTCAAATATACAAAAAACTAAAATAGAATACAGGCATGTCATCTATTAAAAAAATATAATAGAAGTCCTCACATACAAAAAACCTCATGTGAAATTTTATAAATATAACATAATCTCTCACTCCATATTTCAAATTATCATCTAAGGACTCTTAGCTCTATAGATGTCTGCATCTTGACGTATAAAATAAGTAGAGGATAAACATAATATGCTTAAACTACTTGCTACAAATATAATGACAATATAAAGGCACAAATACGAAATTAACAATAAAGAATGAGAAACGATTAACCATTGCATGAAAATCTATAACAAATTATGCATATAAGAAATCATTGACTGAATGCTCGTATGCATCGTGCTTATGTATGTGCACAATTATCACATAATATTGTTATTATATTGTACTTATATTGTATCACATAATTTACTTTCTTTTATATTCATTTTTCATCATTTCTCAATTCATTATTTATTTTTTTGGGCTCATATTTCCTCATGTGATCATTATCTCGACTCTTGTAGATCTTATATCATATCATTATCAATTATGGAAACATTGCCCCATATGACCAAAATCTTTTGTTGAAGAGGATGGGGTTTCTTGCATGTTATGAACCTATCTTTGAGTGCTCACATCACCAAAGGGATGTCTATCTCATTTATCATGAAGCTTTCGCTTCTATTTCCATGCTGATGAAGATGGGGCCTCTATTGTAATGTGGCCCATCTCTAAGTTCTTATAATAGCAGTGGTGGTGTCTATCTCATCTATTAGATAAACTATAAGATGGAGCTATAAAGAAAATCTTTATCTTCATTTTTCTTTCTTTTTTGTGATCTCTTAGATCACTAGGCCTAAGTGACTTTTTTTCTTCTCTTTTTTTTCTTTTTTTTTATTTATTTCTTTTATTTCTTATCATATGCTTTTATTTATAGTATGAAATATATATATAGATATACGCATACACACATATATATATCAATAATAATAAAGTATTATTATATATCATAATATATGCAAATACTCATATCATAATGCACTTTGTAATAATAGTTCAAACAATTAAAATAAATTAACTCTCTTAACTCTCTTACATCATAGTTAATTAATTTACTTATTTGATAACTCTGAGATATTTCTTCCATGGCATTTCTTTTTCTTTTTTCTATTTCCTACATAATTCTCGTTGCATATCCTCAATAATAATTTATATCTCATTTTCAACTTTAAAGACAAGCATGTACTTGCTTTCTCACATTTTGTTTCTCATTCCTCAAATCTATTTATTATCTATAGCAAAAATATTTAAAAAATTTATTTCAAATAATCCCTCAAAGACCTTGCAAAAATAGTTGAAATCAATGTTTTTGGCTTCAAATATGATCCCCTACATCGTATTGGACAATCTTCAATAGTTATAGGTCAAACAAGGGGCCTCAACATGATATTAGACAATCTTCAATAGTCATAGTCAAACAAGGGGTTGAATAGACGATTGCTGCTAAGCCTTCTCTTGAACTCATCGTATTTGTCCAATCACCACATCGTATTATACGATCTATGGCCATTAGTTGGAGAAGGGATAAAAAATGTGCAACCATAGTAGGGCATCTCTTGAACCCCAATTATGCTTTTGTCCAAACAGAGCATTGTACTGTATGAACTTTAGCAATCAATGGTAGGACAAGGAATTGGAAGAACGATCGCTATTGCATCTCCCGAAACTTATTTTACCTGTCTGATCAGAGCATTGTATTATATGGTCATCGATCAACTTAGCTGCTCCTCACAACATATTAAGCTGATGAACCTTTGCCAATCCTAATTATGCAGATCATACAAATGATAGTTCCATTCATTTTGTATGATCACTGCAGTTGGAAACAGCAAAGGGCCACCTGACCAAACTTGGCCAAATCCAAAATATCCAACTCCACAACACACCCTAAGCAGCAAATATTTGGTTCATGAAGAGGAACCTAGTTGGAATTATATCTTTAATGCATTATTTTGACAAGAACGAGATCTGTGAATTAGGTGATGATTCAAAGAGGAGGTTGAACCTCATCAATGAATCAATATTAGCATAGTGATCAATGGCATTCGGTAATGTTCATGTGTGCAAAATATTTGCAATTGAACCTAATAGAAAACATTTGGACTTCCACAATTTTATTGGTTCTCCTACACATTATATTTTGACTTATCATGACAACTATAACCAAAATACTTAGATTCCTTTTTTTCTTTTGAAATTGTTTTTTTTTTTAATTCGTAAAGCTCTATATCCACAAAGCATGCCATAAGCATTTCTTCTTCCCTCATTGAAGAGGAACCTAGTTGGAATTAGGTGATGATTCAAAGAGGAGGTTGAAGCTCATCAATGAATTAATATTAGCATTGTGATCAATGGCATTCGGTAATGTTCATGTGCAAAATATTTGCAATTGAACCTAATAGAAAACATTTGAACTTCCACAATTTTATTGGTTCCCCTACACATTATATTTCGACGTATCATGACAACTATAACCAAAATACTTAGATTCCTTTTTTTTTTCTTTTGAAATTGTTTTTTTTTAATTTGTAAAGCTCTATATCCACAAAGCATGCTGCCATAAGCATTTCTTCTTCCCTCATTGATAGCTTATAATTATTTTTTGATAGTTTACATGTATTAATGAGCACTACGTATTCAGGAACCATATGAGTGTTATTATTTATCGGATATTCAAGCTGGTCTTGGAGTGAAGAGGAGACAAATGATTGCTATTGCACTTCTGGTTGGTAATGACCATTGTATGAATGGTGTTTCAGGCTTTGGGGTTGAAACCGCACTCCGTTTTGTAAAGTTGTTTTCAGATGAAGAGGTTTTGGAAAGGTTCGTTGTTTTTTATTAGGTCTATTTTCTTCCAGTCTCTAAGAAAGTGTTATGTTTATATTTATTGGTAATTGAATGCAGATTATCTGAAGTTAGTGAAGGAATTATTCCTGCATTTCCTGGGGATGCTGGTTCTTCTATGGATCATGCTGATGAGCCCACTTTTAATGGGGGTTTGGCTTGTGCAAGATCTTCTCATTGCTCACATTGCGGCCATCCAGGCAACAAAAAGGCTCATTTGCAGGTCGCTTGTGAGTATTGTGGCAATAATGGTTCTGAAATCTGCATTATGAAGTCTACAGGTTTCAAATGCAATTGTCATGAGTGCAACAAGGTCCATAAATTTTATTATTTGATTTCTCTTCCTAACGAATTACCAGCACTAGTTATATCACAGAAGCAAATTCCATGATGAAGATTCATGAATATAATTTTATTCTTGTGGGTTAAACTTGAGAAGCTTATGTACAATTTTATTCTAGCCCAGTATAATTAAAATCCAATTGCATTAGCTATTGCAGTACTTTTCTTGACTAGTAAGTTTATGATTTTAACTTGTTTTAAATTGTCAATTAGTTAATGAGCAGTTGCCCTAACCCCCTACATTGCTTCCCCCCTACATTGCTTCAGAATTAGCACAATTGATTTTGTTTGAAATTAATTTCAGGATCGTATTGCTAAAGAGCGAAGGAAGCAGGAAAATTGGCTGATAAAAGCTTGCAAGAAGATTTCTGCAGAGCAGAATTTTCCCGACAAAGATATCATCAACATTTATCTGACTGTTAACCATTGGCATGAAAGTGGTATGTCCTTGATAAGTAGTATTCCCATTTTTTATGTAGAAATGAAATATTTTTTGTGCTTAGTGTGCAATAGATGAAGAAATAAGATATTTAGTGGTAGAATAATTGTTGGGAGCAAACAAATGCTAATGACAATGCATGGAAGTTGTCTAGAAGAAACATAGAATCATTGGGAGAAAGACATCACAAAGAAAACAAGAATTTAACATTATTTTCACAAAAGAAAGCTAATGCAATCTCTTTTTCTCTTTCTTCTTTTAGGATTTTCTCATAAGAGGTAATACATATAGGGAACTCAATAACTCTTGATCATATAATTGTAGTAACTCAAATCATAAGTGATACATAAATTCAATTAATCCAAATACAACTATGAGTCTAGTTATGTTTAAGCGAAGAACATAATGCATACCTTGAATTCTATAACGTTGGCCCCAACACGTAGTGACTACCATCAACACAAGTTTAAGTTTTTTTAAGTTAAAAGAAATTTTCTTACATTGATGCTACAACTTATTGAATATCTATTGTCTATGTATATCCTAATAATAATTATATTTTGTGGGCCATTTTCTTGATCCAAAAAGGAATATATCATATCTAAGGGCCTTTTTACTAAACATACATGTGTTGCAGATGCCTATACACTGTGGTTACACACCATTTGCAATGATGGTTGCTAAGAAAACTTGTTATTCCCTTTGTGCATACAAGCTAACATAAGCTCAAAATTAAAGATGTTGAAATTAAAGAAAACATGCTGAAGTTCTCTGTCTCTTATTCGTGTTTATTCATCTGCAGCAATCCATAGCCTGCCTTTTAAATGGGATAAAGTTAATGTTGAAGATCTGGTTGACTACTTAACTTTCCACCTGCATTGGGAGCCATCTTATATCAGGAAACATGCTCTTCCTATGTTGTCAACTACCTTCCTAAGGGCGATGGCATCAAGACCAGAAGAAGTCCTTCTTTTGTACGATCAATACGAATTTCATTCCATCAAAGGAGTGAAAACTAGACATGGCCATCCCTATTACTTGGTCAAATGGAAGAAAGCAATTTATAGTCTGGATAACAATGCCCATTACCTGATCAATGAAAATTCAAACTCCGACCTCGACGATGAATCCATGGACGTCGCTGATGAACCGGATGTCCCAACTATTCTTGTTGACGAAGGTGGTTGTTTTTTGGTAACGGAGGAGAATATGGAGCTTGTACAAGCTGCTTTCCCCAAAGCTGCCGCGAAGTTTTGTGAAGAAAAGGTGAGCATATCTTCATTCTTAACTCCATTTTTCAGCTGAGATCAGTACGATGTAATGTAATATTAGTTTCTTTGTTGTAAGTGTTAGTTTTCTTCGGAACTAATCTTTCTGCTTCATTTCTGCAGCAGTCGAAAGAGAAGAGAAAATCGCTGAAACCCAAATCAGGCAAGAACGAGTCTCCCAAATCCAGCCGGGTTCAGCTCAGCATTACAGAATTCTATCGGTCCACTAAACCAGCGCCACATGGCACGCAAAAGGGCGTGCAAGGCGAGTCGTCCTCACCCAGAAGCAAAAAGCGACCCGCTAATTTGGATCAGGAAATTCCAAAATTAGTCAGGCGGCGGCTGTTATTTGACTAATTTATTAAATTACTTTGGTCCTTTTTTGCCCCTTTCTTTTCTGGACCTGTAGCTGTACTCTGCTGCTATGGCATGTAATTAATCTAAATATATTATTCTGTAAACTAAAATAAATATTTCATTTTCGACATATATTTCATCTCACGTGACCTTATCTAGTTTGGTCTCTTTTCAAAGGTTTGGATTATAATTATATTATTTTAATTTCTAATGGACTATAATATTATTTATTCATGAAACAGTTGAATTGCTACAACCTTTTTTTTTACAAATTTCATAAAATTTAAAGCACCCGTAATAGGAAAAAAACAACAACAGGCACTTTTTATCCTTGTGCTCTTTAGTAAGAAGAGCAAAAATTTAGTTATAAATTTATGATTACGGTAGAATCTCAGAGAGGAGAGTGACTCCAAAGCGGTACATCTCCGCCGCACTCGCCGTCGTCGAGCCACTCGAAACCTTCTCCGTAATTGGCAGGGAGGTACGACATCGACCCATCTGCGTATCCGTACCCCTCGAAGTCCATCCACTGCAACTGGAACTCGTCGTATGCCGGACCGGCGATCTCCGCGGGTGGGGTCGGAGTGTCGTCCTCCGGGGGAACGGCTCCCGGTGGAGGGCGGAAGGCCTCGGCGGCCTGAGCGGCGGCGCGCTGGATGGAGCGCGGGGAGGCAGGGGAGGGGAGCACGGGAAGGAGGCTGGCCGAGTCGGCGAAGTTGAGGCAGGCCTGGCGGCCACGGAGGGCTAGCGCAGCTACGTCGTGGGCTCGGGCGGCCATCTCTGCGGTGGGGAAGGTGCCGAGCCAGATACGTGACTTCTTGTTGGGCTCCCGGACTTCGCATACCCATCGCCCGGCTCCGCGGAGGCGGACGCCCTTGTAGACCGGGTGGCGAGTCTCGCGGAACTTGGTGCGTCCGGCGCGGCGCTTCGGTGGAGCGGAGGAGACCGTGGCGTATCCTTCCGAGCATTCGTAGTCCATTTTCGTGTTCGGGAAATGGAGCAGTGAGTGAGTACTGAAGAGAGGTTTGGGGTTATATGTTCGGGGATGCGAAGGGTTTAAATTGAAGAGGAGGCGCGAACGGGACACGCCTTTGCCAGCTCGGGAGGGGGCAAGGCCAACTGGCGTACGGGAGGGCGGCCACTGATCATGTTTATGACTTGTATGTTTTTTTAATGAGTTCACTAACGAAGATTAAAAATCTTATTAACGCGGGATGTGGGCCACAGGGTGAGCTATAGCCAATGGAGAACCGAGAAGTGTGGTATTCTGGAAAATGGATGAGACGAATCGTACGGGAGCGAGGAGGAGGTGCCGATTTGGGACACGATGGGTCGAAAATGAATATGGCGCGTAACGGCTGGATTTATCCAGTAGCTGGTCTTGTCGTTGATGTAGATATGGAGGAAAAAGGGCTTGCTGCTTGAATCTTGAATTGACGGTTCGGTTAAACCGGTTTAGATTTTTGACTCGACTCTCGATGCGACCATGCGGTTTCGAGTTTCATCTCATGATGCTTGTTGTTATTTTACAGTCGGTAACTATTTGTTTCTATTTTTGTCAAATTAATTAAAATAATTTTTCAATAAAATAAAAAAATAAAAGCTTCAATAGCACAAGATCTAAAAATATACCAGTCATATTTTACAAAAACCAATAACTGATCTGATGGTTTAAGCATCATCTCAGGCGTTGTTACAAATTTTTGCTAAGATTACCGATTTTCAATGCTCATAAAATTATATATATATATATATATATAAGCTTAAATGTGTTAATGTAAGGAACATGGATTTATTATAAATTATAAATTTATCAAAATTTTTGTAAAATAATAAATTCTACATGAGAAAAATGATTAAATATTATGTTTTATATTAAAATAAAATTTTTTGAAGCGCCTAACAATTAAAAAGATATACAACAATGTTCAATTTTTTTGTACAAAATTGAACAAACTTATTGGACAATCTAATCACATGTTATGTTAATCAAGATATATCAAGGTTGAAAATGATAAGTAGTTTGATCAGTGAAGTTTCAAGAAATATTTAATTAAAAACTAAGAAAAAAATATGTAATCAGTTATAAAATGATATTAAAAATAGAGAAAAAATAAGAAAACTTATGAAAGTACAAAATTGATTAAATTATGTGATTCAATGATGTGTAAGATTAGAAATAGAAATCTTAACATAAGTCAAACTAATAACAGATGATTTTTTTAGATAAATTTAATAATTATAATATAAATATAATTATTATTATATTAATTATATGATATACTATCATGATTTTGATTATTTTATTATTAATTTGATACATGTGTTATGTTATCATTCTTGTACACTATTTAAATATAGAATGCTAAAATATGATAACAAGACATAATGTGTAATACAAAGAGAGAATTAGAAGAGTATGAAAATATAACATCATAAATTATATGATTATTATTATATATATCAATTGACATGGTATTATGATATGATATGATAAGATAAAAAATTTATTTTTCTATAATATTATCTTTAACTCAAGATGTGATAATGTTTGTTATGATTGTGCATTATATGAGATAAGATATAATAAGTGTCGATGAGACATTAAAGCCTCTTATGACTTGTTAACTTTTCTTATGTTTTTTCAAACACATAAACACACACATCACACACATGATTACAGACCATGTTATGATTTGTTACTAGTTGTCATCTGATTTGTTAGAGAAATGAATATAGTTATAAATCATGTTTTAATTTGTTATTAACTTGCCTTTTGATTTTGCTAGAGAGACAAGTATGATTCTAGACCATTATAATATTCTAAAAATTTACTTTTATGTAATATATTATAAATGAGAAATTATATACTTGAGCTTATAAACATTTATCTTTGATAACCAAAATTTATGTTTTATGAAATTGATATGACAAAATAAAATAATAATATGTTTAGTTACATCTCTAAAATATATGCTTATTTATAGTATAACTAAAATTTAAAATTAAGTATATAAAACTTATTGATGAAAATTTATCATTACTTATTTTGTGATTTTTAGAGTTTTATTTGATTTATTATAAATTTTTAAATTCAAAAGATATAAAAGAATAATTTATATTATAAGTAGTTAGAATTCACTTAATAGGGTTAAGTGAGTAATTTAAACTCTTTACTCCTTAAGCTACAAGATATAAGAAAGAATATGTGTGCAACAAGTTATGGAGCAAGGAAAGAAATTAAAAGTGGTTATTGCTAGGAAAAAGAAACCTAAAAGTCGGAAGAGAAGAGTGAGAAAAGTTAATATTTGCTTTGAGAGAGAATAGGTGAGTAAGAGTTTTAGAAAATAAAAAATTGTTGATTGCAACTATAATAAGAGGAAGAAACATATGTGAATCTAATGAAAAATTTCAACAAAAAGAGAGTTAAACTTGGAGTAAGACAAGTTTAGAGAAGATAATCATTGCTATAACAAATTAAGAGTTTTGGAAGGAAGCTACAACTAAAAGTAGAAAAATAAGGGAAACATTTGCCCTGTAGGCATGAGGAATACAAGAAAGGTAAGATTCCAATAATATGTTTAATTTGGATTTTGAATTCAATTTTATATAATATAGTGAGTTGGATTAGTTAAAAAGCAATTAGATTGTTGTTGTTATGTTATTTTCAAATCTAATTTATTAAAGAAGCTTTGTTTTAGGGAAAATTAAAGATTAAGTTTTAATGAATTAGTAATTTGTGTGGTTTTTGAATAATACAGAGTTTCTTATTATAATTAATCAATTCAATTTTATAAGTTTTTTAAATGAAGATAAGAATTAGATTGAGCTAAGAGCAAAGAAATTTGCAATATTCTCACATCTATCCAAACTAGACTATCATATAATAGACTTGGCAGATGGTACGTCAAGGCTATATGTATTGTATGCCAAGTTGACAAATGGTATATATGTTGGACTAAATGATCCAATGGATTGTCTAATAGTTTAAAATTTGGAATTTTGAAGGTTTTGTAAAATAACCAATTGTGATTAAAGAGAATTAGAGAAAATGTGATAGTTTATATTTTAAAATAATAATAGTTAATAGTCATGGTTCAATATCAAAATGAAGAAATTGTGATAATTTGTTCACAATTTTTCTCATGTAAGGAATCAAAAGAAAATAAGGAATATAAAACAAGGAATCTTTGAGAAATCAAATAAGTGAATTTAAATTAATTATAATATAAGAAATGTAATTCTTTATTTTATTAAAGTACATTTATTTAATAAAATACCATGACATCAAGTGATTATGTATTTGTATTCTAATAGTTTAATATGAAATATAGTTGAGAAATTATATATATATACTAATAGTATATATTAGCTATATATACATGATATATATTATGTGATAGATATATTAAAACATAAGAAAAGAAAAAGATGACAAAGAATAAAAAAAAGAAAAAAAATGATATAATGAGATCATGTAAGTCTTACATCCACATTAGTGATAATGTTATATTATAATATGATGTTATGATATGGTGATATATCATGAGATAAAATAAATTAAAAAATAATATTATAATTTCTTTAGGATATTATCTCATCATTAACATAATATATGAATATCCATTAGCCCATAATCTTAAGCTTAATGATCATAATTTATAAATTATATTATAAGATGATATTAATGAGATACAAAAAATCAGAGAATATGAAGAGTGAATATTGGGTGATACCTTTAGAGAAAAACCATTAGATAAAGAGTGGCTCATAATGGACTTTTAGATGAAGAGATACTGTGATGAATTATCCCATATCGATTATTGAGATAATGATTTTTGTGTTTATTTGAGATGTAATTGTCTTAAGATATTGAAGTTTCTTTTGAGAGAAAAATCTGCTTGAGATAAAATAAAGTGATACAATGAGAAAAAACCTCAATATACTGAGGCTATGATATCACATTTGATATCATAACTAACCTTCTACTAGTCTAATATAGTTTAAGGATAAACTAAGAAAATATTAACAAACTTGTGACACTTAAGATCAAAGAGAATAATGAGTAAATGTCAGATGATATCTTAAGAGAAGAATCATTAGATAAAGAATAGTTCTTGGTAAATTTTTAAGTAAAAGATATAAGAATGAATTATTCCATATTAGTTATTAAAGGGGTGATTATAATATTTATATAAGATGTTATAATTTTAAGATACTTTTTAAGGGCAAAACCCACTTGGGTTAGGATAGAGTAACCCAAGAACAATGTATTAACAAAGCGGGACTATGATTTGATAATTAGAGACCTTATTCTTAGGTACTAAACATCAACCTTGATATATTATACTTTTACTATATGTATGATATGCTTAGACTAAAATATATTATTTATTGGGTTAGTATATAGTAGATTTGAATTAGCTTGATGTATTATGCATTAATCATAAGATGGATGAAAACTCTATTGCTCCTCAAAATTTCTTAAAATTTGATGCTTCTAAAGAAATTTAAAGATTAATTCATGCTTTCATAAATTAATATAAGTTAAAAACATTAGTAATTACATATAAAATTAAAGATTTACCAAATATGTTCTTCTTAATCCCTTAATTCTCAAGCTTTATCGTGTTACATCCCGTCTTTCTTTTGGTTTCTTATTTCTTGGTATGGTTGCAACTCTTCTTTCTTAATAATTGTAACTCTCGTTCTTTGCTCTTTCTTAAATTTCCAAACAACTTCAAAACTTCTCTTAAGAAAAGTATGCTTTTCTTTCCCTAATTTTCTTGTACTTAACTTTTCAAAACCTCTTAAATTCCTCTTCCAAGCTTCTTAACTACCTTCTCCCTCTTTATGCCTTTTTAGTCTTATTAAATCACATTCTCTCTCTTTCTTATTTAATTTATCCAATAAACAATTTAAGCAATGGCATAAATTTTGACAAAATATTGTAATACCCTCATTAACTCTATAATAACTATTAGTCAATTTTTATTTTAAAGATTCCAAATAAAATAATTTAATTTTAAAAATTTATAAATTAAATATTGTTAAATTTCTTTAAAATATTCTTAATTTAAAATTTAAAAAAATTATAAATTGGCATGTTTTTTTGAGATACAACTAAAAATTAATATTTTAATCCATCTTAATCAAAACTTAAAATACTAATTTTAATTATCAAATATTTATATTTATATTTATAATATCTTAACTTCAATATTTATAACATGTTATATAAAACAAAATTTTAAAATATTACAATTGGTATTAAAAATTCAAAGTAATATTTTAAGAAAGCTTTTGAAAAATGAGCTAAGAGCTAAGATTTGTCTCAATGACTTTGAGGAGAAAAGGGTGCATTTGACCAAGATATTTTGTGGAGTTGACTCTTATATCAAGAGAGTTAATAGTTTTTTTTAATAAAAATTAATATGTTCTTATATCTTTTGTTTGTATATTTTCTCTTATTTATAGATTTCAACAAAGACAAGTCTTTGGACTTATATTTCTTATTGAAAGTATCTAAAATATCTAAAACTAAATTAAATATATGCCTTTACCATCCTTTTAATTTTTACCTTTCAAAAACATCGATGTCTCTATCATTTGAACCACCTTAACTTTTGAATAAAAAAGAGCAATGATTATTTTATCTATAATAACATCTCATTTTTCTCACTTTTTATATCATTAACTCCCTTCTTATATCAACATACATATCAAAATTAATGAACCTAACCTTGCTTGTAAGATTAAGAGAACTCCCTCCTTCTCCATTAACAATAACCCCATAGATAAGCATATTCCCTTAATAGCTCATCTTTGCTTCTAAATAAAAAATGGTCTTGATGTTATCCATCACCCTACCAAAAATTCTTAGGCTTTGCCTCATAACTTATCTTCTCTTTCCTAATAAGCAAGTGTGACATCATCAATCTCATCTTGCCCACTTCTTTCCTCCTTAAGAAATGAATTGAAATTCATGATCATTCTTTGACAAACATGTTATGTTTCCTTTGTTTAGTGAATTTAGGTCAAGAAGCTATGTTTGCTAATAATATGGTCGATACTAAAAGTTAAAACTTCCTCAAGAACAATAGGCATTCCCACTAACCACCTTTCATATGTATATCTTAATAAGAAAGTTTGTTGAATATGCTTTTTGGGATGATTATAGAGTGGAATGAGATAGCAAAGTGCTCTTATCCACCAATACTACATGAGTCATGATGTTATCATTAGCTCTAACTTTCTTTAATGACAAATATTCACTTTCAAAAAGGACTCATGTCATGCTCTTGCTAGCTCAAATTGTAGTAGCCATGTTTCAAAAATTAGTTGTTTGCACAAGAAAAACATATGAAGATTGGGTTAAATTTATTAAAGAGTTTCTTGTTTGCCTTAACTTGCATTTAATGCCTATATATGACCCACTAAATGATTCTCCCAATAAGTCAAGGGATTAGTATTAACCTCAAATGTATAATCTTAATTTTTCATATCTAATGCACCATAAAAAATTACTATTATTAAGTTTGGAGGGTAATGTACAATGGGATAAGAATGATAGGGCAAGATATGTAAAGAGAATTGTAAGACATTCCTTAGGCATAATTTTGGACCTCTTAAGTGCTTAATGTTTCATTTTTTTATTTTTAAAGCCAAATCAAGTGTTCTTGGCATAAATCATACAACAAAAAATTGTAATATGAAGTAAAAGGATATAGAGGTTCATGGGCAAAAGATAATTGCTCACATTAAAGATGAAAAGAGAAAGTAGGATTGCTCTCTTAGATCTCTTATGAAGATGGTTGTGGTGGCTTAACTAAGGTGCAAGACTCAACCAATGGGTTTTGAGAGAGAGGATAATAAGGTTGTTAGTTTAAAGGACTAAGGGTTAGACTTGCAATAAAGAGAGAGTTAAAGGAGTTAGCTATATGGTTAAAAGGGCTAAACTTAATGATGGAGAATGAGATAAGATGAGATTCTACAATGGGATCTAAGTGGGATATTGCAACAAAAATTATGATAATGACAATGAAAGTAATTATAAATGTAACTTAGATATCTTTGAACCAAATCTGAAAATATAACCTATGAAAGTGTCTGTATGTAGGGAGTAATCATTCCAATATGTTTAAAAATTAAGAAGAATAAAGTAACTTATAAGACAAAAACAAATAAAAATAATAATCAAAATATTTATGTAAATAAATATTTAATAATTATTTCTTAGATTTGACACTATAGAATTTATATGTAATTTTTTTGCATACATTAATCTTTCATAAAATTGAGAAAATTCAACATCAAAGATTATTTGATGAAGTATATATAATGATAAGTCCAACTCATATATAGCATTACTCATGTTCTTATATAATTTAGATGTTTTCATATTAAAATTTTTAAATTTTAAAAGAATATAGCTCTTTAAGTAAATACATATTAAAAATTAGTCACTATCATCACATTTTCATAGAAACATAATTTGTTTTCCTAATTTAACATACTTAAAATTATTAAACTTAATATAATATTTTATTAAATTAAACATACAATAAAAACTATTTTAAGATGCACATAAGAAATATATAATAATATTCATAGATATGTCTAAAATATTTTAAAGATTCTTAAGACTTAGGTCATGGGTTATTATTTTTTAAAGTCAATTTCTTTTTTTTCTATCTCTTCATACTCTGTTTTTCTTATTATTTTTTCTTGAATTTTAAGATATACTTATATTAATAGTTCTTATGCTTAATCTTTTCACATTTATAACAAATTTTAGTCTCATTTTGAAGATAATTTTTAAAGATACTCTGAACTATTTGAACTCCAAATGAATAAAACAAATCAAGCTTAATAATTATCTTAAATGCTTTTATAAATGAATATAATGATTTATATTTGAACTTTATAATTACTAAAGTTTGGAATCCCTCCACTAATTTAACAATGTCATTAGCATTCTTAAGTGTTTGAGAATAATACAACTCAATTTTCTTCTGATCTCTTACATAAGTTATAAAATAAATCTTTTGGTTAATTATCAATCTTTATCAAGATTATCAATCCTAGCAATTAAATATTCAAATATTTCATTATAATAAAGCTATCTTGTTTTGATATATATAAATATTTATGTAATTTCTTTTTATGTGACATAGAAATTTATAATATGAGTAGAAATATTTTACTTACTAATTTTACATGATCATTAAAATTTCTAACATATCTAGTTTTTTATTTATAATAATATTAAATATATTAATTTTATTCTCAAAATGTTTTAAAATTTTCATTTGGTTATAACTAAGAGACAAAATGAATAAAAGATATGATTAAAATATTTAAAAATTTTCTTATATTGTTTAACTAAAATAATAATATAAATAAATTCAAATCAACTCAATTAAGTTAACTGAATAATTCTAAGATAAAAAATAAATCATATGTTTTTTAAATTAGTAGTAAACTAAGAATAATATAAAAAAGATAATAACACGATTACAAAATACCTCTCTTTAAAAATCTAAATTAAACACCAAAGCTAATAGTATTTTAGGTGGGCTATAAAAATCAAAGAGAAACACTTTTAATTGCCACCCATGGATTTCTAGATAGGTTTACTTAAGGTTATAATAAGGCTTTTAAATAAGTCAAAATTTCGTGAGAACTATATTCATAGTCTATAAGTTTGTAACTTAATATACTAATTTTAAAGTTGAGAAAATCTTATTAAATAAAAGAAAAATGGACATAAAAAATTTAAGGTTATAACTTTTCTAAAATCATTAATTGTCAAATATTTCATATTTTTTTACCAAGCATTTGAAAATGATCTTCTATTTGAACCATATAGATGATGTGGTGAAAACACTAATTTACTCAAAATCTATACATATGCTATCCCAAAGTCTCTTGAAAACCTCTTTTAAAAGTAGTTACCTAATATGTTCTGGAATGAGTTAAAAAACCATATCAGTTCGAGCATTGGCAACTTGGTTCAATCGATCGAGGTAGTTCAATTAAAATGTGATCATAAACTCAAGTCGACATTGAGTCATTCACACATGCAGTACATGTACCAGTCTAATTTTAAGTTGGTATGGAGCGGGCGAATTTGTGTTAATTCACATATTAGGGTTCTTGATTCAAAGCTTCTAAGGATAAAGGTGGTAAGCATTTTATTGGATGTAATTCAAGATATAGCTAGGGTGATGGATGCTCATGTGACAAAATTAGAGTTATTATGGTTTAACGTGCTTGTGTTGTGTGCAAGGGATAACAGCTACCTTGTGTGGATTAACGAGGTTGCTCTCACGAAAGCCATGCAAGTTGTATTTAGAGGTCAGGAATGAAGTTGAGGGTAGATATAAGCTTGCATAGCTAGTTGTAGAGGATGATTATCATCAATAACAATGACTTGTGGCAGAGAGCCCAATGAAGATATTTTTAAATTTTTTTAAGCAATTTGATCTATGAAATTGATGATAGGAGGCAAGTGGAAGTTAGAGATGGTGTAATTAAGGGAAGCTTTCATTTGTTAAGAATAGCAAATCATCACAATGGTTGGAGCACCACGAAGGAAGCTCTAATACTGAAATGATAAAGATGTGATAAGAAGAACTCGAAGAGTTAGATGTTAACTTGGCGATATCAAAATGATGGAGGATGAGTTAAAAGAAGAGCTCCTATAACTAGATCTTGGCCTTCTCTAATACAAAAATTGATGGAGAATGAAGGCATGAGGAATCTCTTACAATTAGATTTATATCTACTTTGATATCAAAATTAATGGAGAATGAAGCATGTTTAAATCCTATAGTAGGATATCATGTTAGAAATATTGATGACAAAGAAGACAATAATAATAGATGTAAATATGAAGTGCAATTTGGATATCTTCAAATCAAAACTTGAAAAAACCTAGATTGTGGCATACATGTATGATAAAAAAGAAAACTATAGTTTCAATAAACAAGCAATGTCATGTAAACAATCTTTTAATTCTTTTATTCCATATCATGAAAGGAATTACAAATGGAAAGAAAAATTCATGCTAATTAGAAATCCAAGTCAAACTATTCCTAAAACATGGTAACTTATTTTAAGAAAGAAAGTAAATGCAAATTAAAGTGATATCAATAATCAAATTAAAAGGTGATTTCTAATATTGAACTTATTTTAAGAGAGATGTCAAAAAGTTATCAAGAAGGAAATCTAAAAGGGAGGGTCACCCAATATGCATTCTCGAAAGTTTGTACTTCTCCCTAAAGATCCTCCAATGCTTGCCCAAATTATGAGTCCCCTTCTTGATTTATTTCTGGATAGTCATGAAAATGGTACTAAAGTGAAGTTATTGAAGTAATTGTTGAACCAACATTCAATGATGAATAACCAATAAACCATGATGAACCATCATAGGAAATGAACTATGACAAGCTTTAACATCTAAGAAGATTACTAAAATAAGCTTTGATCTAATTAGCCTTTGTTTAAGACATTATGACAAGTCTATACATCACTTAATTTCTATATACTAGAAGAGATCCAAAATATTTAAATTGTGTTAGCTCATCTCTATCTAGTTAGAAAAAATTTTGTTTTATAAAAAATCAATCATAGTTTGAGATACAATATTCTCCAAGTCATCTTTTGTCAATAAAGTATTCTCTATAAGTAGCCAATATTTTCAATGAGAAAAAAATTTATGAGGTACTAAATGATATTTCATTTGTGATAAACTTATTAAACTTCAAAAAAATTTGACATTAAAAGTATCATCAATTTTTCATCAAGTGATGTTAGATAAGAGTTAAACTAAAGTTTATATTTTAAAATTAAAAAAAAAGTCTACATAATATACATTGAAGACTAACTTATGAGATAATGAATCTTACAAATAATAATTTTTTAGATAAAACATGTATAATTTTTCAACTCTTAATATTTCTCTAAAATTAATTTAAGATGTTTCAAATAAGAATTATCAACATATCATCAAAATAAATAATCAAGAATTTTCTTATGAATGAATTAAATATTATATATATATATTATAATAATAGATTTAGGGGTAATATATTTATCCATATGTTTATTTTTATTTTTAAAGAAAATAATATCTTAAAAAAATGTTTTAAAATTTTCATATACATTGGATAATATGTCGCGATAGAATATTCTCCCCAAGCGAAGCGGTCAAGAATATTCTATAGCCAAGGCGCCGTCCAATTCATGGATTCGGACGTCCTCGACAACAGAATCTCTGCAGATCTCTCCCTCGTCCACGCCCATTCCGTACATTTAATTTCTAACCGACCTTTGGATGTAATATACATATTTTGCAAACAAAAATATCGCCCGGCTTACACGTGCAATATAATTAGCCATGTATTGGGCCCCACTCGAACGCGCTTTTTGGGGCTCATCCCAAGTTCCCGGTCGGTGACCGTTGCTTCTGCCGCTGCATAACCCGCCGCTTCCAACTGTCTCTTTGATAGGCCAATCTCGTTCTTAGGAAACTTCATGAATTCTCTGTGGGGCCCATTAATTAAAATAGTATGAACCAGAAGGCACATTGCCGGCTCTTAGGTTTCGTGGGGCGGTGCAGCATCTTCTTCCGAAGTCAGGATGCTGTTTTGACCTAGTCTTTGGTTTTTTTTTTTTTTTTTTTTTTTTTTTTTAATAAAAAGGTTGACAGTTACGTTTTGACCTTTTAAGGAGAAACGGAAACGCACTTAAACAACGATTTTATCGTTATGTGACTGTAATTAAACCAAATTAAATATAAAAATATATATATATATATATATATATATATATATATATATATATATATATATATAACATATACTTAATTCTTCTTATGAAGGATAAATTATATGGTTGGTTTAGGAATAATATTATATCATATAATCTTATTTAAAGATTTTGAGTATTAATGTCAAAAGACATCTTCAATTAATATTATTAAAATTATGGTTTTGTTACTAGAAATGATATATGAATAAAACTTAAATTTAGACAACTCCTATATTTTAAATACCTTGAAATTAAGATCTAGAATAAATGATTATTTAGATATTATTGAATTAAACAATAAAAAGTATTAATTTTTATATAACATTATGTTAAAATGTTGTATAAATATGGACATATCTAAATATAAATATTAAGATATTATATTTTTTGTAAAAATTAAATTTATTATTTTGTTATTCATATATTTTAATTTGAGTGTAATGTGATAAGTTAAACTATATATTAATCTAATACATCTTTAATGAAATAAATCTCTAGTTCTTCATGTTTTTTTATATCTATAAATAGAAATTATGAAGGCAATAATAAGCATAGCATGAGTCATGGCCATCCATCAATTTGAAAAAAGATTTTTTACTTCATTGTTTTTGTAATAAGAACCAAGCTAATAATGTGTACATGCTAAATGCATTAAACTCATATTTTATTATCTTGTTTATGACTTTTCTTGTTTTCTTTCTTTTATTAATATTATAGGATATTTTTTATAACTTTAAAATAGTATGAGAACTTTTTTCACATGTTCTTTTGTTTCTTATTCCTTAACAAACCATTTTATCACATATTTTTTATGTGGGTTCAAGGGTAGTAGTCATACCATTAATACAATGATAATCATCATTATCCTTAGCTAACTGTAATATTCAACTGGCTATAGAGAAGATAAAAAGAAGTATAGAGGCCAAAGCTATCTAAGAATGATGAAAAATTTAGAGAACATCTAAAATATGAGAGTAAGAGAGAATACTTTCACATTGGCTATAAGAGAAAAAATCTTAAACTACATAAGTCATAAGTTTTGAAAATGTGAGGTTCTTTTTTAAGAGTAACATAAGATTGGATCCCATGAGAACTCCATAGTTAAGTATATTTGAGTTGAAACAATTTTGAAATAGACGACTAAACAATAAGAGATCCCTTTAGAAAAAAAAACAAAACTTGATTAGCTTAGGATAATCACATATGATAATGTGATCTTTTATAAGATCCCAACCATTTTAATGAGATATTATTATAGACTTTTTGATACCTTATTTAAAAAATAAGATCTTTTTCTCAATAGTTAATGTAAGTTAATTCTTTTCTTTGAAGTCTTGCATAGAAGCCTCTTTCGGTCTAGCGATTCTTCTTAAAACATCTTCTAGCAATTACTCATTATCTTTATCAAGTTTTGTAAGTTCTTCAGCTTCTACTTGATTTATCCTTAAAGTACATTTGACTACTAGAGTTAGCTCTTATACCATATTTTTGTGACATCTTAGTTTTAGTATATCGATATATTTTTCATTTCAATCGTCTTATTTTGACCCAAGCAAATTTTGTCTTTAAATAACCTTTCCTCTTGGTTACCTATTTTAATATTTGGGATCTAAGGAGAATTTGCCCCTAAAAATTCTCTTGATATTTTAAGACTATAATATCTTATATAAATATTAATATTTTTATGACATACTATTTTTTTGGAGCCACTCATTTTCTTAAATCATTTTTAAAATCATTAAAGTATTAAAATTTTTAAAGCAAAATAAGTGACCACATAATAGAAAGCTTACATTTCTTTTCTAAGTACAAATAATATTATTATTATAAAGAATATTTAACAAACAATATTGCATGCCAACTAACATGTTTAAATGTCATAACAACTTCTAATGCATCATATATGCTAATGTCTAATACAATTACCTACAAATGAGTAAAGAAACTAAAAAAATGATCTCTTTCATCACTTTCTTAGAATCCCATGATGTGTATCAACATTATCTAAAATTATCAGGACATGTAATATACTAAGTCAATCAATATTAGCTCCATATAAAATAGTATAAGAATTACATAATAATAAAATAATAGATATACCAAATTTTAATGTTATAATTTATTAAAATCCTTTTAATTAATCATTTTTCTATTGAACTTATAATTCTCATTAATGAATTTATCCTTTTTAGATTATTAATTGTCTTTCGATTTTCAAGTCTAAAAATTTTCTTTAGGACATTAATCTTACTTATCATACCATAAGATGTACTCTCGTAACATCAGTAACACTGTTATACCCGGTAAAATATTATAGGTTTAATCTTCAATAATTCGAATTGGCTGGGATGATTTCAGATCGACAGTAGGTTGAGCCAGGAGCTCAATTGGAGGCTATTGGAATTTCTGAAATTTTCTGGGGATTTTTCGGAGCACCAAGGAATTTTTAAGTAATTTTCCCTATTTAATTAGATTTTTGGAAATTCGAAAATCTATTTAAATTGGTCCATTAAACCGGAAATTGGTTTTTTACCGCGCATGAACCGGACCGGAGCGGTTCAGCGAAGGCGGGGGCGGTTCGCCGAGTGCGTTTGCGCGTGCGTTTAGATAAGCCGCGGATAAGCGGATCGGACGGACGAAATCAGCGGTGGAGATTAACCGGTTGATCGGGGTTAAGCGGCGTTATTAGAAGGTCAACCGGCACTTAATGTGTTCTTAACGGGTTAATACCGGTTTAAAGCGGGGTATTTAACCCGAACTGTTCGACTGTTAGGGTTAGGATTTCGAACGGCCGGAGACGAAGCTTTCGCGGCGAACGGCGATATTTTCCGGCAGCCTTTCAAGGGGCTTTTTGTACCTGGAGGTTCGCGGGACCGAGGAGAATCGATTGGTACCGGTTTCGTTCTGCGAGGAGCAGCGGTTGGTCGCGTGCGAGCTTCACCGTCGCCGGAGAAGAAAGGTAGGAAATTTCAGTTTAAATTAGTTAAATTGGCAAATTAAAAATATGAATTATTTTGCAATTAGCTACCGGAGCATGCGAATTGTGGTTTTTTTGAAATTTATTAATGCAAATTATTGATTTTAGCATTTTAGGGTTTTCGGAAAAATTACACCCGCCGAATTTGGAAATTTTACCGAGCAATTGTTGATTCGATTATGTGCTTAATCATGTTAAGATAGTATCAAATGCTGAAATTTGTTTAATTTCATAGAATTGTTAAAATGAGGATTGGATGAAACTTTGGCGGAAATTTTGATTTGAATTTTAGAAATTAGTGACATTATTGACAAATTAGGATAGTACGAACATCGGATTTTACTTCTCTTTGATCTCGGTCGCCTGAAATCGACGGGGAAAACGAAATTTTCCGGAGGAATCGTCGGCTAGGGTTTCGCGGGCGCCGGGCGGAGGAAGGAGATGGATTATATTAATTTCGGTTTAGTTAATTAAGTAATTGTAATTATTCAATATTTATTAATAATTAAATACTAAACGTCGGCTGGAAATTGGATTAAATATTCGGCCGGTGGGTCCTCGATTCAGCGGGATTCGGGCGAACGAACGGGCGGAGGAAAAGATTTAATTCGGAAATTAATCCGAATTTTCGGGAAATATATGGAATTTAAAATTTAATTTCGGAAATTAATCCGAATTTTTGGAAAAAGGATATATGTGGAATTTAAATTTTATTCGGAAATTTATTCCGAATTTCGGAAAATGGATAAAGGGCGGAAATTGATTTTGGAATTTAAAAAGTTCCTGAAGTGAGAAAAAGGTGATTTTAGGAAATCACATAGCCAAGTTGAAATTTACTGTTGGAAATTATCCATAAATTCAGTGTAGCTAGATTAGTTGGAAGGAAGTGTGACATTTGGGTAAGTGCTACCAGAATAGTCAGAATTTTGGTACAGTTTGTGTTGCTTGGATGGCAATGGCATGGTTTGAGTCAGTTTACTCAGTGTTGGCATATTTCACGGATTGGCATATTGGACCGGACTACTATAGACCCTATATGATGTTTTAGGGTAGTTGTGGTAGGTAACTGTGCGGTTCAGACTTAGCTTCCACAGTGTACATGTGACTGGTAGGCGCCATGCGTGTTTCGAGTGGGCGAATCCCACTGGCATGCTACCTGGAACCCCAGGCTAGGTTGTGATGCGTGTTTCGAGTGGGCGAATCCCACTGGCATGCTTTGCCTAGGCGCCATGCGTGTTTCGAGTGGGCGAATCCCACTGGCATGCTATATAGACGCTGAGGTGTCGGGTGCTAGGCGTTATGATGCGTGTTTTGAGATGGGCAATCCCACTGGCATGCTTTGCCTAAGCACCGTGCATGTTTCGAGATGGGCGATCCCACTGGCATGCTACCTGGAAGCCCAGAGGAGAGCTACTCTGGTGTGACTGGGGTGACTGTGGTTGGTCAGAGTCTGGGACTGAGAGTGTCTTTCCACCCTACATTGTTATGCTGTATTCCTATACTTTTGCTATTATCCTTCTCTTGCATGTGAGTTTTTACTAGCTGTCTTTCCTACTGGGCGTAGCTCATTCCTTTTTATCTATATTTTTCCAGTGGCTCGGCAGACTTGACGCCACCCAGTTTTAGGTGGGATCGTGATCAGTAGGCTAGTGGAGGAGATCTGATCTGTGATTTTCTGAGACATTCTGGTTAGTTGATTGTTGCTGTTGGATGTATTCAGTGAGACTGTTATTTTTGTCTTGTATTATGTGAGGGTGATTCTGACTTATGTATCTAGTTGGATGATATTGTATTTGTTGGACTTGGATCTTATTCTTGTGATGTAGTTTCCATTCACTGTTTTACTTTATTGTCTTGGTGATATAGTGTGTGGAGTACCATAATTTATCTGAGGATGTTATGTATTTTATTTTGATGGTGAGGTCATTACATGACTATGGAACTTAACCGTGGGGGTTCAGACTTCTATTAGACCGGTTCTCCTACTGGTATGGGTTAGGAGTATTGGGTCTAATAGGAGTAACATTGCGCGAGTTCATCAGTTAATTCAGGAGTCATGAATCCTGATTTGACGGTGTACCCGGGAGATGGGATCCACATTGTTAAGGAAAGTAGGTGTGTAATGATGTGTTATATCCTATGTTTTTCGTAGGCTACTCAGGTTGGTATGGGACGATCTGAGCTGTCTATATGTAAAAAAAAAAAAAAAAAAAAATGTATGCCAAAAATCAGCCTAGGAAAAAATGGGGTGTAACAAACACCATATGATTTGCTAAAGCATATGATGTAGTATTGTGAACCATTTTAACTCTTAATTATATCATCATATAATTTAACCAATAATATGTTTCCTTTAAGGAGTTTCATTAAATATTTTCTTACCCTTAAGATTCCTATTTATGATAGCAATCATGCCAAAGTTGATGCAAAAGAAATCTCACATGATGTTAAGAAACGTAAATAACTCAATTTCTCAAAGATAAGCATGTGATGCAAACCATAATGATTCTCAACCAAAGTCAATAAGTCTATAAACATGATTTGATTCAAATCAAAACAATAATCACTTGTGAATCAATCATCTAGTCATGATTTTTTGCAAAAATAATAGTTTGCTAGCAACAACAAATATATAATATACATATCTTATATTCTGAGTTGTGGTTATTCCTTATGATTACTTTAGCAAGACTTCACAAATTTCTCATAGTAAAATCTTTTCCCTTTCCTTGCTTGGTGACAATCTTTTTCCACAAGTTCCTTACCTTTCCTCGTCTTATACGACAACACTACATTTTTCTTACTCTCAAATTCCTTATATTTCTCTCTTTCTCTCTCTTGTTTGGTTACTTTCTCAAATTTTCTCATACATTTTCAAAAATCCTATGATAACCCAACTTCACTTTTCATATCTCTTAGATGACCTCTCTCCTTCCCCAACTCTTCTTGTTTCTTACTAGAGACACCAGTTCAACTACCCATCTCTTCCACTCCTAATGGCCATGCCTCCTCCTCTTCATCGGTTGTCACCACTTGGAATTACTTATCAATTAGGTTCTTCTATTAGGGATTAGAGTATAAAAAATTAAATTAAAATTTTTTTAATTAAACTTAGTATTTTGTGAAAATTTCAAAATTTTTCTATCATAATAATCTACAAAAAATTGACTATAAGTTTTTTACCTATGCTTACTAATAAAGATTAGGAGTTTTTTATGACTAGTTAGATATTATAAAAAATTGTCAAATATTTCTCTTAAATTATGGTTCCCTTGACACAACTTATACAAAAATTATTTTTTTAATTGGGATCAAAATTATAAAGAAAAATTTCAAACTTTAAAAAAGAAATTGATTTCAACACTAGTATTTTCTTTACCTATTAATAATGAAAAAAATTTTGGTCTATATTAAAGTGCAATTACAAGGACTAAGTGCTATCTTGATGCAAAATTGGAAGATTATTGTTTATTCTTTCAAACAATAATGACCACACAAAAAGAATTATTTTATCATGATCTAAAATTAACAGCTTTTATTTGTCTAAAAAATTTTGGGGCACTATTTATATAGTGTAAAGACTTAGATATATTTGAAACATTTGAGTCTTAAATATATATTTACTCAAAAGATACTCAATTTAAAGCAATGGCATTGGTTAGAATTAATGAAACATCATGATATAGAACTCATATATCACCCAAGTAAAGCTAACATGGTGGATTGAGTTGAAGAGCAAGCTTGAATAAATTAAATCTCAAATTAAAGGAAGTATAATTATGCATCAACTTGAATAGGCTATAATTGAATGCAATATTTGTTATGAATAAGACAAGCTTTAATTAATCTATAATTTTAGTAGAGTGGTTGTGAGATCTTAACGATTTCCAATACAAGGATGAGAAAGTATAAACGTTTTAGGCCAAACTCTTAGATGGTAAAAAATCTAAGTTAAATCTAAACTAAGAGAATGGTTTTGTATAGTAAAGTTTAGATTATACATATCAAATCAAAAAGAGACAAAACAGATATTATTATAGGAGATACATGGAATGAAATACATTATACATCCTAAAATGACTATAATGCATTAGGATATGATGAGGAAATTTTTGTAGATAGGATTAAAGAAAGATATTTAAGACTACATAACAAGTTCTTAATATATCAATAGGTTAAGGCAGAGCATCAAAACCAAAATGAAATATTACAATCTCTTCTTATACCAAAGTAGAAAAGGAAATAAATCTCTATGAATATTGTTATTAGTTTTATTAATACTAAATAAAAAAATATACAATATGGGTAATTGTGAATAGAATGATTAAAATGGTGCATTTTCTAATTATCAAGACAAATCAAAAGATTAGAATAGCTTTATATAAATCAAATAGAGAAATGACATAATGTGCCAAAATCAATGGTATCTAATTATGATTCAAAATTTACTTCATAATTTAAGAGACATTTATAACATAATTAAAGTTTAGTATACTATCTTATATTCAAATAAATGGACAAACAAAAAGAATAATCATAACTTTAGAAGACAAATAAAAATTATATATATATTAGATTTTAATAAAAGATAGGACACATATTTACCATTGATTGAATATATATATATAATAGTTAAACTTATTACACACAACTAAAGTTTAGTAACTATTCTATCCTCAAATAGACAAACCAATAAAAGAACAAACTTTACTTTAAGAGATGTGAAGATTTTGTGCTTTAAATTTTAGTAAAAAATAAGACACATATTAACCATTGATTAAATAATATATAATAATAGTTACAAATTAAGTATAGAAATGACTCCATTTGAGACATTTATGAAAGAAAGTGTATATCACTATTATGTTCATATGATGAAACTAAGAAGACACCAATTATCATAATTCATTAAAATTAAAATAATCAAAACAAATAAATAAATATGTAAGAACACACAAACATCTAAAGAGACCTAATGGTAAGACACTTTTCAAAATTCATTTCATACAAACATATTTCATATCATTTTAAAGCTACTAATAATTAAAACATCAAAACAAAAGTCTAACTATAAAATCAATACCATAAGAAAATCATATTAAATAAAAGTACATATTATCACAAATGATATAATATTGACACTAATATATATATATATATATATATATATATAATCTCAAATACACATAACTTACAAATATATTATCCATCAAGTCATCTAGTGAATGTGATCATCATCCATGTTCTCATAATTCACATCATTGCGTATAATAAATACATGATTTGTGATGATAAATTAATAAGATAATAATATAAGAGCATGGTATAATTAAATAAATTAATATAAGAATATGATATAATATGATAATCTAAGGTAAGAATGAAATTATGATAATGAATAAATATAATATGAAACCATTAAAGTATTTAGAATATTCCATCAGTATTCCATCATATATTTTTTTCCTATTTTTTTAATTTATAGCTTGGTTTTTCGTTTTTTTTATAATTTTTTAGATCCAATAATAATTGTCTCCAATTCTAAATGTCTTATATTTGTAAGCATAACAAAGTCAACATCTATTTATAAATGTATAGTCTCCAAACCTAAACTTAGTTATCCTACATAAAATACTAGTGGCATATCCAATATTTTATAAGGTATAGCCTTCAAATATATACTTGGTCACCTTACACAAAGTAATGTACAAAGATTTAATGATATCATATTATAAAGCCAATGTCCAATCAAGCTAATCTCTAGACCTATGCTTAACCACTCTACACAAATTACTAATGCTATTATATAATATAAGATGAGTATAATGCCTTAAGAAAATGTATATTTTATTATTATTAGTTCTATGCCATATGGTATAAGTTGATTAAAAACCATGTCGTAACCCAATATAGTCAAGGATTTTTTTACATATAACTAGATTTCATTTAATATAATATTCACATATGCACATCAACTTAATACAACCTATTAAAGAGAAATATCAAAAAAAGATAATTAGATCTCAATATTTTAAGATAATCATACAATGTGTATATCCAAGCAAAATAAATAATAAATATCATGCGAGAAATAGTTTAAAACGTATATTATATATTAATTTATTATTGTTTTTATATTATAGTTATTGAATTTACATACCAGAGTCTGAGATAAATTTTTCTTATTTAGTCTCCTTCTCCTTTAGATTCTATACAATGCCATATATGTATATAAACTATTGTATAATTTTTTTCTATTATAAACATCTAATGTTTTCTATGATTATACAACTTAAATAATCTTCTCTCTTTTTTCTTTCCTATTATAGTGCCATTGTACTGTCCCTTATCCTTTTCATAAATTATTATATTGTATTATATATTTCAAGCATCCTAATTTACACAACCTTGTCATTTATTGTTTCTTCTCTTAACATATCATATGATGAAGCCAAAATATAGTACTTTCAATTATATTGAGTACAATGATAACAAATCAACATTCCTAATATGAATTGACTTTCTATCTATCATACATATGATTTGCACATCATGTAGCATAATCTATTCCTCTTTTGTGCACTTACATATTTACTAATGTATTAAATATCAAGTTTATCATATAGTATGTTTAGTTCATGAATGTTGCACAATGCTCCAATGAACCATACAATCCCTTAGTTCTTGAACCAACTTACCTTTAATCATATTATACATTGCCCCTATTGTATAGTACATTCATCGACTCTCTGCATTAACTTATTACTAATCTTACTATATGTCTAATCCAATCATACGGTATGATCTTCTCAAGATGGAAATGTATAGCTTTAAAGTCAACTCAACTCTTTCATTTAATTTTAAAACTCACTAATTTTTTTGAAAACATTCCTAACTCATAAAGTAATCAATCCCTTCAACTTTTACAAAAGATAAATTGAATAAGTGAATTAATAGAATTGAGACCCTTACCTTTGCTTCTTCAACTCTCTTTCTATGTCCTTTTTATTAAATCAACTTGTCCAATAATTCTACTTTCTCTCTTATTTTTTATCTCTCTCCTTGAATTACAGTAATGAATTTCAAAACTTTCTTTACAATCTTACTTTTTCCTTTTCTACTCTTATTTCTCTTATTCATAACCACTCCTTTCCTTCTCTCTTATTCCTCTCTCTCCTCTTTCCTTTGTAAGCTCATCGCCTCCCAATCAAAGTATTTCTCCTTTACTAAATGATTAAAGCAGCAAATTGAAATAAAAATTCCTTAAATACCCCTAAACAATTATAATAATGACCTTCATATTATGTTTTTTTTTAAATTCATAACTAATTATTAACATATTTAAAAATTATAAAGCCACACCATTACATTTATCATGAAGAGATCATTCCAATGGCACATTCAAATATTCTTTTTGCTTCATTTAAAAGTATGACATACTTTTTAAGATAAAATTAATATAATAATATTTAATTTAATAAATATAATATTTTATAGAACTAAATTTATTTTCTTGTAATGTTTATAATTGTAATCTTGTTGATCCAATATCAAGATTTACAATATATTATATAAATGAAACTTTTGGGATGTTATGTTAATAAGATTAGAAATTATGTGAAAAATCACCTATAAGGTACAATTAATCAGATATAGATACAAAACCCACCTCATCTTTCTCTTTTCTCATCTTTTTTTTTGTGAGCATGAGTATATAAATTAACATTAATATGAAAGAAAATAACGTATAAATGAAGTATCAATATAATATGCTCAATCATTGTGAAAAACATAACATATAGGAAAGTATTTCAATTTGTAAAAGAATCTAACAACTTTTACTTGAAACAATACTAAATCTTCATAATGTTTAACAAATTAGTATTACAACAATCATAAACCATGACAATAGAAATTTTATATAAGCATATCCAAATTTTGCTAAGAAACAAATCATTTTATAGCCTATAACCTATAAGTATCAAACAGTAATCATATACATATAGAACAAGTTTGTCTATCTCTTATTTCTCTTTATGTAGTGATCATACCAAAGCTTGAATCTCATACAACTCTCTTAGATGCACCTTCTTCTATTTTCTTCTTCCCAAAAAAAAACTTTTCTAAGACATGACTAATATCATATTTATACATATTTTTATGATTTTTTATATTCTTGACTTTTCAAATGCTTTTAACAGTTGTGACCCTTTATGTGAATTCCTTTTCACTTTCTATCTTTTCATTTCCAAGGATTTTCCAATGATTAAACTCGACACCAAGTTAGTTTTCTTGGTCGTTTGCTATTTAGAGTTTTAAAATCTATTTAGTTTTTATTGATTGTATAAGTATGATTACATTTATTGTGTTATTTGATTCTCAACCTTGTCTAAATCAAATTTAAATTCTTTGTATGGTACTATTATGATCTCATTATTGTACTTGTACAATATGCTCATAACTTTTATGTTGTAATTGATGATTTTAATTATGATACCACTTTTCAAACTATATTCTTCTTATTATCTTATTGTATGATATCTTATAAAATTTAGTATTTTCATAAAAAAGTTACAAAAATTTATAAAATTCAAAATTATAAATGACAAAACTAAAATTTTATTCTCACAAAATTCAAGATGTTACAATAATTGAAATAAAGGAGAAAGAAGAATAAGGAAGAAATAAAGAAAAGGAATTTGGAAGAATGCCTTAGTACTACCAATCAAAGAAGGAAGAGTAAATGAATGATAAGGTTTCATGAAGGGTAGTTTTATGAAAAAGAACAATCCTAAGTTATTCCAAATTGACATAGGTAGGTTATATAACATGTGTACATTTGTTTGACGTAATGTATATTGTAACTTAGTGACTCAATTTGTTAGGAATTATGATCTAGTTGTGATATTGGATGATGAATAATTAACATACTTTATTGGTTGTTATGCGTTTAAAATTTTGCTTTTGTTTATGCTTATTTGTACATAGCATAAAAAAAGAAATGTCTTATGATAATTTTATTGTTTATAACTTGTTGTATGTTATCATAGAATAAATAAGCAAATGGAGAAAAGGGTTATTACATTTTAAATTAAATAGTTTTTTTACAAGTGAACTAGAGTAAGAAAATGGAAGAAGAATAAAACAAACTTTAGTTTTAACAATAAGGCTATGATTTAAAAAGGAGAATCAAAATCTTAATTGCTAATTTTATGTATCTCATTTGGAGGTGGAGCCTAATGAGCTATTGATTTGGGGGTATCTTGTTCTTAAAAAGGTCGACAGGTGGAACCCAGATTTTTAAAATATTTTAAGTCCTTGTTCTAGAATTAAACTGAGTGAAAAAATAAATATATAACATAAATATTTAAATATAAAATACTTATGTATTGTGTATTTGGTACAAGTTTTAAGGTTTGTACAAATTTAAAATTAAAAAATTATTGAATTTTGGTGTCTTGAAATGTATACTATGTTGCAAGAATTTAATCGATGTTTTGGGCATACCATTGAGTAGAGCCTCCTATGAGAAATTTATTGGTGCAAAATTTATAATTTTTAAAAATCACTTAAAATTTTTATAATTTTTTAAAGAATTAAGATATTTTTTATTAATAAGTTTTTTAAGATAAAAAAGACATTTATATAACCTTTCCCTAAGCCTCAATCTTGTTGGTTTTGGGTTGATCTGAGGCTAAGGAGGAGAAGAGAGCCTCAATAAAGGGAAGGAGGAGAATTAGTGAACGAAGAGCTTCAGAGTAACTATAAGGAAAGGAATTTTAAGGAAGGCCATAATAGAAGTTTTTGAGCTCAAGGAAGAAGAGACATAAAAGTGCTAAATTCATTTCTAAGAAAACATTAGATTAAAAAATATGATTTTATTTGATATTTCCCTTCATTGAGATGCTTTTGAGGTGCACTATGGGCTACTTAAGTTTTATTTTATTATTAGACAAGATTTGGCTCGAATTTGATTAGTCACAACTTGTTGTTTGTCTTGCATATTATATGAGAGAATAGAACAAGCTGTATAATAGGCCCTACGTATGTGAGTTCATAAATGGTATGCTAAGTATCTTGTATTAGATTGACACTTATGTTATTTCTCAAACATATTATATGTTTAGGACTTGCTAAACTGGTTGTTGTTTGATCCTGATTTCTAAGAAAAGCAAATGATACATGAATATTTAACGTATCATACATTTAGCTTAATAGAGATAAGTGACAGATGATTCTCTTAGACTCACATATGACAGAGCTTTTTTATGCTTCTAAAAAACTAAACTCTCATGAGAAGAATTATCCAATTCATAATTTAGTGTTAGTTACAATAGTCTTTATCATGAAAATATGAAGGGATTTTTTGTATGGGATGAAATGTCGAATGTTAATTAACCATTAAAGCTTAGTATATATTTTCATCCAAAAGAGTTGAACCCAAGATAGAGATTTCACCTGGAAAGAGTTTAACTTGAAATAGCAAAGATAAGAATTTAGAAAAGATTATGATTTGAACATCAATAATTATTTATATAAAACCAATGTTATTGCAAATGCCATAAGTAGAAAAGTTATTGTTTCTTTTGTCGGCCAACCTAATTAAAAGTAGATTTCCATTGAAATTAATAAATTGCATATGGAAAGGGTTGTGTAGAGAAATGTGGGCTTATTTTATCAACTCTCTATAAGGCAAGATTGGCTTGATTCCTTCAAAAAAAAAGCTCCATGATGATGAATATTAAAAGTTAATTCAAAGAGTTAGAGATGTGTGAGAATCTAAGTTTATTAGAGATAAACATATGCATTGAGACTCAAATGCAAGTTGTGTATTCTTATTCACTAGACATTGAGGCAATTGTTATTGTTTGAGGCTCATAATTCTAACTATTCTATCCATCTTGGAGTAAATAAGATGTACTAAGAATTGAGATAAAGGTATTGTTGGCTAGGTACAAAGAAGAGATGTTATAGCGTGGGTCTAAACCTATGTTATTTGCCAACAAGTTATTGGTTAGAAGCAAAAGACTTGTGATTGATCACAACCTTTACTGATTCTTAAATGAAAGGGTAATATGTAGTTACAAATTTTATTGTAGACTGTCTAAGACTTGGAGAAGTTATGATCGATGATGGTTGTAGCAAACATATTAACTATTATGCATATTTTCTAAATATTAAAATAATCCTTTTTATAAAAAAAACTAACTTATATTTATGTTCAACTAATAATGAGATTATGTGGGCTTTTAAAAATAATTATTTTTATAGAGATCCTAAATTCATATCTAGATTTTAGAGAAATAAGAATAAATCTTTTAATACCTAGTTGAGATTTAGCATGACCTTTTACCATCAAATTAATGGACAAATCGAAAGAACCAGTAAGACCTTTGATGATATGATGAAACTATACATGCTAAACTATGGGGGCAAATAGGAGATCCATTTACTATTAAGAAAAGTTTCATATAATAACTTTCAAGATAGCATTGGAATAGATACTTATGAAGTCTTATATGAAAGGAAGTGTCACTCCCCTTTGTGTTGGTTTGAGAAAAGAGAAAGATAGTTGATTAAATCAAATTTTATTTGTTGGTTTGAGAAAAGAGAAAGATAGTTGATTAAATCAAATTTTATTAAGAAAGAGATACAAGACAAGAATGAGCAATTAAACATGAGTATAAAAATCATTAAGTATATAAAAAGCAAGTGTAATTTGGGCTTAAATTGCATGAAAAACATTTATCATAGGCCCATCACATAAACCATGATAATGAAAGTTAGTCATGACCTAATAGAGCTAGTTATGGGATAATCAAGAATAAATAAATTGAAAAATCATAAAATATATTAACTAAGTTTTTTTCCCATCTAAAATAAAGCTTCTATAGTAGTTAAGTAATTTAAGATATAAAGTTAAAGTGATGATAAATGACTCATGGTAAGTAACTCATGATAGATGACACATATTTAGTGGTATATTAATGAAAGTGTTTAAAATATTCAAAGTCTCTAAAAAGTACATATGAAGTCGCTTTTGTATTAAAAAATTATATTGGTATGGAAGTCTTCAAGAAATAATTAAGAAGTGTTTATGTATTAAATAATTATTTATAATCTCCTATTTAAAATATCTCTATAAATAAAAGAATTATAAATTAGTTGTGCTAAAGAAAATGTATTTCTTTGTGACTTGAGTGTTTGAGTTAGCTATGGTCTTCTCTTAAGTTCACTTTGATAAATGAATCATTATTATCTTTTTTATCCTCTTAACTATATTTTCTATTCATTTAAACCTCTTTTCTATACTGCTTACTTTATTTAACTCGAGAAATTACTTTATTCCATCTCATGACTCAATCCCCTCTTAGTTTACATCAAAAAATAATCTAAAAGATAAGAATACTTAGAGACAAAATGAATAATGCTTAAAATCAACAAAAAATACGTTGATGAAAAGTATGAGAATATTGAATTTCATGAAGGAGAACGTATCTTTTTTAAAATGAGTCTTCTAAAAAGGGTAGTCATATTTGGTGAAATAAGAAAATTAAGACCAAAGTACATTATTATTTTTCAAATATTAGAAATAGTTGGTATTATTACTTATAGAATGTCTTTGCTTCCACAGATGGCTAAAGTATGTAATGCTTTCCATATTTCTTTCTTGAGAGGATATGTTCCTAAATCTTCTCATATTATTTAATATCACTCAAAAAGAGATTGAGATTCAACAAATATGTTATATTAAGAATAGTTAGTTGGAATTTTGAGCTGAGTTAGAAAAGAGTATGAGAAACAAAGTTATTTCTATACTTAAAGTATTCTTGAGTAATCAAATATAAAGAAAAAAAACTTAAGAAGTTAAAGTTAATATGATGCATTTGTATGTCAAACTATTCTAAAATTTTGTGACATAATTTTTATAAGATGAGAAGATTATAATAGCTCAAATATTTAATTATGAAGTACTTAGGTGTTAAATATTTGATTCTTGTTTTGTGTCTTGTACAAATTTGAAATTGAGAAATCGAAAAATTTGGGTACATCTCAAATGCATGCCATTTGTAAGCATTTGGATTGGTGTTTCAAGTATATCATAATGAAGAATTTGACACAAAAGAAAGTTTTGATATGTGATTTGTAATTTTTTAAAGTCATTTGAAAGTTTTAAAATTTTTTAAAGAATAAAGTTGTTTTTTAATTATTAAATCATTTTATTAAATAAAAAGGATATTTACATAACTTTTCTTGAAACTTAGTTCTTTTGCTATCAAGTTGGTGTGATGGATCTCTAAAAGAAGTAAGAAGAAGAAGAGAGTCTGATAAATGGAAGAAAAAATTGGTGAAGGCTATGATGAATGAAGGAGTTTTTGAGAAGGTCACAACAAAAGCTTTTGAGCTTAGGGAAGCAGAGCCCTCATAAGAGCTAGTTTTATTTATAAGTAGAAATTTGATCAAAGATATGATTTTATTTGAGGTTTCCCTTCCTCAATGTGCTTTTGGGGTGTATTTTGGGTTGTTCATGTTTTGGTTTTTGATTATACGAGATCTGGGTCAATTTTGATAAGTCACAGCTTACTTCTAATGTCTCACATACTATACAAAGGCTCAAACATATCTTACTTTGGCGACTTAACTCATAAAACCATAATTAGGACATAATAGTTCAATTCTAACTTATTAAAATTTTAGTTTTCAAATGGGCAGAACCTTCATTTTATTTTATCTGTTTTCTTGAATATATATATATATATATATATATATATATATATATATATATATATATATATATATCAAATGCCAAATACAATACTCTTATAAAGTTTCATACAGTTTATATCTACATAACCACATCCACAATTATATATTTATATATTTATACATTTACCCGCATATCTAATATTCATCCAAAGAAATTCATAACTATCTATTATGTCGATATAGATACAAGTATATATTATACAAAACCAAAATAATTGTAATTTAAGTTTATATACAAAATTTTTACAAAAGTGTTTCTTCTTAACAAGTTTTTTCTATACTTGTTCATCATTGTGTTGCAATTCCAATACACTTGAAATATTAGTGTGAACAAAAATAGGGTGAGCTAATTATCATAGACTTAACAGTCTATCTCTAAAAAATAAATATATATAAAATAAATAAAGAATACGTTCTTCACATGCAAGTCTAAAATCACATATATTAAACAAAAAATAAACAATCAAAGCCTCATCTAAGCCTAAAACATAACATAAAATATAACCAGCTATATAAAGATATGTCAGTCACAAAAGAAATGACATATACATGCAATATTTTGCTTATTTTCATTCTTTTTTTTAATGTGATTTTATTTATCAACATCATTTTTAATTAACTAAGTAAACTTTATGATAGACATGTTATTACTCTATCTCTCTTTTGAGATTGCAAGTTAGTAGTATTCTTTTAATTTACTTAATTATAATGAATTTTAATCATGTGACTTATTTGTCATTAATTACTATGAAAAAATAAATCTCAATTATGTGACTCAGTGGTCATTAGTCGCAAATCAAGTAGCATAACTCAATTATGAATCACTTGTCACCATATTTATTTCTAGTGGCATCTCATATTCTTTATTTTACATGCACTTGTTTCATGGATTAAGCATAAGAATTAGAATGATTGGTTTTCTTCCCTATTGTAAAATGTTAGGATAATTACATGTACCATATATTAAGGTTAATGAGCATTGCAATAAGAAGACAATGAATTATGTTTTGTAATAGATCTTTAGAAATTTTATAACTTTGTTATGAAATTCCTTAGGTAAGAAAATTATGCTTGGTTTGAGGAATTAAGTAGAGAAAAGAAGAATTTAGATAAAATTAAGATTTTTTAATGCTTTGTAATTATAAAGAAAACATGTATTGATAATTGAAATAATTGCTGTGTAGACAATGAAAGAAAGAGATAAATAAAAAAGAAAAAGTCATAAAAGAGATATCTCAGATCCATCAAAAAGACAAATTGAGATAACTATAATTTAAATAGATTAATTATCTTAGAATATTATTATAAGATATGATGTGGGAATACTTTATGACATCGATTGATTATATTTATATTATGATCTATAAGATAATATATTAATATAAGTTATATATATCAATATATTAATATGAGCTATATATATATATATATATATATATATATATATATATATATATATATATATATATATATATATATATATATATATATATATATATATATATATATATATATATATATATATGAGTATCCTAATATAAAATAAGAAAGATAATGAATGAAATAAAAAAAAGAATGAAAAAGAAATATTGACTGATAAGCTTGATGATCTATAAGATCATAAGAGATATAAAAATGAGAATATGATGAGATTTTTTTATTATCTTATTTTATGATTCTCTAATATGATATTATCACCCTGACTAATCTAGGCACTTTGATATATGCCTATGATAAATAGAGATCTTATTATTATTAATACTTTGTACAGAATAATATTAGATGAAGGTTTCATAATAGAGATAGAATTAGACTTTATTTTTATTATTGTTAGTACTTTTGTATAATACAATGATAATCAAAGACATTTTTTTATTGGTACTTTTGTACATATCAATGATAGATATGAGAGAAGTGATTTAATAGCATAAGTAACTATTGATAAATATTTAGAGATATAATTGATGTTATAAAGATATGATATAATATAGGATCTTGTGAAGTTAGGGTCTTGGTCTTATGGAGAAATTAGGGCAATAATATGAAATATAAAATATAAGAAAAAATTTGATATAAGTACTTATGATGTTAATATTATATGATGATTATATATATGCATAGGTATGATGCATGAGAATATGTTTAGTTATTTTAGCAATATATACTTTTTAGATGACATATATTCTTATTACTTCCATTATAATTTATATATTATATATTATATTTTCATGTTTCTTTATCTACTTATAATTATTAGTTTACCTAATAAGCATATTATGCTCATTCATACTTATATTAAAAACTATGATCTATATATAAAGGGTTGAAAATTCTTAGACCCTGAGTTAGAGATGATATTTTATTTTAGAGCTTTGTAAGAACTTTTATATAAGAGAAACATGTGTTGTATTTTTAAAGCAAATATTGTATAAGAGAATATTATTTTAATTTTTGCTTTTATTATGCCAACTTTGAGGCTTTATGCATGATTATTTTTTAGTTATTTTTTTTGTTGTATGTGACAGTACGATGTTGTCCATCACCATCACCCATTTTTAAGTTGTATCCTTGAGATTTCATTTCATGCTCTTTGATAATATGATATTTTGATATTCTAAGTATTTTATTAGGTTTATATTTTTGGTTAGTAAAGAGAGGTCTAATAATAAGGTGCAAGTAAAAAGGTTTAAAAGAAATCCAAATGAATTATTCTAAGAAGAAAAAAGGTTTATTTTAAAAAGAATATATATATTAGTTCTATATTTATTACATGTTATTTTTACATGCTATATGATCTTGACCCAGCATATAATATGGTCCCAAAGTTGTACTTTATATTCATGTTACATTGTTTTTGGTCCACTGAGCCATTATTCATTGGCTCAGCTTATTGTATGGTTTAACACTTTTAGAAAATGAACAAGTGCATCATGAGAATCTAGGGGAGTTTTGAAGGAGAAAACTCTTTTTTAATACTATTAGTTAAATGTTTTTGTTTAATTATATATTATATGTTAAAAGCTAATGCATAATCTACTTTTATTGCATGATTATGGACATGTAATTATATTTTCTCTATGAGAACTTAGTTTTATTAACCTAACTTAGTAAGCTTTGATTTATGTGTGTTTTATTTGAATTTCAAATGTATCATGTGGTTTTCTTTATGAAAAAACTGACTTAAAAAAAGAGAAAGAAAGAAGTGACATAGCATTACATCTTTTTCCTTGAGTCCCTTCTTTTTCTTCTTCTCATAAGGCAACACCACCTCTTTCTTCCTCTCAAATTATTTTTATTTTTTGCACTTCTCTCATTTGATTAGCTTCTTTCTCAAATTTTCTTAAATATTTTTTAAAACCATATTGTAGCATGGCTTCCCCTTTTATATCTCTTATTGTCTTCTCTCCTTCTTCTGCTCTTCTTATTCCTTATTGAATGCATCCCTTCAACTTCTAGTCATTTACTCTCCTCCTAATGATCACGTATTCCCTTCAATTCTCTAAGAGTTCTACCATTCAATTAATATTTGTATTTTTGGCATGCTAAAATAATTTTATACCAAACTTTTCTATAATCTTTACTTCTTGATTCAAGTTTGCAATTGTTTTACTTCATTAGATATTTATTTAATTTTCCAAAATATCTCAATTCTATAATTAAATTATTAGGTAATTCTTAAAATTCTATAATCTTATTTTTTGTGATATAAACACCTATGATTTTTTAAAATTATATTATTAAGTTTTTAATAATTAATACTCTTAGTTTTAAATCTCATATCTCTCCTTTTAAAGGTTACAGTCTTCTTTTATAAATTATTGTTAATTTTTTAATTTAATAAATCACACAAATCAAATCAAATTTTAAAAGGATAAACTACTATATTTTGGAGCAAATTTATAAGTTATTGCTTCTTTTAGAGTTCATCTAATCAAATCATCAATTTATGTAACAATTATGTGAAATTTATAAATTCTTTTCTTTTGGAGTTCAATCCAATCGAATTATCAATTTATGTAACAATAGTATGTAATTCTCTTAAATATTAAATTCTCATGTACTTGGAATATTATAATCTCTCACTTAGTAGTTAATATAAGATATTTCATCTCTTCACTCTTTAAAGTTTTGTATAAAAACTGCTTCTTGTCTAGTGATTTCTTTCTTATGATATTACTTAGTAATCACTTCTTAACATTTTCAGGTATTACAAGTCTATCAAATTATGTTTGTTTTATCTTCAAATCATATATGATTACTAAAAGGGGAGCTTTGCAACCACCCTAAAAAGAAGTGATAACGTCTCTAGCATAAGCCACACACCTAAACACCTTATGAGTCTAAAGATAAGTTAATGAAAACCTTCTAAAAGGCCTTAATATCATGCAAGATAACTCATCATATATCTTCTAACATTATCTCATGTTATTGCATGGTTTATGATCATCCTTAATCTCTCCAAAAACTAAAAGGTAAGGTAGCAAAAAAACATAGGTACCACACCCAAGATTAATAATAATATTATAAGAAAACTCATATTTAATGTTATTATATGATATCAAATCTTGGTATCATATCACAATATGCAGATTGACAACTCATATAGTTACACTCTTTCATTAGTTCATACATTTCTTATTCTTTTAGCATAATTATTCAAGTAGTTATTGTATTAAATCAAATGATACAAATAATCATCATTTCATAACTTTCTCATTCATTTATTTTTTATTCACATCATGCTTATTTATCAATTGTATATTTTCTTATTTCACACAAAACTCAAAGATAAGTCATTTAGATCTTAAAGGTAAATACATAAATCAAAATATCTTTTAACAGATTACATGACAGATCATAAGTATAAATCACCAATAATCATATTGTACCAACATTATTTTCTTATGAAATAATATAAATAAGCATAATTACATTTCAATAATAATCTATTTAATGATACTTTGCTTTTTAAATGAACTTATTTTAATACCACACATCATAAATTATAAAATCTCATAATGTCTTCATGATTTATGTTTTCTATGCCTTTTTCACAATTCTAAATAAGCTACCACATCCATCATATATTTAAGTTAATACAATGTTTATCAAGTTTTATAAAACTCATATATAAATTTAAGTTCACAATAAAAAAAACACATGTATAAAAGCTTACTCAACTTTTTCTTTCCATTCCCTGAAAACCTTACAAATATGTGAAGCCTTTTCTCACTCTTCCAAAGAATTTTTAGTTGCCCTAAAATATCTAAAACTTATCCTATTTTATTTCTAATATATTGATACTTATTTGACATGTCACCACAAAAACAAAAATAAAAATAAATCTTTTAATTTTTTTTACACATACTAAAATGAATGATTTGATAATGTATATTTTTTAAATTGACTTTCTAATTTTATGCTTTTTTCTATCTTCTTTTATATTGTATCTTTTATCAATGCACAACAAAGAAAGTTAAGTACATTCTAATCAACTTGAATAGTAAGGAATTAAAAAAAATAAAAAAAATGAAATATTAATTGCATAAAATCAACATTAAATAGGATGCTAAATATTAGCTAAGTTTATCATCAAAAGTAGAACACACAAACTATAGAATTAAAATTGAATAAAATAAATTATAAAAATTAATATATAATTCTTGTTCATCGCTCTAAATCTAAAGAACTTAATTGTATGTTAAACTAAATATAAAATTGTAAGATTTTATAATAACTAAATCAAGGCTATATTGAAACACAAACTTGTCATGAATTATGACCATAATAATATAGCCAAAACAATAAAAAAGAGCTTTGAAAGTGACAATGTTTTTTGTAAACTAGATGTTTATGTGAGATGTACATGTCTAATTTATACATTATTGGTATCAACTAATTCATGACATAATGCACGTTAATAATATGTTATTTAATTAGCATCATTATTTTTAATGAGACTAAAAGAAATTTATGATAAAAAATACAAAAGTGAAGGAATAAATTAAACATATTGCTCCACAATAGTTCTCAATGAGGATTGCTAATATAGCATATAACTATTAGAAATCAAAGTATGATATGTATGTAATGGATTATATTTTATATGACATAAGTAATTATTTTATTATAAATATAGATATTTGATATATAACGATTCACAAAGTCAATGCTTGGCAGCAAACTTCTTAAACAAAAAAAATGACTAAATTCTTAATTAGTATTAACTTGTTTCTATCTACATTATTCTTACAAAAAATATGTTTATAATTATTTTTTAAAAAACAATTAATCAATAACTTTTATAATAATAATGTCAAACTAACTCTTTTGATATGGCTTTGAGTTTTAACAAAAGTCAATCCATTTCAATAATTTTTCATGAATTTTAATCAAGGGAGGTTTTTCTAAAAAAATGAATTTTGGTTATTTTTAATAATGTCAATTAGAAGTCAATGTTTTTATTAATTTTTGGGTAAAATGCTAAAAATTTTAATCTATTATTAGAGTATAATTAAATGAATTAAATAAAAGACAATAAAAAATTTATAATATTTTAATTCTTTTATTTTAAAAGATTATAAATTAAGTTAAATAGTTAATCAAATATAAAGTATTAAAATTGAAATTGAAATGTTGGAATAAAACCCAAGCTTACAATTTATCTTAATGCATAAACAATTTATAAAATATTTTTTATAATTTTTTTCTTTCAAATAAAATAGTTTTTTTACAATTATTTTTTAGAATATATTTTTAAAACTTTATTTTTCAATCACAATAATTATCATCAAGCAGATTCTACACATTTTATTACCATTACATTAATTAAAACCAATTTGACACATTTATTATTAAGCTAATTCATAAAAAAATAAACTTAATTTTTTTTAAAAATGTTATTAAAATTTATTTTTTCATAATAGTTTATTGCAAAATATTTATTTTAAAATTTTCTTAATATTATCTTTTGAATTAATATAGTTATAATAATATAATAAAATAATTATGAATTCTGTTAATTAAAAAATAAGAAGGAATTTTTTCTTTCTTGAGTTTTTGAAGAGAGTTTTGTAACTTAAGTGGAAAACAAAAGTTTTTTGTTTCTTGGTTTGATAAAATGAAAGTTTTTAATAAAATTTTTTAAAAACAAACATTTTTTGAGATTTGAACCTTAAAATTTTAAATATTAATCACCTATAATTATATTGTATCAACTTTATTTGCTTAAGAAATAATATAAATTAGCATACTTAAATCACAATAATGATTTATTAATTATTTTTTATTTCTTAAATGAACTTTTATTATAATACCACACATCAAAAAGTATAAAATCTCATAATTTCTTCATAATTTATGTTTTCTTGTGTTTTTCACAATTCTAAATAAGCTACCACATTTAAACATATATTTAAGCTCATTTAATGCAATGTTTATTAAGTTCTATAAAACTCATAAGTAAATTTAAGTTCACAATTAAAAAACACGTGCAATAGCTTACCAAACTTTTTTCTTTCCATTTTCTGCAAAACTTAGAGAGAACTAAAGCTTTTTCTCTCTCCTCATGAACCTTTAGTTACCGTAAAATATTGTAGACTTATGCCTACTTTATCTCTAATTAGATTGATACTTATTTGATAATGGTAAGTGTATATTTGTGTTCATCACAAAAACAAAAATGAGAGTGAAGTTTTTAATTTATTTTACACATATTAAAAGGAACGATTTGAAAGATATATATATTTTTTAAATGATTATTTGTTTTTCTAAGTTTATGCTTTTTTCTATTTTTTTATCTTGTATATTTTATCAATGCACAACAAAGAAAGTTAAGTATATTCTAAACAACTTGAATAGTATAGAATTAAAAAAAATAGAAATATGAAATATAAATTACATAAAATAAACATCAAATAGGAAAGTAAACATTAGCTAAGTTCATCATCCAAAGAAGAAGACATAAATGATCGAATTAAAATTACATAAAATAAATCATAAAAATTAATATATATAATTCTTATTCATCACTCTAAAGCCAAAGTACTTAATTGTATATTAAACTAAATATGAAATTATTAGACTTTAGAACAACTAAGTCAAAGCTATATTGAAACACAAACTTGTCATACATTATGATCATAGTGTCACAACCAGAATAATAAAAAAGAACTTCGAAAGTGATAATACTTTGTAAGCTAGATGTTTATGTGAAATGTACATGCCTAAATCATATATGATTGATGTCAACTAATATATGATATAATGCCTGTTGATAATATATTATTTAATAAGCATCTTTATTTATAATAAGAATAAAAGAAATTCATGATAAAATACAAATATAGGGGTACAAATGAAACATATTGATCAAAAAAAGTTCTCGATGAGGATTGTTAATATAGAATGTAACTATTAGATATCACAGTATGATGTGCATGCAATTGATTATATTTTATATGGTACAAGTAATTCTTTATTGTAAATATAGATATTTGATTTCTAATGATTCACAAAGTCAATGCTTAGCAGCAAGCTTGTTAAACAAAAGAAAATTTACTAAATTCTTAACTAGGATTCACTTGTTTACATCTACATCATTCTTAAAAAAAATATTTATAAATAATTTTTTAAAAATAATTTATCAATAACTTTCATAATAATAATGTCATTCTAACTCTTGGATATGACTTTGAGTTTTGGCCAAAATAAATTCATTTCAATAATTTTGGTGAATTTCAATCAAGAGAGGGGTTTCTAAAAAAAATTGAATTTTGGTTTTTTTAACAGTGTCAATTGGAACTAAAAGTTTTTATTAAGTTTTGGGTAAAATGTTCAAAACTTTAATCTATTATTAGAGTATAATTAAATGAATTAAATACAAGACATTAAAAAATATTTATAATATTTATTTATTCTTGTATTTTGAAAATTATAAATTAAGTTAATAAAAGATAAATTATTAAAATTGAATATTGAGATGTTGAAATAAAACCCAAGCTTACAATTTATCTTAATGCATAAAAATTTATCAAATAATATTTATATTTTTTTCTTTCACATAAAAATTTTTTAAAATAAAATTTTAAAAATTAATTTTTCAAAATCACAATAATTATCATCATGCTACACTTTATATTGCTATTGCATTAATTGAAGTCAATTTGACACATTTAGTATTAAGCTAATTCATAAAAAAAAAATTAATTTTTTTAAAATGTTATTAAAAGTTGTTTTTTATAATCTTTTATTGTAAAATATTTATTTTAAAATTTTAGTAAAATTATATTTTGAATTAATATAGTTATAATAATATAATAAAAATAAATATGTCTTTTTTTAATTAAAAAAAGAAGGAATTGTTTTCTTTCTTGAGTTTTTGAAGAGAATTTTGTGACTTTGAGTGAAAAACAAAAGTTTTTGCTATTGTGGTTTGATAAAAGGAAAATTTTTAATAAAACTTTAAAAAAAGAACATTTTTTTGAGGTTTGCACCTTAAAATTTTAATTTTTTATTGCGATTCACACTAAGTTTTGCAGCTAATCAATCCACCACGTTTATTTGATGTTGTTTTTTGGAAAAGATAACGTGGGGTTGTCTTTCCATCCCATATTGACATGTAAACCATTCAGTGCAGCAACAGCATAATCTGGTAGCCCTCACTTTGCTCACCGACCGAAGCCCGGGCTACAGCCAAATGAAATCGTCTCTTTCTGCGTCTCCATCGTTCTACGCTTCGCAATCACCAGTGTGCTCTGGAACTCGCTCTAGTACTTGCCCTGGCAAAGAAGAGCGTTCACCGAAAGAAGAAGCGGAAGAAGTAGTGAAGGCAGATGGGAAAGGGATTGGCTTCTCAGCTCGCGATATATTTGGGCCAGTACCATCGAAGGAGGAAGCCGAATCGGCCGTTTCCGCCCTTCAGCAGTGAGAACTATTGCGCTATTTTGCTTATGCTTTCCCTGTTCCTTTGCAAGCCTGAAGCTTTCCTTTCCTTTCCTCGCAAAAAAGCTTTTGTCTTATATGTATCCAATTAATTTTTATTGATTAATTTCTTGATCTCTAATAATTAGGATATGTGTGCCGAAGAACTTCTCCAAGTTGGGGGAAGATGAAGCGGCCTGCTTTACTCGTGACTCTTTTGATCCAGCTCTTTTGATGCTTCAAAAGGAGAGGAGCACATCTTTACCTGACTCGTGCTTAGATCTGACTAAGCCTAGACACCAGGCTTATAAGCTAAACTCGGTTCTCTCTGAAATGCAAAATAAACTTTTTGATTCGCTACAAATATTGCGGCTCAATCCATCTGTCCAGGTTAAATTGAAGTTATTCACTTTGTTATTCGTACGTCTTTATCTATGCTGATTTTCCCATTCCATTTGGAAACATTATAAACCTTATGGTAGTTAAGAGTTCCAAAATTAAAATATCTTACAGCTAGCACCCCTTTTGTTTTGTGTTAGTGAGGGATCCAATTCTTGAAAATTGATAACGGCAAAAGCTGTAGAGGAAGTCTAAATGTTCACCTGGCATTTGCTGGTCAAATATCAATCAGAATAGATGATGAGAAGGAGATCTTAGCATAAATGATCTTCAAATATCAAGGTGTTGGGAAGTAGAACTAAAAGTCCATGATGTCCTGCCAAGGTTGTCCGTGCTGCTAGATATAGCCATCACAGTCATCCAAGTTACTAAGGATGGCTATCCTATATTCACATGGTTGTAGTTAGTCAACAAGTGTCAATCAATTGCAATTATATGGGAATGAAGTTATCAACAATCTCTTAGACAAATAATATACATGAGGTCAGGACCAGTTCATGCTTTGCTTGAGATATCCGTAAACGCCTTTGATATTTGTGAATTTTGTTTAATCTTTCTTGTTAGATTCTCAGAGAATGCAGAGCATGCTAATAAATTCTTGCATCACCCACATGTTAGGGCAGGAGGCAAGCACTTTTCTTCATGAATAAATTTCTACACCCCCAATGGATGATGGTAAGACAAAACACTTATAACTTATTGTTAGTGCAAGTGACCTTGTGTTTCTAGTGGTTTTTCCCTCAATTATGATTTTCTATGTTAATTTGTGTGTCACTTTACTCTTATACTGCCCTTCTCCCACTTCCTTATCTACTTACATGACTTTAAAACAGCCTCTACCTAGCTTTGCCATTTCCTATAGAAACAATTCTCATATATTTCTCATATTAGAGATTGTTATTTATCATTTCACTTCAGAAAAGGGAAATGTTCTAGATTTATGATTTTTGTCTTTACAAAGATATTTTAATATGATAGATTGTATATGTCTTTTTCTAAATTATTTATGAATTACTACTCGAGAGTCAAATTTGACTAAGTTTCTTGAATTTGTGTTTTCTTGCATGCTTTAGAGCTTTCATTGAATCATATTTGAACCGAAAACATTTTGTTTCAATATTATCATTGTTGGAGTTGATATTGATTCTTGTTTAACTCCATGATTTGTATCAACGGTGTGGATGGATGAAGCAATCTCCTATACTTTTGTTAGTGTCACTTGCATTATCCTAATCACTCTTGTTATTAGGTTTGCCTTTGCCTTCTAGTGTGCATAGTTGTTGCAACATGCTAAATGAGTCATCTTCCAACAATCCCTCTCTCCTTTCCTTCACCTATTCAACTTCATTCAAGGGTCCCACATGTAATATTTAAGCAATCAATCTATATAAATTGTTGTTTGCATTATTGGTCCTAAAATAACAAGTATACAAGCATGGACTTTGTTTTAATAAAATAAGGAAATTAAAAAATTTCTCATTAGTTACTTTTCTCTTTGTTAACAACGTTATTAACTCTTTCTTCTCTTGATTACATGTTAGCCTAGTTTCGTGAGACCTACTACTACCTTTTGTTGTTGTTTTAATGACAATGTATCTTAAAGAAGTGGGTAAAATATATTGATAATTTAATTAAAAAAATTGTAACAAATTTTCTCAAGTTTGACCATTTATGCATTTAGGATCCTTAAAATTTCTCAAACTAGGTTCCCTAGTTCTAAAAATGTGTTATTGGATTTTCTCCTTTCTATTCTAAATATATTGGCCAACTTAAAGATACTAATACTACGAACTCCCGCACCTATGGGCATTGCCTAATACCAAGCCATAATAATATTCTTAAGTGAGCTCATGTTTTGAATTATTAAGGAAAACAAAAAATAATTTTTTTAGTTAAAAATTAAAGAATGTAGCAAAAGTATGATTGTGGGACAATGAGTTTATAGAAAGGATAGTTGTTGTAAATCTTCAAGGTTGCAAATATTTTATAAGATAAGCTTTCCATTGAGGGTGGCTTTTGAGAAAATTTGCATGTTATATTCAAATGAGTATAAAAAAGCTATGAAATAAATTCTTTTACTTAACTAGATGGAAGGAAAGATATTATGCAAACAACAAAAAATCTAATATTCATAGTGTTTTGATCCAAAATTTGCATTCTTTGCCTCCTAAGCACTATCCTTTGTCATTTCATTATGTGAACTTCTTTTGACATGGTTAAGCCTAGCACCCTTTACAAATAGCTTTTCTTAGCCGTTTTCTAGGCTTACAGTTAAGCAAAATCCAACACAAGAACTCTACTCAAAATAGCAACCATGGGTTACTATTATAATAGATAAGAGGCTTAACAATCCACTCCACTTGAGTAGAATATTTCCTTTGAATTAGAAATGTAAAATGAGAAGGATTTTGGTAGAGACAATAAAACTTAGACATTTAAACAAAGTATACTACAATATACTTATATGTGTGTATCGGAAGTCACAAGTATAATACAATGTAATCTATGCATTCACTTAAAGTACAAACTTTGAGTAGAAAGCTAATGTAAAGGTTGATAGGAAAGCTTGTGAAAAACTTCTTTTGTACAATAAAGTTTAGTTAAGGAAAAGAATATTATGAAATAAGCACTTGATACCTTTGGCAAAACTTTAAAACCAAACCAAAGGAAACGAGAAAAGCTTTGAAGGGAGGGAGAGTATGTTTGAAAATGAGGAATGAGAGGTTGATGAGATAGTTTGATCAAGCCAAGGTCAAGCCTACCAGATGGGATCAAATTGAAAAAGCTTATAAACCTACAAGAAAAGAGGGGAGAGGTTGCATTGTTGTTCTTAATAAAACTTTTACTTAATTTTTGTTAAAAGCATTTTTGGTATGAATGAGTTCAATCTCACAATTGCACAAGTGAAAGATGGACACATGAATTTTTAAATGGTTTTGCTAAGAATGACATGCATACACCTCTAGCGTGAATGCTAGGATTACACTATTCCAAATTCTTTGCAAATGTGCGTGAGTTAGGACCCTTACAACACTTGGTTCATAGGGACCCTGCATGTGACATCTCAAATTCTGGTTTAATGTAATATATTATTGTGTTTAATATTGTAATATTAATATTCTGATTAATGGAGCCAATATCTTGATTTTTGACTGAGCTCCTTATTAGGAACTTATTGGTATGTAGTTTGTAATTTTTAAAGACCTAATTCTATTTTGGATTATTTGAAGTTAAGGGATTTATTATATTCTATTTTAATTTACCAGCTGAATTTTGCTTGACCATTTCCTTAAGCACCAAGGGTATGATGGCCTTTTGGCCCTTAGCAGCTACTGGTCATTGGAGCTTAAAGCATTGTGGAAATCATTGGGATTAGAATCAAGGCAAGTGGAAGGTGCCTTGCATGCTACATTTTTTGATATGGGAAACCGTGAGAACTAGGAGATTGATTAAAATGCTGCAAGCTTTGAATTCAGAAGTGGAAGCTGTGACGTAAGGTTTACTGAATTTTTTTTTCCTTGCGCTTGCAAGGACTCTCTCAATCTTTACTGTTGTTGGTGTTGTGGCTGGAATCAGAGGAGAAAGGAAAGTGGAGATGCTGGGTGCTGTAGCAAGAAACGTGAAATTTGAAAGCAAGAAGGAATTCCTGTAAGCTGCAGCAAAGAATTTATTACAGTAGAAATTAGAGGGATTCCTAGCTGCTATGGTAAAAGGCGGAGGAAATCTTTCAGAGCTGTTTGGGGGATTGAAAGCATGAAGAGGTTGGGTAAGATGTGAATTTTTGAAGGTTTTGCATAAGATTTCATTAAGTCTGGCTTCATGTCTTGCTTTAATTACCATTCAGTTTGCATGCGTGTGAATATTGCTGACTTTGGAGAAAATTGAAGTTTACTTAAAAGGTTTTATGGGAGTTTTCCTTGAGCCTTCTGCTTTAATTGCTTTGGAGTGCTGTTCAACATGGGTTTTAATTAGAAAAGGCGGGTTTGGTAGCTTTTATGCTTGGTTTTGTTATGTATGAGTTGGTTTTAGCTCTTATTCCTTGAATTCTTGCTGTTTTGAAGGGTTGCAATTATTTTGTGTTTCAAAACTTTTGGTTTGGCTCTCCTTCTTGTTTAATTACAAGTTTGATTGAGTGTGAAAGCAAGATGGAGCAAGATTTGGATTTTGAATGGCTGCGACAAGTGGGATTCGATGGTTTGATCGACTTGATAGACGCGGTTTGATCAGTTCTAATGTAACATATGCCAAGTGAATAAACGGTCTATTAAACGTTTGATTGAAGGTCTGATGGGGAAAGTGGACGGTTCTTAAAGAAGCAAAATGCCAAAAGCAAAAAAAAAAGATACAGGAAAAGGGGGAACCATATACCTATCAAGCACTCACTCTAGAATACCAAGCTAGATCACTCGTGAATAAAGTAGAAATGAGTCCAACTGCTTTGGTGCCATTCACTAAGCATGAATATAAGAAGACCTCCTTTTGGCTCAAGGACAAGCATTCAATGCACAGGAACTCCATTGATATTCTTTTCCTCAGAGAAATTGTCGGAATATCTGCCTTTACTAAAGCTCGAAGGCTTAGAAAACTTGTTTCTGTTGCTCTCAAGCTCTTATTTCTCTCAACCAAAAGCCCTTTCCTTCTCTAAGCTATTGAGTCTCTTTTCCCCAATCCAAAGCAATTTATGTGTCTTAAAAAGCTCGTTAATTCTCCTTCCTCCTTTCTCCCCTCTTGAAGGGGTTTTTGCTTCTTGTGCCCCATTTTCCTCTTAAAACCTTTTTTCTTCATGCATGCTGCTCAGATGCCTACCCACGAAGTCAAAGCTTCCCAAGCCTCTCTTTCTCTCCTCTTTAAGTTTGCCTATGCCTCTCAGAGCTGCCCGTGCTTATGTGGACCTACTTGAAGCATTGCAATTATTTGCATGTACCCGCACTTCTCAAGAAGTGCTTGAAAGCTGATTGAATTTCCTGTAGGCTGTAGAAGTGTATGCACTGCTTTGCTCAATGCCTGATCATCTGCTTGGGTTAGATCTGAACCGCTCACATCTGACCTGAGTTGCTTGCATCCAATTTCTCCTGATTTATATAGCTATATGTCGTGCCTTGTTGCATCCAACTGCGTTCGTCATACCTGACCACCTCTCCACACTACAACCTTTCCGACCCAGTCCAGACCGAGTCGAAATGGACAAATTGAGCAAAACCAGTCCAAACTGAGTTTGACCACAATAGACTAAACCAAATTAAGCTAGGCCCACATTGAATTAGTGCATACTGAGCTAGACTATGTTAGACCGAGCTAGACTATGCCAAACCAAATCATTCTACCCTGGAACATGCCTACGTGCCATGTCTATGCCTACAATAAAGCTTATTTCAATCTAATTGCTCTTTCCCAATTTTGCTTCGACAACTAGTTGCTTGGAGTTTCCAATGAGGTGTTCAGAGATACACTGTCATCTTCAAGATTAACTTTTTTTGTTTTTATCTTAAGCTTTTGTTTAAATTTCTTGAATATCATTTTTTGCATCAACAGTTTTGATTAATAGATTTGTGGAGTTTTTGATTTTTTGCAAATGGTTCAAATGGAGAGTTTGGTGCTTGAAGAAAATAAAGATTTGAGCATATATTTTGAAGAGTTAAATGAGATTATTGTGATATTTTGTGCATAATTTGGTTATGTAGAAAGAGAAATGTAAAGGGAAGCTAAATAGAAAATTGTCTTAGAGAAATTTAGTAGGTAAATTAAAATAAACGTGATGTAACTACATTCTTATTATTTTTCTTTTGAGAAATGTATTTGTATGAACACTTGGCATGACATTTTTTTAGTATGTATTTATGTTCTGATGTAGTATGATATGTGATTAGTATGTTCTTTTATATAATATAATATTATTTAGATATGTGCATATATGTGCTCACTTGAGTTGTATGAGTATATTAGAACTTAAGGGAAAAGAAAATAAAAAAGAAATTAAGAGAGAGAAAAACGAATGAAAACATCTAAATATAGTATTATACCTTATAAGCTTTATGCAGTACATTATATATAATGTTATGTGATATGAAACAATGTGATATAAAGATAATAAGAGAAAAAATATTATTTTTTTTTATTATCTCATAGTTGATATATACATATATATATATATATATATATATATATATATATATATATATGTATGTATGTATGTATGTATATGTATGTATGTATGTATGTATATGTATGTATGTATGTATGTATATGTATGTATGTATGTATATGTATGTATGTATGTATGTATATATATAATAATCGTTGCTAATAGTATGAGCATAGAACTTGATGAGCACAAGTGATGCAAGAGCATCTTGTTTTAGCTCACAAATACACACCTGCTGGCGTCACACAAGTTTCATTTGAACTCGGAGCCATACCCGAGCCGAATCTTATTTCAATTAGTCATCTTCATCAACCATAAGGGTCCACTATAGTGCTTTATTTTTCCCTATAGTTATCTCCGTCCCTTCAAAGATAATTCCCAGTCTTGTGGCAAGGGCGATGGCAACTAAGGAACAAAGTGCATTGTCTCTACCCTTTTGTCGATGGAACTTTAATTTTTGCTTTTTTGGATTTGAACTTCTACCTTTTTGGATATCCATGGTTTTTCTTTTCTAAGTTGCTTGCTAGTGAAATCTGTTGGGTTGCTATTCAGCATGAATAGTTTGATCAAATACCTTTTTGTTTGAGTTGCTATTGAAAGAAGATAAGGATTTCCTAATGCCCTTGACAAAGTAATGAATGCTTTGCTCCTCATGAGCAATGAACGGGACTATCCATGATAATTTTACCCATACTGGCAAATAGTCTTGGAGACCCTACCCCAGCTAGGTCAAATTATGGAGAGGCTTCTTCCTCTCTAGCATTGGGAAGTAGTGATCAAGGGAAGCTTCTCAAAATTTCCCAGTAGATTATAGCACTGAGCTCGTACTAATTTTTACAATTTCCTTACCCCAGTCATTTGCACCTGCTTGAAGTTGGAAAGGATGATAGATCCATCATACTCTCCCCTTTGGAAACTTCATTATCTTCAATTTCTTCTCAATTTTCCTGATCTAAGCATTAGTCTCTAAGGCGCTGTTGGGTCATTAAAATTAGAAGGATTGGTTTAGAAGAATTTCCCAAAGAACCGACTGTTCTCTTCAGGAACACTCTTGAGTAGCTCATCATCATCTGCAATGGTACCTGCATCAGCCTGAACTTCTGGGGCTGCTAGAGTGGCTGTTTGTGCTTCCACTTGTTTTCTTGGCTTGTGTAAGCCACTGTTGTGCCATTTGTTTTGCAACTTGAGCTGCCTCCTGAGCTGGTATGCATGCTGCATGTTGGGGAGCTTGTTGTGTTTCACACATACTACGTGTTCTACTTATATATTTTTTCTTTATTCTTTTATATGTTACTGTTTTGTCATTCATCGTATCGGATCCTGTTGGCACTTCTGCACATCTGTACTACTGTTGCAACACTTTCTTTGATAGCTTTGTAGGTCGATATTTGTTGACTGAACAGAACACTGTTGACTGCAGGATCTCATTTTTTGACTTGGATAGAATATTGGCCGAATATGATGCTTTAAAACTTTGATTAATCCCTAAAACATGAGAGCACGAATAATGTTTCTCATCCTTACCAAAATTCTGATGCAATTCAGAGAATGGTGGTTTCATTGGCTTCCGACAAAGATGTCTGGGAGTCTATCATGAAGAATGAGAGGGTTCAAGAACTCAAGAGATCGTATTGTGCAGGTTCGTCATTTGAGTTCTTTCTTTTTGCTCAAGTGGATCTCATTTACAAAACCTGTAGGAAAAATAATGGGTAAACCTATTTAAAGTTAAAACAGTTGACACATGAAGGCTGGTTTGCTTTTGTTGCAATATTTGGTGGAGTTTTAACTTCTGCTTGCAGACAAGTATATACAGTATACGACTGGAGGGATTAAAACTGAATTTTCGGCTGGATATCCTTATATTGTTGCTCATATTTCGGGTTGGGTTTTTGAAAATGCCAAAGGAAAAGTAATGCAGATCATAGAAGACATCCTCAGTCTCATAATTGATCTCTTCCATTCACGGGGCAAAGAAAATGGCATGGAAGTTGTAAGTGATGTGGTGAGATCTTCCTTTATGCTCTCTGTCCTGGTGCTCATTATCGTCATTTTGAAACGTGCTGACGATGCTTGATACTGTCACAAGATAACACTAATAATGTTATGTGATGTTCGTGTCAGCTTTGGATGTATTGTTTGTGCCATTGTATGCTTCATGTCCCACATACCTATATTGTTGATTGCCAGTATTGTTTATAACATTTCTCTTATCCCTTAACAGTTCTCCGAGCTTTATTTTTTACATGCAACTTGCAGGGTTGCTCGTAATTTCCAGTATTGGTTGTGTTTCATATCTCTGTTCAGGAAAAAATGCCTGCAGGTGGAGCATCATGGATTAGTCTTGATGATCAAAGATTGCTAATGTTAGAGAAGAATGTAGACTTGTGAAACTGCTGAGATGTGTTTAGGAAGGCCCTCTTGGGAGAGGTTCTCACTCAAGTAAGAAAGAGTGATGGAAGACTGGTAGAGTTGTGAGGGTGCCTTGAGCTTGTGGATGAAGTTAGGGTTTCTATTTGACATGGCCGTGACTTTTTGATTGAAGGTTTTAGATCCTTCCCAATTGCTACATCTTATCCTACTAACGCACGATGAGGGGGATGTTCGGTGCCTGGGGTGCATCATTTGTAGAGGTTTTATTGGACCACTGCAAGCTCCCTGTTTTGATCTTGGGTTGATAGCAACGTTTCTTGTGTTAGTGCAATACTCTAGGTGATCTAAGAAACGTTCACAGCTTGTGTTCCTCACTAGGATCATGTCAATGTTAACATTGTCGTTACGATATTAGTGGTGTTGGCAAGAAAGTCAACATTGGTGTTGTTACGTATGAGCGTTGATTAAACTTTTGAGATAATTATAGAGATATCATTTTAATTGAATATTTATTAACAAACTATTGTCCCCATAGTGGAAATCATTGCATGACAAATTTTAATAACTAATGCAAGAAAATATGAAAACAAGAAAAAGAGGAATACAAAGATTTTTGTTGAATGTTACAATATTGAAATAAATATGTTCACACTATGATGATCTTCTTTGGAATGCAAGATGCGTCCTATTGTAAAATTTTCTTAAGCTTCTCTCTCATTGGGGGTAGGCTTGACATGCTTGGGTTATGATGAAAACATTGGTTTTGGTTCACTTAAGATATTTTTTTATTCTACCTTCTCTATAGTAGTCTCTTTTATAGTGTCCTTTTTAAGTCATGTGTCTTCATCACAGTGAATTCTATTGATAAGGCCATTAGTATTTTCTAAGAGTCACTCTAAGGCATTTTACTCCACATGCTTGTCTCTCTTTGTAGCCTTGGTAGTGACATTGGAATACGACCTTGGCTAAATGACTTACACCAAACAACCTTGTTAATGCTTATTAGTCTTCAACCCACAAAAATCTCCTACTTGGAGATTCTATTCATTTCTTAGCTAATTGTCTGATATTTACATGTAATCTTTTCTTTAGATCTTTTTATTCTTCATGTGCAACTTATGTTCTCGCTAGTCTCTTTTGAAGGACAATGGAAGTTGAACACAGCCTTAGTGTGCTGATGGTAGCCACTTTTTTCAACGTGTTAGATTCTGCATATTATGAATTTCCTTCATTGATAGCTCTCATCATCTATCAATAATTGATGTGACGATACTTTAGTTGAATTTGGTTTGTGTCTTTAGGATTTCTTGTGTGATCATTGTGGGAATGGCAAATGGGGTTGAATGCCCCTGTTGTCGACCAAGGGCCAACAACTAGCAGTCAGAGAAGACACAAAAGGGTGTAGTGGCTTGAAGTGTTTTTGCTTTTGAGGCCATGGTCAATTGCAGCTCCAAAAAATTTTCTGGTAGAGGAGGTTTGGAAAAGCTGCGATATAGGGTTGAATCTCATGTTTCAGAAGAATTTGTCTTCATAAGGATATGGTGTGGTCTACAGGGGAGGAATGAATGTTCTTTGTGGAATGCAGCCCACCTCTTGCATCAAGCTTGGGGAATGCTGTTGTGGTGGCTTCAGGTGAGGCAAGGGTTGTTTCTGGGAGGTAGATGGTGGCCTCTAATACTGTGGGAACAAGGAAACCTCAGGCTAATCTCATGAAAAATAAGCATTGTCTACAAGGTGTTTGTTCTTATGCTGTAGTGAATCAGATTATGAATGCATATGCTCAACCATCAGCGAAGGGGGTGCACAGTGAGATTAGCTTGTGAAGTGCCGGCCCCTTTCTGGGAGTTCTAATGGTACTTAGGGAGCTCATTTTATAGGTAAATAACAGTGGTGGGGGACGAATGATCAGTAACTCCCCCATTTTGTATGGCAGTGCAAGAAGCATGTGGATCTTTTGTTTGATGGACCTCCAGGGAAGATTAATGGTTCAACTTGGATGAGGATGGCTCTTGGTCGTTGTGTCCTAAGATAGTGCACTATGAAATGCTCAATAGGTGACATGCCATGTTCCTTAATGTTGAGGTGACTATAAGAGGTGGGATTATTTCACTGGTTTCAAGCTACTCAGCGTGGGGCAAGGTGGCATTGTGTGCTTGTTAAAGCTTTTTTTGAAGACAAGGATGAAGCTTTGTGGTATGAACTGTGGATTTTTGTAGGCTTAAGAATGAAAATGGGGTAGGTGTGTGTTAGATTGACCAAGATCCATACCTTGGATGCCTTCTCATACAACACATACCTGCTTCAAACTTAATGCAATGTTGGATTGGATGGTGGTTGTCATTCCAAGAGTGATCGGGGGAAGATCAACATAAACAGCTGTTAGGCCTATGACTTAAATCAAGTAGAATTAGTTTGGGAATGGTGGAAGGAATTCAATGAATGTAGATCGTACGTGCAAGTGGCTAATATGGGAGGGAGATAGGGAAATAAGATGATGGCATTTTAAGTGATACAAAATAACTTTCTAAAGCTAAAAGTCAGCTAACATAAACCTTTAATGTACAGGTGTAAGTATGATTTTATATACTTCACAGCTTTGTCAAATACTTTCAAGAACATTGCGGGGTAGAGCTACTGTAGCAAGCAGAATATTGTTCTTGTGAGAAGAAGCTGAAGACCTTGACATGTGCAATTCTTGAAGGAGAGATCGATCGCTAAATTGTTGTTATGTGATAATGGTATGCAAAAATACATAATGGTATTGATTTTGTTCTTCAGAAATAAATTTATAAGATTTAAATTCAAATATTATCATCAATTTTCATTTGTTTTTTTTTTTTTTTTTTTTTTTTTTTTTTGATAAAAATGCTTACAACTAACTTCTCAAAGTAGTAGATAATTCATATATAAATGTGTAATCAAAAGGGAGAAACGTTTTGTGTTCATTAGTGATTCTACTATTTTCTGTAACAGAAAAATAAGTAAAGGATGACATGAATCAAACTTCAACTGTTTCCACAGAAGCAGCATTCATACAAAGATGCTGAAGAAGTGTTTATTACAATTGTTTGATCTTTGTCTCCTAAACAAAACTAATCAAAGAATGACATGAATTAAATTTCAACTGTTCCAATAGAAGCAGCATTCATACAAAGATGCTCAAGAAGTATTTATTACAATTGTTTCATCTTTGTCTCCTAAACAAAACTAATCAAAGAATGACATGAATTAAATTTCAACTGTTCCAATAGAAGCAGCATACATACAAAGATGCTGAACATTATTACAATTGCTTCATCTGTGTTTCCTAAACAAAATTAATGAAAGAATGACATGAATCGTATACCATTGCTTCCCTCTGTACCAAAGAATGGAAGTAATGACCAGAAGAATGAAATTGTCTACTTTCTTCCATTAAGAGAGAAGAAAGAAAGCAGCCCCAGAAGAGAAGTGTACCAAAGAATGGAAGTAATGACCAGAAGAATGAAATTGTCTACTTTCTTCCATTCGGAGAGAAGAAAAAAAGCAGGCCCAGAAGAGAACTGTGCCAATTCAACAATCTGCCTGAAGAGGTTCAATCGAGCTTCCAGCTGCATCCATGGGAGCCCAAGCAGAGATGGTATATAGTGGTTGCTGTTGATACTTCAAACACAGAGCTTCACCTTCTCCTTCAGTTTTTACTGAATAGCCAACATCTGAATACATCTTCAATACCACTTGGCTCAGAATTCTTTCCCTATCTCCCATCCTTTTATTGTGAAATCTGCCATCTTGCATCATTCTACTCCACTTGGTGAACTTCTGGTGCCTCTCGGTCCTCTCGGCCCCATTGCAAGCAACAATGTTTCTAATCTTTCTGGCAAACATCTTCTCGATCTTGGCCCTCAACAAGCTATCCTCTGGTAGGCTGGCGTTCAAGGCATCGAAGACTGCAGAGTAGTACTTGATGGAGTTTACAAATCTCACATCCCAATGGGGATTGTTGTGATCAGCTTCCTCTTCTGCAATCACAACTATCGCAGGGCTGGTGCTCCAAATCACACCCAGGAGGTCCCTCAACACCCTTCCGGTCTCGTCGTAGAGAGTCTTGTGCAGCTGAAGCACACAGTTCACCGCAACACATTCCTCCTCCTTCACATGAAGCATCCAAAGCCTGACATCTTCCAGCTGATCGACGACCGGATGAAATTGGAAAGGAAGGTTTAAGGAATCTGCAAGGCTTGCGAGCCTTGCTCCAGTACTGTGTAGTTCAGACTTGGATCCTCCAATGCCTGAAATCCTGACATGTGATGGTGGTTTCTTCCTGGAAGCTAAGCTCTGAAGCAGACTTGCCCACTGAAGGCCTTGCTTAATGTCCAAATCAATGACGTGCACTTTATCCTTACCTTCAAAAGCTTTCATCAACTTTTCATTCAGCGTGAAATGGATGAATTTGGGAATAGGGGTTGCTTGATCAAGGAATCGAAGAGCAGTGGCATCGTCGTCGTCGTCTGATGCTTCGAGAATCTCTTTTGGTGGGTTGATGGAGAAGATGTGAGGCCAAAGCTTTACTGCCCAAAGCGCCAAGCTTTCGGTGAAATAAGCTGCAATTCGATGTAATGTGGCCCCAGTTGGGTTGGCCATCTCTCCAAGCCTAGCCAAGATGTAGCTTATGGAAGCATGATCACCTGAGCGGATCGATTTGGCACAGTTAGTCAGGAAGCTCACAAGCTCAATGCCTCGGTCCTCCGTTTGAGTTTTCACTTTCTGGCAGCTTAGCCCATGAACCTCACGCCATGATCTGTTCTTGGAGGAATTATTTTTTCTTAGAGTAATAGGATGGAGTGAAACCATCCTTTTTTTCTATAATAGAAAAGAAAAATATACTCTGAGATCTACTTGTCCAAAGGACGGGCAGACCTCAAAAGAGATTATTTCAGTGACAGCAACAAAAAAAAAAAAGCCGCAGCAAATGTGCCTCAGTTTAAAGCAAACTCAACAATTTAGGAAAGATGACAGGCAGAAGAACAATTCACCATGAAGAAGGAACTAACGAAGAGGAAGAAAGGACTCCATGAACAAGGTACTAAGCTTCAATGATTTTCCTAGTCACTGTCCCAAAGTTGAATTCAATTCACACACGAAAATGTTCAGTTGAATTTGATTTGATTTGTTACTAAAATAGAAGAATACTCGAAGAAATCTACACCCTTCTCTAAAAAACGCCTTCATTTACTTGGATACAGAACTGTTTAATCAACCAAACATTTATAGAGAAATCGAAGAATTACCATGAAGAAGATCATTACCTGCAGCTCTAATACCAACGAGGATTGTGCGTATTCTCCTGCACCAGATTTCTGAAACTTGCCGAATCATATCCACCTTCTCTGATCTCTTCTCCTTCCATTGAATTGCCAGCTTTCATGCAACGGATGAACCAACCTATGGACCAACAAAAGAGTAAAAGGAAAACAATCAGTTTTGACGGGTTTTTAAAACCGGGTTTACAGAAACGGGTAAAAAAAAAAAAAAAAAAACAAAACGCCGGATCTCGGCTTTATGAGAGCTTTGATGAGTGCTCCTTCCTCCTCTGCTCGACCCCTCCTTCCCTGGCTCTACGCTTCTCCGTTCTGGCCATGGTTTCCGGTCTACAAAACAAAAGGCTGCCAAAGACGTCCGGCTGCGTCGTTCGGCCGTCTGTTATGGATCAAACGGCACAAAAACCAATTCAAGTGACCGTTGCCATCTCGGGTCAACTTGACCGTTAGACACTTGAATGGTAAGGTGACCCCAGTCGGTGACCGGATCTGCGAAGCTTCTTACTCTCCTCACGTGCTCCGTGACCGTTGGAACAGCTTCCAGGCGCGGTGACCAATCAGGTGCTGTGAATACCAGATGTTCCGTTACCCGGCGGCCGATTGGCTGCGGAGTGTGTTTCCTGACGTAGTTAGTGCACGGTTTCTTGGTTTTTGAAAAATGCAATCCCAGGACTTGAAATTAAACCGTGCGATAGGATCAGATCGGCACAATTCCTCTCATTACCGAAAAAGAGCTATGGTACAAACATTTTTTTTTTGTTTCTATTTGAAGTAGTTAACGTACGAAAAGGCAAGTTGAAGGCGAGAAATCTACGCCAGCTGTGGAGGACAGAAAATTCCTGCTTACCAGATCGTACAAGAAGCAGTAGTTCGAACAGAATTCATAGTTTAAACGGCTCTTGTGCCAATACTAAAGAGAGAGAAACAATAAAAAATTCATATTTTTTGCATTAATTTAATTGCCACCTTATTTTACAATTAAAAGAGGGCAATGCTACAGCCCTTCCTATGTAACGAATAACGTTCATCTTCACAATCTCCTGATCCAAGCGTTTGAAGTAACATTTCAGTATAAATTCTATACAAATTTATTATAATATCTGTTCATATTCTATGCAATATTCCTCAGCAGAATGCCCTATTTAGAAACTGTCAAAACAGGGAGGACAATATCATCACTTTGAATAAACAGCATCAGATACTCAATGCCAATAGTCTCTATCATGATATCTATGCTTTGAGCGAAGGTCTTTTCCAGAAGCTCGGCCATGGCCATGGGCATGCTTTCTAGTGGTCTGCTTCATCTCATGATGTTTTCCAGCATGTAGGAGTTCTCTACTATCCTTTGTGTCTTCCAGTCTACTTCCATGTTTGATTAAGTTGTCATGCATGTGTTTGTGCCTCTCTTTATGCACATGGAGATGATTGTCATGTTTATGATGACGATGGTGGTCAGTCATGGCTGATGATGATGGATGGCTATGAATAAGAAAACCACCATGACCATGATTTCTTGGCTTGGACGAACGTCGTATATCATCATTATTAAGTCGGTTTTTTTGATGATGATTGCGATGATGATGGGAGAATTGTGATTGCTTTTTAACCTTCTCATGCTTTAAAGGAATTATAGTTCTTTGGGTCTCACTACCAAATCTTTCATCCCACAAATCATATATGGGGTCAAGGAATCCTTTCTGATGTAGAAGCCATAGAAGAATAATAGCTGCAAAAGAATTTCATCCAGAATGTAGTGTTGTTAAACAAAAAGATCTTAGACTATTGATGATAAAAACACAATAAAATTGAGAAAATTACCACAAGGAAAAATGGCCAATAGCAATCCAAACAAAAGTATCCAGCTCATACAAACATATCGCAAATGACAGTTAAGATCAAAGAAGCTCGAGCATCTACCTCTGTCACAAACAATTTTGAAGTGAGGCGCAGCGAAACATAAGATGAGAATAAAAAAAAAGCTAGAGGTTAAGTCTCTTGTGATACAAAATAAACACATCCCTTAAGACATCTCAAGCCAAAATAGAGTTGACGAATATGGGTTGTAATACAATAACGCTTTACTCAATGAACCAAACTTATTTGGTCCCTCATCGCTCATTGACAAATTTTGGGTGGAACAGTTCCAGCCATGGCCTTGACCAGCAGAATCCTATTAGGCCCTTGGAATTAGTCCCTAGACCTTGTCATCCCTACAGTGTCATTGTGCTGGCCAGACCTCCAACCACATGGTCCATGAACCTCATAATAATTTTTGTGCTCTCTTAATGAAAGTAAAATTAATTTCTAGGATAATCACCTCATGTACTCACCCATCAAATAACCATGAACCTTGCCTTGAATGACCTATGATCAAGCATCTCGAACCCTAACACATACCCATTTTATTTTATTTAGGACTTCCTTGGTTCAACTCAAGAATATAGGGCCTTTTGGTCATTTTTTCTCCCAGAGTCGCTAAACAAATCGTATGCAGTCACAAGCTAACTCTGCAATGGAGATGCTAAAAAAAATCAGTCTCTCTAAGCCAATCTTCATAGCTTTTTTGCAACCGAAGCTCAATTCTTTTTTTTTTTTTTTTGTACTCTTTAACATCTTCAAGCTTCCTTCAGTTTGGCCTATTGGTTTGCAATAAAAAATGCTTCCTTCTGACCACTTGAGTCATCATTGATCTTCCTCCAATCTAGCCTCTTGAACCTCTTGAGCTACAATCAAGGTACCACTAGTTTGGATATTAACCCATTATTGAGATTCCTCCAAACTAGCCCTTGGAGCATCATCGATCTTCCTTTATTCTGGCCTCCTGCTCCCCATTGAACTTCCTTTGAACCAATAATTGCTGTTGAGCTGCCTACAGCCCGATCCCTGGCTCATCATCAGTCTATAGCTCATGGACTCATCATTGAGGTTCCACCAGCATGGTTCACAACCAACCTTCAAGCTTACTTCTTTCTAGCCCCTACCCTACCATTGACTCCCATTCAGTCCACCACTCGACTTACCAATAAGCTTCCTCCATTATGTGGCCTTCAATCCACCAACAAGCTTCCTCTTGTTTAACCCTTAACACACCATCGAGCTTTCCTCATAACACTATTAAGCTTTCCTCGATCTAGCCTCGACTTACCATCAACCTTCCCTTGACACAACCCTTGACCCATTGTTAAACTTTGTCAAGTGCAGCCATTGACCACCAAGCACTGCAAAGGTCACCAACCCTTGGCCCATTGTTGAGCTTCTTCTAGTACAACCATCAATACACATCAAACTTGCCCCAATTTGGCCCAAAAACCCATCTCTGAGCTTCATCCTATATAGCCCTTGCCCACCATCTACCTTCATCTGATCTGAACCTTAACCTATTGTTGAGCTTCCTCTAGTATAACGCTTGTTCAACACAAAGTTTTCCTCTAGTTTGGTCCTTCAACACACTATCGAGCTTCCTTTAAATGAGACCGCTTCCTTTGGAAATGCCCATAGCCCATCATCAAACTTTATCTAATTTGGCTCTTGGCCCACCATAGTGCTTCTTCTAGTTTGGACTTTAGCCCAATGTCAAGCTTCCTCTTGTCTAAACCTTTGTTCACCATCGTGCTTTCATTTGGCTTAGTCCTTAGCCCACCGTCAAGCTTTCTTCATATTGGCATTTCTCAAATCGTCAAGCTTCATCAAGATTAACCTTCTTCTCCTATATGCAAACTTTGTCTAGACTAGCCTTGTGCCCATTGTCGAGTTTTTTTCGATCTGGCCTTTTGGCTTGTCATCTATTTTTCTCTAGTTTGGCTGCTGACAACTTTTTTGGCTTTGTCGAGTGTTTTTGCCTATTATGCAACGAACTAACCCCTTGAACTCCCTTATGAATTCCAAGTTCTAACAACTTGGGCAAATGTTGCCTACCCTAGTATTTTGAACTTTCCTAACCCACAAGTATCATAAGCTTGCATAATGGTCAAAGAGACAAGCATTGTTTTATCTTGGCTCTCAAATTTCTATGACTTGAAAGATGGCTATGTATCTTGGTGCACCCAATTTGGCATTCCATCAACTAAGTAAAGACTATAGGGCATTGTCCTAGGAGAATTTGTTCCTCAAATTCAAGTAACTTGAGCAATAGCCATGGACCTAGAAGCCTTCACCTTTGTCTTCACAAGTCACTCCTTTTTAAGAATGGACCTTTTTTCAACCAAGGTTGTCTTCAACAATCTTTGTCCACCAAAAGTTATTTTATTTGGCACCAACCATCTTTTGATGCCAACCATTTCACATTGCTCTTCCCCTATCATAAGTTCTTTCTTATTCCAATGCTTACAATAATCCATTAAAATATTTTGGCATGGACTTTCATCCTTTGTTGAATACCTATTATTTTGGCATCAGCCTTTGTCTGTCATAGGCTTTCTCTTCTTCTAGTAACCATGTTAAAATTGACACTCATCCACTAAGTTATTCCACTTTTTCTTTGATCTTCATATGTCAAGTTTATTTTTATTTTGGCTTTGACCTCCATCCAACATGGGTTATCGTATTCTAGCATTAACCTTTGTACATTGATGCTAGCTTATTTCGTTGGCAACCTTCATCCATTACGGTGTATCTTCTTCTAGGGTTGACCTTTCCTTAATCAAGGAATATCTTATTCTAAAGTATTATTGTCCATCACCAACTATATCTCCCATTTTGACACAAGTCCATCGACTATTATTGATGAACTTTGGTTCCATTACATTGCCTCTACTTCAACTTGTCCCAATGATCATCAAATGCCATAGTAAGTAGCAACAATCTCTATTACCAATGTCTGCATCATTTTGCCTTACTCTACTTTAACTCGTCTTAATAACCCTTGAACACCTTGCATCGGCCATCTCTGTCATCTCCCTCAATGCCAAAATTGTCTTCCTATGATTTAGCTTATCCTAACAATCATTGAGTATCACGGCTATAGTTGAATAGCTCTACCAATAACCTTAAGAGATAATATATCTCTCCTAATGTCATTATCTACATCGAAGATCTTAGACACCATTGTGTTTGGCTCTGCTCTAGCTAGACCCTTGGTGCCCTTGCACTTGCTTCCATTCTAACTTGGTCTTGCAATGCAACACCCCTTCTACATCAATGATGTAAGACACCCTCTCAAGTCTCCACTTCTAATGCTAGTGGAGCACTGCCTCTAATGATGGTTGCAGACTTTAAATGTGCACAACATAAAACCAACATCAACTCCCTCCAACAATACTAAATTTAACTAGAAATTCAATACTTCGAGTAGAAAAGTTCAAATATCAATGTCATGGTTACACATATTGCTACAAGGATGAGAACAGTATGCTAAAATTGGAGAGATCAAACATACCTACATGATTTTCCCGTTAAGAAATCTACCAAACCATCCCATATTCTTCTCCATCCATTCTTAATTGCTGCAAGAAATCCATTTAAACCACCATCTTTTACTTCATACTCATACATTATCTGCATTACAAGCAAAAAAATGCCCTTAAAATTGGACACAAATTTCCAAATTAAATCAAATGATACAGCAATATAAGAAAATTAACAAAATGTACTAGTGAAAACTTCAGGATTTCATATAAAATGTGCTGCTAGCCAAGGATGAAGATTAACATGCTCAAAAGTGTTGGAGAAATTTAGAGCTATAGTGTCCTAGTTGAAGATAGATTAATCTAAGAAATTATTTGCTTCTAAGAGATCTCCAAACTATCCAAAAATTAGCGGTGGCATTCAATAATGTTTGCCTAAAGTAGAGAAAGATGGACATTAAACCTTGTAGTGCCATGATGCCTCTTGAGCTGTTGCTTAGATTGCATAGCCAATATGAATGCTCATACAAACCAACAGGTTGAAATGGTGAAAGAGATTTCTACTGGCAAAATTGAAGAAGCGAATATTTGCTAGCGATATATGAACAAAACCTTCGAGATAATCACTAAGATGAACCATATTGTTCACCCACAAATCTACCATTCATTCCCCACTGCAGAATAAAATACAAAATTTTATTATGAATTAAGAATAATCAGAAGAAAACACACTGATACAAAGAAATAGCTAGATGTAAATGTATACATGAAGAACTCCAACCTCAAAGATAAATCACAATCATATTATTAAGATTTTTAATAAAAATAAGAAATTAAATAAAGATGTTATTTTCCAATAAGTTTTGTTTAACACTTCCTCACAATAATGATTATAACACATTCTAAAGATTGCAAAAGCTTAAAAGATGTTTTCAAGTAGCTTATAATATTTCTTCGATCCCACAAAACCTATTAATAAGTTGTCTCCACTTTTATTGACTTTCAAGTCATACATCACCATCCAAGCACAACTTGTTAATAGTGACATTATCACCACTTGTAATTTTGAATGATCTTCCCACATGCATATCTTGTCATTCCATTTATCATATTTTCATAAAATATGACTAGGAAAAACATAATGAATTCTCAATCCCTTCATAGTTATACAATTATAATCTCATAATTATACAACTTTAGAAACACTATTTGATTCATACAACATAATCAAGTTCGTGTGGAGTCTTTAATGACATCAATCAAATTCCACACTTTAACATTCTCTCACTTAAAGGTTTGATCGATTTCTGGACATCTATGCTTTATGATGATAGAAATTTCTTTAATTTTTTTCATTCATCTAGTATGACTTTTCTTCTCATCATTCCAACCTGTAGATACATTGAGTTCATGCAAAACCTTAGGTCCATCAAATATCAAGCCATTAAGTTAGTGATTCAAGCTGGTCCATCCTAACTCCCATAGAAGATTATTAAGCTATTTCATCTCCATATCAAATCAGCTCCTAAGTCATCTTCCATACAACTTCAATATAATGTAGTCTTTTTGAAGCACAAACTCATGCATGATAACCCCTTCAAATAAAGCACAAAAGTCACTACATAGCTTCCTAATGCTTCCATCACAGGCCATCCAACTTGACAGCTCACAATGTATATTCTTACCAACTTGACAACATAAGCTATTTCCAATGATGGACAAATCTTCGTATACTAAGGCTTTCCAATATAGCATGTTTAACATGTAATCCTACTCCAAAATATTTAATGATTATTTCTTTCTCAATTGTAAATGACTTCATAATAGAATAGCACTTGCAGCATAAACTTCAAATCTATCAATAAATTTGCTTCACATGCTTTTGTTGAGATAAATCAAAGTTCTCTCAAACCTTGTCTATTAAAAATCTCATTATAATAATTTATTTTATCACACAATCTAAAATCCAGTTTGAGACTTCATAAACAACTTTTCAACTTTTACAAGGTGTTCTTTTCCTATGACTTGAAATGATTTAGGTTGATTCCTGAAGACATTCTCCACAAAATCACAATGGCAAACTATAGTCTTTATATTGAGTTACTCCAACAGTAAATCTTAAGCAATTGTTACTCTCAATACAAGCTATATAGTAATCTACCTAATAATAAACGAGAAAATCTCCATATACTTGACTCCTTCCCTTTGGTAGAAACAAATTATTACAAGTTTTGTCTTGTATCATTTGTTACCATAAGCTTCCACACTTTTTTGTAGATCTTTCCTTCAAGAAACTTAGTATGAAATGCAAGTAACATTTTTGTCTATGACTTGATCTTCACAAATATGGTACTAAAGATGATGTAAGAAGCTTCCATCCTCGTCATGCTTGAGGATGTGTTAATATGTGTTTGATTCCAACTTCTCATAGACAATGCACCAACAACATTGACTTTGTTTCCATTCAAGTATGCCTAGGTCCACTTCCACTTCATTGAAACTTCATGCTTCCTTTAACTTTTAGTTGTATTGATCCTTATAAAATTATACTTCATTAAATGTGGCATCATAAAACCTAATGATTTTCCTATGATCTACATCTCAACAATGATATACAAAATTATTAAATCTTATATCCAATAAATTATAATGCTTTAGCATCAAGCTTATCCCTATGCTACTAGTCAATACACAAGTATATCACATATCTACAAACCTTGAGTGTTATCAAACATTTTGCATTAGCCATCCGCTATTATTCTAGTATCTTGAAGTCCATAGTTATAGAGGATCTTCTATTGATTAATTGGATCATTGTACTTATAGTGTTTGCCATCAATAACATTGGTAAAACAACCTGCAATCTCATTTTCCTCACATGCTTATTCAGAGTTCCGTTCATCCTTTCAACGACCTTATTTTTCTGGGTTGTTTAAAACCATCATTGTCATTTAGTTCCATATTTAGTACAAAAATGCTGAACTTCTTTTTCGATCATATTCATCACCGTTATCTAAAAGAGAATCATGACTTTAACCAAGTATTCTTCATCTCCACTTCTAATTTTTCGTTTCTTAGACAAGACAAAAACATCAAACTTATTCTTTTAGAAATAGACTTGAACATCCTTGATAGAGTTTTCTATGAATGTTAGATTGTCTACTAAGTAAATGCATCCACACAAGTCCTGATACAATATATGAACTAAGTTGAGTTCTTTCAACTTAAGCTTGTGATATGCTATTAAGAAAATAATTCCTCAATGTTTGCTGAGTATATAATCCTTATACAAGCCTATTTCAAAGACTTTGGATTTAGTAGAAACCCTTTGATGCCATTATCTTTATTCCATTCTTTTTACTCATGTGGCCAAGCCAACAATGCCATGCTTTAGGATTGATCTCTTAACCCAAATCAACAAAAGCTGCAACAATTTTTCTATGATAATCTGTCATACATATATTGTTCCAATGTTGGTACCACAAGCAATGAATAAGGAACCTATGATCATCTTCCATTGTTTGTCCCTAAAATGTTCCCATAGCTAGTGGATTTTGACTAGTTAAAGATGAGATTTCTTTTGCAAACCTGAAATATACCTAATGCAATGCAAAACTCAGCAAATTTCATTCGATGTTGAAATTCGCATGTCAACCTTTCCTATGATCTCCAGAGATTAATCATCCACAAGATAAACTTTTCTACTACGAATACTTGCACAGAATTGAGTACAACAATGTATCCAAATCAAGAATCCATGACATCAGCAGATTATTGACACAAGGCCAACACAACCTTAATGTTTTAAAATCACTGCATGTAATCAATTGTCAACTTTTTGAATTGTCTAATCTAGTTCTTAAGGACTTTATTATCTCGCTTTAAGTGACCAATTTTGCTACCATTAAAACATTCAACCTCACTTTGTGAACTTCACTTCCTACGACACTTCAACTTTGACCTATTTGTCTGTGTACAACCTTGCTAATCACCATCACCTCTGCCTTCAATACTTACAACACCCAAACATACTACTGATTTTCCTATGAATGCTCTTGTTTAGAATGAAATTCCAAGCATCCTATAACTTCAACTTGAAGCATCCAAACACACTATTGGGCAAAGTAATGCATGTACTACAATTATCAGGTACAAAGAAAAGAAAAAGTGCCTTCAATTTATTCAAATCAAATGCTAATCATATCTACAATTATCAGGTATTGGGCAAAGTAATGCATGTACTACAATTATCAGGTACAAAGAAAAGAAAAAGTGCCTTCAATTTATTCAAATCAAATGCTAATCATATCTACATCAAATAACTTGAACTTCTTGTTGTGGTATATAAACCAATGCTCGACCAATTATCATTAGATTCAACAACCACACATCATATGTATCTTGTTTGATGCCAGTGGTTTCAAGCCTTCAACATACTTATGGTTATTTCCTTATTGGCAACATTTAAGGTCATATTCCTTAATAGGGTTAGCCACATCATTCCTAATGCATGTCGATCAAGCATGTTCCATTCTCCTTGCTTTATGGAATCAGGTATTTGTAAAAACAATATTGATACAGGTTCTCCTGATAAAGAAGATTTTCTTCAAAAGCTAAAATATTCCCTCTTCTAATTCATCTATCTCGAATTTACACCTTTCATCTTCCATGGTGAAAATGGGCCCAAAAGTTAAAACCCTTTTCTCAAACTTCAATTTGGCAACCATGGAACCAAGAAAGCTCTTGCATAACTAACGAAACATTTGAAATAACCATTGAGATGAATCCTCAAGTCAGTTATCCATAAATCAAACTTTAGTCTCAAAGAAATATGAGTAACTTCACCAAGATCAAATAGAAAAAATACACGAGAACACAAAGGGGAAAAAAATTTAAGTTGAAAACCCCAACAATAGAGAAAAGCATGACACACTCACAAAATCTTCATTAGAAGTTGAATATATCCTTTCATAATTAGAAAATGTTATGCTCCACCAAGCTTCAAAGTCATGATAGCTTATAAAGGAGAGACTAGAGTTTTAAGTTCCTTGGATTATTTCATAAATTCCAAATACAACTACTGATAGCTTGCCTCCCTTTATAGAGTGCATTACATCCAAACACAAACAGCTAACAAGGACGTAAACATTGCTTGCACTTTTACATATTCTACACCCACATGCGCTCACCACCTACGTGCTCATACATTTAACCAAATGTTATCCACTGATACAACCTAAGAAAAAGCTAAGAGCCCACATAGCGTAATAATCATAATCATGGCCTCATAACTATATAGCCTTGAAAATATGACTTGATTAATATGACTTTTGCAAGTCCATAGAGATCTCTTGCAATGTCAAAAAAAAAAAAAACTCCAAACTTCAACATTCTCCACAATAAGACAAACAGTGTTACCGAAGTCTAAAACTAATCTCCATGTCACCCCAGCAATAAAAATCACCCTATGTTTTAAGTTATCAATGTTCTTCAGGACAGGCTTAATTTGGAGCACTTCAGCTGATATACACAAACCCTGATATGCATTTGGCTCAAGAATGTCAACAAAGTTCACATATACCATTAAGTGAATGGACATTTCATGATAAATTAGTCCCTTTTCTTGTAGAATGCATAAAGTTCCTACCTATTTTTACCTTAGTAGAGCAAGCTCAAAATTAACCTGACAATATTATGCTAGGTTTTCACACAATCTATTTGGCTAGAGAATATCAAATATTCCTAGAAAAACATGATATCAGCTAAGCTAACATTCAAACCATAGGAAGACAAAAAAAAAATAAAGATAATTAAGCGTTACTTTGGTAGTGAATCCTTCAATGCAAAACAACATAATATGGAACCATGTAATGATGCTTTTCATGTGAATGCATATCGTTCTGCTTAAGCCAGTCCTTAAAGAAGCGTACTGCAGCACAAAGCAGCTGGAGCAAGTACAGCCTAACAGAAACATATTTATAACTTCAACTAATGATAAACGAAAGGGGTGCTTGTGAACCTGTGATCCATTATCAAGGACAGTTGCAGTTGTAGCAAACTGGCACTCAGCATGATCTACTTCTGTGAAATCAGAATCCTTGAGAATAGCTAAATGGAAGAAAAAAAATATAACTTGATTATGATACAAAAAAAAAAAAGGACAGCAGCATCTCTTTGTTAGCATTTCATGCACCAATGACAAACCTGCACATTCGTACTTTCCAGCTTGATCTGTCGTGGGGTACAAGTGGAAGGATCGAGAAACAATCTCGTCTGGTTTCATGATATAGAATTGTTCCTGAAAAAAGAACAAGTAGAACCTTCTCTCGGTAGTGTCCTTCGAACAAGAATTACATCAATAACTAATACAAAGTTTACAGAAGTTTTAAGTGCAGGTCCTGAGTTAGGACTTGGGACAAAGGCAAAAACTTTCTTTCATTAGTATGATTTTAGACCAGTTGCTAACAGGAAAGTCTCCTGTTAGCAACTCGTAGATTTACAGATCTATGATACATCTTTGGTTGAAGCAATAAACAAACATGGTCAAGTATCCCTTAGACATGTATAGAACATGTCAAGCATTGATCCATCCATGATGACTAGCTGATTCAATAACAATGCTCAAACAGCAGACGATCTTATCTGCCTCTATCACAGACATGCCATATAGAGTGACAACAACGAAAAGCAATGGGATGAATAAAGAGCACAACAGAAAACATAAAAACACGAGTGCACGTGTGCTATCAAGGCAGAAACTTTCTTTCCTTAGGATGATTTTAGTGCCCGATTGCTGACAGGCAACTGTACTGTTAGCAACTCAATAGATTAACAATCTTATGATATATCTTTGTTTAAAGCAATAAAAAACAAGATCAAGGATCCCTTAAACATGTACAAAACATGTCATACTTTGATCCATCCATGATGATTAGGTGATGCAATAGCAATACTCATTTGCCCCTATCAGAGATGAGTCATGTAGAATGGCCACAAAGAAAAGTGGGGGATGAATAGACATTATAATAAAAAATATTACAGGAAATTCAAATCTTTAAATAGAGAAAACATAAACAAATCTATTATAAAATAGGCTTAAACATATCAAAAAAAATCAGAGACCCTAAACCTTCAAAATTTCTAGGAACCCTCCAAGGCCCAAAACATGCTCACCCATAGTAGATTCTCACAATATTCTCATTCCCATAAACCAAACAAGAACACATCGATCATAAGGATCTCTCTGATCTCTAAAATCAAAGAGTCTTCTTTATATTCCACAAGAGCTTGAAACAATATAGTAAACGACAAGCATTAAAAACCTAATCATAATAAATTAGAAACAAATAAACTTAAAATCTCAGCTATTTGAAATCAGTTTACAACTTCCAAGTTTTATGACACACTAAGAATTTTAAAATGATTCACCCATAGCATTAAGCATGACATTTTGTAAATTGATATCTATGAACCTATGGTATTTAAATTTCATGTGAAATACTAAGTTTTTTTAGATTTTCTTAATGAATCCATAGTGGTTCACACTTGTTTCTAAAGTCATTTTTTTATGTTGCACAGTCATTGCATTGCAATTGATGGGAGTGTAGAGTGTTATACAATACAGCGTGCTTGATGTTAATATGTCAGGAATACCAAATTTATGGTGTTAATCTTAAGTCAAACTTAGATCATCAAGAGAGAAGGAAAGATTCACTATCACCAAAACATTGACTCAAAGTGTAACACAAACTATAGTTGAATAACGTTTCAACTTATAACTCAAATACACTCAATCCCACAAGCAACAAAAAATACTGAACTCTCTTACAAAGAACCAAAAGAGAGTAGCATCTTCTTATTCTTCAAGAAAACTCTTCGGCTCTCATTTTTGTTTGCCTTCACTTCCATTGTCTTCATGGTATTTGTAGTTTGCAAAAACAAACGTATGATAAAAAAAGATCTTAATCCTAAGGTTGTGTTCACACTTAACTCACCAAAATCATTATAATCAGTTTTTATTCTTCAAACATAGTTGCATAGTTGTACTTAAAACTTGTGATAAACAATTAAATTTTAGAAACCAATGATATTGACTCCTCAAATTAGTCATGTGAAGAATAGCAACTTATGTTGTATAGTCAAATTAAATAGCATCATCATCTTAAGAGTTCATGTCATGGCTTATGCACGCAATATAAGTTTGAATTCTAATAATAATAGCTACATGCTATAGCGCTTGCAAAATATAGAACACAAACGACCACAATTTAGTTGAGAAATGATTCCAAACAGTCATAAGAATCCTAATTTCAGGAGACGAATCTATTTGCCAACCTGTATATCCATTAAAATTTCTGAAAAATAAAATCAGAAAATCTTTACAGAAAGAACTGTTTAGACAATTTACATTAAAAGCAATATGTGCATATTAAACATTAAAAGATACCTCCATGTAGTTAACACCCTTCAGGCAGTCAAACTACAACATGAAAAAAAAGAAACATAAGCAAGTAAAAGCAAATCAAGGAGATAAAATTGTTTCATAACTTAGATACCACTTTCATGCATACAACAATATATATGAAGAACAGAAAAATCTGAAATGAAACATAGGGATTGCAACTATGGTTTCACTGTCTGCTCAGTGTTTAGCATTACCCAGGTCCCCAAATAAAATCACCAGCAAAAATGAAGGCTGATAGATGGTATCAGATAAAGCTATCTTACCAACTATCTGAAAGTACAATGGTATATATAGTCTTGAAAGAAAAAATTCAAAAGCAGTCAATTGGAGACAATAAATAGAAATGACAAGAATTTAAAAAGAAAAACTTTTGAACAGATCTGAAGGAAGCACATAAGAAAGCCTTCTTTTAGTTATTCACAATTTTCATCTACTCCAAAAATCTATTCATTCATGCCTTCACTAGGATGATGGCTGCTGAAAATGAAAAGAATAGAAATCAATCCCACTGTCAATTTTACCTCAAAGACAGGTTCAACTCAAATCCATGCAAGACGAAATACATTCGTGCATGGCATGAAACTAAAATGTTAAATAAACATTCAATGCATAAGATCAATACAAGACCCAAATCCTCATATGTTTGAAATATGTATGCACATGGCTCAACAATAGTTTGCATGGCATACAGGTTGAATCTTCTACATCAGTTCTTTATGATCAGGTCAAGTTTGCCAGCCCAATTACATATTTTGTGAAGAGACATATCTGGTTCATTAGTCTATTCATTTCTAAACCACTTTTAACAATCCAATAATGATGCAAAGACAAATAACCCTTCCTGATGTTAGATCATTTCAAGCTGTGCTGTTAAGACGGCAGGTCAATCAATATTCATCTCCTTAAAAAGAATTGGTTGCGTAATTGCATCCTTGAGGATGTACAAGCTGAAACAGGGACAATCTATTGCTAAAGAATACGAAAGGCTGTATACATCAACAACTCTTATGAACTTATAGTTGACAGGAGTATTGATTGATATTGATCACCAACATGAATTAATAATTTAACTACTCCAATAGTAGCTAAAACCCATCACATAGAATGGATGGTTGCATTATTTTGCCAAACATTCCATATAATATCTTGATATGTGGAATCAAGCTAAAAAGGAAAATCTTTATGCAGTATATTTAGCATAAGATCAAATATGTACAACATAATAGCAGAAAAAAAAATCTAACAAAACAATCTAAAATTGAAAAAAGAAAAATCAGTTCTTCAGCATGCCATAAAGCTTGGAAACAGATACATTCTGCTTCATACTAAATAACAATTTTCATATATTGATTATTTCCCAAGTTCATAGTGGACAAAAAATAGCAAACATGTGGGATAAGCATACCGTTAGACTATAAGACGCTTCCAGTTTACCAATATTCTTCGTTGACACTTTAGCTGTGCCAAATTGAGTGAGAGCTTCAAACGTGGGCACATTTATGCTTAAAATCTTCCCAGGACTCCTGAAACAAAAAAAATAAACAATTCAATAGCATTCACTCATTACACAGCTTGCAGGTAACCATGAAAAAAATAATTTATTACAATTTCAAAAATTTATGTTATGCAAGGTAAACCTCACTAAATTAAATTAACATTATATTACCAAAAGCACTTCAACATGAATATTCCCTTACATTGTATACTATGGTCCTACACCTGTAAAGTGTTCAGTACTACACATTCTAAAAGCTAAAAAATGTAAATGATACACCAGATTTCAACTTGTTTTGCATACATAATTACTAAAAATGGGAAACTTAAAGAAAATAAAATGTCTATGAAGTTATTGTTGACTCCCATGAGATCATGATGATATTTGATGATAACAAAATAATAGAATTTCTAAGAACTATCTTGAAGTGCATTTCAGGTTTTATCAAATTTTCTTTGAATGGATAAAGCATGAACTTCGCTACTTATGGTTTGGAGGATGACATTCCATCAAAAAAAGATTCATCTACATCCTATCATGCCTTTGTGAGGTATATGATCTTAGAAAGTAGATTACAAGTTCAATTTTAAAATTTGAGACTATAATTGACTTCAACGAAATTAGATTAACCATGTTTACCAAAATCAAATGAATCATAACATTTAAATTGGGTTTTCCAAACAAGTTATCAATTTTTAAAATTTCCTCCCACTTACATATTAAATCATTAAACTAAATGTATTAAAAAATACTCTTATTATGCAAAGATATCATTTTCTATTATTCAAGTGTGTCACATGCTTAATGATATAAAAATCCTCTTAAAATTGCATAAACAAACTTCATTTGAAATTATTGTATGTAAAGGATGATTTCCTCTAAGCAAATCAAATGATCCAATGTGCATCATTGTATGGTTCAATGACGTATAAGACAATAAGATTTTGATTGAACAGTCATGTAAATTTGATGGAACGATCCACTAACGTATCGAACAATCTAATAATCGCAAATTTCTGCAAAAATGAGATTTTTGAGTCTTAAACAAACAGGGCAGTCCGATATCTCGCCGAAGGACTTGATGCTTCTAAATGGTTTTTAGGAATAAGTTAATGGCAAAATTATTTTAAATAATTAATATAAATATTGTAATTATTGTTAAGAGGACTTTCAATAACAAAATGGCCACAAAAACTCAAAACAAACCAAAATTTACCAAGGAATGTGTATTTTATACTAAAAGAATAAAGATTTTAGGATATAAAGATTGTAAGGTTTTATTTTCATAACTTTTCTCATAATAATTTCTATTCATCTCACTTTTATCTTATTTTCATATTTAATTTCTTTCGATAAAATCAACATTGAGCTCTAATGGCTCTTTTAAACTAGAGTTTTGACATCATTTGTAGTTAATTGCAAGACTCCTTTATAACCGTTAATTTGTGTAGGCTTTTCTAAGGTGTAAGTCTCCTCTAGATTCAATGATTGTATAGGCGTTTTTGAGTTGGAGTTATAAAAGCCATTGTCTATCGATGTTTGCAAAGGGCACAAGGAAGCACAACCTTGTTGTGTTCGTGGGTAAATTTATGTCATGCTCGAGGAAATCACCAAAAATCATTTGCCTTTATTTATCTTTTTGCAATTTTTCCTTTCCTTCTCGTTTTTAATTGATTGTGTAACAAAAGGATTATAATTAACCCCCTAATTAAAACCCCCTCCTCATTTAGCCTCCATTCTCTACAATTTGAATCACAACATGGTGTAACAAACAATTAAAACCAAAAGTGAAGATACTATTCCATGGCGCACGTGTATTGATGATTTTGCAACCTTTGGCAAAAGAGCTTCTTCCTTATGCCTGCCTCTTCACTTAGGAGATGTAAACAATATTCTATATGCAAGCCCAATAAAAAAAGATTAGAAATTTGTATGCAAAGACTCTAACTGAGCTAAAAACTAAGAAGAAACACCTAGAACAATTGAATCCATATGCTTTAAATATTTTGCATTATTGGTTATCAACATCTCAATATAATAGAATTTTGACAATAAGGATAGCCAATGAGATTCGGAGAAAAAATAAAAATTATCTATACAATTACTTGTTGTGCTAAAGAAAGCAAAGTCAATTTATTACTGCATGACTTTCAACTTTTTCGTATATTGCCAAACAAATCTATTAAGAGTATGTTTACACAATTAACAAATATTATTAATGACTTATCTAGTCTTGGAAAAGATTTTTCTAATGAGATCATGTAAGAAAGATCATTTGAAAACGACAACAGGCGTAGAGTATGATCCCTCAATAGTAGTGACAAAATCAATAGAAGATCACTCTTTGGATGAGCTTCTCAATGGCAAGATGGAAATAATAAAAACCATGGAGGAGAGTAGAACAAGACAAAAATTCAAAAGATCAAAGAAGATTGCACTTTGAGAATAATGGAATACACCAATGAGAAAGATTGTGACCACAATAAGGCCGAGATAATGGTTATTTCATGATATCTTGCAAAACATTTTAGAAAAAAAAAAGAAGAAAACGGTTACAAAAACAGGCAAGGAGAAGAGTAAACGTAAAAAGAAGGCGACGGTAAATAATTGAGGCAACTTAGATGAGACTCATCAAGAAGAGAAATTTCAAACAAGATAAGACCACATTTACTTCATGACTTATCTAGGCATTATGAGGTATGATATTTATCACATCCAAAATTGGATCTTGTTTATAAAATTTGTAAAAATATCAAAAAAAATTGACCATTAAAAATGAAAAACTCAAGGAAGAATGTTCTATGCATAATTCTATTGTTCAAGAGCATGAAAGTTAATACGACATGCTTAGAAATAAGAATAATTTTCTAAACAGTGATTGGAATTCCTTTACAAGTCTAGCTAGTGATTTATATGTTGAAATTGAGGATTTAACCTTGAATCCTCTTCTTTTTCAAAATCTTTGAATAATAATGTTGTTGTTTTTAAGAATGAAGATAAGATATCGGAAAGAGAATTAAATACATATGTTTCGTTTGAGGATGTACTCAAGGTCTTAAAAGAGAATTCATCTATATTTCATCGTACAACAATTATTCTAAAACTAAAATATCTTGTTCTTACAATCATGTCTTTTATATGAAACCTTAGTCTAAAATTATTTATTGTTATTGAAATCAAGGACATATACTGTACAAATTAAGCATAAAGAGGAACATTAACTCTTCATTATCTAAATATATTTGAATATTTAAAAAAACATCAACTGTATACCCGTTGAACCATCCACACATCTGTAACATATATATAATCAAAATTTGTTTGGATTTCTAAAATTAAAGAGTAGACAATCAATTTTAAAGACTAATGAATAAATATACATTATTTCAATAATAGTATGATCACAAGCATCTTTTAATAAATATATATTATTTCAATAATAGTATGCTTTGTTCCTTGTATAAAAGTTTGGTATTATGTTGACATAATGATATTTTTAATTTTATTTTGACAAATTGTAAAGGTGATTAGTTTATGAAAACTTCTTTAATTTGTACCAAGCAAAAACTCTTTAAATAACTTAGTTTTTAATACAATAAATAAGCTACTTATAAATTACTATTTAAAAATAGTAATGAGTCAATAATAACACAACATAATCTCCATGAGCCCTAAAAATTGTTTTAACACAACTATTTTTTATGAATAGAAAAAGGTGAGGGTGGGAATGAAATCATTATAAAGGGAAAGAAAGCAAGTATAATAATACTATCATTATTTTTTATATCTTAACTTCTTATGATGTCAAGAGAGAGAGAGAGGTTGAATGAAGGTGACAAATTTTTTTATACAAATATTAAAGGGTTGGCGGGAATGAAATCACTATTAAGAAAAATATATATATATATAATAATATTATCAATATTTATTTGTATTCTAACTTTTAATGATCTCAAAAGGAAAAGATGTTAAATGGTGACGATATATATTTTTTATATAATATTAAGAGGGAATGAACAATTTTAGATTTAAAAGCTTATTTATGTCATTATATTAAAGGAAATTAATTTCTTTGTACATTATATTTTTATTTCTTAATATTTATTAAATTTATCATCATCAAAAGAGAGTGATTATTGAGCCCCACGAGCTTATAGTAATACTTGATGATAACAAACTTAATAATGTAATTTGTCATATCTATTTTGAAGTATCTTTCAAGTTTTATTAAGTTTTCAAGATAAATTGAATGGATGAAACATAGTGATTATTAACGACTTACAAATTATTAATGACTTACAAATTAAATTAGTTTTCAAGTATATGATGGGATAGATGGGCAAGAAGGATAAACAAATATTATTAATGGCTTACAAATTAAATTATTTTTTTCACTTATATATTTAAATCATTAAATTAAATTATTAAAATACTTTTGTAATTAAAAAAATCATATTTCATTATTTAAAAATGTTACATAATAATATTTAAAATCCTCTTATAATTACTTAAAAAAATACATTTGAGATTATTGTACATAAATATGGATCTTTGGATGGTCTGATAAAATAAGCATTTTTTGGATCCTTGGGATAAGTTCTTGTTGGAAACTAAATAAATTGATTGGATGGTTGATGTTTTTATAGAAATGAGATTTTGGAGAAATAATTTGATAAGATGGTTTGATGTTTTTTAGAATGTGTAAAAATTTTATTTGATTATAGTTGATAATGAACTCTTCTTGACTAAGAGCTAGTAAACATTGTAATGATCATTTGGAGGATCTTTAACAATCACATGGCTATTAAAACTCACAAGAACGTAGATTTACCAAGTAATGCATCTTTATATAACAACAAAAGAAAATAGATAATTAAATATCAAGAAGAAGAAACAATAGGTAGCATATTCAATTCTCATACTCTCAAAATCCTAAACTTGTTGATTTAACTATGTCAACATATTAGCTATTGTAAGCATTAGTTTTCATATATTTCTTGTAATTATTTTTATTCATCTCTTTCAATAATATCTTTTAGATTTTGTTCCATTGGACCAAATCAATGTACAGTTGTAATGACTTTGTTGTGCCATAGTTTGGATTAGTAATAGAATTCCTTTAAGTTAAATAATTATGCAAACTCTTTTGAGCTGGTGGCATAGGACTCTTCTAGACTATTGATTGTGAATGTTCTTTTGGGCTAACACTATAAAGGCCTTTAGTCTATTTGCATTTGCAAAGAATGAGTATAATGAATGTTCTTTTTGACCGACCTTGCATGAATGGTGCTGGATGTATACCGTTTTAAATAGAACCAAGCAAATTCATTGTGTTTTCTTTGTCTTTAATTATTTTCTTTTGATTTTTATTTTCCTTTTCATGTTAAACTGATTGTCCGACGATAGTTTTTGAAACATATGATTCACCCATCTCTAATGGTCACTCCATTCTCAATAGTTAGCATGTTATTTACCAGTAAAAGTTCTGTCACATGAAAAGATGCACCATGTAGCTCTTATTTCAACCTTGTAATCTTATGTCCAATGACTCATCACTTTATTGAACAATGATACAATAAACAAGAATGACATTCAATGCTAAGACTTTATAACCATGGATCATTAAAGACACAAGTGCCTTGTTTTTCATAATGAAGACATAAACAAAATATCTTATCAAAGAATAAAAGCAAAGTATATTTTCTATACGAAACTGTTTGAAGGAGAAGTGCATAAACAAAAATTTGGCTCTGATATCAGAGATTGATGGAATAAGTGTAGGAAAAAAAATCTACCCAAGCGTTAAATCGGGCAACAACTGGTTAGATCCAAATGGTTGACAAAGGTGAGGGAGGTTAGCGAGAATAGAGGACCACAACCAATGATTGACGACATGAGTGGAGTATTAGAGGTAGCGCAGCAAGGTTTAGGGAAACAACAACAGGGAAGGCTCTTGTCGCTGCACTCATGAGAGATCAGTCTAGCATAGTTCGAGTGTGATGGAGATTTTAACCAAAATCCTATAGGTGGGATCAGGGAGGCAAAGGCGCTAGCTGATTTGTAAATGAGATATTGAACAAGATCCAAGTGACGGAGTGCGAGGAGGCACAATCTACATGGTCGACACGATCTAACCTACAAGTCAATATGGCTATCGCAATCCAAGTCGAGGAAACCAAAGAGGCAATGGGATCGCGAGTCAAGGACATGACTTAGAACAGCAATGTGATCCTACATTAACAAGGATTGGGTGAGCCAACGAATGGAAAGGAGGCCAACAACAATAGGATTGGAGGTGACAATTGGAGTTGGAGAATAAAAGGGCAAATGATAAAAGTGACTGTTCGTGCGAAAAATAGATTCGAAAAATTTAAACAAAGACTTAGGGCAACAACAAGGAAGCCTGAATGGACAAAATTCCCAAATTTGTTTGGGAATAGATTAGAACACACATTTAGGACAAGTTGACGCGATGCAGCGAAGTTCCAGTTGTGATGTTTTTTTTGCAGGTATGTGGCACTATTAAAGGATGTCTCGATAATGTATAATTTGACGTGGTTGAAATTAAGACGGTGCAATAAGATGTAACGACAATGTGGCTTGGATTGGCAACAACTCGGTTGAGATCGGCGATGACTCAGCTGAGATCGGCGACGACTCGACCAGGATCGGCAGTGAGTCGACCAGATCTACTGCGAATTGGTCGGAGCAGTGGCGAATCTACCAAATTTGTAGTGAATCGACCTGGATCGGTGGCGAATTCATCGGATCGAAGGCGAGTCTACCAGATCGGCGGCGAATCAACTAGATTGATAGAGAATCAACCAGGATTTGTGGGGAATCGACTGGGATCAATAGAGAATTAGCGAGAATAAGTGACGAATCGGCCTGGGTGGTGGTCAGTCGGCCAGGAGTGTCGTTGGGTCGACTGAGCGAGCTTCGAGTTGGTGTCGGCCAACGTGTGTTGGTTGGAACAAGCATAAGCCCACTCGGGTATTTGCAGGCAGGTTGGGTAACCGCGGGTCAACGGGGGTCTGCACGGGTCGACATGTGTTGGTGCGAGTCAGCACAGGTTTTGCTGGCAACACGGTTCGCTGCGGGGTTGGCGAGTTTGTGCAGGTTGACACGATCAATGCAAGTCAGTGAGTTGGTGGGGGTCGAGGCAGGTCAACGTGTATAAGCAAGTGTTAGCACAAGTGATGCGGGTTGATGCTGATCAGTGCGGGTCAACGCGGGTTGACTCGGGCAGCTTTTTAAAAGCTGTGGCCAAATGCTGTAAACCCTAATAATACCTCGTTATGACGGCGCTCGGGAAGACGCAAGACTTCCTCCTGCAAAGAGAAAAAAATGCGGTAAGCGTATTCAATGGCTTGGCAAGCGGTGAAGTTGAGGCATCGGCAATGGTCGGCAAGGATTTCAATGAAGTGGAGATCGTGGATGGACAAAGACAAAGCTCATTTGGAAGTGTCTCATCCAACAATCGGTCTTTAGCGACAATTGCGAAGGTTCCAACCACACCTGAGGGACTTCCTGAAGTTTTCTCCTTCTGCTCCTTCCTCTCTCTATGCTTCTGCTTCCTTTCGACCACCTTTTGCAGTCGGAGAGAAGGGGGATCGGCAGTGGTCGGCAAGGATTTCAGTGAAGTTGAGATCGCGGATGAAGGAAGATAAAGCTCGTTTGGAAGTGTCTGATCTAGCAATCGGTCTCTAGTGACAACTGCGAAGGTTCCGACCACGCCGGAGGGACTTCTTGAAATTTTCTCCTTCTGCTCCTCCCTCTCTCTATGCTTCTGCTTCCTTTCAAACCCCTTTTGTAGTCGGAGGGAAAGGAGATTTATAGCGGTGCTCGTTAGATGGCGCCAAGACCACGTCGGATTCCCGCTTTCGTTCTTTAATCCGGCGTAGTAGCTTTCTCAGGGAATTTGGCGAAGTGCGGTAGATCATTCACACTTTTTTTCCTTTTTCAAGGGCTTTTTCTTGCATCATCAGTGACAATGTGATCGCTAGCAAACCGAGCAAACGTAAATGAGCGTGATAAATCCAAATCATAACCCAATAGGGACAAAAGGCCATCCAACGCCTTATTTGAGAAAACCTCTTATACACATGTATTTAACATAACATTCTTGATCAAAATAATAGTTAACCAAAAGTTTCCTTTTTGATTTCATAATAAAGTTTAAATAAAATACAAAATAATGAAATAATAGAAATACAGAAAACAATATACTCCTAAATCTAAAACCTAATACAATAATAATAAACAGTAATAAAAATGAAAAGGCATGAGCAAGTACACAAAAACAAAATAAGAAATAATCTTAAGTCTCATACATGACTTATTATATTTCAATGATGATTTGAAACATTTTATGCATTATTTGAAAAAACATTTTTGCAAACATTTTATTCTAACATGACCTCAAATTAGTTCTGAATCAAATATGAAAAGCTTTACTTTGAAGCTATCCTTTTGAAGCAACTTATTTGCATCATTATTATTTAGTTTTAAAAAAAGCAAAGATTTCTCATATCATATGTAGGCCACAAACCATATGAAAAACCTAATACTTAAAAGTTGGCATCAAGTATGCCTTCACATTAAGTTCAACCATTTTCAACGTAATTATACAACGGTTACAGAACTAAAATAGTACAAAATAAAAAATATCATCAATGAAACCCTTTCCTTTGCACATCATTGAGCATGTACACTTGTCTAAAATGTACATTAAACATTTATGCATATTTGTTTATTGTAGTTCTCTACTAAGTATTTTTATCCTTGCTTTAATTCCTTCTTATGTTTTTTCTATTGCCAAGAATAGTATATGATCTACAATAAAGAATAGTTTGGGAAAAAAAGATAACTCACCTAATATTGGAAATTTTGATTGTTAGGAGTTAATGAGCATATAGGCGTCTATAGAAGCTTTTCTTATAGACAAGAAAGAATGTAAATATAACATATGCATGATAAATAGTTCTATCATACAATAGTGTACACAAAGTATTATATGCAAAATAAATATTGTTCAATAGATCTTTCCAGCATAATATATAAGAATAATTATTACATACTCTTAACATATATAGGCCAAAGTATGCAATAATGGAAAACATAAATGAGAGACAAAAATTTGGACTAAAGAAAGAATAAAGTTATGAAGGAATAATTGGATTCATTTAAACCATGAAATCAAAACAAGACCAAGCAACTATATTTTGAACTAAATTCAAATTATAATCGGCTTGAAATGCAAGAGAATGTAAATATGCACCTTGAAAAGATGAATATCTACTAAAAAATTTAGAATGCATAGAATCTCATGTTTGTCATTCTACCTTTAAGAAACAAGAACATCTTGATGCTTAAAACCTTAAATAGTAAAACAAGATATTGAATAAATTGATTTATACTACAAAAGCATATATCCTACATTTTCGATCAATTAAAATACAAATTTCTCAAAGGTACACTTAAACAATTGAATATGATAATGGCATATGAAAGAGGAATACCTTTGATAAACATACTCAATGTCATCAGCACTTAATTCTATTAACAAATTTGTGTTGAGGACTTCTGTTACTCCAACAGAAAATGAATGAGTTCCTGCATTCTACATTGTATAGAAAATACTACGTATAAGCTTTAAAACACATATTGAGGACAAAAGGAAAGGGATAACACTAACATAACTGGATGTTGATTTATCCTTTCATATTTTCCCTCAATTATATATTGAGGAGGTTGATTCCTGCTCATACGATTCTTGTCGGCCTATAAAAGATGAAAGAATCTTGAAAAAAATAACTTAAAACAATGGAACTTGCGAAAAAAATGAAAACAGAACCAAATAGAATAAACAAAATAATGTTACCAAAAAAAGCAAAAGTTCTCATCTCGACTCTTCAAACAAATTTTATTGAATGCTTAACAAGAATTTGCGAAATAAAATAACAATGATTATAAATTTTAAAATGACTTGATGAGGGTCTCTAAGAGACCTGAAAGGACACCTAATCATACATCCTTAAACAAACGGATGATTGATTAAATTAATTTTTTTTAAGAAAACGAAAATATTTTCTACAATTAAAATACTTATACAACTTCAATCTTATAGCAGAATTAAGAGCATGATGCAATGATATGGTCAGCAAAGCTGAATTCCTAAAGCCAAGCATAAATTTAAAGAACAACAAAAATAGAAAGCATATGCATGTGGCACTAAACAATAGATTTGAATATGGTACAAAAAACTAAAAATTTTCTCGCATAGAACCATGGAATATAAAAAATGAGAGATGAAAAACAAGGGGAAAATATTGCAAATAAACATAATATAAACATAAAAGAAGCACACTGAAAACTAAATTTGATGGTAGTAACTTGTGAACATATATAATTCAGAAGGCAAGTGAATATAAACTTCTGACAAATGTCATACTTGACCATGCAAGCAACTCCTTAATGGAGAAGAGTAATCAATGAAAATGAAAAAAACGAAAATAAATGCATGTGGCACAACAAAATAAAAGGCATTCCTTCTAGAATCATGGAATTTCTAAAATGGAGGATGAAAACTGGGAAAGAAACATTGCAAATAAATATTAACAGATTAAAGATGCACAAAAAGGAATAAATATGTTAATAATAATTGATCAACATATATAATGTAGAAACCGTGAGAGTACTAACCTCCCAAAAATGCCACAATTGATTATGCAAGCAGCTCCATAGTGGAGATGAGCAAAAATTTGGTTGGCTCCTGTATGCTTCATAACCAACACCAATTTTGTTGCACTCAAGACCATCCAATGTAAAGCGTACTCTCTCTAATAGCATCCACTTTGTGAAGTTTTTCCCAAGATTTTCCGAATGGCCTACTTCACCCTTTATCAGGATAAATGATTAGCATAAATATAGTAAAGGAAGGTAAAAATTGAGAATGAAGCCCTTTAAAAGAACAAATTCTTTGATGGAGACTTTGTACTTGAATATTATGTGACAATAGCATCATGCCATTAGAAAGAAAAAAACCTTGAAATGATGGATAATACTTCCTAAGAAGTGTGTTGCTCAAAAGTTTGAACTCAATCAAAGGGGTGCACAGCAATATCATGCTTTTCGTTTGGCAATTTACATACAAACCAAAATCATAGTATGTTAAAAATATTCGGAAAAACAAGGGTTAAATAGGTAACGGATTAGAAAATCATTAACATATTTGTCATTCAAAAGAAAAAAAACAGAAGAAAACTATACATCATCAAGATAAATAATCTGAACATCACAATTTATGGAGCTTAAGTGGAATGAAAATAACCTAAGTCTATGGTGGAATGTAAAATGATGCACACCAGGCAATAATGCAAGAAGAAAAAGTTGCATCAAATTGGAATAGTTTTAAGCTGCCTGAAATGAACTAATGATATAAATTAAGAGTTAAAATGGCATGGTTAGAAAGGATAATTGTCTATTAGAGGCACTCATGGAGGCTTAAATGTTAGCTTAAATAACTATGACAAATTAGCTATGCTATACGTTCCATCTTTGAGCAGCAAAGAAGTGCTTAATAACTGAGTTGAAGGATGATCCATTACAGCTTCCCAATAGACCTAGAGTTAAAAAACTTGTGAAGAGGCATGAAAAAGAACAAAATTGTAAGAGATTATGATTAGAGGGAAGTTTTGAGCATAATAAAAGATTCTTACACCAATCAATAATGTGTAAGAGAAGGAAAGCTCTCAGGGATACGTTGATCCCATGGCTTCATGTATTTTTCTCCTCTAGAATTACAAGCACCACCCCTGCAATCTCCACAACCCTTCTTTCCGATTTGTACATTAACAAACTCTCTCAATCACATTTTCAAACATAGATCAAAAGGGAAGAGTTGGTGAAAACTAGCAACAAGTTCCCAACTCCTACGTGGCTCGGGCTTTTTGATTTGATCTCCAAGTTTATGGATTTCTAAACCTTTTGGATTGAAGAATGGCTTAAGATATATTGCTTTCACCATTCAATAAAAATGTATGGTATAGTCTACTATATATTAGGAAAGTTTCTTAAGGAACAATCAAGAGGCCCAATCCCCCTAGCTTTGCCAAACAAGTCCGTGCTGCCAAGTGTCTTCTTCCAAACTGTAAACTTCTCATTGATCTTGCTCCCAAGTATCTTGCTCAATCGTTCATTGATGATACAGAAACTAGCATTTCCAAGGCACAAAAATAAGCTTGTTAATATTAAGAATATAATAGACTGAACTCAACAAATTTGATTTATGCACAAATGAAATAAAGTGCTACTTGCATGACAAAACAAAAGGCTCAAAGTTTAAAAAGTTGGACGATGAAGTCCCCACATTAGCTTAATATGAAAACAACTAAGAGAATGTAGTCTTGAAAAGACTAACTTACCAATCTTGGCGTTACCAGATAAAAGTCCTCAAACGACGGGATACTAGTATAACCAATAAAATCACCAATGAGATTAACTCTAAGAAAATTATCCTTTGATAGTGCTGTTCTGTTTTCAGGACCCAAGACAACCTCCTACATCCCCAAATAACATCAGCAATATTGATTTTAACAAGGAGAACAAAAGAAAACATCAAATATATATTAGTGTTGAAACATAGAATATGGAACAAATGCAACAGTATTATCGTACCAAAAAACACTTGAACAATTAATGCCGACATCAAAGAAGAAAATGGAATTGAACAAAACTGAAGAAAAATAACTGATGCGGAATGGAATACAATGATATAGATGTTTTAAAGACAAATTAGGCCCAAAATTTATCGCAACTACTATCAAATTGATACATAAATTAAACTAATAACTTAACCATCACTCAAATTATACCTTAAATAACAGAATCAAGTCCAAAGCAGAGCAAAATACAAATTGTGAAATGAAATTTTAACTTCAAACAATGACTTCAACATAATCATCCAAAAGCACGGCATGAGGTTATAGAAAACTCGTCCATAAAAACTAAAAACATAGCTACTAAACTCATAATTGCTTTATGATAAAGTTAAGAAACTGCACAAACAAATTAACAAATGGAAGAAAAAATGAATGGGAGCTAAATTAGGATAGATCTTACACTAGTTAGAAAATGTCACACCAAGAAATGCAAAATAAAAGGAATAATATCCAGTAGCCATAGTGATTAAAAACAATTCTTCATTTATTAATAACTAATTAGGCATTAGAACAAAGAAACTTTTAGTTGTTAGTGAAATCCTTATATTAGCAAAAACTTAATCACATTGCAATTGCAAAATAAAATAAAATAAAATACAGTGCTTCAAATAGATGGCAAAATTACAAGTCTCATTGAATTTAAAGCAAAACTAGTAAGAAAAAAATAAATTTTTAAATATGGAGACTATTTCAGTTTTGCTAGCAAGAAGACATGACACTTGATGCCATTTTAGGTTAATATTAAACATACTGAAAAAATTGGACATGAAAATCAAGGTTTTATTTTGCAATGACAAGATTGCAACCATTTAATAGAATTGAGTTAACTAAAGAAAAAAAAGGCAAAAAGAGTTTAGCCAACCCAAAAAACAATAAAAAAATCAATCATAATTTTATATAAATGATAAATCATTAACAATAAGCACACAATTGTGATCCTGATCATATTTTTTATTTTCTAAATTAATATTATCAAAAAAAACCTTCACAACCATCATTTTACCAATTCAGCAATGTCAAAGATCTCTCAATTTATCAATACAAGCATAAAAAAAAAATACCTTCCAAGAGTAAGTGTTAATCTTTACTGTCTTTAATTAGTGTTTTGATAAATTATCTATTTCGGTTATTGCAATTTTAACTTATTTATATATTATGTATTAAATCTCTTGTGCTCTATTGGATGCAAAATAAAATTTAAGATTTTATTTTAATAAAAACATTATTTCACCACTATAGACAATACAAATGTTCTCTTAATTTTGAATGCTTTAGAATAAAATGTTTTACTTATTAAACTGTAAAATCCATCCACAATTAAGATTTTACAAGTTTTCTAGCTTTTTAACAAGCCTTTGTAACATGATTTCACTTTCTTAACTTGGTGCAATAAAATTGAGATGATTGATTACATCAATTGCCTCTTCAAATATAAGATAAAAGGAATATCAAAATTTGATAACTCTCCTAAATATGTAGTACAAATAATTTTGTAAAGCTAAAATATGCTAGGGGTTAACTTGAGGTAAGGAACACAACAAAAGTAAGTTTGATTGTCCTGACCATCACATAAAGCTAAAATGTTTACCATTGCTTGTAATAAAACATTTATAAGGCTTGCAAAAATTTTAAAAATTAATGTTTGAATTTTGATAAAAAATGGAATTATTTTAAGCCAAGTAATGGCCAACAATCTTACTCCAAACATAAAAAAGAGTCCAATTTAAATTTGAAGTAGCTTGTCGAAAGGCTATTTGAGATGGCTAAGTAGTATGGCATACTTATTTTATGGTTAACTTCCTAGTGAGATTATCCAAATACAAAAATTAAATCTAGCAATTTTTAACACATAAGAATTTTCCTATGTACTCGTGTTAGACAAAAACTTTTGTATAGGATTTAATATTTCATAGTATAAAAGCTTTTGCATAAGATTTAATATTTCATAAGACTACTCTCTTAAATCATAAAGAATAATTCTCTAACATCCAACCCAGGGAAGCAAAGATTCAAGTCAAACTAAAGTTTAAGGCAACTTGAGCTTCAGTCACACAAAATAAGCATTCATTTTAGCTTGAGTCTTACAATTCTTCTCTAGTTAGTTCATGAATTGTATTGGTAAAGAATTGACCTAAACATTATTGTATAAATTGCATCTAAGAAAAATTGCTCCAAGAGGTGATCAAGTACTCCAAAATCATATCTATAATAACAGATAAAACATGAGTGGTATGAATCAGTTTACAAAGTTTCATCAGTGAAACTCTTGCATTATCAAACTTCCAAGGAAGATTTATTATTCTCATAACACTTTGAATTACAACAACTTCAATTGTGATACTATGGAATGGAGAAAGAATAAGGTTACTTAATCCTTCAACACATATTAGACAGCAATATTCCCTTTCACTTTACACATTTGTGCTGTGAAAGGAACACTTAAACCCATACAATTCAAGGTAAAGTAAATATGGGAACTTTGAGACCATTCAAAATGCAAAAGGAAGGCAAGGCATAACTCATCTCATGTTTGTAGACAGCAATTGTATTCCGAAACCTTGGCTAGCCAATTAGAAGTCATACTTGGCCATCTATACAAGTTCCATAAGGCTTTGAAAGGAAAGATCAATGATGAAAAGTTCATGTTGCATTATTCTAAAGGTATTCCATCAAATATGATCAATGAAATCATCAACCTAAGTGGCTTCATTTCTACACCAAATCTTCATAAATATTTTGGAACCCATGTTCAGGATTGCAGGATTTCCAAGAAAAAAAGATCTCTATTATTAGGACAGCTAAGCTTAGTCTTGACAACTGGAATGCAAGTACTCTATCATCTAAGTATTTGTTTAACAAAATTAAGTGTTATTGATTCTGTCAGCATCATACAATCCATGTCACAAGAGTTGGAGGCATATAGAGATTTTGTATGGGTAATAAAAGATAGTAAGAGGAAGGCTAAATTAATAAGTTGGAATAAAATGTGTGAGACAAATGAATGTGGGGGATGGTTAAGGTACCATGTGGCATTTTTCCATAGATGGATAATATGGTGGATGTTTGATTGCTCGGGATGCCACTTGGAAGAGAAACTTATTTAACAGATTTTTTCTGAGAGAAATAAGTGACCAGATTCTGGTATTATATGTAGCATGACTGAGAGATGAAGCCATATGGAACAATTCTACAGATGGACAACTGCATATGTAAAGATTTTGTAAACAGAAGTGGAGATCTGGATTCATGTAATGATCTTGGGTAGCGTCTCATGAGAAGCCTCTCACAAATAGTGGAATTTCACAATGGACCATAGAATGGACACAAAGGATGACTATCAAAAGCAATTTGGGAACCTTTGAGGCAATAGTTCAAGTTATTGAAAAGAAAGTGGTTAAATTGCAAAAAAAAAATAATGCTAACATAAGGAGCTACATGAAGAAACTTTTGAAGACCTTTGGATGAAGTACAATATGTCAAAAACATGATCTAAGAAAATCAAGGGCTACCAGATGTTTCCTCACATAGACATGGCTTGGGTTGGATGCCACCAAATAAGGAATGGATCAAAATTAATGTAGATGCAGCAGTGTGTCTTCAGGCTAGTATGGCATTGGTTAGGGTGTAATTCAAGATGAGAACTCAGTTTCCCTACAAGGAAAAAGTGAAAGAATGCTCCATTTCTTAAGCAAAACTATAGCAATGAAGGTCGGACTTGAGGATGCATTGCATAGGGTATCAAGCTTCTGGTAAGTAATTAAAAAACATATGTTTTATCCACTGCTCTCAGAGACAAAGAGATCCTGTGTAATGAGACAGCCCCATAATTTGTAAACTAATTACAAAAAGATCCCTCATGTTTGCTTAGTTATGAAAAAATGTTCCTAATGTTTCAAAAATATATAAATATTGTTAAGATACAAAACTTGATATAAATGTGAAGATTCACGTAGAACAAATAATGCAATATCTACACATTGTTTTGGCAAGAATAATATAATGAAGGAATTGATGCAACCTATAAGTTATGAAGGTATTGAGGCAAACTGTAAGTTATGGGAAAATAGTACGTAAAAATACAAGCATGTCCTGAAGAGCATAAATGTTACAAAAAAGGTGATTTACAATACAAGACCACTAGGAGAAAATACAAAATATGCCTTCAAAAAAACAGCCTAACAATTGGTGATGCCAAAAACATGTGAGCATGCAGTGAATAAGGTCATTCTTGGTTGAGGACAAGAGACAACCTTTTGGACGCACATATTAGGAAAAATGGATGTAAAAGAGTATGCAATTTGTGCGAACTTTGTCTTCTATCTTCCTCCCTTTGATGCAACTATGTATTGTGCTGTGAGACTTGCCAAGTAAAATTTGAATAAAGTTGTAAGAAAAGCTTATAATCTCTTCTAAATTGTAGTGAAGATCTACCAAATCATGGTCATAGTTTTTCCTAAAGTTGGGTTTCCACATAAATCCTTATATCATTTATTCATCATGCGATTTTCTTCTCTTTTTCACTATGTAGGGGCTTGTGTTATTGTTCTCTTCAACCTCACGCAAGATATTGCACTATTTTGGGTGAAAAATAATTTAGTCCTAAATTGTTGTCTTAAAGATTAATCTCTATCATTATGTAGAAAAATTCATGGTATTCATCGTCATGCATCTCCCAACATCTACAACCTAAGCAATAGGACATGAAAGTTCACCTCAAAGATACCTCTATCTTGGTGATACCTTGTTCTTGGAAGGAATGAATAGAAGACAACAGGCTTGTGGGTAAAGTTTTGGCTTCTAGAAGATGAAGTTCAATGACTCACTTTTAACAGAAGAACTGGTACTATTCATTGTTTGGAGAAAAGCATAACATGAGTAAATTTCTGTTACTTAGTTTTTGACAACCAAACTAAGTCAGCCCTTGACTCAGGTGCTTCATTTCACTCCACATAATATAAAGAGTTGCCACATGGTTTTGTGATTAGAAACTACAAGGTATCTCGCATTGAGCATTCCACTATTTTGGGTGACAAGCAATTTAGTCATGGGTAGTATATGCAATTAAACTCTATCGTTATCTGGAAGAGTTCATCTATAACTCAAGTGAAACTTGTGATATAACATCTCCCAACAAATAAGTCCCCATATTTTCATAATTGGATCAACTAGGTCCCTAATAATCACTATCTTATAAGCTTGGCTTGTGAAACCATTAACGAGCTAAAAGCTTAAGCAAGCTTGTGTTACCTACACATATCACCTTTTTAATCATCACTTCTATACATAAAAGCCTACTCAATGGTAAACAAATGGTTCTAGCAACTAGCTTTAATGCCCACTCTTAGTGTTTTCTCCATGCATTGCAAGACCTATTCCAAGGAGCTTTCTCCCTTATAAAACATAATTTTGTCTAAAGCTTGGGTCTTATAGCTTAGCTTGTTGCAAATCAAAGATTTAATGTATCCTCTTCTTTTCTAATTTATCTTGCTCATCCTTGTAGTTTGGTTTTAACTTCATTTTCAGTATGTGTTCCCCGCTTTCTGTGGATGATATTCTGGGTGTTTTGTTTGGTTTGATCAATATAATTGAACTACAAGTTTGCCTAAGTTTCTTGGCTAGTAAGCATAGACAGGAAATTATTTTGAATTTAAGACTACAGAGAATTATTTTGTGGATCCTATCAACAATCATTTTTCCACTACAATTCAGGAGATAAGCTTAAACATAATGAATACATCTAAACCCCTAAATATTGCTGCAGTACTCCAGGAAATAACATAAGTAAAATAAGTTGCAGTCACTTGGGCCACTCTGATAAATGTACAATAAAAAAGTGACATGGATATCTATCAAAAAAAAAACAAGCAAATAGGTTTAAAAAGTCCAAGGACACTACTAACTACAAGAAACTTATCAAGATATAAAATCAAGGACAAACAAATAAGTTTAAAAACTCCAAGGACACTACTAACTAAAAGAAACTTATCATGATATAAAATCAAGGACAAGACTCCCTAAATTAAACAAGCAAAACATGACAGACAAAACTAACGAACAAAACATTAGCAAAACATGTCTGAGCTCATAGTGGAAGTAATACCAACAGAACCCACCGATACAGAAGAACCTTTTCTGACTTCAATTCGGATACCAAATCCAATGGATCTTTTTCCAATGTCAAAAACGTGAAACCTTTTAAAGCAAGAATATTGGGGTTAGTCTACTTAAACTTTGTTGTTCATATAAAACATTTACATTTTAAGAATTCTACAATGGAAGTTTCAAAATTATTGAGTTTTCAAAATTTTAAGAGTTTCTAGTTCCTAACCACAAAAGAAAAATGCAGTTGAATGTTGCACTCATTTGGCCTGGAAAGGGTCAGACTATTTGCACATGCAAAAGCTTTCATAGCAATGGGTTGCCTTTTAATGTAACAAGGAAAAAAGCCTGGTCAAACTTTTCCAATTTTCTGAAAATTCATGAATGATTATTATATGATGAATGAAAAACTGTTAAGTTATAAGCTAAAAAGCATACCAATCACCAGGAAATCGAAGACAGTGTGCAGTATTAGCCTTCCCTTTCAGCAATTTATCAACTATTTAAACACGGCAAGTCAATTTAAAAAATTTTGAACAAAATAAGAGCAAGAGCCAAATATAGGTTTAATATAGAAGCTCTAAACACTCACAGATATTCCCACAGGAAGAAGGCACGCGACGTTTTGGACCACAAGGGCAGCAAATGGGCTATATGTAACAGCAGAAACAGGCAAATAGATTTTGTCATAGCACTTAAAAAATAGATAAAATTAAATTCATCATGAAATGAAGTCATCTTATCTAAGCTTTTCTTGGAACTAAACCTGAGGAGACTTGGAAACTAAATGAACCATAATACTGAAAAGGAAGTTCAATGTCCACATCTGCATTCTTAAAGCATTTCAATGCAGTGCTTGCAACAATAAAATGGATGGAATGAAATATGTGGCTTCTTAAAGCCGTCAGATTTAGTTTAAAAGGAATAAACTCCACTAAATGATATTTGAAGTTTACCATGTAGATTATGCATTTGATACTACTTCGTCTATCTATTGCACATAATATCCACGATTCAGTATGAGATGGATATCCTAGTTATCATATGTCCAAAGAACATAACATTACTAAGAATTGCCTAAAGTCTGTCCTATATTAGTTTGTGAAGCATTGCTAATAGTATAAAGACAAAAGAAGCATTAGACTCTACATTAATAAGATAACATCCTTTTATTCCTTGGCCTTAGTACTTAGAGGAGATTTCTTGTTAGTGAGTTAATCATGTCATTCAGAACTAGTATTATTGATATTTAGAAGGAATTTATGCAAAATTTTTTTTTTTTTTTTTGGAAGGAGATGAAGCTGTAGCCGAATTGCATTGCTATGAAAGTAAACTACATAAATTATACTTCAAAGCCTATAAATTCTACATAAAAGCCAAACATTCTAGTAGGAATGCCCAACAATCAAAATGTCGATGTAAGCAAGAAGACTTACCAAAGTTACACAGAGTGAAAAGTAAATAAGTAGTAAATAAGATAAAGGTCACAAACTTAACTAAGCTAGATCTCCTTTTCCTTCGTCTGGAGGGTGAGCAAGACAAGAGTAGAAGGCAAAGAGGTCAAAAGGTCTAGTCAAGTCCAAGGTGTATAGACTTAGCATTCAAAAGAGAGACCAATAATAGAGAAAATTAGTTATAATATACCAATCATTGGACGAAGATGGGATTAGTAATGCCCCTTAAGGATAGGGAGGCATAGTGACCTCACAAGAGAAAGGAAGAACCTAAAGGTGTCAAGGGCCCAATAAGAGTAAGAATCCAATCATAGATCATCTCTATTTGCAAATGAAAAACATTAATAACCATAGAGATACAACTCAAAAATATATAATTAATGTTAACATTCACATAAATACAAACAAATATAAGCCTGGAATTAGTGGAAGTGAATTTATCCATCCTAATTAACTTACAATAAAACTAACGATTTTAAAAAGAAAAATTTAAGATATAAAATGCAAAAAAAAGTTCAAAAAATTTTATCTACATGAAAATGCAATCAAAGTTGTCCTTGTCCAACGAGATGTTAGGATCCTCCTCTTTGGGTCAAAAAAGCTTAAAAGAATCCCCAATAAAGGGCAAAGACCTCAAAGGTGCATTTGGTATTTCTGACACCTCTCTTACAATCAAACATCAGCACCTCATTCTCCTAATTATAATAATATATAATATAACCTATTCATACACATTGATATCAAATCCTTATGCAAAACTTCATTTCTAAGACTAAGCATACTCAAAATATAAAGAAGATACAACAAAGTAAAACAGTAAAAACAATCACTTACAAAACTATTAATACAAACAGTGGAAATAAAAAAGCTATTGCAACAACCTTCTATTGGTATAACTATTAATATTCCATTAGGCATGTTCCATAACAACATTTTTACATAGTGTTCTTTTCTTTTTCTTGCTAGAAGGCATCTTACCCTAATCTTTATGTGTTTCAATGTCTATCCAACACACTTGAAATTGTAAGTGACAAATATAAGCTAAGCCAACTACATATGTTTTGTATCTAAAATAACATAATAATTATAATTTGTGAAAAGAAACAACATTTAAATTATACCATATGTAAGGTAATGATTAAAATATAATCATCTACATATATGATAATAATAGGTATATATATTAAGTTACATGTTCTAATACACAATTTTTCCTTTTTATTTTAATTGGCATTTTAATTAACTTTCTTACAAGCACTAGCATCAACAACCTCTTTTTGTCTCATAGGGTTTTCATCAACTCCTTATATAGGAAAGCAATCATATCATCTTGGAGAAATTCCTCAACAACTCATCTAGATAACTCATTCTACGAGATTCTCAACCGCTCATATGGACCGAACTACCATCATCCTACAAAGTTTTTCTTAATTCCCTCTTCTAGAAAAGGCTACATTCATCCCACAGAATTATCTTAACTCTTATATGAACTAGGTCACATCCTCATAGCTCTATTTGCATATTTCATTTTTATACATGCATTTGCCAACACATAGTACCATTTCTCTTGAAAGTCTATAACATCATATACCATCATGTAACTCAACATTCAACACAACTCATTATGCTTAACATGAATTTAAAGTTAAATGTACTAGATACATAACCATAAAAAACAATGGCACATCATATAGAGAATAAAGCACTTACCATGCCTACCTCAAAAGTCAGAAGAACCAATTGAATTATCTCTTCTTTTCTTTTCTTGTCGTGCAATTATACATAGAGTTTACTTCTTATCTCTATCATATTTTGATGTATTACCTACATTTTGTTCATTGCATCTTATTTAATCTCTCTAAACCCCTTAATTCCTCTCTGTTTTACCTTTGCTAGGATATTTATCAACATCATCAGATTGTCCGAACAACCCTATCGAATGGTCCAATGAGTGTTGAATACACTTGCCAACAACTTCCAGGCTTCCAACGAAATATCCACTAAAACTCATCTTACAATGCCTAACAGATGCCTGGAGCTTCAATCTAACCTGTCATCAAACTCTCTCTCTAGAACTTCATCAAACTATTCAATATTCTATCAGATCGTCCAATCTTGCCAAGTCTTAAAAACCTGAGGATATCCATTATTATTAGGGTACAATACGTCATTTGTTGGATTATTAGATGTCCATTGTATAAGCTATCAAATCATCTAATAAGAATTCGACAAGAACGCGGTTTCATGGCCATGGTGTCATCCAATCGTCTAATCGTCCGTTCAGACTATCCAATATTCATCTAGACCTACGTTTAACAAAAAGCCAATTTCTTCTATTTCAAAGTATCTTCAAACTATTATCCTTTGTGAGATACAGCAACACTACATGTTTGGGATCTATCCTCTCCTAAGTCCCTTTTAGCATAAGCTCACATTTCTCCAAAATCACCAATAATAAAAAAAAAAACTAAAAGAAACCTCACCATAGCAAATTTCTATTCTCTCACATTATTGCTTTTTCAAATCTCAACTTCCTTGAGATATCTTCTCTTCCCTTCACACACACACACACACGTGCATGCAGGCAATGTTGTACCCCCTGGGATTGATCTTATAAACATCTTCTCGGGTGGCATCCCCCCCCCCTCATCTTTTCTTATAGTAATATAATGAATATCATCCTCATCTTTCTTCAAAAAAAATTAACTTACTAATCAGCCTATTTTATCTACAATGAATCTTGAAGCCAACATTATTTACCAATAAGGGTCATAATACAAAGAACATGTTTTAATAAGTAATTCTCCCCTAGTCAATATTTGATGCAATTGAAGTTCCTATTGTTATGCTAAAATAAACAAAATTTTATAACAAAAACACTAAGAGATTGGATTCAAAGGAATGTATTTAGTACATATCCATAACGCCAATGATGCTACAAACGTAGTAGCATGCATAAGGTTAGGCTCAAATTAATCAAAATAAACTGATCAACAAATATATGCATGAGAATAGACTTGCCTGTGTATGCTCAATTATGTGACCATCTTGGTCCTGCAACCTAAGATCATAGTGAACAAAAAAGAAGAGAAAAACCATTAAAATTTTTGAAAAAAATTAAACAAATACAAAATATTTCTCCTTTGGAACTGACTTTGCCAAAAAATAAGAATTCAACATTAATACATAGTAAGATTTTATGACAAATTCAACACGTCAAAAGAACTATAACAAAATGATATCAATTCCTATCTATATTCAAGAAACCATAAGAGAAATGCAATGTTTAATTCTTTAAAAAAAATGACTCAAATGAACAAGCACACATGAGAGAGAGAACTCTAAATACGTGTCTAGTTCCAAAAAGGGTTAGGCTGAAACCTTCAAAGAACAATTAGAATTAGTCTAGCACATTTTCATTCTGATCATGCAGTGCAAAAATCACTATTAATGGTAACAAAGCCATAAGATATAATTTCCTTTCAAACTAGAAAAATTTGTGTTGAACTTGTACTCAACACAATTTCTTTAAGGCAAGAAACATATGTCCTGAACATGTATTTTACATTATCTTATTAATAGAAGTTACCTTTCGCAAATTTTAACAATTCTTGAACTAGCATCTGGTTCACATTTACGTGTTTTGATGTAAAACTCCTCCGGTTTAAAAGCAACATCCTGAAGCCAAACTCAAACCTTTTGTTAGGCGCATATTCAGACAAAGAACACACAATAGTTCAATGAAAGTCGCTACAATAATCCTAGAATGTCAAAAAAACCAAACTTTAGCAAATTCATGATCATTCTAGGTTACTACAACAGATGCATAGTCAAACATGGAAGAAAGGCATGAGAGTCCAAGCAGTTATGTCAGGCAGTTGTATCTACAACTAGCCAATCATTATCAAAAAAATGCATTATACTTTTTTTTAACAATTCATATTTATTTTTGAACCATAAGATATGAAATTTAACACTGTTTGAAAGATAATGTGATTATTTGAAATATATTTGACAAAAACTACATAGCGGATAACTGAATATGCATAAGAACGTATGACTAATAATTTATCGGTAGCTATCATGCTTCTCGAATAAGTAAGAAATACTATGGAAAAACTATGGAAAAACCAAAAACCATTTTAAGTGAAGTTGCTAGAATAAGTAAATGCAATTTTTATAGTTGGCCTGTTGGGTTACTAAGCTTAGCTGCTATCATGAATTCTGAATGAAAACTGAATTAGAATCTAACCCCCAAACAGTCACGTGAACCTTTTCGGTACAATTTTGACATTACTGCAATTGCTTTCATAAAAAAAATAGTTTGACTAAACAGATGTGTCATGCAATAAAGCTACAATATGATTAAAAATAGACTGATCATCTAGCCGTGAGCAGTGGATTTGTTATACTGCTGTGCAGAAAAACTGTACAAAATAGACCGTTAACATACTCCATTAAAAATTTGCATGAGTAAATAAGAAACCAAGATTTGGATCCTGGGGGCAGAATGGCATTTAAAAAGTAGTTTGGTATTTCATCATCTAGAACAGTTGGAACATACTAGAAAAAAAAATGGATACTGATGTATGGTAAAAACTCAACAAGAGAACTTTTCAAAAAAAAAAAAAGGATTCAAAAAGAGAAGAAAACATGCTTTTTAGATTAATAACTTCTCAATAGCACAAAAGAAAATAAATTAAGAATTTAATTGTCAAATTTTCAATTGTTGATATTACCCTTCCTGAATAAAGGATACAAGCATTACGAGAACAGGTAAACGAGAGTCACAATCATTCATGAAACAGCACCAAGGTATCATCAAACAAATTTAATGAAGTCAAGGTGCCTATAAGATAATATTCATGAAACATAAACAGACAACCAACACTTTATGTTAGGTAATTTCATGCAACAAAATGGCAACTCTCCTAACAAAACAAATAGTGTAGTTTAGGCGATTTAATCACTTATATTATTAGATGACATGACTACTGATTGAAACATGAATAGGAAAAGGAAGCGTTGGATGAGTAGGACATCAAAAACAAGGATTCACCAATAGCGAAAATATTGCTTGGGTGTTATTGTCCAAAGAGTGCTAAATAAGTTGTATGCCAAGCAAGAAAGCTAGGAACCAAGAGAAGGGGGACAAGATGAAAGAAAAGTAAGAAGCCAGGGGTCAAAGAAGGCCAAAACACGATGAGGTTCAAAAGTGGAAATCAAATATAAGAAAGAGAAAAAAAAAAGGATACCACAATAGAAATAGGAATTTTTTCATCCAAAACACAATATGGTGAAAATCCACAACCTCTGTGTAACCTAATACTCTAACACATCCCTACAAATTTACACCCAATGGGAATTCAAATATAAAAGTTCACTCTTCAATAGAATGAAAGAGGAAATAGTAAAGAGGAGGTTGAAGGAAGCCTAGAGGTTCACTCCTTTGTTGACAAAAGAGTTTGAAAAAGTTTTTCTTTAAGCCTCTCCCATTGATTCCTTTATGAAAATGGTTCCAATAGGTTGGAAAATGATAATATCCAATTATTAAAAGCAAGAGTCCTTTATTATTTGAGAAAGGTGGTATGAGGCATGATGCTTCTTTCCCTATTTGTCAAAAAATAATACAATAATAATGATGGTCATGTCTAAATTTCAAAATAAGAAAAATTAAATAGGCAACAAAAACCATTATCAAATTTAACGAAAAATCCTTTTATAAGATAAAATCATATAATTATAAAAATAAAAATTTTTTCTCAAGTAACAGAAGAACTTAAAGGAATCTTAATATAAAAATACAAAAAGAATAACACAAGAAGACAAAAAGTACTCTCACCAAATAAATATAGAAAGTTTGAAAAATTAATCAAAATTAGGTTACTTTTTTTTTTCGTTATTCTTCCAATCTTTGTCTCCCTCTCTACATTTATATTTCATTAACCTAAGTTTTATATGACTTAAAGCCTATTTTGTTATGGTGTTATAAAAGGGCAAACCAAGGACCATCCCCTTATATAAGTTTCCCAAACTAACCACCTCTATCCACTAACATCCATAATATGCTAGTGATAATCATATGTTATCCACCACCAACTACAATTATGTGCCATCCACCACCAAAAACTACCCCACAATTGCAAAAAATGGTCTAAATTAATATACAAGATCAAACTTATTGGTTCATCATAATGTTAGCTTTCACATATGCTTAGTAGCTCATGTGAAGAATAAGAGGGAGCAAGTGACCTAGATTTTCAAAAATCTTCCACTCATGAGAGAATCCTCCAACAATCATTATTAGAAAGAGCCCAAACTTGTCCCCATTAGCATCTTGTACAACTCCAATTTCTTGAGAAAAGTATTCTTCATCATGTATGATGGATTTTTGTTGGTATAAACCTTTATAAGTTATTGTTCCTTTTAAATAGACTCGTATATCCAATAATAATGCACATCAAGGTGTTTGATATGACTATGGTACATTACATTCTTATTTAAGCCAACATCACTCCAAATATAGCAAAAAACTATATAGTCTTCTTATGTCAAGCCCAACTCCTAAAGAAAATGTTTCAACCATAAAACTTCCTTGCATATCTCAATAATTACAGTATGTTGTCTCAATAATAAAAAGAGTAACACATTTCTATGGATTGTTATAAGATCGCTCCATTATAAAAGTTAACAAATATCTAAATATAGAATTTCTCTTATCAAGTTCTCTTGCCATATCAGAATTTGCATAGCCATAAAAGATTGATCTTAATTCTCCATAACATAAGCACATCTTAGTACTACTCAAGCACTGAAGTATCCACTTTGCCGCTTCTAAATAAAACTTTCTAGAAGAAGGTAAACATTTGTTCGTTGTGTCAACATGTACTAAAAATAATAAAGCACTTATCATAACAAATATTAAACTACAAACTATTGAGGGGCGAAGAATTTTTTACATCTTGTTTTCTACATCTATACTTAGACAACTTCTTGTAAATTTTTATGTGACCTCCTAGAGGAGTGCTTAAAGATTTGGTAAATTTCAAGTAGAACTTTTCAAACAAATGATCAACATACTTTTCCTATGACAATCATTGCTTCTAGAATTTCCTATCACGTAATAAACTCATGCCCAAAACCCATCAAGGACCAAAATCCTACAAAGAACTCGAAGAAATTCTTTAGCTTATAAAATATCTAAATATCCTAGACTATGATTACACATCATCAACATATAGCAAAAGGATATTCAAGTTGTGTTCAAAGAATTATTTGACATACGTACAAAGATTTAAAGTTTTATGATACCTATGGCTCATCATGAATGTCTTAAACTTCATATAACACTACCTTAGAGTTTGCTTTAGACCACATCGGCTCTTCCTTAACTTGCAAACCAAGCGATATTTGTTTTTTATTTCAAGTCTTTCTGGTTGAACCATATAAATCTTCCTCTAAGTCACCATGTAGAAATACAATCCTCATGTCAAGAAGCACTAACTCCAAATACATGCTAGTTTTTAGTCTCAAAACCATGTGAATGGATGTCATCTTCACTAATGGAAAAAAAATCTCATCAAAGTACATTCTCATTTTTTTACTAAGTTCATCTATAGCCAAACAAGCTTTGTATTGTATCTTATTTTTCATCTTTCTTTATCTTGAAGAATCAATTGTTTTTTTATGTTTTTTCTACACTTAGGTAAGTGTTGCTCTTATGTTGGAAACTAATATGTTCTAGCAAAGCCTTCATCCTTATTGCTTTATCTTGATAAATCATTGCTTCTTGGAAACTCTATAGCTCCCATTCATCAATAATCAGAACATGCTCTAATGAATAATATCTTCAATATATCTATTGAATGGCTGATGTGGCCTAATAGAGCACCACAAGCCCTCCTCAATCATCTGACCAACATAAGCTTCATCTTCACTAATCTCCTTATCTTGCACTTATTCTCTATCATGAAAGAAACTTGTAAAGGCATGTAACCATTTCTAATGTCCATTTTTTATCCTACTAAACGATAGCATCCATGACACTTTGAAGCACTCTACTTAATCTCATAATTTATGGTCAAATTTTTATCTAAACAGTGCATAAGTCATAGTGAAAAGTCTTCTTTGTCATCTTCTTTCTTTTTGGGTTAATGGAATAAAAACATTGTGACCAAATACTTTCAGATGAGAGCAAGAGCGATCGATTTTCCTCTCCAAACTCTCTTTGGAATATCTCCCTATAGAGGGGACAAGGGGGTTTGTTAATCAACTAACAAACTATTCGCAAAGCTCTCCAAACTATTTGGATAGTTTTGTAATTCTAATCATGCTCATGACTTTCTCCAATATGTTGGAGAAATTCTCATTATCACATCATTATGCTCTAAAGTATTAGGGATTACCTTTTCATGCTAAATCCCATCCTCTACAAAATAAGCTTTAAATATCTTTGAATTGTATTCAACCCTAATCTTTGTACTAAGAGGCTTCAACTTTTCATCTGTTTCACTCTCAAATATAGCAATAGAATGCTACAAAATCTAAAAGATGATCCTTAAAGCTCAACAAGCAAACCAAACCCTTCCAATAAACATTATCAATGAAAGTGATTAGGCATTTGTTTCCACCAAGAGATTCAACTTCAACAAAGCTACAAACATCAAGACATATGAGATCAAGTCTACTAGACTTCTTCCCTTATGTTAATGAAATTCTATGTTGATTTACAAACACAAAAATCATAGGATTTTAAGAATATACATATCTTATAAGGAATAAACATCTTTGCTAATGTTTGCAAACCTTTCTTACTAATCTAAATGATCCTTCTGTACCACAAATTAAGAGATGAATAATAAGTAGCATACAATTCATCATTGATCAAGCATTCCATTATTATGTACAAGCTGCAACATGATTTTCCTATGCCAATTATTAATGATCCCTTGGTAAACTCTCAAATACATCTGCTGAAATACCCCTCATATACTTGTTTGTGTAAAGAAGAAACAAACATGAGATTAAGTAGCAAATGATGAACATATATTTCTTCTAACATTAGCATGTATCTTATATTGGTGTAGATATTCACATTAATTGACAATAACCCATGATATTCAAAGAACAAGTATTACTCATTCTTATCATATTAAAATTTCAACTTGATAAGAAGAGAAGAATTCCTTGTTAGACATAGCATAATAGGAAATAAATATGTCTACAACTCGTTCAACTTAATTAGATGCAACATGCAAGCACAATCAACAAGTCTTCACCTAAAGTTATCATTATGGTCTTGTCATCCTTCTTCTCGTTTGCTTTGTTCTTCTCAAGATCGATTTTGGTTCCGGTCGAATAAAAAAAGGATACAATTTTTTTTCGTTTGCATTCTTCATTGTAAAAAAAGCTAACTAGCTTTCCTCTAGATTTGAACCTTCTCTTAAAATTCTTTAGAGCTACATGCTTTTTAAATTTGTTTTCAATAACAAGGGCCTGAGAGCTACTTGTTCCTTCATCCTTTCTCCTTATTCTTCATTCAACAAGCTAATAACAACCCACCATATGATAAACAATCCATCCAATCCAAAGCAAAGTTGTTGATTGTCATAAACAGGGTCTCCTAACTTTCTACCATAAAAGTTAGAAGAAGCAATGCCTAAAGTTCATCTTCAATCATCACCTTCATAGAAATCAATTCATTTTTCAAATTCTAAATTTTATTTAAATGTAATGCTATAGAGCTAACATTCATGTACTTCAAATTAACAAGTTTTTTAATAATTACTTGCTAGCTTACTTTCATAAAAGAACTTACCATATGCCAAAGGGAATGGATTGAAGTTTTATCAAACACATGATGAAATACAATGTCATTGAACCATTGCCTAATGTGCCTAATGGCCTTTTTAATTCAATTTTTTCCTCTCATTTTCAAACATCTATTTTGGCTTAATATCGTCTCCCTTAATAGGAGCACAATGATCCTTATAAAATAAAACATTTTCCTTTTTGGCCTTTTAGATAGTCTTAGTTTGACCATATGTAAAATTGATCTTCTATATAGTTGTGTTTTTCATCTCGATCAATAATAATAATAACTTTACTTTGATATCACCTATCAAAGCAAAAGATTGCACAATAAGATACTTCTTATCCCTTTGATAACCAAATTAATAAAAAACTCTTTTATAAGTAAATATATATAAATATAAGAATAAAATTTTTCTCTTAAGCTACCAAAACCTTTGAGTAATCCCAAATAAATAAACACAAAGATAGACCACCCTAAGAATGTAAAGAATACTCTCATCAAATGAAGGTAAAAAAAAAAAACAAAAAATAGATTAAGATTAGACCACTATTTTTCTTATTCTTACTCCTCCCTCTCTCTCTTTATATACATATACATATACATATACATATGTATATATATATATATATATATATATATATATATATATATATATATATATATAGATATATACATGCATATATATATACATATGTATATATACATGCATATATATACATATACATATGTATATGTATATATATGTATATATCTATATATATATATGCATGTATATATGTATATATATGTATGTAGATGTACATGTATGTAGATAGATACATACATATACATGTATGTATCTATATATACATGTATGTATCTATATATATATATATATATATATATATATATATATATATATATGTATCTATGTATATATATGTATATATATATATATATGTATGTATGTATGTAGGTATTTATATATGTATATATATATATGTTCTCTCTCTTTTTTATTTTCCCTCACTTGAACTCTTCCCACCACAAAGTTCAAACATGTGATGATATTGAAAGATAAAGACCAAGGTCCCCTTTTATAAAAATGTCTCATACCTATCATATCCATCTACTAACATCTACAATATATTAGCTACCATTAATTATCATAATGTTCATCTATCATCATATTTCACCCACCACTAACTATTCCCCACCAAGATAAAACATGATAGGCTAAAATTTATCATCATTGTCATTTGCTAGTTCTTCATAATTGTAACATTCATTATTAGTTTTGTTAACCATCTTTAGTAGAACATGCGAAGAACAAAAGAGGGTTGACAAGAACCTAATTTTCAACATTTGTTACCCATATCTCATCTCCCACCATAAGCACCTTGAAGTGGTTGGGAAAGGGAACAGCTCATCTTTTCACCAACAGATGATATGAACATTTAATAATACATCTCAAACCATGTCAAACAAAGGAAAGCAATCCCAAAGACAAAGAAGATGTTAAGAAACTACGAAAGAGCATCCCTAGCTTGTTTTCCATGCTAAGTTGGGCTGAACATGGAGAAACTCACTGATTAGACAGGGCTTCTTCAAGGAATTGACCATGTCATGCACCCAAGAGGACATGGCCAAGTAAAATATCCAAGAGCTCTGCTGAGTACCTTTCTACATATGATACTCTCCTCGATTGTCAATCAAACTCGACAAGACAAATGTCAGTGTTGCAAAAGTTGTTTCATCAAGGAAGCACTGCCCAATATTCAAAGCTAAAGGCCAACTTGAATTGAGGGACAACAGTTTCCCCATAATAGAAATCCATGTTTTATCAAATGCATGTGCTTTTTTAGATGCCCAGCATTTAAACATTAATGCATGAGTTGTGTTTACATGGAATACAACACTCTCTAACTAAAACTTGGGAAATAGCTTTTCCCAAATTAATTACATGAAATACTTTTCAGCATAGTCAGACGTTTTTATGTCTTGAATGAAGCAAGAAATTCCCTAAACAAGCAAAGATAGTCCAGCAAATCAGAAGTAATCAAAAGCAAGTATTTTATTCGGGCCAATACGTGAAAGAAATAGAAGTTCATGAATCACGCCACCCACTCCTTTGTGTCAAAATCTAAAACACCGTAAAACCTCATTAAAAGTCGAAACTATCGGATAAGACAGCAAAAGAAAGGGATCACGGATATCAACCCGCGAAATATCAATGCCTTGTCTTACCCTTAGATATGACAGTTCATAAAGCGCATAAGCCGCGGATTTATTGATCGTGATGATGGGAGGGACCCGTATAGCCTGCATCTTCTGTGTATCATTCTCCTCCACCTCCACCAATTCCGCAACAATGGAAGCCTCGCCGCCGGTCTACCATTGAGAAACAAAAGTTGCCAACTTTCTCAGTACAAACAAAAAAAAAAGCGCCAAACTAAGTTACTGAAATAAATAGCCAAAGTAACAAAAAAAAGAAAAAATCATGTCAGTATATTCCTTCCTTACCTTCCTCAGTGAGCTGTACTGTAAATCGGTAACGACGGTAATATAACACCATTAATTAAACATAGTATTAGAAACTAGGGCATGAAGGAAAGAGCGATAACTCACGGAACCACTAGGCACGACCATGTTAATGACGACCTTCTTCTCGCAACTTAAATCGCCAGATTCCGATGTCTTGGCACAGCGCTCCAACTTGGATTTGGAGAGAATCTCGACGGCCATTAAGTGAGGAGGAAAACGCATGAGTAAGACAAGCAGGAGGAGGAACTGCAGAGGCCGTCCCCCTCGTTTCACGTAAGACCAACCCATCCCCGACTTCTTTGGATGGAGAACGGACAGACGCAAAACCCAACGTCGACTTTGGATAAAGGAACAGAGAGAAGCAGAGAAGAGAGCGAGAGTATTACAAGTTCGTGGGCGGAAACAGCGTTAACTACCGCGCATGCACTGCTTTTAAAACGAAACGATGCTCAAACCAATTTCGTAAATTTCAACTAAGCGGAAAAAAAAAAAAAATAACACCGTCCCAGAATGCAATTGAAATATAAGCATAGTGATGCGTGGTTCGCCACCTTGCGTTCGCAACGTTTAACGGCTAACTCCAACGAATTATATAATTTAAAAAAAATTAAAAAATATAAGCATACATTTTATTTTTTTAAATGTTAATTCTGGACAGCTCCCTTCGCTGTTTATTAACGTCAACCCTCAACGCCTAGAAACCATCACTACATGCTGCCAATTGCTGTTGACATTGGCTGTTGATCTAACTCCATGTTTGACACAAATAAAAGATTAAGAAAATGGTTTTTTAAAGTAGAATAAAATATTAATAAAAGATAATATTCTAAAAATAAATAAAATTAAAAAATAATATTACAAATCATCAAAACAAATACTTGCTTTTGAAATCAATAAATTCCAAAATCTCTTGAAATAACTTACATAATAATAATCATGAAAATTTAAGATTTTTTTAAAAAATAAAGTTTAGAAAATAACCACTCAAATTATTTTTTGATAGATTCAAATAAAACTAAATTCTAATATCATATTTGACATTTAACAATAAGATAATTAATCATAATAAAAATGATAACATATAACAGTCAATATTTGGTGGCTAATTCGTGACACAACAATGACAGACCAATAAACAAAAAAAACAACATCTAGGTGTAGCTTGTGTTGGATTAATGAGTTTGGTAATAAGATAGGTAGGTGGGTGATAATGGTTGATAATATTTAGTTGTTTCTTGATGTGCACAAAAATAGGTACCCTTAATAATTTAATAATTAATATAAGAGGGGATAATAAATAATAAAAAAATCAAATATATGATAAGTTAATTGTCATATATTTTACTTCTAATTTGTCAAATCATGAAATAGATTAACCTTTATTAGTTTCTATAACTTATTTATAAGTATTAGTTTAATGTGTTATATAATTATTAGAATGGATTTTGTAGGTGTTTTTAATATATTATTGTGATTACATTCTAAAATATTGTATTTAACTATTTGTTATAAAAAGTACCTATTTAAATAATTTGTTTTAAAATAGCAATATAAAATTTTTATTTTCTAAACATTGAAGAAATAATCATGACAACTTAAAAATGATAAAATTATCTTCTATGACATAAAACAATATAATAAAATCATATCCCAAAAATCAAATTAAAAGATCAAGCATATTCATTTGAGTTCTAAAAAGACCATAATAAAGTTATTATTTATTCCCAAATGATATTTCATTAACCTTTGCTAAGCAAGATTGAAAGAAAATGCATCCACTAAGAATATGACTAAGGCTACTATGCAAAGTCAAACTAAAGCTACACTTGTGATAAAGTTCACTAAATGATGCCTAACAAAATTGAGCTTTTTTTTTAAGTGATCACATTAATTAGTGTACGATAATGTACTAAATCTCTTCCATCAAATAATGAAATGTATCAAGTTGGGTGCTAAAAAAAATGATAGATTTTAAAAATGCTGCAATATTGGACCCTTAGCATAGCTATGAAAGGTTCACAAAAAGTTATGATGGATTTAAAAAATCTAATTCATCTTGATTAGTGTTAAAAGTCATTCATTTATGGATGATAAAACATTAAGTACAATGATAAGAAATATGATTTTGCACAAGTATATTAAAGATACAAAAACAACAAAGAATGAGTGTGTGTCACATGCAAAATCAAAACAAAAAATATTCTTTTATGTAAGAGAAAAGGCTATTTTCATAAAGATGGGACATGGCACTCGATGAGTAGATCTTGGGTTTGGAATTTAAAGGAAATTATATAGTGTAGTTGCTTAAGTTGAGCATCTTTTAGATTTGAAGTTTAAGAAAGATCGTATCGTGAGATTGGTTCAATTAGATGTAATGAATTATCCTGAGTAAATAACTAGCTATGTGATGCAATTAATGATGTTAGAATGGGAGGATTTAAGGTTGTTTTGGGTTAGCGAGGTGTATCTTAGGGTTATTTTAAGTCAAATACAAATGAACAAAAAGATGGTTTCCATCAACTTGATTTTTTGATTTATTTTAAATATTTTATTTTTGTTTTATTAGTTATACAACTCTAATTTATATCAATTTGATGTTAATAAATTCTTAGTTATTTGCATACTTATTTTAATAGTTATTTTTATTATTTAAGGTGTCTTGTATCATTTTAATAGTATGTTGTTTTTTTTTAAATTAAATAAATATTTAAATTTTCTTAAATTTTTTAAATACTATAGAATAATTATAAAATCATATTTTATTGTAATTAGAATAGTGCATCTAAGTCAGAGGAAAAGTATTAATATGTAATTTATATATTTTTTTGAAAACAATAAAATTAACAAATATATTAAATAATGTAAAAAAATAAAAAATTTGTGACAAATAATACATTTTATCAATAGTTTAATTGTGTAATTTACTTAAAAATCAAATATATATTAATCATAAAATAAGATGTTGAATTTATATGAAAATAATAGTCAATTAATATAAATATATGATTTTATGAAAAAAAAAACCCATTAAAAAGCATTAGAAAATATAAAAAATTTTAAAATTTTTATAAATTGTAGAGTGTGCTAATTAGTTCATTTTAATAATGTCCGCTAAAATGATATGGTGCCTTTGAGGATGATTTTGGAGAAATCTTCTTTGGGAATTGGTTGCTATGCACAAGAGGGATTTTGGGGAAAAATCAAAGAACAAACTTTGAGAAGAGAAATTCTTGAGGGAAGAAAAAGAAGGGGTTGGGAAAGCTTGTAAGGATTGCAAAAAAAGAAAGGATCTTGGAAATTTTATTTGTTGTAGTTGAGAAAAGGAATGAATTATAAGAATAGAATATTTGAGTTTAATAAAGTTTATGAATTATCACACAAGTAAAAAATTTCTTAAGACATAATTACTATTTGCAAAATAAAATCCCTTGTTTTAATAATGGTATAAGCCATGTAGAAATTTACATATCGGCAAATGTTTAGCGTATTGTGCGTTTGAATTACAAATGTACATCATAAATTCCAGGGGAACACTATCTTATGTTCTTTAGTTTTTACTTAGAAGAATAATGCATCATAATTTGGTTTTGATAATGTAATAATACTATTATGACAACAAAGATAGATGTTTTTTATTAATTTCATTATGTTATTCCATCACAATAATTGTAATAAGTGATTTGGATATCGTAATACCAAGTTCTGATTTAGTTCTTATTCAGTTTTATTACTTGGGTAATTATTTTCAAAACCAAGGTAAGAAATTCATATGATGATGTTACAAGTGTTATATGCGGAATAAAAATGCTGAAAACATCAATTATATGAATGAAAATGATTAGTAAGCGATATGAAAAAAGAAAACGACTAAAAGTTAAATAAAATAAAAAAATTGTGAAAATGCATATCATGTTTTGGAAGATAAAATATGGGTGAATGACAAAATATGGTAAGAATGGGCCTTAAACTTTAACAATTATGAGAACAAAAAGTGAATACAATATGATGATCTAAGAGAAAAATCATTTGATAATAAACAACTCTTTTGAAAATTTTTTTAGTGTCAACTAATATACGAGAACAATATTAAGAGATAAAATAGAAGAAAATTGCTTGTAACTCTTAAAATTAATGGGTTAAGGAAACGAAGGTTGTGTGATGTCTCAAGAAAGGAAATATTAGACAAAGAGTGGTACTTTATAAAAGCTTTTAAAAGAATAAATGAATAATGATATTTGTGGGTAAAAACAATTTTAAAATGCAAATCATAACATTTCATGTGACTCTTATTATTTTATATCAACGATATGTAATAAAAATATTTTAAAAAATAAATCATTCCATTTTATATGTCTTTCATGCTTTTATAATATGAATAATAATAAGCATCTTGACATCTTTTTCATGTATATAATACGGATGTTAAATTCGTCATATTTTTAATATGCATTGAAACATACAACATAACATTAAGGTAAATAAGAAAATAGTGAGTGAATGTGCATGGCATAATTTAAAGATTTAAAATGTGGTTTTTTTCTAATATACTTCTTGAACTTGAGCTTATGTGGAAAAAGAGTTAAAAGATAAAGGGCCTATGTTATGGGGATTTGTTAGCCCATAGTTTGCTAAAATCCACTAATTATTATAATATTATAGTGATTTAAAAAGATGGGTATGATAACTCATAATTATAATATGCTTACCGAATAGTTCATTGATGCTTTTTTTTATACATCAGGTGTATGAGTGTAACATCTCAAATGATGAATTAGAGTTTTAATAATAGAGAAGAAAAATTATGCATATTATTAGAAGTAAATAATTATACTAAATGATAATTTTGGGATTTTAAGAATTTTTTAAGAATTATTATTTTTCTAAAAACTCATACACAATAGAATGAGCTACAACTTATAAAAGGAGGAAGGTTAACTTAGAAAACATGAATAAGATTTATTTGAAACTTAATATTACAAAAAAAAAAAAAAAAATTAGAAGTGTCTAGATGTAAAGTCAAAGAACAGAGATATTTAAGATGTCTATAATATTTTAATTATATAATAGACATCAATCAAAAAATTAAAATATAAATGATTTAAAAAAATTACAAAAATAGATAATGATAGAGAGATTATTAGAAATTTAAGTTTAAATTACCTTGATAAAGATACAAAGTGTCATGATTATGAAATAAGAAGTTAAATATAATAAAGAAAATTAATTATAAAAAACATTTAAATACTTAGCAAAGTTAGAAAACTATAAAAATTTGATGACATACAGATATCATTGATTGAGATTTTTATGCATAATTGATAATTTTTTAGAATTTGGTTTGCATGGATAGGAAATAAGAGCTATTTTAGAAAGGAGAGAATAGTATCGTTAGGTGGAGAAGGAAAGCGAAGGACGAAGAAGTTTTGTTGGGAAGAAGGGCTCATGGGAAATAGAGAGGAGAGAAGTAGCATCATTGGTAGTTGGAGAGAGACTATGAAAAAGAGTGAAGAGTTCGATATTATTACCTGTGGACAAGCCAAGAGGCCATCGGGTCAGAGAAAGGAGTTATCATGAGGTTATTATTAATTTTTTTTTATTTTTTCTTAGAGTTTTACATTGCTTGTTTATAAAAAAAATTAGTTGAAAAATATAAGTTAATATAATCCACCTACTACACAAATATTGATTATTTTTTAAGTTAATAGTATTTTTTTAATTTTATGAATTTTACTTTATATCGATGATGTCATAACACGTGAGTATTATACATTAATTATATATCAATAATGATACCGTATCACATATTATACATTAATTATCATTTATTTAGGAGGCCGTCTACTAATTTGAATATTTTCAATTTTTAGTTTTTGATTTCGTTTTATTTGTAGTTATATGTAAGCAAATTTTTTTATTATTTTTAAACTAACTTTTTTAAATTTAAAATGTTATCACTTATTTCTGAAATCAAAACCGATCGAAAAATGGTTCTCGACCAATACTGAGATCGGTTTTGGGTGAAACTGATAAAAAAAAAAATTCAGTTTATAAATGTTTTTCTTTATTAAAAAATATTTTCTGTTATGCAAAATCTTTACTGAAAACTATTTTTAAAGGTTTTTGAAACATTCTTTTTAAAGTAATATAAGGAAATAGCGCCTAATAAAGCTGTCTAAATAATTAAATTATAACTATTATATAATAATTAGATATATAAATATTACTCAAATTTATTTTACTAACCGTCTTCGCTATCCAAAAAGGCGGAAGGGGATGGTGGCTACGGTTCCTCTGCGGCTGACTCGACTCGTTTCTTATCATTCTGGTGCCCCTATTCTTCTCCCTCTTTCTGAATCTGTAACCTACGGCAGTTTATGGCGTCCCTGTGGTGCTTCCGCCTCCCGATTTCGCTGCTCCGCCGGCCAGACTGGCTTTTTCACGAAGCTTGGCCGCCTGATCAAGGAGAAAGCAAAGAGCGACGTGGAGAAGATTTTTAACGGCTTTTCAAAGACCCGGAGCAATCTCGCTGTCGTCGATGAGCTCCTCTTGTACTGGAACCTCGCTGACACCGACCGCGTACTTGACGAACTTGAAGAGGTTATCCTCTCTTTCCTCTTTTCGGCGCCTACGAGTCAGTATTGTAGTTGAATTTGTACCCTTTCAACTAGTAGGCATTACTGGTATCAGATTTTGGGCCAAAGATTTCCATAAAGATTGTCGATAGCCTGCGAGGCGATATACTAGCAGGGAAGCTTAAGTCAGGCAATGAAATAAAGGTAACTGTTTCGTGATCTTTCTATAACTGTGGTTTCCTTTTGCTTAGTGGTTGCTATGTTAGTCTAGTGAAACGAACCTTTTATTACCAGGAAGCATTGAAGGGTAGCATTCTTAATCTTTTGAAAAGAAAAGGTGGCAAGGCAGAGCTTCAGTTAGGATTTAGGTACAGTGACCATCTGAATGGTTAATGGCTTTTCTTTGGCCTCATGATCTGATCGTTGTTGCCTGCCCAGGAAGCCTGCTGTAATTATGGTTGTTGGAGTGAATGGAGGCGGAAAGACCACATCTCTTGGTAAATGAGTTGGTGACACAAGTCCTTCTATTTATTCTACCCTTTCAATGTGTTTCATGTTTGTTCGAATATAGTTAGTGATTACAAAGATGTAACCTCTTTGCATATGCCGTCAATCAATTTTTTACGTGTTAGGTGATTTGGTGTCAACGATAAATCTTTTTGATGAAGGTGATGGGGTCTATGCCAAATAAAAAGATAGCTGACTCAATGCTTCCTCTCTTTTATAGAGCAGTCCTAGGGTGTAGCATTGGCTATTATGAGTAATCATGCTATTCTATTAAGGGTGGAGGTTTTGTTATCAACTCTCAAAATTTTGGATTTGCATTAAGAGACACCTCAATGCATTATAAAAGGTCTTGGCTAGTGATGAGTTTTACTAAATCACTTATGGTGGGTCGAGTGACCACCTCTTGAAAGTCATGGAAGTGACTAGCTTGAGTGGTCCGCACATAGTTTTAAGGGGAAGTACTTATTTATCTGATCATCTTTTTCTTCTAAATAAGAGGCAACTACCATCCAATGTTTATTATGTCTATCCTATTCTCCTTTAAATTTTATTGAACTATCAAATCTCATTGTAGATTTTGCTCTTTATAGGATGTGGGTGCATGTTTGCATGTCTTTTACTTGAGGATCCATGGTGAGAATACAAGCAAAATCATAGTTAAGTTTATGAATAATCAATCAAATGCTAGATGCACACCTTATCTCTATGTGTATTTGTTGGGGTACATATGGAGAGTAGTTTTGTTGGCCTATAGTATACTCAAGAGGGGAGAGATGAATTGAGTATATAAAATTTTTTCAAAATTGAGACTTTGTTGAGAAACATTTGTTTTAAATAGCTATATCACAAAGATTTTATAGTTAAAAATATAAGAAATAAGATGCAAAAATAAAAAGAAATAAAATTTTTTAGGTGGTTCAGCTCCTGCTTAATTGGTCTATATGTACTTCCAATCCAATTGAACTTTGGCTAGCATTTTCTTTCACCCCTTTATCTTAGCTAGTGGAGAAATTATTACATATTGTGTATTTTCTAGAGGCTTAAGACATAACTTTCTCTCTTGAATTTTTTTTAAGGCTCAAGCTCAATCTCTTTCTCTGAGTTTTTTGTAAGGTTCAAACCCAATCTTACTTTGTGTTTTTTAAAGTTCAAATGCAGCATCTCATTGACTTTTTAATGGTTCAAACCTACTCTCTCAACTTATTTGATTTTTTCAAAGCCCAAACTTAATCTCTCACAACTCTTAAAAAATGATATGGAAGGCTCTAAACTCTCTCTTTATAGTAGAATTACAAATTGTCTTAATTTGATCACATATGACTCATGATGTGATATGAATGCAAAAAAGAAATGTGTACAAATGTTTTGAAGGAAAAAAAGATGATGCAAATGAACTCCAAAGCTTCTTTGATATAGTAGCACAAGATTCTACCAATAACACCACATTTAAGAACTCGAATTGAACTTTTGAAAAAAGTGTAACAACCAATGCTCAATGATTGTTACAAATGCGAGTTCATTGGTATTGTGCTTAAGTGATCAGGTTCTTATTTATGTTGATTGTAAGTAGTTATTATCTTCTAAATTCATTCAATAAGTTTGCCACTTGTCAAGATTGTTTAAACCCTTTCTCATTTTTAAAAATGTTAATAGGAATGTTTAGGAAACCAAATTGTAAAAATGTTCTTAACAAAATGATAATTTTTTTTCAGCCATTGGATTTCCTTTTAAAGTAGATATATCATATGTGATTATTCACGTATCATGCGGAAATCTTGGGTTAATACTATTCTACATCGAGCATTTTACTTTCCGTTTCATATGTCATGCAACTTGTACATTAAATATCATATGTGATGTTTTATGTGTCATACGTAAGTTGTCTTACTGCATGCCATACAAATGAATGTCATGTACTGTACATCCAAATTGATGTACCATATATGGGTTTTGACTTAAACCCCACATACTCTACATATTGTGTCTTTAACGATGTACCATGAAAATATGAATGATGTACTGTCATATAAGGGTAGTGATAGTATATCTAATACCAATTTTCAACTTTGATTTTTTGGATTAAGTTTTTAAGGTGATTGTATAAGTGCTTTTGAAATATGATGCAAGGGCTCATTTTCTGATTATTTTGAAAATCATGAATGCATGAATAATATAAAAGAGTTATATGTTAGATCAATTTGTAAAATTATTAATCTCATAATTTTATCGTAAATTTATTATAAATTGATCTTTACTTCAAACTTGGTCATGCATCCTCTATGCTTTTAAGTGATTATTTCAAGCATCAACATGGTTCACCAATCGTCCTTGAGCTCCTCCCTTTGGACATACTTTTTATAGTTAACTTGAGCTTTAAAATTTTAGTTTAAACTAATAATGTCACGGCAAGCTTATCACATTACTAGTATTATTGTTTAATTGACGGTAAATTAGAACACTCGCTGTTAAAAAGTAAGGACAAACCACTATAGATGGGGGGGACTAAATAATAAACACATTTTACTTTGATAATCAATCTATTTTTTTCATCATATTAAGATAAAAATACATACATACCTGTTCTGTAATATCTTCAAAAACATGATAATAAAATAAAATCAACATGAATAAAATCGCTCACACACCTCACATATCACTCTAAACACCCTCTTTGTATGGCTCTGTGACATGTTCGATAATATAAGTAGAGATGAGCATTATATTTAGTAGGTGAATCGACATGAATAAATAGCAAAGACATAATAAATAACATAATATTAAAAGTAATAACATGATGTCAATATGGCATATAAAAAATGCTCAACATATGAAAATATGCATAATAATATATTGTATACATCAAATGTGTATGCACATCTTTGCTCTTTCATTTCTTTTCTCTTATTTTTATTTCTTTTATCTTTCTATATTTGGGGCCTGAATGTTTTTCATATGACTATACACCCATATCTCAATCATGTGTCATATCATCTGACATCTTAACATCTCTAGACTTCTGCTCATAAGCATAGCTGATTAGTCATATCTATCACATATCATCTTTGTCCCTTGTCCTTGCACTTAGTGCAAGTGATATCAGAGGAGATCTCTGATTCCATCTCATCTCATCTTATAGCCTGATATCAAACCAGTGCAAATGATGCCCAGCATCCTGTGTTGGTGCTCATCACTTCTCATAAAATATCATAGTCCAATATAAAACTAGAATTTATAATGCCTAGCATCCTGTACTGGTGCTCATCTCGTAATGTTTAACATCTTGTGTTGATGATCATCACATCTTGTGGAATCATGGGGATAAGTCTAAAAAAAATTTATTTGATTTTTATTTTTTTCATCAGGATATTTAATTATATTATCTTTATCACAATCACACATTATACATCATGTCATATGTTTTTTTATTCTCTTTTTAATGTGTATTATAATATCATATTGTGCAATGTATGCATCATAACTATCATGTAATGTTTAATTAAAATAATACATATTTATATCACTAATAATTAAATTCAATTATTTTTATTCTAGACGATCTTCAATTTCTTTTTTTTTCTTTTTTTTTTTATTTTCTCAGTAAAAGTTTTTGTTCTTGTTGATAGAGGTTTTTTCTTCTTAGATTATCACTTTCAAGATAACTTTTCCTCTGCATAAAAGGATTTCATAAATTTGCTTTTACTAGCAAGAAACTGTTACAAACGTGTATTAAATTACAACTGTCATGGCCACAATTTGTACAATAATTTTCTATATCTCTTTTTTGTGGGTTGCTCTCCCTTTTTTTTATATTTTTTTCAACAATATAGACATATATTATTATTTTTTTCTACATTATTTCTCTCTCCCAAATTTTTTTTCCCAACTATCTTCCCCTCTGCATATTTTTTAGACATTTTTTTTCGGATTTCCCTTTTTTTTCAATTTTTTTTTGGATTTTCCTTTTTCTCCTACTGACGGTGAAACGACACTACATGCTTGTCGGTGGGAACCCAAAACAACCTTAAAGAATGCATGTTGACAGAAAAATTGGAAAACCTGAAAGAAAAATTTATCTTTCGTATTATTTCCTCTTTCGTGCTTTGAAATGTTGTCACGACACACCTTTTTATTGATTTCCGATGACGGAAGATAGCGTGACTCGATGGATTAGGGTTCTGGTAAAGTAGCGTCACCGAATTTCTTTTCCTTTACACTCTCTCTCTCTCTCAATTGTCTTCTTCATCCTTTTGTTGTGGCTGTCTGGTGACCAGATCTCGTTGATTCGTCCCGAAAATTTTCGTCTTTCGCCAAACCTTAATCGCATCGAGGAAGGGTACGAGAAAAGATGCAATAATTGCCAAGGGATTAAAGAATTTTGGGATATTTAATATGCATTTTTTTAAAATTTATTCATTTATTTATATTATTATTATTTTAATATTATTTATTAATAACTTCAAAAATTAATTACAAATTAACTAGGTCTTCGAAAATTATGTGACAAAAACTTAAATTCATTACTAAATTTGTCCTATTCAAATTTATATTCACATTCTAATTTTGACTGTTTAATAATTATTTTGCCAAAAATGTAAAAACTTGTACCTTTCAGTACTTACAACGACGAGTTGTTACAAATAAACTTCTTGCATCTTGCTTGCATAAATCTTTGAAGTCTCTTTGAAGCTCTTTTTGATCACTTATCTGGTCCACTCTAGATCGTACTATAATCTCACTTAATTGGGTTGTTTTTATTAGAGCCTTTTTAAACCATCATAGGTTATGAGGTTAATGATCTCTTCATTTTTTAAAATGATAAATTAATTAAAGTTATAATATGAAATCGTGTAGAAAACATTAATTTGCAATTGTTACTAAATGTTGAATTAACAAAATAACAAATGATAATTATCAAGATTCCAAGTGTTGGATAAGAATGGTAAGCCAAAAATATGATGTCATTTATATGTGTTCATCATCATTGTTCGACGTGTTGGGAGAGTATATTTTTTTCTATATTATCAACTTCTTTCTTTTGCAGTTTCCTTCTAGTTCTACCCTTTATTTCATTTTTTGTTCATAAGCAATTAATGATCTTGTTAACATGTCTAATGAGTATGTGTTATGGTTGTTATATATCATGATTGTTGTAGCCTTTGCATCCCACTTAGGCATGCTAATTAGTACCTTACTAACCAATTCATGATTAGAAATAAACTTTTCAAAGGATTGTAAATCTTTACAATATTAGTAAATCGATTTATCATTTCAAAAATAGATTTCCCACTCTTCATTTTAAATAATTAATAATCATGGGTATGGACATTAATGTGAGAAGCACAAACTTCATTAGTTCCTGAATAGATTATAATTAATTTGTTCTGTATCTCCTTGTATTTAACATATACACCTTAAGATAATCATTGGGTGTTAAGTCATAATACAAAAAAGTGATGGTTTTTGTATTTTATTTTGCTAATGAGATCTTTGGTGGAGGCTATTCTTGAAATGATTTCCTTACAATGTCACCATCTATTGTTTTCTGAATGAAACAGTCTTTGTGAATCAAATTCAATTTATTTTTGAAGTCATTTAAATTCAAAATTTGGAAATCTATTGAGTGCAAGAAGTGTATCATTCTCATTTTCTAAAAAGTAAAGGGTATTTGTCAAATAGTGATAAAGGATTGATCTTCAACTATAATCACACTTGGTAGAAAAGTATGTCTCATTAGGATCTCTCTTGGATGCTAAGCAGTTTCGAGCCTTTGTTTTGATGCCATGTATTTGCCCACGATATCCTCAAGAGGGAGGGATGAATTAAGTGCATAGAAGTTTTTCAAAATTGCAACTTTGTAAACCAAAATTTGTTTCAAATAACAGTGGATGAATTTACCAAGATTGTAGCAATTAAAGATGTAGGAAATAAGGTGCAAAAATGAAGGGACATAATTTTTAGGTGTTTCGGCTTTTTACTTGATGAGCCTACTTCGACCTCCAATCGAATTGAACTTGGTGCTGCCCTTTTCTTGCACTCTATTGTCGTAGTTGGTGGAGAAACCATTACACCATGTGCTTTCCTCAAGAGGCTAAGAAACAATCTTCTCTCTCGAGTTTCTTCAAGACTCAAACTCAATCTCTTTCTCTGAGTTTTTTATAAAGCTCAAATCTAATCTCATTATGAGTTTTTAAAGTTTCAAACCCAATATCTCTTTGCACTTTTTTAAATTATCAAACTTAACCTGCTATACCCCATTTTCCCTACAATCTGATTATATAATAAATATTAACACAAAATATGGAAACATCAGAGTAATATGCAAGATTGAGGCCACATCAACCAAATTAACAGAAGCAAGGTGAAGTTAAAATGCAAAGCTAAAGAAATATTTTCCAATCATGTAATCTTGGCCGAGATTAGAACCACAATTTCTATGGACATGCATGCCAAATGACTATATATAGGTAGGTACTTCCATAATTCCAACACATAATCTATAACAAAAACGTTGTCTCCAAAACTCAGTGCAGACACTTCTAACTTTTCTTAATTCTCTCATATTATCTTATTGGTAAATCTGTGACATGATTTATAATGTAAATAAATAATAAGCTTATATAACTCAAATAAATCATTGTCTATAATTAATAAATAGAATAAAATACAATAAAGGGATAGCCATAATAATGAAGGAGCAATAACAAAACATGACATCTGTGCATTAAATATGAACATGTAGGTGCAAGCGATCATATAGAGGTACATAACATATGCATAATTAAATCTATATCTATTTCTATTATTTTTTATTCATAATGATCTATCATTTGCTTTGTTTTTCAAATCTTTTATTTCTCATGATTTTCATCTCTTTTTTTTTTCATGTTTTTTAATAGTTCAAGTCTTTTTTAAATGATTATTATCTTAGCGTCATGGGATCCCATCTTTATCTTATATCATAGCATTTTGTATCTTTAACCCTTATGTATAACACATCTCAATATGGTCATATAGTTCAATATAACTCTGCACTTAGTGCATGCCATGATCATATCATATATTTTTTGCTTGTTCACATTGAGTAGCGACTACGGATTTCGCCCATTCTTAGGTTGTCGCGACAATGGAGCTCAACTCATTCTCAATCTATAGTGACAGCAGAGTATAATGCTAGTGATTCCTTATCAATTCTTAGTATGGACTCATAGTCCTCATCATTCTACATCATGTGCATGCGATGACTTTTGTTACTTTTGTTTTCTAATCTCCACTCATCTGGCCCGAAGCGATGACATGGTTTAGCTCGTTCTCAACTAAAATAGTTGAGTATGACTATTAGGGATAACAATATTGAAAAACCACCCTATTCAATTATCGTGTCATATTGTTTAGTCATGTCAATAGCATTGTTAACACATCATAAAGCTCATATTATCTAAATCATATTAGCAAAATATATCAATTATTATAAGTTTTAGGTGGTCTATTTGTTTTTTCATTCCTTATTTTTTATCTCATTTCTTTTATCTTTTATTTTCTTCATTTTTTCTTATTTTGAGATATTTGTTCTAATTAAAAATATTATTTAGATCTATGTTGCTTAACCTCATAGCATTTGGGAGATGATAATAAAAGCATGCAATATATTACCAGAGCATATATGTATAGAGAAAAATGATGCCATGTGATCATACTCATGTCGATAGATTGTTCAATAATAAATAATAATAACATACCTATGTCACGGTTATATTGCATTTTTGATTTTCTTAGGTTAGTCTTTTCCATTTTCCTTTTTTTATTGATTTTCGAAACATAAAAGTTAAGCACAATTATATTATAATATACTCATTTTGCCATTAACGACAAGTTTCCTATCATCAATTTTCCTTTTACAACTCTCAAAAATCCCTCAAAGGTATCCTGCCATATCATACATTAGGCACAAGACAGCATAGACCAGCCACAAAAGCTCTCTTAATTTGGATACAAAACCAATAACTTAATTTAAAGCAAAAACTAGAATTAAAGGAGTAACTATTATAGAAGAACCCTATTTTGAAAGAAATGTCACTAAACAAAACCTTTAGCAAAAACTTGCAAGCACCGCTCCAAACTTCAAGATCAGCTCCCAAGCAAGATTTCTTAGATTCAGGAACAACCAAACCAAGAAATTGAGAAAAATCTATTAAAAACTCATCTTAAGTACTTCAACTCGACAACAGCTCTTCCATTTAAAAAGCCCTTTGATTTCCTTAGGATTCCCCCAAAATCTTTGTTGCAATATTCTAGTTTTTTCTTTGCTTACTTTTGTGACCTTAATTTCCTCATCGCTTCACTTTTTTTGTAGCCCTAATTTAGCTCTTCTTTAGCAAAGTAGTTGTTGTATCCCTTCATTTCTTTTCATAATGTGAGAGCATATAACCAATATAGATGAGGATAATGAAAATAATAAGACATTATTTTGATATTCATTCAATTTTATTTTATCAAAATGAAGTACATATATATCTATTCTTTCTTTACTCAGAGACACGAAGTTTATAACATCATCAATATATATAGGATATTAAATTCACAAACCTCATATGTCATTTTAAGTACTCTCTTTGTATGAATTTGTGACATGTTTTGTAATATAAGTAAAAAGGTAAGCATAAAATATCAAGTAGGTGAATTTTATATGAATAAATAATAAAGTATGATAAAAAAATAGTGTTAAATATGATAAACATAATATTAACATGATATATCTACAATGTTCATATATAATGAATTGAAAATGAGAATAGTAACATTCTATGTAAACCAAATGTGTACATATATTTTTGTTCTTTTACTATATGTCGAATATTTTTTTTTATTTTGCTTTTTACATTTCTTTTTTTTTTTCTTTTTAATTAAGCCTAGATGTTTCCCAAAATTTTGTATCTCATATTCTAATCATATCTCATCTTATTTATGATATCTCATTTCATTATCTCTAAACCTCTATTTATAGGCATATCATAACTGGTCAACCATATTGATCATATATCATCTCTATACATCAATTTTGCACCAAGTGTTAGTGGTAGCGGAGGAGTTTTCTAATGCCATCTCATGGCCTGGTGTAAAACTATAGTCCATCCTATCAAGTATCATGTGTCAGTGCTTATCACATATCATGGAATCATGGGAACAAGTATAGATAAATTTCACTTTTTGTCTTTTTTTTTGTTTCAGCAAAGTATTTAATTTTGTTATCTTTATCACATATCATGCTATATACTTATCTTTTATCTTTCTTTTCATTGTGTATTATAATATCAGTACATGCAAATCATCATATCATGAATGTCATGTCATGCTGAAAATAAATCATATTTTATAATTAATTGAATTTATCTTTCTTGGTTTTTGACTATTTCTCAATTTCTTATTCTTTCCTCATCTTTATTTTCTGCAAGGAATTTACAATTTATCTCATATCACTTTTACAATTTATAGCACTATACATATTTTTACTTTGTTGAAAACACAATAACAAAATATCTTTCCAAATAAACCCATCAATTATTATGTTTAAACACTTTATTGAGTGACATCATAATTAAACTCACATTAGATTGAACCTTTTGTTTCCAATTGATAGAAGCTTTTCCTTTCTGGCTTACTACCTTCAAGTATGCCTTTTCTTTGCACATAAATAATCATAAATTCTACAACCATTATTTTCATTTTTTTAAATAAAATCTCACATTATTTTCTTGTTGGTTGTTTCACTTTTTTTTCATATACAGTAATTATATATTTTTCTCTTTTTTTATTTATTTATTTTCCATTGTTTACAACAAGGTAGGGTATCGTGCAATATATGAGCTGATGTATGCCAACAAAAACCCAAGAAACCTAAAGTGACGCAAGACGCCAAAAATCAGAAGACCAAAGGAGATGTTGCAAAAGCTTACCTTTTTTTGGTCTTTTCCCTTCTTGTGTTTCAAATCACAACCACGGTGTGATTTTTCTCTTATTTCTGGCGATGGAATACCCAGTGGCCCACTTGACTTGGTTTTTGTTCGATTAGCATAGTTGCAGCTTTTTTCCCTTACGACTTCTTGCTCGATCGCCAACGCGGCTTTCCATTGCAGCCATCTGGTGACGAATTTCGCTCGATTGTCTCCTAGAATGGCCACCTCGCGAAACCCTCGGGCATGGTTGATAAGCTTCGGGAAATGTCAAGGGTTTAAGATATAACTATCCTGATTTTTATGCTTATTATTTATTTATTTATTATTATTATAATTATTTTTCTAATAATTTTGAAAATTAATTAAATTTTAATTAAAGTTTTGAAAATTTTGTGATAAGGATTAAAAATAGTTGTTACATTTGCCTTATTTGATTTTGCATTTACATCTCAATTTTAGCTATGTGGTATTTATTTCGTTAAATACTAAAAATTTGCACTTTTAATTGCTTACGGGCATCAAGATGTTACAGTTATATTTCCTCAAAGCAGCATCATAGTTTTGCTCATGTATCAATTCTCCTCTTTCTCCAATTCTCAAAGTTTCCTCTCTAGGGAGACAATAATATGCTTGTGGCTATCCTTTTCTCTTATTAGAATACTCTTGAAATTCTTTTTTAAACCAAAAATTTAATTTTATTTCGCATCCAATAGGGTACATAATATTCAATATATGATGTATAAATAAGTTAAAACTACAACAACTAGATCAGATAATTTATCGAAACACTAATGAAGGATCATAAAGATTAAAGTTTAGTTATGCAAGACTTTCTTTTTTTTACTTTGCATTTGTATTGAAGAAATGAGAAATCTTTTAGCACTCTAATTAGAGTAAGGTAATCATCATATAAATCTAACAAGATCAAAACATCACTATAAACGATTGAGTCATAGTTGGGCTTTTGCAAAGAGAATTCTTTTGCAAGTAATCTAAGAAGTTTTTTATGAAAGTTTTTGAGTTCTTCAGTGTCTTTATGATGATCAATAGCCATGATAAAACCATATGGTGAGACTTAAATGAGGTGCTTCTAACGTTCACTTAATAGTGTTGCTCTGATTGGGAATTCAAAAGTATATTAACTTAGTTAATATATGATAATCCCTCTAATTAAATCTATATTCTAGTTGCTTAAGAAAAAAAGAAATTTATTAAACCTTTTATATATTCAACTATTCCCTTTTGAACTTCAATACGTTATAGTAAATCTATTCTAGCTCCAAGAATTACAACCTAATCACCAATGCCTTCCTCTTGATAAGTTCTTTCGAAATACTTGCTCCACAAACTACAATGTACTTACCAATTAACAAATTTCTTAAGATGCCACTGAAAACATTTTTATTATTGTGTTATGTGTTAGAATCATAATATTTACTTCCTTAGACAATACCCTAACTTTTTCTTCTCACGTACAAAAGTTTAAAATGTTTGGTGCAAGCATAAAGCTAAATTTTGGGATGCTACACATTCTCTGTTTGAGCTTTTTAGGGCTCAATTTTGACATCTTGTAGTTCTTAAAAAATATTATAAAAACTCCCAATTCTCTCTTTAGATACAAATTATCTTAATTTAATCACATGTGATTCTTGGTATGAGATGATTACAGAAAAATAATGTTTATAAAATTTTTTGAAGCTAAAGAGGATGATGTAAATGAACTCTAGAGTTATTTTTGATGTAGTAGCACAAGGCTCTATTAATAAGAGCACACTAGGATGCAAAATTGAGCTTTTGCGAAAAAGTGTAACATATGCTCAATGATTGAAGTAAATGTGAGTTTATTGGTGCTGTTTAAGGGATTAAGGTCTTATTTATATTGATTATAAGTGATTATCATCTCCTAAAGTCTTTTAGTCAAGTTTGTCAGACCCTTTTTCTTTCTTAAAAATATTACTTAGAATGTTTAGGAATGACAAATTGCAAAAATGTTCTTTAGAAAATGATAATTTTTCCTTAAACTAGACGAACTATATGCAAGTTTCAAGTTAAGACTATTATGTGTTGTGTACTTAATGTTCCGTTTCATGTACATGCAATTTGTACATCATGTACCATATCTGCTTTTTCACATGTTTCACATAAGTCTCTCTCTTGCTACATGCCATGCAAATGAACATCATGTCCCGTACGTCCAAATTGACGTACTATACATGAGTTTTTGTTTAAGGCTCATATATTTAGAGTCTTGTACTTCTTTAGTGATGTCCCATAAAAATATGAATGACACATCGTGCATGTAAGGGCTATGTACCATACATTTAGTACAAATTTTCTACTCTGATTTTTTGCTGAAGTTTCTAAAGTGAATGTGTAAAGTACTTAAATGTTATACAAAGACTCCTTTTGATTATTTTGAAAATCATGGATGCATGGATAATGTAAAAAAGCCATATGCTATATCAATTTACAAAATGACTAATCTCACCATTTATCCCAAATTTTTTTTGATCTCCAGGCTTGGTCATGTGTCTTTCTTGTTTTTAAGTCTTCATTTCAAGCATCAACATGGTTTACCAAGTTTCCTTTAGCTCCTTTCTTTGAATATACTCCTTGTAGTTCACTTGAGCTTTGAACATTCATTTTAAGCTAATGGGCTTCTTGCAACATGTTTGCATGAACCTTTAAAGTCTCTTCACTCAATTTAATTTTAATGTAAACCAAATCTAAAATATATTATTTCCATAGCACTTCGGTTTGAGCCAAAATGGTTTCACCTTTTTATTATTGGGCTAATTTTAAGAGACTTGTTCTTATAATCTGTGCTCAAATGCAGCTTATAGTTTTCATTATTTTCAATTTTTCTAAGGCATGTGTTTCTCTTGTCATACTAAATCGAGTTCCTTTTTTTTCTTTATCTTAAAGGCAAATGTTGATACATCTTTATGCATATTCAAGTTCACTTGATATTTTGATTTGAGTTTATGCTATTTCAACTTGATTGTGGCTTTTACCTCAAGGCAATTTGATTTTGATATGAGCCAAATAAAGATATATTTTGACCTTTCTGCTTTGGTATAGCTGCAAATAGATTCAATTTGTGCACTTTTGTTCGACTAGTATTGCACCTTAACTAACGATTCTCTTTCTTGGCAGGCTACCGGATTCACTCACTTTACCACCCTCATCAATAAAATTTTGACCAATGACACCCATATCTTTAGTGCCTGGGTTTGGAAATTGAAGGTCCAATGTGGAGTCCGCATTTTCTTTTGGAGAGTTTGCCATGGTGTTGTGCCCTATCGTAGGAACATCGTCAACTCTTACTTCTGCACTTTGGTTTCCATGACCCAGAAATCATCGATAATACTCTTTTTCATTGTGTTAGGATCTCTCAAGTTTTTAACTGTCTTCCATTATGATGCGGCGATTGGTCATGAAGTTTTTCTCTTTTGTTGTTTGACATACAGACCTTTGGTAGGCAGAATTGCTTGAGCTCCATTGCTACTCATATGACCACTACCTTCCACTAGATTTGGAGGAACTAGAATGCTCAAATGCACAACGAGCCAGCGAGCCGATCTACCCATCATTTGTCCTCAGTTGTCATTCTTGTGGCCGCCTCCCTGTTGCCCCTTAAGTTTAGAGTGGAGAACTAGGACTCCTTTGGCCCTTTGGACCTCGATATCCCTTTTTCTCTCCCACTAATGCCCCCCACTTTTAGTTTTGATTGAGGTGAATGTTGATGATTCTGTTTCTCCTGTGGACTGGTGGATGCTGCAACTGTTGGTAGTGACTCATCTATTCTCTTTATTGCTGTGTTGGGCTTTTGGCTAACCACCTACTCTCCTTCTCAAGCTTAATGTGGCTTAAGTGGCCATCTCTTTGGCTGCTTCCTTGGTCAATTAATGCATTAGCATTTGGACTGAGGGGGATTCTTCAACTATTGTCTCCATTCTCCTCCAAGCTCGCTGCAATCATCACACCAACTATGCTGATGCTGGCTGCCTCAGGTCGCTTGATCTGCTATTTTCCATTCAGTTGTGCCATGTTCCCAAATTAACCAGCACTATGGTTGACTTTTGTATTCTAGTGGCTTCTGAATTGGTTTTCAGGTGGAACAGAGGTGTTTTCTTTTTCCTTGTTTTTATTGGTGTCATCTTGAATGATTGTTCTTGTACTTAGTTAACTGTAAATGATACACTTTGGCCGGTTGTTCAAGAAAATAGATTGGATTTTTGTTAGATGTTCTACCTTTGAGTTTGACATACACATCACCTGTGATCGATTGCTGTTTATGGTTCACTTTATTCTTGTTTTCTAAGGTACCGGTTCCCTTATCTATACTAAATCAGGCTCTAGTTTACTTTTTATTTTAAACTGTTGTTTCCTTTTGTTCTTGAAGCATTATGTAGTTTACATGCATGAACTTTGTTTTTAATTGCAAATGCTGTTGTTTATAGCTAAGAAGTACTATTATTAACGCCAGTGAGGTTATAACACCAATTCCAATGCTAATTCTTATAGACCTGCTTAATATCAGTTAAATAAGGACGGTGTGAGTGTTCCTAAGACCAGAAATTATATTCATTCTATAATTTCGTATTTGAGGTGCTCAAGTGAATCACTATTCAATTGATATTTCAATGTGTGGTACTTGGATAGGAAAGCTTGCTTGGAGGCTGAAGAATGAGGGAGCAAAGGTGAGATCAAAATTTCTTTTGCTAAATTGTGACAACTGTTGAGGCAGTTATTCTGTTTAAGGCACAGCACACATTCTATTTTGTGAATAAAGCACCAGTAGATGGCTTATGAAATATGCAATGGCGTCTACCTTTGTAGTAGTTGGTTCGTTGAAGACATTGGCCACATAATGGGGAGCCCTATTGACATTGAAAAGGAGACTTTTTCTTACAATTTTGGTATACTCGGTAAGTTCTATTCACTGTAAATCTTCTTTAAATTGCAGGTATTGATGGCAGCTGGTGACACGTTTAGAGCAGCCGCCAGCGAGCAGCTGGAAGTATGGGCTGAAAGAACTGATTCAGAGATAGTCGTGGCAGAGGGGGACACAGTTAAAGCACCATCAGGTGTGTTTGGGTTTCAAGACAATTGCTTCATTAAACATGTATTCAAGTGATGCTTGAGTTATAGGACCATACATTGGCATTTTGACATATTTTTTTTGTGTAGTTCTTTCTCAGGCAGTGAAGAGGGCTAAGGAGGAAGGATATGATATTGTTTTATGTGACACATCTGGACGTGAGTCCCACTTTTTCATTTTGTTTTTTTTGTTCATTTGGCACCTGCCTGTGGATATTTTGGAATTGCAAATTTGGATCTCATTCCACTAATAATTTGCTAGGTCTTCACACCAATTACAGTTTGATGGAAGAGTTGGTAGCATGCAAAAACGCTATAGCTAAAGTTGTTACTGGTGCTCCTAATGTATGATTCTTCTCTTTATTTTTACAAATTTTTATTAAGTGTTACTGCTGAGTTGTGCATGTACAATATGATAGGAAATGCTTCTAATTGCCTGTGTACGTGTACTTTTGAAAGTTTTATGTTGAATTGTGCTTTGTAATCTAGTTGTTGTTGTGATTTAATTGGCAAAATATTTGTTAATGTTATTGTTTTAAGATATTCAGTTTTAAATAAGTTAATATTCTGAAATATCATATTTCTATAAATATAGAATTTTTTATTTTAGAAAAATAATGTTCCACAAATTTTTAGCCTGATGGCTGCGACCCTTAAATTGAGAGTTCGCCTTTGTTAGGCTTGTTGATGTGGGTGCTGCTTCTCTTGAATCGTTTGTAAAATTCATCTAGTTAGCTTTTGTTGTTTTCTTTGTTGATTTTATTATCATTTTTTGGTTTGTTGATATTATTTTACTTGGTTTGGCTCATTAACTTATAGACTTCTGTTTTGGGACCTTCCCTCTATCTATTGCTTATTAAATTTATTGCTGTGATACTGCAATTTTCAAGTTGTTTTGCAATAGCAGGTTCTTTTTTGGTGTAAAAACGTATGTTTTGCACTAAGCTTCTTTGCTGCTAGGACGACCCATGAATTTTATGTAAATATGGCTGAGTTTATCTGTCTAGGATTGAATGCAACCTTGTTTTTATAATGTGAAGAAGATCCATACTCTGATGGTTTGGTAGGAGGCATATGGGCTTGGGCTTCTAAACCATTTATCGATTTGAATTTGTACTTGCTTGTCATTGACCATTGTCCATTTTGTCTCTTATTTACTTCACTCCTTATATATGTACATGTAGATACAAACACACATACGTTTGTAGGCATGTATGTCTATCTACGTGCAAGGGTGGATAGCGAAACTTAGGCTCCTACGTAATAGATCAGAAAAGTTAATTATTAAATCATCCTTATTTCTAAGCATTTCTTAATCTTTAGTAATCTAGAATATGAACAAAGCTATGGATGTTCATCAAAACTATCCATGTTCATCAAAACGCTTTAGTTATTCCAGGGACGATGAACTTTTGGTTGTGATCAATTTCTTAAAAGTATATAAAAATGAATGGCTTATAAAGAACAAAATTGGATTACTTGTATTGTACACAAAACCGAGTCTGAACAAACATACTATTTTGTGCTTAATCTATAGTAAAATTAGTTCAATTGGTTTGGTTTTTGAAGAGCTCAACATAAACATGATTTTTAAATGTCAGTACTTTTACAGCGTTCAATTGCTTGTTCAGAGGCATTCTAATGAACTTAAAATCAAATGGAAATTAATCTATAGCTTATATGCATATCATGAGATGTGGCTTTGATTTTCAATTTGTAGCATCCTTCAGATGTTAGGTTCATGTAGATAAAAAAAATTAAAAAAGACTTGAAATGAGCACAGATCAAACACAAAAAAAAAAGAAAAGGAAAGTTGAACCAAAGAAATGAATTAAACCAACCATGTTGAAGCTTGACCTGTTTTTTTAGGTTCCTATAACATGTTTTTAAATCTAGATAAATAAGTGATGAAAAAGTCCCATTAGCCTCACATGCAAGGAAAAATTAAACAAGAAAGTAATGGTTATCAGCAAGAATATATTTCTCAATAATTGTTGATAACCTCTTAATGAATATGTGAGTCAGTATTGCCTCACAAGTTAGTAAATAACAAATTAGTAAACAGCATTATGTGATCTTTCCTAATATATTCTATTAAAAATATTTCTTTAAATGTTCTACTCTTTCGCTAAATATAGTCTACAAGTGTTGAGCATGCCTAGCTTGGATCTTGGCTCTTAAGAATTGATAATTGATTTCACAATAAGTAAAATAGTAAGTCTTTTTACCACTATAGAAGGTTGGTTTCATGAATGTTTTATTGGCATTGCGCTCCATTTATTAACTCTTCTTATTACATAATAACTCTTGAAGTTTTTTCTAGTAGTCTTGTCATAATCATTTTTTGGTATTCATATCTTCTATTATTATTAAGATAAAATTCTAATAACTCACACTCTTAAATGGGGCATTAAATGGTCTTTTTTTCAATATATCGTAGACCATCTAAGTCAATCTCCTAAACTTATCCTCAATTAGAGCCACTCAAATTTTCTTTTATATTATACTTTTTGAATGTAGTCAATTATCTATCTCAATATTTTTATTTTTTATAACAATTTTAATTATTTTGTATGAACTTTATAGGCTAATTTTTCATATTATAATATAATAATGATGGTCTCGTTGTAGTCCATTGAAATATACTTTTAATCTTAGGTGATATGTTTTGATTACTTAACCTATCAAGAGTAGGTTTTCATTTTATCAAATTTGTTTTGACTTTGTTAACATTCTTATTAATTTCATTATCATTTTGGAGGTTAACATTATCAATTTCACTATTATTTTAAAGTATTGATTCATGATCATGTAATCTCATATTCTTCAAAATTTTATGATTCTTAATTGTAATTTTTATGTTATTTGTACTCTTACCTTGATTAAATGTGTTTTTCATATATTTAGTTTTAGACATATCAAGATAAAATCTCATATACTCTATAGTTGTTTTCCATAGTTTTAGTTTGATTTAAAATTCTTAGCTTTATCATCAAATATTTATCATTAGCAAAATGCATATATTATACTTAATCTTCTATATGTTTGGTGTGAGCATCCATAACTCACAAAAAAATACAAATCTAAATGAAAGACTTAAAAGTAGTTTAATTGTGATCGAGAGATCTTTAGTCAATACTTCTCGAGTGTGTACATGTACACATTATTGTGCCACTATATTGTTTTTAAATCACTTTATATGAAGTTCTAACTCCTTTTTTTATCAAGATTTCTTAAAATACTTATATTGATATTCATATGAATACTTTAGGCCAACAAAAACTATCTAAAAAATCTTTGTTTCTTGTTATAAAATTGTTCACTAAATGTTACAATAAGTGTGCAATGTCATTTGTTGTTTTTTTTTAATTTAAAACTAAATTGATTATAGAATTTATTGTTCTAACATTGTAATCTATTTGCATTCACTTTATTCTAGAGTTTTAAAACATAGTTCCTTAACTTATTTCCTCTATAATTAGCATAATATTTAAAATCCTAATTGTTATAAATAAGCATCAAAGTATTTTTCTTGTATTCATTTAACATTCTTTTTGTCTTCAAAATATTCTGGAAAAGCTTATTAGACCATGAGAGCTTTTTTATCGATTGTTTGATTTTTTTATCTTGTTTAATTTTCCCTCTTTTTTATTTTTTGAATGTGTTGACAAAAAATAAAGTTTTTTCTTAATAATAGCTAAGCTTCTTTAAGCAATCATCTTATCATAATCTTCATTGAGAAGTTTATAAAAATGGCTAATCTATGTAGATTTAGTAGTCATCTTTATCTATATTACTTTTGACCATCATTGTAATGTCTTGAGTTTTTTAATTTTTATAAAATGTCAATGTGAATCAACGTTTCCTACATGCTGTCCTTGACTATTTAGTCATTTGTGGGATTTGGGGTGTTTTGTGTTCTTAGGGAACGCTTTGTCGATGCTAATTGGATGACAAATTTTGTTGTATCTTTTGATTGTACATAGGAGTGTATCCCGATCTGTTGTTTTTGGCACCATCTTATCTGATGAACTATTTGTTTGAACCACATTTGGACTTATTAATATAAAGTTTTGGCTCATCGTTTAGAAAATATGTAAATAAGAAACATATATATATAAACATGTATTTTGTGTATTTGATATAATAAAATTGGTATTTTTTAAATTAAATGTTTCAAAATAAAATAATAATATTCTTGTAATGTCTCATAACATATGTCAATTCGTAAAATATCTTAGAATGTGGATTTGAGCATACGTTTGAATAGAGTTTAATTCAAGAAATTTATGAATACTTGTTTCGTAATTTTTGAAACTTAGTTAAATTATTGTGCATTTTTAAGGATTAAAGTATTAAAGAAACTTGGGGCATTACAACAGGAAGAATTTGGAGGCATTTAAGAATCATTTGAAAATCACTCCAAGCTGTTTTAAACATTAGTAATAAGTTTGTTCTTTATAAAGTTTTCAATTCAATCTTGCCTTAGTTATCTTTCCTGTATGGTTAAGAAGCTTGTGTAATTAGAAATCTTTGTTTGTGAGATTAGTGTGTTAAAAGTGGGATTTGTGAGGTTTTATTTGGAATTATAGTATTTGGAAGTAAAAAGTTGTAAAAATTGTAATTTTTGGCTTATACAAGGAATTGAAATTGGATAGAGTAAGAAGAAGCCGAGAAAAAGAAGACATTCTTATGCTTATTGTTAGGATGGACCCATCAAACTATCTGACGGGCAGTTTGGTGGGCTTTTAGGTAGAGCTAGATGATCCCACGCTGGAGGGACCCTTCGACAAGCTTTATTTGGTTGTTTGATAGGGAATTTGGACAATTAGATCAATGCAATGATATTGATTTTGAAAAATTTGCAAAAATGATAAATTATAATAAAAGAAAATGTTTGTTTTGGTATTGCGAGTAATATGAATATTAGGGGGCATGCTCTTAACAGAAGAGTGATTAGATTTTGGTGTAAGAAATGAAAAGGTAAAGGATAGAAACAAAACAATCTACGAGAACCCAAATAGGTGAATATAAAATTAATTATAATATAAGTGTTGTTTATTTGAGCTTTTTAGTATGATATCTTTTACTTATGTATAGGTGTTCTGATATTAATTGAGAAATATAGTTGCTTTGATATTATATATATTATAAGCATAGAAAGATCTTTCTCTCTCTCTCTCTCTCTATATATATATATATATATATATATAATGTAAATAAGTGTTATTTATTTGATTTTTTTAGTATGACATTTTTATTTATGCTTGTGTTATGCTATTAATTGAGAATTGTAGTTGATGTGATATGATATATACGATAAGCATAAAAAACTACTCTCTCACACACACACACACACATATATATCTGATAAATTATATAAACAGAATTATCAAAATGAAAGAAATAAGAAAAATGATAAAAAATAAAAAAATAGAAATGATATAGTAGGCTATGTAATATATAATTCTTATGATGGTGTTATATTATACCATAATATATGACAATTATTAGATATCATGATATAAAATGAAAGAAAAAATGGATGTGATTTTTTAAGACATTATTTTATGTTACAATGATATATGATTAGCTTTTAGCATATGGTATAGGTGTTGATAAGTATTGTGTGTGGATTGTGTTATGAGATTATATTAGATATCTCAATCTCTGTTGTCATTAATACTTTATGTAGGATTTTTTGTGTAAAGATGATATGATTGAGACGATCTTAGATGCTGTTAATATTTTGTATAGGGTTTGATGTATTAAGAAGTTAATATTAATTAATATGACCGATTGGTTATGACATACTTAAGGGCAAAGATCTAGATATGAGATGATGAGATGTCAAATAAAATTATGATGAGATGATATAGAGGTGGATAATAATTATTTGAAAAATTTTGGGTCATTTAATATTGAAAATATAAAAATTATATTAAAATAATAAAAAAAGAGACAATTAAAGTATGATTATGAAAAAAAGTTTGCTATAATTTTTTAGGTGAATATCTAAAGCTATTGGTTGATGCTAAGTGGTCAAACATTATTTTAGTATGAACTTATGAATTTTACCATCTGCATGTGCCTTTTTTCTTATAAATAAATAGTCAATGTGTATTTTGGAACTTAATTCTTGAGTAATTATATGCTCATCTTATTTCTTAAAGAAATATTTTTGATAATAAAGTTTTATGTTAAAGTACACTCAAATAAATTTTCCTTCTTTATTAGTTTTTTCCATGGCAACTTTTAATTTTTTGTTCTTTTCTTCTTATGCGTACAAGTCTTCTCCAACACAAATCTTTTTACATGAAGAGATCCTTTGTATTAATTCTCATAAATCATTGTAAAATTTTTCCTTAATACTTACATCTAGCCTTGTTTTAGTGACATGAGTACTAATAATATTGATAGCTTCATTATAATAATATTTAAAGTTATGATTCCATCTCTAATTCTCTTAATATTTATTATATTTTAAAATTTTTATCTAAATTATATCAACTCTATTTCTATTTTGATTAATACTTGAATACCAAAGCTTGAATCTCAAAGTATCAATTTCCTTGTCTTTCTTACCTACAAACTTAGCTTCTTGAACATGTATAGCCTTTTCTTCCTTTCAATCATGATATTTACAAGCTCATCGATTTTTTAGTTAAATTCTAATATTCCATGATTTCACCTTAATTCTACCTTGGACTAGCTTCTTTAGTTACATTTTGTAAGATGATGTGAAATCCTTAGCTCATTTAACACTACACTTGAGTGCAAATGTATTGGCCTTTGCTCGCTATTGCATTTTTGGGTAATAAAGCTCTTTGCTTTCAATGAATGCCTGAGAATTAATGCAATTTCAGAGTTTCATGTCATTTTGTTTAGATAGATTTTGTGATGGTTGTTTAAAACATAATACAACCCTTCACTTATATCTCAATTAGTTTTGGATTGACTATAATAGTATTGGTTCTTGGTAGACACTTGATAGAAGTATCTACAACGTGAAGGTTGGATGTTATGTAGACTATTGAAATAACATTTTCTTCAATGAAAATGCCTATCTATCTTCATATACTTTGATCAGTGATGATGTACTAAATTCCTAACAATTGGGATTTCAAATGATTATCACATAACATTTTAATAGGTTTGTCTTAGGTAATCCTTATGTCTTTTAGGGCAAATTACAATGTCCATTTGGTGGACAAAGGATACACATAGGTCATGACATTAATTATTTTGAGTTTTTTTCCTAATAGCGTGATTGAATTCTATTTGCCTCCTCTCCATAACATTTTAATAGGTTTGTCTTAGGTAATCCTTATGTCTTTTAGGGCAAATTACAATGTCCATTTGGTGGACAAAGGATACACATAGGTCATGACATTAATTATTTTGAGTTTTTTTCCTAATAGCGTGATTGAATTCTATTTGCCTCCTCTCCATTGTTATCAATCATAGGTGAACTTTACTCCAAATAAATGTGAGCAATGTCTTTCTCGAAGTTGATTTCCTTCAAGCAATTTATATGGAGTAACCTATTCGTTTGTTGCTCAGGGGAAGAATAAAACTTGTAAGTTTTAAAAGCTATATATATTTTAAAACAAGGTCTTTGTGCCTGGTTTAAGACACTTTGCAAGATCCTTGCTAATGACGATTTGCAAAGTAGCATGGTTGATCAATTTATATATATGTTTGTCACTTATCTAGAATGGTTATTCTTGCAGTATATGTGAACGATATTTTTGTATTAGAAATAGTATATTTAGTACTGAAAAAATTGAACAATGCATTCAAAAGAGACGTTTTACTAAAGATTTGAGTTATCTAAAGTATTCTCTTGGTATTGAGTTCATATATAATAAAAATAATCTCTCTTTCCCAAAGGAAATAACTATAAGCCTACTTGAGTAAACTAGGCTTTGTGGATGAAAACTAATTGATTCTCTTATGGAAACTTTGTAGCATTCCAATGTTGTGAAAATCTTGTAGTATATTCTTCGTTTTATCATTTGGTTTGGAATCTTGTCTACTTGTTATGTAACCTAATTTTTCTTTTGTCAATGGTGTGTGTTGAGTTAGCATAAGTAAAATTCAAATAATTATTGGGACATTGTATTAAAAATTTTAAGATACATCAAGAAGTTTCTGAAAAAAGGTTTTGTATATTAAGAAATGCAAGAATTATAAATTTAAGCTAAATTTGAACTAAATATGTTGAGTCAATTGAAGATCAAAAGTCTACTTATTATATTGAATTTTTTATGGGAGAACTAAAAAGTAAATTATTGTTAGTAGATCTACTATTAAAGTTGAATAGAATGCAATGAAACATTTTTCTTGTAAAATAATTTGGATAAATAGTCTTATTGAAGAATCTGGATTTCTTGTTTCTTAAATAATGATTCATGTGTGTGATAATCAAACAATCATTTATGTTGCAAGTAACTCTGTTTTTAGTAAAGAATGAAACATATTATTGTAGGTTGTTTTTTCATTAGAGATGCTATTTCTCAAAAAGGATCATGGCTTATGTATTTAGTTAAAACAATTAGCAAATAATTTTATAAAGGTTTTAAGGCCATTATGATTGTCCAACTTTTGTGGCAAGTTAAATTTTTGTAATGTGTACATTTTTGTTTGCCGGGGAGTGTTATTGGAATGTTGTTGACGAGGATATTCTGTTATTAGAGTGTAAATAATGAAGATAATTTTTAATTATTATTTTATTGTTATCATGTAATATATTTTTTTTATTGACATCTTTTTTGTTTATTACTCACCTTTTTTATTTGCTCTATTTACCTTATACACATTCTTCTCTAATAAAATATATTGAATGTTTCTCTGTTTAACATTTTAATCCAGTCAAGCACCATTTTTGAATTCAAAATGGTTGGACTTACAGTTCATTTTGATACTAAATGCTGTCTGTACTTGCATGTTTTTTAATGTCGTGTACAGTAGTAGTGATTGTTTCATAGGGTTTATCTTACTGTTCATTTTGGTGCTTAGGGATTGGAGCATTTGTTGGAAACTGAATATTTTTTTTTTTCATTTTACATTGTACTTGTATGTTGATTAATAAAGCATCTTTGTATATTTCACAGGAGATTTTACTTGTTTTGGATGGGACGACTGGTTTAAATATGCTGCCTCAGGCTAGAGAATTTAATGAAGTACATTTCTTACCAGAATTGATACTAAGTTTTTCTCATGTTTTGCTTGAATTTGTTGCTTTGATTGACCTGAGGTAGCATTTGTTAAATTGCTAGCATTTGTTGAAGTTGGAGGTGATCCTATGTTGTTTATTAGAGTAGAAATGACAAACAATTGGACTATGCATGTGGCATGAAAGTTGTACCTCTTGAAGCCACAAACTGAGGAATGGAGAAAGCAAACATCTTCCATAGCAAGTTTTAGCAAATTTTAAAATGGTTGGATTTTTAAGTCATTGCATAATGGGGTTATTTTGGACCGAACAGCTTTATATGCTGATTTCTGGTTGTTTTTAAATCAGTTTATATAGTCATTCAGTAATAGCATGCTCTTAACTTCGGTTCTACACTTGGCGAACACCTAGAGTTCTGTTTTATGCTGGAAAGAAAAGAAACACTTTCTTGGTAATTTTTACCAGAACCCTCTCCTGCTTCTAGTTTTAACAATCTTCCTGTTAAATTTATTGCCTCAAGAAGAGAATTTAAAATGAGTAATTAACAATAGTTGAACCTAGCTCTCTTGCAAGTCTGCTACTTGCAATTATCCTATCTGGTTAGCTTTTCTACCTTAGAACATGTGATTACCAAATAATCAAAGAACCACACAATGCTCTTTTTTTTATGGAATATTCTCGTTCTTGTTATTGCTGTTAATTAACCTTTCACTATGTATATGAGGCCTTATCGTATGAGAACTGAAGAGATATGGTCCAGATCAGTTGGATCTTGAACAAGTCCTTTAATTGATTTCTGTGATGATACTTTTTACCGTTTCTTATTATCGGCCGAGGGCCTTATCTTCTAAAATTTGATCCCGTCGAAACTTCGAAACAGGTTGTTGGAGTTACCGGGCTAATCCTAACAAAGCTTGATGGTTCTGCTCGTGGTGGTTGTGTGGTATGCTCAAGTTTTCCTCTTTCCTTTTTCCAGTTTCCCCACAAAATTGTGCATAGTTGTAGTGACAAATGTGCAAACACAAGCATGTGTGCAAGTGCACAGAACAAAAAAAGAATGATGTTTTTCAGGGTTTGCCAGCGTTAATTTCCGTAGAGGCGATGAGACGTCTAACATATAGCCTGCTTTCGGCAGGTCAGTGTAGTGGATGAACTTGGCATTCCTGTCAAGTTTGTTGGGTTTGGGGAACGAGTTGATGATCTTCAACCATTTGATGCAGTGGCCTTCGTTAATGCCATCTTCTCTTGAGCAAACCATCTTAATCTGTATTGCTTTTGTATTTATTACCATTTTTCATAGGTATCTTTTCTTATTGAGTAATATTGCATCTCCTAAACTTTGAATCTAGGTCTTCTCCTCCATTGCACTGTTTTCTGTGAGATTGCTTGGTAATAAGCCTTTTAATCCAATGATTTGTTGATAATTTTTTGATATTTTAACTCGATCAGAAATTGCTGTGTATCATGTTTTTTTTTTTTTTAAATCACTTGTATCATTGTTTTTTGTTGGATATGATAATTGCATTAAAATTAATATTTCTCGGTAGTGTTTGTCCATACTCTGCTTGCTTGCAAACGCCTTCAAGAGATTGATTTCCTTTTAAGTCTCCCATCAATCTCTTCAATGATTTTCTATTCATAAATTATGCTTGTTCATATGTTTAGATCGTTTAATGATGTCTACGAGCCTATTTTGATAAGCATGTGCAGAAACATGGTAATTAAGATGGGACGAAAGGTAGTTTGTATCCTGACAGCAGCATAAAAATCTGGTACTTTGCCTCCCTTTAGCTTTTATTTCGTCATTATGACGGTTTTTTATAAATTACCCAAAAGAATCATTGTTGCCATCAGTAATCGATAACCTTTCTTTTGTGAATGCCTCAATAATAATAAATCCATTTATCCTATTTTGTAGAACTAGTGTAGAAGCTAACGAAGGTATTTGCTTCTTTGATTCAGAGCATTACTGTTTGATTCCCCTAAATTTTTCTCAATTTTTTTCCTTTGTTTCAGAGCATACCTGTTTTGATTCCTCCAATATTTTCTCGCATTGGACGATCCAAACGGTCATTGCACCTAACGAGTCCTTGTCTTGTGACAGACCTTAAGTAATACTTTTGAACAATTTTGAAAACAAATTCTCAATCCTTGTCCATTGTACACTAACTGTTTATTTTTTTTTAATGTCTATGCCATTTTTCTCACATCTTTCAATTGTATCAATTACGATGTTAGCACTTAAAAGATATGAAGGATAGTACCCATCATATGGAGTATTACGAGTAGGTTTACCCTCGTAGCTTATTTTTCCGTAGGATTTATCATGTATTCTTCCAAAGGTAAAGGCATAACTGTACTGGTATTACTCTCACCAATTTCTGCTGCATCTTTCATAAAACCTTTTCCTTTCTTCTCAATGGCTTCTACTTCATTGGAAAAACTTTTGACTTGCCTAGTCCCCGACATTACTGATGTATCTTCTTTCCCATGAATCCCCTTCTGTTTCATCAAGTCTGAGGTAAGTTGGGCCTCTTTTTGGTTCTCTGTAGATTCAGCCCTTTTACCTTCAATCATAGGATCTAGGGCTGAATATGTGTGTCCATCAACAACTGGATTTGCAGAAAAAGGTTGAATTGAAGAAGAAGAATCCTTCGACAATATAATCTTCTTGATGGATTTTCCCTTGGTAGTAGGAACGATGGGATCATTGTCCCGTGCAACGTTTTTTATATCCCTCTTTATCCATTCAACAAGGCATGCATTTATGACATTAGAAATGAGGAATAATGAGGATTAGCAAATCACAAGGCAACCCCTCCCTTCTCGAAGTGCACAAACACTTGCAAACAAAAAAGCCAATGCTAGTGATGAAGGGTCATTACTTATATGTGAATATTGGGACAATTTTTCTCATGTATCCCCGTAATCCCCCCTTTGCGCAACAGTGTACTCACATTAAATCTATTCCCCCTCCATTAGGCCATTTAAATCGATTATGTGCATTCTTAGAGCCCACTCCAGTTCTTGGTCATGTTATGGGAGTCACTAGCTCTTGAGCTTTTGATTCAGTTATCATTAGAAAGTTTCCCTTGTAAGAACAAATTTCATGTACTTGATTCTGATTAAACTAATGTCTTTGATATCATTTATTAATAGAGTAACACCTTGGAGGTCCATGGGTCTAACATGCAAGTACATTGAATATTCTTTTGGCCTAAAAACATAAACTAGAATAAAAATGTCATCACTTGTATATGCAAACAATTTGTTGAATATCTAATGAGAATCAGTTCTTCATGACTAAACCTATAAAACTATGATTTGTAATTTAGTACTATTAAGGGCATTTTGTATGTGCATATTCAATGGAGAGTGCCTTGTGATCCTAGAAGTGCCAAGAAAGCATAATATTGTCTAATTTTGCAAATATCCAAAGTTCGCAAAAAGATGATGATCACATATCAAATACTTAGTTTTGAAAACCTTTGTGGATTACCTGCTTAAACTATAGAATTCTTAGTCTTATTCTTTTCTAGTGAACAGAGCAGGACTAGACTTGTCCAGGTTTTGAATTCTTGGAGAGTACATACTTTCTAAAGTAGAGATCAAGAGACCTTTGAGATGGATGAAGTCTCACCGGTCTAATCTCCTGTCAGTCTACCAAAAACACTTGAGAAAGCAAATCACCTTCATGATTTTCCCTTTTTTTTTTAGATAATCTTGAAAATTGTTCTTCTTTATTCTTTGTCTTTCATTTGGTCTTTGTTAGCATCAAAACATGATCAAAACTCTCACATTTCTCGCGTCAATTGCGAGCCCAAAAGTCCTCTTGTCATCAATTAGATGAGATACCATGATCTTATAAACAAATATCCAACATGACAAGTTAATTATTTCTTTATTCCTGACAACTATGAATTAAGTCGAACTAACTAACCAAAATCATAAACAAAGTTAAAATTTTCCAAATCCATAATCTCCACTCTACAGACCACTAAATGAAACATCCTTGCAAGTGTTTGTCTGAAATCCAACAGTAAACCAAGCCAACATTAGTCAGATGCCAAACCAGCATGGTATAGACGCACTCATTCCAACTTATTTCTGGAACCTTAACTATTAGATTTTTAAGCTTAACCTGATCTGGCATTAACCTGAAGGCTACAGATGCCCCATCTTCTGCATACCATCTTCTGCATAATTAAATTCTGATGCTGAATCAAAAGCTGTATTTTTATATCTATACAATATGCTACTGTACACTCCCGTGGTTCTGGTTGTCTGCCATAAGATATGCTTCCATTATTTTACTTTGAAGCCATTACTTCTCTTCTTCTCATATCAACACTTGAAGTTCTCTCTGACTGTTTTTTTATTGATTTTAAGTACAATTCTTCAAACCAAATCTACCCATCTTCTTGTGCAGAAAACCCAACACTAGTTTGGTTGGGTTTACTGCTCATGATAGGAGCAACTTTATAATTGAAGAAGGCAGTGGTGGGGTGGAATGGAGTAATCTGATTTGGCTAACTTGACTTGGGGAGACAAAAAGATAGTGGTGGTAGGGAAGATGTTAGAAGCAGGTTAGGGTGGTGAGGGTCCACCATTGTTTGAATGGGGAATTAGATGGCATACCATGCTTCTTCGTTGGAGTCTCTGTTTGCCTTAGATAACACTTCTATTTGCCAATACAGTAATGGTGGCTCGAATCAACATTTCAAGTCTGGGTTGAGACGGATTGGTTTTGGTGGTTTCGAACCAGTCCTTTTTGAAATGATAGGTAGCTTTTGGGTTAGGCAGAATTACTCAGAACCTGTCCTTCTGGTCGGGTTGGACCAAAAGTGACTTGGTTGATTGATTTTAAATTTGAACCACCAAATTGCTGGCCTACATATGTTTGCTTAAAAGCTAATAATTCAAGCAATATTGAAAACTAAAGACCCGGAAGCTTGATTAGAACGTGGCAAAACATAACATTCTATGCCTAACTAATTGATTAATTTAATTTATTGACTGTAGTAAGTTGATCTATGTGTTCTCTTTTATAGTAGTAGACTGAATTCTGAAGCGAGTGAGATATTTCATACTTAGATTCAATTCATCCATTTATTTTACTTGTACAAAAACATTTTGTTACTTAAATATTTATATTTCATATTGGATGGTGTTGATGACAAATTCGTTCCTCTCATTGCTATGCATGCATCTGAACGAACTGTTGTAGAAGATATGAAAACATGTGTTAGTTTCTTTGAATGATGCATGCCATTCTAGCAGTTCACTTATGTGACTGATTGAAGTAAAGTCATGTCCATTTTTAAGTTGTTGGAGAATGGTTGTTATTATTGTAAGATGTAACATTATTACTTGGAATTAAGATGTTAATCTCATACTCACAAAGAATATGACTATGTTACCTAACATTTTGCACAATGTTATTATTAAATGACAAGTCATTTGTCTTTTAAAATGATTATTTTTTGTCTTTATCCCAAACAATATGTACATAATGGAAGGGTATTCATCAAGCATAATGCAAATGGTGTGGGACCATTATGTATGAGAGTTTTAAATGCCTTTTGTTAGGAATGTTGATACATGGCTGGAAAACTCCTTTCACCTCTTACATTGTGTAGAAATGTTATGGTTAGAATCTTGCATTTGCCAGATAAAGAGAGTAGATCATTTAGCTCTTCTCCTTTAGTCCCAAGTTTTTGTGGAAAGCATGCTTATAGAAATCATATAATATTCATAACTTAAGCTATTTGGTAAGTGTAAAGTATAAGTTTTGTTTGCATGCATTAGTCATATCAATTCAAGTTAAAAGTTAAAAGACTTTTCCCTTTATGTGCAATTATCATTATTTTTATCAATATTTAATTTTAAAATAATTATTTTAAAATTATCAAATGGCCTTGCTTAAAATGTTGCCATTTTAAGTGGGATAATAATGTGTTCATACTTTATCATGAAACAGGGCTTTGACATCTTTATGCACCCCATTTGAATGGCCTAGCTTAAAGTTGCTATTTTTGTAGTTGTTGTGCATATACAAGTAGATATCTTAAAATTATTGAAGAGTATGTCATGTAATACACATAAAAACTTCTTAAGTGAACTGTTATTAAACTTTTCAAATATAAGTTTTCTTGACTCATTTTGATTTATAATGTTATTTTTTATTTTTAACATCTAATATGATAATAATAATAATGTGTGATTTATGTCAAAACGAGTCCTTTGTATGTTGATATTATCACTATTTTTATTTACATCACATACGTTCTGAGAGTTGAACTATTTATTAGTGAAAACTTTAAAAGATGATAAATTTAAATTACATTAGTTCTTTATATGCATAGAGTATATTTAACTTTTTTATCAAAACCTTGTTTTATAAAAGATTTCATAGCTATAATGCTAAATTAACTTAGTAGAATTGCATTGATAAGATTGTCAAGAATTTACATTAAATACCTTGATTAATATATTTTTATTATAGAATAAATCATGCATATGGAATTTAGGTTGCATTTATTATCAAGTATATCATTAAAGATGATTGAGGATATATATCATAGAAAACTATCTAAAGTTTTAGATATTCCAAAATAAGAATATTTTTATTCAAATTCATTAATATCATGTTCTAATTGTTGAGTAATATATTGAAAATATGGTTTTGTTTGAATCTTTTGTTCTTATTACATTGATTGAAAAAGTGTCTAATTTAAGAAATAGTTAAGAAAATGACATGAAATATTAGAGAAATGATATGCCCTTAAAATATGGTGAGTCATATAATGATTAAAGAAAATTAGCAAAAGGATAATTAAAATAATGGAGATTATTTCTAAGACTAACTTTATTGATTACAAATTAAAAAAATATAATGAATCGTCTTAAGAGCAATAGGGGTTTTCAACCTATTATTAGTAGAGGCAAATTTGTCTTTTAGATTTACTCTTAGAAGGATTATAACAGTTGTTATTGTTATGTATTCTAAAAATTTATTAAAATATTTTATTTATTTTATTTTTAAAAAATAGTGGGTGTAAATATCATATTTATTGGAAATAATATTCTAATGATTGTAATAGAACTATTGTGAGGTGAGGATTTTTAAAATTGAGATTTTTTTTATGTATTTGGTAGTATTAATGCAACTTCTTATATTTTGCTTATTTATTTGAATGTGTTACTTTATTGAATGTAGACTTGGGTATGTTAATTTGTCTTATATAAAAGAAATGCATGAGCTCATAAATTTGAATAATATTAGATTTAATAAACATAAGAAGTATGGTTTTGTTATAAAAATTCAAGTAATATACAAATCATTTAAATATGTGCATCAAAGAGAAATTGAATTTATTTGATTTGATTTGTTATGATATAGGTGACTAAAATTTATTGCAACTAAAGGTGATAAAATATATTTGTCACTTTTATTATTGATTACTCATGATTGATTATATTTACTTGAAATTAATGTTAAAAGTGGTGAAAAATATATGATTTTCAAATTTGAGATAAAAATAAACATGATAAAAATGTATGAGGTTTGAAAATAATAGAAAAGCGTTATTTCTAAATAATATCTAAAAGTTATATTTTTTAATAAATATATCGTTGATAAGTATTTAATAAAATAATTAATAAGAAATGATAAATGTAGAAATTGTTTTTTATAAGAGTAGCATGAATCTTTAATATTATTTTAAAAAAAATAAAATTGGATTTGTGATGTAGAGAAGGGGCAAGAGGAATCTTGTAATAAGCTTTAAGATAAAAGATGAAAACAATGAAGGTAAAGATAAATCTAAATCATAACTTGGATATTTTTGAATCATAACTTCAAAAAACTTAGACCATAACCTAGAGATGTAAATATATGCACGATAACAACGACGACGGTGGAGATAAATCCAAATCACAACTTGTATACCTTTGAATTGTAACCCAAAGTAACGTAGGGATATGCACTCATGCATGATAAAATAAATCACAATTTCAAAAGATTATGTTAAGTAAACCAATCTTTTTTTTTTCTCATTCCACGATAAGGTTTTAAATAATTTCAATTCTAAACTTAGATTCAAAAGTAAAATGACAAAAAAAATCCTCTCAACAAAATAATAAAAAAATATAAAAATAAGCTTAAATAATTAAATTTTATAAAGACCTTATAAATTACTAATTACGATGTAATATTAATTGAAATATAAAATAAATAAATAAAGTCATATGCAGTCTACTCGATCAGCTCAATATCATCCCTTGGTGCACCCTATCATGTATCACTTTAACTCTCTTCATATTATTTTTTTTATTACTTTGATTGAAAAATTATATTTCAAAACGTGATGAAACAAACATCCATTTTCATTTTTTGCCTCTTAATAATTACATTATCAATTCAAGGCATGAAACTATGAATCTTGATTTAGGTGAAGATTAATCTTGTTAGATTCAATTTTAGACAATAGATATATGAATAACAACAAATATATATGATTTGAAGGAACACGATGGTGTAGAAGTGTAACTTTGTAAATAGAAAATAAAACTTGTAGTTCCAATCTTTACATAAGTTCTAAATGTCAAAGAAACATCTAAATCTAAAAGTAATTGTGATATTCATCCATCAAAATTATCTTCTAAGTTCATGATCAAATGTTAATGTCTCTATGTCATGTGATATCTAACACCATACGTCTCTATAAACAACTTAAGCATCAAACTACATAGAGGTATTTAATCACTGTAATAAGAACTCATAGTCTATTATAATTAAAATTAAATGCAATCACAAAGAGCTTATATAGTACAATAGATAGTGGTTAATGTGAAAACTTTTTAAAGGTTTAGGTACAAGATTTATGAAAACATAGAGTAAAGCTTTTGAAATATATATATATATATATTATATTTCAAATTTAACATGTAACCACTATCAATCATCGACAAATATGCTTATTTCTTTGCACATATGTATAGCATAAAATTTTATCATTCATATTATGAATATAGATGTAATCACATAAAATTTGAATGATAAACATTATCTGTGTAATGTTTCGTTCCTCACATAATCTTAAATAAAACCCAAGAAATTCTTGAAAAAAGTAAAATCTTTCAAAGATGTCTTAGTTCTCTATGTTTTTAAATGTTTAGTTGTTTGAATGTAAAATGTACAAAAGAAATAATTGTACTTTTATGACCATAAATGAATTCAAGTGAAACAAATGCATACATATTGGATTTTTGTAAAAGTACTTTATGTGGTGTCTCTCAAAATCGATTTTTCCTGGATTTGATGCCACAACATCTCTTTCTTCTTAGTTCTCATTTAGTTTTGAAAACCATTTTATTTTTACATAAATAAAAATATTTCAAGTTTTTTCAAGCTATTTCTTATACTCAGAGTTTAGAAACCTTTATGAATCATAACAGAAGTAAATAAAAAATCTTAATAATAAAATTAATTTTTAATACAACCTTTGGAAGTCATAAGATTTTATATTTCTTTTAAAACTAAGTTCCATACTAGAATATAAATATTATACATGTCTATTTATTCAAATAACTATTATAGCAACCAAAAGTGGTAAGAAAAATGAAACATCATTTATGTCAAGTAACATGTGCTAAATCTCATTGCTCTCATGTATCTCTATGATGAGTTTTGCATTGACTTAAAAGTATTAAGCTAAAAATAAGCTTAGCTAATTGTCGTTGGCTCAATGATAAAAACATGCACATATATATAAAAAAATAATATTTAGTACATGCTACATGTTTGGTCAAACTTACAAATAAAATATCGTTCAATAGCAAAAACATATACATAAATAAAACAAATAATATTTGTGTCATGTTATGTGTTGGGTCAAACTTACATAATAAAATATCATAAGCATATGATAAGCAATACAATAAAATGCCATTTGTGATTCAAGGTACATACTCTTCATAATTTTGTTTATCTTTTTTTCTCAATTTTCTTTTTCATTAATTAGATTAGGGCAAGGCTTTTCACTTTGTAAAAAATTGATTAGGCCTATTCTAAAATGAGGGCTCTTTTAACTCATCTTTGAATCATACTGTTTTGGAATGATAATTGACACTCTAAACAACCAAACAATAGCATCTTTAGCTTATCTCTACAAGATGTTCCTATAGAATGGTAGTTGCCACTTTGGGCAGCGACACTTGTGTAATTTTATAAAATCTCATTAACACTTTGTTAACTTAATCTTATGCTCTTTATCTTTCTTATCCTTTTCACATTCATATCTTTTTATATTTCCTTTTTATCACAAGTGACATTATATTTACTTTTTTTTCATTTTTTATGACCATTATAGCTAACAGTATTGTTCAAAATAACATGTAAATAAGTATCATAGCAAATATCATGCTTAAAAAATTTTTGTGTAAAAATCAAGCATACCAACAAAATTATTACATATCAAAAGAAATATACATTCTCAAATTTATTATTTTAGATTAACTCTTAAGGGCTCTATATATTTTTAACAAATATCAAACATTTAAATATACACACAAGTTTGTCTATTTATTTGCTCATATAATGGTCACTTTGCAAACTTATGTTTTGTAATTATGCAAATTACTCCTCTCTCTGATGCTACTGTGCTGTTATAGTAGTAGAAATAATTTTCTTCTTTTAGTTAGCCTTTGATTCTTTCCCAAAACCTCACAAATCCTTTCTAAGCTCTTAGAGATGCTTCTTTTCTTGTTTCGCTTCTCCTCAAAGCTCTCAACTGAAGCTAAAATGCTCAAATTTCTCCTAAATATATTTTCTATGTTTAGCTTCCACCTTTTTTATGCCCATTTAGTCTCTCTTGGTGTTCCTTTATCTTCTTCCAATAATCATTCCTTTTTAAAAGGTGTCTTTTCTCCTTTTAGCCCTTTCAATTTTGGGGGTTTACCATCAATCGAACTCTCCTCTACATAGATTTCCTTAGCCATTCCTATTTAAAGTTTTTAGAAATCAATTATACATCATCGCACTATACAATCCTTCACTTAGTATTGTATGATAATCATATTATAAGGTGAGCGATATTTCTATTCATTAACAATTAATTGCACTTATTTTATGTTCTTTGTCATACTCGTATGTTCCTTTTTAGTTCATTCAACTCAAGGATTCTCATTACGTCGTGCCCTATAATGTCTATATATGATACTCTTAATTAAACCTCTAACTTGATTGTATTGTACATTATTTTGTTATTATACTATATGGTACACATTTTATCTTTTTTACCTTATCAAACTTGTTTGACTCATCATGTTGTTGGATAGTCCAACACGTTATCATACTTATAAGATATTTTTACTCGTACTATATGATACGTTTCAATTTATTTATTTCAGGTACTCATATTATATCATATTTTATGATATCCTTAGTTAAGTTTTTTTTTACTTTTCACTAAATTATATTATATGATATACTCATATTGTATTAAATGATACCTTTTCAAATTAAAAAAATTGAAAATTTTAAATATTTTTAAATACTTATAAGAATTAATTTTTATTATATTTAAATTTTCTCAGTCTTTATGAGGTCTCTGATCAATTTTGAGATCACAATTTTGTAAAATTTGATAATTCAAAATCTTTAAAATTTCTTTAAAATTGCTGCCCCACTTTTGGATGTTACACTTTAAGAGTCACAAACTTTCCCAACTTTTCTTAATAACATAATGGTTATGCTAAACCTAAAAAAATACTTTAGTTAGCAAATATATTAATTATTTTTGTGAATCATATGAATTGTATTAGAAATATCAATTTTGTGTTATGATTCAAATTTTGATTCATTTGGATATCTATTATATAACTTGAATTTATAGGTTTTATTTAATAAATGTGAGGTAGATGACCAGACAAGAAAAGGTATAATTTTGACAATTAAAATCTCAAAGTAAATAATAGAAAAAAAAATTAAATATATTTTAATTCTTAATCACTATTAAAAAATTAATCAATTTTTTTAATATTAAAATCTTATATGTGAAGATTACAATAAAATAAATGCACAAGAAATATTAAAATGGTTCGATCCGATATCAGATTTGTGCCTACTCTTGACTAGAAGGTAGACAAAAACTACAAAATATATTTCATAAGAGTGGGTAGACAAAATACTAAGTCATTTGAAAAGAAAATGAGCAAAAGGATGCTATAATGCATGAGCCAAAGGACACCACTCATCAACCAAAGCCCTTATAACACTGGGCCAAATGACCATGTAATCATCAAGCAAGAGGGCTTTATGAGGTGGCCAAAAAGACCAATAAACAGAGCAAAAATAAAGTTTCAATAATGGGACAAAATAGCACAAGAAAGATCAAAAATACAAAGTCTTATATCCTAATAATAATATCAAGAGACGCATTGAATCAATATAAAATAACTTAATTGTTTAAACTTAGCTTTTTCTTTTTACTTCTTGATGAGGATCTTCAAGCATAAAAACTCTAAAATGATTTGCAATTTATCATTAAAATTTTTCTAAGTTTAGATTCCTTTAATAGATTTTTAAAAAGGCTTTCAATGACTCCAAACATTCTAATATTTATTTAAGAATATTCTAAAATTTGATCAAATTAATCATTAGTAATAGAGAATAAACAAAACATAATATATTTTAATTATCCTATAATTTATACTAATCATATTATATATTAAATATTAACAAATTATACTTAACTCTTAAGATAGCTGTGAAATATAGTACCTAAATCTAAATGGATTAAACATGCTATATGTTAAACATTAACATAATTTATGTAAGTCACAAGTTCGAAGTTAAGCACTCAGCACAATGTTAATTTTCATATGAAGGTATTTGAATTAAATATAATATATTATTAAAGTTAATGTATTGTGTGCAAAAACCTAAAAACAAATTTTCTCTCAACCTATATACTTAATTAAACTAAACATATTGTATATTAAACATAATATATTATATGTTTTATATAATTTTATATATTTTGATATTTTTCATTCTAAGTGTTTTGGACTTTTTTTTTTTAATGTAATTTATCATATTTACTCTTTGATAAGGAATATAAGTAAAAACATATACATTAGTGTATGCTTTAACTTACCTAAGTGTGATGAGTTGTGTGGGAATATATTAAAAAACTTTTATCATGTACACTCAAATCATCACTATTTATTCTAGCATTTTGTATATATTGTCATACTTTTTAACATTCTAAAACAAAATAAAAAGACTTCACAAAGATCTCCTCAAGTGTACTCAAGCTTCATATTTGATACCAATCATATATGCATTAAATTTCATGATTTTTTGTGCATGTTTATTTTTTTAAGAATTTTTTAATTTAAAATTAATTTAAATAATAACACATATATAATTCGAGATTTTTGATGCATTATTTATGAATAACCACATAAGATACATAGAACTTAAGTTCATACCAAAAAGAATTGTCTCAATTGTGCTAGATTCTTTCTAGTATAAGTTTTTGGTGATGCTTGCCATTGCATAATGCATAATTTCATTATAAAAAGAATTTTGTTATTTTGTGGGGAACTATTTCTATGGACTAAGAGGATGTGTGAGGAGAGGCCTCATTTACAACAAAAGCATTGTCCATTTGTTTTAAGGTTAGAAAAATCTCTTGAGCTTCCTTGCTTGCTTAATCTAAATGTCTAAAAATGAGGATCGTTTATGTTTTATTTATAAGATATACTTGGGCACATCAAAGTTTTTGTCTTGGAGCTAGTGGTTATCATTTGCGTTTATCCACAAACTTCAAAGCTCTGAAAAGATAAGTTATATATTTCCTCAATCAATAGAGTTTCGTATGCACATTTTCTTCATCTAAAGTTGATTTGTGTTTTTATTATTCTTGTACTCATACGTATTTCATTGATACATTGGATTGGTTTATGCTCAAGGTAAAGCTAATGATATAGCTTGTATAAGAGCATTGTTTGCATCTATTCCATGCTTTAATGAGATTATGAGTGCTTTCTCTTATGCTTATTATTGGAGGATTATAAAGGATTCTCTTCTCTAGTGCACCTAAAGAAGATGACCTTTCTGTTATCCTAGTTTGTGCATTTGGGAGAATAGTGAAGCTCAAGAAAGGTACTTGAGGTGAACATAAGATTAGTAGTTGGGGCTAAAACACATAAAAATATTGGTAAAATTTTACTTTAGATTGCTCTTTATTGTTATTTTGCTTAATTTACTTAAATCTAATTATAAAAAAATATAAAATGCATTAAATCAATCACAACTTTGTGAATTCCAACTCACCCATGATGAAGTGGTTTTTAATGTGTCAAGAAATTCACTTGGATTCTATGGATGACATAAGATTATTAGAGAATATTACTTTTGCATTAGTATTTCTAATATTTTATATAGATTTTAATAACACTTATATTGTGTCTATATCTATGTGTTATGTATCCAGTGATTTATATTACATATTTGTATATGTTCAAGTGTTGACATGAGCATTGAAGTACTAGTGATAATCCTAGTAACTCATTCAATAATTTATCATATGGCATTAGAGATCCCTTAACTTTAGTATATAGTATGTTTGGTATATTCAATGCATATTAAAAGTTTTCTACATGATCCAAACCATTTTCTAGCATTTTGATATCATTTTGGTAGTTGTACCTGAGTCTAGTCAATTATTAATTTGTTAGATATATCAAGTGCAATAGGATAAGATACATTCAAGTCATTTTGGTTATTTATTTATGAATCTCTTATCATTTATTGTTCTATATATTTGAGTTGTATTTCAATCTATCTACTCATTCTTGTTCAGTGTTTAGCTCTTCCTTAAAGATTTTTTACTGACAAAAGATTGTTTAGACAATCAATAACTTTCTTGTATGATTATATGAGGGCAAGGTAAGTAATGTCATTTTCAACAGTTTACTATTGCTAACAATCCAATGATTTCCTTAAACGATTTGGGGATCATCTCAAGACAATGGAGCACTATGAGATTTTTTTTTAATTTTGCTTGTTGCTTATGCATCCTATCTTTATATAAAGAAACATAGATTGACCCTTTAGAGTATTTTGCAAGTTGTTCATCTTTTTATGAAATTTGAGGACATGTAAATCTCCTTTAGTATGTTTATTCAAATAATATATGTGTTTTGATATTGTGGGATGCCTTGTCACATTCATTCTTTAAGTCCATTCCAATTTCAACTTCTTCAAGCTCATGCTAATTTATTGTCATTTCACCAATATCCAATTTCATAAAACACCAATGCTATTACAACTACATTTTGAGCCATATTTATGCTTTATTTAGAGACTATCATCTTACAATAATATCTTAAGGTTTTTTTTAACCTATTCAACCATAAGACCTCCTCCAATTATAGTTTGCTAAAATATCATTATTTTTTATACTCTTTTTGTTTTTTGGTGCAAAAAATTTCCAAATCACTTGAAAATTGTTAACATGATAGTTGACCATGTCGCCAAGATAGGTTTTATACGAACCTAATTATACCTATCAAAAAACAAGAGTGTCTCTATGTAGACTTCTGATTTGGTTTTTTTAATAAAATTTCATTAAATTAAGTTGAAATTATAAGAGTTATTAGATTACATTGGATTTGCAATTTTGATAATCAAAGTTTTGTAAGAATTCAATTTTATCTTTGTGTTTTTAATTTCCCAAATTTACCATAAATTTGTCCATATTTCTAGTTTTCATTGCCCTTTTTCATGTTTTGCTTATCTCATTCTGGCTTTATGAATATGCAATGACTCCAAAACAATGTCACGTCCTTCTTGGGTTCATTGCAATCTATTGGAACAAGGTGTGGCGTTTCCAAATTATGCACAATTCTTAATTTTGAAAATCAATCATTTTTCTATTTGAAATGTTTTTGTTAATGTTGTGACTCTTTCTTCATTTGGCTGACTATTGGTAAAGTAATTTTCTTGAAAATTTATTAACATTTTTTATTAACTTATTAATAGATAAGATTGCAAATTATTTGTTGGAGAAAGGTGCTTATTTCCCATCCCAAGTGCAAACAAAAAAAAGGATGAATTTTTGTGCTTGTGCTATTTTGGTAAACTATAGCTCACCATTTTGGATATATGCTTGCTAGAGCATGGTTTTCTTTTCCTTACATTCATCGACAATAGTATAAGTTCCATATGTTTCTTTTTGACTTGATTACTAGCAAGGGAGGTAAAGTGTAACTTGAATTTTTGGATTTTTAATTCAATTTTGTTGTTGTATCTATCATGTTACTCGAGGTCCAAATCTATCCCCCCAAAAATGTATTTATTTTCTTGGTCCTATAATCATATAAGAATATTAATCATAAACCACCCTTGTGATTGAGTTTACTTTTTAATGATCATGATACTCCCACAAATTTAGTCTCCACCACATTGATAAGTGTATAATTAATTACTATTTAAAAACTTATTAATTAAATATTAGACTATTTTTTATCATTATTATATTTTTCTTTCTTTGCACCACAAGAATAAAAGCCTTCAATGACCACAAACTTGATTGCTAAAAGTTTTGAAATTTGGTATCTAAAAAGTTTCCTGACCTAAATTTCAATTTTTGAATATTCAACTGCTATCTTTTTATTGACTAAAAATAGTTTTTGGTAAGTTACTAATGAAAATCAGACTTAAATGCTGGTATATGATATCACAAACTAAAATAAGTGTTGTGATTGTTTGGATATTGATTGAAAAATACTGCTAACAAGATACCATCTAAATTACTGACCAATCCAAATCATAGAAAAATTATTGATCCAATGACATTCTTTTAATATATGGATGTTGATTGATAATTTACAAATATTTATTATCAGTATTTAGCACATCGATCATAAGGTCATTTGCATTCAGTCATTAGTACATGTCAACAATAATTCGTATTATATGTTTGTACATGTAGAGAGAGAGAGAGAAATACAAAGAAAAAGTCAATCTCACATCCAATAGTGTCTCTCTCATCTTAACATGGTCAATTCATCGCAATTATCTCACATAGCCATCTTCATTGCATCAATATTGTAGCCATGGTACCTTGTCATCATCATCATCGAAGACTTGTGAAACATGTGCAACCAAGATTTCTTTTCCTTTCTTTAGTTTTTTGATGAAAAATATATTTTGTGTTAGAACGTCAAAATAAATCATTGGTTTAAAAATAATGTTTATAATTTATTTTTCTTTATTCTAGATTACTAAATTTATTCTTCTTGATATCTTTCTTTATTTCTCATGATCCTACGAATTAGTTTTCTTTCTTGATATATTCTCCAAAATAGGAGAATCAATTCTAGTTTAAATCTTGTACATTGTTATTTGCAAAGATCAATAAATGATTATTCTACAAATTCTTTATGTGTGGCATTAGAGCCACAAGTAGTTGAAGCCTAAGCTTTCACTGATTCCATGTCATTTAAGCCAAATATAAGTACTATGATGATTTCCTAAAATTTTTCCTTCTTCTCTTCTCCAACCTTTGATAACCACTCTCTTGAAATCACCCACCACTAAACCAATTTTAGTGAATGATTCTAATTGATCATCTTTATTCTCGAAGTTAAAAAGAGGTTGGATATGTTATTAGCATCATTCTAATTCTTGTACTCACTAATCTAACATATGCTATTAGAAAGTTGAAAATTTCATTGTCATGATATGATTTATAAAAGCTTCACAAAAAGGAATGGAACATTTCTTCTAAAAGTATCACAAAGAAGATATGAATTATCATGTAAAAAATTTATTTAAATTGGGAAAACACATCTCAATATTTTGAAGTTTGCTCCAAACTTTGCAAAATGTATCACTGAAAATAGAGTATGATGGAATATATAAAGAATTGATAGTTATATGGCAAGAGATGTATCTAGAAGATGCAATGGGACATGGTGAGCATGAGGTCAAATTTGGTAAAATGATCGAGCAATATTTTTCTCTATGATCTTTTATAAGGGATCAATAAAGAGCTAAATGATGTTCTTGAGTGACTACAATAAAGTCCTTATCTATTCAAGATACTTTATTAAAATTTGAGAAGAAGAGACTGGAAAGCAAGTCATGCTCTCAAGTTCTATTGTAGGTAACAAGGCATCTTCTTCCTGTATTTCATCTATTGTTAGTCAATAAGGGAAACCCAAAATTACAAATTTAAAAAATAAAAGAGAAACGTAAGAAAAACTATGTTGTGATTATTGTCAAAAACCTAATGACATAAAGGGGTAATGCTATAAACTTCATGGGTAGCCAACTAACTATAAGCCTTAAAACAAAGGAGAGCCCAAAAAAGCTTTTTTTTGTAGAATCCTTTACAAGAGGATGTTAACATTATCTTACATATTGATCAATTTAGATTATTATAAAACTTATTGAGCAATTTGATCCTACACAAGTAGTTAAAACTGACAAAAATAACATTATGGCAACTATCTTTTGTTAACAATCATGTATATGAAATTTAGATAATAGACAATAGAGCTTTTGATTATATGATGAAAAAACAAAATACTTTTTCTATATATACGAGTTTAAGTGATGGTGTTTTAGTCACTATTATTGAGACAAGATAAACTGTATTAGGTGGATGATATTTAACTACTCTATTGGAGTCTAGAATACAAATGGTTTAGTTTTGTTACAAATTTTAAACCAAGTCATAAGAAAGGATCCATAATAGACTTATCTATGGGTTATATTATATTCTTTTAATATTATTTGCTTGTAATATGTCATAAATGAGACTTGTAAGGTATTTGTTTAGACATATTTTTTCTTCTTATATTTTTATTATTATTTTATTAGGTTAAAGATATTTTTATCTTTTCACATTTAGTGTAGGACTACTCTTTTAAGTTATTTAAACACTTGTGCATGAGTGCACATGGGAAATATAATATCTAAGTTTTCAAAATAAAGCATTGTCTTAAATCAATCAGGTTTTGTCTTTGGTATAAGGGCTCCTTTATATGATCATCTACCCTAAAACTATTTTACCTATAATATTCTTGGCCATAAAATTCTTATAAGATTCTATACATATTTGCTCTTAAATTATATCTCACCAATTTATAATACTCTTTTTTATAGTATTCTTTGTTTCTTTTATTTGAGAAATTAACTTACTTTCTTGATGTATATGTCAAAAAGCATGGATTGATTCTAATATACAAATATTATAATTATCATTAGAAAAAATAATAAACAACCATTCCATAAATTTTTATTCTCTGACATGCATTATTGAATATCTTCAATATTGTTTTAATAATACTATTCATTTAACATGGTAATGATCTATGTTTTCATGAATTACTTGATAGACATATGACTATTTTCTATGATTTAATTCGTATTGTAAAACAACAATTCTAAAATACTCATGTGACTAATTCAATAATTGATTATAACTTATTGATATTTAGAAATTGTCATATTATTTTTATCTAAAATGAATACCAATTCTAAGATAATCTATTTTAGAAAAAAGATATGCATATTGCTTTAAATATATTGTTAGGTAAGTAGTCTTAACTAGTGCTCAATATCAATTAAGCAACCGTCAAATAATTTGAGTGGATTTGAAAACTCAGGAAAACATGATTTAATTTGATCATTATCTTTGTTTTAATTTATCATTAAACACAATCATAGTCCAATAGTTCATCTTTCATTTTCAATCACTTTTTTTTTATAAAGTAGAGACTAGATTAATTTTATTTGGGATTGAAAATGACAAGTTAACATATCCTCAACTAAGTATTATTCTCTTTTTTTTTTCTCATAAAACACAAATTGTTAAGATTGCTCATAGATATGCTAATGAGTGCCTTAATAGAGTTATAAAATCCACAAAAGCAATTTGCTATACTTTCAAAGTAATAAAGTAAGCATTGTCGTAGAAGATGAAATTTGCTATTATGGACAATTTTCAAGACCTTAACTTGCAAAATGTACCAAAAGAGTGCCGCAAAATGGAATATTTGTCAATGGCTTTGTTTGACATAATGTTTCAAAAAGCTTTCTTCCTAACAGTTTTTTATTCACTTAAATAATATTTTCAAATGCTATTTTAGAAAAAAAAAATTTAACATAAATGTTTGTAAATAACTTTTTATTTAACATAAATAATAATATGAAAAATTCAGAAAAATTTTAAAGTTGGATTGGCGAAAGTGAAATACAAAAATGAAAAAGAAGGAAAAATGTGTAAATAACTTTTGCTAGTAAAAAGCATCTATGGAAGTGCTCGAATGGTACTTTAAGCTATTGTTTAATTATCTAAATACATTGATTGATGCTCTTAATAAAAAATATTTATAATTAATTTTTTTTTCATTACTTGGACATTGGAAAGCCATATTTACTGGCTCTGGTTAAAAGTTCCCTTTTATTCATAATAAACCCCTATTTTGTTCTCTTTTATATTTCGTTTTAATTTATTTTTAACGAATATTTTTTGCACAAATTTGTTTATATGCGCATTTTTGTTTTAAAAATGTCTTTTACAAATGTCTTTTGAAAAAAGTATATTTTAAAATCTTTTTGATAAGAGCTATTTTTCCTCAAATAGCAACAGCCAAGTCAAAACCATATTATTGCTCATAATTTTGAAGTTTAAAACTAGTGATTTTTGTTCTACCTAAAATAAATAAAAATATTACAAATATTATTAAAATTGAAACTTAGAAATTAATATTTAATGAAGTTATTCCTCGAAGTTTTTCTTTAGGTGTTTTGTATAATTTTACATATGTCAAAAGCAAAGGTCATAAATATGGATGTAAAGTCTAAAATAAAGTTTGTTACAACAAAATTTTAAAATAAAACAAAATTTATAAACTTAATAAGTCAAATTTCATAAAAATATTTTTCTAAGTTCTTAAATTTAATAACGAGTAAACTCAAGTAGTGGTCAATAACACTTGACAACAATAGCTAACAATTAGCTATAATCAAATGATGCTAGTTGTTGTCTATGATCGATAGATGTGGTTGGTAGAAAATGTAGGTGGTAGATCGTGAAGGTAGGAGGCCTAGTTGTGATAGTTTGAATGACTACTTAAATGATTGTTTATTTAATATTAACATTGAGCATTATAGACCTTGAATAAAAAAATTATATATTTTATTGTATCTCAAAAAATGTGCTATGTTGTTAGTAGTGAGAGTGGTGATTTGAGCATGTCAAAAATCATTTACAATATTTATCGATATGTAATTTATTGATATGTAATTTTTAATTTTCAAAAATCATTTACAATTTTTAGATTTTTTAATATAAAAATTACTATTCAAACTATTAATTCTAATATTTAATAAAAATGTTATTTAACCTTATCATCTTCCCTTCCTGATTTTGTGAACTATCTAGAGAATAAAGAACATCAAAATTCAGGAGAGGTAGTGGACAAGTATAGAAGTAAGTTTACTTAATTTTTAGCATCAATAAGAAGATTTCTAGTGGTAGAAGTGGAAATGTTCAAAGAAGAGCTTAAATCTTGTTTCTCATAGAAGAGTTGAGAAAGGTACGATCTAATTAGAGTTTTCTTTCTATAGCATGCATAGAAGTTGTACTTGAACTGCTAGAGCTTTGATTTTTCATTTGGATGAGAATTAGGTCAAAATTTTAAGTTACAATTTTTTGCTTGTCTCTCACGTATTGTACATGAGTGATCAGAGGATCTATTCATCATCTAGCAAGTAATTAAACTATTCACTATCAAGGAGATCTCAAAGAAGAAAACAATATTTTTCTAAAAAATTTGACAAAAAAACCCATTGTACATATTGAGAAACAACACAAGGAGCATGTGGGACACTTATAGCATCTATGACATATTGCAAATGCACAATAGACCCCCACATGCAATAAGAAACAAATGACACATGGCAAGCTACGTGCTATAGATGGCACACGACAAACAAGAATATGACAGATGGTGCATAATAGATTGGTGTACTACTAACTTGGGTACACATGCATTGAACTATGTTCATCTACTCCCCCCTCCCCCCCCCCCCGCCAATAAGTTACTAAAGCATCTGAGGCAACTGCGACAATACTATACGTGAAATTTTTTAACATGGAAAGAGTATATGTGCATTTTGATGACTTTTTATTATTTGACTAAAATGTGAGGCAAGCTAAATAAATACATGTGTATATATATCAAAATATATTTATTATAATATTATAAATATGTAATTAAATCTTTTATAAAAATAAAAATTTTTCTTGAGTTTCAATCCCCATTTTTCTGGCAAAAACACTCTTTCTTTATTCTTCTAACTTTGTTTGTCATTATTACTTTAATTTTGTTATTATATCCTTGAAGTAAGGTCTATTTTTTGAGTGCTTAGAATAATACATATTGCATATAGATTAATAATGGCTAAATGTATCATATATTAAGCCTAAATGGATAATGCATTAAGAGTTATAAAAAATATATTAAGAAAAAAGCTTAAAATTGATCCAAGAAAAATGGATAATACGTTATTTATTAATTTACAATATGTTAATGTCTTAGATAGGGAGCAACTTTGGCACCTATATTAGAATAATGTATGGTACATTATTTTTTGAAGTATCATAAGATTAGTTCATGGAGTGAGATTTTGAGAGCCAAAAATAATGTATTTGATTCTTAGTGTATAATTCATTGAACATAACATATTATACACCAGGTCCAACACACTATACATTAAGCGTATTTAAGGATTACATGTGGTTGAACAGTTCATGTGATTATGTTATCATACAATGAAAATGAGAGAAATGAATTATAAATTGAGGCAAACATATTGTACATTAGGTTCAATGTATGGTATGAAGGTAATGGTCAAAATTTAAGTAGAATTTTAAAATGATTTTACGAACTCTTTGCAACGACATTTACAAGTACTTTTGATAAAGAAAACATATAGCTTAGAGGATTGATGAAAGAAAATAAAGTTTAAAGCAAAGTTTAAGAATTTTAAAAGATATGTGATTGAAATATATACAAGTATTGATAAAATATAATGGGTATTGTATAGAAAATAAAAGAAAGAAATAAAAAATAAAAAATAATAAAAGAGACATATCATAGTTAACTGATAGATAAATGAAATAATTATGATATAAGTAGAATAAATTATTAAATTATCTTAGAATGTGATAGTTTTAATATATAAGATAGCATGGTTGCATAGGATATATGTGTGTGTGTGTGTATATATATATATATATTATAAGTATTAAAATATAGAGTAAATAAATAAATAAAATAAAAAAGAAAAAAAGTGAATTATTGGCTGAATAAGCCTACTAATTTATAAAGATAATGAAAGATGAAAAGAGAATATAACAAATTTTTTATGACTTTATATTGCAATTGCCTGATATAAAGACATCACCTCCATTATTGTTGACACTTGAATTAAAGAGGATAACAAACATAAACTTCACTATCATAAGTACTTCATACTAGGGGATAATGGTGATTGTTTTGTGATAAAGATTGATATTTGACTTCATTTTTATTATTGTGCACTTTGATGTTGTGTAACAAATAGCAAGGACACATTACCATTAATTCTTTGTTATAGGTTGATGACGATAGAAGAGATGACTTTAATTACTTTAGACAACTATCAATGAAGATCTTAAAATATAACTGATGCCATAAAAATATGATATGATATAGGATTCAATGGAATGAAGATATTGGTCATATGAGAAAATTAAGATCTTAATAATGAAATAAGACAAATAAAAAGATGAAAATAAATAATAAATAAATAAATAAGAAAGCAAGAAAAAATGATATGAGTATTATATTAAATTAATAATATAAGATGATTATCAATATACATAAATGCAATGCATTTGAGCATATATGTAGAGATTTACTGTTTTTTATATCTTTATAAATGTGATGTATTATTATGTGTTGCTCTCTCTTTATTTTCTTATTACACACTATATTTTTATATCACATTTCCTAATTATAGCTATTAATTTACTTGCTAATTATATTATACTAATTACTTATATTATAAATTAAGATAGATATTCATAAAGCTAGAAACTCTTATATGTTATAACATAGGACCTTATGTGAGAGAGGATATTTTTTTGGGAAGCTCTGTAAGATTTTTTATATGATGAATAGACATAATAACATTTTGTGTTAGCTCACCAACACACACCAAGTGACATCATACCAATCTCATTCAAACTCGAAGGTATACCAAAGCCGAATCTTATTTCGATTAGTCATCTTTGTCAATCATAAGGATCAACTACAATATTATACATTTTCTTAAAGTTGTTTTTGTTGTTTTTACTCTTTCTATCTAAGCATATTTTATAATAAAATATATTATCATTGATGTCAATTATTTTGTGTGCTTTTTTCTTATTTTATTTTTATTTTTTTTCTTTTGTGATTATTATCACAAAAACCTATATTATATATTTATTATCAAATAATTATATTAATAAGTGACTTATAATCAAAGTAATATATCATTCATGCTCAAGCATATATATATATATGTGTGTGTGTGTGTGTGTGTGTATGTGTTTATATATATACATCATGATATCAAAAATACTTTCTTTTTTTTTATGATTCAAAAATTTTATTTTTTGATCATCTCTTAAATTTATCAATTTTAACAAATACTATACATCAATACAATCATCTTGTATATATATCATGTATATTTCATGCATCTCTAATTTAATATTTTAAATTAATCAATCAAAGTCTCCATCCTATAATAAATATTATAAATAATCGTATGTACATAGTTATATATTTTAATCTACTTTTAAAACATAATGGTTTCACCAAGGTTTAAATATTATTTAATTCCTTTAGTTACTATAGCACCCAAGATTATAATTTTCTTAGTTTTATCTTTGTCTCTTATGCAAGTTCTTTTCAAATCACTTAAGAATATTTTCTCTTATTTTTTCTCTTTTCTCTACTAACTATGACCAAGTGTTACACCTCTCAAATTCTTTAAAAAAAATTTCTAAGTCATAATCAATACCTTATCTGTATTTATTTTGATAACTTTTTACCTTCTCAACCTTTTAAATTCTTTAAACAGTTGTGTCTCTTTATGTGGATATATTTTCATCTTCTAATTTTTTATTTACAAAGATTTTATATCAACTAAACTCATCCCATGGTAGTTTTCCCAGTCATTTGTCGTTTCAGGTTTGAAGTTTTGATCAATGTCAATAAATGTATAAGTGTGATCGTTAGATTCATATTATAAGTTTCTTAGTCTTACTTGTTTATTTCTTCTTATTATATCAATACAATTTAAATGTCATATTATATGATAAATCCTTATTGCTCATAATCCTTATTGTTATGCTTTAATTGTACAGATACAATAGGCTTATCTTATTGTATAAATATTTTAAAGTATCTTTCTTTAGATGCTTTCATATTGAGTTGCTGTATTTTCCAAACATCAAATCATATAGTACAATATGCTTCCTTTCTATTGCATGATACGATATCTTTGTTGTCTTGTACATTATCATATTGACATGTTTGTACTGTCATATTTACAATACTGAGCCTTGAGCTCTACCACCTATTATAATTAGGCATTCATGTTCTTTGTATTGCACATTATTTACTATTTACTAGTTATTTATTTTTAGATACTAACAACTTAGTATGATATTACAATCATTTTGTACGATCATAAGCCAACTTTTGTTCATGTTCACACTTTTCTTACTTTCATTCTTTCTCTTACTTGATTATACCTTACAACACTCCATGGTCATATAATACAATCAATTCCATAACTGCATCTCTCGGATGACTCCAACCCATAGTAGACTACGCTCTATCATACTTGTAATTATAATCATATTTATATGACAAAAACACATATGCTTAATCTATTCACCAAATTGATTCTCTCACTCAATCGTATTATACAATCATATTCTATCATGTTAAATGATAGCCTAAAATCTTCACCATTAGAAAAATTTATAAAACTTTATAAAAATATTAAAACTATATTTAGATAAAAAAAAATTATTATTTATAATCCTTTTCTTTTTAAGATCATAAATAATTTTTCCAATATTCTTCTTTTTAATATTTTATAGTTAGAATTTATTAAAATGTTTTGCTTTACTTTTAAAATGTTACATAACCAATAGTGGTCTAAAAGTAGTTGTGGTCGACAAGACAAGTGATGGTGGTTGGCAGTGGTCGATGATGGATTTTTGTTGAGGCCCAATTGATAGGATAACGTGACAAAGGTTGCCAATTTTTTTACAATGATAACAAAGGAAATGACAGTTAATATACTATTATTAATTGTAAACTTATAAGATGGTGATTATAACCTTATATCATAATTTTTTAAAAATAAGGAGTTGCCCGTTTTTAAAAGTCAACAAATTTTATTAATTTTGAAAACATTTGGTTTAGAACCTTTTAAGATTATATTGACCTTAGATGCTATTAATTATTAATAAATCAAACACAACTTTTGTATTAGACTTCAAAGAAATATGACATATTTGTCAACAAAATACACTTTAAGTTCGTCCCAACTTGCTAGTACCAAACTCCATTCACAATACAAATAGTTGTTTGGATTTATTACTCCAGATCATGTCTCCTTAGATCTCCAAAATAAAAACATTTTGGTTTTTTTTTTCTCTCTCTATATATATACATACACACAAAAATGTCTATTTATTGATTTGTATTTGGTTTTTAGATGCTTATATGTATATATATATATATATAAGATATAAGCATGAAAAGCTAAATAGAGATGTCTACATAGCGTCATATGCAAGCACACTAATATATTTTTGACAAAATAGCTGCCACTGTTACACCCATTTATTTTTTTATAAAATATCGTGTGACCTATCTGTCTCTCCGTCCATCTGCTATCTTTTTCTCTGTGAGACATGTGAAGGAGCAAATATTCTCCACTGAAAAACACCAGCAAACATTCCTTGCAGCTGCCATCGATCTTCAACAATAGGAAAAGAAGCTTTGGTATTGCAGTGATCACAGCCAACACCCAAAGGGCATCTGCATGGATACTGATCAATGGCTTCGGCAGGTAACGAATTGAAGAACCCTAATTAGGTCTGTTCTCTTTGGCTTGATATGAGACTACTTTTTTCCTCAATTGTGCCTCAATTTTTTTCGTTCACACCTTCTTGCTCTTCTTCTTCTACTTCTTCCATCATTCTATGCCAACTAGTTATGTAGATCTTGGCTTCTGGGTTGTGTGGCTGCAGGTGAGGGGTAGGTTTCATGTCACCTTTACCAATTCCCTTGCGAGTTGAAAGAAACCATTTCTTCTCTTCTCCACCCCCACCTTCTGTCCCTCTTTTCCCTTGTCTTTAATATTGTACCTTATCAAACCTTTCAATCCTCTAAAGTATGCCTCCCTTTCTTTTTCCTTGGCTTTTTCCTCCTTTCTCTTCCTTCTCCCCTCCGCTTTTGAGCCTTTTCCTTTGATTAAAAGCAACAAGTATCATGAAAAGGTCCTTCATATTCCATGTTACGTACATCTCACTTTAATTTCCTCCTTTACCTCCATCCCCCCCACATGCCTTCCTTTCAACCTTTTACTCCTCATATCATCAACACTCTTTCCTTGTTTAGGGAATAGCCTTGGCGAAGGGAGAGGAGAGCAATGCAAGAGCGCAGCTCCAAGCTGAGAGGAGGGCCAAACCACAAAAGGAGCAGGCCCTGAACTGCCCAAGATGCAATTCCTCAAACACCAAGTTTTGCTATTACAACAACTACAGCCTCAGCCAGCCCAGATACTTCTGTAAGGGATGCAGGAGGTATTGGACCCAAGGTGGATCTCTAAGGAACGTACCAGTCGGTGGAGGCTCGAGGAAGAACAAAAGATCCTCTTCCTCTTCCTCCTCCTCTTCTTCCACAGCAGCCACGCCCATAACACAAACATCACTGCCATCTTTTTCTTCTTTTCCAATCCCTCGTGACTTAAATCTTTTCTTCCCCAGCACCTCTTCTCTGTCAGCCCTTGAGCTGCTGAGGAGTGGGATCTCTGCAAGAGGGCTGTGCCCAATTCCAACTGGAGCAATACTCGGAGCTGGGTTCGATTTCCAGGAGACCATGAGGCCAATCAACCCGAAACTGCCATCGGAAGGAGTTTGTGCGGGTGGGCATGGTGGAGTCATGCAGGAAGAAAGAAATGGGGGACTCCATTTTCCTTTTGAGCAGATGAAGCAAGTTCCCCTGAGCAATGCTTCTCATGGAGCTCAAGGAGAAGGGGATGCTACTTTCTTTTGGAATAGTGTGGTGTGCAATGGTGGTTCAGGTGGAGGGGGAGAAGAACTGTGGTAGGGAGATGTTTGAAGGAGGATTGTAGCATGCTCAAGTTGATGGAAAGAGCATAAATGGAACATGAGATCTCGTGATGTTAGCTATGGATTTATCTTTTCTATGGTAATGTTGGGCTTTTATGCTTTTTGATTCATGTGTTACACATCCTACAAAAGATGTGAACTTTCACATGTTGAGAGACCAAATCACGTATTCAACAAGTTTGTATGGTAATACTTTGGGCTTGACAAAGCTTCCTTATCTTAGGTTGACTTCTCTTCTTCTAGAATAAGATTGTGTTATTATGATTTAATTAACAATCTATGAAGAAAAACATTTTGTTTGATGATTAATTAGATTTTAAAGATTTATCTATTTGTTTTCTAATTCAAAGATGTAAGATTTAAGCTAATCAATGGTATTTATTAGCAATAGGAGTCGACCATTGGTAGTAGGTAATAGTGAAGTCAATCGTAAGATATATGACAGGTGGTGATAGACAATGGTAATAGCCAACTTACAATTTTCAGATGATGATGACCATCAATATTAGGGAAGTGGAACAACGACCAACGGTAGTGATCGATGGCATTGGATGGTGGGTGTGAATTGTGGTGGTGATCATATAATGATAATGTAATAATAGTATATTAATAGTGGTCATGATACTAAAATAGTGGTTATCAATAAATGCTGCTAAATATTGCCTTAACCCAACCAAACACTATCTTAACTAAAAGCTTCTAATTTATCAAGAATCTATTTCTATTTGTTTGACAAAGGTATCATACATAATTTAAAACTAAACCTATGCTACTAAACAAGGAGATATGGTATTGGAATTTATGAATGGCTTGGTTATACATAAGTCTATGTTATTAATAAGATGCACTAATTTATATTTCAATCTTTGTTACATTTTGTTTCTCTTTTGCTCTTATTTTTATGTAAAGAGTAAAGACACTCATCATTTCAAAAGATTGAAGAATAAAAAAATCATTTTTTATTGTGCTATCTCTCTTGATGATCTATTGGTTTTTATGTTAAGATATTTAAATTGTAAATTTTTTTTATTATACTCAATAAACTTTACTTAGATTAAATTGGTTACAGAATTTTGACCACTACATGCCAAGTTCACTTTAATTAATTTAGACGTAGTTTTCCAAATAGGATAGTGTTTCAAACACATATAGTAAAACTAACATTATTCTTATTATTAAGTTTAACAAAATTAATAAATCCTAAAATATTATTACATATCTATAATTATTAAATTTTTATTTTATCTAATTCTAAAAAATCAAAAGATATATATATATATATATATATATATATATATATATATATATATATATATATATATATATATATATATATATATATATATATATATACTTTATTTTAATAATCATATTCAAAATATATTTTATCATACATCACTATGTAACGAATAAACATTCTAATTCACCAAAATCGTTGTTGTTTCACCTCTCTGCATTTCTATCTTGTCCGTTCTCATCGAAATCAAAACAATGATGGCTCTAATATGTTTATCAATTTGTACCTCCTCATGATCGATAGAACATTTAAATCGATAGTAAAAATGTTTTAAAGTTTAACCAATTTATCAGCACTCTCATTCAATTATTAGAGTTTCTTTTAGTACACAATTAACAGTCTAAACAAAAAATGCTAAACATTGGACAAAAATGAAAATATGTAGACCTGTGAAAAAAAAAATTTTGTTGGATTGATTATGCTTTATAATAATATACAATTAATAGGCCCTTGAAAAGGCAATCAACTTTCTCTAAATACTGGAATTTACAAAACATGTTAATGATGCAATATTAGTTTTTCTTATCTATATTTGCATCGGTGCAATTTCTCAAGGGCAATTTTGATAAACATTTTTTGAGTTTTATTAAAAAAAAGTTATGGACATGATGTAAAGACGATGACCAACGAAATCTTTGTCAACTGGGTTAAGTATATGATGATGATCGTTTAATCGAATCAAATTATATATTTGATAAATATATTATTGATAAACATTCAATGACATAATTAATATTGCTAAATAATTAAAATATTTCTCAATTTTATGATAAAAAGGTGAAATAATTTTTTTAATATTAGTTTTGAAAGACAATTTTCATTTCTTCTTACCAAATTATTTTTTGTTTTTTAAATTAAAAAAACTCAAAACAATATTATTCACATATATAGTTATGTTTAAAAATACATTTTTATAAAAATTTGATTTTTTTTAAAAAATGTATCAAACTGAAGTTCACCCAACATGCGAATAAGTGTATTACACAAGGCTATGCACAAAGACAACTCCATCATCTAGTGAGTAATAAGTAAGGATAAGCTCATAATGGCACTTATGTTGATGACATGCGATAGAATTATGTAACTCTACAAGAAATATCATTATGTCTTGTTGGTGATGCATGATGACATGCCAAGCCACTAAGATGTTAGTCTTCTATGTAAGTATATGGTGTATTCAAAGTATGATCCAACATAAGTTGTTACTTTATATGTTAAATTATCAAGTTTAAACCATTGGATCATAGAATATTATTTAAAATACATGATTATTCAAATATTATATTATATTAATCTACATATATAAAAAGTAAAATCATGCAATGAAATAACAATATGGTTTTCATATAATTTTATCTCTATTTAACAGCTCTTCTGATTTGATGTTCCTTCAACTTCTAGCTTATTCTTGTAAAGATGAACCTCTTCTAATGTTAAAATCTTTTCAATGGATCACAAGCTAGATCTGGAACATCATAATAATTAGGTTACCATGAAGCTTAGCTTTAATGCCGCAAGGTGACTATGCAAATATGTCAACGAAGAAGAGAATCATGTCACATCAAATGAGGTGCCTATGGTTGGCATGTAGCAACGATGCTGGCCACAACATTAAGTAGGGATGCTTAAGGAGGTAAGTGAGCAGAAGATTGGACCAATGAGCAATGATCCACACAACAGTTGACTCATGACTATGTGCAAGGATAGAGCACTATGGAGGGTGCTAATTAGTGCCATCAAGTGTCACAAAAGGATTGGGGAAAAGGACATTGGTAAAGTTTATGCTAGTCTTATAAGATGATCAAATGGAGGTCCCTGGTCAAGGTTGCAATATCTCACAACATGTGCAATAAAAGGACACCAATCAAAGTCTATGGCTACCACTCATTGGTCGCTATTAGATTTTGGTACTAAGATATCTATTTCTTTCTTTTTTTTAACATTTTGAAAACATAGAAAATTATTTTTTATTTTTTTTATAAAAAATCATAGTATAAACAAACTTTTATATTTTAAAAATTAAATACTTTTATAATCAAATAAACATATAAAATTTTTCATATTTGCCTTTAAAAATACATTTGTATATAATATCAATAATTATAATTTATTTACATATATTTTTGTCAAAAAAATATATAGAATTAATACATCTAATAACAAATAAGGCATCTTTTAAATCATCATATACTAGTTCTTACTTAATCTCAGTAATCTCATAAAGTATCTTCCTTTAACTTAAAAATATTAAGTCAAATAGATATGAGTTAATGAACATTAGCTTGGTAGCAAATTACTTTACATATAAATATGATATTATAATCTTTGCATAACTACATACAAAGTTTATTTGTAATAATATAATAAATATGTTAGTATTTAAAGTAAAATAATAATATATGTAAAACTTTTATACACATAAATCTTTTATACATTTATACATTATTTATTTCTTTTCACCTTTTTATGTTTTTAGGGACATGGCTTAAAAATATCATTTTTATTCAATAAATAGGATATGTTTAGAGATATGTTATTCCACACTTAAATAGTCTGAATGGAGACTCCTTAGCTCACATTTAAAATTTATAGTTTCATTATAGTATTTTGCCATTTGAATAATTTTATGTTCTTTTGCTTTGGACATTTATCTTCTCTTTATTACGTCCCTTTTTTCTTTATCTCTCTTTTTCATTTATTTTTTTATCTTTGCAATTATTATCACAAAATAACTTATCTTTCTTATTTATTATTATATAATTATATCATTAAATAATTTGTAAATAAAGAAATACATCATTCATGCTCATACATCACATATATATATATATCATGATATAAAAAATACTTGATTTTTATCATCATTTATAAATTTCACTTTTTGATAATCACCAAATTTATAAATTTTAATAAGCAAAATGCATCAATATAATTTTTTATGTATACAATACCTATTTCATACATCTCTAATTTAATTATTTTAATTAATCAATCAAAACCTATATCATAGAAGTATACATGTTATTCAAATATACACACATAAGTATAAATTCTACTTATCTTTTAAAACCAAGAAATGGTCACACCAATGTTCAAACCTTGCTTACTTCTTTTGATTGCTAATTTAGCCTCTTACATAACTACTCACCAAATCTCTTGAGAACAACTTCATTTATTCTCATATTTACTTTATTATAGCCGAGTGCTACTCCTCTCAAATTCCTTAAAAGAACTCTTTAAGTCACCTCTAGTCCCTTGTTTATACTTATTCTCATGACTTTTCATATGCCTGACTCTTTAATGTCTCTAAAAGTTGTGTCCCTTCATGTGGATGTATTTTTAACTTCTAATTTTTCATTTATGGAGGTTTCTTATCAATTAAACTTGCCCACATGCTAGTTTTCTTAGTCGTTTATTATTTCAGGTTTTAAGTGTTGTTTAATTTCTTCAAATCATACAAGTAAAATCACCAAATTTGTGCTATACATTTTTTTATTTTACTTAAATCTGCATTCATTTCTTTTTGTCTTAATATTACGATCTCACTGTCATACTATATGATAAGTTCTTATGATATATAACTTACAGTGGTTTATACTCTTACGTTTTAATCACACCAATGCAATATACGTATCAAATTGTATGATCATTTTAGAATAATTTTTTTTGGATACTTTCACATTGAGTCTACTCCATTTTCTTATCATGTAATTATATAGTATGATATATTTTTTTTCATAATGCATTATATGATATCTTATGAATCCCTCCTTACATATGCTCATATTAATACATTTTATCCTATTATACTTGTGCTTCTAGGATTTGGGCTGTAAATTATATCGTACTTGAATGTTCTCAATCTTTATATTGTATTTGTTGTATTATTTATTGATTATTTATTCTTATACATTAGTCATACTATGATATCATGATTAACTGGTACGATTCTCAATTTATTTTGTCATGTTTTCACACTCGTATTCATTCTCTCTTACTAAATCATACCTTATAATACTCTATAGACATACCAATAATCAATATTTTCGCTACTTAACCTATCAGATAGCTCCAACTCACAATCAACTACATTATATTGTGTTTGTTCATTATTATTATCATACTCGTATGATAAGATTCAATTTTATGAATCTGTTCACCTGATTGATTCTCTCACTCTATCTTATTATATGATATTATGCTACGTACTATACAATTATCTCAAATCTTTAAACATTCTTAAAAAATTTTAAAAATATTTTTAGATCAAAATAAACTCATTTATTCATAAGATCATCAATCATTTTTTTATATTTTTCTTTTCAGTATCTCATAATTAAAAATTATTTAAATTTGTTATCCTTACTTTTGGGATGTTATAAAGTCACCACACAAGATTGAGAATCAAACAAAGGGTTGCCAATAATAAGGGATTAGGCTTCAAGCATGAATGTTAAGAGAGCCTGCAAGTGGTGCAAGAACCAACTCTTGGGTTCAAATAGACAAGAACATTGAAGCAATGGGGATGAAGGGTGATCAATGGAGTTGGATGGAGATTTGAAGAAAGAGAAGATTGTATGTGCCTTCTAAAGGGAATCTTATATACATGTATATAATATATCAACTTAAAAAAGTCCTTAGATTTCATATAAACCAAAAGGATCATCCATCATTCCTCCTTTTGAGAAATTAATTAAGCTACAAAATATAACTACAACTATAATAAGAAACTAAAACAAATCTCAAACTAAAGTTAATGAAAAAAAAAATAAAATAATTACAAAAAACAAAGGTAAAAATTCTAAGCAATAGTTGTCTAACATTTGAAGCAAAAAAAAGTAATATCTTTAGGTTTCATAAATGACTCATTATAATCTATTAACTCAAATAGACAGCTTAAAACTTTCTTTTGTACTCTTTGGACCCTTGATTATGATATGCTTCGTAACCAATGATGAACTTAGGGCATGCATCTTGAGCTTTTTTGGATTGTATTGTGCTACATCAATTAGAGTCAGTGTTCCAATACTTGGAGAATAGTAGACATCATAACATAAGCAAACAAAGACAACCCATGCTAATTAAACATTTCTATAAAATTTTAGGATTGTTTGCAACTTTTAGAGTTGGTTTCAATCCATTTTAAATTGAATTATTGTTTTTTAAAGAATACCATAGCTCATATTTGAAATTATCAACATTTTAACATAGTGGTGCATATGATCTAGCTTATATTTAGTTATGTTTGTAGCCAAATGGTTGCATTTGATTGGCCTTTTATGACCTAAGGAATGTAGGGAAAGCTGCATCAAGAGGATAATGTTGAGCTAAGCAAGTGGATCTCATTGACTTTTTTCTTTATTAGTTTATATTTTTATTAGAAAAGACATTTTCATCATTTTTGCTTTTGAATCTAGAGTTTAAGTTTAAATTCTATTTAAACTCCTACCATTGAATGAAAAGGAAAGATGATTTTTGCATGATATTACCTCTTATCAAGTTCCATCGAGTTGTCATCCTATGATATCTAAGTTGCACTTGGATCTATCTTCTGATTATTTTCATCCTCATCATAGCCATCTCTTATTTTAGGATTTCATGCTACTTTCTTCATTATCAATTTGGAATTAAATTTTGATCAAGATATAATCATAAAAGTTTCACTCCTACCTTCTTCTCTATCATTAAAATAATTTAAAACTATTGATGTAAGATGATATGTTAAAACATATATTTAGCTCATATATAATAAAAAATATTTAGGTTTAAGCTATATATATTTGAATAAGGGCATACCCAAGATACTTTAGGTATCAAATCAAAAAATTCAAGAACCGTCGAGCAAAGTAAGAACTTCCCTAGAAGTAAAGGATTTGTACTAATCTTTAACATAAGGGATCTCAACCTAAAGAGAATAGTTTATCAACCCACACCCAATGTACTCAAATTTATGGTGAAGTGGTAAGGTACACACATGTAGAGTTCTTAAAATATAGATAAGAAAATTCACACATTCACTTGCATAAACTGGAAAATTAGACATGACTATTAATCCTCCTGAAAGATGAAATAAAAAGTGAAGGGTCAAACACTTTCCTAGCTATTTGGCACTTTTTATTTTGTGAATGTTGGATATGGGTTGTGATCTCTCTTTTTTAGCCTCTCATCTACCTTTCCAATGTACCTCCAAAATCACACTATCATATTAATTGCACACAAAACACTCATATACAGTAAGCTCAGTAGTAATACTTTGTTACTTCATTCAAAAGTTTATTACTTATAACATGGTGAGCATCATTATTTATAAAGACCTTATGAGTGTAATGGTTATTTGCTAAGTTTAAGAGTATGAAAGAATACCTAGAAATATTAGGGATCATATTTTTAAATTCTATAAGATATTTTAGAATTCTAAAAGATATTTCAAGAATTTTTAAAATTATCACAAATTACAAAAAGAATACTTTGAATTCTATTAAAAAATCCTTATAAATCTATAAAATTGAATGAAAAGTAGTTTACAAACATATTCTATGTTTTAGGTAGCGATTTGACAAGTGACAAGATTGCAAGCAACAATATTAGTGTGATGCAGATGGAGAGGCTCAATGATGCCTTAGGTTTAGTTTATGGGTGGGCTAGGTTAACGTAGGTTCATGAGTTGATGAAGGTTAATGCGATTTAAAGTGGGTCGAGTAGATTTGCACGAGTTGGCATGAGTCAAGTGAGTGGAGCAAGCCACGTGGGTCAGCATGGGTTGAGCCAATGGAATGAGAGGTGCAAGCTAACAGTGCGCGATAGAGCGATGGTGGGGGAGACTATGGTTGACAACAAAAATCGTCCCAAAAGTTCAATTTTAATTCAAAATAAACTAAATTTTGTACGACAAAACTACGGGATCATTGAATGTTTTCAAGTATGAATAAGACTAGTATGTCTCGAAGTAGAATCTAGAGAATACTATTGCATCATCCTCCCAAGGTAAGAAGGAGCTCAACTCTATTGAGCTAGGATAAAATCTCTAATACCACTCTAATATCTCTGAGTTTAGGCAATGAAACTCTTTCACAAAAATCCAAGCAACATTAAAGAAAAAATGCTCTCACCAATGTGCCAAAAATCTCTATTGTGCTTGATTCTGTATGAAAATTATTTGTTCATTTGAGATTTGCTCCACATGATCTCTCATCTCACCACATAGGCTTAAAGGTATGTGTGGAATAATTTCACTCAATTGAAAGCTAAAAAGCTTACTAGGTATTAGATGTTATTCCTTATAAGATACAATATCTCAAATATTAAATATAATACTAATTCTATAATTTTCAAGCCAATTTAAAACATATAAATTGATAAATATTTTCTTCACAATTCTAAATAATCTAATATCATAGACATATAATTTTTTAAGGGTTTTTAATGGGAACCTCTTAGATCAAATATAGATCATTATATAATCATCCTTAGTAAATTTTTGGATTGTTTATGAATATTTACTAATCATTTATATATTTTATTATTTTAATTAATTTATTTAATAATTTATTTATGTAATGATGAAACATGATGAGCAAAAGACTCAATAAACTCAAAAGTATAAAAAATCATGAGGTAAAGAAAGAAATCTTAAAAGAACTCAAACCCATTGTTTGATTAACAAACTTATTTTATGCAAATTCAATGCACAATAATAAATGATTCCAAATTAAAACATGTTCTCCTACTAGGTTATAAAAAAAGTTTTCTGCTTTAGTTTGTTACTTATTCGTGTTTATCCATCTAGGGATGATAAGTGGATAAACATTTTAGTTTTACATAAGCTAATAGATTTAAATTGTAATGTAGTAAATATGATAGTGAGATATGAGAAACTAGATCTATAACATGTTAAATATCTCTCAAAACTAAAAGTATGTCTTAACAAGTCATCAGGAAATATATTCATAAAATTTTTCAATAACGATTGGATTATAAGTGTTGGGATAAGAATACTGATTTTCTTAATTATCACAAACTAGATAACTTCATCATTGGCTATATCTTTCTCTATCTTGGCTTAAGAAATGGTACTAAATAATTTTTATTTTCTCTTATCTTTTTTCTTTCAATATATTTGGGTTAGAAATTTTTTTTGTGGGAGGCAAAATGTTATAATATGATTTTTTTTCCTTCATAGATAAAAGTACACATATTAACTCTTCTATTTAAGATAATATTTCAATTATATAATCATGGTCTTCGTAAGATAAGGCTACTTACTTGCATTGAGATAATATCATACCATACTTAAAATAATGACCAAACTATAAAGGAATGCAACACCTTTATTTTTTATAAAATTTGAGGTTTTATTAATCTAAGATATGATATATGGGTAGGGATGATTTATGAGTATTAAAATTATCATTTTGGTAATTTTATGCTATGATATTGATACAACTATCACTATCTATAAAGATCTTATAATATTAGTCTTTAATTCTAATTAAGGTACTAAAGATATTTTATTGTATCCAATCTTCAGATGATCCTAGTGTATTCAAAATACATCTCATAATAACTATGGATAATTTAATATAGTAAAGATATTCACTTAATACTTATAATTCTTCTTCAGTCTCCTTATTTGGTTGTATAATCCTCTCTTCTTCAACTTCAACGTTTTCTTGTATTTCTTCTTCTATGTTTATGTGTACGGCTCTCTAAAGACTTTGGGCTATAAAATGCCACCTCTCGTGATAATGATAACACTTTACTTTCAAACTAGTAGTTGGTTCGTCCAAAGACTCAATTTGATAAATTGGTGGTATAAGTGAATGAGCATGGGTTGCTTATGAAGTAAAGGTAATAAGAATGATGAAAGTAGTAGTGTAAATCTATGGGTAAGAAATGGTTAAAGAAACCTCACTCTTATGAGAAATCAATCATCTAAATCTTTCTACATCATGAGCTACTTCATATGTTTTTTCTGAACTAGTAACATTTCTTAAAGATAGCTTAATTTGAATAGATTCTTTAAGCCAAGCTCAAAATCGAGACAATACTAATCAATTCAACTCTTGGATATCAAATTTAAGCATATAATCCTCAAATTTAACAATGTATTCATCAATAGTATTTGAACTTTGGGATAAAATTAGCATTTATCCAAATGTTTACATGAATTAAAGGTTAGTACATATTTAGCTTATAAAAGAATCTTGAGTTTTTCTCATAATTGGGGTATGCTCAGTCTTTGTTAAGATATTATTTTTCTAATATATGAACAAATAACCTAACATATGATATGAGCTTTGTTTTTTCAAATTAGAACTTTTGATACTCTTTAAGATTATACCAATCAAAATAATACTTCATTTCTAATTTTTAGTTTTGTTAAGCTTGAGCTCTAAACTTTCATCAAAGGTTGGAGTTTTCATTTTAACCATGTTAACCTAATGATCATCATCTCTTCCATGTCTTTTATCATAAGCATCTAGAGTAGCTCAACATCTAGGTCAATATTGTGGATGATTAGATTCATTTTAAGAGGACACCTCCACTTTGGTTGCCTGTCATAGACTTGTTCGATCTATAGGTTTCACCTGATCTACTATCTTTGTATTATTGCAATCAATTTATGCATGTTTTTATAGTTGCTATTAGCTCATACATTAAATAAGTTAGTTCTACAATTACATGTTGTATTGATGTATGAGACATTATTACATCAACAATCCAAGAGATTTATGTCATTATTTGAAGTAGTTTGAACATTTCTCCTCATTTTTATCAACTTAGATTGTCCTGGTGATTATTTCAAATAGTTTGGACACATCTTCTCCCTTTTATCACCCTAAGTTGTCCTAGAATAATCTTAGGATCATACTGGTCAATTAAGGTCACTTGATAAGGCAAAAAAACTAAAATGCCCATTGAATGGGCCATCTCAACTCCCTTAGGTAGTCAATACATTGAATGGTTATCTAAGTGCGCCAAGTGATCATTAAAGGAATGCCCCAAGAAGTCAACCAAACCACCTCAAGTGTTTAGCCTCCATATAACTATATTTCTAATGGTCATTTGTTACTTTTTTATTTACTTTTCTTGCTTCTCAAACTTTACAATCTCCTTTAAATCATTGAGACTATGAAATATAATGTTAGATGTTATGACTAAAATTTTAAGACTTTTGAAGACATGAAAATTGTTGTTCTATCAATATTATGTAATACCCAAAACCCATGCTATGGCAAAGATGTAAGAAGCCTTCATCCACTAAGCTAAGTTTCTCATGATGTGAATAAAAAGCTCAACAACATGACATACTGGTATTGACAAAGTTATTTACAAGTGCTTTTATTTCTTGCTCCAACTCCATCCACAATACTTCTCTCAAATTTAGGCTCATTAAGTTAGTTTAAAAGCTAAAGATTGCTCAAAAATTGGATCGAATTTTGACTCAAATTGATCTTGAATTGAAGAACAAAAACCAATTATAGGTTTAGCTAGACATAATTGAAATATTGTAAGTCTATTAAGAACCAAGCATTGACAGATTGAACTAGTTTGAAATTTGCTTGAAATAACAATATATCTATAAATATGTTTATGTATTTATCAATTTAAGCATGTTTAAATTTATAAAGAAATAGATTTATTAAATTATAATAGTTTATGTTGATCTTTTAACATGAATGAACATATAAAATTATTTATGATTTAGAATTTGGATAAGAAATCAAACTTTCAGTTAGATAAATTTTTGCTTTAATTGATAATCAACAAACCAAGTTTAGCTTGAACTAAATCCCTTGTATCCAAATTTGGATCAGTTCAAGAACAAATTGAAAACATTTTAATCTATTCTTAAGTCAAGTTTGGATCAAGTCATTATTGAATTTTTTTTAAGCCCTATTTAAAATATCTATTATTCCATCTCATATTTTATTTTCATAAAAATTTATAAAAATATCATATGATTATTTTCATGTTATTCCCTTAGTTTTTTTTTATTACACTTCATATGAAAAAAAAATTAACAACCCTAGGAAATATATGAGCTAAAATTCCTTGTATCTTTTAGTATTACAAAAGATCTACGTTTCCATGGATCTTTGGTCTTCATGATTTTGATCAATCAAGTATACCCAAAATGTACACACATTTAAGTTAACTTGTGGAACATTCTACAACTCTTATGTATACCTTTGACTCTTTTTGATGCATATCATGTATATATCCTATTCAAAGTAGTTTAAGAATTTAGGTTTTATGCTTAGACTTTGATGTTTAATTTTAGAACTAGTTCATATTAAGATAATACTTTTTATAATAGCTTTTGTCTCACATAAAATTCAAATTTTATGTTTATCACTTTCTAATATTCAATCATTCTGTAATTATAAATTTTCTTAAAATTAGTTTAAATTTGGACAAACAAGTTGTCAAAGAGATGTATGTTAGGTTTTTTCTCCAATCTATTGATTTTTTTTTTTTGTTTTTTGATTACTAAATATAAATTAATTAACCTTTAATAGAAAATAAAACTAAACCCTCTTTATAAAACGAGTTTCAAACATTTTTTATTTTTTTTTTCAAATTCAAAAATTTTAATGATTAATTTTTATGAAAATTCTATTTTTATTTATATAAAATTATTTTTACATAAATTATTTTTCAAAATCTTATTTTAAAACTATCTTTCTAAACTAGTCTACAAGACACTAGACATCAAACTCTAACTATTGCTAGCTTTCATTTGTGAATCAATCAAAGGTTATGATATATAAAATAGCATTTTTATAAATAATCAAACAATAGTTTAATAAGTGACTTTCTAAATTTCTTTTTTAAAAGAAACTTCTACACCACCTCTATTAAAGGATATTTTTAAAAGAAATAATTAATATAAATAAAAAATGTTATTTAATAAATTACAATGCCCAAATCTTCATAAAAAAAATTCACTTTTAATGGTTTAAATTGCACACGCTACCACATTATGCCTAGAACTTTATTATAGAATCCAATTGACGAACCAAATGAGCAGTTTATATTCCAAATAAATTTTTAAAAAAATTAATATTTTTATGTAATTGAAAGAAAAAAATATGAAAAAAACATTGAACCCAAAACCAACTCTTTTGATGAGTTGATTCTGCTTTATAACATTTTTCTATGTCAAATATTATCAAAACAAATGTTGATGTGACCAAAATTAAACCAACTTCATATAATAGCAAACATTTATTTGTTTAAATAATGAGAATCATAATAGAACAAACTTAGGATGAGTTAATTTAAATTCATATTCCTTTTATTATATGTTTGTCATCATCTAACTCGATTCAAACCAATTCTATTGCCGGCCTCACACGGCCCAAACTTGTCTGTCTCAAGATTCCACAATTAGCTAAAATTATTGAATGAACATAGAATTTTTATAAATAAAAATATTTTACTTTTTCAATATTTAACTTTTTTATATTAAAACATTTAGGAAAGATGAATAAGATTATAAGATGCAAAAGACAACAGCAGAAAACTTGTCCGCGACCAAAGGTGAGACATGACTTTTTTTTTAAGATTTAGACTTTATTCTATATTAAAAAAAAATTAATTAACAGCCAACAAATTCTACTTATTCACAAAGTGAATCATAATCTTTAAATAATAATGATAATAATAAAAATAATAATCACCGAATTGATCCTATGTAGCCTCCAAAATAACCTTCTAATATATCAATGCAAAAGAACTAATTCTCCATGCTCATTAACAGAGGTAGGCCAAGCTTTATGAAACCCAAGTATGGGAGGTTCTCTTAGTCCAACATGACCAAGCAAATGGAGAAGATGAATTCAACTTGACCGGAAGGCAGCATTGTGATTTAAACCAAGTGGCCGAGCAGCTAATTCCTAGACCACCGATGCATGCCAATGCAAAGCAACCACTCGACCCCAAAAAGACGACTAATATAACTCAATGGGTATAAATATGCTTTTAGTTGACAATGAATAAGATGTCAAACACCTCATTTTGAAATGTTCATAATTCACATAAAAATATTAACTTCATAAAGTGCATGTCATGACTACAATCTCGATGTTCTTACCGTAGCTGAGTCCAAGTGTCACACAAAGTAAAATAGAGATCCATGATAATTTTGATCATCATTATGAGGATCATATTCCAATCCTCTAAGCTCATAATCCTCTCAATTTGCTATACATTCCTTGTCATAGATTATTCAATAGTAAAATCAACCCCTTCTATGCATCGATAGTTTATGCTTACAATGATACTTTCTCTAAGAAATGCATGAAACAAAGTCCGATGAATAACACCTTTGAGGCAATCATAAAGCCCTTAGAGACCTTAAGCATCAATAGAAAGACGAAGGAACGTGTTGAAAGCAGATCCCCCTCACGAAAGCATCTTGGATAGTTTAATGACATGGTCTCAAACATCAGTACTGACTATCTTTATCATCTAGGATCATCGTTCATCTAGTTTAAAAATTTCTCTTCTATCATTATATCCAAGATGGATGAATCTCATTTACTTTAGGATTTAGGTTACCTTCAACCAAAACCCCTTCTCCAAAAACTACTTATGCTTGATCAAGGACAGTCTTTTGCAGAAAGCTAAGTGACCTTTCTATTTGCAAACCATTGGAAGATCAATATTGCAGGAGACCCAATGTTCCCCTTCACAGAAAACTTTGGCACCCTAAAAGGATATATTCAAAAGGTGAACGGAGAGCTTGTCAACATAGATTGCATCCCCACTCACAGAGCTCACTTTAAGGGGAAGGCTCATCTGACAAAATGAGGATCAACTAAACTTCGAAAATGACTGCAGAAAAAAAAAACTCCCAAAAAAAAAAAAGTTAAAAGCAGCCGAGATCAAACAACGGGTCAAAATTTGCTAGTTAAAAGATTGGGAAGAAAGTACCAAATTCTTGAATAGCCAAATGTGCATGCATAGGGCATAATGAAGAGTGAAACCTAATTTCAAACCACTTGGCCCTGGCCAAAAATAGATCAATCACATCAATAAGTTATTTAGCAAGTTATACCTTGACAATTAAAGGGCCCTTGGTGGCAAAAGGCTCTCTCAAACAAGTTTCTTTCCTTTCCAAATGGAAACAAGCAGAAGAGACCTGTGCCGCGAAGCATCCACATCAAATAAGACTCGGTCCTGATGAATTCCCAATGGAATTCTTCACTGTTTGCTGCGACGTTGTAGTAAATTGCTTATTCGTGATGTTCTTCACGTATCCTTAACTTCCAGAATATTGTGTAGGCTACCCAGAACGGCTATTGCTCTCATTCCTAAAGTAAGACGAGCTTTACTCGCAGACCATGAGCTGATATCACCATGCAATATTATTGAAAAGGGCATTGCCAATGTTCTAACAAACTGGCTTCTACACATTGCATTTGAGGTGATGCACGAGGCCCGAGCAGCTTTTACCCAAAAGAGAGTTTAAACAACAATGTTTGCTTGGCAACTAAGCTCAAAAGCAAATTTAAGATCATCAGCTAAAGCCTTTAAAGAAAAAATTGACATCAATAAGACTTTCAACTCAATAAGTAGAGAGATAATACTCCATCAACTCAAAGACGAAGGATTCTCACCGACATTCATATATAGTACTTGCATTTGCATTCATAGGAACTTCTTAGGTCTGGAATGTTTCTTCAGCCCTTCCTGAGGTCTTCACTAAGGTACCATCTTTACCCTTTGTTATCCAACTCTGCTAAGGACTCGTTATACCTTGACCTAGACCACAACACTCAGAAGAGTAACTTGAAAGGCATCTATAACAATTCCTTGCCTATTCTTCACATCGTTTTCACAAAAGATCTAATTGTTTTTAGAAAAGCCAACATAGCAGCTATCTCTACCCTTAGCAGAACTCTTCCCAAGCTACAGAAGAACTTTGACCTGGACAACAATACTAGCTAAAACACCATGTTCTTAAATAAAGTGGGCGATATTGGGCTGTAAAATCATTCAACTTCCCATCACCTACCAAGGTTTGCAATGTCACTGCACGAGATAAAAACACAAGACTACACCTTTCATCTTCAAACAACTCAATTTAAGTTCTTCCTGGACAACCCGTTTTCTTTCTCTAACTTCTAGTCTTCAATTATTAAGAGCAGCAATCATAGACATACTGCACTTGTATTGTTAGTCATTCTCGCTCCTTTTTCAATCCTAAAGAGAATTAATAGTCACTATAAAAGACAGTTCCCTCCATAAATCTTTTGGCAACATGGTCCTACCAAAAACAAAGCCTTATGTCTATGATTGCAACATGGTATCTTTTGGCTGTCTTCTTTGGATGCATTACTTGGTTGTCAAGGGAAGTCATTAGATACCATGTTTGGAAGGATTGCAATGCTACAATCTTTAAATATACTCCATCACATCTATCATCCCAAATTTATTGGATCTAAAACTCTTCTACCGATACACAATTCTTTGAGGTTCATTATCTGATCTATATTACTTTGAAGGCCTCCATATGCTCTTGTATCATCTAACTATTGACACTATTGTACATACACGATGCATCACCACATCAAATTGTCCTTGTGTTGTATCTTCTTATTATTTTATCGTTTTGTATCATTGTCTAATTTTAGCATGTGTGTCATATCATTTTACTACGTCATAATATAATTCTGGCCACCTAGTGCATCATTATGCTATATCACAATGATGTATCACCACATTGTATTATAATATATCACAATTCAATATCATTACAACGCATCAAAGAGTACAAATCACATCATTACATTATATCGCATTGTTTAAAACCCAATTGTGTTGTATCTCCTTATCATTTTGTCATTCTATATAACATCTCCAAAGCAAAGACATCATTAAACCACATCTTTGTGTCATATCTTTATGCCACATCACCAAGTCATATCACTATGCATATCCCAACATTGTATCATATATCATATCATTGTGCCATATTAAACTTAAATTATGTTTCCTAAGGTGAGTTACCCATTTCAATCATCTGTAAAATAAATAAAAGATAATAAATTAACAATCTAAGACTTCAAAAGAGAAGTTATGCCCCTAAGCAGGTTCTTGCACAAACTTAACCACTTAAAGAATGGAACGGAATCTTGCATACCCCTGCTAAACTTAAAAATAGACATCCACTGAATGTAAATGTACCTTGCTTGGTTCAGCTAAAACATATAATACATTAGTATTATTACAGCACAAATGTTGCCATGCTTTGCATTTTCTGATGAATCAACAGTATTTAAAATGAAACTTTTGGAAAGCAATGCAACGTGAATGCACATGTATGTTGGATACAATCACCTAATATGCACAAGAATTACAAGGGAGACAAACAAGCCACAACCCGCTATGTAAATGAGCAATGGAGGTTTAAGTAATTCCCAACGTAGCATAGCAGTTACCAGTTCTCCTTGTTGATCTTCAGCTTCTCAAGTATGAACTTACCTTCCTTGTACTTCTGCATCTCCTCGTAGGCTTTTTCATACTTCCAACCCAAGACCTCACCACAATCACCACAGTAGATATCCGCAACAGTGTGCAATCCTGTCATCAGCTGCCGATCTTCCTTTGGCCCCACAACTATGTTCATTGCATGAGAAAAGAGAAATGCACGCCCATTTCTTCCCTAATGTATTATGAAAGAAAGGTTGAGGCAAAGAAATCATTTTGCAACATGAAAAATAAAAGAACAATCAACCCAAAAGGACACAAGTCAGTAATCTGAAATAAGATTTCAATATGTCCACCAGATTGGAGATGTAAACTCAACGAAAGGAATAACAGGATGCCCAGAGCCTGCGAATTCAATTTGGCATGGGAACATAAAAGATATCCTCTTTAAGGCCTCTCCGAGAAATTATACCATCAAATGAAATAACAAAACCACAAACAACAAAACCCTACAGAGTTGTGTATTCTTCACTGATGCAAGATTCTTCCAAACTTAGACAAATGATTCACCTGAAAGGCTTTGGAAATGATATCATCATGAAGACAAACATAATTTCGGCAATTGCTGCAACTATAAAGGCGGAGACCAACCAGTTCAGCCATCAGCACTTCCCTCCCTTATCCTTCCCTGTTTGATGAGGAAAGGGGAACAAATCACAATTTCGATGTAATACATGATCAAAACCTAATTGCCAAGCCAATCATGAGGAAAAACAACATCAACTCTTAAAAGGGTTTCATACCTGATTAAACTCGAGGTTTTGGCTTTTGAACTCACACCTCAAACCTCATCCAAGTTTCAATTGACAGAAACTCCGATCTCTCTCAATCCAACTCTTCACAAGGATACAACCAAAAGCAACAAGCCGTGCGGTGAAGCGGTTAGATTATCCCATAAGAAATCCAAAACATATGAAGAGGTAATGATTAGCTAACCAAGCGGACAGAGTGGGGAAAACTTGTTTGGCGATAGCGAACGGAGATGATAATAATAAAGAACAAACGTTTCAACTGATTTACCGAAATACTGTGCAATCATCCAACCAACAACAAAAAATAAATGAAGATAAACACTACTCCGTTTTTGGCAGTTTTTGATCGCCGATGACGAAAGCAATTTAGACCACCGCTAACCTGGCATCTTCCGTCGAATTCGACGATCGTCAGAAAGTGGCTTTCAAACTGGGCACGGGCTTCGCTTAAACCTTTTTTTTTTTTTTTTTTTTTTTTTTTTTTTTTTTTTTTACACCATTGATGAATCATAATTAATACAAACATTGGATGCTATCGAACTTGATTCAACTTGGACAGTGTCACTAACAGTGTGGGTAATGATATCCAATTTCAATACCAACTCCAATGAAAAAGAAATAGATTTTTTTTCTATCCAAAATCTACCGATAAAGTGCACGGTTTAGTCTTTTCCAAAGCGATAAAGATAAAGTTATATAATATCTATTTCTTTTTCATTTTTTTACAAAGGGGTATTTACATGGGTTTGCCTTGGTATCGTGTTCATACTGTCGTATTGAATGATCCCGGTCGATTGCTTTCTGTCCATATAATGCATACAGCTCTAGTTTCTGGTTGGGCCGGCTCGATGGCTCTATACGAATTAGCAATTTTTGATCCCTCTGACCCTATTCTTGATCCAATGTGGAGACAAGGCATGTTCGTTATACCCTTCATGACTCGTTTAGGAATAACCAATTCATGGGGGGGTTGGAGTATTTCAGGAAGAACTATAACGAATTCGGGCATTTGGAGTTATGAAGGCGTAGCGGGGGCACATATTTATGATTGGGAGTATCCGGAGGAATTAGTAATGAAAACACATCAAACACATCAAGTAATGAAAAGGAAAAGACATCAATTCAGATTCTGGATCTACGAATTGAGAGAGATATTGAGAGAGATCAAGAATTCTCACTATCTCTTGAATTCGTGGATCAATTTCTATTCCGTGGTAGGATCTTTCACTCACATTTTGTTCCATCAAGAACGTTTTCTGAAACTCTTTGACCCCCGAATTTTGGGTATCCTACTTTCACGTAATTCATGGGGTGCAATAATCAATCGATATTTTAATTTTTCGATCAGAGGTGTAGTACTGCTTATCAAAGATGTAGTAGTAGTACTGCTTATCAAAGGTGTAACACTGCTTATCAAAGGTGTAGCACTGCTTGGAGTAGTGGTTGTTATATATCGTATGAACAATCGAAAAATGGTCGAAAGAAAAAATCTCTATTTGATGTGGCTTCTGCCTATATCTATGAATTCTATTGGACCAAGAAATGAGACATTGGAAGAATCTTTTTGTTTTTCCAATAGAAATAGGTTGATTGTTTCGCTACTGTCAAAAGGGAAAAAGATTTCTGAGAGTTTTTTCACGGATCCGCAAGAGAGTACTTTTCCAATAAATCCAATAAAGAAAAAGTGTATCATGCCTGAATCTAATCGGGGTTCGCGGTGGTGGAGGAACCGGATCGGAAAAAAGAGGGATTCTAGTTGTCAGATATCTAATAAGACCGTAGCTGGAATTGAGATCTCATTCAAAGAGAAAGATAGCAAATTCCGAAAATTCTTCAGAAAATTCTTCAGAAGATTCTCCCGATATAGCAGTAAAAGCAAGACGTGTAAGCGGATCATATCAATTATTGAATTGCGGACTAAACCCCGCCGTACTTTTAAAGCAATAGAAAATTTTCCCTTCTTAAAATTTTGTTCCAAATGTAATTTTATTTTTTCATTATTGTTCACTTTTTAAATTTAAATTTTATATTAAAAATATAAAAGTAATCAGGATAAGCAAACATGAAAAATATTTTAAAAAATTATACTAATAAATTCTCATCTTAATTTGACACGGATTTTCTTATTATAGGAATTATAAATTATCATTTCTAATTAAAACAAATCATGTAATTTGTTTGTCCTAAGAAAAACAAGCAGACCAAGAGACGCTTATGACAGTCTATTTAGCTTAAAGATCAAAGACTTCCAAATTTGGATTAGAATTTGACTCAAATTTAAATTAAATTAAAGTATAAGTCAATTATGAAAACTCAACTTGAACCAAAATGTACGAGCTAACGCTAGATAAATCAAATTAACTCTAAGACAATGTAAATATATTTAAAAATAAAAAATAATACTTCAAATTATGATATCATATGTTTGATACATTTAGTAAAATAATCAAATCAGACTATGTCAACTTTTTTTGAGTTTAAATTTGATAACTAACAAACCAAATTGGTTCATTTTTTACCACGACTTGGATCAAATCAAGATTGAAAAAAAAATTAAATCTAATCTTCAACTAACGTATAATTAAATTGAGTCAAAATCAAATCATTAAGAGAATTATTGATGTCAAAAATAAGTAAAAAATTCACTATAATTGTAACCGAAAAGAAAACAACAAAAAATTATGAATTTAGGGTTACTTCAAACAAAATGTTTAACGAAGATTATTTAAACTATTAGGTAACAATATATTTATCAATAATTTTACTATTTAAGGCAACATCTAAATGGGTGACTTGTCAAGGCAAAGTGGCATGGCCTAAACCAAGCATCAAGAGAGAGTGTCCTACAACAATTTTAAAGAGTAATTTTATTTTAAATATAGCAATACCATGATTTGATTACATTTTTTTAATTTCAATATATTACTTATTTTTATGCCTTTGTATTATCCATTAATTTTCACATTAGGTAGAGTACTCAAGCAAAACATAATAAAAAAATTATGATGTTATTTCTAGTTTATTTTTTTATTTTTTTCCTCAATATCATATTTCATAATATTTTTAATATCAATAAATAAAATTTTAACTAATACAACAACATTAGCAATACTCTCTCTAATATTTTTAAAAAATGAACAATTATCTCTCACTCATCTTATCATCATGAATGCCTACATCCCTTTTATAACTTAATCTACCCCTTTCAATGTGAATAGTATGTCTTATAATATAAATAAATTAAATAACAAGCAAAATGTCTAACAGATAAATATCATTAAATGAGAATAATGAAAAATAAATATAGAATAAGTTTAATAAATTATAATCACAACATCAATAATATATTATACCCTCATATATCTTAGTAAGTTATTAATAACTTGTTGAGATAAGATTAAGCCTATTGTAAAATATTTTTATGTACAATTGTCATAATATATAACTATATGCACACAAGCACATACACAAACACACACCCCCATCCACACACACACACACACACACACACACACACACACACACACACACACACACACACACATAGTTGCTTTATACTTATTTTTGTTTTTTTTTATTTTTTTCTTATCTTTTCACGTTAATAAATTGTTCTTTTTCAATACTCTATTTTCTTTTTCTTATAATTTTTATTTCTTTACTTAACATTTTGATCATAGTAATATCATATAATGTTATACTCTCATATCAAAGTCCTACACAATGCTAGACTTTAATGCCAACTCATGGCCTAGTATGATATCGATATCATTAAGAGATCTTTGAAGCTAATTCATGGCTCAATTTATCACTAATACTATGAAGTAAAAGGTCTATAATGATAATTGATTGCTAGGTATATTATTAGTATCATTATTGAGTAAAACATTTTTTATGTTAACTCATGGTTGAGTATAGTGCTAATACCATTGAGAAAGAGGTCTTTAACACCAACTTAAAGCCTAGTATACCACTAGCATTTCATCATGCCTTACTTTTTGCACAAAAATCTTAATTCTTTTTCTTTTAGTCATCATAGGATAGTGTATATGGGGAAAACTATATTTTATTTTCTTATTTTGTTTTCTTTTACACCATAGCATGCATAAAAAATGAAATATTAAAGGCTTATTTTGCCTATTTTAATATTTAATTTATTTCATGTTTATTCTTTCTCATATTTCATTTTCTTATTTATCATCTCATATAATAAGAAATTTAGATATGCATATAAATATAATTATGCTCGTGTATTAAATCATTCTAAATATTATCATTTGTTTTTTGCTAGGAAATCATTATGTTATGATAATGCACATGCCAATACTTTTTTTTTATTTCAATAAATCATTTTTACTTATATTATTTATCCTAGATTTATATATCTCAAACCTTGATGATGAGTTTTGTTTTAATATTTTCTTTTCTTTTGATTTTCATATCGCAAATTAAATGCATTTTGATTAATAATTTATTATTTTATAATTATTTACATTCTTATTAGATTTTTTAAACCTTTTCATTATTTATTTTTTACTACAATACTATTATATCCTATGTTCCAAAGAATGCATAGTGCGATTAGCATACAAGCATTTCAAATTGTCTTATTCTTCTCTCGTACATTCCCTTCTTAAAGTAGTCATACTATCTAATGTTAACATCAATAGTATGATGAGGCCTAATAATTATTTCTCATACCATCATATGTTGCAATCACACCACATGATATATTTAAATAATTGCCTTGGAACAAATTGTACTGTACAATACAATATTATTGCACTTTATAATTATCTCAAAAAAAGCAAGTCTTACTACTTCTAAGCATATCATGTCATATGAACTCTACATCATTTAGTGCTTTAAGCTAAAAAAACATCATAATAATGGTAAGGCTTAGCCAACTCCTTTACAATTTATAACTAATTTTAGAATAAAGGAAACTTAGAGTTTTAATATTTTCTTAAGCCTTTACAATACCATAAATCCTCAAACAAGTCAAGATGTTTTTGGGAAACATGCATAAGTTCATATTGGTGAAAAAAATAAAGATGGCCAAAAAGTAGGCTAAACTTCTCACCTTATTCATTTTATAAATTTACGATTACTCACTTGATTATTGATTCAAATTCCTTAACTTCTCTCAAGTTACTACTCTTTCCTTTCTAATACCTGACCTCCCTGTTAATGTTTACTACAAAAATTCCGTTATGTAGTAGTCCTTCCTGCTCTCAGAAGTTCTCCAAGAAATTCATTGCTGCCCAAGTCCGAAGTTCTTTTGTCGATCCAATCTTCAAACTAGCTAGATGACGTCTCCATACAAGTAGCTATAGTAAGACTGAATTGAGATAAAGATGTAGTAGTCCAAATATTTATATTATTAATGTCTTTTACTTAATTCACAACAATTCTAGTTTGCAACAAAAAAAAATTAAAAATCACGAACCAATAAATTTCTTTCACGAGCTCTTCTCAATGATTGCTTAGTTTAGCATTATGACTATTTATTATAGAATTTTATTTTTTTAGTTATAATATTAAAATACTATTATTTTATTTCAATTTTGAAACATAAATTTAGTTTAATACATAGCTTTTTATATACTCAATTTTATAATTATAATATAAATAAATAATTACAATACAGAAACTTGACACTTATTGTCCAAACAATACTTTATTAAAAAAAAAATCATAAATATTGTACTCGTCCCAAGGAGCACTTCTCATTTCACCAACTGTAGCAAGATATAAATTCAAACAGTTTTTGCATAATATTTAGCTTGCCCTTACTTTTGTCTTCACTAAATAAATCATTACATTTAATCATATCAAATATCATTTTAGTTATGTAAAAAAATAAAAAAAAACTAATTAGTTGTCATGCAAATCAAACAATAATCTCACGTAAAACTTGTTTCATCGCATGTATGGTTCAAGCTTCAATTTGTAGCAAATTTCGACAATTTTCTTGTATAAAAACTCTATAATTAGTGATGTTGATAAATACATAAAATATATCTGTGTTTATGCATGCTTAGGCAACATGGAAAACCATTCTACATCCTTCATCCTTCGTTGTAGAGTCCTCAATGATTACGCTAAAAGATCATCTTTGAAGTTTGATCAAAATGTTTCTTCGCGTGTTATAATAATTGTCTAATTTATAGTAATTATCGACTCTAATCTCCAAAACTGCCAAACTTTCAAAATAATCAAAATCTGTTATTCAATTAGATGATTGAAATGCTTTCCATCTTCAGGTGACCAGGTCATCGAATATACTATTGAGAAGAAAGAAGAGAAAAAGGGCATCACCAACTGAAGCTGAGTTTCAATTCGATCCGTTTAGCAAACAAGGAAAAACTGCATCATAAAGAACCAAAGATAGCCTCTCAAATTGTTCTTCATCAATGTTCAAGCAGTGGAAGTTGATTTATCTCTGTATAAGAACAGGAGAAGATTTCATGAGTTAGATAGTCTTCCTTCATTAGAACATGAGTTTCTTGTGAGCTACGTCTTCAATGTTGTATGTTTTAGTGTTGATATTATATATTATGTACAAGACTGCAGTTAACTTTGAATGTAAAGGGGAGATTAAACAAATATTTAGTCGGATAAATCAACCAAATTCATTAAATATCAGTAGTTGGTATTGAGATAATACTGAACCAAATGTAGTCGAGCCAACCAAGTTTGTGGAGAGAAACTTTTCTTGTCTATAGCAGATTGGGCCATCTAATGCTTGGGATGGAGATTTGCATGATGGTGATTTAAAAAGTTAAATAGACAAAAATTGGCAACAAAAGGATTTTTCAATGCTAGAAATCAGATTGTCTACTTAAAAATGTTGTCCGAATGTTTGATTGGTCTATCTCATAATGACAATATAATATTTTTATTTGGCTAAATAAGGAATCAATCCGGCAAAATGATGATATTGGACCATTAGATTGCAATAATGATGAATCCTGTTCTAACATTTTGGAAAAAATTTCAGGTTGAATTTTCATTCATTTATATCTTATTTTACGTATTGAAATAAAAAAGGACGACACTGAATCTTGAAATCATTTTTTTCTTTAAAAAAATAATATGATTAGAAATACATTTTGTTATAAAACTACTTTAGATTAAAAAGTTATAAATGTATTGTTTTTTGCAAACTAAATCTCCATTTTTTATTCTTTATCAAATAGAAAATATAAACAATCCTTTTTCAAAATAAATAAAAAAGACATTTAAATAATTATTTTTTAAATAATATAATCGCATATTGAAAAAAAAAAATCTCTAGCTACTACATATTCTAATGCAATTTGTCAAATATACTAAGTATATAGATCACTTAACTTTGTTTTCCAGTTGAAAATTATTTGCTTGCATGACCCTTCATGAGTTTTGTTTAGCTCAAATCTTCTCTTTCCTCATTGTTCTTTCTTTACTCGAGCACAATAAATGAATTTTCAAAAATCCTTTCTTTCCTCTTAGAATGTAAGCAAAGTCCTTCCAAACTTTCCATTCTCTTCCTCAAACGACCATAATCCATTCAGTTTCTGCTTTAGATAACCTTTCACAGACCACTCTATCTTCTTCGCACCATTTGTGTTTCACCTTCGTTTCCATTTGTGCCATTTGGAGTCAGCTCTGTCTCCAATTAGATTGGGAAAATGAGAGAAAATCCAATTTTTTTGGGATTTAATTATAACTTTTAAGATAATTATGTTTCTTCATATTTTCAATCTACACGGTATTAAAAAAATGTACAATTAACTTTAGTTTACTTAGCTCATAGAATTCTATAATTCATAAAAATTTTATAATTTTCAATATTACGTAATTTTTTTTAATAGTTCTTCATTTATAAAAACGTTGAAATATTAAAACAAATCTTATTTTTCAAAGTTTCATTTCTTGATCGATACAAACCCTATTTATAAAATAAATTTCATTGGACGTCTGATAACTATATTACTTGTTAAAAAATTTTAAAAAATATTGTTAAAAAAAATTTAACAATATTTGATAATTTAATAATTATTTATTTTTTAAAATTATATAAACTAAATATTAATATTTTTCTTATAAGTTTGGCCAATTAGTTTTATGCTTGACTCAAGTCTAAATTTTATAAAACTTACACTATTAAGCTCATAATAATTCGTAACTTTTTATTGGAAACTTTTTTTTTATACATAATGATTTTTTAACAATTATTATAATTTTTATTTATTTAAATAATTTATCAAAAATTTCTAATATATAAAAAAAATTACAAATTGATAAACTTACTTTCCATTAAGATTGTTTATAATGTTTGTCTCTTGTAAATTTCAATCACTTAAAACATCAAAATTTACCCAATTAACTTTATGTATTAAATAATATTTATTTTAATGGAATTCATGCCTTTAACTTGTTAAAATAACCCTCTTTTTATATTCCTTTAGGCCAAAATATATTTTGATAGTAAAAATTCTCTTTGCAAAATGTTATTTTTCTTTAAATCTAGGATTTTTCATATGATTATCTTTTTTTTGTTCCTTTTTCTTGTGATCGTTTTACTTTTCTCAACTTATGCTTGTTATTATTTCGCTCTTTTTTCTATTCTTTTATTATTATAATGAGAGAAATCTTTTGAACAAAAATGCTATATTTCAAAATCAAATTTTAATTTGAGTGTCAAACTTTGATAAGAAGGGCTTTCAATGCCAAGAATCAAATCATTTGTCTAAGAGCTTGAATCGTTGGATTATAAAAAGGCATGTTATTTAATTGCTTGTGATTTCATGGTGATAATAGAATGTTGTTATTTAGCTAAGAAGGAGATTGATCTATCTAGTAGTGTTATGATTAGATTATACAATTGTAATAAGGATGACTCATTTTTTAATGTTTAAAAAAATTTTAATAAAAACTAGAAAAACTTCAAGTCAAAGTATTCAAACCCTTGGAAACTGATGCTCATCCTCATTTTTTTTTGTTGTGTCTTTCATTCATTAAGCTTTAAATTTTTTTTTTTACTTCAATAAGTTAATCTCTGATTTTCTTATTTTCTAATTGATTTAACTAAAACATTTATATCTTGTTTAACCTTTTATCAAATATAGGATTTTTGTTTGTATTAATATGATTTTTTTTTTGTTATCTTTATTTTTATTATTAGTTTTATTTCGTTAGAAGATCATTATAGCATGTTTTTCTCTATTTTATTTTTGTGATGGTTTAGTTTATTTGTCTTTTGATGAAAAATTTATATTGATAATTTTTTATATGTTATTAATTATAAAGACTTATTCAAACTTATTAAAATAATTATTTTATGATAAATTTTTAAAATATTTTTAAAAGAATTAAAATTGGTATTTCTAAAAATTTATTTCCCTCCTATTAAACAATAGTTCACACATAAAACATCAAAATTTAATACATAGAATTTATACATTAAATAATATCAATTTTAACAAAACTCATGTCACTAAGATGTAATAATAACTCTCCTTCCATATCCCATCAAGCAAAAATTTATTTTGATAATAAAATTTCTCATTGTAAAATACCATTTTTCTAAAAAATTAGGATTTTTTAAATAAATATCTTTATTTTTTGTTTTTTTTTTGTTTATGATTGTTTTACTTTTCTCAACCCAAGTTTGTCATTGTTTTTCTCTTTTTTATTCATTTTTTTATTATAATGAGAGTAATCCTTCACAAGGAAAATGCTATATGTCAAACATCCAATTCAATTCAAACATCAAACATTGACAATAAGGGTTTTTCAATGTCAAGGATCAGATCATTTATCGAAAAGATTATATCGTTGGACTGTAAAAATTAAATTATTTGATTGACTTTGATTTCGTGGTGGTAATAGAATGTTGTTATTCAACTATGCAAGGCCCAAGTTTTTCAATTCTTCTTTCTTTTTTATTCATAAGAAAACAATTTCTGTCTATCTACCGATCTCCACCACCAAAATCTATTCAAAACAAAACGTTAACTTGTCAAAAGAAAGCTAAGTCGCAGGTTCTAATGAATGAAACTTGATAGACAGCAGGAAGACAGATAAACACCGGACACAGATTATACAATTTTACAATAATCGAATTGAATATTTCCATTTATTTAACATTAAGAAGAAAGACAATTTATATCTCTGCTGTTATCTTTTCAATCTAAGTACAGTTAACAACATGTTTCAATTCTGTATAAGCTTATGTGTATAAGAGTTGCTCTACTTGTGTTTGGCCTCCAAATGAGCATAATCGGCAGGTGCATAGGGGAGGAACCAATCTGCGAGGAACCCTTTCTTCCTTCTTGGGTTGCAGCCCATATCCCTGCATAGCTGATCATTGTACCAGATGTGAAGAGTTGTGATGCAAGACCTGCGGTAATAGTTACCAGAATATCTCTTCATGTGTTGACTCCATTCCAACACATCCTTCTCCATGCTTCTTTTTCTTGGCAGACGAAAGCCACCATCAAGAAAGTGAGCCAACCACCTTGCTCTCATTTCCGAAATATACAGGTTGGATAGGTTCTCAGAAAAACCAATGACTGCCATTTGTGGGATCTGTGGATGTATGCATTCCCTGCCAAAACCAAGGTGTGTAAAACTTTCCATTACAATCCCTTTATGTGTTTCATTAGAGCAAACTTTCTCTTCGAGGTAAGGTTTTGGAAGATAGGTGAGGTCATAGGGATACCAAGATGAAGAAGTTGGCACAAGATTGGTGGTGAAGGTGGAGACTCAAATCCAAATCTAAAAACGAAGTACCTGTAAAGGGGAGCAGTGGAATCTGATGACCCAGCAACAATCTTCTGAAAACGGGGTGAAACAAAAATGTCTCTGAGCTTCTGATCCCCCTTAAATCCGGTGGCGTAGATCACCAAATCCGTTTCAATCGGCGATGTTTCTCCTTCGACGACGATGCCCTCGTTGCAGAACTCAAACGTCTTTGAGTGCTTTAGCACAATGCTCCCCTCTTCCACCCTGTCATAGAATTTCTCCGGCAAGACGCAAAACAAGCAGGAAGAGATCGCCTGGAAGAAGCTTTGCTCGGGCAACATTCCATGCCTCTCCATTGGGATCGTCTTCCTGAAATAGCTCTCGCAAAACTTGGAGATGATCCATGCCTACATCGAAGCGAAACCAAGAAATACGGTTCTCCTCTCATCGATTTCTTCGGCAACACAAGATGTTCATTAAAAGAGAGTTGCCAAACTTACCAAAGGTGAAAGCAGGGTGGCCAAAATGCTCAATAAGAACCCTTCTCTGGGCTTGTGAAAGAGGAGCTCCGAGAAGCGATTAAGGTACAAGAAATGAAGAGGAATGCCCCATGCCTCGAAGGTTGGTATGTTCCACCGCTTGGTTCGAACCAGCATAGTGCATGGGTATTTGGTTCCTTCACATAAAGTTGAACAAAAAAACTCCTAATTTATATGCTGAGCTTCAACAAAAAGATGAAAATAAAAAGAAACAAGAACGCGTTTACCATTAATGGCAGCGCATTCCATAGCGACATCTAACGCCGATTTCTGAAAGCCGACGATGGTGACTCGCTTTCCTTTGATCAGTTGAGCGGCAGCGGCGCTGCCCATGTCGGAGTAATCCATGGAGTGAATCACCTTACCATTGAAGACTTCAGACCCCTTGTTTGCAGGAAAAGTGGGTATATTGGGAAGCCCACTGAATCTTCCAATGCAGAGGATTACGAAGTCCATCTCATGAACCTGCGACATGTGGAAGTTTTCATTCAAATTTTTACGTCGCTTCAAAAACTAAAATAAAATAATTCATTTAACATTATTGGCATATTTATACATATAAAATAATTAAATAAATTACCATAAATTATATTTTGTAATTTAGAAGTAGTAAAAAAAAAAAATTCATACTTGCGTATTCCCATCGCACTCACGCCGCACAGTAACGTGCCACGTACCCCGGCGGCCACCGTTACCGAAACCAAAGGCCTCCCCGTTGCCGGCCCAAAACTCCCAAGTCTCCATCTCCTCCTCATCGGTTCCAACGTACTCCAAGGCCACAACCTTCTCCCCGAACCTCACATGCCGGAGCAGGTCGAACCGGTTGGCGTAGCCCTGGATGTACTCCAACACCTGGCGGTTGCCTGGACAGACCTCCTCTACCGTCTCCGGCCATGGGAAGTCGGAGAACTCGTAGTCCCCCTTTTTGGACTGCAGGCGGGTGGTGGCCAGCGTGCGGGTCCACACGCCGCCTGCGCTCGTGTCCGCCTCGAACACCACCGGCCGGAACCCCCTCTCCACCAAGTACTTGCAAGCGGCGAGGCCGCTCACGCCGGCGCCCACCACGCACACCCTTTGCTGCTTCGCCATCGGTTGATTCGCCTCGAGTGGTTACTCGTCCTCCAGAGGTGTCCTTTATAGAGGTGAGGAGGGCCACGAAGCTGGAGGAGGGCCGCGAAGCTGGAGGACGGCAGACAACTTTGAACAATGGTGGTAGAAAGGCAATAACGTATGAGGACCACTCAAGTAAAATTAAAATTTGCAGTCATTTAAAAAAAAACTAAAATCTATTTGTCAAAATAATAATCTTAATTACTGTTCTATTTAATTAAATAAAATTATAAATAATAATTAAAAAAGGCTTTTTATGACGAAAATGAAAATTGCATTTTGAGAATTTCAGATGTGGATATGTGCCACGAATATGCCAAAATGATTCAGCATTAATATCATTTCTACATGACTTATTCATTTCTACATGACTTTTTCTTAAACAATCCAATTTCTTATACAGCTCGTGTCCATCATTTCTATCCATCATTCAATGTTTTTTGCTTGCATGCATGTATACAATATATTTCATATAAATTAATGATAATTAAATATCATTAAAGTAAAATAGAATCGATTTTCAAATATATTTGCTTTTCTTAATGTACTTCATTTAAGAATATATAAAAAATTTAGTTTTGAAGATACCAAGTAACCAATAAATTTCAATACAATGCATGATAACTAAAAACAAGAGGAGTACATAGTTTACAAGATTTGTGTCTATGTTTTGCTTCTCAATTCATCTTTTTAATATATTTTTTTCAAGCTAAACGAAAAAAACATCAAAATTTAATTAAATATTTTTTTATAGAACTTTTGTATGAAACTCTTTTTTAAATTGTTCATTTTTAAAATCCTTTTTTTATGCATAGTTTTTTTTAAATCAAAACTTATGATTAAATAAAATCTTAAGATCAAATCATAACGATAAGTCTAAACTGATTCAAATCATAGATTTGGGATATTTTTCATACCTATGATAGACAATTTTGATAATTTTTTTTTGAAATTTTTACATCTAATACATAAATATGTTTTAATAGAATATGAGAAATTAATTAAGTGAGTTATCAAAACATTCTTGTCATGATTTCATAAATTTTTTGAAAAAAAATTTATAATTAAATAAATTTTCTTTTTTTATAAAAATAATATAAATTAAATATTAATATTTTTTTATAACTTGATCATTTTTTTTATTCTGAACTTAAGTCTAAATGTTATGAAATTTATAATATTAAGCTCATAATTATTCATACTTCGTTATTCAAATTGTTTTTTTTTTTTTTTTTGTCTTATAGTTTTTTTTTTCTGATAATTGTTATAAATTATATTTATTTGAATAATTTATCAAACTTTTATAACAGCTAATCCAAATGGTTTTGAATACACTAATAGAAGACCGTGGATTTGACCCGCTCTTATGTCATATGTGTAAAAATTACAAGACGTTAAAAAGGAATTTTGGGATGGTTATCAATTTGCTATTTCTTAGTATTTACAATTATTTTTGTATTTATCGTATATTAAATATTTAAAAATATCACGATATCTTCATATTCTTTCGCATGTTTTTTTGATAGAGCATAAAAAAAATATTTTTATGACGTCCGTTAATGCGCGTCAAATCAATTAGACCCATACCTGCTGTTTTATTACATTTATTAATGGGAAAATAACATTTGATATTATAAAATATTGTTATTATTTTATCCTTGTTATTTTTTTATTGAAAAGGTGGAATGTCGATTTGATCAGGTAATTCTTTGAAGATCTATTCCTCAATATTTAATTCATTTTTTTAAAATGTTTTTTCTAAACTAAACATTAGACATCAAAATATCAATAAATATTTTTTCTAAAATTTCTTTTACAAGAAATTCCTTTTTTAAATATTCTTTTTTTATATTCTTCTTTCATGCATATTTCACAAACTCAAAACTTATTATTAAATAGAATATTGGGGCCAAATCATAAGAATAAGCCTAATTTAATTCAAATCATAAATTTGCGATGCTCGACGCGTCTATAATAAATAAGATTTTGATAAAAATTAATTTTCCAACAACCAGTGTTATTATGTTTTTAGATGAAGGTATTTCAATAATTCGATTATTGATAGCATTATCATTTCTCTAATATTTTTGGATTGTTATGGACAGAATATAAAGAGATATCAATTTATAGAATTCCTTAGAATCATTCAAATTTCAATAAGAGACATCAATATTTTATATCATCTTCATATTTAACAGCTGCTTATAAATTGTTTTGACTTTATATATGTCAAAAAAGACCCTGTGTCATTTTCTAATTATCTTATCATACTTTCTCTATTACAAGAAGTCATCTTAACAACAAGTGTCAACAATCAAAATTTCTAAAATTATTAAACTTGACATTCATCTATTATTAACAACATTGAATGATACCTAATTTGACATTAACATATTATAATTTCGTCGCTTACATGCAGTTTCTTAAGTATTAATTTTGACATTTTTTTTACTTTCAAAACTATAAAAGAAAAATAAGAATCCATCCATTCATTAAATGTTTGCCCAAATTGATATATTAGGTATGTTTAACTTTATGATCTCTTAAACTATATTGTAAGGTTTTTTAATCTTTATAATATTTTTAATTATCTTTCAAGTTAACTTTTTTTGACTATGTTAATTTTGATTTTTTTCAGTTAAGGTTACTCAAAATTAACCTTTGAACATGCCAAATCATATTTAGAACTTTTCCTTAAATTCACAAAATTATGAGTTTTTCTTTTCTTGTTTTATTAAAATGATGTTTATAAATGAGATCATTAAAACTAACAACCCATAATGTTAAATATTTTTATAACTTTTAAACATTTATTGCCTTGCCATTAATATTAAAAATATATCACTATAATAACCCATCTTATAGATGTATAATATTTAATGATGATAAATTATTATACTTATTAATTTATTTTAGATGTTAATTTTTTGAGAAAAATCATCTTAAATCTCTTATCAAGTTACTATCAGCCTCTCATAAAATCAACATAAGTAATAATGAGAAGAATTATGAATCTCATAAAAATATAAATTTATAGATAATATTTTAAAATAATAAAAATTAATTAAAATAAATAGTCCTATAAAATTTCGATATATTGACTTGATTTTCCTTCAAACTTATCATCTCTTTTCTAACAAAAAAATTATATTAAAATTATTATGTGACCTATCTTCCAATTTAAGAAAATAATAATGATTATTATTAAAAAATAACAAATCACCAATCAAATAATCTCATGTAAAAAAATTTTTTGAAATGCACTCACGCAATTTAAATTTTAATTCAAAAATTTTATTTTTAATTATTTTATCAAACATTTTCAAAGATAAGACTATAAATAAATAGAATATAACCCTAACTACAATCAAATAACATTAAAGCAGTCATTGGTGGCAACCTCATGGATTGGTGAAGACGCATTCAATCCCACATGCACTGAAAGCTAGAGATCGTTGGTCAATCACATCCAACTTAAATGTCTTTGAATTCAATGTTTTTCCAATGGAAGAAGGTAGATTTGACACGCTCTAAGGTTATATTTGCAAAAATTACGAAGCGCTAAAAAGGAACTTTTTCGTACGATGTCTATTTAATATTTCTTAACATTTGCAATATTCTCTGAATAATTTGCTTTGGAACTATAGCATTTAAATATTTAAAAATGTCACGTTTTATGATATTGTTTCAGAGTTTCTTGTGATGGAACATAAAAATATTTTTTAATCAAAGTCATTTCTATTAACGCATGTCCAATAGATTAGAAAAGGTTACTATAACCAAAACCTATAACTGTTGTTATTATATTATTTTGGATGAGAAAAAATGTTATTTGTTATAATAAAATTTAGCTATCATTTTACATTTTTTTTAAATGTAGATTTGAAAGTAGCCTACAATGCTTTTATTTTGAGAGTTCGGTGAAATATTTTGTATAAAATGAGCATATATTATTTTTATATCATAGATGATGAATAAAAATACTATCTTACCTATTATGATATATGAATTTATAATTTTTCATCATCTTCATCTTATTTTAAATAAGGTCCTCAAGATATTTGTTACATATTTTATTTTATCTAATATTATAATCTTTTTTTAAATCTTTTTATCATATTTATTTATTAATTTTTTAGATAAGAAATGACAAAAATGGTTTCAAATTCTCTAAGGAATATCTAAAAATCATAGTTTTCATAAAAAAAGATGGAGGATGACAATCACAATTTAGATATATTAATATTAAAGAAATATCTTAACATCATCGAACCAAAAAAACTTGCAGATTTAAGAGACCTTTCATAATCTAAAATGGCTTAGTTTTGCTCTGTTCGATGAAATAATCAACCAAGAATAAAAGGAAACATTTACCACTAATAAGCCTTTAAGAAGAGATTAAGAAAATCCATTATGAGAACTCTGAGAAGCCTTTAAGAAGACGTTGAGAATGTTTATTACAAGAAAGCAAATGGCCAAGACACATCTATGGGATGCAAGATGGATTAAGGCTATTGCATGACAAGAGCACTAAGTTGGCAGTAGACACACTTCAACACAAACTCCTCAAAAGTAAGAAATGGAGAATGTGTGTGTGTGTGTGTGAGAGAGAGAGAGAGAGAGAGCAAATAAAGTGTAAAAACTTTGCTAGGGCTAAAATGGGGATATTTATAGATGGGCAAACAATCATTTGAAGCTACTTGAAGAAGGATGTTTGATGAGTGCATTCGATCAAGTATATGAGTTTAGCAGCCTATAGATACATAAAGCATGAAAAGCATGATCATATATTGTGGAATAACCATAAAGTATATGTATAGAAAATTGTTTTGTTTGATAAACAAAAGATGATGTATTTGTTGGCTCGAGAACTTGACCATTCTCAACAAGGGATGCCACCAATTTTAAGGTAGAAAAAAATTTGATCTTACGAGATAGGACAAAGCAATTGATGTCTTAATTTTCCCATGCATACATCATACTCAAATTTAGGATCAAAACACTCAATCTCGAAGGATCTCATCAGAATTCAATAAATTCTAATAAGTTTAGAAATAAACCTAAAACCAATTTATTTATTTCCTCCTGTTTACTTTGAGTTCAATGTAGTTGAATCATAAAAAATTACACTTTTCAAAAAAGAGAGAGAAGATATATTAATTAGTATTAGGATTTAATTTCTTTTTATCTTCATATAATATCTTTTTTTTTTCTTGTCTTTGAGCTATGTTTTAAGAAAAATCATAAAATTCTTTTTGAAAAGAAGCTAGAATAATTTGAATGATTTTAAAATAAATTGTGATAAGTTAATTACAAAACATTCTTGAAAATCTTAATAAAATATACAAATTGAAAAGTAAGAAAAGTCATATTCAAATTAATTATATTATATTTATGATAAAAAATGATATTAAAAAAATAACTTATAATGAATAATATTATTTGAAAGATATAAATTAAGAACATCTATACATTTTTTTAAATATAGATTTAAAGAAGCTCACAATGTTGGAGAAACAATTGAATAAATAATGTTATAAATTTATATAAAATATTAAAAAATAAAAACTTTTTTTAAAATGCATCAAAATAATGGAACAACACATTGAAACTTCTAGCATATAATTAAAAATTATTTTATTTTTTTCTTAAAATAGAAATTGAGCTGAACATGACATTTCAGAATCAAATTACAGTCCATTCTAAAAAAAAAAATGGTCACCTACTAATAAAACTTAATTAAACCTTAAACATCGATATTTCAAAAATTGTTTTTTTAACTAAAACAAATAACTTTTTTAAAAATTTTTATTTTTATAAATGATCAATAAAGACGAATACTGCATCGTCTCCAGCTCATGTGTGAAAAGCGTGAAATGTGAAGCCCTGGTTTCTGCCCTTCGCTTTTACTTCTACTGGAAAGCAATCTCCATTGCCTTGGCTTAGGTGCTGGAACAAGACGTGAGGATAACTCGAAGGTAGTAAAAATCTACTTCGGTATGCCTTTTGCAACTCTCTAAGTTGATCACACTAGGAATTATTTTCTGTGTTTGTTGCTAAGTTTTTCTTTCTTTCTTTCCTTTTTTCTTTTCGAGATCATTAGGTTAAGTATTTGCGTAGGTGAAGTCGGGAAGTTTGGACACTTCACTTTGTAGATTTATATCAGAGGTTGTGATTAAGTTTTTGTTTAGATGGGGAAAACCACACTGTTTGATGAATAGTTTTAGATGATTTTGCATTATTTCCTTCAGGAGTTGTTGGGTTGTTTATGCTCTTTGGTTCTGTTTATTTTAATACGAGGGACCTACTGAAGACTAGGATTATGATTAAGTGCACCGATGATCAAGTTTTTCATATTTTCCATGAACCAAAAAAACCTATTATTCGATCATTGATTTTAATTCATTTTGCTTGAATAGTTGATCTGAAGCAACAAATTTAACGAGCCCGTGTTTCCGTAGGTAGTGTTTTACTGGCAAGGGAAATAATATAAGTTTCACTAAAGAGTTATCTTTTTCTTTAAAAATTCAACCGGAAGAAAAAGGAAGTTCTTTCCAAAAAAAAAAAAAAAAAAACCCAAACAGTTGCTGATTCTTATGCTCTGAAAGAAGAGTTTGCATATTTGTTTCGTCTACTTGGTCGGATTCATTCGTGAAAGCAGTTCTGTCTCTCTCCGCCCCCCGCCCCGAAACTGACCCAAGGTACAACACCCATTCGCTTCGCGCGCGGGAAGGCAACGAAGTTCACTGAAAGCTTCCTCTCTGCACGAACCTCGGTCCAATCCATTTGTTCGGAATTGGGGGCTTACCGAGCACATTGATTGGGACACATCAACTCAAGTGAAAGTGGCTTTTGAACGAGCTCTTTCTTTTTTTGCCGAAAAAAGTGCCCGACATTTGAACTTAATGTACTGAGCATTAGAAGCTGAAACCAATTAACCTTTATCATTAGGACATTTTAGGGCAATGCATACTATTTTTCTTTGAACAAGTGCACATAAAGTAGTCTTGTTAGGCTGAAGTTGCTATCGTTGTTCCTCTGTTTGTGTTGATACATACTTTTGTGTGTTCTTTTGTGTGCCAGTTATGTGAGGTTGTTTGTATGCTTTTTATTTTTTTTTATAAATATGTTCATTTTATCTCTTGCTAGTCCAAAATGATTTCATTTTCATTCCTAGTAGGTCTCAAGAGCACATAAGTTTTTTTTTTTTGGTTTTGAGCATGGCTAAAGTTTTGTATGTATTAATTCACGTTTTATTTCTATGAAATTAATTTTTTTTTTTCGGATTTGTCTGTAAGTTTAATGGTTTTTTGAATATGCATATAGGTGTTAATTATTAACGAGCTTCAAAATCTAATAATATATTTTTGGTAATATCAAAGTTGAAACATGAATAATGAAAAAGAATTGGTAGTTTAGGGAGGACTACAGAGAAAGAAAGGCCTTTACTTTTGGAATTAGCATCATGAATATTCAATCAAAAGTGTATTATTCTCTTGGAAACTTGCACAAAGAGAGTATACAATGGCAAAATTATAGAATAGCATGTTCCATAAAAGTAAAGTAATGGGAGGCCTATGTGGTTTTGAGGGGCCCCTTTTCTTGTTCATTTTAATTTGAACTCCACAATTTTCACAAGTCAAGGCTTCAAGTTCTATCTGCTAGTGGCAAGGCCCTCAAGGCTCAATTGTGAGGCATGTCTTTAGGCTTAGCCTCTTGCTATGAGCTTCGCCGGCCTTCAATGATTAACCTTGCGATAGTAGCAAAGCAAGCACACTTTTCCTCCCTCACATTTGAAGTAAAGAAAGTCAATTAGGGTATTTATAATAAATTATTAGCATGTCTCACCATTTTTAATCTAGTACATCCTCCACTCTTGGGATAAGATAAAGTCTAGCAATGTCTTGCATGCAATATCACCATCAATAAGGTAAGGGATAATATTGTAGATCATGCCCTGTGCTACTATGTGCATTACAACCACCAAGAAGAAAAGGGAAAGTTGACTGTTTGGCCATTCTTGGCCCATGCTCATGTTCGATTAGAAAAAGACTCCTAGGTTTCATTTAGAGGCAAGCTGGCTTGTTGGGAAAACTCATGCTTTCTCTAGATAGGGAAATAGACATCTATTTATCTCCTTTAGCTTTCCTTCTTTCTTTGCTCTTCTCTTTTCATGGGACAATCCTTGACTTATGAAGCTCCAAGTATTTCCTTACTCTTCTTTGTAATTTTATTTTGATCATAAAATTATCAACTAAATAGGTTTTTTAATTCCTTGAATTCAAATTTTGCATTAATAGATTACAAAAAGGATCCAAAGGGTTTTGAATTCATATATCCTCTTTTATGAGGATATTTTAACCTATCTACAATATCATTTTTTACAAAATATCAAAGAAAATCCATAGGTATTGACCTATCTTTAAGTATCCTTAAGTTTCTTTCCTGCCAAAGGCACCAAATAACTCTTTGGAACCCCAAGGGGCACAAAATCATTTGGCTCCTATGAATTCTAGGAGCTTGTACACTTCATCAATTCAGGAACAGGCAATCTTATAGGGCCACACATTTCAAGGACCATCAATTAAAGCTTCTTACAATACCAACAACAAATATAGAATAGGTGCTTATTGGATTCTTCCATCCCACAAAATTCACAACATCCATCTGTTGGAATTCTCCTTGTGCTCGGCAAGTCTTATGTCTTGTTCTTTCATAATATTGTCCAAAGGAACCCAGAACTTTGGCACGCTAAAACCATTCCGAACAAAAGTAGACCAACCATTCCTCTTCCCTTGAATTCTACCACATTTATATGCACTAGCCAAATGGAATATACCCCACACTATTTTGCCGGTTCCTCTAGCTAAACATATTGCAAATTGTGCAAAACCGAGTTCAGTATTTCATCTTCCACATCATCTAGAAAGGACCAATTCTCATTATGTCTATGATCTTTTATCATAGGAAACTTTCTATAACGCAGTTCGGTCAGCATATGTTCCTCCTCAGTACAGTTGCACCAAAGTATACCCGTTATCCCAGGGATTCCATAGCCACCAGCATTTGGCTTCACTTACCTGAAGTTCAGAACAGTTGGAAAACAGATTCCTCACAATCAGCAGCCTTTTAAATACTGTGGAGAGTTTTGTAGCTGTTTTTCATATCCTAGAACTCCTATGCTTCAGGCATCTTCATTTTAGCCAACTTGTCCATTGGATAGCTGCGTGAAATAGCCTCCAACATACTTTTGATCCATAGAGAAGACTTAGCTCCTTTAGTTAAGAAATCCCGACACCTCGTTTTGCCTTTGGTCTGTTAGCCCCATGAGCGTAATAGCTCAAGATTAAGTAGTAATGATAATGATACTAATTAAATTGCTAACAAGGCTGTGTAGTGTACTCAGATTATATGAAAATTAGGTGATCTAAAGAGAACTTTGGAATGACTTAGAAGGTCAATTCTGCAAGCTCAAAGTAAGGCTCAATTGAAGCACAAATCAAGCTTAAAATAAAGTCAAATTAAGGCTCAAATGAAAGAAGAGCCTTAATTTGTGATGTTAAAGTTAATTATTTAAGAAGAGCTGAAGACTCTTGGCAATGGTGAGAAGAATTTTCAAGTTGTAATTGAACTTATAGAAGAAGTCAAGGAGTCCTGCAAGAAAAAATAATTCTTCATCAAGTCATAGAACCAAGAATAATTTTGAAAATAAATTTAGAATAGATTTTATCAAAATCGATGTTATGTAGATCAATTTACATGTATTATATTTTCAAAATAAGTAAAAAACTTATTATTTGTGTGTACTTATACTTCACTAAAAGATGTTTTAAAATGATTTAAAAATCTGAGTGGTGTGATGGATGTGTGTGGATGTCTGTTGCATGGAAACGGTTGCAAGGTTAACTTGATGTTTATTGGGCACTTGCGGATTCAAAGAAGTAGTTACTACATGTGTATAGACCCATGCTATGTTAGCTGGAGCCTACAACATGCACGTGAGCTAGAAAATTGCAAACTGTATGTTAGCACATGATTTAACGTATGCAAGGGAAATGCACGTAGACTAAAGGCAGCACATCAAGGCAAATGCACACAGGTAATGATTGGTTTAACAGTCTGTTGGAATTTTTGGGAAAACCTTATTTAGCCATTTTTTAATGCTTGTAAATGTTCTTAGGACCATTTTAAGCTTTCGTAAGCTTGATTAACAACCACATGATATTTGGAAGTGATGAGATTAAGTCTATGTATTCGTGAAGATTTTAAGCATTTATAAATAGAGTTAGATTGGAAATTTCGGGGTTAATGCTGCTAATTACTGCTCTATGCAATCAAATACTTTTGAAGTCTTTATTGCAATTTTTTCTGCGACATTCCACTGCGTTCTAAACTTTTACATCATCACATAATGTAAGAAGCAAAGGAGCACTGCTGCACTCTATTTCTTCATTTATCTCATACTTCAAAGCTGTAAGAATGTTTCAATTTACATTCATTCTCATTGAGTTATATTTGATTCAATTATAAGAAACTTCATGTTATGCTGTTTAAGGCAAAGAGTGGAAGTTTTTCTTTGTTATGAGGCCTTCTCTGGGCTGTAAATGGTGTGGAGAAAAAAAGTTTACTCTGGGCTGTTTAAGTTATGCTCTGGGTCGATAATGTTGTAGAGAAAAGTGTCCATCTTCAAACATTAGAAGTGTGGAGAGATGTTGGAATTTATGCCTTTGAAAAGACCCAGAAAATAGTTGAGGTTTTGTTAATTTTTGGAAATACATATGTGATGGTTAGTCCATCAGTTATGATAAAAGATGAATAAAGAAGAGAACTAGACTTATATCCAAGTTGAATTAGAGGTGGATGTAGGTTCATTTGGATAGAAAATGAATCACCTAAAAAACCCTTTTTACTTGCTTTGAACGTGATTATTGTTACAACAATCTTGAAATTGGAACAGGATAATGTGGGCACCATAGCAATCAAGGGCATACCCAAAAAAGGATATCAACAAGGAAGCAGCCTTCATATTCAAAATAAACATCTGCTCCATCCAAGCATAGTTAGAAAATAACAATAATATTGCTCTTCCCTTGGTTAGCTGTGGCCCTACGAGAACATAAAGGTTTTCAAATATGTTAACATGGCTGTCAGCATTCTTAACACCATCCTTAGCAAGGGCAAGTAAGACGCTAAAGACAAGTAAGTCTTTTGCATAGATAAGTGATACCATAGGAGGACAAATCATTAGTAAAGTCACCCAACCTTGCATAGCTCTCTAACATATCTAAAAGGGCATTAACAGCTAGAACCAAAAGGTATGGGTATAAAGGATCACCTTGATGAAGACCCTTATTCTTATGAAAGAATTTGCTAGAATTTAGATATTCTCTTATAACAATTTGAAAATTGATTTATTAAGTCATGATTTGAGGAGAAATTTTCTTAAATAAAGAGATTAAATCAGAAAAGATAATTTTGTTAACAAGTAAAAAAATTACAACTATTATTATGGTTAATTTATTCTAAATATGACCAACTAAATTTGAAATTTTTACACTACTTAAATTTGGTTTATAAATTGTTGAGCATATTTAGCTTGGACCTTAGGTCTTCCAAGTTTCTTCTCAATAAAGTTTTAGTGAGAATATCTATAGTTTGTAGTTTTGTTAAAATAAAATATAAATTGAGACTATATTTTTTTTATTTAGTCTTTTCTTTTATAAAATGACCATAGTCTCAACATTATTTTTCCTATCATGATGAACGAGATTTTTTTTAATGTTAATTGTAGTTTGATTATCATACCATACTTTTATGAGGCTTTCTATTGGGATCTTGAGTTTGTTAAGTGCTAGTTTTAATTAGATTCTTTCACAAATGTCATGAGACATTGATCTAAACTTAGTTTCAGCACTTTTTGGGCTAATGATGGACTTGCTTTGCCAAATTAAAAAGATTACTCCATAGGTAAGAACAATATTCAAAGATTGATTTTCATTATAAAAGTAACTAAGTTAGCATTGGTATAAATCTCAATGTCCCTTTTTATTTGCCGCTGGAAGAAGAGTCTGTTTTCTAATGTCATTTTAAGATATTTGAGGATTTGGTATACTATATTCATATATTTTTCGGTATGATTATTAATAAATTTATTTACTATATTAATAGAGAAACATATATTAGGTCTTATATGTAAGAGATATATGAGTTTTCTAATAAAGTTTTGATCTCTCTCTTTCTCTACATGAATACCTTTTAGCCCTTTCGGATAATCACATAGGATGTGAATGGTTTACATCTCAGCATTATTGTTTCTTGTGAAAGATCTAAGGCATGATAACGTTGCAAGACAACAAACCTTTTCCTTGTCCATGCAATTTCCATCACAAGAAAAAACTTAAGATTTTTGAGATTCATAATCTCAAATTCTTTGGTTAGGATTTCTTTGAGAACATGCAAATCTTCAATATAATCTCTTGTTAAGATAATATTATCAATATAGACTATTATAATAGCTAGTTATTTTACCTTTAGGAGAATGTTTGAAAATTGTTGTGTAAGTGACCTGATTTTGTAAGTATCTATTTTTCTTAATGATTTTTATAAATTTATCAAATCATACTCGAGGAGACTACTTGAAATCATATAGGGACTTCCTGAATTAATAAACTTTATTAGTATTGGTCTGTGAATCCAAACTTATAGAGATCTCTATAGATTTCTTCTAGTGTTTCATTTAGAAACACATTTATATTATCTAGTTGATGAAGAGGCTAGTCTAGGTTAGTTACTAACGATAACAAAACTTTGATTTTGTTGAGTTCGGCAATAGGGGCAAAGGCCACTTGGTAATTAATTCCATAAGACTGAGTTAAGCTTTTTGCAATTAATCGATATTTGAATCTTTTCATTCTTTTGTCTGTCTTGTACCATACAATAAACATTTATTACAACCAAAGAAATGTTTTCCTTTTGGTAACTATAAAAGTTTTCATATTTTATTTTTATCTAAGGCATGAATTTTTTCCCATAAAACATCTTTCCATTGTTGAACTTTAAGAGCTTTATTAATGTTGGTGGGAATGTAGATCTTATTAAGACAATAAAAATATGATGACTTGGTGAGAGCTCATTATGTAAAGTGAAATTATAAATGGGAAGATTTGTGCTTGATCTTATTCCTTTCCCTTAAGCAATACGAACATCAAAATTTTTATAAGATATCCCTCGAGATTCAAGGTTAGTGCTCCTTTAATATGGTAAAGTTTGAGAAGATTATGGAATTGGTTTAGCTTCTTGGACCAACTCATATTGTGTTTATGATTCAATTTTCTTTTGATTGTGTTTTCTTTTTCTTGGACTAGACAATAAATTACTTTTTGTGATAGGTTATGTAGAATTTGGATTTCTTGTTGGCTTGGATGAAAAAAATATGATTATTATTTCTATTTGAGGAATTAAGAAATGAAGTTTAGCTGAAGAGGGATTTAAAGGTGGAGGATTTTCATATGTTTCTTAAAAGTAGTATTCTTATTATATTATTCTTTTCATAAATAGCATTTTTGGAATAATAAGGTTGATTTTTTAATAAAATTATGTTCATAAAATTATAGAATTTCTTGATGATTGGAGAATAACATTTATAATCTATTTGATATAAAGAATATCTTAGAAGGATACATTTGATTCATTTGGGTTCAAGTTTGTTTTGGTAATATGGATGAACATAGACAAATTTAGAGCAACCTAATACTCTTTTTAAGGACTCAACAAGTTGTCTTATTAATCACATGTATAAATAATAGTAACTTCTCCCCAAAAGATTTTAAGTACATGAGTGGAAATTTGAAGATATCTAATAATTTCTAAAATATGTTATTTATTTTTTTAATTCCATTTCCTTTGGGTGTATTGACACATGAAGTTTGTTGAATTATTCTCTTGTTTAACTATTAATCCTTAAGAATTAATTTAAAATATTCTTTGGTAGTAGTAGTTTTTAAAACTTAAGACTTTGGATTGAAATTGGGTTCTAAGTCATTCAAGTGTGATCTTTAACAAAGGAAACAAACCATCTATTATTGGTGATATTGTTGATACCATGTCTCCAAACATCATTATGGATCATTGAGAATAGATAATATGATTTGAAAAATTGATTTGGATAAGAATGTCAAACATATTTAGATAATTTATAGGTCTCACATTAAAAAACTTAGAACATTTAGTTTTGAATAATAAAAATAAAAGTTATTAAGACACAAAAAGTTATTTTGACCTAATTAATATTATCATAACATAATTATATTATCATTATTATAACTAATAGAAAAAAATTTTGTTCCACATATTATCCATCTGAAGTTGTTTTAACTTTGAAAAGATAGAAACCTAGACAAATTTCAGATCATCTCTGATTCCAAATTCTAAAATTCACAATGATTTTTTGAAAATTTAGCAACAATTTTCTAAAATCTATTGACAGATAATACATTGTAATCTAAGCTAAAAACCAATTACTTAATGTTAAGAACTAAGTCATTTAAAAAAAAAAAGAGAACTTATTTTAGCCACCTTTGACAGAGATCCGTCAATAATATAGATGCTAAAATTCTTATATCAAAATCATAATTTTTAAAATAATATGATCATCAGTCATATGATTAGATGTTTTTAAAATCATAGCCCATGTTTTATTCTATTGGTTTAAACATATAAAATATTTTAGAAAATTACATTTTGTGTCATTAATCCATTACCAATTATTGTATTGGGATGTGCAAACTACGATGTCCAATTAATTATCTTTTACAAAACTTTTAGTTATTTTTTGTTAAATGGTGATGGCTCTAAAGAAGCTTGTTGTGCTGAAGGGACTTGATGTTTCTCAACTGAGACGTGATTTCCATGGCTATCAAAATTAGGTAAAAAAAAAAATTTGAAGTTTGCTGGTTTTCCATGAATCTTCCAACAATTTTTGCTAGTGACCTAGTTTTGGTTACACCAAGGTCTTCATTTTGTGTTTGATAGTCATGTGGCTGTTTTTGTGATCCGTTGGCTACAAGGTTGGAGCTCTCAATAATAATATTTTGAATATTGGCTTTCGATTCCAACATATTTTTCTAATGACTTTCTTCTCGACTTGCTTTAAAAAAAACTTGAATACTCAGTAGTGGTTTGGTTCCTAAACTTTGTCTTTCATCACATTAAGATTTTTATGGAGGTTGAGAAGGAAATTGAGTATTTTTTTGCTCTAACCAATTTTTTTATATTTTGCTGTTTCTGTTAGACAACTTTAATCATTTGGCTTGATCTTGTTGAGTTATTGCTAGTTTTTAGCAAATAGATTGAAATATTGAGTGATAATGAGCTATTTTTGGTGGATATCATCTAATATCCCTTCAATCTTGAAAGACTTAGCTGTGTTTTCGTTATCTAAATGTCTGTTTGGCTATTATCATATTTCTTTGGATGTTTTATATAGGAGAAATTTATCTTCAATATCATTATTCATGGAATTGATTAATCATGGCATAATCATGTTATTTTTAGTCTTATAGGTTTGGAATTTTGGATGTTCTTCTGGTTTTGGCTGTTGTACTATTTTGATAATTATCCTTGCTCTTCTTGCAAATAAACATCATCACCTGTGTGAGATAATTGAAGAAAAATTTGCTCATTAAGTATGTGTCTTATAATAAGAAAGAGGTATTGAATCTCAAAATGTTGTTCAAAGAAAGAGTTTTAATAGTGGAGGTGATCTCAAAAAGAATATTTTGGGTAAATCCAGATGAGGTGTTGTTTTTAGCCATGAAAACATACTTATACATAAAATAGTTCTTGAAATCGCAAGTATTGGTTCATATTTTCCCTTTGCAAATGCAATTACTTCAATCCCTCAATCGCAAAGATGTGATTATAGTAGTTTGTAAGTGGATGAAGGTAGGGCCCAATCGTTGTAGTTGTGGAGACCGAACGAGAGAGAGCAGAAGAGACAAGTTAGGATGCGAAAACAACAGAAGCCCAAAAGTAGACAAGATAGGAATCAGTTGTAGAAGATGATAAAGTCTGGTTGCAAAAAAAGATGGAAAAAAGAATCGCAGGAAAATGAAACAAGAAGTGGTTCAAAATAGTTGCAAGATGGGATGGGATAGATTAGTGCCACTATAGCTTCAAGGGATAACAAAAGATTTCTGTACTATAGTGCCACGATGCCATGTTGATTATAGAGAAAAAAAATCATGTTCTTCTCATTTTCATCACTAAGAATACAAAGAGAATATATAGTTCAAGTATGGGATTATTCTTACAATCCTAATTCGAGAAGAAATCGATCTAAATAAAGAAACTAACTTAAGGAGGATAATTTTTATAAAAAGTTATGTAAAATTATTATTACAATTATAAATATCAATATCAAATTTAGTAAAATGTTATAACTATTATTATAATTAATTTATTTTAAATAGGATTAATTAAATTTGAAATTTTACAAAAATCAATAATTTGGTCATCACATTGGTTAGATTAGTAGGGATTAAAGATTCATTTATTAATCCAACCAATAACTCTTTTAGGAAAACCCATTCTTTTTATAGCTATGAACAAAAACTTCATGGAAACCATGTCAAAGGTGTTATATCAACATTAATGCACGTAGCTTTACTCTTCCTCAAAATCCCTTATCAATTCATCTATCATTCATCATTCTACTAGCAATGCAAGTAGATTAATTACAAGCCACCAAGTTGTATATAAGCATTTTTAATCTATTTGCTAACATTTTTGTTATGAATCTATATAGAGAAAAGGTAAACAGGGAATTACGTCAAAAATCAGCAAAACCAACAGTAACAACCATCTTAGAAATAAGAGCCGGCACAGTGAAGTTTACAGCCACAAAAAAATTGTTTTAAAGGAAATCTTGGCAGACGTCCATAAATCTATTGCAGTACTTTGTCAAGCAAATTTATAGAATCTCTTGTTAAATCCATCGATACCAGGAGATCTATTTGGATTACTTCTAAACATCACCAATGTCAAATCCTTGAATTCAAACTCTTTATTTAGAAACAAGCTTCTTCATGTGATATGTGCTCATTATTGCATTAAAGGGAGAAATCAGTCCTATGATTAGAATTTAACAGATCCTGAAGCAAACCGCTGCCGTATCCTTGATCTCTTGATCACAAATTCCATGAATAGATATTACGTGATTTTTATTTGCTTGCTTTTCTATAGAATGGAAGAAGAACTTTGAATTTTCATCTCCCAAATTAAACCAATTATTCCTAGACATTTACCTTAAGATGGATTCATACCTTAAAAATACCTCCTCAAGCACATTCAAACAACACTTCAATTGAGTAATATGATTTCCATTATGATGCTCTTGCTACCTAGTGTCAGGATTTTACTTTTTAAACTCACAGACTTTTATAGGATGTCCAATAAACCAGGCGTATTATATATAATAAAATAATGTATCGTATATTAGTTTCGGATTTCCTATATATGCCTTAATGCATTGTTTGCCACAAGAGTACTTTATCTTATTTCAACTAAACGTAATATATGTAAATAGTTATTGTATGCTGGCCATGGGTGTCAGTTCTTATACATAGGTGGATTATCCTTTTCTATTGTATACTCTTTTGTTTTTGTTAGATGTATAGTATGTTGTGGGTAATGCACCGTGTGTTTAGTTCAATTTAACCTAATTTTTTACTTTTATTTCTAAGTTTGCCATCATTTTTTAATAAATATATTTATAAAATTACTCATTTTTATTGACAAACTTATTTTTATGCAAATTAAGGCTTTTTATGCATGCTCTTAGAGACAGACCTTTAAAATCTTGTTTTCTCATATGAGTTGTTCAAACATTATGAGGTGTAAGCTCTTGAATTTGCTCAGTAATTTGATTTTGAATTTTTATATGTTTCTGTACATTTGTCTCTTCCTAATACAGTACCCAACAAGAGTGTTTCTCCATTGATTCAAACCTTCGCCAATTTCATCATCATCAAGTGAAACTTCATTTTCAGTCATTTCAAAAAATGAAAGCCTCCCAGGATTGAAGGCCATGATTTATCCTTTATTTTATGGAACAGAACATTCTCTAGTAAAAAGAACTCAATTCAAAAAGTGAAAAAAGCTTTATAATCCAGTAAACCTCTGATTTAAATTTATAAACAATTCAGTTGGCTAACAGTAGCTCTCTAACTGAATTCCGTCTGGAAGCCAGGAACTGGAGTAATGAGATATCCTGAGACATCCCAAAATCTAGACGCAGAACCACTGTGCAGATCTTTCGCTCATCAATTGTCTTAATTTCTTATATATATAAATACACATTAATTTTAGGTGCATATACTCTTTGTGGCAACGGTTATACAAATGAATATCTTTTTCATTGTAAAATGCCATTATTTGCTAATATTTCTGGCAATGACGATGAAAAGGCCGGTCTTATGGCCACCCTAGAGCATTTTGCTCTGGATGGGGGTAGAATGATTTGAAGTATACAAGGTTTTATCTGAGCCAGGTATCCAATTTTTTATAAAAAAAGATATGCCTTTTATTGTGTTAAAATTGTTTCATATCATGCTTGTTTTTTGTTGGACACTTTTGTGGCCTTTTGCTAACATAATGTTTTGCAGGATTTGTTTTCATCATTGTGGATATTTGAATAAAATGAGTTTTGATAAAAGATTTAAGTTTAATCTTCTACGTTAGGATCAATTAAGAACAGATATATGCCTAAGCTTGTTTTATATTTGCCCAGTTTTGAAACTGTAGAATACATAACCTATTATGTGACCAGAATATGGATGGGATATGTCCACTTTGGTGTTCCTCAAAATTTTCCATATTCTGATAAATAATGGTCTATTTTGGTACTATGTTTCACAATGTTCTATTGTTCTATAGTTTAATATTTTCTATTTCAAACTCATTAAGGTTCTCTGTTTATTAGATAAGATTTCCTTAACCTGTCACAAATTTTTATTTCTTTGTATTCAGGTTCTTGCCTATGTGATGCATATGCCTTGGTTTTTCATTTAATTTTTATTGATCTGACAACTTAATCTTCTTCCTTTAGCAATGAATTCGTACATCACGTTGGTGACATCATTTAGTAGGGGCAGATAACTGGCTTTGATAATTGGTGGTCATGTGGACATCTCTGATGTTGATTCTTCATCGGATTGCTTGTGCATTTAATAACCTTAATTTTCCTGCCATTTTTCTTAGTTCTCATAGCTAGGTTTTATTGTCCTTGTACTATTTTTAAGTTTCTAGATTTGTAAAATGGTTTATGCTGTTCCTCCTTTGAAATGTGATATACTTTGAGAATCTGTTTGCCACTGAATATTTGAATATTTTGTAAGATTTTTTTTTTCCAGTCATACCCTCACTTTTGTAGAGTGACATCTGTTGGTGTATGATTTGGACCACACTGATAACCATCAATTGTGTTGTGTGTTAGTACTTTTTATAATCTATTCGGATTGTTGAACTTGTAATATGGAAGTAACATCAGATTTATGGTTGGTTAATTTGCTGTTAAAAGATAATAAAATATGACTGCTGATTATTGCATTGGAGGAGCAAGCATTTAACCCTGCTGTACTTCCACTGTCCAGGCAGCATTCTAGCATTATGCATATAAAAATACTGGAATGCTGTCATAGTTTTATTGTTTTCTTCATTATCTCTAATAGCTGCTTTTTTTCATTTAGGTTCCATTGTTTTCAACACCATTTGAACTCTTGTATTTGGCTATCAGATATGGTTTTTAGCAAGGGACTCCGTATGATTGCATCAGAACTGGTTACTTTGGAAGTGTGATGTGCCAAAAGACGTTGTGGTGATGTTCAAGAGAATACAAAGTAAATTGTTTTTTTTTTTTTTTTGAGTGCTATAAGATGTTTGTCACCTTCATTTATCCCAAATTTCACAAGTTACAAGGGTGATTAGGATGTCAATGACCTGTTTACCTTGGTGTAAACTGTTGGCTTGCTTCTGTTGACATGTTAACAGTTATTATATTTATTAGCAAAAGTTTGTCAACCTGTTAAAATTTGAACTAGCTTGATGTAAAAGATTTTGATAATGTTCGATGAGAAACTCCCAATTTGTAGTCATCAAAACAATAAGATACTTAGAATGAAAATGAATTGATTCATGATCAAAGAGCTAGAAGCATTAGCTTGTTAACCTTTTTCAAATTTTTATGAAATTTGGCCATTTAACTCCATGAAAAGTTCACATTTGATAATTTATGATTCTGGATGGATATTAGTATTAAAATTCGTTTTGGGACAACATAATATAGTTATGCATATTGTTTTCCAAAATGTTTGTCATGTTACTTATATTTAACTTGCACAAAGAGTTGTCATGATTATGTTTTGACTTTTTGATTTTAAATTAAATATTATATTGTTTACTTCAACCGTTTCAGTTCAAATAACCATAACGCTTTTTCAATTAAGTATACTACAGGAGCACTAATGCTGAGTATGATTCATGCAAGCTGTATGCTGTTTGTTGTTCCTATATTGTACTCATTAAGGAGTGTTCAAGTATTCTATGTCAACATTTGTGGTATTTTTTTGGTGTATTTCATTTGAATTATTATGCTCTATGATTAAATTTAATTTTTTAAGAATTTTAAAATTTTCCAGTATACTACATTTTTCCAACGTTGAAATGCAGTTATCTTCTTGCAAAAATTATAGTTTTAACTTTAAATAATTCAATGACTTACTGTTAGGTTAATTGTATATTGTATGCTTTAAGGTGGTAAACCTGTTTTTTTAATGTATGTTATTAATGATTGTAATACTTGATACTTAGAGGCTGTTAAATTTTGAACTTAATTTGTTTTTTTTATTTCTGATGGGTATTAGCATTAATATTATTTCCAGGACAACTCGATATCTTTGTGCAATTGATTTGTGATTATTGTCTGAAAATTTTATATATTAATTTTTATGTATATTTAACTTGCATGAAGAGTTGCTTTTTTTTTTGTTTTAATGCCCAATGCTATGTTTTTGTACTATAAAGATGTATATTTATTCCATTCTTGTAGTTTGTTTAGTTTAAAAGCTTATTATATGTGTTGCACATATACTAAAAAATAAAACAGAAGTAAACGTCCTGTAAACTGTAGTAAGCTTAAACAATGTATATCTCAAAAAAAAGTTGCTATCTTACCCCAGTCGTACTTATTGTGATTGTGGTCCATTTTATGTAAACTTATAGAGTAATTCAAATTCTATCTCTATATTATGCTTTTTTTCTTTTTTGAATTATGTGTATTATGTAAATTTATTATTATATTGTTTTTTAATATGTTGTTACAATTTATTGTATTGAAAAAGGTATACCTTTTTTAATAATGATTTTTTATGGATGTTAGAATGGTATGCATGGATTACATTTTAATGCAAATTGTAGGTCATAATGTCATACTAATACAAATATATAGTAAATTTTAATAAGTTTTATTTTAGATATTCACACATATTGTGATTTTTTAGAAATGTATTGGATGCATATTTACCATACACAAATTTTTATTGATATTTGTTTTTATAATTTACCTCATAGATATATATTTTAATTTGTTGTTTTTATATAAACTTAAATATATAAAGTTTATTTATATTCTCTCATAAATTGTATCCTTTTTTGAATTTGTTGTTTTTTGATAAGTTATTTCACTTTTAGTTGACCTTTTGTATTCAATGGGGTGGAGGGAGAAGATTGATTGTCTGGTTTATTCCTTACGTTGTACGTGTGCTTGTTCACTATCTCTTTGTCATCAAAGAAGCATCGTTTGGTGCAGAAGATTAGGGATTCCAGTATTTTAGAGACTGTAAGTTTCAGCATTTTCTTGATGTTCTATCATTCTTGCAAAACATGCCAATGATTACTAAGTTGGTTTCATTATGGAATGCTGAAAGCAAATGTTTTAAAATTTCAGATAAGGAATTTCCTTCACTATTGATGGAGCATCATAATACATTTGTTTGCCAAATTTATGTATTTACCGTGGGTTTCAAAGCCCAAACTTGATTTTGGTGTCAACATTTCAAGATAATAATATTAACCTATGCTTGAATCTGTACTTGTCAACAAAGTATAGTTTAGGCTGATATTCAAATTTATAATAAGTGAATCTATTTTTTGTCCAACAAATACAATGTTCCAAGGCTTTTAGTTAGTGCTTTAGAGGACTTAGGCAATGTTCAGAAGTACAACTGGTCTCCATTAGTTATACCCACCTAGTGAAGCAATTGGATTTGTACTCCAACTCGAAGAGCAACAAGAAGGCTTCTACACTTCCAAGTGCAGGACATGTTGCTCCTTTTGTTCAATCATTTATGTTAACTTGTTGTCTTTTCAGATCTTTGGGGAATGTTTTCTAGCATTTATATTGGTCTATGTTACTAAGGTCGCTTTTTTGGAACAATCTGGGTTATGCTTGCCTTATTATCCATATGATATGGTCTTCAAAGCATAATTGATCTTTTAACAATTTTTACATCGATTTGGAAAAATTTGTTTCATCTGTACCAGCACATGTACCAACTCTTGTTGAACCACAAAATGATTCTACTACCCCAGTACAACAGCTTAAGGTAGATGAATCTAAGTCAACTGTTTTGTTACTCCTGTAAAATCATCTGAAAAACGGTTTAAATTCAAAGATTGTGATGCATTCAGATTGCTTACTGAAATCCCTAGCATGCTATCCAACCTTCTAGTACATTTTGGCATTTCTATTTTTTGTTGCTGCGAATGATAATCAGAAGAATCAGAACATTACGTGGTGATAGTGAAAAATACTATTCGTCATGATCTTCAACAAAAAATCCTTGTAACAAACTTTGATCGTACGTTACACAATGCCTTTGAAGCTATTGGCAAAAATGTAGTAGAGTACAATGCTACCATTAATAATAATGAAATATCTAAAGAAGACATTGTAAAGGAAAGTCTAGTTTTCGTAATTACTAAGGGTAACGATGTTTTTAAGCTTCATGAGGTTAGCAAGGTACTGATTCAGAATATTGGCATGTTTACTTCAAAAGTTTGTGAAGATGTCAATATAGGTAATGTTGTTTGTGCTATAGCAATTACTGTAAAGAGTAGAGTTAAAAGAAAACTAGAAAATTTAGTCCTAAAGTTGTTCCTGCAAAAAAAACTTGTTGCTTCTACTGATGAGACTGTCACAGTATCTGTACTGTTACAAAGTGTCCAGAATTTTTTGAAAAGAAAAGGTGCTGCAAGAAGTTAATGTACTGATTGTAGAACTAGAAAAGTGAATAAGGTTAGGAAAACTAGTATATTGACTACATCCGTTGCAGGTTATTTAGTAGTTGCACTTCTTGTAGAGTCACACATCAATCTAAGTGCTGAAAATAAAACAATTTTCATTGTTCAATCATATCAAGAACTTGTCTAATGGAAATATCATGAAATTTATATTCTTTTGAATGATGTTCCCTTTATCTACTGTTTTTGAAGATGGTATGTGCGATGCTAAACATCAAGGCATTGAAGATTTACTGTAACCTCAACATATATCTGACCTTGCGATAGATGCTTATGTTGTGATCTTAAAGAAAATAGCTGAAAAAGAATGATTAATTTGATCAAGTTTTGCATGCATTTTGCTACAGATAATTATTCATTTATTTATCTATTAAAATATTAAGTTCCTTGTTTATTTATTTCATTGATATTTATTTTTTGAACTGTTTTTAGGAAGTTCATAAGCACATACTTTCAACCAAGTAATATGACAAATATTTCTTTTATAATGTTTGAAAGACTTATGGAAGTTAAGTATTGGTTTATAATTATTACTAGAGAAAAACATTTGATATTACTAAACTAGTAAGTTGAAAAGCATAAGTTTAGATTATTTGATAGTCTATTCCATGCAATACATGTTTAACGAGGCTAAGATATTATTCTCATGCATGCAAGCTCCATTTGGTGAAAGAATTGCCATTTCCAAAACTGCACAATATATATATTGGAAATATATTGATTAACAGTTCATCTATTCACACAATATATTTAACTAGTATCCTTCCTGTTAGTTATATTTATGTTATATTTATAATATAGTTTTCAATCTTAGAATTTTTTTCATTAGTTTTATATAAGTATGCATATTATATGATTTTAGTTAATCTCAAAACATCCTTTTATATTATTTATCTATTTATTTGATAATTTAAAATTTTGATATAGTTATATAAATTTAGATTTAAGATATAATTTCAATAATAGAGAAATTATGATAATTAGATGAAATATAATATGGATAATGAAGATGCAAAAAAAAAAATGTAGCAAAAATCCAATCGATGATTTGAAACATAATCACATGGAAGGTATTGGAAATAGAGGCCTACAACCGCTCTGGTTCGAACCGTTGAGATCCAACCATTCAAGGCTAGACTCTAAAACCCAAACACTTGAGGCCAACAATGCAAGACCTGATTTTCAAGCTCAATTTCTCGATGCAAGTGTTATTTAACAATTATTACTAATCCTGCTATGTCAGCAAAGACACAAACTTATCCCATGTAATTAAATCATTACTATAATGACAATCATAATCTCCTCATTTGTCGAATGATGTCAACGTATGTCATCCACTCTATTAATTATAAATAGTCTCTTTTAAATGCTAGATCTTGAAATGGGGTATATGGGCGATGCAAGTCAATTCTTAGATTAGAGAACAGCCCTTTTTTCTTTTTGAGAGGGAATTTGATGGAGGAGATAAGAGTAGAGCTCCTGCAATTAGATCTTAATTGAGATTTGATGCCAAATTGATGGCGAAGGAATCTCAAGTGAGATGGGGGTTGGGGTGCTGCTTAAGAAGGATTAGGATGAAGTGCAAGCTAGTTGCTGGTGGCATCATGGACAGCATACAATTCAGGAAGGAGGAAGATAAAGGGATTTCAAGTTGGCATGTTAGCAAGGTGTCAATTCAATTGACGGTGGTGTGTGAGTGGTTGGGAGATACCGAATTGATGGAGGATGTAGGGGTGTAGTGATAGTCGCTAGGTCTCATATAAGTTTTGACACCAAATTAATGGCAAAAGGAGGCATGATGAAATCTTATAGTTGGATCTCAATTATGCTCTAATACTAAATCGAAACTGAAGGGGTAGGATAAAGAAATCTTGTAGTGGAATCTAGGGTAGAAAATGACGATCATAATTATGACAACAACAGTTGGGGTAGATTCAAATTGTAACTCGAATATTTTTGAATTTCAAAACAATGATATGTATATATGTACAACAAGAAATCATAGTTTCAATAAAAGGTAAGGCCAAGCAAAAAAAATCTTTTTTCCTTCCATAAAAGGGGTTTTAATAAAATACAATGCTAAATTCTAGACACAAAAATAAAAAATGATGAATATATCTTTCTTAATAAAATAAAGAAAAAATATGTACAAATAAATAGAACTTTTAAAGGTTATATATATAACTCATTATAACTTATAATGAACTTAAATTGTTAAATAAATAAAAAAAAATTAATGAGATTCATTGGACAGCTCAACATCATACTCTTTAATGTAAACTATCATGCATTAGATTTTATAGCTTTTTCTGTTTGTTTTCATATTATTACTTGTAGTCTTCGTCTTTTGAGGATCCAAATTTGTTTGCTTTCTAATTTGTGATTCTCTTTCTAAAACTTTTAATTAAGTTTCTATTACATTTTTTTAATCCAAATTATATATTAACACATAACTTTTCAATATGTCATATGCATGTATCATTACATATCATGCAGTAGTACAGAAAAGTTATAGTGTACATGTTATGTAATATATGCCGGCTTTAATTTATATTTATCTTATGTAATATATGCCCGTTTTCAATCTTAGAATTCCATGTGAAGTATTTAATTTGAGTATGTTTATAACACAAATTTAAGAAACAAAATATCATTGTTGTAAATTATTTTTCTATGTTAATTTTACTGCAGAAGGTAGCTTTTTCACGTGATAAGTGCATATCTTCGTAGGTACTATTACAATAGTATGGTAATGGTACCAAATGACTATTCGTCTAAGTACAGTGTATGCTTATCCTATACTATTTTTTGTTTACTATTTAATTTATGTTTATGCTATACTTTTAATGCTGTGTTAAGCTGAGATTGTTTGCTTCCAATTTAATTTGTGCTGATAACATTTACATTACATTTAATTTTTTATCTTTGTATGTTTGTCATTAATTTTTTGTGAAATGCATACTTTAGTGGTTCTATTTTTTATGTATACACATAGAATGTATTTATATATAGACTTATGTTTTTTATTTGTTGTTTAATATTTTATGTGAACATGGTGTTAAAAATGTATAGCTATGCTTGTACACTCTTTTAGTTGATTAAACCCAAATCTTAGTCATGATAATTTTACGTAATATTATTTACTTTAGTGCATTTTCAATAAACAAGTAATTTATGCAGTTTGCTCACTCGTCAATCATCAATCTTCAAATGAAGATTGCATATTGTAGTTGCAAAATAAAACACATGAACTTAAGCAAAAAATTGGAATACACACAAATTGAATAAAAATAATTCTTTATCTTATAAAAGAATACATTTAGCACATAACATTGACATCAGTGATAACTACTGAAGTTTTTGAAAAAACTGGAATTCAAATCTAAATTGTTGTTTGTGTTCATTTCAAAAAGATGTCTATTATTGTTCTCTTGAACCTTCATGGAAAAGTACAAATGAATATAATTTGAAGAACACATGAAATGTGAAAATTATATAAAACATAATAAGTGAACCTTTTTTATATTGTATCTTATTGAATATTGGGTCAGGTGGAAAAATGTTTAGCTTCTTCAATTACAGTACATTGATATGTCTTGTTTTTCTTCATCGTTTTCTTTTCTGGAATGCCAATCACTGAATGTTTAGTCTTTTTTTTTCTTGGTTTTTCCCTTTCAAATTTTTTTGCATCTGGTCGATGAACTTCAAAGTATTTGCTTTGTTTGAATATAAAAAATTATATCAATTAGTTCCTCCACACAACTTTCTGGGTTTGCAATGTAGTCTTTAGGCATAGACTTAAGCCTTTGGCAACTTTACTTCCCCAACTTTATTCTATATCAGGTTGATCTAGCTGCAAGTTTGCTTGACTTGTATTTTTTTTTTATTCTATATGCATCTTTTGTTGATGCAATGTTTTGTTGGTTATCGTTATTATTGTTTTTGGGTATATGATGCTTTTTTTCATTATCTTATTTGAATATATGCAGTTTAAGCATTAAATGAAAGTGCACTTCAATTTTACTTGGTAACAAAATATCTTAATTTCTACTCGTTCCTTAGCCATCTTTACCCATTTGAACTGGCACAAACCCGGCTCTAGACACGAGTTGAGCCAAGTCAAATTGATAGTTTATGAGCCATGAGCAGGATCTTCGAGCCTTGGCTGGATTAACTCAAGCCAACTTGATCACAGTTCTCTATGTTCTTCTACATCTACTCAGATACGTAGAAACTTGCAATTGATATGTGAGAGTTATCAATTCATTTTGTGCAAATGTATTTGTTTTAATGATTATGTTATTGAAAGATAAAAATATGACAAAATTGGTGAAATTGAAATATGTAATTAAAATATAATAATGTTTGATAAAATATAAGTATAACATCTAATAATTAAAAATATGAAAATAATAACTTATGATATATAATGTTTAATTAAAAAGTTACTGTTAATGTCATGTTTTTTTAGCAGTTGTGACTGAAATATAATTTTTGAAATAAAATAATATTCATATATAACTTAATAAGGAGAACTCAAACAAACAACCAGTATGCCCATTGCTATGTTCTAATCTAACTCCAGAGTATGACACTTCTAACGTTGTTTATTTAGCATAATGCTAACTAAATAATAGACTTTGAGTTCCTTCTCAACTTCTATTTGTAAATAATTTTGAATCCACATATAATAAAAAAGTTGAATTTTTTTGTTAAAAGAACAAATTAACTTTCAATAAACTATAGAGGATAGAAAACTTTGTTACCATGCAAACTTCCTCACAATACATTTATAATGTCATGTACTCACACTGACATGGTGATTCATTCCAGAAATTGCCTACTATTATTATGAACTTTAAACGATCAGAACAAGAAAGTACTAAAATGTTAATCCTATTCCAATCCTAGTCCATGGTTTGCATTCCAAATTCCACTGTTCAAAGGCAATCTTCTGTGTTGTTTTCTTTGAAGCATTTTCTATTCTCTTTTAGTGTTCTAGGAAGTCTTATTGACCACTAAGGCACAATCAAAGCTTTAAGGGAAACGTCATCTTTCACTTGTTCAAGATTCACCAAACATTGGTTAAGCTGCTGCAGCATTCCAAGTTTCAGTCTTTGTAAGATCTTCCTTCCTCTGTAGATAAATGAATTGATAGAACCAACAAAAAAAACGGACAGCCTTCAATTGTACTAGGCTTGGCTTATGCCAAGTAGCCGAAATGAATCTGGACCGACGAAGAAGATTCGCTTGAGAGATTGGTGTCGAAAGACGACGACTCCCTTGTAAGCTGTCCTTGGAATGCCATCCTGGGTCAAACGAAGAAAAATAAACCATCAATCTAGTTGTTTGCACAAACTGCAGAGTGGGATTGACCCATGCTAAGTTTAATTTCTTATGAGGACACATATATGTTCACTTGAAAAAATATGGATGTTGATTACATTATTTATCTAGAACAAAAAACTGAAGTAAATGAAATTTGAAAAATCAGTCTGATCTGAACATGCCCAACAAAAGGGAAGTCGCACAAAGAAATATTAAGTATAACTTTTGCAGCAGATTTTGGATTATAAACCTATCATCATTTCTTTTATTTCAATGACTATACCTAGCAATCTTATATAATTAACCAAACAGACAAATCAGATCACCATTCAACAAGCCTACAATGGTTTATCAAGTATGACCTCTCAAGAATTCATAATAATTCACAATTAATTAACTGTGATATGGTCTTTTAAGATAATATTTTTCTTATCTTTGCTCTCCTGAAAAACTATTACATCTTTATCTTGGTCTATGAATTTGACCGCACCAAGATGTCATGTGCAATCCATCCATGGTTTCATATCCTTCAAAAACACACTTCTTCCAGATTGACAACACAATTGTTAAGCACATTTATGTTGTATGTATGAGAGTTAACTAACTAAAGAAGATTCAAGTAGTTAGAATAATGAACTCAGGAAGGGAAACAACTTCTTGAATAATTTGCTATCTAAAAGAGTATGATAAACTTGCTTCTTCAGAAGCAAATGATGTGCATTCTTTCCTCAAATTTTTTTTTCCCATTGCATTCTGCTTTAACATTAGCTATTGCTCGTACAAACAACCTAGTCTTTTTTTTTTTATCTGTAACTTGGTTAATAGGAACATGAATTACTATGCTTATCCTTCTCCTATGCAACAGGTTTAGTTACTATTTTACAAAAATCGATTGAAAACATGGTATGAAATTTCTGAGGACATGAAACCCAAAATTATCAGAGTGAGCAAAACATGAATGATGCTTAGAACTATCGTGTCAAGAAATAGATATTGGAATCATGTGACTTACAGAGCCTAGCAGTTATGAATATATAGGAGCTCAAGCAACTTGCATTTTGATAAGCTAAGAACACAAAGACTAAGAAGCATTCATAGGACCAACAATATTGCAAAGTTTTGAGAGCCTAAGAAGTTATATATTAGAATATATGAATGGGCATCTATTGAAAATATGTGTCTCATCAATCTTTAAGGCTTCAAATATTACCTTAACATCATATCAAAATGAACTAAAAAAAGTAGTTCTTGCCTTCCATTCTTGAAAAATTCCAAATTGACCTGCAATCCTTTCAAATTCTGACTGATCTCTGTACTGAATCTGCACATCGCCCTCAGCATTCTTTGCCTTTGACACAACATCCGGTTCATTGATTTCTGTAGCACTCATCACAGCTTTTGCAAAGTGCCTCGAAAACTTGCCCTACAAAGGAGATATCAAGAGGTAGCCATAAAGCATGCATCCAGCCATATTATTTCCAAAGAAACAATTACCTCCATCAGGTAGTTCAGATCCATTGACTTCCAGTCAACCTTTCAAGATGATCGATAACGAACAACAGCATATTAGAGAAGAAAATCCGAAGCAAGCACAACAAAATGCTTTCATAAGAATCTTTACCTACATGAATATCATTAAGTTTAATAGACTCCAGGTACTGCTTAAAGAACTGGCCCATGCTAGAACCCTGAAATGACAAGGTCTCAAGTCAATGCATTACATGTAATATCTTCATGAAAAATGAATTACATACAAAAATGATCAGTCAAATAATTTGGACGGATCAAAGCATCAAAATCTAACAATATAATAAAGTTTGGAATAAACATTTTAGTAACATTACAACATCATCAGAAAACTAAGACTTCATGGCTTTACAGCATTTTCTGGCTTCCAACATTTTGCATAGTTAAAAACAAACCAAATCGCCAGTTTAAACTTGAAAACATTTATTTTGATACCTAAATCACCTGAAATACTCTGGCAATTTCATTTAACTAGTAGAAAAAATTAAATAAAAGCATTTAAAATGAACAAACGGAGCTTTCAGCGAAAACATGGCCAAAGTGCGATGTACTCTTACAAAAGCTGATAGTGATCTGCATCTAATGAAGCTAGGAGTGGAGTCAAGGAGGAACCAACTTTTGTAGTGGTCTTTAGTCGATCTCTTTTGACATATTCAATTGATTATTTTGATTTTTTCTGAACATAAATCATTATATTCCAATGGTCAGTTCTGAAAATTAATAGTCTAACACATTAATATTCCACAACAAGCCACTAAAATTAATGCTTTCTCATCATCTCCATTAGCAAAATAGGAAAAGGTAGGGTTATTAGATGGACGGAATACAGAAAATATATCAAGATTCAGGATTTTAGGAGAGTAAATGTGGTTAGTTTGTCTAGTTATTTTCCCTAGAAAGAGCTCAAGCTGGTTTGGTGCCATTGTGGAGGATGTAAAAATTTGTTAGAAAATTGTTTTGAAACTTGTTTAAGAACAAAAGGTTGTTCGGTGTGAGAACCTAAGCATTTTTTTTTAAAGGAATCATTCTAAACAATAGATAAGCACTTCTAAAAAGTTTATCCAGACCAAAAAAAAAACACCTGCTAAGTGCAAAGTTAAGAGCAAGATCATGACCCTAATTTGCCTGGACACTAACTCTCCACTAAAATGTTGGTTAGCATTGGCACGATTGCAATGTAAAAAATTGTTAAGCTGTATTGATTTGTGCATTAATGTATTGCAAACCTAAACATGTTGTCATGGTACAAAATAAAAATGCGCTGCATAATGGTTAGTGTTAACGTTTAGTTTTTAATATATTATGAATTAAGCTACAAGTTAAGCAATTATGAAAATCATTTTTATTTCTTTAAGAAAAGTGTTGTAATGTGCTTATGTAACAAATAAAATTGTTGGTTCAGATAGGATTAGTTATTTGATGCTTGCAGCTAAACTTTGCAATTTGGAATTTTTTGGAATTAATTGCGCTGATATAGAAACACTTCAAGCTAGTCATACAACTCATGTGACATATATTTAATATTACTAATACATCATCCAACTCTTCAAGAAATTTTCTACCGATACCACTTTCAAGATTTCAAGAACATGACAAAACCACATGAAAATATAGTGCAGAATTAGTCTCCAAGGTCACTGCCATCACTGAATTTTTTGGTATTGGGAAGAGTTAAGAATTTTGATAGTATATTTGTGGTATAATTATGGAAGATAATAACATGCAAGTTTAAGAGAAATATGGCAATAAAATCCTTTTATTATATGAATCACTGCATATTAAGCAAATAAATGGATGGTAAAAAGCCACTCCATCTACTTTAGAAAGCCTTGCTTTAATGTTTAGCCTAACGAAAGATTGCTCCGGTTCACGGCTGGATTAGACAACTTTGCAAGTATACTCATAAGAAAAGCCTACACATAAATTGATTAAGACCTAATGGATCATCTGACAATCCTTTAATGAGCAAACTAAGGTTGGCAAAATGGAGCACCTGACAATGTTATCCTCTATTAAACATCAATGGCTTATTAAGCTATAAATGTAAAATCATTCCTAATAATGCTCCATCAAGTTTTTTCATTATTCAGACTCCCTTATCACCAGGAATAGATTCTTGTTTTTGTCTCATTATTACATCATCTTTAATTGTATGCTGAATGTGAAAGGATCAGATTAGTAACCCTATCTGAAATTCTTTTTAATTAAGGCAATTCCAACTTAATTATATGATTTGTAAACATGTTATTTTGCTAGATTCGTTCAGCTTTACATCCTCACCAAGGAAAACTTTAATTGTTAGAATTGTGCTTTGCAAGCCAATATTCTACAAAAGAAATCATCATATTATGTATTTGCTTTGTGTATCATAACAGTAAAAATTAGCCACAAAAGACTGATCTAATCATTGGAGTTGAAGATAAACTCACAAGAAGACATCATACAAGTTTAGGATTTTGAATTGTGTGTCAGAAGTTCTAGCAGTTGAACTGAAGCCACCCTGCCTCGAAGCCAATATTTTGTAAAACATATACTTACAGCATAAATTAACAATATAAGAAATCTAAGAGATTCTTGTAGGCATGAATATATAATCAAAGTCCATGATGAAAATCAAGACTCTAGAAGAAGTATTGTCTGGTCATCATTAGATAAGAGTTGATTTTGGGTTAACTGATTGCTCTAAAATTGATACAAAGATGGCAAATTTGGCAGGATTTTTTTTATAAATTTGATGTTAAATATGAGGAATTTGAATCATGAGGACTAACCACATAAGGGTTTTTTTGGTTTCTAATTTGACTTGTCAGTATTTAATCTCTGATTATGCAAAATCAGCAGTAACAAAATCCATCCAAGGAATTTCCTCTCCAACTTCTCATCACTTTCTCCTCTCCTCATTGAGCACTGCTGTTCTTCCCATAGCCACCAATGATCCTCCCGATAGTTGCTGTATGCCCTCTAATCCTGCCTACCACCTCTGCTAGCTTCATCCTAGCCCATTGTTGGTTTCATATTTCTACTGCAGCAAACATTATAATGCTCCAAAATAGTTAGTTTGCAACTCTACATCTCTTGAAGACTCCTTCAACTTCCAGTATTAGGAGAAAGAAGTTAGATTGGGGAAGAAAATGAAACCACAATCAAAATAACTGATTAAATTGTGCTTGTAAAAGATTCAAAGAGGATATGAGAAGTGGGAAGATCTTCAAAGTCTGTACTTCAAAACATTAGTAGTACCATATTATCCTATCACCTTTCAATCCCAAATTCCTCTTCTAAGTCTAGAAAACTTGCTTAAGACCAGTGAAAAAAGAGAAACGAATTCAAAATAACTGACAGAAATCTATGAAAATTTTAAGATTTCTTTGGTTTCTTTGATCACACGTTAAACTAGCTACACTCAAATTCTAGCAGCTGGCTTTAATTTTATAGGCAACATCACCCATTTTCTATCATCTTACAAGATGTAACCTAAGATAACCAAGCAAAGGGTGGCCAGCAAATAGGATCTCAAGCAATTCATCCACCTCAAGGTCTGGTAAAAACTGCTCAAGCTCCTTCAAGCTTAGGGAGGTAAGAATTTGGCCCAATCTTGATGCCAAATGGGCTTGATTACTCATCACCTCCCAAAGCAAAGATGGTTCAAAACAGTTTTGATCTAATCTTGAGAAATGACAAATTGGCTCAAGTATGGGATTTAATCCACCTTTTATGTAAAAGGTTATACATCTTAGTCATGCACTTTAGTCATATCATGCACTTTGGTTCAACTTCATATTCCCAACACATGATTGCTTAAAAAAAGAAACAAATTGATAACATGAGTAACTTTTATTGTTTGATTAGTACTACTTTCATATGCCCTCTAGCATAAATGAAAGAAAGCATCTTAGCAAGATCTCTCAAATGACATATTAAAAAAACAGATAATATAACAAGGATAAGTTCTATAATTTGATAAGTATTAATTTTGTAAAAATATCCTTCAAAATGTTATCCCTTATTAATTAGAATGGTTGTCTAATAGTCAAGTTGTCATTGCAGAACAAATTATGCATTAGTAATCCTCATTAGATAAAAACTAGCTATTTATTGTCCATGCTAAATCTAATGTTCAAATGCTATATAAGTTGTTTATTCTTTATTTAATAACTCCTCACATTGCTTACTAGATCAAATTTGTGCCACAAAGCAAGATACTCAAATAAGTAAAACAAAGCAATATAACAAATGGATAACACTCAAACATATCAAAATGTGTCATTAAGTTCAGAACAAGCACAATATGACAAATCAACAAATAGTGCACCAGCACCATATCACTTGAGCCCCGCATACTAAAAAGTTTGATAAGACAATATATAATCAATGATACTTAAGCCTTTCATTCTTTCTTCACCTCAAGAGAATAAAAATGTCATTTGTTTATATTATTGCAGCCTTTCCAACTAACCCGCACTGCAACAACATAAAGGCCATAAAAATGTAAAATCCAAAGATATTAAATTACTATGCATAGGGGAGTTTTGAGTTCACACAGGCCAAGTTCTGATGTATAAATGATTAGCATAAAATTTGATTCCATTTAAGCCAAGCATCAACGGGTTGATTTGGATCAAAATAACCTCTCATATTTTTAACATTTTTATTTATGTTGAATATTATGTCCATGTATTTCTCATGTACAATACATATCTAAATAGATCTCAAGCAGAATCAATCCAAGCCTATCCTTGCTCGAGATATGCTAAAAACCCAATTGTGACAAAAACTAACTTGCCATGTATGTCGTTCAGCACAAGTTGACTTCAATCGCACTTTCTCTTTTGAGCTAAATAAACAGCCTTATGTAAATAAAGCAAGGTTTTAAATTGAAAAATAACAAAATAAGTGATGTGTAACTTCATTTCATTTCTAATTTTTTAGGATTAATGATAAAAACAAATTTTATCGTTTTTTTTTGTACCATAAACTAGTCAATAGTCACACAATCACAGAGAGCATAATGCAAAAAAGCCAAGGCACATGAGTTTATCACAAACCATAATGTTTTGCTATCTAGTTAAACGACACCTACAATTTGCAATGTCAAAATAGACAATCACATGCAATGATTAACACCAAAATAATAATAACATCAATATTAGAGCCAAACTCACAATGATAAGTTTGTTTTGTGCAATATAATGCCAAATAAAAGCCAACTTACATGTTCACCAAAATTGTAGGTTCTACAAATTTCCGGACGAATAAATTGGCGATCTTTGCGCACATCTTTCAATCTAAGCCAATCATCCCAATAAGTATGGTAGTGTAAAGGAGATAACTTAAATAGCTAAGGATGGCATTATTTTTGGGACAATAAAGATAGGAATAAACGAATTGTAGGATATGCTTTAGGCCACTTCGGTGACAGCTCCTGCCATGTTGATTTTGATAACATCCATCCAAGTCCAGGAAAGAAATCAGATCGATAAAGAGTCTCTACACAAATATTAGGTCAGCAAGCAGCATGAAAAGGATGCCATATATGAAAAGAGATAAGTTACTTGTGCTGAGACTGCAACAAAGATAAATTACATAATCTCAAGCCTTACTAGGATCATGCACAAATTGCACTTGACCATTGTCATTCCAAGAAGAAACGGCCATGATTGACCTTAAAATGGTAGGAATTTGTTTTAAGCAACCAAATTTTAGAATAAAAAGATTAATGAAAACTCCCAATGATAAAGCAGATGAAGGGCCAATCAGAGAATTACTTGTCCTTGTTTAACAATTTGGCTGTAGCTTCAAAGTAATCAAAAAAGTCAGGTGCAATCTCCATGTCATCTGTTCAAAAAAGATAATAACAGTTAAAAACGAAATTTCTGAACAGTACAGTTGAAGCAAACATCCTTAGAAATTTACCTTCCAATATAATTACTCGCTCAAAATTATGTTTCAAAAACAACTCATCCAAGGCCCACTTGTAGTGTCCTGAGCAGATCATAGTGTTTAGAAAATAATAAGAAAGGTCATAAAGAAAAACAAGACATAAAACATACTTGCAATCTTGTAGTATGCAATTAACTCTCCAGGTCTCTCAGTATGCACTGGTTCAAGATCTATGTGCTGAACTATCATAATCAATTGTACATTAGCATCAGCAAAATTATCATATTGCTCTGTAAACAGTTTAGTCTTTCAAAATAATATTAATTTTAACTAAAGTTTTGAATGACCTTAACTTTATACTTGACATAAACGATTGATATTACACAAGTTAATCACAAGCAATTACATCAAAACTTTCCATGTAAAATGGAAGTTTTGCGGTAATATTTTTTTCATGAAATGCTCCATAAACATATCTTGTTCATTATAAAAAGTAATATTAAGAATGATGAAAGAGGTTATTAGCACAAAGCTTAGACATTTGCAATTGGTCCACACATTTTCCTATTTCTTCATAATTCAACCATCTAGCTAGGTTTTGACTAGATTAGGTAATTGTTGCCTCCCTTTCCAAAAGTGACCAACTCCAAGTGGCTAGCTCCATAACAGGCCCAGCTTCATGAGAATCTCTCCTGCTAACCATATAGCTAGAGCAATCGCATCATATTTGCACAGAATAAGGTGATTATATTGTATATTGGCCATTAGTTGGCAAAACTGATAATGGCAACAAGGTTGGAAAACGAGAATGAAATGACAGAAAAGCGACCTATGTAAAACTAGGAAATCGCTGCTAAAGGTAATTGTAGCTTGAGATTAAGAGGCATATTGCTATAAGATATGCCCAAGGTTTGAAACGAAGGTTTTTTAAAACATGTCCTGGAGGAGGCAATGTTAGTGAATTTCATACATTTCTCCTTTTAATTAAAAATTAGGTAGCATGCATGCTTGTAACAGATGGGTTCATCCAAGTGTGCTCATCACGATTTACAAGCTCAATCAAAATGAACAGGGCTGATTACACTAGCAGTAAATTAACATAGAAAAGACAGTTTTTAATTAACATGAAATCTTCATTGAATACAGATTATTGGTAATTTCAAGGGCAGGTGAAATTTGATGAGTCCAATTGTAGAACAAACAGCTAAAGTTTCATGGGCAGTAAAAGTTTCAGTAGATACTTCATCATGACTCCACATCGTTCATATTTAGAAAACCAAACTCCAAAAGAAAATGGAAATTTACAAATATAAAGTGATTTCCAAAAAAAATTGAAAGCTTGGTAATTTTAAAAATGGTCTAGAACAAGATATAAAAGCAAGTTTATAGGCTTCAAATTAACATATTTAAGCTAAAAGATGCAATTGGAAAGCTGACAGAATAGAGAATTAAGGCTAGATGAGAAACAATTCACAAATTTGTTAGCACTTTATTTTATTAGCAATATGAATGAAGTGGAGAAAGTAACAATATACATGCCAATTCATGAGCTGTCCTAGAGTTTCCCATTTTATTAGTTATTACAATTATAACCTTGCATCCTCATTGCACCAGGAATAGGATACAATTTATTCATGCCTGAACAGCATAATAATTGAGCCAATATTTACCATACAGTTAGCATTACCCTTTCCTTAGCAATAAATAAATCATCTATTCACAGTGACTCATCATAGAAAACAAATCAAGTGACATTAGTATGCAAAAATTCCATCGAACAACAAAATCTAAGGGCATTGAGGATGAGCGATATTCCAAAGCTGCAGCTTCATAAGACTGACCCTCATCGTGTACATGTGAACATATATTAGCATGCATGTGAGCTTGCTAGTCAAATATTATTGATCATTACAATCAACAAGTTTGACAATGTATCATAATTTACATTTCAACCAAAACCAAACGTTTCTTTTACCCACAAAAAAAAAAAAAAAAAAAAAAAAAAAAGCCCATTTCAATAACTCACTTCAGCAATACCAGATCAGTTAAACTAAAACTCTTTGAAGATGACAAAACAGAACATCAATTCAGTTCTCTCAGGTTATAAGGGATCGGTATTGACCAGTTCCAACTGCTACTAGATGAAATGAACCAGTTTTCACAAAGACCTAGACGCAGGAAACCTAATCGATCGACTCAAGTTGAATACGTAATGGCTTAGATCCAAGCCTGAACTGAAAAAGAATGAGACCAGATTGCCTTGGCTCAAAGTATTTAAGAATGTGAGAATTTGACTTTCTTTTAAACTAGATCAATTTAGGTCCTTTAGAGGATTCTCTACCAAGACTGCCCAACTATATAATCAAGGATGAAAAATTTAGGTGTTGGGCCAAAAGTTTTGCCCAAAACCCATTAAAATAAAGATAGGCAAAGTCATCAAACCATTCACAACATATAGCATTCAAAATATCACTGTTTGTCCACAAGAATGTCAGCTCTACAACTCATCTCTTCTGAAGCACAAAAGTGCAGAACACATCATAATTGATGGGCCTCGCATGGTAGATAATCTTGAAAAGTCTTCCAAAGAATCAAAGTTTATTTTTACAAAACTCGCACATCTATAAATTATGATTTTTATATCTACAGCTTATATTAAATTTTAGCACAAAAATCATTGAATTAAAACCATATATAAAATAATGCACCTAACTATCGATAAAAATATTTTAGAATTTTCAAAAAGCCAAAACACAATTCCAGCAATAAGTACTTGTTCTCCATTATGAGAGAATTCTCACAGCTTGGTGCACATCTGCCTATTTTCTAGACTGCTGTTGAAATTATACACAACTTCCCAAACATCTATGGCCCTTCTCAAATGTATGGTATAACATATATGCACCAAGTAACTACACCAAAAGTGCATAACATATCAAAGTGGGTAGGTTGTTAACATTAAGTACCTGCAGGTAAGTTATCTGACCATAACTCAAAGCTGTCTTTTTAACATATGGATTTGTCCCATCCTGTAAAAATGCATAACATTTAACCAAAACTAACCACATAGAAATCATGTAAACACTCTTTTTGAAGAATAAAGGACTATGCACCCCCTGTTACCTGGGATACAAAGAGGGGAAATTTTGAAGAAACTACACTATGATATCTGAAAGTTTGTTACAACACGATAGATCAGCCATCAAATATATGATTGCCTTTGGAAAAGAATAAATAAATAAATAAAATATTAAAGGGTGTATAAGAATGTACCATACTTCATCACAGATAAAATTGTTCTTGCCAGATAATCTGGACGATTGCAGGCCATAATTACAACAGCAGCCACTGATGTCTAAACAGGTAGGATCACAGACAAAAAAACAAAATCAGAGTCATATTTCAAATAAATCCGACTATGAAATTGATCAAATCAAAATGCATCTATCAATGGTCAGAACAGCAAGGTCATCTAAGATCATTTGATCCATGCAAACCTCTCCAAGGGTTACATTACCTCAGCATGGATTGATTTTCCTTGAAGGCTTTTTTCTGCATCCATATTGCATAAAATTATTTTAGAAAAATGAATGTTAAAATAATCAAAGCAATATATCTATTAGTAACCAAAGAAAAAAAAATTGACACATTTTTTAAAGCTACAATGAAGACTCATTACAGTCAACAGATCTATTAGTTATAAATTTCATGCTTATTCTACATGGATTATAATTTCCATAATTTGTTGTCCACAAAGGAGGGTAAACGTCTTCCTTAAAATTGATCTGAGCATTTTTTTTCTACTGATTTAACAAAGTAGAATCTAGAAATCCACACTAAAGAAGGTACAAATCCTCATTTACAAGCAATTAACAATTTATCATAAATATGATCTGAGTTTCTATTTAAAAGTAGTACATTCATAAGATATTTGAATTAAGAAAACCGTGCTAGTTCAACTATAGAATAAGAACAAAATGTAAACTCAAAATGAAGCATTTGAACAGCACTAAAATACAAAGTTAAAAACCATACTTTCAAGATCTCTAACTAGAACCCTTAGTTGGTCAGACTGCTCCTCATAACGTCTATTCATATCTGAAATTATTGGAGAATACACAAGTCAAACTTCATAACAAAGAGATAAATCTGATAAAAGCTCACTTCAAAAAGATATTTAGACGTATCATCATACACAATCCTTAAGATGGCATGTTAACGTCATTATGATATTATTAAAAATCAAAACATCATTAATCTGCATGAACCCAAGTATGCTGTGCCCATGCCTCAATTGAATTTTTCAACCCAATGATATTTTGAACTCCACGATAAAAAGAAAACAAACACTTACAAACATGTGTCATAAAGGAGAAAGCCTGCTAAGGGAGCTTCATGCATCCTATTTATACATGATTTTAGTTCCCACCCTTTTGGATCTCCTTATCTAGCCATTTTAACATGACATTCTCTACTTGATACATCCTTTTCCCAATCTCTGAACAAGCTGAGCTCTTCAATTTGATTTGCATGGGACTCTCTTGAAAACTAAATACAAAAATCAGTCAAATCTTATATTCATTCATGTTCTCCAATTGAAATCTTTAATCATGCAAATCACTTGGATGCTACTATTTTATTGACATTTAATGTGATGCTTTTTAGAACCTTTTTTTTTTCATTTTCAGGGAAAAAGGCACTGATTAATGCAAAGTAAAAAGGCAATGATTAATGCAAAGTTGATGCTCTGGTGTAATCATTAGTACAAAGAAGAGTCCATCTCATGCATATTGTTCATCAGTTTTGTAAGAATCATATCTGATAAAGTCTTCTAGGCCACCTTTCTTCAAGAGCAACCGCTATGAGAGCCTCGTCAAGAAGATGTGCCCTACCTTTATACTTATTCAAGTCTAAGAGCCAGACAATAGTAATGATGGCAATTTCATGCTAAGCCAGAAAGCATAAGTTCCATAAAAAATATGTTAGCATCAAGCAAAATATGGGTCCATTTATAAAATAGTTATTCTTTGATGTACAATTAAAATAAGGTACTGAAGCTTCATTTCCTCAACAACCCATAATTATGACATTCAGATAAAAATTTATGCATAAAAAAAATACAAAATACAGAAAAAAGAAAACAACAGTCTCTTCTCTGTTGCATGATTATGCAAAAGGAAATGATGTTACATTACTAATGGATTCAGACAACTAATTAAGAGACAGGAATGAAGACTATTTTCACCAATGTTCCAGGTTCCAAAAATACTAACAAAGAAGAGCAACATTCTTTTCATTTGTGGCAACATTTTGAGTGTCAATTTAGTAAAAAAAAAAATATTAAAAAAAAATGCACCTTCCAAATGAACAATTTTTTCTTGTTGGTTGCTGATTTGATCAATCAACAATCTCGAATGACTTGCACACTGGTTTTCTGCTTCAATCTGTTTAAATCAATGGAAATAACTGATGGTAAAAATGTAGAACACAAGGTTATGTAGCACTTGGAAAGGACAATTGTAAGAGCTTAAGAACTATAATCAGTTTATTGAAATATCACTCAAAGGCACCAGACAAAACTTACATAAATATATTTTTGTGAAAACTAAGGCCATTGGGCTATCTACCAATATATCAAGCAGGTAGCTACATGAGCATTTCTGTTACAACACGCAACCATATAGGAAAACAGTGACAAAGCCAATATTTTGCCGCTTGATTTTAGGTATAACGCTACTATCCATTGGATTTAAGGTACGGCATAATTTTTCCATGCAAATAATGATGATCACATTAAAGCAAAGGAAGAACTGAGAAAGAATGTAAATAGTACAACAAGAGTAGAAAATGTCATTAAATTAGAATGCTTCATATAGTGTGAATAGGAAAGGAAGTCATGCAAGTTAAAACTCATGTATTAGGAATTGGTTGCCAATCATGGTTAGAATTATATATTCAGTCCCTAGCTGAATAACTATAGATCAAGTTGTTTGTGTGATATATTCTTACCAGATTACGCATACAATTCTGATGAATTACATGGCCAGAGGTCTGTTAGACTACTAACACTAGAATTACAATAAATAGCACTCATATTGATATCAATTTTCTGGAAGCGAGATGGATTTGAAGGAGTTCAAATATCATAATAACCTAAAAATTAAATGAAGCACTGGTGCAAAGCTGAATGCTTAACAGCACAAGAATTTGGCCAAGATGAACATAAATCTGATATTTTGAGGACTAAAGTCTTCTTAACTTTAAAACTAATTCTTAGTCGAGGCAGCCTTTATGAAGCAAATTCCTTTAACCATTTGATTTCGTGCACAGACAATTAATGCAACCTACAATAAGGTATATATTGCTCCTCATCCTGGTGTCTCTTTTTTCAATTCCACCCTCTCTTTATGACATAACAAGCAATTCCAGCATATGTCTTTTACGATTATAGAATATCAATTCGCAAATCAAGTCCAAGAACACTCCCAAATATTAAATTCTAAAGCACAAATGGTACGTATGAAGGCAGTGCTAGCTATTTGTTTGTCAAAAACATAAATTTCAAAAATATTATAGGATAGATTCACTGTTAATAGACGGCCATTGAGGATTAAGCTGGCCTGCTCAATACAGGAGTCGTTTATAAACTCTAGCACTATCGGACACACATAGTCCTATCCCAAGATTTTTGTAAATCAAAGAATTATTATATAAATAAACTAGACAACACATTGGTTGGATTCATGAGCATCACTACATATGCTATTAAAAGAATTCGAGATAATAATTACCAAAACCTAGTTACTTACTGCAGCTTCCAAGCGCTCTGCGTACTGAGTTTGTGTTGAGAAAAGGTGTACCTGCAGATCAACGCAGTCAAACCATACTAACATTGTTTTTACTTTATGAGGAGAAAAGAGAACTAGTGGTGGAATTTGAAAGGAGAAACAGGAAAAAGGAAAAAAAAAAAAAAACAGTACTCTTCAAAGTGTTAGCCGGGTATAGGAACACAAAAATAGATCATCGGAAGTCAAGGGAACTAAACCTGAAGCAAAATGAATGACACCGCAGCAGCAACGAGAAAGAAGCGCGCGTCGCAGAGATTCATTGCCATGATCGGTGCCCGCTTATTGTGGAAATGAGATGGAGGTAGCACAGACGTCGAGAAGGTCTTCCGATGACCAGAAAGCTCGGTTATTGGGTTCCCTGCCGCTTGATAACTGGGGAGCGCTGGCCGTCGACGGTCAGTAGAACGCGTTCTTCGATAAAAACTTCTATAATTTTTTATTATATTATTTTAAAAAAGTAATGTTAAATATACATCATAAAACGTTTAATATTATATTGGTTCATAAAGTTTAAAAGATAATCTTTGATTTTAATAATTTTTTTCTACTAAAAAATATTGAATTATGTTATGCATTTTCTTATTTTTACCTCGTGAATGCTTATTCATTAGAAATACTACTCTTTATAAATTAAAGTTTATCGTTCTTCTTTATTATTCTCATCTCTCTATCATTGTTTAAATTTTATTTGTTTTAATATTCTAATTATTATAATTAAAATTTACAATGTTATGTTTAAATATTTAGTAAATTATTTTTTGAAACTAATAAAAAAGATTATTTAGGATCCACCACCAAATTTTGAAATAAAATTAAAAAATATATACTATCATTCAATAGTATAAGGACATCAATTCTTACAAAAATCATCACTTTCATTAGTAGCCCAATAAGGACTCTAAATCAAGCTAGTCGGTCTCCATTATGTTGGACTATTTTTGCAATCTTGTGAGCTATTAAGTCAACCCTTTATCTACTTAGCTCAATCTTACATTATCTCCCTAGTTGTAGGTTTAGTATAATTTATGTATAGATTCTTATTTGATAACATTTTAATGAAGAGTGAGTCGATTACATCATGCAAATATTCTCATTCCAATGTCCCATTGCAACATTTGGGTCATTATCACATTTTGGGCATCTCCATTTTGTGGTTATATTCGTCCATTAAAATGGTGCTAAACACCATTGCTTATAACTATCACCTAACTTGAGGTCCACTTATATTCTATTTGATTTTTCACTATATAATGTCTTTATCTAAGTTTGTTCTAATTAGAAATAGCTTTAGTCACCAACCATATAATCAAATAATAAAATTGTAATTATAATTTTGTTTAGAAACTTAAAGATTGTGTTCAGAAAATTACATGCAATCTAGTAAAATCTAATCTATTATAACAAAAAATTTATTATGAGAAGTTCTTTTTGTTTTTTTTCTAAATTTCTTCTTTCTTTGTCATTCTTGATGTGTGAGAAAATCGGGTTCTCTTTTGCTCACTTTTTATATTTTGTAATCTTGTTCTTAAGTTTTCAATAAAAATAAGTTTTTATTATATTATTATGAGAATCAAAATCAAAACACACTATATTCTTAATTCTTTGATTATAAAATAACTCAAATATGAGTTGTCTTACCCAAAACCTTCAATGGATCACCCATCTTTGTGGTAATAGCTTCAAACTTTTAATGGATTGGAATTATATACTTTGATAAATAAAATTTCATATTCAAATCATAAATTGTTATCCTTTTTAGAACTTTTTTTACATTAGTTTTAGTTTATTATAATATTTATATAATATACATTTAATAACTATAATAATACCTATAATGTAGTTATATTATCTATTATAAATGCTTGTAATATAATTGTCTAATCATACTTCTAGTAGACTTACAAGTAAATACCTATCTAACATTTGTTTCATTTTTGTTTATAACATTTAAGTCTACATCTCTCAGTATAATAAACAAATGTATAATTGTGTCATGCATATAGGACATTGATGACCATTTTTTATATTTTATAAGACTTAATCATTTCTTATAATGATAAAGTCATTATTTTATAATTTATTTATTTTTGATATGTTTAGACATATCTTAAATTTTATCTCCTTTAAATCATTATTCTTTAAAGTCAATAATAATAATATAAACCTTATAACAGAGCATCTTAACCTTGATGGGTTAACTTTGTCCCGTATCATGTATATCCTTGCCTCGTATATGCATAGTAAAACTGTGTAAATATAGATAAGCTATCCTCACCCTAATTCGTCTATCCTATATCATATATATCTATAGCATGTGAGATTATAACATAGTCTAGGAACATTAAAGGATAATATTCTCAGGGATATATCGATCATTTTTTTTATTTTCTTAATTGATAATTAGGCATACAAGATATTTATATTCTAAATTTTCTTATCCATTAACTTCAAATTTTTTTTATTATATTGCATGCCAGTATTTTTATTTTCTTATATAACATCTGAGTATATAATGTGATAAAGGAACAACATGTGCATAAGATGTCAAACATCAAATTGTTATAAAAAATGACAATCCAATAAAAAAAATCAAATCATTAATAGTTTTATATTAAAAAATAATATCAATAATATTATTATATTTTTCATAAAAAATATCATTTTATAAATTAGAAAATAGTTTACTAGTATACTTATATCATATTTATTAAATTTTCTTAACTGAACCTGCAAGTTTACTTCTTTTTCCAACCTAAATCTTCTCTTGATTTTTACATTTTCATGTAAATATAATGGTTAATATATATCTTCTATGTGACATATTTAGTAAATAATTAGAATCATATTAATTTGTCTTAAACTCTTAAATTACTACTTAGGATTGTACTTATATAATTCCCTTATTATACCATACAACTTGATAAAAATAAGTATTTTGAATCATATCATACATGTACGATATCATGATCATACTGTTCAATTCCAAAAACCAACACTTTGTTACTTATATTGTTTCTAAATATACCCTATGATCATTAGTATCGTACCATATGATCTCAAAATTCTTTAGCATAGTTCTTATTATTAAATAATCATCTAGTATAATACCTAACATTGTATTATATAGTTCTCATTCTTTCTCCAACTTACTACTTTTGCCAACTAATCATACTACCATGATAATCCAATCTTACCATATAATCAATTCACCATTCCTTTCTTTATATAATATGATTTTCTTTGATAATATCTAACATTTTTCTATTAATCTATCACCAAGACATCATATTTTATGATATTATTCAATATATAAGTTTAATCATAGTTTATTATCTTTTTAGATGTAGTCATTTTATCTATAACTCTAACTGATAATTAGTGTGATCAGGTAAGTCATATTGTGTAATCTTTCATCTAAGTCTCCTTATATGGTCCTTTTAATGACTTATTTGATGTCTTAATTAAATCTCTATTTCAATCGTACAACACAATTTAATGTATTATACTCATATGATCCTCACCACTTGACCTTTTAACAATTGAATGATCATTTCATACAATCTCCATTATTGTACTAGTATAACTATATGATTATGCCACAACTTTATCATACAAGGTCGATGCCTATATTGTATTTGCATGATAAAACTAATAGCTCAACATATTGTATGGATGTAATATTTATATTGTCCTTTTACACTGAAATTGACTGCTCAATCTATAACTTAAATTGTCCTCATACTAATATAACCCAAAAAATCATCTAGTACGATTATCTTAACAATCCTTCATCATAGTATTTCAATTCTTTATTCTTTATAAGTTTTTGATCACATTATATAATATAGACATACATACTTATGATAATATCTAATAACTCTTATTCTTTATCTCTTAAATTCTCTTCGTACTAATAACCTAAAAAAATCATATAATATAATTGTCTTATACAATCCTTCATCATAGCATTTTGACCCCTTATTCCTTACAATTTTAAACTAATCACACCATATTATGTAAACCTATGTACTTATATGATATGCATCAACATCTAATAACTCTTATTCTTTATCTCTTGGGTTTACTTCAAATCACAACCAATTCATTTTATATCAAATCTAAATCAACTTAAACCTAGTTCTTTTCTTGTAGCATGACTATATTTTTGTATTTGCATAAAGTCAAAGTAAATTCAACAAAAGAATTAATTTAAATGCTTATCTCTTTTAATTAGTTATTGCTTGGAGTTTTTTACTATTTCGTTACTGTAGTCTTTCTCCTCCTCCTCTTATAATCTCCTCTTCGAGTTACAACAAAGATTTTCCAAAGGTTTCATAACTTCTTCTTCTTTCTTATGATTTTCTTTCTCTACTCGAGCCTCTTTTCTTCTCTCTCTCCTCTGGTTGCTAGAAATCATAGCACAATAATGATGCCTTGCTTGACAACACCCTCAACTTCTCTTGTTTGTTCTCAACGACACTGCTTAACTCTTTAATGGTTTTCACACACGAGCTCTTAGCCACCTCTACTAGGATAAACCTTAACCTAAATTTTCCACCTTCAACTTTTATAAGTGTATTAATAATTGGTGTGATTAAAAAAAGCATACATACATTCGAATTAAGAGCATGCAAAATGAAAAAAATAATTCTTTTATTCAATTATTTGTACCACAATTATTTTGGTCAAATAATTATCATCAAAACACACTTCATCATTATACTAAGTAGTCATAAGAAGCCAACAAAAATCATAATCATGAAAATTAACATTATACCTCTCCCCATGTTTTTATTCATAAATCTATCCTTTGACAAACCAGTTATAACTACATTGTATTCTAAATGTGTGAGTGATGATGTTCACACGATGGAGGGCGAATTATGTAAAAACAAACTTAATTTAATTTGAAACATAAGATTAAAAATCATTGTAGCTATTTAGCTTTATAGATTAATTATCTACTCAAGTAAATTATGAATTGCATCTTTTTAAAATAAAACAAGTTACTTCAATAACTTCAAAATAATTATAATAAGTTTATAAATTACAAAAAATTACTTCAAAATTCTAAACAATTTAAGCTCTTTTTCTTAAAATGATTACAAGTGTGATAGCAATTGCTTAGAAATAATTGATTAGTATTTGAAATATTTGTACAAGTATAATAAGCAACAATAAATAAATATTTGTTTAATATAATAACACTTAAAATAAGTTTTAAAAAGGTTATTTATGTTAAAAATTCTTTGAGTGAGAATGCAAAAATGATAAATAACATAAGCTGATTTTTAAGTGATTTAACAAAACCTTGGTTTACATTTATCTCTAGCTAAATTGTTAGACTTTTGTTAAAATTTACTCTCATTTGTCACAGCCACTTGGGATAAACCTAATACAACCATCCCATTTTTGCTACAACCAAGTAATGATCAGCCCAATACAAATCTATTCTCTTTTTATCAAAATCGAGTAGGGATCAATCCCACTTACAAGAGCAACAACTTAAACAAGTTTTATAACACTTATACAAAGTAATCCATATAAAGTCCTATATTATACATTTGAGAAAATAACATGGCATAAATCTAAATATTATGGAAGAAATTTACTAAAAATATGAGCAACTTTGATGTAACAAATGAGTAAATAATACCTAGAATACAATAGTAATAGCAATAAGAATAAGATGTTTCACACTTTGAAGCTTAACCCACGTTTATGTGCTCAGTTTCACTTGTAAAAATACTTTGCAATTAATTCATTCCCTTATTTTTTTTGTAACACATTCCTATTTATATCACACAATGATAAATAACTAATTAAAGAAGTTATAATAGTTAAAATCTTATCCTTGAAAAGATCAAAATAGCAATTATACTCTTGGGCTATAGATCACACAAGTTGATAATATTATCCATACAATGATGATCTTGATAATGTGCTTATATGATAATTTATGTTTATTAACACAAACGTATTTGTACTTATAGGACAATGACATCATATTGTATGAATAGAATAGGGTCACTCATACCAAATTTAAGCTTTTGAGAAAATCTTGTATAATGCATGAGCATATAATATGATATGTTATGCATGAAGCTTGCAATGAATAAATGACTAAATCTTTAGAATAAACTCTTATGTAAGTATGAATTGTACTGGTATGATAGAGGTGTTGTACATGTATGACAAAAATTGATCTAAAATTTGGCTAAGTCTTAGAGCACGTCTGATTTCTTAGATTGATTGTATTAATTAAAACATGGATCTTCACTATATAATACACATTTTCATAAGAGGTTAAACTCTTGAGAAAATATAGTTTGTTGTGATCATACATTACATATACTTGTATAATACAAGTTTTACTTAGATCAACCTGACTAGAAACATGAATCATATTCATATGATTTATACTATCATATTAGTATGACAATGACAAAAGTGTACGAAACATTACACATTAGTATAATTATAAATATTTTTGTACATCCAAAAAAACTATTAATAGTGGAACATATTAATAAAATATTACTATCATTATAATATGATAATTAAAAATCTAAAAAATATATAAATTAATGATTTAATATTGATCATGCTAGTCTAATGAACAAATTGTTCTAATACTTGTACAAAAATTGTTAACAACTAAATATACTTATATGATAAATATATCGTACACATATATTATTAAAGTATGATTATTCAAACACATACAAGTATACTGCATGGACTTCCTGCTATAGAGAAATAAGCGATAATAGATTGAGACGTATTTTTATGATATAATTATTGTATTAGTACAACTATAAGCATTAAAAATTGTTTATATCAAATTCTTAAGTGAATTTATTATTACAAGAGAAAAAAATTATATTATAAGATATATAATGCTTATGGATAACATATGTATCATACACAACCTATCCCGAGAGTAAATAAATGATGTACTCAAAGGAAACAATCTCATACTCCTAATTTTAATAATAACTCTACTCTCAGAGATAAAATAAATCATGTATGTGGCAAATACTCATATGACCTAATGCACACTTCTAGTAGATTGTTGTGTTGGTAAGCATAACTATATGATGAAGTTATCATACTTTAGAATGTCATGATGACTCTAAATCATAATTGAGATTTTAGGCTAAACAACATATCATCTGATATGATATTGGATATTATATTTTATGATTATTATGCATACAACAATAGGGCTTAAACAAGTTTTAAGTAGTTTTTAGCTAAATTCTCTTATATAAAAACTCAAGTTAAACTTATAAAAACTTATAAAAACATAAAGAATGCCTTAATATAATTTTAGAGATCTTGATAACTTAAGAAGAGATTTAGTAAGAGATGCATTAGTTTAAATATATAATATATTTTTAATTACGTCACATCAATATCAAGTAGTAAGTTTAATAATTTTAATCTAATTTAAATTTAGATGGTTAGCTCCAAATGAACAATCATTCAACTAAGAGTTATCACAATAGTTTTGAAATTTATAAGTTGAGCCAATTTTGAGCAAGATTATCAACAGTCTTTGGCATGTCCTTACATATAGATTGCACTATAAAATACTTGAAAAAACTCTCCAGTTAATTATTTCATGTTTATTTTTGATATGCATGAAATGAAATTTATTAAAAAAAACTATTAATAAAATTAACATATTAGTTTCATTATCTCTAAAAAAGTTGTGTAATAATCAAGGGTGTAACATAGTGAAAGTGTCAAACTTATAGATCTATCTTAACACAATTGATTTTTTATTATTTGAATATCTATCCTTCATAAATGGGTTTTAATCTAAGTTAAAATTTCATAAATTATAAATCTACTATGAGTGAAATTTTCAAAATTATAATTATATCTTGAATATTTAAAAATTCATTATTAATTCTTTAGATTTACAAAACCTATTTAAGCTTATGCCATTCGACTCATCTCTTAGAACTTTTTTATTTATATACTCAAATAATATTTTTGATCAAGTTTGAACTAATTACATATTTTTACTATATTATTATTATTTTAATATATTTATGTATAAATAATATATTTTAAAAAAATTGATATGATCAAATTCATCCATACTTGATCACAATTTTATTAGCTTGATTCTAAGACATTTTGATCAGGATAAAAATGAGAACTATTATAATTTTTACCTTTCATAAAAATTTCATCAAAAAATTTAAAAAACCTAAGTAATGATTGATCATATCAACCTATGTTTTTACAATATTCTATTATTTTATTATTATTATGTATAAACGATATATTTTAATATATTGTCTTTATTATTTACAAACATACATGATCATTATAAAAATATGGTATTCCTTAAGATGTGAAAATAAGAATCAAAATTAACTCTAATAATGAATCACTAAGATGGAGGAAATTAAAAAAATAACATCTCATCCACATGAGCAGAATTGTTCTCCCTTACTCGTAAGAACGAAATACAAACATGAGAAGTGATTATCAAATTTTTTTATTTCTCATATTCACTAATGGAACAAATAACTACTAGTGTATTGTTCAAATGGTTTCACATATTTACTAACTTCTATTAATAATACTCTTATAAATATAATTTTAATATAATGATAATGTATATGAACTTATAATTATAATATATTTTCAAACTTATAATTAAATATACATAAGTGTATGAATAAACAAATTTGTATAAAATTACACGTTTTTTTACAAAGAGTATATGTGAAATTTACATATTAAGAAAACATATTTTAGATATACATACACTTAAAATGAATTTCAATAAAAGAACAACTTATGTACATTTTGGCATAACAAAACATAAAATATACTTATATAATATACTTACATGTTTACACTCAGCATATGATCGCTATGGTAATAATTTAATTACAACATATTGTAAGTATATTATTATCATAGTATATTGTTAAAATTAAAATCTTATGCAAATTATATGTATTATCAAATATCTTTATTGATAGAGATTTATAGATTATTGATGATACTATTAATGTTTTAAATGTGATATGCATTAATGAACTTGAGCATATAATCATGGCATGACTTGATGCTTTTGTCATATTTATTAGCTAAAAATATATTTTTTTGTTGAGTCCATATTTATTATGTTTTGTATATTTATTTTGTTACTTTTTTTATGCATGGAGTTTTTTGTTGTTGTAGGTTGAGTTGTAGTTTATATATTTGACTTTTGGAGCTTGCTTGGCTTTGGCACATACAACAGATAGTCAATTCCTTATAGTTAGGTGTTTGATCTTTGAATTGGATGAGTAGCATTCCATCAAATGACAACAACTAGGAGTAGAAATTAAGCTCTCTAAGAGATTTAATGCTTAATATAGCAATTAGATGATGGAGATATTGATGCATCTAATTTGTCTTCATCAAATTAGACTTTTAATTTCTTATTACTAACATTTGATTGGTTGCAACTGTATATTTTGAAGTTTTGTATTAAATCAAATTTTTTGAATTATATAAGTATACTACGAGTATACTATAAGCACACTATAAAAATAGTTTTTGAAGTAAACTTAGATTAATGTACTATAGGTATATTGCAAACATAATATAAATGTATTTTAAAATAAGTATATTTAAAGTATATTTATGAGTATAATTCAAGTATACGTGTATTGTAAGTATACTTTGGAGTAAGAACACTTGAACTAAACTTGTATTAGTATGCAATATCTATACTCAGTATTGATATAAAAAAATTTAGAAATAGCTTTTACTATAGGTAGATCATAAAGTTAAGCATCATTTTAGTGAAAAGGCAACTAAAAAGATGATTATTTTTGTTACACCCCATTTTTTTCCTAGGCTGATTTTTGGCATACATACATTTTTTTTTTTTTTTTTTTACATATAGACAGCTCAAATCGTCCCATACCAACCTGAGTAGCCTACGAAAAACATAGGATATAACGCATCATTACACACCTACTTTCCTTAACAATGTGGATCCCATCTCCCGGGTACACCGTCAAATCAGGTTCATAACTCCTGAATTAACAGATGGACTCGCGCAATGTTACTCCTGCTAGACCCAATACTCCTAACCCATACCGATAGGAGAACCGGTCTAATAGAAGTCTGAACCCCCACGGTTAAGTTCCATAGTCATGTAATGACCTCACCATCAAAAATAAAATACATAACATCCTCAGATAAAATATGGCACTCCACACACTATACCACCAAGACAATAAAGTAAAACAGTGAATGGAAACTACATCACATCACAAGAATAAGATCCAAGTCCAACAAATACAATATCATCCAACTAGATACATAAGTCAGAATCACCCTCACATAATACAAGACATAAAAATAACAGTCTCACTGAATACATCCAACAGCAACAATCAACTAACCAGAATGTCTCGGATAATCACAGATCAGATCTCCTCCACTAGCCTACTGATCACGATCCCACCTAAAGCTGGGTGGCGTCAAGTCTGCCGATCCACTGGAAAAATATAGAATAAAAAGGAATGAGCTACGCCCAGTAGGAAAGACAGCTAGTAAAAACTCACATGCAAGAGAAGGATAATAGCAAGAGTATAGGAATACAGCATAACAATGTAGGGTGGAAATGCACTCTCAGTCCCAGACTCCGACCAACCACAGTCACCCCAGTCACACCAGAGTAGCTCTCCTCTGGGCTTCCAGGTAGCGTGCCAGTGGGAACGCCCATCTCGAAACACGCATGGCGCCTAAGCACCCGACACCGCAGCGTCTCTCGTCAATCAATCTCCTGGAGACTATAGACAAATCCAGTCACAAAATCTCTAGCCAACGTGAGACACCCCTGCCACCCTAAGGCGCGCAGGCCTACACACTTGGCTAGCCACTGCGAGACACCCCTGCCACCCTCAGGCGCGCAGGCCTACACACATGGACCAGGAGAGATCGACTCAGCCACCGTCCCAAGGAGTCCTCTACCAACAACTTCCATAGAAGCTCACGCCCCTACAGTCATTGCCAATCTCTAACTCCAAGATCCGGCAACATGTGTCCAGGTACAACAAGGCGCATACCAGTCCACATGTATACTGTGGAAGCTAAGTCTGAACCGCACAATTACCTACCACAACTACCCTAAAACATCATATAGGGTCTATAGTAGTCCGGTCCAGCATGCCAATCCATAAAATATGCCAACACTGAGTAAACTGACTCAATCCATGTCAATGCCATCCAAGTAACATAAACTGTATCGAAATTCTGACTATTCTGGTAACACTTACCCAAGTGTCACACTTCCTTCCAACTGATCTAGTTGTACTGAATTTATGGATAATTTCCAACAGTAACTTTCAACTTGTCTATGTGATTTCCCTAAATCACCTTTTTCTCGTTTCAGGAAATTTTAAATTTCAACTTCAATTTCTGCCCTTTATCCATTTTCCGAAATTCGGAATAAATTTCCGAATTTAAAATTTAAATTCCAAAATAAATTTCCGAAAATTTAAATTCCACATATTTTCCGAAAAATTCGGATTAATTTCTGAATTAAGTTTTTCCTCCGCCGTTCGTCCGCGCCCGCGTTCCGCTGAACCGGGTTTCGCTGCCGGTTCGGAAAACCCGCGCTGAACCGCGAACCCACCGGCCGAACCTTTAAATCAAATTTTCCAGCCGGCGTTTAGTATTTAATTATTATTAATTATTAATTAATTACAATTATTTAATTAACTAAGCTGAAATTAATCTAATCCATCTCCTTCCTCCGCCCGGCGCCTGCGAAACCCTAGCAAAATCCGATGTTCATACTATCCTAATTTGTCAATAATGCCACTAATTTCTAAGATTCAATCAAATTTCCCGCCGAAGTTTTCATCCGATCCTCATTTAACAATTTATGAAATTAAACGAACAATCTATGAAATTAGACCATTTTCAGCATTTGATACAATCTTAACATGATTAAAGTCCATAATAGAATCATCAATTGCTCGGTAAGATTTCCAATTTGACGGGTATAATTTTTTTCCGAAAACCCTAAAATGCTAAATCAATAATTTGCATTAATCACTTTCAAAAAAACACAATTCACATGCTCTGGTAGTTAATTGCAAAGTAATTCATATTTTTAATTCGCTAATTAACGAAATTTAAACTGAATTTCCTACCTTTTTCTTCTCCGGCGACGGTGGCGACGGTGAAGCTCGCACGCGACCAACCGCTGCTCCTCGCCGAACGAAACCGGTGCCAATCGATTCTCCTCGATCACGCGAACCTCCAGGTACAAAAAGCCCCTTGAAAGGCTGCCGTAAAATATCGCCGTCCGCCGTGAACACCTCGTCTCCGGCCGCCGTTTGAAACCCTAAGGGCCGAAACGGTTCGGGTTAAATACCCCGCTTAAACCGGTAATAACCCGTTAAGAACCCATTAAGCGCCGGTTGACCTTCTAAAACGCCGCTTAACACCCGATCAGCCGGTTAATCTCCACCGCTGATCTCGTCCGTCCGATCCGCTTATCCGCGGCTTATCCGAACGCACGCGCAAACGCACCTCGGCGAACCGCCCCCGCCTTCGCTGAACCGCTCCGGTCCGGTTCACGCGTGGTAAAAACCAAATTCCGGTTTAAAAATCTAATTAACCGATTTAAATAGATTTTCGAATTTCCAAAAATCCAATTAAACAGGGAAAATTACTTAAAAATTTCCTCGGTGCTCCGAAAAATCCCCAGAAATTTTCAGAAATTCTAATAGCCTCCAATTGAGCTCCTGGCTCATCCTACTATCGATTTGAAATCATCCAAGCCATAATTTAATTATTGAAGATTAAACCTATAATATTTTACCGGGTATAACAATTTTAAACTATAATTTTAAATGAATTTAAAAATTTTGTTTAAGTATTAGAAAATTTTTTCTAAAAAAATTAAATAAAATTAAGTTTATAATTTTTAGATGTCTAGATAATTATTATGAGTTTTTAAATAAAAGGATTTATGACTAAATTTTTACAATTGTTAAAGGGCACAATGATTATTCTATAACCCATGTATTGTTGTCTCAGCTAGAATGAGATTAAATATAAATCTTACTTGGGTTATGTAGGTCATTTTAGAGGTAATAAAAAGTGAGAGGAAAGTAATTGATAAGAGAAAAGGAGAAAGAAACAAGAGAATAAAGGGTAAGTTGGAGGAAAAAAGTAAGAAATAATAATAAGAAAAGGGGAGGAATTAGTGCTAAGTAGATTAAATCTTCTTGTTGTAGCTTAAAAAGGAGTAAGAAAATAAAAAAGAAGAGAAAAGAAGTTACTGGGGAGTTGGTTTTAACAAGGAAAGTAGGGAATCAACAACTAGCCAAGAAAGAGATAAAATTTAAGATTTATTTTATTGAATTCAATATAATTTTATATAATAGATGGATGAATTGGTGTGCTTTATGAGTTAAGAATGAGATAACAATGGTTGGAAAAGGTTATGAAGTAATTTGAGTTGAAATCAAGTGAGTTTAGAGCCTATTCATTTCATTAATATAGAAATGTGACATACATTGGACTAAATGTACAATTCATTTAGATAGAGTCAATTTGGTGAGACTGTTTAACATGAGTTAAGCAAATGATACATTGAAAATAACATATAATACATTATCTGATTTTAGAGATAACTCGTGATAGTTTTTTGGGTTGATGGATTTTCAATATAACTAAATGTATTGTAAGATATATTAGGTGAAGTAAATGGGCAATTAAAAAAAAGGATGATAAGTGAGAGACAAATGATGATACATTATCAAAGGACATTTAAGGAAAATGTAAATGACAATATTTCACAATATATAATAGTGAGATTTAAAGAAACCCTAAGGTACGATGAATCTTACGGATAGAACAGTATGTATGTTGTGAGAGAAATATAGCAAACGTAGAGGTCAATAGACGATACATTAAAGACATAATAAGAGAGTATTTAGAAAAAATATTTTTGGTGATTATATGAGAAATATAATAGATATTGTACTTATATTTAAAGAAGCATTAAATGATTTATTTATATATATGATATTGTAAGTAATCAATAAGATAACAAGATGAACAAATAATCTTCATCTTGGATTTTAGTAAGTAAATCTAATAATTTGGTGTAAATATGATAATAAATTTATTTATATTTTTAATGAATATAATTATGATTACTTTATTAATTTTTGACATTTTTATATAGCATGGTTCTTTGGCATTTTATTTATATATTCAATTATGGTATTATACACTTAACTGATTTACATAAAAATAAGAATATTTATATGAATATATGATTACTACCACCTTATGTCTTTCAACCATTATTAACACAAAAAAGGTTAATGGAGGCAAAGAAATAAAAAAAGTTGCTAGCCAATATGGGTTAGTAGGGATCAATGAGAGACATCAATGATAACTTGCTAGAAATAAGAAATTAATAGTTCAATCAAATAATAATAGTGACAACCAAAGAAGGGAATAATGATAGCTACAACCAAAATTGTGTTAGATTTTTTCAACATATGTAATGGAAAATTTTATTCTCTTCTTTTTATTATTATTTAATTATTGAAATCTCGAAAGTCTTCGTCTTTGTGTAGAAGCAAACTCTCCAAATTTATGACCAACCTTTCCTTCAGTGATCCGACAACGAAGCTATCATCATAGTTCTCTTATTTTCTATATGATTGACATGCCTTTTCAATCCACTAAAGTGAGGTTCAAAGGTAGAACTAAAATGAAAAATGATTACGGAGTTTTGAGGTATTTCATAGTGAGTTTTTATTAACATGTTTATGCAAAGCATATATGAGAGGTTATAAAAGTCTCCATTGTTAAATATATTTTAATTAAAACATTTCTCTTTATGAGAGAAATAGATAACTCTAAGGTTTTCGAAGAAATTAAAAAATTTTCTTAGTTTTGATTGAGAATATTATTCATCTTTATGTTAAATACTCATAAATTAACTTAGGATTATATACATTAGTCACATTAATTATAATAGAGCATATGTATAACACAATCAACTAAGGCCTAATTAAAAGTTAATGAAACATCCCTTCGTTGTACCCTCAATTAAGATAAGAAGAAATACTATAATCAAGCCAACAAGATTGTGATTGGATATGGTTAAATTTGATATATTTTTTATATGTACAATATTAATATAACTAAATAAATTTTATTATACATGCCATAAATTTTAACGAGATTAAAATTATTATTTGAATATATCACTTGAAGAACTCTCTAAGACGAACTAAAGATGTTGAGTTAGTAATTTTTGGAAATCTAAGAAATTTATTACAAACTTTTGAAGATTCAAATACAATTGTAATATTGAAATATTATATAAGGTATAATTAAAATTTTAAAAATTTTGGCTTAGGTCAAAATCGATTGACAGGTGATGTATTTGGAAATATTATAATGTTAGTTGCTCAATAATAAATTTTTAATTACAAAAATTTGACTTAATACAAAATCGTTTTGTGAAGTATAGATTTGTAAAAATAAAAAAGTTGGATTTTGACAATGTATATTTACAATTTCTAAATGGTAGTAGCAAAATAAATAAACAAGGTTAAAGATAGATCTATAATTTTGAACATTTTAAGATGTTTTATGGAAATAATGTACTAACATATTTTTGTACGAATGGAAGGTCAAAAGTTAAGCAATAGTGAGAGAAAAAACTTAAGATAGAGATTTTATTATCAAATTGTCGACGATTGCATGCACCTAGCAAAAATACATGCATGTATGAATAGGTTTGGCAAGTCCAAGAGGAGCAAAGTTCGAGTGAAGCTCAAGTTACTCTAGTGAGCCACCATTTGATCAAAAATTAAATGAGCAAACTCAAGGGCTGTCATCTTTATTGAGGTTGTTGTAAACTCAGGAGCACATTACCATCTTGCTCCAACTAAGATGAAAGAATTATAGTTCGAGGTTTCGGCATCTTTGACGAAGTAAGTGATACAAATTATTTTTTGTTTTACCTTATTATGCCATGCAAGTCTCAGGATTCTAGTGAGAGGAGGAGAGGAAGAGAGATGAAGGAATATTGAGATTGCCATAGAGAGAGGAGTAATGTATCAATTTTGTTAAAGGAAAGAGGAGAAGGGTGTTATGTTTATCACAAGAAAATGTTGTATTGGTATGATAACATACATCATCTGGTGCAAAGAGCTTAGGTCATCAGGCTGTGATGAAGCTATGTGAGAGTTATTAAAGATATCGTGTTAGATGATTTTGTAGATCGTACTATTAAGAGGAACATTGTTATTATTGCACATATGAGTTAATCATATAAGACAATATAAGTATCATATTACATGATTGCTTTGAGTTTAAAAAAAATTTGTTAAATTTGTAATATTCAACTAGTTAATAAAATTGAATCATATGATACGATATTTTTGTTATATCAATATGATTAGTAGATGATGCCAACAAATTTATGAAAAAAATAAATAAAATAAGACAAAAAATTATTAAGTGGTTGTACAAAATGATGCTATGGATTATGCTGAACAATCATAAGAAAAAAAATAAATATTGATTTTGAAAATGACATCTAGATTGATATAATAATATGCTTATAACATATAAAAATTGGAGCAAGTAAAAAAATAACTTGTTAGTTATCAATTTGTTTATGTTGTTATCATTTTTAATAGTTATGTACAATTATAGATGATCTGAAATGCTTGCAACATTACAAATTTTTTTATTACAATAACAAACCAAATGAAGAAAAGAAAATAAAATCAAAATATTAAAACTTGTTCTACTTGACCAATCATGTTGTTGAAGTACTAAAAGCAATCAAAATATACGATTGTTAAATCAAAATGAAGAATAAGTAAACTAGTGAGCTAATGACCACATACTGTCATTACTCTCTTGAAATCATGAGATGTACATCTACTTGTAGAAAAATATATATATATAAAAAGGGATTGAGTCAACCATCATAAGCTATGCAAACTAATATAGATGGTCTCTTTGAAATATATCATGTGTTTGAGTTAACACGTGTTGAGGTCCATATCACATTCATATAAAACATATAAAAATGATTCACACATTTTACAAATCACATGAATGTAATAGTCTTAACATTATTTTAATGCCAACTAAATATCATTATAGTAAAATCAATGTCACATCTATGTGTCATATATAAAAACATGCTAAACAAAAATGCCACATCCAAGTGAGTAATATAGATACATAAGTAGGAGTAGTAACCAGTTAGATATAATATTTGTTCTTCCTTAATTATAAAATTTTTACTTAATTTTTAATGGTCTCTTAACTTGTTATTTTTTTGTAATTCAATTTAATTAGATCCCTTTATCCTTTATTTGCTATGGTAGTCCATTGAATTTCTAATTGCTTGTAAGTTAAGTCAAGAGAATCCTTTGATCATTCAGTTGTTATGTTAGTCCTTTGATTGCTTAATTTCTTTTAAGTCAATTTAAGAGGATCCTTTGCTCATTTTTTTTTGTTTTAGTATTCTCATGATCACATCCAAATTTAGAACCCATGTTTTATGGATCTTAACTTTTCTTTCAAAAAATTTGGGCTAAACAAGTTAATATTCTCAAATTTAAGTTGGCACATTTATAAGCTCTAACCAACTTAGATTGTAACATTTTATGAGACTCATAATCTAAAACATTTTCCTTTGCGAATGATTGTCCCTTTCATAAGGTAGCATTGTAGGCCCTTTATTCCTATATGATTAAGCCTTACTCGATTTCCAATTTTTTTTGTTAATGAACCCGTGTTTGCTCTTTTGAGAAAACTTTATTTGCAAAACATCATTTGTTCTTTTAATTTTTGGGAATAAACTGTTTGTCATAATGTATTCCTTTAAGTATGATTTTATTTTTTCACATTTCTTTATCTACTTGTTTACGTCAATATGCCATGTTAAATGCATATAAATTTTATGTAAAAACTTAAAAAAATTATGTCATAAGAAGCTAAGAAGCTCACCAATTAATTTTAATAAGAATCCAATATAGATCAAATATTTTTAGTAAAAAAAAAACTATCAATCAAATATATTTTGATTATAAAGATTACTTATCTTATTTTTTTTAATTATAATAGACATATATTTAAGAATTTTCCTTTGCTTGTACCAAAAGAATTTCTTAAATTTTTCTTCTAATTCATTTTCTAATTCTTTTTCCATCGACATGCCACAAGCATGCTTTATCTCACTATCTCCTCAATCTCAAGAATAGTCTATTCTCTCTCTTTTTTTTTTTCTAAAGACTAATTTTATCAAATCAAATGATTTAAAATAATACAAAAAATTAGAAAGAAATGTAAAAAATAAAATTGATAAATTTGTTTACTTGAGGATATCACACAAATTTAGAATATTTCAATTCTCAAAATAATGAGTGACTTAGGTAATATACATATCACCCTTGATAATTTTTTTTAAATATTCTTATAATTCTCTTAATTTATAAAATAACACGACTATATAAAATGAAAAGGATATATTGTAATTTTAAAATTTTGTCACCAAATATTTAAAAGAAATATATCATGACATGCTATGAACAAGAAGCACATTAATAAAAAAAATAAAAAATAGACAAACAACTAAATTATTTGGGCAAATCATTTGCTTACGTCTATTTCAACTAAATAATCAGACTTTTCTTGCTCGTATACTTACGTGTTATTATCATCTAATAATGCACATATTATTTATTCCCCTAATGTATCATATTAAATATTCGTAAATAAATTAAATAAATATATTATAGAAAATATGTGATGTTCTCAAATATTTTTATTTGCCATTTTATAATATGTATTAATTTTTTTAATATAATTTAAAAAGCAATTAAAAAGCTGAAACATGAGAATGATTATACTTTTCTAAGTTAAATTATATTTGGATCACAGTCTATAAAATCCATTTGAGATTCATTACTAATTTTTTCAAAATATCAAAATCATTATTTATAATTATTATATATTTTTTATTTTTGATAAAATCAAAAATAATTTTGTAATACATATTTATGCCGGAACCAAACGCGCTCTGTTTCAATAGTTCACAGGTAATGGTCTCCTCAATGCACGTGGTCGTTATCTACCATTTCCGACACTTGTATCAACGTATTTCCATATCTCGGGAGCAAAAGCACTTGGGAGTGACATCCGACACGGATTGCTGACATGGCGCGCAGCTTTCGAAATCCCGCCCAATGTCCTCCGCCCTCCAAATCCTCTCTCTTAGACCTCGTCGACAACGCTCTTCTCGTTTTAGCCTGTGGAAGCCCTATATGCCTGCAAGGTAGCTGCTCCGATCTCATTCCGGTAGGTTCGGGGACGATGGCGCTTACTTTACCGACTTTTTCACCGATCCATTGCTGATTTCTCAATTGTCGCGATGAAGGGCGGGAAGTCGAAGGCAAACAGCTCGAAGAAGGCGGATGGAAAGCTAGCACTTTTCATAGTCTACTTTTGCTTCTGACTGGGTTTTTTTTTTTTTTTGTTTCTCTGGTTTGATCGCTGATCTTACCGTGGTTCACATGAAGACTGGCAACGAAGAAGGCTGTGGAGATGAAGTCTAAGAAAGGCGGTGCAAAAGGAATGCGTGGAAAAGATCCCAAATTGCCGGGGGGAAAAATAGCTTCCTCTCGACGAGAACGAAGAAAAGAACAGATCCAGTCGTTGACGATCTGAAGGCGAAGGCGATCTCATGGCGAAGGCGCAGGTCCTTCGACGACGGAGTACATATAAACCATTGAAGTCGGCGCCTGGTTGTTGGCGGCGGCTGTTCTGATGCTAGAAGTGTTCAAGTCAGAGCCAGGAAGCATCGCCATTGAAGCATCTACACTAAAGGAAGCGTTTTGACGGTTAAGTATTTACTGACTCGTTCAAAAGTGAGCACACAGGTACTTTACTTCTTTTGACTAGGATCTTTGGGTGCTGTTTCCAGTTTCGGGTAAGGGTGGGCAAAACTGTCATTTGACATTTCAAATTTCAAACCTGGAATCCTACCTTGATTTACTGTTGTCCTGTGTGTGGTAGTGAAGGAATATGATTAAAGCCTTGGTTGCGCCGCGGAACATATAATTCTTGTCATGCAAATTTAACTGCATCAGTTGCGGTTTTCTACGTGGGGGTTTTTGATTTGTCTCTGCAAGCGCTTTGTTGCTCTCTCTGTTGATTGCAGTTGAATGATAGGCTCTCAAAGGAAGAAAAAGTAATAGGAAATCTTAAAACTGTGGAAGCGCCTCTCCTGATAGGGAGTATGTAGAGGATGTCAGGGAAGAAGCCGCTGAAATTAAAGGAAAAAAAGGATTGATAATTGAGATGTCTGTAATCGACGGAAAGGATGGGTATCTATTGCATGAGCTCGAAATTTCGAATATCTTCGTCGACTCCTCCAGTGCGGATGCGAGAACCTTTGAGGATGGTGCGACCTCTGCTATCCCAATGCTGCCGTTGTTATAGACTGATTGTGAGCAAGGAAGTTTATATGGTGAAATGGTGGGAGCCTCTAATACCGTGGGGGCTAGTGGCGTGGCCACTTCGGACAAAGCTGCTGAAGTAGTACCTGACAGCGCTATCGTACTGAACATCACGGTCTTATCGAATATTTCTAATGCAGCGACATAGGGCAACAAAGTTAACTTTAAGGAAGTATTAACTTCCAAGACTGCTATGCTAAATGAAATAGTGACCTCTTATGTGAAACCGGCTGCAGTTGATGTCAAGGCCAGGGCTGCGTCCATGGCTGACCCTGTCGATAATGATGCGGTTATCATGTCTAATGAGGCTTGTCTTAAGCGAATTGAGTTCCACAGATTCGACTTAGTGGGGCGAGTATATGACAACTCTCTCCCGTTCTTTGTCATCACTCGGGTGCTTCAGAGGCGCTGGGGACACCTTAAGAACTTCCGAGTCCTGGATATTTCCTTCGGTTGCTTTTGTCTTCACTTTGGTTTAATGGCGGACAGAAATGCAGTATGGCTGGGAGGCCCATGGCAAGTTGCTGGCTAGGCCATGGGTTTGGATTTGTGGACTCCCGATTTTCGACCAAGTGCCACGACGGCGATGTGCACCCCTGTCTGGGGGAGGTTCCCAGCTCTGCCCCTCGTTTATTGGGATGTAGAGAACATATTTAAAATCGAGAAATCGGCGGGCGATCCAATTCTCCTTGATGGTTGGACGGCGGACATGCAGCTCTCGTCTTTCGCCCGGGTATGCGTCAGGGTGGACTTATCGAAGCCACTGAAACCGGGTATGTGGTCGAGGGGGGGCAATGACACGCTCCTTCCAGCCTTTTCAGTATGAGAGGCTTCCCAAAATCTGCTTTGCGTGCGGACTTTGTTGACCTGTGCCGCTGCGCTGGAAATATTCGGTAAGGTCGTGTTGACCAGTAGGGTAGCACTGCCAGGTACTACTTCCGCAGTTTTGTCCGAAGTGGTCAAGCCACTAGCCCCCACGGTATCAGAGGCTCCCACCAGTTTACCAGATAAACCTCCCTGCTCACAATCAGTCTGCAACAACTGCAGTATTGGGGTAGCAGAGGTCGCACCATTCTCAAAGGTTCCTGCATCCGCACTCGAGGAGTCGGTGGAGATATTTGAAATTTCGAGCTCATGCAATAGATACCCATCCTTTCCGTCGATTACAGACATCTCAATGACCAATCCTTTTTTACCCTTGCCTCCAGCGGCTTCTTTCCCGGCATCCTCCACATACTCCCTCTCAAGAGAGGCGTTTCCACAGTTTTTAGATTTCCTGTTACTTTTTCTTCTTTTAAAGCCTGTCATTCAGCTGCAATCAACAGAGAGAGCAAAGAAACGCTTGCAGAGGTAAGTCAGAAACCCACACGTAGAAAACCACAGCCGATGCAATTAATTTTGCATGACGGGAATTATATATTTCGCGGCGCAACCAAGGCTTTAATCATGTTCCATCACTACCACGCGCAGGGCAACAAGAAACCAGGGTAGGGTTCCAGGTTTGAAATTTGAAATGTTAAATGACAATTTTGCCCACCTTTACCCGGAATTGGAAACAGCACCCAAAGATCATAGTCAAAAGAAGTAAGGTTCCTATGTGCTCACCTTTGATCGAGTCAGTAAATAATTAGTCATCAAAACGTTTCTCTTAGTGTAGATGCTTCAATGGCGATGCTTCCTGGCTCTGACGTGAACACTCCCAGCATCAGAATAGCCGCCGCCGTCAACCAGGCGCCGACTCCAGTGGTTCGTTTGTAGTCCGTTGTCAAAGTGCCTATGCCTTCGCCGTGCCTACGCCTTCACTTCGCCTTCGCCTTCAACGTTGATCATTCACTTCGCCTTCGCCTTCGTTTTTTTTTCAAACGATTGTTTTTGGCATACAGGGAGCAATTTAGAAAGGAATTTAAAGAGAAGAACCCTAAAAACAAGTCGGTATCTGTGGTAAATGCCATATTCCTCTGACAAGTGGGTATATTTCCTGATCTGTGATGAGAAGGCATATTTAGCGTTTTCTGATATTTGTGTAGGTTGGATCGGCCGGAGGGAATAAATGGAAAACGATGACTGAATCTGTATTCGACATTTTCCCCTTTTTTCCTCTTATTTTATAGATATTTATGTATATATATATATATTCCGATGTTGATTGTTTTACCGTAATTAAACTTAGGAGAAAGCTCCATTTGTGGCGAAGGCCAAGAAGTTTAAAGCTGAGTATCTCAAGAAACTTGAGGCTTATGACGCAAATGAGTTGTTCTACTGAAAAAAAAAAATGATTTGTTGTTCTTCTGGCTCTTTTTTATTTGCAAAGAGCCAAACAATTCTACGGAAATTTTGATCAGAAGCATATGATATGATGCTCTGTTGCCATTCTTTTTTTTCTTTGCTTGTAGGATGCAAAGCAGGGTTCTGGTGATGAAGAAGCTTCTGATAAGTCAAAATCTGAGGTTAGTGATAAAGAAGTGAGTGATGAGTTATATGTTGTAGTTAGTTATAATTTCGTTTTGGTTTGGTTACATTTGGCTCGTTGTCTTTGTCAGTTTCAGCTTTCAATTTTGTGCAGGGTGAGGAAGACGGGGGTGATGAATTAAATTGAGTACTTTTTCTAACCTTGGAGCTCAGTTGTGGGGATTCCATCGCTTGTTTTAGGTACTCGTTTTGTTGGCTGGATTTGTGGTATCTGCCTTTGCCCAAGGCTTCAATTGGGCACGTGAATTCTCCTGTATTTTCCTTGTTTCTTCTTCCTGCTAGGTTTGTGAAGTAGGTGGTTTACAAGCAGGTCAGAGCTATCTTTGTATCTAAAACTCTATGTTAGCTCCGTTTTGGTCACCCCTTTTCTGTGATAATCGTAGGTTATCTCATGGATAATGCTTTAAACTGTTATATTGTTGATGAATCTGTCAGTGACCGCTGCCGTTTGTTGTTGTGTTTTGGGTATGGAACTTTTTATTGATTGCCGATGTGCCTAATTATTTAATTTTATTGTTGGATTTGTTTAGCTTTGTATATGACTAAGTTAAATCATATGCTAGGTTTGCATGAGTTATGCTTAGTTTCATTTTGCTAAAGGGTTAACATAGGTAAAGTTTTTATGATTAAAGCAACACGACCTGAAAACCATATTGATAAAGAAGAAGATACTAGGAAAACTCGTGACCTTCTAAAACCCCATGTTGCCTAGTAGTTTCCACGGCAGCTTGGGCTGTTCCGGCAGTGGCCATCAGAGGATGGACGTTTTCCTGGATGTCAAAGAAGCTAATTTCCTGAAGCTGAGAGAGCTGTGTCGCACATACTGTAGATTGAGCGTTGGCAGCTATTTTAGCTTAAACAAATCAAATTTCACATTGCATCGTGTGGGAATTGAAGTGTAATACCAACTTACATCAGGATTGTAACTGGAAACACAAATACTTCTGTGCCCCAAGCTCAGTAATCTACATCAAGAGTTTCATTTATGCTTTGCCCTGACATAGAGAAAACAGGTAAGAAATAGTTTCAATGTTTGTATAGCTATGCATGTTTTTGTAGCAATGCTTTGTTTTTTGTTATATTTTTTATTATAATGCTTAAGTTTAGAAGACTATTAGTTTTGTGTTCTAGTTGTTTTGCGTTAGTTCTTGATCATATAGGCCATAAGGGGCAACTATATTGGGTTTTCATGGGCCCAGGATATTATTTGGTGAGCCTTGGGAGATAGGTGGTGACTGAGTATGAAATCGGGGTTTCATAGTCTACAGACAGATAAATTACAGAAATATGGACGATTAAATAAAAAGCAAAACCTTCATGGTATCTGCTCGTGTTTCCGCATAAGCTGCGGTAAAGAGTTTGCATTCCTTTGAGCTCTCTGCGTTCCACTTTTTGCAACTTCGCAGAGACGCTCGTAAATGCCATACTGGAGCGCAGCCAGTAAGAAGGATGACTCTTGCGTACAAAACTCAAGAAGAAACAGAGATTGCACATACTCTGTTTTTGGGCGTCCCTTAAAGAAACCCACGAGCGTCTCGACTAAAGCAAGCTACCCGTTCGCAGCTCGTCCATCAGGATGTGATGAGAGGAGGAAGAGAATCGTGAGAGGTTCGTCGACCATGCCCAGGTTCCTGTCATCAAGCACATGAAGCAAAGGTTTGAAAAAACCAGCATTGATGGCTTTTGCTTTATTTGTCCAGTTCAGACATAAATTGAAGAGGGCGGTGGCTGCATCTTTCTCCCCTCTCATCGTCCTGTCCTTCAAGAGATCCACCAGCGACGGATTCCCGTTCTCGTCGAGCATGGATAGGCTGAAAAAGGCCCGCAGCGGAGTTCTCCCTGGCCTCGGTTGTGCCACTCTTCAGGACATCAATTATAAATGGGATGGCTCCTGCTTCGGTGATGAGCTGCTTGTTTGCTTCGTCGATGGACAAGTTCAACAAAGAAGTCACCGTGTTCTCCTGGAGCTTTAAATCAGGGTAGGAAAGAAGATGGATGCGAGAGGGTATTCCTCTAAACTTGGCAATCAGGACTCTGTTCTCAGGGTTCTTTGAAAGCATTCGGATCCTCTTAACAGCCTTTCTCTGCGCATCAAGATAGGGAGGACAGATTGTGAACCAAAGCTTTGATTTTGTCGTTGTGATCCTTGAGCTCTGGACTGGGTAATGCATCCTTCTTCATTTATTCGACCATTTTTTTTCTAACACCAATGCGAAATCAAATTGTGAATTGCATAGTTTGGCGCAAGTGAGAGGTGAGAAAGTGTTTATCTGGTCTTTGGGCAGGTCCGGTGACTGGCATCCAAACATTTTTGTATGCTTGGTCTTTCATAGCTCTGGCGAGAAAAAAGAAATGATGGACAGAACCTGTCCAGTTGCAACGATAGCAGGATCCATCATTATCTCCAGAGAAATCGGACAAAGGAAGTCGTTTGGAATCATCAAAGGACATTTCTGCAAGTATTTGGGCAAGGTAACTTCATTAAGCCCGTTTTTATCTTCAATACCAGCATTTTGTTTGAATTTTCCAAGAAGACTAGTGATCTGTTGGGCGGGTTCTGGATTTTGAACACAGCTTTCCATGGTTTCGGCTCTCAAGTCTGGAAGCGTATGCAAATCCAACTTTTTAGGAAGACGATCCAGTCGCAAGCTCTATGCCTTGACTATCTGTCCTCCTCTTAGCTCTCTTAAGTTGAAAGTACAATAATTCAACCTGAAGACCATAGTTAGATCTGTACAAGTCATAAAAACAATGGATATCGAACTGGTTAAATGTTTACATGTTTAGTGAAAAATCAAAGATGTGTTGAAATACACAGTAGAGCACATAAGAAATTAATACCCATTTGTAGAATTTCAGGAAATATATGAATGAATCGCACCTATAACTAGTTTAGCTTGCTTAGTCAGTAAAGATTAGGCATATTTGATAAAGCTCATGCCAAAACATAAAAAAAAAATTAAAAAAACAATAAAAAAGCCATGAGTGCAGCCTGCCTCTTGATTTCCATTAACTCTCCAAAAATGATTACATAACTTTTTAATTTTTTTATCAGTTTAAATTTAATTTTAAACATCCAAATCTTTTTCTTTTCTTCAAATGTCGTCAAATAGCATTTTCAAGATTAAAGTTACACTAGATAGTTGCGACTCCCTTAGGAATCGGAACCTTGATCATCGAATGAATAGTAAAAGCAACAACTTGAATGTGGTTTAGCATGCTTCTTTTCATGACAACAAAATTCATCATATGCATGATCGCAAGGTCTTGGAGCCAAACTTCAAAGACAAAGTGATGATGCCATTAAGATAATGGACCTCAATGAAAAATCCAATGACAATGCCAAACATTGTGAGGATGTTCCTTGATTAGTTCATCTTCAAGAAAGCTTTGAAGAAAAGGACATTTGGTGAGTTCCAATAATTCATGAGGACTTTAAGACTTTGAACTTGTGATCTCAATAGATATGACAAATGACAAAATCAAAAGGATTTATAAAAGGAAGGTCTTCGACAATAAAAGTAATCAAAATTTTGGGAGAGGATCTTTGAGTTAGTTCCACAATAAAGGTTTCTTAGACCATCTTTAGGGAGGATATTTTTGAAGTAGAGGGTTTGCCAAAATAGGTAAAGCAAAAGATGTTTGGTGGTTTTTCATCTTTATCATTTGTTGGGAATTGTTCTATCAAGACTTGGCAAACAATTTCAACAGTTTGAGAGTTCATCCTGGACTCATCAATAGTGGAAGTCTTCTTTTTTTGATGCTTCAAAAGCTTTTTCTCCTTTAGGAGGTTCTTGATCAATTTTTTTAGTTGAAAAAATTATTGCATATCATGTTTGAAGTCGTTGTGGCATTTGAACTTGTTTGAGTTTCTTTTGCTAGCAAGGTCTTCAACACAACGAAGAGAGCCCAATGGTAGCCTTTCCAATTGATCATTGTAAGAACCTTAACCCAAGGGTAAGTCAAAGGAGTGAAGGCCTCTTTTGATTGAGGGGCACGAGGAGGCTTTGAAAATTTCTCATGTGACTCGAAATATTGAGCTTCTTTTCAACTTTTTGCTTAAAAATCTAGGCGGAAGCCCCTTGAACACAAACTTTCACTTGAGATCATTGATTTTTGCTTTCTTTTTCTCCTTGAAAATCATATCACAATCAAATCTCTCAGAGAGTTTATCCATTGTTTCTGCTAGAAAGAAGAAAAGGGATCCCAAGAAGTCCTTGAACTAGGATTGCCACCATCAGGTTTTCCATAAAGTTGGCACATTCGCAAGAATCCTTGTCAAACCTTTGATGGAAGTCGAAAAGAACTCATTATTCACTTGGATGATAGATAACAAGTTGACTTCCCTCTTCTTTACCATTCGAGGAATTACAAAAACCAATAGATAAGCCAATAAAAAATTGGAGAAGTAGAATTTCCCATCTTTCTCTAACAAGATAACTTGAGATAGAAAAACAAATTCACTATGAGTGAAAAAAGGTTACAATTGGTGTCGAGGCTTTTCTCCCTAAAAAACTGAATTGTGTTAGAATCAAATTCAAAAGAAAAAAAAACATATTCTTAGGTGGGGTATCTATAAGCTGGTTTTGGAGAAAAAAAAATGATCACATACCATTGTACATAGTCACAACCTCTAGAATTTTTAGAAACTTTTAGGTATTTCTCGAAGGACTGGTCGAGAACCAACCTCAAAAACACTTTGAAAAGTGCTATCAACAATTGCTTCTTTGCTCAAATAAAGCCCACACACTGATCAAAAAATAACTAGGAGGTTATTCGAACAATGTTAATAGCTTTTGGAAAAGCATTGCCATAGTTGGAAACTTTTTGATGGATTTTGGGCATATTAACCATTTCACTATGGAGGGGACATATAATCAAGATCCAAGTGTTGCCAAAAAAATTCATCCTTAGGCTCAAAATTGTGATCACAAAGCCTACAACTTTAGGAACACTAAAGATTGAGTACAACAACAAGAAACCCTTCAAATTGAAAAATGGTCAATAAGATAACCAATGTCAATCGAGTTGAGCTTCAAATATTTCCTATGCAAGAACCTAGAAGAACCCCCAAGCCATACTAGAAGAAGAAGACCTCATTCGCAAAATATTAACCAAAACATTGATTTCCACAAACATGAATATTTTGAAGTTAACCAAGTGCATGGCGATCTTTCCTTAAAATATCTCTTCCACAATTCTTTCTTCCAACGAAATACCCTGATCAATAAAAGCCCAAACCCTCAGGCTATGGCCAAGGCAAGATATCCTGGCCAAATTGAAATTTCAAACAAAAGGGCGAGGGCCATGCATTCAACTCATCATACCAAAGATGAATATTTTGGCACTATGCATAATTATAACATAGGGGAAAGTGTGTGAGCTCAAACTATCACACCAAAGAAGAGTCCCTTGAATAATCCAAACTTCAAAATGGAGAGCTAAGGGAACTTTTGAAGAAATAAGCATGCAAGAATCAACAACTTCAGCATTTAAATTTAAGCTGTATACCTCTTCTTGTCCTCAAAAGGGTAGAACGTTCCTTCCCCAAGGTTGCAATAATCATTGATGCAATTTTATATATTTTAATAGGGATAATCATTTCTTGGTAGATCACGTAGATTTTTATAACTAAAATAAACGCCAAGAAAAATGCATAGTAGCACCTGCTCCTTAGCTTCATCTGAAATATGAAGCCCATCGAACGGCATCCCTTCCACTACCAGAGTTAGCTTATCATTCACACAGTGAAATCTATTCATCACTGCCTCACCGTCTAAGTCCTAATCGAGGAGAAAATCGAACCAGGAAAAATCCAATTCAAAAACACCTTTTTGGAGGCTAAATAATGCTAAATATAATAATAAAAAAACTAACCAAATAGATCTTGCTTCCATCATAAAAGCACCTCAGGAGCTTTTTGGCAACAGCAAAGGCCGTTCGGAGACTGCATAACTTGCTGTAGATTTCATCCGGAACATGGCTCTCCAAATCACGGATTTCCTCCAGCAGTGGTACGGTGAGTTTCATCCTCGGACGAGATTAAAACACTCTTTCCTGTGAGTTCGGCGGTAATCGGCGAAGGACTGAACCGTGTCGACTGTCTCGAGAAGTTCGTGCACGAGGTCGTCAACATCGATATCCCTCGCTTCTTCAACTCCTCCTCCCATGTTAGCAGCAGTCTCGCCGGCCTGCGTTGATTGGGGAGCCCCCTCTATCAGAAAAATTTGGGTTTGGAGTTTCAAAGGAAGTGCGGAAAGGAGAAAGGGCAGGAGAGAAGAGTACATAACCCAAGGAGTTGCCATCAGCGAACTTTCTTTTGCGGTAATTGGGCGAGAGGGGACGGGGAGCATCGCCGGAGTGGGTGGTGGCATCGATGGATAGGGTTAGTTTCGGAGGAGCCAGCAGATGCAGAACGCCCGTCGCGGTTTCCAAGTTTTTCGAGGCGGAGCAAAGGCCATTTTTGTTTACACTTCGGAAAAAAAAAAAAACATTTACAAGGTTTATAATTAATTATCTTCAAGAGTTTTTTACAATAGCCAAATTGCATAACAAAGAGCTTCTCTACAAGATAACACAATTTAGTGAACAAACAAACATTAACATAAACCGGATAAGGTTTATTATCCTAAAATTATTTTAAAGAAGAGAAAACTATAGATTTATTTGACAAAAGATTTAAAAAATTCATTTAAAAAAATTGTTGTTCAAAAACTCTTTTTCTATTCACATGAATTATCTATTCAAAGCTGTCTCCAACAAATAAACAACAGAAATTATCAAGTGAATCTCAAGTTAATTTAACTTAAAAATCCAACTCGCCATCGTCTCGACGTTATCAAATAAATTATTACATTTTGCTATTTCACATAAATTCTTAAATCAAATGTTCATTTATTTATCTTTAAAAATAAAAAAATTATTTATTACGCAAGTTAGAAAATTTGACTTGAAGTATGGTTATTCACATATCAATCATGCAAACGACCATCATCCCAAGAAATACAGATATTCAAATGAAAAATACTGCAATAATTACAATAACTATACGAGCCCATAAAAGAAATTAAATTGACTACACATTTACTCAATTAATTATATAAAAAAGGCTTTTAGTTAATTAAAATAAGATAAACACATGCATAGACCATTTTACACCACCAACATAAAAGCTGGAAATAAAAGGTTTTCTTAAGAATCAAAATTTAAAAATACAGCATTCTTAATGCTATGATTAATCATCCACAAAGCATCATTTTTAGAACAGAACACCAAGTCCAGCTTCCAAAGCCTTCAAGTTACACTCTGTAAGAAGAGAAACAAAAGAGGATATCATCCGACAATCAAAATATCGCACAACTGCAAAGCTTTGAGTCCTTACCATAAGAAATTTTAATTATATCTTCATTTTACAAAATTCGTATTTTTTAGCAGAAATTTAAGTCTTTCTGTATTTTGCATGTGGTGCATCACTGAAGGCATTCAAGTGGTGATGTTTAGCTTATCGAATGAGTATCATGATGCAATGAGTTTAACAAATAACCAATACTTAATCTGTAGGATGTTGAAATAAACTAACAAGTGTGCCATAATCTGAAAGAGAGTTTAACGGACGAGTCCATTGGGCTTGAGCACGGTTTGCGGTGCACATATTGGGCCATGTAAGAAAGCTAATGCATATAGTTAAATTAGAAAAATGGTTTCTTGTTGGAGATTGCTACACAAAAATTCCAAGTGATGCAAACTTACTGTATCTTCTAGCAATAATAATGTCATCTACATATACATGAACGAATACTAGCCAATCCTCTAGTTCATAAATATACAAAGCGGTATCCAACATTCTCGATAGAAATCAAATCTCAATTAAGTGATTCAAGAGCTTGTCGAAACAAGCTCACAATAAAAGTTGTGAAAATGACGAACACGATTGGGAATTGTGGGTCAACAAATCCTAGAGGTTCAGCCATGAAAATGATTTCGGTGAGTTCCTCATCTAAAAAGGTATCATCAAAGTCAAGGTAACGTATATCATAATCATAAGTTATGGCCAATGAAAAGATTAGGCTTTAAAACTGGACTAAAAGTCTCGTATTAACCATTTCTTGCTTCTTGGTCAAAACCAACAGCAATCAGGTGTGCTTTTTATCTTGCCATAGTGTAGTTAAAATGTTGTTTAAGTTTGAACAACCATTTTCAACAAATGATATTTATATCTTCAGGATCAGGAAGTATAAACCACTCGAAAGATTTCACATTTTAAGCTACCTATGGCTTATGACTATTCAAAATTCTAAATTTTTCAAACTAAGCATAATTCTTTCAAACTTTTATTTTCTCAATTCTCTTCATAATGTTTAGGTATTTATAGAAAGATTTTTGTCATAACCATTAGAAAGTAGGTGAAAAGCTCTTTCAAAAACAACTTCCAACTAGCTTAAAAAGATCTTAAAATATTCTTTCAAAATGGCTGCTGCAACAACATAATAACCGTTAGTTAATTAGCCGTTAGGCTTAATTGATCAGAGCCGTTGGATCGGCACAAAGGAGATCACGACCGTATGATCAAATGCTATAAAAACATATGAGTTTTAAATGGTTAGATCAAGCTAGATCAGATCGGGGCCATTCGATTAAGTCAAATGAGATCTGGATCATTCGATTAATTAACGATAAAAACGGGATTGGATCTAAACCTTAAGATTCAAATATGAGAGATCTGGGTCATCAGATCAAGGAAAGATTATTTAAAAAAACGGAAATAAAAAATAGCCTTCCGATGAAAGTTGGACGAGATCACGACAGTTGGACGGATCAATTAGTTACAACGGATGAAACAGTAACCATCCGATCGGCTTATGAAATGGACAATTGGATCGATTAAGATCACTGTTTGAAGGCGAAAGCAATCTCCACCGTAACCATCTGATCGACTTATCAAATAAACAATTGGATCGATTAAGATCACTGTTTAAAGGCAGAGGCAATGTCCACTATGAGATCGAAAAATGTGTGATCGGATGGCGCTGGGCGTTGCCGATTTTGGATGGAAACAGTCACAAGGACAGTTCCACATTGTAGGAAGGGTAACTTATTTGGTCTTTATAAGTATTCGTTCGAAAATAACTTGCGAGCCTAATTGGGTCTGGCTCCCCCTTTGTGTGCTCGGGATTTAATCACCTGGGTGTACTCGTAACATACAAGTTTATACGAGTCCAACCCGACTCATACATATATTTGGTTTGAATGTTGTCTGGTTCGATCCAATGCCTTACCCCATCTGGTTCAGGAATTTGCCGTGAACTAAAATGGGTAAAATCGGACTAGTTCCAACTGTTTTTCCCGACTGGATGCTCGGGCTTAAGCTTAGCCCGAGACCTTTGCATTGAACAATTTAGATGCCTAAATATGATTTGAAATTACTATGAAAAGAGAGTGCCTTAAAATCAACAAGTTAACATTCTATTTCATAGTAAAATAAAACCTTATCAAAACTGATGCGTATGTCTTAAATCCTTTAAGCTTGTTGAACACTCCAAAGTGCTTTGAATACCACCATCTTTAAAAATACATGACTTGTTCTTTACATGTAAACTTATTTCACACTAAACAAACCTATTAAAATAAAATACTAAACATTTGAAGTTTGACTCATCAAACACAATGGTGACTCAACAAAACCAAGTGCCACTAAATACAAGCACATTAAATTTAACATAGATGGTTGTGCAGCATGTCATAGACTCCACAATTTGGAAGAAATAAGATGGTTTAAAAGGTAACTCAATCCTAATGGTGAAGCAAGAATATGACTTAAGCCAAAGATAACATAGCTAAATGTTTTAAGGAATAAATAAGTTCTTAGTTGTATAATAATTGAGAAAGAGAATTAGTTTTGAGTTATAATATTGGCAATGCATTTAATGGGGAAGATGGTAGTTTGGAAGACATACATTCAAATATTTAGTAATGAGACTTGATTGAACAATGTTTGTCTGAACTAAACAATGATCCATTGTTTTAATTTGACAATACCAATTTTAGCAAGAGTATAAGGAGCTAAAAATGATAATTAATTCATAGAGATTTAACATGAGAGAATTTTTTATATTCACCACTACCAACAATCTAAAAATCAATACAGAGCATCAAACTTGAAAAATAGAGGGTAAAATCATGTAAATTTGTTGTATGCATCAACGAAAATGATGTAATATGTATATCCATGTAAGGCATCCGGGCAGATATACAAAGGTTAGAAAATGCAAGCTCTAACAAGTTTTAAATGCATAAAAATAGGTAGTAAAAGTGATTATTCATGATGGTGTGCATGTTAACATGCTTGGCAAAATCCTATGTTGAACTTTCTTTCAATAGTTAAGTTGTAATGACACAATATAAGGACTAAGATACACTGAAAAGGATGACCAAGGGATCATACCATGTAGATGAAGTGTGCTGGCTATAGCTGTTAGCTGACAAGACAATTAAGAAAGCGTGCTTCTTAGAATCTATAAGGACACAAGATGAGAGCTTGGATACACCATAAAGGATCACCAAGGGGATCACTCCATGTAAATGAAGAAGAAAGTGTGCTGGCAAGAGCTGTTTGCTAACATGACGGTTTGAAAGTTGAGGTGGAGCATATAAACCATGATCAAGTTGACATAAAAAAAGCTCAATCTTCATTTGAGAATCATTAATGACACAATGTAATGAAGGATGGAACTCAATAAAAACATCCTTGTCTTTGGTAAATGGTTGACAGATGGTAAACTTTTGGTAACTTGAGGAGACATGTCTCGAGGGAATTAAATTTAAGAGGCATGTTAGCAATATTCTTGATTGGTGGAGTAGAGCCATTTCCAACTTGAACGTTTTTTGGACCATGCTATGGAGGAGCTAAGGTGGATATTCAAAGTGAGGTGATGAGTGGCACAAAAGTTTGGGTACCATGGATCTGGAAATGTAGTTGGACAACAATGGATGAGTAATTAGACAACATTGGATGAGCAGAGTTGGATGACATTGGATGAGTGGTGAATAAGTTGTTAAATTCTTTCTAAAGTAGTATTTCACTGTAATATGTCCTATCCAGTTGCAAAGCTGACACACAAAGGTGCCAAGTCATGAAAATTAAATCATTCATGTCCATAGCATTTGCCTTGTCCTCGTATGAGAGGAAAAGTACATTCAAGATTTGTAATTGGTGACTTATAGGAATGGGATTGAATGAGATTTGAAAGAGTAATAGACACATTCATGTCTTGATGCAGTAATTCATTATTTAAGAATCATCCAGTACAATCATCAAAATAAATTGGATCAAACTCATTGTGATGGTAGCACAAAGAGAAACATAATACGAACCCAAGCCAAAGAAAATATTGAGAACCATTTGCCAATCTGAATCTAGAGCTCCGATGACAACAAGAACAATAGATTTTGTTTTTTTTAATTAATAAAATCAACCACAGCATTATGCTTTCTTGATTGCCTACTATTATTGCTCAAGTTGTTGCATACTTAAGAATTGGAAGTCAAATTGTGCCAAGAGCAAACCACAATACTTAGGATGTCTCATGATCAATATTTTGAACAAATAGTACAATGAGAGATAAATAAGCTAATTGAGAATAAGCTGATCTTGACACCATCATGTGAGGTATGAGGAATGAGGTTCCTTAGTGATTGGGTGTGTCATCAGATGAGGTGTTTTCAACCTAAAAATGAATCTTATAGACTATAAGCCTTGAAGATTGTGTATATTTGTGGAAGAATGCCAATTTTATTTCATGTAAGTACAATCCAATTTGAGAAAAACATTCAAGATATTAAAGAATCCTTTAAACAGCTCATAATTAAATTACAAATTATCACTCTTTCCCATGAGCAGGCTCCTATGGAATGTTAAAGGTGACATGTGACAGCTTAAAGATAAGGAAGACCTAAGTGTGCACTAATATCAAAACAAATCATAATTAATTAATATATAAATCTGGCTAAAGCATGTTAAAGTCTCAACCTAAGATGGAGAAGACATGCAAACAGCATACAGAAACATGGAGGATTAAAAAATAGACATAATGCACAGGAAAAAAATTATTCTAAACATTGTGTTCTAGTCAAAATCCAAAATGTTGATTATACTCGTAATGCTCATAAGTATCTAAAATGATGTACAGAGTGCAATTACAAGGAAAAGAAATACTCCCATCCAATACATAATTCAAGTCAAGCTATTCGCCTTGACAAAGATATGATTCATAAGAGTTTTTCTGCAAAGTGTTAACATACTGGTGCTAAAAAAAACATATAAAAACTAACCTCTCCTATATTGGTGAAAGAAGCAAGCACCCTTCAGCATTATCACGGTCAACATTCAGCAAGTGCATTGTTTATTAGTTCCAATGCAGCACCAATGAGCGTATGTTTTCTCTGGTGTATCTGAAACTGGGTCATCTCTAACACCTTTGCCTTTCCATTAAATTCTTTTGCTTTTGCCATAGGTATGTGGTTAACTGATAGAATAGATGCCATATTTTCATGCTCAGACTTGACAAACTCATTCAGAGAAGGATAATCCTCAGAAAAATGACTTCCCTTTTCATTTTCCCACTTGAAATTCTTAATCTTTTTGGGCTTAATATTAGTATTGAGCGCAGCAGATTCCTCTTTCCTTGAACCCCATATATTCCTTGACAAATGAAAAACAGCAGCATCATGGGCATTCGGAATATTTGGATTCTTAGCAGTCTCAATTCTTTTAACAGCTTTCATGTATTTTTGCTTCATCCTACGTATCTTATCAATCATCTGGTTCAGTGAAGCAGAGATGGACAACGAACCTTTCACAGAATTCAAAAGGGACTCCACCTGTTGTAGAGAGGATGGAATAACACGATGGCTCTCTTTATAATCCAGGATTCCCCGCAGCAGGGCAAGTTCATCTTCGCTGCTCCAAATTCTTCTGAAATTATCCTTCTTCTTCTCATCACCTTCTGACCCAACCCCACCATCAGTCCTTCTCTTCTTCTCAGAAACCAACGCAAGCGAAGCAGCAGATCGCTTCCTGCCAGGACTACTGTCTGCACTTTGAACGTGGCTTCCCCGGGGTTTGGAATCGCGCTGCTTTGAAGGTGCATCAGTATAGTTGCGAGAGGGGCTACGACCAGGATTTGCAGTCTCGTCTGAAGAAGAAATGAACTCGGATCCATCATCCTCATCGTCTGCAACTGCTCGCACGCGATTGATAGGGGGTGTAATTTTATCTTCTTCGGCACTTGCAAACGCTTGGGTTTGAGGTGGAGACCCCTGATCCGAATCAGAACTTGAATCAGCCTCTTCTCCATCTTCAGTACTCGAACCAAAAGTTGAGGCGGTAACTGATATTTTTCCTCCATTGGTGTTTCGAGAACTTTGCTGCAGCCGTGAATGGTTGACTTTGACAGCAACATGACCGGAATCCTCAGAAGAATCCTCTTCATTGGACACTTCCTCATTTTCAGACCCATCGTCATCCTCTTCCTCGGCGCCTTCAGAGGATTCTGAGGCGGGCACCTGACGGTTCGTTGGCATGGTCGTGGCGGGGCAAACGGAAGACTTCTTCACTGGAGAAATTTCCGGAGGCGGTGAGTCCTCTCCTTCTTCTTCGGTAGAGGAGGATACAGATGGCGAACTCGGAGGAGGCGGAGAAGAACGGCGCACCTTTGCCATTATCGCGGAAGCAACTAGGGCTTCGCTCGTACACTGCCTATAAGTGCAGTGTGGGTTCTAAAAATATTTAACTCCTTCTTAATTATAAATAATTTAAGGCTTGATTTCAAAAACATATTTCTTCATTTTTTAAAATATCTATTATGACATATTTGTAATATATAATAAAATAAATAAATAAATAAATAAATAAATATATATATATATATATATTGTCATCTCTCCTTTTTGCTTTCCTTCATTACATTTTTCTTCGATAATGACAATAAAAAGTGGATTGTTCCCCTTACAACTATTAAGGCAAATAGGTTGCATTTAGAGAAAGAGAGTCATTGTTGAAACCACACGACACGTAATATTATTATCATTATCAATTTTTTGAAGTAATTTTTTTATAATATATGGTCAAATAATAAAATTTGAATTTGAATAAAATCATATAAAAATCATAACATTTAGTCAAAATCAAATTCATACAATAATCTTTATAATGGAATAAAAATAAAGATATTAATATTAGGCTAATATTTTTATTATGATAGTAATATTATTATAATATTAAAAATAGACATAATACATAATTGTTAAGTCAAAATAATGATAAATAAATTCATAATTTAGTTATCATATTTTCTCATTATTCTTTAATAATTTCATAAAATATATTGATTATTTTTATTTATAATATTAAGTCAAATAAATATTTAAACCTACAGATATTATATTAGTAAGTAAAAATCATATACATATATATAAATCTATAAATTTTTAAAATTATGTTACATACTAAACAAAATAATATAATATGTACAATTAAAAAAATTAATAATGTAGACAAGAATAAAAATAAATTATTTCTAGTAAATGTATTAGTATAATATATTAATATTATTTTGTTTGTTTAATATTTCTATTTATCTTTAATCCCTATTATAAAAAAAAAAAAGATAAGTAAAACTACAATTTTAAAAACAAATGCTTATGAATACTAAGATGCACGAATCAAAACAAAAATATAATAATCATCCAAGATTAAGATGTCTTAGACAAATAAAATAAAATTAGTCATCACCTAAAAATTAACAACTGAATTTAATTAATAACAAAATAGTTCATTAAATACCTTAAAAAATCCAATAAGCATTATTTGCACATCATTCTAGGCGACCATGCATACTTGACTTTTGCATTTTTTTTTTTTGAAAAAAAAAAGATTTGGCAAACTTGTATGCACAATAATAGTGTTTTTTAAAATATTAAAAATATAAAAAAAAATTTATGAAATAATTTTTTAAAATCTTTTATGAAATATCTTTTTCAACAATTTGTTGTCCAGCACAAAAATTATCATCAAATAGAACCTCTTTTTTTGAAATTTAATAAAAGATTTATGATTGTTTTATCTGGATTTCAGAGTACTCTTCAATTTAGGTTTAGATAATTTTAAATTTTAATTTCAATTTTTTTAAATCTGGTCTTTAGTCAGAATGAGATAGACTCAAAATGCTTTATTCACAAGGTGACAGAAAACACCTTATGAATTTTGAAATAAATTAAACAAAATAAATATATAAAAAATTAATCTCAGATTTACATTTAACGAAAAATCATATAAACCCTTTTAAATGCATTAAAAATCCAAACTTAGCATTTTTATTTTCTTCAACTGACTGGATGTGGTATACCTTCAAGAACAAAAAAAATAGAAAGTTTACAAGCAAAATGATATGAAAAATCAAGTAAAACTCTTCGCTTTTTCATCAAGATAATGTGGCAATATTCTTCCAAAAACACATAACATAAATAATAATTATTTTTATTTAAAAACATGGTATTATTCTCCAAATCAAATATTTTCTAACAACAAATTATCAATCAAAAATTTTTAATAACACATAAAATTTATATTTTTCATTAATTACTTCAATCTTCAACTACAATTATATCAAATAAATCCTAACTTCCATACATTCCAGCACATGACATTATGATTTAGTGCAATGCAAAACAGAGTATTTCTTCCAATAGATGACCTCTTTGTTCAAAGAAAGCAGACACAAAAGAAAGTTTCTGAAAGAGATTACAGAAGCCAAACAAGTGAAAGCTGCCTCTTCGGTCATCAACGGTCACTTATTTCTCAGCACGAGGAAAGAACACAGAGAGGAGAAACCTCACACAACACAGAGGCTTTACACCAAGTTAAACAAGAGGAGGGTGTCCTTGGCAAGGATCAAAAGCAGGAGCCGGAAATACACGAGGACCCATTCTCGTGTCACCTCATGATGGATGTAATCCAGAAAGATTTCCTTGAAAAATCCGTAGATTTGCCAGTAAACTGAGAAGAGAAGGAGCGATGTGGAGAAGCTGTTCTTGGAAAATAGAAGCAAAGCAGGTATGAGGGCAAATGTGATCTTCTGGGAAAGCTCCATTCTCTTTATCTTCAAGCTTTCCTTGGCCAAGGCACTAGTAGCTCGCTTGCCGACGATGGTACCTTCCAGAGGACTGAAGGAGACGACACTGGCGTCAAGGTTCTCTCTTGCTCCTCTGGGCTCAAAATTTTTCTGCATTAGTTACAAATGACACCATTTCAGACGATTTCATCTCATGGGATAAATGGTAAAAAATTTACCTTGTATATAACAATAGATAGTGATTCGAGTTCAGTTCAACTCATTTGGGTTCTTCGTATCCCTTTATCTCCCCGTCAAGGTGATAATAACTCCATAAACTCATAATAGAATTTTTGTAAAAAAAGAAAAAGCATCTTTCACATTTTTTTATATGTATTTATTTTTTAATATTAACAGAAGGAAGATGGGTGAGATTGCATTTCAAGAGAATCATAAGAATACTTACTAAATCACGGATCAATTTTTGGCTCATGTTTCATGACTTAATCTTGTTGGAAATCCTGATTAAACTTGTGCTTAGACAATGTTCGCATTTATGCCTCTCCCAAGGTGGCCTCACTGTCTACTACACCAATGGGGTATTTATTCATCCGATAAATCGTCTTCTTAGCTTCTACAACTGTGGTTACTTCACATCCAATGATTTCTGGCTTCACGCTTTGTCATCCCTTGGAAACTCTCGGTTGGGAAGCTTGACATGAAGTTCGATAGAGTTCTTTCAACAATAAAGATCTCTAGATCATTTGTTCTCTTCAGAGATTTGAATTCCTTGAATCTCCAATTGTTTTGTACTTGTTTTTCCATGTAGGTTAGAAAAAATTATCCTAAAGGTGATTCATAGGTCGGATTTGGCACTCTGATACCAGATGATCCATCTCATGGGGATCGAACTACCAAACTTTCGAATTATGCAGGGCCTCCATTAAAGATGCTTGCAAAGAAGCATGGCATAACAATGATGCCAATGGAATGCATCATGCAAGTATTCCATATTAGAGATGGCTCCTTTTCCAACTTAAGTTTTAATGGGTAGTAGTGGATAAATAGCAAAAACATAATTAAAATTGATATTCTAAATAATAAAATACTCTTGTTGATTTTTGGATTATTTGTAAACAAAAATTACTCTTCATCCCTTTGCAATGATTTCATAAAAACAAAATTTGTCTAAAATTAAGGAAAAAAAAAAAAGAGAGAAAGGCAATGGAAAGAAAGAAACATGACCATAAGTCTAGTCCCCTTTTCTGTCTCACCCTGTCTCTTGGAAGACAAACAAAATGGTAAAAATTATAAATTTCATAATCAAGATTATAGATTGATTATAGATTTTTTTAGCATAAATGATAAAAGATAAACATTGACAACCTTATCATTACAAACTAAGAAATTAATTACTCCTAAATCTAAACCATTTGAATTTAAATTAAAGTTGAATCTTCGATTTTGCTCCTCTTAAACTCCAAATTTCCTCATATTCGCAAAACTCATATAATTGTAGCATTCCAAGTGCAACTTCATTCATGAATATTGGGATTATGCATTCTATGAATCAATATGAATAACTCAAGGATATCCCTTGGTCTTTAATTTTAGTCTATCACTCATATCATGACTCATCTTTCCCAAAGTCTTAAGATTCCAAGTGATAACGTCAGATATTAAACTTCAAGACCTTACCTTTACTTCTTGAGCACTACAGAACTTCTTGAAAGGTGTTTATTGAGTTCTCAAGGGCTGTAGTTGCTCTTTGGGAGCATTTGCTTCTAGCTTGGTCTTTATATCCCAATGGGCTATAATGGCTCGTTGGCTTTCTTTTGAGATCACATTCATCTCAATGTCATATATAACTCTACAATGCTTGGAATAAGTTGAGCCACAAGTTTTACAAGACTATCTTCTTGGGATTCCTTTCTTTTTGAGGATTATAACTTTCTCTTTTGGGAGTTTCCCCAGGTTGTCCTTACAAGATGTTTTGTACTCTCCAGGGTTACACTTCATCGACTAGTGTTTGCAACATTCTATTTAAGCCTTCTCTTTGATTCGCCTTCTTTATGAGATTCCTTCAAGTGCTGAAAGGCATTCTTAAGGCTAAGGCTTGATTAAGAGTAACTAGCATCCTCTCATGAGGTTTAACATTCTCTCGTAGAGAATTTCTCACAATACTTGAAATGGTTGCTAGACCTTCCTCCAAACCTATCACGAGGGCACAACTAGATCAAATTAGTTGGAAAAGAAAAGATAGATAGCCTCAAGAGGTCTCAAGAGATAGCAAAAGATTTGAGATGTCTAAGAAGGATATATCCAGAATAGGAAAACATAAACAATCTTTAAGATCACTTTGATCCAAATGGACCTTCCCCAAGATCGACCTGATCTTGAGTTGTACTCATTGTTTTTGACTTGACAAGTTTGAGACATTTCCAAAGCATCCTTAATTAAAATTGAGTACGAGGAATGTATGTACCACCTTTTTGCATTATTGATTCTTACCTTCTACCTCTCAAGCATGAGTCTAGAAACTTGATGGAGGAATAAGAGATCACTAAATCCAATTTTGGATAACCTAACTTAGAAAAAAAATTAGTTATCCTTTCTCAATACTTCGCTGATTTGAAGCTCAACTAACTCATCAAATTTGATCCTTGTTTTAACTTCCTCGAGAGCTAACATTACTCTAGATTACTTGCTTTGGCCTTCCTATACCTTCATCAAGAATTTATGCCTCTTAAGGGTCTTCAATATTGTTCTCTACACCTACTCAACAATGTATGTTTTAAGGTCTTCTAAATCTTATTTCTTGAGACCTGATTTCTCAAGAGGATAGATATTTCCTTTCCTAAGATTGATAGATTGTATCAAGGCTTATTGTAACCTTTTGAGCCATCCTCCTTCTTAAAGACCGATCACTAATCAAGTGCCCTTTCTTTCTCATATTGAACTCCCATTGAATCCCTTTTAATACAAGTGATTGTACTCGAGAGATTCTGTAGTTTCATGAGGGTTATTGATTGTACACACTTTCTTACTCAAATTCAGGTCCAATTGAATCTATTCTAAAAACAGTGAAGGTACTCAAGAGCCCTATTGTTTCTTGAGGTATTATTCATCTTGAGATTCTACTTTTCCTTGAAGGTGGTTTACATGGCCGTTCCTTCTCGAGATGAAATTCAAGTCTTCTACCTTGATAATCATTCATGTCTGCTATGAATACAACTTGAAGGTGATAAGATCTTCTTGAGTTCTTGCAATATTAGTATCTTGATCATCTCCTCTCATATCACTTTACTCGATGGTTGAAGATTCCTTTTGTACTCTTCTAGGGACATCATCATATTCCTATTGTTTCTTGAGGTATTATTCATCTTGAGATTCTACTTTTCCTTGAAGGTGGTTTACATGGCCGTTCCTTCTTGAGATGAAATTCAAGTCTTCTAACTTGATAATCATTCATGTCTGCTATGAATACAACTTGAAGGTGATAAGATCTTCTTGAGTTCTTGCAATATTAGTATCTTGATCATCTCCTCTCATATCACTTTACTCGATGGTTGAAGATTCCTTTTGTACTCTTCTAGGGACATCATCATATTCCTATTGTTTCTTGAGGTATTATTCATCTTGAGATTCTACTTTTCCTTGAAGGTGGTTTACATGACCGTTCCTTCTCGAGATGAAATTCAAGTCTTCTACCTTGATAATCATTCATGTCTGCTATGAATACAACTTGAAGGTGATAAGATCTTCTTGAGTTCTTGCAATATTAGTATCTTGATCATCTCCTCTCATATCACTTTACTCGATGGTTGAAGATTCCTTTTGTACTCTTCTAAGGACATCAATATCTCAATTATAACTCTTTTATGTTAATTCTCCAAGGTAAAATTTCTCTTGAGCTCTTCTCGAGATGTTAGCTTTTTGAATATATCCTCTTATATAAATATTGGTACAAATTGACATCCCTAACGCCAAAATTAACCTATTTCAGTTCTCTTTCTCTCCCTTCTCATGGAGAGAACTTTGGCATCAAATATAAACATTAGCTCCTACAATGTGGGTCATGTGAAAACCTATGCAACAACTACTTTCAATCCTTAGTATACTATCCTCCATTTGTAAAAATGAAAAAGGCTTCAAGTGTTCTAAGAGAAATAAGGGGGAGAATTGTAACAAGTTATTTGGGTATGTACAAACTCAACACATGAGAGATCGAATTGCAAATAAACTCCTTGAGTTGGTCAAAGGGATATACTTCCTATACTTTGTCACAAAAAAAAATACAGTTTATCATCCAAAAGTATCAACAAAAGAAGTATAATAAATCATAAGGGCACTTATAAGCATAGAGATCACAAAGAAAAACATTGATGAATAAAGAGAACAACTACTACACTGACTTCTTCATGGCAAATCTAAAACCCAAGAAAAACCATAACCAAACATGATAATCTTTACAAATAACTTGAAGAGATTATAAGTTCTCCTGACTTCACTCTTATAGTGGTAATGGAAGGACACACATAATAAACTAGAGGAAAGAAAAAAAAAACCAGGTCATAAGGATGCACCTCCAACACTTTTTACAAATGCTCATCTCCTTCTAAAACCCTTGAAAATTTTGTTCAACCTTTTACTTAAAAGCACACAGTGTTGACAAGCTGAAAACATTCATGTCACACATGTTACAAAATTTATGCTACACCTTAAAAGGACACACATAATAAACTAGAGGAAAGAAAAAAAACCAGGAGTCATTAGGATGCACCTCCTCCAATAAATGCTTATCTCCTTTTAAATGCCCTTGAAGGTTTTGTTCAACTTTTTACTTAAAAGCACACCGTGTTGACAAGATGAAAACGCTCATGTCATGCAAGTTACAAAGTTTAGGCTATACCTTGTCGAACCACCTTTTTAGAAGTTAATTCAAATAGTCATCTTGCACCTCTATAAAAATTCTCCCACAAGTTATATCCTAATACCCATATGTGCCCCCACAACATATGTCTACTTGTGCTGTGTTTGAGCATTACATCAGTTCTTGCGCACCTCTTCCACACATGTGCAATGATCCCATAATTGCGCATTGTGTCAATAATTATTATAACCATCCCCAACATTCGTAAAGTTACGCTCGATTAATTTGTTCTATTGAACAAGTTTTGTCATCTCCATAAGAACTTGTTTGCATCTATATGAACTTAGACTCCTTTATAAATATTAGGTTCATACCATACAATCTCCCACTTGGAGATAAATCATTTCCAAGAAAAGATGTACACTTCGAGCCAATGTCTCCATGATTTTCCATATCCGTTACATAGCTCTGCTTATAGTAGTCCTTACAAAGGTCAACAGAAATAAAACAAAACCTGTTTATTAACAAAAATCACTATGGTAAAAGTGTCTAATAGATTCCCCTACTAAGGAATTTCTTCAATGACAATACTTGATCAATCAAGTTTTCGATGCGATGGTACAAGAATTGAATGTGCTTTGTCCTGGAATATAATATAATGCTTTTTGGCAGCAAATGTCTTTTGACTATCATTGAACATGATATAATCATCTTGCACTTTCTCAACTTAAAAAAGTTTTATAAGCCATACCATTTTCTTGCTAGAATTCGCGACAGCATCGTACTTAGTGTTTGTCGAGGTGGCAGCCACACACATTTAAAGTAATTGCATTCAGCAAATTATTCTACCAAAAACTGTACATACTTAATCAAAGGTACCCTTATGACTGACCATCTCATCCAAGATCAGTATCAATGTACCCTAGTAGGATGACACCATTCTTTCTAATTCATAAGCCAATATTTGCAGTTCCTCTCAGATATTGGAAAAGACAATCGTTTTCCAATGCTTCCCCTTTGGATTAGCTATAAATTTGCTAATTCCCACGATACACAATGTGTGGATACATATAGACCATGTCGTACAACAAACTACCAACTATTGAAGCGTATGATACCTTTGCCATAAGCTCACATTCCTTTATTGTACTCAGTTACTCAATTTTAAATGATTCCTAAGAGTATTCTTACATCTAGAATTTGAAATATGAATCTATATAAAACCTTCTAAATATATTTTTGCGTAGATCTCTTTTGTAACATTCTCATTATAAGAGATCTAATTTGGACCTCCTTCATTTAAAATTCAAATGACAAGTACATCTTCGATCACAGATCCTAGATATGCTTGAACTTGCGACCAATGTCATTAAAACAAAAGAACTACAAATCAAGTATCAATTTTTTTTGGAAATAACAATAATTGTCCATATCACCCACTATGCAATTATGTTCACGTATGAACATGTCAAAATATATATAATACATTTTTAAAAACTCTTTTTCAAAGTCAGCATGAGAAAAGAAGATCTTCATGTCAAGTTGCTTCAAGTGGAATCACTAGTATAATAATACTCAATAGTAGGAATAAGTTTGCAAGCTTTAAAATGGATGAAAAGATCTCATGTTTAACCCCGTGTTGAATGCCTTCAACCACTAATCATGTCTTGTAAAACTTGGTTCAGTTTGCATTTTTTCTTCACTCTATAAATATACTGATGGAGCATGTAAGGATGCTTTGACAACAAAAATATGATAGAGGTGTTTAATGAATCGTGGCAATAGCAAGTGACGAGGTCTGCGGGATGGCGATGATTGAGAGAAGGCAGTGAATTGACAAGTTTTGGGTGGTGTCCAAATTTGGCAATGGTCAAATTGGGGCTTGGAGGTAGAGCGACAGTGAGGAGTTGGGAAGGCAGTGACGAACTAGATTAGGTCAAGCAGCTTTAACGGGCTACTCTGGGTCATGTAGTAATCAAATAAAGCTGCGAGGTTGTAGCAACCGTGGGATTACAAAAGGTATATGATGGCAAGTTCTAGTAGGATTGGCGTTGAGGGAGACTGGTGGCGTGACTCACAACAAGTATGTAGGGCCCTAGCTAAACTGATGCTCACAATGATTTCTGGTGGGGCTGAAAGAGGCCAGGAAGAGTGGCCAACAGTGGAGGGAGGAAGCAACGGTAAATCACCGATTGGAGACTATGCATGGGCTAGATCCATGGCGAGGACACAACAACAAAAAGGAGTGAATGGTGAGTAGTAGCAATGGTGAGATAATAATACTGGCAAAGGCAAAGGTCATGCAGATGTGATGCAGATGAAGATAGTGAAGATGGAGAGGTCAGGACACAATCCAAGTTGAAAAGAAGACTAACATACGACTTCTTAGAGGATTCCTCCTGTGTATACATGAATAACAAAAGTATAGACAACTTTCAAGTTAATGACAAACAAAAAGCTTTCCTTTCTCTTTTAAAGCTGTACAAAAATATCCTTGAATTTCATAAACAATTCATTACAACGAAATAATTCAATTAAATTTAGTAAAGCTTTATTGATAATCATTTTTGGGCTCTTGTTTGAGATTTGGTCCATGGTTTGCAATACATTTGAGCTTTTTATATCCTGTACTTCTCTAATTCCTCTTATTATGATGCATCACCTTCACTTAGCTTCAGAGAAACAACTAGGTTCTTCTCCACAATTGCCAAAAGCAAGTAGTGAAGATAAAGTAAATTCCATTAAACAAGCCTTGGCATACAAGTGGAGTGATTAGTGTTGTCGCACATTCCTGTTCATGTTCATAACCTTCACGAGCAAATCTATATCTAGATTCAAATCCATATTAGTAGATGACATCGCCTCAGGCTGTAACATTGTAGAATCCTTCATGTTTGAATCAATATCAAATCTGTGAATGCACTCCTTAAGGACAAATCTTTGTACAAAGATAGTTCATCAAATATGGTCATTTGCCAAATAATTGTCTACCAGATCATAAAAATATGGTCATTTGCCAACATAACCAATGAACAAGCACCATACAACTATCACGTCAAGCTTGTACTAGTCATCCAAATCAATGGATGCATGTGTGTAACGAATAAGCAAACCAAACACCATGAAGTGCTTTAGACTTTCTTTCTCATTCATTTGATGTCCAATGGTTTAAAAAGCCATCTATTGAATATATATGCTATGTACTTATGGCATTTGCCCAACATGGCTTGGACAAACCAACCTACAATCTCATTATGATAACCCGATTAAATTAACTATGGAATGTGAATTTATCATCAAATGTGAAATATGTAGATTCAGAACCCCAAGAATTAATATATTTTAGCACATCTTGAAATGCATGTCAGGTTGCTAGTAGTTGGATTTAGGATTTAAGTATCTCAATGTGAAGATTTTAACCTAAAGAATCCATAGATATGTTACAATTTTTAAAAAAAATGAAATTTTTATGAATTTTTTAAAATAGAAAATAGAAGCAATAATATTATATTTATCTCTTTACTGATATACATAAGACCTAACCTCTCTCACTATAGGCCACAAGACGAAAACAAAGTGGGAGAGAGAGACCAAGAATAGAAGGAGAGGAGAAAAAACTTCAAGAGAAGAAAAGAAGTCTTCAAGTGATTCTAACTTGATTTGTGGCTGTGGCAAGGGATTTCGGAGCTGTAGAGGAATAGAAGTGAATAGAAGTTTAAAAAGGAATCCATATCTCGTTTTTATCAAAAGAGTTGCATAATGTTTTATACAAGATTTTTCTTCCTTAGTAAGGTGTGGAGTAATTCAATGTTAACTTGCCAAGAGATTGGCTATGAATTGGCAATGGATTTTGTCGAAAACCGCAACTCGTTTTCCGATCATGTCTCGCATAATGTACTATTAGGTCAATGGTATTGTACTAATGGCTTAATTGGATAGTACAATGAGGGCGAAGGATAGTACAATAAGTGAAAGACACTAAAACAACCCTTTCACAAGAGAATTATACAATAGATTAATATTCATTGGATTGTATGATCAATTAACACCGAGTCTCGAATTCCTTGACCATGCTTTGTTCAATGAATTTGACTATTTGAAATGGAATCGTTTGACTAAAACCTAAAGACCATACAATTTGATGGAACCATTGAATTATATGATGAGTTTTAGGGATGGGCCAAAGCTGAGACTGACTCAACTTACCTAGTGTTCGATTAGCTATAAATTGGAGATTGTATAGTACGATAGAATGGATCAGACCATATGATTGCAAGCTTTCAATAGTGAATCTTAGTAGAATTTCTAAATGATTTTGATAGCTAGTTGTAATAGTATTTATAAGTAATTTTAATATAAAAAATAAACAGTTTTTTTAGAATGTGTAAAAATAGAACGGCAAAACCAAGTATATGAACTTTTAAAACTTGAGAATAGAAATTAAATAATTATTGATAAAACATAATAAGAATTGTACATAAAATAAAAGGAAGAGATGGAGGAAAAGACAGCACACTTGAATAACCATCCAAAAGCTATCAAGTAAGCAAACTCAATAACTTTAAATAAGTTCAATTACTTATCTTAGAATATTATCGTGGAATGCAATGCGATATAGGTATACTACTTAACATAGAATCATTTACATATGATCTGATTTATAAGTCAACACATTATTATTATTATGAATATATAGATTTATATTTGTATGTATGATATAAGAATCAAAACAGAAGATAAAAAATGAATAAAATGAAAGAAAAAAAGACAAAGAAAAACTACTTAAGCCCAGTGATTAAAAAGATCATAAGAAAAAGGAAATAAAAATATTAAAAAAAAATTATAACTCTATCTTATGACTACCCTATATAAGGAAAACACCCCTGTTGTTGTTGACCCTAGATCGGGGCCAAGAAATGGTAGAAACCTTATCATCATGTGCTAGGATTTTGGATGAAGTGGACAATGGTTCCATGATATATAAGAAAAATCACCATTGATGTTGTTGGTACCAAAACTGGAGCCACGACATAGCAGAGGCCATGCCATCATGAGTATGAATTACTGGGAAACGTCATTAATGGCTCTGCAATAAATAATGATATGACATGGGATCTCAAGAATAAGAGAGAGTAATCATATAGAAAAATCATGACTCTAAATAAGAAATAAAAATAAATAAATAAAAATAAAAAATTCAAATATGAAAAAAAATAAAAGATATGATACAATATAAGTATTATATAATATTAATACTATGTGATAACTATATGCAAACGTGAACATGATGCACATGAGCATTCGCACAGTAACTCAATATTTTCATACATTTTATAAATTATCATGCATTATTTATTTATTACTCTATTTTTATCTATTGGTTATATATTTTTATTTTTATATTTCTTTATTTATTTGTAACTAATAGTTTGCTTATTAAACATATCATACTTATCTTCTACTTATATTATAAGTCAGGAGATAGATATTTATAAAACTAAAAGCTCCTAGAAGATAACTTAAGATCCCAAATATAAGATATCATGTTTTACATGTGAGCTCTGTAAGAGCTATTGTGTATATCAGAACTTTATCATACTTTTTCAGCAGACAATGTACATATATTTTATTTCAATCTTTGTACGATTTAGCAGCTTTGAGATTATTTGCATTACTTTTATTCTTATCTGAGATGATGAATGGAATTGATGCTTTATCATCACCCCGCATGATTTTGGTTTGTATCCTTTAGATTTGTTGCTTACCATATTTTGACCGTAATTGGCATTTTTAAGTATTTTATCGAATTTTATTTCAGATTAAGCAGGGCAAAGTATGACATTCATGGACCTTGCATCTCGTTCAAAGTCCTTTTCATCCTTTTAGCAACTCTAACTTATTGTAATAAGTTTGAAACCATCTTCGTCATTTAGATCGAATGACTATTGCAGTGCTGGAGGAAATCGTTTCTCCTATTCTCACCACCATTATCTAACATTCAAGAATTTGAATTCATGGTTGAACTCCATCTTCACATCTGCTTTTGCTTTTTAAAAGTGTCAAAAGAATCCAACTTGTAGTTTTGAAATTAGACCTAGACCTTCAAGGAAAATCCATCGATAGAAGTAAAAAAGTATATTGGTCAATGAAGGTCCATAAAGTGAAAGTATCATAGTTAAGCCCCACACATGCATGGATCAACTCCAACTTACATGGTTGTAACTCTCAACTAATCTTTGTTCAAATAATACGTCGTTGCTTACCTATTACACAATCTTTGCATGCCCCCATATTTACAAACATTAGTTTGATATGCCACATCCTTATCAAAAATCTCCATACCCTTCTCACTTATCTAACCACATCAATTCTACAACAAATGCTAATCTTCCACAAAACTTGAAGTTAATGTTATTGATGTACTGTGACAATTAGCCATATACAAAGTAAGTACTTGGTCGCACTAAATAATAAAAATGCACCTTTCATGATCTTCAGTGTGACCTCCAAATATGATACAATAGCCTGAATTGTCTAGTCGATCAATATAAAGTTCTTCCTCAAGATAAGTTGAAGATCATAAACATACTTTGGTCTGATACTATAATGTGGACATTTCCCTTCTTTATGATATCCAAATGCTCACACTCAATTGAGTAGACATTACTATAATGCTATTCAACAAAAACTATAGCAATTCATGCATGGTGTAAAATGAAATGACCCACTTGAGTAAAAAAAATCCATAACTCAATCAGGTTATCAATGCTAACCACTAAATGCTTTACATGATCAATTTTATGCATGTATCCTCTCATTGAGAATGACCATTCTTTTTCCTTAAAATTGCAAAACTAAAGCTTCAAATTTCCTTTGTTGTTACATTTTCAGCACATGAGATCCTTCATGGGTCGTATGGCACATAAACCCTTTGATTTCAACTTATTTGTACTCAAACTATTAAGACTGTGTTATTTGTTATATCTTTCATCTATAACACTCAAGAAAAACACAAGCAACTTCCATGGTTCTTTATGCTTTATGTCTTCGCTCAGAATTAAGTCTTGTACCTCCTTTAGCTCCAACTTCTACTCGTCGATAGCACTACTCACCATAGTAAGAATTGCACTCCAATTATGGACAAGGATGAAAACAGCATTAGGGCTTTCATCTCATCCTTGACAATTTCCATTGAACTCAACTATGTAATCATCAAATTAAACTAATTAATGTGATTTGCAACATACTTGCTTTACCATGTTTAAGTTGGATACCTTTGCATCCAATGAACTTCATTTGACATGGAGTGATTCTCATGTATATTGCATGGAGCTTTCATGAATCACTTAATGGTTGACTCCTTGGTTACAATAAAGGCTATATTCCAAACGAGTGTCAATTGCACCACTTCCAACAGTTGCTTATCAAGTAAGTCCTATTCCTCCCACTTCATTTATTCAAGCTTGGTACCAAACAAAGGTCACTACAAGTCATAGTGATAACAATCTCCACTATCTGCATCTTTTGAAAGTCAAACTCTTTACCCTCAAATCTATCAATGTTTGACCATACCATCTTCCATTTCTTTCTCTATTAAACAAGTTTACACCAATTTGAAAAAAAAAAAAAAAGAACATTCAAAACTAAGAACAGTAGTACTCTGACTACAACAACGTAAAATTTTATCTTAGAAATGCTCTAATAGAAGCTTTTTGGATGTGCATGCCTTCAAAACCTGAGAGACAACATAAATGATTTACAAATAAAATGTTGTGATGGTCATAGAGATATTTTTTACATTCAGTTATCCACAACTATATGACGTTTATCACCAAGTGTCTATGACAGGCATAAAATATTCAACATATAGATCATTAAAAATGAAAATAAAAAACAATAGATACAAAGCCCTTTACATGAAAAACCTAAAACATAAGAAAAAAAAAATAGCCACGCCACAGGAAGAGCTTCACTAACAACTTGAAGAGACTGCAAGTTACTCTACTAGCTTCACTCTTAGAACGGTAATGGAAGGACACATGCACCATACCCTTGAGAGAGGAGAGGAAGAAAACTAGGTTCGGCCATGATGCACTTCTTTTAGGTTTCCTTTACAACCAACAGTCTCCTTTTATAACCCTCAAAAGTAGTCACCACTTGTCCACTACAGAGCACATCACGCAAAAAAGCTTCAAATGACAATGGCACACATGTCGCAAATTTTGTATCATACCTGCTTGTCAAATTAGCTTTCCAAATTTCAATTCAGATTTGTAGCATTGTGCTGCTGTAAAGAATTTGGACACAAACGTACTCCTTACCCACAGCAGTGCTAAAACATATGCACACCTGTCATGCCCATCCTTGTACATTTTTCTCTATACTAGCCAACCACATATGTAACATAACCGTGCTAAAACATATGCACGCTTGTCATGTCCATACTTGTATATTTTTTTCCATACTAGCACACCACATATGTAATTGCTATGCTCATAATTATCAGGCCCAAGCACCATACATTATTAAAATTACTCCCTACAAATCCACCTTATTTAACAAGGTTTTCTCATCTCCATAATAATATTTGTATCCATATGAACCTGAACACCGGCATCCACATTAGACTCCATACCTTAAGTTGGAGGCTACACTTGAGGTAGGTGAGGATAGCTTTGTTGGTTTCTTATGGAATTTCCATGAGAAAAAGAGTGGGGAAACACTAGCTGCAATCAGCTTGCAATACCAGAACATATGGCTGTTAAATTAACTCAAAAATCAATTTGAACCTGAACACCTGCATCAGTATTAAACTCCATAACGAAGTCAGAAGAAATACTTAAAGAACGTAAGTATAGCTTTGTTGATTTCTTGTGGAATTTCCCAAAGGAAAAGAGTGGGGCAACACTAGCTGCAATGAGTTTGCAATATCACAGCATATAACTGTTAACTCAAAAATCAAAAATAACAATTAAATTGATTTTTGGCTTAAGTCAGATTCAAATTGAATTAAAAGAACCAAAATTCAAACCCAACTCAGGTTAGATTGAAATTTTACAGAACCAATCAGGGCCCAATCCTAGATCAAATTGAACTAACTTGAAAACGGATTGAAATGGCGAAGTTCTTATGCATTCATTGATATAATTATACTTAGGCATGTAAGTGAAAAAATTTATGAAAGCATGATTGACCGAAAATTTGATTGAAAAATAAAAAATTAATCAAAAGATGAAGCATTTTTTGTTCGAACCAAATTCAAGCTAATAAACTACAAACAAGACCTAGCCCACATCAAGATCAAATCAAATCTTTCCTATCCAAATCTTAAAGCAAGTGAAACGTCAATCCCATAATGAGCTAGGGGTCAACATAACATTGTTAACAATCCTACAAAAGCATGAGAGGAAAATGGGTAATGAGGGAAAGTAGATAAGGAAAATATTCTAATTGAGACAACCAAGGAACAATCAAATATCACAAGCTATATTCCTGTCTTTACAAATAACAAGTATAAGAAAGCATAAGAAGAAAGCATTTGGCCTTTTTTATTTGAGAATGAGATTTTTTTTTCATGAATCATCATGCTAATTACATGCACAAGATTCCTTCAAATAGGCTTTCCAAAACGCTAATAAACGCTAAAAACTAATATTAGCTTTGTTGAACATTTCTATGGGATGAGGATGATAGTATTGAGTTTGGAACAGCCAAGTAGGAGAGAGAAAGTGAGAAATGATGTGGTAACATTAGCTTTGTTTTCACTATCCATTGAGAATGTGAGGAGAAAGGAGGCTACTAGGTCAAAGATAAAAACATTATAAAGTAATAGTGCAGGGAGAAATGATATAGAAAACGAACCATCACCCCTAAAACAAGTATTAACAATACATTACAATGAAGTAATAATTTCCCAAATCACATTTTTAAATATTGAATGCTCCTCTGGTACCTCAGAAACCTTACCATTCATGTTTAGATCATTTTAGAAAAATCCTGGGGACACCAAAATATTACAAAATAAAAGTGCTGCATCAGGGTGCAGGATAAATGTTAGATACCTGCACTGCAGTTGACTGAGGAAAGTCCTTGTGAGAATTATCTGCTTCTTGTTTCATACCTCGGCCTATTCCATCTGAAAAAGGCCCAAGATGAAGAGGCCTTGTGCGGATATATGGAGCTTGGTGAGGAGTGTATGCACAAATCTGTTTGAGATAAGTATGCTAGAAACATCATACATGTATCTGCTTGGGAGAAGTTATGAATAAAGTCATATTCATTAAAAAAATGTATCCTAGTAAAAACTAATCAAAAGGAGGGTATTGCATATGTTTATGCATGCGGCTTAAAATTCAACAAAACCTTTAGGGCATTGGAAATTCCAATCCATTAATTGTAGTAGGAATTTTGAAAAAAATAATAGGATTGTAAACCATAAAGCGATTGCTTGAGCGTTCACGTAAATTAACTAAAAACTCAAAACAGGAGAAAAGGATTGAAAATAAGTTCTCAGTCTGAAGAATTTCATGGACTAAATTGAGAAAAAAAAGTACTTCTACAGTTTAACTTATCATAAGCGCTGAATACAAAATCTAAAAATCAAAGTCAGGCTACCCATAAAAGTAATGTTATAGGTTAAAGAACCTTAGCAACATTGTGATAAGAATCTATAAAGACTTTTATAAGTATAAAGATATATTAAGATCACATCAACGAAACAAAAGTACCTTAGAATAAACATCATTTCCTGTTACAAAAATGTTAACACACACACACACACTCTCCTCCCCTTACACGTGCAATAGTACGCTCTTCTTCCATTTGGTAGCTCTCATCAACAAAGTGACGGTACTTTTTATTACCATTTAAGCTAATTTAACTTACTAGGGAAAAGTATGTAATGAGAATATTCAACAATGTCTATACTTAAAGACAGTATCTAGCCTGCTTCCTCTGCACATGTTAAAATCGGGTACCCGGTTACTACACTTTCTTATATAAAATTATGTATTGTCAAGTTAGGTAGAAGCATTTAATAGATTTGGACAGTGAAAAAGGTCATTTAAAAAGTGTTTGGACAAGCAAAGATGCCAGGTAATAATCAATCAGTTCAAATCATGCCACATACGTATAGGCATGCTTGAAGAGTCACTCAACAAAAGCAGCCAAGTACATGTATAAAATTTAGAATATTCAAGAAAAGAAAGAAATAATGACCAAATATGGGCTTGAAGGCAACAGCTGAAAAGTGCAGATTATCATCAAATTATTGAGGCACGGCTAAGTATTATTGACAACTTTTTCAAAAGAAATCAAGGATGATGCCCAGATATGAATCTTGGATTTTATATTTGGATGACATAGTGAATTCCATGTGAGCTACAACTCATTGGCATACCGTTAACATTGAAAAGACACCCTTACATGTATAAGGCAAACTGAAACAACTCTATAAATTTGATGATACTAGAGTTTTATAGAAAACAGTTCTGCTACCTGGTCATTTAAAGTTCATGGTAATAAAGAATAGTTTCCATAACTCAGTATCAAGCATTTCCATTAGTTCAGTGATGAAAAGATTAGATTTATATAATAAAATAAAGGATTTCTCAGCTAATGAATTGAATCAATGAAACAACAATATCTAGTATACATAAATAGAACACAGCAAAAAGGTAAAGTAAAACTGCATAAGAACAAATGGGAATTACAAAATGCTAATCTCCCACAACTTTTGGTAACTGTTCCTTATCGGCATTTTTTGTTCTACCTTAGCGAGGATCGCAACTTTTGCACCAAGTGCTCTATGCATTTTGATATATGACAGATCACAGCTGAACTTTAAAAAAGTTAAATAGAATAAAAAAAGGTAAGTATTTGAACTAGGGCTTGTCATCCACTATGATCCCCAAACCATATAAGCCAAAAAGAGATTGCTTTAGCAGATCAATTCCTTAAAGTAAGCACGAGTAAATCAATCTCTTCCAAGCATGTCCTTCTGCTCATCCAAAACGCACAAGAAAAATTCTAAAATCCTATGAGAATTTAAAGAAAAACCAATGAAGGACAGCCAAACAGATTTCTTTCTATCAAAAGTTAGGGATTAAAGTAGTTTATAAAACTGTGTTTTGAACCAATAATAGAAACAAAGTAGCAGAAATACACAAAGTCATGAAAAGCTGAAATTGGGCACATCATATGCTATGATCAAGGGCATCATATAACACAATTTAAACTCTAAACAATATCTTGATAGACCTTCATGCACCTTCCATTGCACTTGCTGTAAGGTATGTGATATTTCATTGACTCAACAATCTAAAGGAAGTGAACATCATTGGCAGCAAAATGAAGGCAGAAAAAATCTATACAGTGGATTCTATGACCATCTCAAACATTTGGGCTATCCAATAGGATTTTCTCTTTCTAATTAGGTAAGTCCAACTTAGGCTTGTGTTTATATGTCACAGTGAAAAGTAGCACCTTGTGGCAGCCAGTCCACAAAGCAATTAAGATAATTGGATAACTGTTAGAAACCGAATCAAGAATCTCATGATTATTAGGCTGATTGTAAGGTTGTCAGTGAAATAAAATTACAAAATTGTAGGGAGTAGGGATGATTGTAGGACTATCAATTAAGAATATCAGTTATACTTTCTTTTTCAGTTCTCTTTGTTAATAAGAGTTATGAGTTTGCTGCTTATAATATTTAATTTTTTTATTCTCTTAGATTCCCTATTTCATTGGAGATTAATTTCCATAAATAAGAATTTCCATTACCTCTTCTGCTCATAAATGTTTGTATTCATGATTGTAAAGAATAAGATAAAAGGCAACTATTTTCTTTTTCAACTTCTAACCAAATGGCTAGTGTTGTTTCCTCAACAATGGGATCAACCTTATCTCCAATTGTTTCAATCCTCAATTATCTCTTACACTTAGTAATTTGGAAAACCCTCCATCCAAATAACAACACATAAGTCAAAATGGTTGCAATTTCAAAGAGTGGTACCAATATACACTTCTAGTGATCAAAGGTGGAGGAAAAATGGGCCTTCTGACAAAGGCAATGACATAAACTAAATCGAGTTCAACAAATCTATGTGCTTGGTAAGAAAAGAACCCAATAATGATGGTTTTAATTCCCTAGATCAAAAGATTAGGCTCCTCTACTTGCTTTATCAAAAGAAAAAGGAGATTTGAAACACTATTAAATAAGTATACTTAGATTATAAGAACATCTCAGGAAGTTTTGAAATTCATTTACCATTCAAAAATACCCATCAAGGTATCTTTTGCATTACAAAATTTTTAATGCTATCTTAGAACTTTGACAAGAAATTTTTTTATCCATAATATCATATGGAAGTGCTTTAAAGAAGGATTCTAGTGTAGTAAGGCATTGGAGAATGCCCAAATCATTGATTTTTTTACAAGGTCTAAATCAAGAACTTGACATGGTTAGAGGATGAATTCTTGGCACAAGGCCAATGTTTGACATGAGGAAGGTAATAAGAAAGTGATGTCCTCACCATCTCAAAGCATGACAACAAAGGGTATAACATAAAGATCTGCCCTAATTGAAATGAAAGAACACAATTGTAAGCCAAAAATGGTAAAAACAAGAAACTATGATGTGAATGCTGAAAGAAACCTTATCATGTAAAAGACACATATTGGGATATTCATGAAAAATCTCCTAATTGGAAGCTACAAATCTAAAGAAGAAGCTATAAAATATCTATGTAGTTGAGACAACAACTGATCATCATTTCATAATGGAAGAAATGAGTTTTCTTCAAAAAATTTCAAGTCCTACTGACAAAGAGCTTGAGTCCACATCATTAAATGCTATTGCCCTACAACTCATCAAGGTATTTTTCCTTTGTCACATAACGGTTCACAAAGTGCTTAAAACATGAACATAAGAGCATCAAATCATATGACAAGTTATAGTATAGTATTTGTTGATTATAAGCTTTGTAAAAGGAATACAATATCATTTTAGCAAATTGGTTTGTGTACAAAATGATAAGAAGAAATGATGTGCAACTAAATAGGCAAAAGCTACATTCGGTTTTACATGTTCCAAACTCGAAGAGAAATTTTCTTTCAATGAGTAAAGATTTGAGTTGTCACAACATTTTTTCCTTCTCATTATAAATTTTTGTATTTACCACTAAAGAGAATGATTAACATTATTGAGAAGTAAAATGGACTCCACTATCAATCACTAGCTCTAATCCAAAAACCAATTGTACAAACTTATTTTTCATTATTTTTTTTATTCAAATATTGAATTTTGACAGAAAAATCGGTCATTCTAGTTTCTTGCATTGCAAAATATTGTTTCATTGTGATTATTGTGTTATAGAAAAATAAACATGAGCATCTTATCACTCTCACACACAAATTGTTCACTTCATTTCATCTTATTCACATATGGGGACCATCTTAGGCATCAAATTTAATTTGGGAAATATTAGTTTATTATATTCATTGAGGATCACTCTCAAGTTGATTGGGTTTACATAATGGTTAAAAATTAGAGATGCTCTCTATTTTAAAACAATTCCATAAAATCTTTACAAATATATTATAATCACGTATCTATATTTTTCATACTAATAGTAGGAGGGATTATTTTTCTCATGAAATTACTGAAGATATTAAAAAAAATGGGATATTTCACCAAGGTTTATATTCATATACTTAATAGAATAGCATTGCAAAGAGAAAAAACAGACATTTAATAGAAAATGCTAGTGCCATTATGTTTTCAAGTTAGATATACCACATTCCTTTCAGGGATAAGTCATCCTTACCTATACATACGTCATTAATAGGGTTCCAACCAGAGCCTTCCAATACCAAACTCCTCTTACTAAAATACTTTCTTTATTTCCTTCTACTGGGATCCTTAATTCTCTTCAACCTCATCTATTTAATTGTTCTAATAATTAGATTGAGCTAAACTTGATCCAAGGCTCTTAAGTGTATTCTATTTTGTTGTTCTTTTATACAAAAAGGCTATAAAAGTTATCATCCTCTCACAAAAGCTTTTGTAATTTCTAATGACTCATTTGTGAAAAATGAGCATTTTACTCTCAAGTTTCTCTCCAAAGAAAACCCCCTTGATTTATTTATTACTCACAAGACCTAATATTGCTTTTAATGTAAGTATTATTAGCCAATTTACTTATGCCCCTATGTAAAAGCATGTGAAAGCAACAAATCAAATTATGAGATAGCTACAAAAGAATCCTATAAAGAGTCTACAATTCAAGAAAACAAGGATTAAAAATTTTGTTGGGTACTTGGATGTAGATTGGGTTGGTTCAATGAAAGATAATAAGTAAAAAAATTGTTATTGTACAGAAGTATGAAAAACTTTAGAGACTTTAAGAAGAAAAAAACAATCTATGGTTGCTAGAAGATGTAAAGAATCGCAATATAGAGGAAAGTATTCATTTAATTTGGATGAGAAGGTTATTATAAGATTTGAACAAGACCCTAACCAATCCTATGACTCTATTTAGTAACAATAAGCCTTCCATCAATGTAATTCACAACATGATTGAACATGACAGCACAAAGCATGTAAGAATTGACAAAAAATTAATCAAAATTGAGATAAGGAATGTAACTATTGTTCTCTTTAGCATGTCTAGTAAGTCCCAAGAAGCTAAAATTCTTACTAAAACATTTCAAAAATCAAGTTTTGGTCACTATGTTTGAAAAGTGGGAATTATTAACATCTATTTATCAGTTTGAGAGAAAGTGTTGTAAACAAAGTTAAAAATCTAACAATTATGAGACTATATATGGAGTTGTCATCAAAGTAAGAATCTCATGACAATATGGTTGATTATAGGGCAATTAGTTAAGAATATTAACTATACTTTTTTTCTGCTCTTTTATTAGCATGAATTATGTGTTTTTCAGTTGTACTGTTTCTTTTCTTATTCTCTAACGTTTTCCTATTTCATTTAAGATTAATTACCATGAATAGGGAATCTGTAGTCTTTTGCTTATAAATGTTTGTATTCCCAATTATAATGGATAAGAAAAAGGACTATTTTTCTTCTTCACTTTCTAGTTTCCGAAAGATCTCCAGTTTCTAGTTTGAAAAACAAAATAGAGATTCTTGGACCACCTCATTAGATCATCTATGAGTGTTATCCGGAAATTTACCAATTGCAATTGATGTACTTTGTGAAACCGATTGAGAAAAAGCTCCAAACTGGAAAAGTTAACACTGGGCGTGTATATACTTCCAACTATTTATAATTTCTTTCATTGTAAACAACACAGTTTCAAGTTCTTTCTAAATAAAAGAGAGGCCCTTTCCACTTATTTGATTAAAAAAAAAAAAAAATTGCAAGCGCTACCAATAATAGAAGAAAAAAGTTATCTTCACTGCAACTACAATCCCTAATAGTTCAAAACATGGTTTCTCTATAGAATCAATCACTGGAGCAGTAATAAGATCAGAAATAAGCTAAACAAAATCACAAATCACAGGCAACCACCTTGCTGTGTGCGAATGTAGGGAAGCGCGACGCCCCGGTAGAGGAGTATCCGCCATACCGTTGTTCGTTAGACAGAGGTGGAGAGGACGTGACAGATCGAAGTGCAGGAAGGCCCTGGTGAGGGCATGCCGACGCATCGACCAAAGAGGAAGTTGGATTGAGGCCGCGGGTTAAGGTGAGCGCAATAGCTTTAGAACGGGATGAGAAGAAGCGAGCCGCCATTGTCTACCACGGCGTTTGGCAAAAGGAAAAGCCGAGCAGATGAATGATCCGTTGATGCAAATTGGAAACTCGGATCAATGTACGTTGATCGCAAAGAAACATTTTAGAGCAAAATTTATTTGACTTGCAAATGAGGAAATTTGAGCTACAATCATTTATATGTGACGTGTAAAATGATAAATTTAAATTTGACAAAAATATTTTTTAAAGATCTTAAATGATTAATTAAGTTATATAATTTACCATGTAAATTATTTATCTAATTTACATTAAGATACACCACTAATGATTATTAGTGATCTTTATTTTATATTTTTTTAATTTAATAATTAATTAAATTTAAATAAGGTTAAATAATATTATTAATATTATGAAATTTTATTTATTTAAACACATATACATTTGATATTGTTTAAGATTGTCATTAATTGAGTGAACTTATAGGATTAGTTAGAGGTTCAATTCTTGTAATATATTGTATTGTATGATTTTATTAGTTTAAATAAGATATTAAAAATTTAATTTATTTTTTTAGCAAATTTGTAATTGGATTAAGATTGATGTTATTTTTAAATAAAAGTCTAAAACTTAAATTGATATATAATTAATTAAATTATGATATGAAGGAGGATTATGAAGATAAAGAAGATGGAGATATGCAAATTGAAGGTTGTTCATTTAATAACTAATCATATTCATATTCTAAACTTCTACATAAGCTATTAATTTGAAAAAAAAAAAAAACTAATTTGAATACATTACATCGCTCACTTTGGTCATCATCATGTTTGTGTCAAATCCTCCAATCTCGAGTGAGAGATCATGTAAGATAACCTTTCTTTTATGTGCTATGAGTTTGAACTAAGATATTTTAAAAGTAGTTTTTTAAATTATCTATCAATGAACTAATTTTGAATTGTAATTTCGATGTTGTTTCTCATTTTAATGACAATAAGGAAGGAGATATGTTTGGTTAAATGAGAATATCATGGATTTTATTTATAATTTTTCTATAATTTATTTTGTAAATAAATATTTATCATAAACAAATTAAACAATTATTAACTTAGCTTAGTATTTTGTTAAATAATTTATTTGTTTCAATAAAAAATAAAAAAGAAAAAAAAGATAAATTTAAAAATTAAAAAAATTAGTATTTTAATTATGATATTATTTTAATATGATTATCTTAATAATCACTATTTTATTCTCATTATGCCTTTCACTTCTTTCGCTTTAATCTCAATTTTGTCAACTCCTCTTATCTCTATCATCTCTTGCTTCCTCTTGCTTTCTCTCTTTGCACCCCCTTTTCCCAATTTTATCATAAGATCAGCATCTTGTTTTATATGCAATATCCTATTAGACTATTAGACTCAATATTTTTTTGACCTCTAACTAATCATATTGTGTTGAAATTAAGGACTACAAGAGGATGGATGAATTATAATATTTTTATAAAACTTAAGCACTTAATCATCTAATCAAAACTTTTATTCTTCTTCAAATAGATGAAACCATTACTAAAATAAAATAAAACTAATAAAAAAAATTAAATAACAAAAGAATAAAAGTACTAACATAATTTTTAAGTGGTTCGACTTGACTTATACTCTTAATTAAACTGATTGGGCTTCTATACTACTCATTTTTGTCATAACAGGAAGATGTAAAACCAGATACAATGAGGTTTTCAAAGGAGTCATTGAAAGCAATACAATTGATTTAGCTAAAGTAAACAAATGCAACTTTTATAAAAGGTACATATAAATTATATACTTTTAATCCTTTAAAGCAGGTGTGGCAGTAAATTTAAATGAAGAAAAATGTTGCTAATATGAATCAAATGCAAGGTAATACTATAGGAAGCAAAACATAGTTGTTAAAATCATATGAATGTTCTGGTCAAGTTTATAAGGGTTTCTCTATTTTCTCTTATGTTTTATTGATTTTGTAATCCATAGCATTAGGATTTTCTCTTAGAAATTAATCTTTATACTAAAGTCAAGCCCCAAAGAAGGTTATGAAATGTGCAACAATTAATGGTGCTTTTCAAATATATTAAAAATAGCTATTGCACTATTGAGATTCGACTCGTATCAATATGTTTTGAGTTTTATATTCAGATATAAGGCTTAAACCATGATCATCCTAAATGACTCAATGATATGACTAATGCTAATAAGCGATAAAGGTTTATCGTATAAGTTTGAGAAAGATCCCTATATTGCATGTGAATTATGATGTAAATATGCTAAAAAATTATATTTTATATTACTTATCAAATGATACTTTTTCATGATATTGAAATAGCATGTTTCTTATTAGACCTTTTATAAAATATATTATTCCTTTATGATATTGTATAATAAGAAAACTCACATATAACATAATAAAAATTCTATAAGATAATAAATTAATAATATGAATACTTGGCATGTTGAATTATCAAACAAAAAAAAATGGAATAGAATGATTAGCATATATCTAAAGATGTTATGTCGTATATTACAGATTATATCATTACATCATAAGGTAAGAATAGTCTACCAATATTTACATAATTCTAATATACATTATATAAGGTGAGGACAATCCTCATGAGTGAAGATACCCTTATGAGGTCTTTGATACTTATTATCAAATATAATGAATTATAAGTGGAGAATATGAGCTATATAGTAAAAATCAAAAAGAAAAGAGAAAAAATAGTTTATGTTACAACATATGAAAAATGGAAATGATAAGATAAAAGAGCATACATATACATATTTAAATTTTTTTATTAGATTTATTAGTTTATTTATATTATAACTCATTTTATTATGAACATTATTATATCATTTTTATTATTGTATTAATTTTATATATTATTATTTTATTAGTTATCTATTAAGCTCTGTAGAGTCTTATCAATCGCTAGTGCTTTGGTGATGTCTAGGAAAATGGTGTAGGATGCATAAGGTCTATGTGACCATGTAGTGTTAGGCACACGAAAGGCATGCAAGACTGAGAGATCCATGTGCATAAATACGGGGTGATCAGCTTAGAATTTTAGAATTTAGACTAGGGGAAAAGTCTTTTTTTGTAATTTTAGATATTAAAATCTGTATTTAACTCCTATATATAAGGGGTTAAGAATGTTCAATGGAATGGAGATTTTTTTAGAGTATTTTATCTTTTGTGAAAAATTCTTCTCTTCCTCTCTTCCTTTTACTCCTAGCCATTTCATGCTTGTACTTCTATTGCAACTATTTTGAAAAAGATTTATTGAAGAGGAGGTGAGACAAGAATACCCTTACAAACATATTACTATAAAAATGATTGAGAAAAAATTTGATAGAAATTTGCAAACTAGGTTTCAAGAAAAAAAAAATAAGGAACCTAAGAGGAAAGAGATTATTCTCATGATTTAAGAAGTGAGTTATGCAATTCTACTTTGATACTTTGAAAAATTTTAATTTGCATAGAAATTTATAAATTGCATTGAGAAAATTACAACTGATTAGATAAAAATACGAAAATAGGAAATTTGACTGATAACGAAGACAAACAAGAGAAAAAAATATTGAGATGGACACTTTAACATAAATATTATATGTCTATACTTAATATATTTTTAATTATTAAAATTAAGACTTTACATGTAAATTTTTTATAGAACATGTGATATTGATGAATTGATATAGTACTATTTTATGTAGATATATGAGAATTTAACATGTAATAGGATGTAAATACTCTAACATAAATATTATGTATATATATATATATATATATATATATATATATATATATATATATATATATATATATATATATATATATATATATATATCATATATTAGTGATTATTAAAATTAAAATATTAAATGTGAATATTGCATAGAGCATGCGACATTGATGTACCAATGTAGTGCTATTATATGTGATTGCATAAAAATGTATAATTCTAATTAGATATATAATTTTTAATGTTGATGAATTATTTGTGAAATTGTTTGACATGATTAATTGTGTAAGCATGATATTTGTTGTGTTAATGCAAAGTCATACATCTAATTAAATACTATAAAAATAAGAATTTTATATGTGAAAAATAAATTAAAAGAATGATAGTTGAATCTTCATAAATTAATATTAATAAATAATGAATTCTCTAAAATTAAAATATATTGCTCTTTGTGACTAGTCATTAGTGTGCCACAAGATTGAGATATTGTTATCGTGAGATAATTAATAGTCATTGTGTCATATGATTGACATTTGTTATCATGAGATTGCTAGTAGCTAATGTGCCTTAAGATTGAAATATTACTATCATGATGTGGCTAGTGGGCAATAGGTTGTACTATTAAGATTTGTCATAAAAATATAATCATTAAAATATTAAAATATTGAACATGATTTTGCATAAAAACATGATATGATAAATCAATAAATGAGACTTTTATTATAATTAAGTAAATTAAAATGAGGATATTAACTCACTATCCTATGAGAGGAAGGGAGCAACAGTACTGGCCATTATAAAATTTATTTAGTTAACTGAAAACAAGTACCAATAAATAAGATAAAATTAAGAAAATAATTAAAAATATAATAAGTTGCATACACTTATTATTTTTTAGAGATTATAACACATTTTTTATAATATATCATATTTTTTAATATTTTAACATAAATGAGACTCTACATATATATTATGATTGATACTTATGATTAAACCTTTCATGTTATTATTTTAAATTATTACTTATTTTATATATTTATTTATTATTAGAGATAGTCTACTAAGTTAATGAAGATTAACTTAGCCTTTTTTGATATTAATATTTTAGGTATATTATAACCCCATCAAAAAAGTCTACCCATAAGAATAGCTTGTAAGAAAAAATAGTAAATATAAAGACTTGTACTATATAAGTTGTGTTGAATGACTTGTTGATCATATGGTTTGTTGAATATTGTATATGTATGTAAAAATTTGTTATAATACTCTAAAGAGATCATGAAAGCTATGAAATGTGGTTGTTGTAATGGTTTCAATTATGGTGGTTTTAGTTATTTGTAATTGTTAGATTTAGTTGTTTATAATTCATAGTTGTGAATATAAACTGTGTTTGTTATAATTAAAAATATATATGATTATGAATATACTTGTAAATTAGAAAATAGATAAAATATAAGGGATGTGTTATCCATTTAAATTCTAAAATTTAGGAATATTAATTGAATATATGATGAAAAAATAATTTGAGTTGGAGTATATGAAAAAAAATAAGGTTGTCATAACAATATTTTCTTATGACAAACTTGATACTCTTCTCCTCTTCCTTTGAAGAACCTAACATTATGTACTTCTCTCTTAGACAATCTCAACATCCTCTTTATCTCTTTTTCTCGTCTTTCATTAAAATTCCAAGACTCACATGATATAGTATGGTAATACCAAAAACAATTTGTAAAACTTACCTTGTTGAGGACATTGAAATCGTGAGACATAATGCTGCTTTCTCAATTGGATCATGACCACAAAGCTTCCCCAAGTTCACAACAACCTCAATGGAGACGACAACAACTTGCTTTGCTTACTACATTCAATTTCTAACCAAACAATGACGCACTAAAGTAAACTAAGCTTCACTTAGACTTAGCTCCTCCTATTTATAAGCCATAACGATGGTTGTTCAAGGTTAAATAAGGAAATAGTAATGAATTCTCTTATGTGAGATTTGTTAGGTACATGCAACCATTGATAATGTTGAAAACAAATACATTATTTTAAACTTTTTCTTATCGTCACCATTAGACTTTTGACCTTGTGTGAACACAAAAAGATTTTAGCATGCTAATTTCATAAATCACTATGTAATCTCCATTATCACTAATATATATCCTTCATTAGTATGATTCGTTCTATGTTGAAAATAAAACATTTACAAATATATCATAATGCAACTAGTATTTTCTTATTTGTAGATCTATCCTCTATCAATTGGCTTTAACTTATGTTAAAATTTTTGTAATTACAAATTTATCATTGTGCAATCAATATCCTAATATTTATGAAATCCTTTACCAATTGATTTTATCTTGAGTCAAATTCTCAAAGTTGCAATTATACCATACACAACATTTCAATATTACAATTATAGTAAAATATTTAAAAATTTATAATAAATTATTTAGGTCTCAAAAAATAATAAACTCAATATTATTGAGTTTATCTCAAAGAATTTCTTCTATTGATATATTCAAATAATATTTTTGATTTTATTAAAATTTATGATACATATATTAAGATTCTTTAATTATTTTAATATTTTTATATATAAATAATATATTAAATTTAATCATACTTGATCACAATCTTATTAGATTGATCATAGAGTTTCTTTTATTTTAATTACAATAAGAATGAAGACTATTACATCTAAAAAAAATATTATACAATGTTATTGTATTAATACAAATTCTTACACATCCATTTACTGATTAACTACACTTAAAAAGATGGTCAAACAGTTATGATACACTTTATCATATTAGCACGAAGGTGGTGTTATGAATAAAAGTATCATACAAGTGTGACACATAAATTTTCTTTGTACGACTATGTTGATGTTTCAAAGTTTAATCTTGTTGACTGATGACATATTTGTATGATATAATTATTATATTTGTATGAGACCAAAAGTATTTTTTTATATCATAATGACTATATATTTCTAAGCAATAATCATTTTATTCATGTAAGGTTACCATCTATGTTAGATCATATTTATATGATGCAAGTATCGTACCCATAAAACATGGTATGCGCCTTCATTGAGATTGACATTGAATCATAAAGATACGACACTATACTTCATAGTATATCACTTGCCAAACTTCATGATCATATAAAGATTATAGACTTAACACATGTTGACTTTTTTGGCCACATAACTATTAGAACATAATTACTTAATCATAATCTATTAAAACTCTTATTTTCCTAAATTTTAGTATTCAAACAAATAGATCCTCCCATGTATTTTATTTTTTTCTCATATATATAAATAATAATTCAATACATACATCAACACGTGACATAAGAACATCTAATATTAACTCATAAACACATATCGATTAGCATCACATTAGTTCTATAAGTTCATTAGTACAAAATTTTATTGAAATTTGTTTCAAAAAATGCTTAAAATTAAATTTTTTATTGATTTTGCTACCTTTCGCTTTCTTGAGCTGATCCATTTGTCTGTGTGACTAAATTGACCTGAGAACGCTATTGGATTTGCTCAACTCGTTTTGACACCTTACCCACGATAACCTGCTCGATCGACTCCAACCCACGATGACCTACGTCAATCTGCCAATCCTAGATGACCCATGAGTTCTGTCCGACCTGTGCCTACCTAAAAATTAGATCGACAACTCTACCCATGTCACTCACCCCACTCACCCCATCATTTCACCGCTCGTCGTTACTGCCGCCTAAAATGTACAGTTAGGAACTGTTTAATTCAATTAATTTTGTAATTATTTTTTATTTTTTTTTAAATTATTGATGAACCTTTGAGTCTTTATAAATAGTGATGTTCATTATGTTGGAGGAGTTAAAAATAATAGAATGAAATTTTTTATTTGTGTGCTTTCATTTTTGTAAACAAAGTGTGTACACCGAACTCTAGTTAGAGAAATTCCAATTTTTCTTGTGAGAGGCAAGAATCGAAGATGAGAGACCTTCAACTGAGAGAATCGATAACTGAATCCCTTGTGAGAGACAAAGATCATGTGTGAGAGACCTTCCTCTTGAAAAGCTAATAACCAAACAAATTCTTACTTCCACCAACACCTGTAAATCTTTACGCTCCTTTTTACTCTCTTGATCTAATCATCAAACTACTATATTATTCAATAAGGCTCTAAACCCTAGCCTACTATATTAAAGAAAAAGAGAAGTTAAAGTAAAATCTCAAGAAAAAGATTTTAATAGAAGTGACAAACCTCTAAGAAATATTTTTTGACATTATTTTAAGATATTTTAATTTTATTTTTAGAATATTAAGCTTGATTAAAATTAATTTTTTAAGATATTAAAAATATTAATTAACTTTCATCTCTAATATCCTTAATCATTATCTCTGATTCAATATTTGAAATGTATATTTCTAAAGCATTTGATTAATATCTTCAAAATCTTATTATTCAGTAAGATTTAAATAAGATATTTAAAAATATAATAAATAAAAACAAAAAAACTAATTACCTAATAGCTCTCCATTGGTCAATTGCTGCAGTTTTTAAGTCGAGTCAGGGAATGAATCCTAAACCTGTTCGACACATTCAAATTTAGCTCAGATAGAGAACTAATCAATCTGAACATTGCGTAATTAACCTTCACAATCAAATAATCATCATCGTATCTCATTTTTCAAATGACTAATTCTTTCAGCTATCCAATCACACAATCTCATTGTTACACGGTCCATATTTCTTTCACTTGATAAGTTAAATCTAGTCGTTAGATCATATTTCTGATCTAATGACTCAGATCAAATAAATGCATCTAAGATGCGTAAATTGAATTCTGTTCATTTGATCACATAGTTTTCATGATCGAATGGCTATGATTTTGTAACAACCCTAATTTTCTCTTATTTGTATGTTTTTTTATAGAAAGAGCTCTGTGAGACGAATCCAACGATGTTTAATTTGTAATTTTCGGAGCTCTAATGAATAAATTATGAATTTTTGAAGATTTGGGATAAATTTGTAACGTAGAGGATAGATCTGTAAATTTTAAATGTCGGCTTAGTTCAAATCTGATTGGAGGAGGATATATTTGCAAATATAAAATTTATAGGGAGTTTTATGCAAAAGAGCTGTTTTACGAGACACCTGGCCGTTGCTTCGGGAGAGTTTGACACATATCTGCAGCAGCGTTTATATAATCCGATGAATTACGTTGCGAAAATTCGACTGCATGCAGCTGCAAGGAGAGATTCCGGAGTGCGAGGTTCTGCAACAAACGTTACGGCCGGCGAGGATTTCCGGCAAGCGACAGTGAAGGCCGGTGAAGGCTTCCGTAAGGTAAAAAAATATTTTTTTTTATTCGTCGTTAGGGTTATTTAATTTTCCGGTGAGCGGGGGAGACCGAGAGGAGGAAGCCGAGCCGGATTCGGTCGATTCAGCACATGAAACAGCCGATCCAGCGCCGGCGAAAGATTTCGGCTTCGCCGGACGCGAGAGAGAGAGGGGGGACTGCGTGAACCGGTCCAGGCTTTGGACCGGGTTACGCCGTTGAACCGGATGCCGAGGCGCGCGGTCCAGCACGTCGAGCGCGCGGTCCAGCGCCCAGCGCGTGCGGTCCAGCACGCCGAGCGCCCGGTCCAGCGCCGAGAGCGCGCGGTCCAGCGCCGAGCGCTCGCGGTCCAGCGCGCCGAGCGCCCGGTCCAGTGTCGGGCGCGGGCGGTCCAGCGCCCGCGCAAGCCAGATTTACTTTTTGAAAATCCGTTTGGAAAAGCTTTTAGAAAGCTTTTTCTGCGCGGGCGGTCCAGCGCCGAACGTGCGCACGGTCCAGCGGGCGGTTCAGTGTCGCGTAAGCCCATCTTTTGGGATTAGTTTGGGGTGTGTTTGGGAAAGCTTTTAGAAAGCAGAATTTTTAACTATTTGGGAATAATTTTTAGAAAAAGCAACTTTTGGCAAATAAACATATTTTAACTTGATTATGTTTGCACTATGGCCTTGTAGGACATCAAGAAAACCAATTAGAAGTTGACAAGAAAATTTTGGTACAACAAATCCAGGTAGAATAATTTCCTAACCCTGTGATGTAGCATGATATTATGTGTTTTTACATGCTTTTCTTACTGTTATAGAATTTTGATTGTTGCATATGTTTATGGCATAAAAAGGAAGAAATATTATGGTATGGATTACTTATGTATTTGCATGAAAAAGGAAAAAAAAAATACATGGTATGATAATGAAATCAAAAGAAAGAAACAATATGGAAAAAAGATATCTTTTGATATGACATAATTGTTTGGAATCATGATTGGAAATGGTAGAAAAAAAAATGGATTCCCAGAGAACATTATCCTCACCACTAGGCTCAGCGTGTGGGATCGCAGGGTATCGATCTTCGGATCAGATATCTGCCTAGTGTTATGTGCTATGACTCCATGATGATTACACCAGGCTCAGCGTGTTGGATCGCAGGGTATGGTACCATACCTGCCTGGTGGCACTAGGCTCAGCGTGTTGGATCGCAGGGTATCGATCTTCGGATCAGATATCTGCCTAGTGTTATGTGCTTGGTTGGATGCCGGCTATAGGACAGTCATTGATGATTGGATCCAGAGGATAATGCGTCAAAGGGAATTGGGCCCGGTAATAAGCACAATATAAGGAACTTGCATTTCTTTATGGCTTTCATTTGGCATTATCTTATATGTATGTATGACATTCATCTTTACTGTTAATGGTATTTGTTATGCCTTTTATTTTCTTGGTTAAATATGTGAATTTATCTACTGAGATTTATAAAATCTCATTTAGTGCTTACATCACAGGTCATGAAACCACTACACCGAGAACTGGGAATGATACTGTTACAGGAGAGCCCTTTCCAAGAGATGTGTGAGAGGGAAAATTTTAGTGTGATTAAATGTTTAAAAACATGTCTTTATATATATACTTTGGATTTTGAGTTAGTGTTTGTCTTACCGTCGGGTCCCCACCTTTGGTTTGTTTATTTGTCCTCACTTAAATGCTGTATTTGACGACTCTGATGATAACTTTGTGACATAATGGTATTAGATGTCGGTGGGGGCTTGACAGATTTAGTCTAATCCAACAGCTCCAACGCATCGGCTCTTTTAGCCATTATTTCTAGCCATTAGGCATTTTTTTAAAATATTAATTTCCTAAATTAAAAATTAAGTAGGAAATTTAAATGGATAAATTGAGTGTTTTGTAAGCTCTTTTAGCCATTATAAGATATATATAAATAGGAGAATTTTTTAGCAAACTTTTGATAAAAAGTTTTACAAAATTCTAAAAAAGAATTCTAAAGTTGCGACCTTAAAGCAATTTGCTATTGTTGCTAATCATCAAATCCTTACGCTATGCTTTTCTTCAATGAACTCTAAATTTCTTAATTTATCTTTTAATCAGCCAAGCTTTTACTTTCTTATTTTATAGTTAATTAAATTAAAATAATTGTATCTTGTTAAATATTTTATCAGGTATAGGAATTTATTTGTATAGATTTTCATCATCATTTTATTTATTTTTTTCAATTTTATTTTGATTATAAGGCTATTATAACCTATTTTATATTCTTGATGTAAGGGTTTAGTCTACCCATCTTTTGATAAAAAGCTTATATAGTTTATTTTTGTGTCTAATTTTTATCGATAGACGTAAACTTGATTTTAAGCTGAATCACCTAAAAATCACTTGTGTATAAGTTTAAATTTTTGTATCTTGTTATTTCATAATTTCTAAAGCTTTATTATCAAAATAAAAATTAAAATATTTTTAAGAAATAAAAAATTTTAATTTTAACAATTTGCTCTTCCTCTTACTAAACAATATTTCAATCAGTATCAGAGAATCATCCCTTTTAGTGAGAAGAAATTCTCCGAGAGATCTATGACTTAAATTGATGCTTCAACTAGATTGGGTGAAGGTGCACCTTCTAATAGACTACCACTCTTTTGTGATGATTATTATCTTTATTGAAAGACTAGGATGTTGAGTCATTTAAAATCTATTGATAGAAAAATGTGAGTATTAATACAAGTTTTCTTTGATTTTCTCACAAAGAAAAATATGCAAGGTACTTTTATACCTAAACCTTTTCATGAAATAGATGATAATAAAAAACATAAAATATAATTAAATGATAAGACCATAAATATTTTATATTATATTTTAAATGTTATAGAATTTAATAGAATCATAAATTTAGAAACTGCTTACGAGATTTGGCATAAATTAGAAGTAATATATGAAGACACTTCTTAATTAAGGAAAAAAATTAAACATGATGACACATGACTAAATAATTTAAGATGTTTTCAAATGAGTCAATCAAAAACATATTTATTAGATTTACCAATATTACTAATACACTTATTAACTTAGGAAAGCTAATTTCTATGAATGAATAGGTAAAGAAGATATTATGAATCTTACTAAAAGAGTTTGATCCATTAACCACCACAATCAAAATAACCAAAAATATTTCTATGATGATAATAGATTACTTGATGGGTGAGCTTATTACAAATGAGCTAAAAATAAAGATGAGAAAAGAAGAAGAATTAACCAAGAAGAATAAAACAAAGAAAGAACAACCAATAACATCGAAGATAGAGGAAGGTATTTCAGAAGAGGAATCATTAGATAATAATGGTATAGCTTTAATTTTAAAGATTTATCTAAAGTTTTAATGATATAAGAAAGTAAAGAAATCAAAAGTCTAAGAGAAGGATAAGAAGGAAAGAGAAAATAATTTATCATGAATGTAAAAAGCTAAGGCATATTAGACCAAAATGTCTTATCATGTAAGAAATAGTTAAAAAAAATAATGAGATAAAGAAAAGTAAGAAGAAAAAGAAAGCATTGAAAGTAGCTTAAAGTGATTCAGAAGAAATATGTACAAGTGAAGAGACGAATAATAATGAAGGGCTCTTTTGCAGGATGGCTAGAGAAGAAGAGAAAGAATAAGAGAGTGTATCCTCAAGTGAAGAAGAGATAAATAATTTAAATGAAAACTTAGCTAAATAATTACTTTATGTTTGTAAAAAGTATAAAAGTTTGAATAAAGAATATGAGAAACTAAAAAAAGAATATCATGAATGTGTAGGTCTTTATGATGAAATGAAAAATACCAATAATGACTTAATACAAAAAATTAATGAACATGCTTTCTTAGTTAAAGATTTTAATGATTTTAAATTTTTATAATCTAGTTGTTCATTTTCAAAAGCAAAATCAATTTATAGAGATGTTACACATGTTAGAAGATTTCATATGCATAAGTTTAATGATAATACTAACTTGTCACATGGTTATAATAAACTTATATGTAATTATTGCATGCTTTTAGGTCACACATCATATATATGTAGAGTTAGAAATAATGTTCACTCAAACTATCCTACTTATACATGGGTAGTGTATGCAAATAGTAGTTTAACTACTCTTAAATATGTCAGACTCGAAATAGTTTGGATTCTTAAATCTAACAATTAATTTGTGAGTACAGACGTGTCTTCTTTCCAAGGTCGAGGTGGACATGTGGTTCTTGGATAATTGATGCTCAAGACACATGACAGGAAACATCAAGCTAGTCACCCCAACTAAAAGCCTATGATGAAGAAAAAGTTGTGCTATGTGATAATTCAAAAAAATTAATCAAAGGAATAGGTACTATTAGAAATCTTACATTTTTAATTACTAAAATTTTACTTGTTCAAGGCTTAAAATATAATTTACATAGCATCAGTCAACTTTGTGATAGTGGTTTTAGTATTTTATTTGATACTACTGTATGTAAAATTAGTAAAAATAAAAATATAATAATTATTACACCAAGAAGAAATAATACTTGTTTACTTGATTTTAAAATCTTAAATAATTCTCAAATAAAATGTTTTGCATCACATGCTAGTGACTCAAATTTATGACATAAAAGATTTTGTCATACTAGTATAATTGTATTAAGAAAAATAATTAAACATAACTTAGTAATATGCTTTCCTGAATTAACTTTTATAGATAAATTTGTTTGTGGATCATGTAATTTAAGAAAAGTAATAAAAGTAAGCTTTCAAACCAAAAAAGATGTAACTTCTAAAAAGATTTTGGAACTTGTACACATAGATTTGTTTGGACCAATACATCCCATGAGCTTAGGAGATGAGAAAAATGAGTTAATTATAGTAGATGATTATTCTAGGTATACATGGGTTATTTTTTTAAGAAAAAAGAGTGAATCATGTAAACACTTTTAAATATTGATAATTAAATTATAAAATAAGTTCGGTCATAACTTAATTATCATTAGAAGTGATAATAGAATAAAATTTTAAAATGATGAATTCATTGAGTATTGTAATAATAATGAAATTTTTCAATATTTTTGGCACCTAGAACTCCACAACAAAATAATGTAGCAGAGAAAAAATAGAATTTTATTAGATTTAGCCAGAAGTATGTTGAATGAGTACAATACACCAAAATTCTTTTGGATAGAAGTTATGCTTACAGCTTATTATGTTTCAAATAGAATACCTTTTAAGCTCATAGTAAACAAATCATCATATGAATTAGTATTTGATAAGAAATAAAAAATTATGTATTTAAATCTTACATTTTAAATAATGATAAAAGAGAATTAGAAAAATTTGATTCAAAATTAGATGAGAGAATATTCTTAGGATATTTATTTAGTGATAGAGCTTATAGAGTTTATAATAAAACTACTAATCAAGTAGAAGAATCTATACATATAAATTTTGATGAATTAATATCAATAAAATAAAATAATATAAAAATGGATGATGAATAAATATAATTTGAAAAATTAAGTTTAAAAGACTCAAATGAGATAAATAAAAAAAATTGAAGAAACTAAAACTCTTAAAACTTTAACATATAATAAGGATCATCCAAAAGATCAATTTGTAAGTGAAATCATGGATGGTGTTAGAACTAGATCTTCCCATAATTAGTTTGTTTTTGTAGTAAATTTCAAACCAATCTTAGTAGAAGATGTCTTAAATAATGAGTTTTGGGTAATAGCCATGAATGAAGAATTAAATCAATTTGAAATGAATTATGTGTTGGAGTTAACTCCTAGACCATTACATAAAAGTATAATTAGAACAAAATAGGTTTTTAAAAATAGGCTAGATGAAAATAGAAATTCAATTAAAATTAAAATAAGATTGGTTGCAAAAGGTTATAGTCAAATTTAAGGTGTAGATGTTGAAGAAACTTTTACACTCGTAGCAAGGTTTGAGGTAATAAGAATTTTGTTAGCTTATGCTTGCTACAAGAATTTCAAACTATATCAAATAGATATTAAAAAGTTTTTGGTTATATAAATGAAGAAGTTTATGTAGAACAACTCTCAGGATTTGAAGTATATGATAAAATAGATCATGTATATAAGTTAAATAAAATTTTATATGGACTTAAGCAAACACTTAAAACTTGGTATGATAGATTATATAGTTTTCTAGTTTTAAATGACTTCATAAGAGAAAAAATATATATTATATTATTTATTAAAAATAAAAGAGAAGATCAACTTATATGTCAAATATATGTAGATGACATGTATTTGGGGCTAATAATGAAGTTTTATGTAAAGATTTTTTGGATCTAACAAAAAATAAATTTGAAATGAGCTTAATGAGAAAGTTAGCATTCTTTTTAGGTCTTCAAGTTAAACAAACTAAAAAAAAAATTTTTATATCACAAACTAAATATACTTTAGAATTATTAAAGAAATATGATTTCATGAATATTAAACTTAGAAATACACCTATGGCCACCAATACATATTTATATAAAGATAAAAAAGAAAAACTAGTAGACACTAAAATATATAGAGGTCTAATTAATTCATTTTTATATCTTGCAACAAATATATCTGACATATTTTATAGTAATTATGTATGTGCTTGATTTTAAGCATGTTTTAAAGAATCTCATTTAACAGCTATAAAACACATATCTAGATATATAGTTAGAATAAGTAAATTGGGATTTTGGTATCCAAAAGAAGATCTAATTTTTTAGTTAAGAGTATTCTCAGCTGTAGATTTTGTTGGAAGCATAATTGATAAGAAAAACATAAGTAGTACATACTCATTTTTAAGAAATTCTCTAATTTCATGAAATAGTAAGAAACAAAATTACATTGTACTATCTACTACAGAATCAGAATATATAAGAGCAAATAATAGTATAACACAAGTTTTGTGAATCAAATAACAACTAGAAGATATCAGGACAAATTCTCATTTATTATGATAATTTAAGTACAATAAGTTTGAGCAAAAATATAACTAATCATTCTAGAGCAAAACATATAGATATTAGATATTATTTTATAAGAGAAAACATTGGACTCAACCATATTTTATTAGAATATATGCCTACTACTGATCAATTGGTCAATATTTTCACAAAACCCATAGGTTGTTATCAATTTATAAAACTTAAATTGATTTTAGGAGTATTAAATCTATTTGAGTGATAACAAAATAGGAAGAGAATAAATATTAAAATAAATTAAAAGATATAAGCATAAATTAAGGGGAGTCCTAATCTAATTATGACATACATGTAGGGGCAGCTTACATTTAATTATTTTTATATAGCTTACTTTTTTATCATTTTATTAGAGATTTTGTTATCATAAAAAAAAGGAGAGATTATTGTGTTATTAATCTCTAATCATGATGCTTTATTTGATGATAATAAATCATAAGTATTTCTAATGAATTTGGTTTAATGAATTTTTAGATTCTAAATAATTGATGCTCGTATTCATGAGAAAATTTAAAAAAGAGTAGCTAAAGTGAAATCTTATGAAAAAGATTTTAGTGGAAGTGGTAAACCACTAAGAAATCTTTTTTGACATTATTTTTAGGTATTTTAATTTTATTTTTACAATGTTAAGCATGATTAAAATTAATTTTTTAAGAAATAAAAAATATTAATTAATTTGTATCTCTAATATCCTTGATCACTATCTTTGATTCAATATTTGAAGTACATATTTCTCAAGTATTTGATTAATATCTTTGAAATCTTATTATTTAATAAGATTTAAATAAGGAATTTAAAAATATAATAAACAAAAATAAAAAAAATTAATTACCTAACAACCCGCAATTCGTTGATTGCTACAATGTTCGAGTCGAGTTGGGGCATGAATCCTGAACCCGTTAGACACATCCAAATTTAGCTTGGATCGGGAACTAATCAATCCGAATGCTGTGCAATTAACCTTCACAATCAAATGATCACCGTTGTATGTCATTTTTCAAACTACTAATTCTTTTAGCCATTCAATCGCACAATCTCGTGATTGTACGGTCCATATTTCTTTCGCTCTACAAGTAAAATCTTGCCATCAGATCGTGATTCTGATCTAAGGACTGAAATCAAATAAATGCATCTAAGAAGCATAGATTGAATTATGTTCGTTCAATAGCGTAAGTTTCACGATAGAACGATCGTGGTTCAGTTCGATCTAATGGCTCCAATGCAACAGCTCTTTTAGTCGTTATTTCAAGCCACTGGGTATTTTCTTAAAATATTATTTTTCTAAATTAGAAATTATAAAGTAGAAAATTCAAATGGCTAAATTAGGTGTTTTCTAAGTACTTTTAGTTGTTAAAATATGTCTATAAATAGGATTATTCTTTAACAAATTTTTTTATGAAAACTTTTACTAAATTTCAAAGAAGAATTCTCAGGTCACGACCTCAAAGTAATTCGCAACTATTATTAATCGTCGTCTCCTTGTGCTGTGCCTTTCTTCAACAAATTTCAATTTTTTTATTCACCTTCTAATTAGCTAAGCTCTTATTTTCTTATTTTATAGCTAATTAAATTAAACTAATTGTGCCTTGTTAAATACTTTGTTAGACATAAAAATTTATTTGTACAGATTTTTAACATCATTTTCTTTCTTTCTTTTTGTCAATTTTATTTTGATTGTAAGGCTATTATAGCCTATTTTATGTTCTTGTTATAAGGGTTTAACCTACCTGTCTTTTGATGAAAGGCTTATATAGCTTTTTTTGTACCTGATTTTTATCGAAAATGGATGTAAGCTTGATTTTAAGTCAAACCAACTAAAAATAGCTTGTATAAATGCTTAAATTTTTATACCTTATTATTTCACAATTCTTAAAGATTTATTATCAAAATAAAAATTAACATATTTTTAAGAAATCAAAATTTTTAATTCTAACAATTCACTCCCTTCTTGCTGAACAGCATTTCAAATAAGAGGATTAAGAAGAGTAGGATGCTCATGTGTAGTAATGGATGACCTCTATTTGTTAGTGTAGAACTACATAAGGACTAAATATATACTTTATTATAGTAATATAAATATCAAAGTCATTAGTCAAATAATTAATGAGTTCATCCCACCACCTTCTTATAATAGCCACATGGGAGAAGGAGGTGTTGTCCTTAGTTAGGCCCTTTATTGCCAACATATCTTGAATCATGCAAGTGTGTTATGGTAGTTGGAGACATGTTCTCATATCGAGTTTCCTTGGATCATAAATTAGCCACAGTGGATCTCAGTTGATTGGTTGAACAAAAAATCCCTCAAACTCCTATTTATTCCACCTATGCAATTTAGCAAGAGAGCAAGCAAATTTATTACCAACTATAGATGTATGTGTGCTTTTTGCCTATTAACACAAGCTAGAAGAGACCACATCAAATGCTCTAGGGAAGGTCAACCACTTGTTTTCAAATTTCAACATTTCCCCAATATACCCTAGTCTTAAATGTCAGAATTGGATAGTAATAGGTAATGAAATGATTCTATACAATAAGATAATGCATAATGGTCCCAAAAATAGGTTTGCATCTTCTTAATTCATAAAAGCCTTACATAGCCTCTCAAAAATACATGCTCAATCATCTCTATAATTAGACAAGATAAAATTATTATTAATATAACCAATACCATAAATATTAATACTAGTAATAAATTTATAAATTCTTCCTTAATGATAAAGAAGTGAATACTTTGCCCCTTTCTTCTTATACTGAGAAAGGGTGATTTTGAAATCTCTTGCGACAACCAAATTAAGCGATTAAGAAGTAATATGAGTAATATGTTACTAAACATTCCTCTTGTGAATGTGATCTTTGGAGACATGCACTGAATAAAAAATCCTAAGTGATGCCCCTCCATCTTGATCATAAGAGAAACCACTTGTTTTAGGTGGCTAGCCATCGCTATATGAAAAAAAAAAATTTCCATTAAATAATAATACCTCTTAAAAGCCAAAAGTTTCATAAAATAGCTCCAGCTCTTATAGAGAATGATCAGCTTTATGTCTAGAAAGAAAGTAAACCTGATCTCTAATAATGTGATAAAAAACCTTTATTTTGTTTAATAATCTCCTAAAGTAACGATCTACTTAGAAGTAATGATACTATGAAGGGAATGATTTAACCCTTCTAATATTCTACATGGTAGCCCCCCATTCATAGAGATGGATTGGGGGAGGAAATAGTCATACTACCTTGATAATTAAGAGAATGGTTTTTCTTATTTTTGGATAATTTTTTTAAGTGTGAACTAAGCTTGTAAAATTCATGTCACATGTAGTTTCCTATAAGATGTTAATTTGCATTCTTAGGAATTTGCTCACATGGTGGGGAGGCAAAGCCAATTACCATAGAATGATTTTTTCCCACAAAGAGACGAACTCCACTTCTAATATGCATAATGATTGCTTTCAAGTTGTTGCAAAGGTCATGCCTACTAAAATGCCACACATAGCATGGGAGGGACCACTGACAAGACATCTTGCATAATCTTATTCCCAACCTTTAGCCCCTCTTTTGACTCTCAAAGAGGCGTAGCAATCATAGCTCTAAGAGTCCTAGTTGTTGCTCACCAAACAAACTTGTGATAATGTACCAGAAGTTTAATAGCAAGATGTTGAATAGTAGCCTAAACCACTTTAACGGCCTTCATCGCATCCTATCGAATAGTGACCATCATCATTATTTAGTTAGTTTGTCACAACGATCCATTGTCATCAAATGCATACTACTAGTTGCCACCGAACACCTATTTCCCATTGTTCTTAAAAGTCCATTGCCTTGTCACCATTTGTCATTGGATAACTATATTTGATGCTAGTTTTCCCTATTAGTTGGACTAACAAGTCGCAACCAATCTATTGCCCATCTAGCCACCCTCTCATGGTGCACGGCAATAGCAATTGGGTTGACTAATGGTTATTTCATCTAAACAATATTCATATTTCACTTCTATTTTTAAATCTTTCATAAAAAATTGCCACTTTTTCAATAAATAATTAAACAATAAATTGCTTAGCTTCATTATTTTTTTTCTTCACAAACTAACATAACCTAATTTGTTAAGTCTCCCTTAAACATAAACAAAGCATATATTGCAAAAGCTTGAAATGTACCAAAAGGTGCAACGTTTTCTGGAATGAATGCGATCTAAATGCTTTCAAAAATATCGTCACATTATTTCTTTAGAATAATATACCTTTTTATTATATAATATATTTTTATAGTTTTTATTATGTTTATTATATTAAGTAATTGTCATATTTTTTACGATATGCATATGTTTTAGATTGTATTTATTCAATGAAATAAAAATATTGAAATTTTAATAAATAGACACCCTTTCATGCATATTTTATTCATCGAATTTTCTTCGAAATAATATTTTTTTATAAAACAGAATGAATATTTATGTTGGCGAAAATATACATTTAATATAAATATTTATAAAACAGAGTGAATATGTTTAATGATATGCCCATATGCAAATTCTGTTCCGTCGCATTTTGGATCGCTTCGATTCTGTATTATATATGGAGGGTAGAATTGTAGTTCCATGAAACAATAATGGCGAATCATGAGGTCGACTCGACATCTCTTCTGCTTCGCGCCCGCTTCCTTCCTCTTCAAACGGCTCTTCTCTCGCGTCGCCGCATCGGAACGCCTTCTTTCCCGCCATCACCAGCCAGCTCCCTTTTGACCTTCAAAACAATAATTTTCATTTATTTCCTAATTGTTAGGATTTGTTATATTCCAATTACGTAATTCTCACATTTTTTTCCTGCGAGCACGGAGAGCAAAACGGATTTCCATATCCAAAGATCTCTTCCTCATTCTTTTTCCTCCTATTTTATTGAATCTTGCCGGAACCTTTTCGCGATTGCGTATTTACGTTTCGTTGCATTTGGCGAGCCCTAGTTTTTTCTTATCGGTTGATGCGCGCAAGGGCAGCATTGGCAATTTGGGGAGCGCGTTGTGTGGGAGGTATTCGGAGATGAGCAAGGGAGATTCGAGGATATTGAGTAAGGTAGATTCCAAGGGATGTGATTCGACAAACAAGCCGGAGAAGCCGAATGTAGTGTACGAGGGATGGATGGTGCGATGCGGTCGGAGGAAGATTGGACGGTCCTACATCCACATGCGGTACTTCGTCCTGGAGACCAGGCTTCTTGCTTACTATAAGAGAAAGCCGCAGGATGACATGGTATTCCAGAGATCTTAACATACAATTAATACCACGTTCTAATGTCTTTAAGTTCCTTTGTATTTCTTCAAAATTTCCTTTTTTACTAATTCAATGTGACGCGAAACTCATTTTTATCAAGTAACACGATATGAGAATAAACTGTTTTCTCGGGATGTGCAGGTTCCTCTCAAGACTCTTGTTATTGATGGAAATTGCAGGGTTGAGGACAGAGGGCTCAAAACTCATCATGGTCACGTAAGCTTTTAATGCGCTTTATATTTTGTTCATAACTGCTGCATTTTTTTTAACTTCAAGGCTGGAGTCACAATCGTTTTATTGTTCGAGACTTTGGCTAGTTGGTGCGACCCACACAGAAATTGGTTACTTTTGAATGTGCTACGTTGAGTAAGAAGTGTACCTCTCTGTTTCTTAACGATAACAAATCACTGCATGAGGAACGTCCTTAGTTATAGTATTGCTTTCAGTCCATTTGCTTTCAGGTTTGAATTACTCAAAAATGGTTAATGTTAACCTGTCCAAATTTCTAGATTGCTCACATGTGGAGTTTGCAAGGGATGCTTTATCAGTTTACGTCCATGCCATTTTGAGATAATTAAATTCAGACGACAAATCGTTTTTAGTCAACATCCTCATCAAAGCCCACCTTAGATTCACTTCAGCTATTTCTTGGAGATTTTAGAGAACTGTTCAATTTAAGATTTGAATATTGCATGTAGTTCAGGATTAAGTAGAGTTAACAGATGGCTGATGGTTACCTTCACAATTACTGCACCTTTTGACATATGTTGTATGATGCTTTCAGTATGCTTTAGGCTCCAGGTTCACATATGATTGATTCAAATATCATGCACATTATTGCCATGATATGGAGCATGTTATGAATACTGATATGGGATGGACAATAAAATGACCAAAATCCTGTTGTCAAGCATAACTTATGAATGAGTCTTGCCTATTATGACATTATGGGCATCCTTGAAGGGCATCAAGTTTGTGTTTTTTGTACATTGTAATGTAGCTTTTGGATTAGTGTTCAATGGATCATATCTGTAGTGGACATACGGTAAACAATTTTTGAGGGATATATGAGTTGAAGATTACCAATGCAAAGACCAAATGAGAAAATATTGTGTAAGTGTTTACCACAATTATTGTAAGAGAAAAAAATATGAGAATAGCTTTGTAATCTCTTCCAAAATTCTTGTGAAGATCTTCTAAAGAGTGGTCATAGTTTTCCTAAGTTTATGTTTTGGCATAAAACTTTGTGCCTTTTATTTCTTTTTTTTTTGTCCTTTTTGTGTTCTCTTTATTTAAAAGTGTTTTACTATATTATACTTTTCTTATTGTGGTTTGAGGGACTAACCATTTAGGTATTGATGATTGAGTATGAAATATTTATATCTAAAACCATTTAATGGAGTTTATTTATAATTTAATGGTGTTCATCTTAATGTTTAAAGTCCACTTAATGCCTTAAAATTGTTATTATAGCTTGGTTCTATTGTAATTGAAGTAGAGGGCAAGAACTTTAAGTGATAGTTTAATGCTCATTATCTAAGAGAGTAGGGAGTCTAGCCTTTAAAGTCTTTAAAGAAGTGGCTCTGAGAGGCTCTTGGCAAACTTTTAGGAAGAAAGATATTAAGATGAATAGTTATTCTACATCAACTATGAAAGAAATGATTCTGAGATTTATATTTATGATTATGATCTTAAGATATTGAGATGTCTTTTGAGAACAAAACTCACTTTGGTCAATCTGAAATTATGAAAGAAAAAATATCTTGATATAATGAGGTTAAGTTATGACATCATGGTATCAAAACTATACCTTATATAGTATGATATAATTCAATGCCAAATTAAGTAGAAGTTGCTGGGTTTATAATACCTAGAATTGAAGAGGGCAATGAATTTGTCCTTTAAAGGTTTGTCCTTGAAAAAGTGGCCTCGAGGGGATCCTAGTAGGGTTCTAGGTAGAGGATATAAGATGGATAGTCCCACATTGATTATGGAGGAAATGATTAAGAGACTTGTGGTTTTAAGACGTTTCTTTTGAAGCCAAAACTCATTTTGTTTTGTGTGGGATTACCAAAGGAGACAATTATCTCGACATATTGAGATTGGATTGTTACATATAGAGTCTTTTGCAAAATTCTTTTAACTTATTTTACAAAAGAGAAATGAAAGACAAAAATTCAAAATTAATAAGGATTTTAGAGCCTAGAAGATACAGATGAGGATATTCTTTATCAGAAGAACTTATATTATACTTTTCTTAAAATAAAACAAAAATCTATGAAGTAGGAGGATTGAAATTTATTTGATCAATCATTTTTTGTATAGTGAGGCTTACACTGACAAGAACTGTAGCATTTATTGTCATCAATAAGGCAACAACAAAGACTGTCATGAAAACATTATCTATTATTTGTAAGATACCTTAGCATTGATAAACTCTATTTGATATGAAGATATTTAAATCAAAAGATGATAAAGGGAGTTTTTGTCATGCATCATATTAATTAGTTTAATATGATAATCATTAAGTTGTCTTTAATGGAGATTGACTTATTGAATGTAGTTAATAGCTAATTTTATTGGTGTTCCTACTTAATAGTTGGAATGCAACTATTATTTTAGTTAGCAATGTTATTGGTAGCCAAAAGCTAAGGCTATAGGAGGATCATGACCTTATTCTAAGCAAGGACATTAGTTGTAAGGAATTTAGAGCATTGCTTGGTTTTGTCCTTAGTGCTACAATTACGTCACGTTGCATAAAACAAAATACATTAGTACGAGTCAAAGTCCAAGGGCCATTCTTCTTGATAACTAAGGAAGAAACTATTATGTTGCAACTTTGATAAGAATTGTTATTGTAAGTGTGATTATAAAACACCAAGGAAGAAAGATAGTCAAACCAAGGGGAAGCGTATGCCAATCATTATAGTTGAAAGCATAAAAGATGGTTTAGTATCTTATCGAGTCATGAATTTTTGACCTACATGCTTCTTTTCATTTTGCATTGTGCATAGAATTATTATAAGATTTTATGATAAGCTTTCATGACTGTCTAGTTTATGAACTTTTGGATATTATGGGGAATGAAAAAAATGCCAATTTAGGCATCAAACAATACATGATTTATGCTTCATGACATACAATATGTTCTAAGTTTGAAAAGAAACCATATCTCTCTCAATAAACAAGATACATTGGATATCAAACTATATTTGGAAGCATATGGAAGATAGAAAACATTGCATTCCTGGTTTTCTGTGTTGCAAAAAATGAAACTTTGTATATGATTGATTGCTATAGGGAATCAGTGGCCTCAAATTCATCAAGCTTGATTGAAGATTTTCAACTATGTTATAACAAACTTGATTACCTAAGCAAGAAAAGCATGGAGTATATGGTATATAAGGGCCACATACCAAATATGAAGTTTGTAAAGTTGGGTGTAAATGACAATTAAATACTTGGAAAGTGATATCATGTTTATTTCTTAGTATAGATGTATGGGTCCTTGTCTCAGTGCCTTCACTTAGAAGACCATGGTATTGTGTTACGTTTATTGATGACTCCACTAGGAAGACCTAGCTTTACCACTTGAAGAAAAAGTCGAATGTATTTCACTTTATAAAATAAAATGTAAAAGTGGAGATATAGATAGGCCATGAAGTTAAGATATCATGATTGGATAATAATGGTAGGTATAAGAAAAGTGAATCCCTTAAAAGTTATATTATTTATGGGATTTGTATGAGAATATGTTTTCTATTATGTCACAATAGAATAGAGTTTTTCAATGAATGAATATGATGTTGAATGAAAATGTTAGAAATACGACATTGTAAACTTTTTACTTAAGCAATTTAAGATAGATGTCATAAATATGACAACAAACTTGCATAGAGAACCCTTTGTATTGTTAAGCTATCTAAAGAGGATTAGTTGAGGAAGAAAGTTTGAACCACTTGAGTGTATTTGTATGTTTGTTTTATACACATGATAAGCAAGATGCTAGAGTTTTAAGTGTTACTTTATTGTGTATGACATGTATAAGTTTGGCTGCCATTTATGGGATCCACTATAGTACAAAATCATGTAGGCAAATAATGTTACTTCCAATATATCATTGAGTCTAATGAGAAATGCATCCATAAAGTAGAGGATGATACAATGGGGAGAATTCTCTTGTCATAACACCAAAGGAGACATCATCATTTGCAAGTATAGAACAAAATCTGTAAAAAGGTTAAAACTTGGAGCTTATGAATATGGACAATACCTGTTTAGATTCAACTATAGAATCCTCATTACTTGTATGGAGGACCAATTGTGCATTAAGGCTAGTTCAATGGAACGTAATATATTGTCACTACTTGTTCTTGATAGATGTTTGGGTACCAAGTGTTTTCTTAAAAACCAAGAAATTTGAAGATTCTTTTAAAGGAAAGCCAAATTAAAGAAAGAAATCAGTTTACCACATGAGAAGAATAGTACATGGGAGTGGACTTATACAAAGAGGAATGAAGGTCATTCAAAATAAAAGAAGGTAAGAGTAAACATTACAAAACATGTTTGATAATCAATGGCCTTCAACATAAAGAGGTAGTTAGTTATGATGAGATATTCCATGGTAAAGTTCACAACCATATACTTATTATTAAGTATAGTTATAGATGATTTATACTTTGAAAAAATTAAATATTTTTTTTATTTAAGTTGACTTGGATATGAGAATTTTTATAGTTCAACTTGAATGATTCTATGTTTTAGATAAGAAAAAGTTGATGTGTAGATTTTGTAAGATTTTTTATAAGCAAGCTTCATGATAGTGATATATATTGTTCGATGCTTTATGTGTAATTGTTGTTACATAATGAGCAATATCGACCTTCCAAAGTTATGATGATTGTTTTGTGATTTTACTGTGATAATAGAGTGATTATAAGTTCAAACATGAACAAGATTCATGAGTTGAAGGTGCATTTTTTATTAGAATTTGAAATGAAAGATTTGTGTTATAAGTCAAATTATTGGGACGTAAATTTCAAGAAAAGCTAAAGATAATGTAGAAATTATCATAACAAAAGTATATTCAAAAAATTTTGTATGGGCTTAGGATTTTAGATGCTATATCCAAGGATTCTTTATATGTGAGCTAATTCAATATAAGCTAAGAATAGTTAGTATGTCTAAGTAGGAGTTCATGGTAAGAAGCCATAAGTCTCAATAGATGAATCTTATTTATGCCATTGTTTATATTACCCCAAACATTCCATATTAGCAGTGAGATTTATAAGCCACGACATGAAAAATCCATGTTTGAAGTAATGGTAAGTGATGAAGCAATTTATTCAATATCTTTGAGGAACAATAGATATGAAATTATAATTTAAATGAAATAATGTAATTTTACAAGGGTATGTTGAAGCTAATCTTGAGGGCATGTAGATAGTCATAAAGAGCATCTGGATATGTATATAATATTAATGGTATAATAACATTGGAGGTTTCATAATTTTAGAAATGTGTAGTGTTCTCAACTACAAAGGTTGAGAACATAGCTATTTTAGATGATCACAAAAAAAAATAGCATGTCTTAAAAATCTTCTAAAAGAATTTAAAGAATAGCATGATTGAACTTCATCCAATGATAGTTTGAATTTGGTTTATCTTGCAAAGATTGTATTTTATTAAAGAATAAAGCATCTTCAACTTCGGTATTATCTCATTAGGAGTTTGATTGATGAACAAACATTACCATAAAGAAAATTCTTGAAAAGGAGAATCTAATAGATTTGTTAAACAAGATGGTTTCCATCAATAAATTGAAATCATGTTCCACCACAGTTAGCCTTTGTAACATGTATGCTACATTACAAATGCTAAAGATATATAAAAGAGATTTGACTTGTACAATAGTACCCTACTTAGAAGCTATCAATCTCAAAGTGAGACATATTTATAACATAGAAACCAATATGAAAGTATAGGTTCATATGGAATGGTCGGTGCAATATCCATATGATTATTGTTGGGCATATTTGTGAATTTGGTGGGCTTATTATGCATGAAAAATGCACAACATAACATTCCAAGCATTGTTGAAGGGTTTAAAATATACTTCTATAGTTTAACAGCACTAGGTGATTCAGAGATGGCTTTTGGAATGACATACAATCACGGAACAAACTTGTAGTGTGATTCAAGATAATTATTTGTGATTGGTTAGCAGATCATGCTATGATGTTGACACATGGCATACTACTTTTTAGGGATTAATAAGAAAATCTTACCAATGTGGAACCATTCAAAGCATTGTTGACAACTTAAAACCATAAGTTTCTTCCTCTCTTAAGGATATTTTGTGTATTTGCCATAACCACTATAACAAAAAAGTTCTGAGAATAGTTTTGTAATTTCTTAAGATCTAGTGATTATTATATAAAGTGTAGTTGTGATTTTCTTGAGTTTGATTTTCATATAAATCTTTGTGCCTTCTGTTTTATTCTTTTTTTATTTTCTCTGTTTGATAGGTTTTTATTATTATAATTTTAATTGTGATTTGAGTGACAAACAATTGAGTTGTGGGTGACAAGTGTGAAAGGCCTTTTTTGTGGGTTACAAGTGTGTATATTAGGTGTTTGAGGTTGACTTAATTCCCTTGCATTTAAGGGTGCAAATAATGTTTTTTATTTGTATGTATTCATTTGATGAATGTATCAATGTCGATTTTTTTTTGATTAATTTATACCATACCATTGTGTTGTTTTACTTATGCATTTGATATGCATATTTCTTGTAGATGGTTTATGTTTTGTGCATCTATAATAAGAAAGAGGAAGACCAGCTTATGACGGTAAATAAGTTTTTTTATTTTATTTTTCTATATATTCTATAATGCATGTCTTGTTTTTCTCTATACATGTGGATCATTTTTCAATCACTATAATGATTATAATTGCTTACAACATACCGTGAAGGTTACTTTAATTATAGTTAACACCTTTACATGACAGCATTTACCATTTAATCTTAAAGATAGTGTGAGCTTTTTGAACAAATTTTTTTATTTTATTTTTTAATTCATGCACTTTTATGTCTACTTAGCTAATCTCAAAAATCATTTGTTGGTATTAGAATGGCCTAAGGATGGATAATATTATGGTTAAGAGGTTTTTCCTGAAGGACAATTTGCCTCTTCATCAAAACTTAGGGATCAAGCATAACATAGTGGATATTTCTAAGACAATATTAGTGGATAAATCTTACGTAGAGATGGATGGAGTGTAGTTGGAAGGATTGAGCTTAAAGAGAGCTAATGCTAGCTTTGAGAATTGCTTGGCAAGATGACTTTGTGGCAAACGATTCCTTTTCTCATAGCTCTTGTCTTCCTACTTCAAGGAGATAGGACCACTTAGTTAGCTTTAGGGTGATGAACTTGGAATCTATTGTATTACCCTCATATTTGATAGGAAGTAGGAAAGGGATATGGTATGGCAAATGCAAGCTATGGCAAGTTGCTAGTGACATCTTCAGCCTAAAAGCTAGGAGCTTAGAGTTTAAACCATTGGCAAGTATGCTTGTGCTCATTCTGATAATGATTAAAATACTTAGTCTATTATTATATTATAAACACAAAGGCAATATAGCTAGAATCGGTCCTTTGACATGTGTATTATTGTGGATGGACTTGATGATCCTCAAAGTAGGGAGAACACTTTTGCAAGGATTTGCATGAGGACCTCACTATGCTTCAAGTGCGGGGACATGGTGATTCTTTATTTGGGAGGTTCTTTCAAAAAGTATGAAAATGAAGAATTTACAATTGTGTGGTTCTTATGTAGAAGAAAAAGTCACTTATACTCATTTACACAATTCAAAAGTTTGCATAAGAGACCAAAAAGGTGCAATTTAGAAAAAATCATAAGTGATAGGGAAAATATTAAAGACTTGAACAATCATAATAATAGCCAATCCAAGAAATCCTTGTAGAATGAATCAATTGGCAATTTGGGTGCAAAGACATAACAAAATGAAGGTTCAAAGGATAATGATATGGGAGTAGTTGGATCATGGACACTTGTGGCTTTAAGTCATATCCACTTCTCATGCTTCAACAATGGACAAAAGCAAAGGAGTTATGGTCATTAATGCGAGTGGTACCTTGCAGAGCAAACACGTGGTCTTCTTTGTTGATGCTGTTACAACACAGTATTGGCCTTGGCCCGCACATGCACAAGCATCACTTAGGTGGTGTTTAAGAGCAAGATGGAGTGCACAACACTCAAGAAAAATCTTCAAGTTCTCATCCAAATGATACGAGAATTGGAGAGACTCCATTCTTCAACTAGTGGGACTTTCCAAATCTAGTTGTGCTATGTAGTAAGCTGTGTTATTTACACCTTAGCAAGTGTAGAGCTACAACCAGCATTCCGCAAATGCTACAAGGCCGCTAGAGAATAGGCAAGTTGTAGATGTTCTTGGCCGAGCAAACACTGGGCTTATAGAACCAAAGCTATTGTTGATGCAGTTAATGGGGTTGCAGTGTGTGCTACCAACTTTTGTAGTAATAAAAAATGCAATGCAATTGGTAAGACAATTTTGAGTTGGAGCAATTATAGTTCAAAGAGAGAATTTTTAGGGCACAGTGATCTGTCTAAGAGATATTTTACTCTAAGCCCTTGACAATAGACCCTGTTTTGAAATTGTAATAGCGGAATTGAAGTGCGAGAATAACAAATGAACTAAAAAAGAAAGAAAGAGAAAGAGAGAGTTTTTGCCAAATATTAAGAATATCTTCTTTTTTTCTCCACTTTATAGAGATTTAATTATAATATTTTATTAAAATATATATATTATTTTATTTACCACATGATACATGGAGTTTGATTAAAAAAATTCATCATTCACAAAATTTGTATTACAAGAGTCCATCCATGCATGTGTACACTACTGCACATGTACAGATGATTGCACCCATGGCACTATTCATATGCATGGATACTGTCCATATGCACATACAACGCTTAATCGCACACACACATTCTACGCAGTGTGGTAAGTATACCTATAGCATGCGCAACCACGTGCAGTGGTAGGTGCCGCAGGGTGCGTGCTTGTGCTTCAAACATGCCGTAGTCCCACATTGCCACACATATTGTGCTTGTGCGAACTTCCTAAGTGCCCCATTTTCCTATGTGTAAGCCACTGTCTTCGCACCTAATTGTGCGATCTATGCACTGTCGCATGTGCAGTGAGCTTTTGCGTGCAACTGCGTACACAGGTTACATCACTTTTTGTTGCTAAATGATTTTTATTGTTTTTTTTCCCTTAATATTTTTTCTCAATGCTAATTTTTTTGATGATTTAATAAACTTATAATTGATTTCCTGATCACATTGAAACCACGAACTGTAGACAATAATCCATTTGAAATGTCGTTATAAGCCAAACAATATTGTCTCTTTTTTTCCTCTCTCCTCTCTATAATAAGTTATATTTTGGAATTGTCAAGTCATTATGAAATTTGCCTTGAGGAATCATTGATAGAGGTTGACAAAAAATTATTCATCATTTACGGAGGTGTTGATGGAAACACGTATGGTGTATCACTCTAAGTGGTATAGATAGGTTGGTAGTCTAATAGTAAAACTTTTATTTCATCTTCTCTAGCTTTCTCAGCTAGTTATATTTTATTTTCTTTTCCCTCAAAATTAGTTAGTGGTGACATAAGAGTGATTTATGAACTAAGGCCCTTGGGTTTTGTGCATTGTCTATGCGGAGAAGGATTATCATTCTTGTTGAGCGATTTGGGAAGTTGTTGGAAACTTCTTCATGGGCTTTAATCTAATCATTGTTTGAGTGGGGGGGGCAATTGTTTCAATTGCATTATAAAGTATGAGGAGAAGGATGACATGCCCATAAGACTTGGCCGATCAGTCAAGGGTTTGCAGAATTTATCCATGTTGATAGCCTCTATGACCTCTCATTTTTTAACCTCGCTTCATCTGGTTTAACAATAAGAAGTGGTGATTTAGGATGTGGACACTTCGTTAGTTTGTTTGTGTTCTCACATTTAGAGGTTTCTCATTTGATTTGTAATGGTTAAGTCATTGCTTCCTCTAGTTCGTTTCTTTGCAGTTCAAGCCATAGGGTGGTAAAGTGAAGTTTGAGGAGGTTTAGCACTTCTCAGAGGTCGTGTGGATGATGGTACTTGCTAGGTTCTGAAAGAGCCTACTAGAGGGATCCTTAGCCATGAGCATAAATATAACTGTGCTCAAATCCGTTCATTGAAAAGGTAGAGCAAGGATTATGTTGGTGACTTGTTTAGTATAATCCATTGTTTAGAGAGCAGTATTTTCACTTTGTAAAGGAGGTAGATTGAGGGCTTTGGGTTTTTAGTGGAGGAGCATAATTGTTTATTTTGGATGGTTGCTAATTATAACACCTACTTTGCATGGGTCAAGCTTTGGTAGTGGCAACATGCAAAGCTTAAGTGGCTTGCTTTGGATGGTGTTGCAGTATCTCTTTTTACTAGGTTGCTACATGTTGGAAGATGAGGAATCATATCGCCTTTCTCTTGAACAAGGACTGATAAAGATTTGATGTCATTGTTATTATGAGCACTCTCCTTGTTGTTCACTTCTCTTCGAATTGATGTCCCCAATTCCTCTTCTCTGAAGTTAGAGCTTCCTCCCTCACTATAGTTGGTTCTTTCTCTCCCAAGTAATTGTTGTTGGGGCCATGCTTATGCTAAGAATGTTCAAGCTACAATTTTCTCCCTTGGCTCCAAAAATGCTCTAGCAATGGATGGCATCAATAGATCCTTCTTTCAGGGCTACTGGGATATCACTAACCAAGATTAAACTAGTGCTGTGCTTCATTCTTTTGGGACTTCGATTGGAAAGGAGCTAATGGCTTTTGTCTTGGGTCATTATTAGAGACAATTGCATCATATTTTTAGAAATCATGTACAGATAAGCCAATTAATAGTTATGGAAGTTGACATGCAAGAAGCATATGATAGGACGTAGTTACAATTCTAGTAGATGATATTCCAACACTTTTGGTTCCTAGAAACTTAATGTTCTTGGGTGATTGTGCTCGTTCTCCTCTTTTTCGTTATCATGCTCTCCTTCTCCTCCCCCTCCTACTTCTCTTTTTCCTCCTCCTCTTCCTCTTCCACTTCCTCAATCTACTCCTTCTCCTTCACCTTTAATCTTATGCATGGAATAGATTACCAACATAGAAAAGATCCTAAAGGAAAGAATTTGCATCATGTAAAAACTTTAATGGTTACAAAGACTTTACATGTCACAAAATTACTATGTTATTTGTCAGTCGTTGTTATCTTAAGAACTTATACCATGAATACACCTAGATTTTCCTGTAACTGCATTGTGTTTATGGAAGCAGATGATGTTATAGAGTTCTCCTTGTCATATGCTTGGCTGGCTATTTTTAATATGGTTTGTTGTTAACGAAGGATTAAAATCGCAATAGAAGACACTTGAGGTTCTCTGTGAAGTATTAATGCTTTACTTGCCTTGCTTTAAGTCTAAAACAAATATTTTGGCCAGTTCATAATCTGTCTTTGCTTTTCATCATATCAGAATGATCTCAAATTGCTCATATCTTGTTTAAAATAGATGGCAGCTTTCAACATCCAGGAGGCCCTGTTATGGAAGGAAAAGATCGAGCTCGTCATTGATCAGGTACTGCAAGCATAGAAATTATGAAGCGCTGCCACTTTTTCCATGAACTAATCTATCATAAATAATATGTAAAATATATGTTTACACTTATATTTTCGTTCCTAACGATGATCCTCTTTCACCCGGGATCGCAATGCGGGTAAGTTGATGGATTAGAGTTATGGATTATAAGTGATGTTTATTTTAAACCGTATGACATTCTTAAATAGAATTACTGTTAATAGTTGCTTTCCGGGAAGTAGATTTGCCATACAACTTTTGATCACGTGTTATGTACTATTCATTATCTTGTCGTGATATTTTATTTAAGAGCTGCAATTGGCACTTTACGTATGTCAAAAAAAAAAAAAAAAAAAAAGCAATTCTATGATTATATATGTAAGTTGATTGTACTATTTATTGTTTTACTGGGAAAACATATGCTTTTTTATGCTTTATTCTGTTTGCTAAGATGTTCGCTGTATATTTCAAATGAAACTACATGCTTTTGTACCTGTGTAAGATAATGTGAATTCCGTAGAGTATTGGAAAATAGAGTAGGAGAATTTGTCATGCACAATTGAAGGCGGAATATCCACCTAGCTGGAACTGTTATCGATAGAATAGGAAATGAAAAGGCATGTCAAAACTACATTGGTTAAAAGCTGAGACAAAGTTGTGCATTGATTAGAATCACTCACAATTTAGTTCTCAACAAGAGTGGATGAGGATGAAGACTCAAAAGGCTGGCACCTAAAATTTAGAAGTTTATTGATGATGTCCATGAGTTCTTTTAAATATGGATTATTCGTTGCTTTATGGGTAAAATATATTTTCTACCTTGTATTTAATTAGTTTTCCTCTTGACCTCACTAAACACTTGTTCAGAAAACTTCAATGCTCATTGCTCTTTCTTTGCAAGTCGTTTCTAAGTGAAATCCTAAAAAAATTATTTATCACAGAGCAGATTTGATATAATTTTATATATTCTAGTCTACTTTCCTTTTTCCAATATCAAGATTTTTATGGGATGATTACAATTTTGCCTGAATATATCGCTTTTTCATGTTTCTTGACTTTCCTATACAATGCATTCTTTCTTTGCAGCAGCAGGAGGCTTTCTCTGCTCATGGTTCCAAGTCTTTATCTTCTTCTAGGTCTGGCATTCAAAGGAACACCCTTTATCCTTATAGCCAGTAAGTGTAACCTTTTTTTTTTTTTTTTTTCATTAACAGGAGGCAATTTGGTTGAAGTCTGAAGTTTAGATTTGTCAATTTTCTATTTTTTGTGATTTGTTAAACCATTGTCTTGGCACAAGCTTGAGCCTATATGAAGGTTGGTTGCAATAAGGCTGCTATTGAAGATTGGATTTAAGCTATCTTTTGTACTAATCCATGTGCTTAGTAGAATAAGAATTTGTAAAGATGATGATGGTTCACTGTTTATTATGTTTCATTCAGAATTTTGCATGCATCATTCCCTCTTTCTCCCTCTTAAGCCAATTTTTCTACTTACATTGTTTACTTTTTTCAACGGAGGGCATGGTCTCATTCTTCAATAATAGACAAAGGGTACGTGAGGAGAACAATATTGCTATAAGAAAAAATAGGAAGATTGCAGTGATTTAACAAATAACCCCAAATAACACAGCCAATCTACCAGAATTGAAGATTTTGGGTAGTTTGACCGGATGGGAACACCAGCTAGATTCTGATTGCCAACTAGCCACAAAAATACTTGGAAGAAGTCAAGCCCAAGGAATAAGGGCCTTTGGGAGCCACATTAGCAGGCTATGTAGTAATCAATAATAACAAACAAACAAAACACAGATTAGAATAGCACCACGAGAGAATTGGAGACAATTGGGCTCAAGGATGATCGAAAACATTAGACCAAAAGGACATCAATTTAGTGGATAGTTTTCTTTTGTTAGAAGGGGAGGACAAGCAGGATTTATAGATAGAGGGAGTCAACCTAGTCCCCATGATTATGTGAAGAAAAAACGGGGTTGGGATCATTTTTGGAAACTACAAATGGTGTTCTCCATGAGGAAGTGGTGGTTTTTTGATTATGAATGGAAACTGTTTGATTTGGAATTGGGATGGCTGGGGAATTCCAGGTCTAAGCGCCATCTTAAGGGTGTTAGGTCGCTCAATAGATGGGCCAATGAAACTGGTATTTGTGTTCTTCTACTCCTTTCTCTACTATTGCTTCTACCTCTTTCCAGTGTTTTCAGTATTTATGAAGAGTGTTCCTTGTTTTGCGGTGGTGGTTTGTGGCTCCTTTCAGTTGTGTAGGCAACAATCGACCAAATTGGTACAAGTCTTGCACGATGACAATGAGTTGGGCTTCTGGTCTTAGAGTAACTCTTGCACAAAGTGAAACTCATTAATACCTAAATTGATGTTATTGAGAATTCTACAAGAGCATTCTCCCCAACGTAAACCCTTGCATTGGTGAGGTTAGTGTTGTTCTCAGCCAATGCTTGCACCTTAGTTGTAATAGGAGCCCTGATAACTTAGTACAAATATATATTATATCAAATTGTCCCTTCTTAAAAGTCATTTAGGGGTATCATTTTTTCAAGATGATCCTCTTGCATCCAATCGCCCAACACCTGTCTGCCAAATATGTCCATCATATCATCTTCAATGTAAAATTTGATTAAGAACAATTTCTTGTGCAATGCAGAGTTCTCAAGGTTTTCTTGCACCTTCCAAACCTCTTATATCATTTCACTGTTAATTATTGTGGCCGTCAAGCATTCAGGTTAAACTAGTTTCTTTTTCTCTGTTAATCCATACAAATTCCTAATTCAACTTCCCTAGCCAACACCTTTTATAGGTTCCGTTACATTTAAAGGTTCCATAAGCTGTTCATAATTAGATTATTGTCCCCTGTATACTATTTTCATTGCTGATTATGTGAAACGCATGCTTCTGTTTGAGAATGTTTAACATGCTGATTTGTTTGTTTTACTTCTCTTACCACCAACCTGTTGGCGTGGCTTGTCGGGAACAGGAATCTAAATCAAAAGTTGACCTGTAGGTTGTTTTTTCTCCAAAATCAACAAATTCTGTTCTGAAAACCTGCGAAGCTTCTTTTAAATGGGAGGAATTATTGTGGTATACATTGAGAATTGTCTCTTATTGGATATTCAACAACAAATAAAGGTGTTGACATACAATTAATGTCCCTCTTCCACTAGCTTATATTATTTAGTTGATGGATGTCCATTCAAATATGTAGTGGCCTCAATTTGGAGCTCCTAAGTGTTATTCTAATGAGTGTAATCAAGAGTTAATGTTTTGACTGAGATCAAGCTGTTTGTGTGGTTTGGGTCTACCATGGATCTTACCAATTCTATTATGGTTAAGTAAATTAGGAGCGGGAAACTCTTATGGTGTTCATATGGTCGTGTGGCACTTGGCATACACTTGATGGAGAGAAGTGGATTCAATATGGATAGATTTTCATGCGAGAAAAAGACTATTAGGGTACACGTAAAGAATTGTCTTAGATTGGTGTTCAACAACAAGTTAAAATCTTTAATATACAAGTGATGGCCCTTATCTATTTGTTTAAGCTTTTGGATCAATAGGTATTCATTTATTTTTGTTGGAGTTCATGATATTACTCCAATAAGAGAGTCTGTTTCTTGCTCTTCAAGTTATCCATAAGTCTAGCTAGTATTTAAATGAGGGTATAATGCTCAATTCTTGCATAACATTTTTTTTCCATATAGATTTGAGCAAGTATTATCTAAATGTAATCTTCGTATGGCCGTTTTCTGATGTGGAAGAGTGTGTTCTATTTTGTTCAATTTTTGTTCACTCTTTTTTGTTAAACTTATGGAGTAAATCTATTGTTTTGAAGTTGGAATTGTCTGTAAAGTTTCACTGCCCAAAAGTTTGAGATATCTTTGCGTTCCTTTTTTTCAGGGGTATTCCCGAGGATGAAGATGAAAGGCACCCCAATTTGGTGCGCAGGACAACAATAGGAAATGGTTCTGTGTCGTTCTTATAAAATACTGTCTTTTATGACTAGTTTGCTTAGCTTGTGTGCTTGACAGTAATCTGTGATATTTGCAGGTCCTCCTGCTTCAATATTTGATTGGACTCAGCGAGATTCTGCACAGTCAAATCAGAATACCTGTGATCATTCGTCTTCCCAAAAGTACTGGCATCTTCTTAGATGCCAAAATGGTAAATATATGATATTTGCTTGCACCCATCTCCCAACAAAATTTTCCTTAAAATCTTCTACAACTTTAACTCAAGTACTAAATTTTATGGTAGTTAAACTTCATATGTTTTCATCGTTATTACTGATTGTGAAGTTGTTATATGTTACTATGACTTCAGGACTACGATTATTTGAAGAGATTCCACAAGTTGACAACCTTGTAAGCAGTAACCTTAGCTTTTTAATATCCAAATAATACCTCAAAACTTTTTAGGTGCAACTTTGTCATATTGGTGATATGAAAATGCAGCCAAGAAGCTGCAGTAGAGCAATGAAAGCTGTTGGTGTTGTAGAGGCCTCCTGTGAAGAAATATTTGAGTGTGTAATGTGCATGGATGAGACACGTTTCGAGTATGCCCTTTTCATCCAAAATCTTTTACCTTAATTAACTTGTTTCTATGCGGCCCTTTAACCGTCTGTTTCTGCAGGTGGGATTGTAGCTTTCTTTATGGCAACTTAGTGGAGGAGGTTGATGGGCACACTGCCATATTGTATCATCAATTGCAGCTCGAATGGTTTCCATTGTAATGCCTTTTTGTAGCTTTAAATTGGGAACTGGGGGATATATATTGACAGTGTCCATGTATATTTTAAAATCGTGCTTATATATTAAAGATTATAAATTTATATAAAGTTTTCCCATATCTATATATGAACAGTGCCAACATGAAAATGTGGTAGACAAAAGAATAGCTTGCTGAGTGAAAACATTAAGACTTAGTGACAGTTTTTTTGGTGGAAAATGGAACTACATACGTGCATGCTTATGAAATTCACCTTCACATAGTTTCCAGTTCCACATGTTCAAAGATTGATTAGTTTTCTTAATGGCATGTCGATACTGCTAATTCAACGGGTGGTTATTTTTTATACGAAGATTCTGAATTGTTCATCTACAATTATCCTTTAGGTTTGTATGGCCACGTGACCTTTGCTATGTGCGTTACTGGCGAAGAAATGATAATGGGAGTTATGGTAAGTAGTTGTTAACTTATTAATTAATATGTTTGCTCATCTATTTAATGACAATTTCTCTTTGTTATTATTCAGTAGTGTTATTCCAGTCAAGGGTGCATTCAAGCTGTAGTCCACGGCCAGGATTTGTGAGAGCTCACATTGAGAGTACTTATCAATATGTGCTCTTTAACTAATATTTAATATGCAATTTGTTTGATACACTTGTTTGCAATATCTTAATGACTGATCATTTTTTATGTAACAAATGATCTGAACTGTGTTATTTTAGGTGGTGGTTTTAACATATCCCCTCTAAAACCTCGGAATGGAAGAGCTCGAAGTCAAGTGCAGCATCTTATGCAAATCGATTTGAAGGGCTGGGGTGTGGGCAATATTCCAACATTTCAGCAGCATTGTTTAATTCGAATGCTGAGTAGTGTTGCTGGTAACACCCAGTACTTCGAATAGTTTGATTCTGATTTCAATGCACTCCAATATACAGCCACATTTTGAACACTTTCAACGTCTTCTAATGTTAGTAAAGACCTCCATAGGATCACAAAGAAATGGAAGGGTTAGTCTTTTGTAGTTGTTATAATCAAATCTATTGCACTTCTATTCAAATAGACACATTCATATTGTCATTGTCAAATATTTAAAGCTTTGACACCATTCAAATAGACAGAACATATCTAGAAAATAAGACGAGAAAAAATGAAAATAATGAGACTGAGGCTTATCATGAAAAATCCTTTAAAATGATCACAAGTTATGTTGGCATTGTGCCTCTAAACCTCCACATAAGTAGGTGATTACAAGTGAAGGGTGAAGTTCACTTTCACCCATTACATTCCCATAGCTATTATAGTGAATTAGCTTCCAAAGATTTGATCCCTCTGCATGAGAAACTTCTCTTTTTTATAGTGGTGAACTAGACTAATTAATCACATAATATCCATAAGTTTAGCCAATGGGAGACTATTGCCTAACAGGACAAAAAACATCATCACTTTAGTCAATAAGGATCTACTATGACTATTGCCATGCGTGTTTATGTTAAGCTCTAAGCCGGAAAGTTGACTAAACTTTATCTATTTTCTTAGAACTTTTTATCTTCAATATTATGAATTAATTTGACCTTAAACATAAGATAATATAACACTTGATCCATACACGTGTGCCCTAGAATAATTAGGCCATACCAATTCAGGATATATGGCATAACTTATGTCATAACTCGGTCTCACCCTATATTACCCTTATTATGGAGAAGGTGATACATATTCATATATAATTTAATACTTGTACAATTAGGATTACATGTCATTGTTTTGGATTAATACATAAAATGCTGGTCTCCTCCTAAATACTCAGTAAATATTAAATTTGCTTTGCTTCTTTTTGAAAGGGAGCCTTGGAATAACAACAAGTTGATGTTGTTATGCTTCTTGGAACCTATAGGTTTGAGCTATAGAAACAGCCTCTTATAAAACATATGATAAGCCTATGTATAGTAGACACTTTAATCCTTCCTCAAATTCAATACATACATGTACTTTCATAGCAGCACCAAAGTGCTTCCTTCAACATCTCTTGACATTTCACATTGTGGTTTTGCATGAGCACATTCATTCTCTGCAAGTTCCAGTACCTACATGCAAAACAATATATATATATATATATATATATTTTTTTTTGGCATATCAAACAATAAATTTCTTTAACCATCATTTCTTAAATATTTCTTTCATGTTAGACTGGGCACAATCTTAATAAAAAAAACATATCTGATTAAAATTAAAATTTGAAGAAACATTCTACATATAGAATTTTTTTAACGCATAGGGTAGACATGCAACTGTATGTGATATAGAGCAGCATCCATGCTGCTCTAGCCGCATGGAATTCTGAATATATTCTCTGTAATTTCCTTGACAGCTTACGTGCTGGTAAACCTCATGCCATGTGATTTGCGGCATGTTTTCTGTGTAAAACTAATCCTTCTGGAGAAGTGAAACTGTCTGCTCAATGCTATTTTGATTTCTTAAATGTCCATTTACTAGAGAGCATTGGATCATAAACTTGAATATGAGCAAACTTTCCATTAATCCTAGATTTTGTTCTACCGTCCTCATAACTATTCAAATTCTGTAGGCATGTTTTGACGTGTTTATTTTCTTTGGCATCTTAATGCTACTTGTCTATTTGTGAGTTTTAATGTTTCTGCCCGTTGCAGGGCTACGTGAATGGTTTTCTCAAACGGATGATGTCCCAAGAGTTTCACGGATTTCTGTCATTGCTGATATGGCCTCAGCTTCTGTATCATCAAAGAAAGATCAGAAGTTCGATATTCCCCTTAGGTCTAGTCCTTCGGTGAATCGCAGGCGTAATCTGAGCAAAAGCTCCATTATGTTGGATGAAGACTCAGATGAAGATGAAGATTTTTCTATTTCAGAGCTTGAAACGGAGGTAGTTGGTTGACTTCTACACATAAAATGGAAATGGTATAATTATAGTTGTATCTCTGTGGCTCAATGTTCTAAAGTGTACCCGGGTTAAATTTTCAGGCTTCTACCAAAATCGAAGCTGATAATAAGCTTACAGGTTTGTAGAAGTACTCATTTTGTAGCAGCATTTTATAGCCCTCAGATGGTGAAGTTAACACATCTATTTCATTCACAAGCAAAGGTCTGGAAGAGGAGCCTTTGGGTCAAATAGATTTGTCTTGCTTTTCTGGCAATTTGCGCAAGGATGACTTAGGAAATGGTCGTAACTGTTGGAGTATATCTGAAGGGAAGAACTTCAAAATTCGCAGTAAAAATTTTGCCTTCGACAAGAAAAGCAAGGTTGGTACGCTCTTTTTCTGTCATTTTCTTTTTCATTGTAGTCCTTCGCCCAAAATATTCCAGTTACAATTTTGTGGCTTTAGCTTATGTTTCTTTGTCATACCTCCTGCTACCCATCTGTGGTTATTGTAAGATACACTGGTTTCAATTTGTAGGTTCCTGCAGGAAAGCATCTTATGGAACTTGTAGCTGTTGATTGGTTTAAGGACTCCAAAAGAATGGACCACGTTGCAAGAAGACCAGGCTGTGCAGCTCAAGTATGCTGTTTATCATTTAATTTGCTTTTCACATTTATGTCCTGTTTTTTTATTGTGTATCAACCACATAGTTCTTTTATTCGTCATTTGCTGGTTTTTGACATGTTTATTATCATGAAATAATTGGTCAAAAGGCTGATAATTATCACGCTGGCATTGTTCTATGTATTTGCTAAGCCTTTAGTTATTGTAACCTTCATATATTTGTTGGTTGAATTTAATTTCTGTAGTCCAAATTAAAATTCTAAATTATTTCAGCAATTAGGTTCCCAAGCGGATGGCATTGTTCTATGTTACTTGCTAAGCCTTTAGTTATGGTAACGTTCATATGTTCATTGGTTGAATTCAATTAAAATTATTAATTATTTCAAAAATTAGGTTCCCAAGCAGAATTGAATGGTGGAATTATGAAAGTCACCAGCATATTTTCTTTTGTAAAATTCAGTTATGAACCTAAACCGCCAACATTATTTTCTGAACTTAAAATATTATGATGTTGATGTCTTCTTACTTTCCTTTTTCTTATGACATTTAAATAACTTAAATGCTTGTAATCTTTTTAATGAGTAACTTGTTTCGGCTTTATGCTAATGCTTGCCTGATTGCCCATGTTCTTTTGTAGATTGCTTCTGAACAAGGACTCTTCTCTCTCGTTATCAATCTGCAAGTAAGTTGTGCATTATTTCTCCATACATTCACTTCTGTTGTGTAAAGAATAATTTGTTTCAGTGGACTGCCGAGCAAAATAGCTAAATAAGCGATGAAAGCTTTTGCTAAGGGCTATGTACTATCAGAAAACTTAATTTTTTAATTTATTGGGTGCTTAAACTGTTGTTTATACTCTTTTATCCCTGTGATTGTTTTTTTTTACTTCTGCTCTTTGTAACGGATTAATAGGATAAACTGCACCAAAGAACCTATTATTGGGTGGGTAAGGACTATGCATCCAGATGCTTTTTATCTATTGATAAAAAATAACATAATGATAATAATGATTATGTTCAAATCTAAAAAAATGAAAAAATAAAATAGTTGCAATAGATCCATAAAATTTAATTGAAAACACTTTATAAGGTAAAACAATATAAATATAAATATAAAAAATTACTTTTCTCATGCCATAAACAAGCTCAAAGTATACTAAAAGAGGAACAGTGAGAAAGTTCATCAATAAAGCAATGAATACAATCACAAAATAAAAGTGAAAATCAAGAAAATTGGATTAAAAATAGAATACATTACTTCTCTTACTCTTTCTTTTCCTCTATTTTTCCCTCTTAATGGTGCAAAGCTTGGTCTTTTGTTTCAAGGGTGTTTTTCATTCTTATCACTGTCAAGTACTACCATCTATCATATGTTAACTATCACCAACCACCACAATTTGTAACTTAACGTCAACTAACACAAATAATACTAGAAGATGGTGGGCTAAATTATACGCATGATTAAAATTATTAGTTTATCACAATGACAACCATCATTATTGAGGGCACCAACCATCATGAGTTGGATTTTCAATAATAGAATTCTCTTATTCTTAAGGAGGGAACACCTATAACCTCTTTTAAGAAAAGACCTAACTCATCCTCACATTTGCTTGTACAACTCCAGCCTTTTCTTGTGACAATTTTTGTTGTGATTTCTAATGGATTCTAGTAATTGTGAATTTTCAAGGGTTTCATTTCTTTTTATGTAACCTTGTGAATGTAGTGATAGTGCATGTTATTGTGTTTGAGAATCATGATATAAGACTCTCTTGCTTAAGACAATAAAAGTTTGAAAATCATAATACATTGCATACTCTTCTCATGTCAAACCCAACTCTTGGAGATAATACATCGTCCATAGCAATTTCTTGCCTACTGCTATAGTAATAATGAATTCACATGCATGGAGAAAGAGTGACATATTTTTGCAATCTAGATTGTGACAAAGTGACACTCCCTACAAAAGCAAACAATTATTTGGATGTTGATTTTGTACTTTCATGTCAACATTTACATAACCTTTTAAGATTAGCCTCAAGTCTCTAAAACATAAACACATCTTATACTCCCTATGAAGTACCTAAATTTCTATTTTATTGCTTTCCAATAAGACTAAATAAATTTCTACTCATTATACTTCTAGCATGCACTAAGTGTAGTCTGGTATACACCATAGCACACATTAAACTTTCAATTGCCAAGGAATATGGAATTTTTTGCATTTCCTTCTTCGTTGCTTCAATAGTGGGGCAAAGATTCTTAATAAGTTTTATGTGGCTGCCAAGATGAGTGTTCATAGGTTTAGTGGATTTCATTTTGAACTTCTCATGTACTTGTTCAACATTCTCTTATGACAATTGTAGCTATCCATCATTTCAAAGGACTCTCTTATCCTTTTTTTTTAGCTTGTTGATCATCTAAATATGTTGTCCTATGATTGACATATCTTAACATATAGTAAAAGATGATGAAATCACCTTCAAAGAACTTTTTAATATATGCTTAATGATCTACAAAATTTTTATCATAATCATTGCTCATCATTAATGGATCAAAATGTTTGTGTCATTATTGTGGTTATTACTTAAACACATATAGGCTCTTCTTTAATTTGCAAAATAAGTATTCTTTTCTTTTTTATCTCAAATCTTCTCAGTTGAAATATATAGATAAACTTCTTTAGGTTGTCATATAAAAATGATAAATGTGTTGAGACAAGTCAAAATACTTTATTATTATTTAATTCATTAAGCTTTGTTTCAGGTTTGTGCCAGCTGTCTATCTCAAAGCCATGTTAATGGATATGATCTTCATAACTAGTAAAGTATATTTTCTCATTTTGACTAGAATAGTTTATTGCCATTCCTTCATTTAATAAGATATCTATAACTTGCCTCATGATAAGCATTGCATCTAGGGTGGTGATTTAAGAAAAAATGTAATCTAAGCATGCAAGCATTTAGATATAGATATAATGTGATAGATTTTAGAATAATTTAAGTTCACAACAATCTATAATAACATTCTTCCAAAGAACTTATCATAATAAGAAAGTGGATATGCAAGTACATTAATCAAATTATTCCAAGAGTCCTCTAAGATTACTGGTTGCTTAAGAAATAACAAAAAATAATGGAATCATATGATACCTTGAATAGATCAAATAAAGGTAAAAACGGACATTTGGCTAAGGTATAAAACATTAACAATTAAAAATGAGTAATTGTTTTAAACAAGGGTCACATAAGATGGGATATACAAATTATGCTATTATTATTTGTTGTAATTATGAAAATACATATTATTAAAACAGAGAGAAAGAAATTATCCAAAGTCAGAAATCAATCAATTGGGATTTGACTAATCTAAATAAAAATTATTCTAAATAGGGATCTACCTATTTGAAGTTGGGTTTTGGTCACAATTTTAGTGGGCCATATTACTGAAGAATGTTGTAGCATCAATTAAATTCTTTATAATGAAAACATAGTCATGTCTTAACAGAACTAGTAATACTAAATTAGATACGGGATTAAACTCTTCTTTCTCTACCAAAATGTGTTATTAACCCACCAAAATCTAGTTCTCTTATAAGTTAATGACCTCTCCATATCAACAACATTCAATAAAAAATAAGACAAAAAAAAGGTTAAAAATATTAAAAAAATGTAAGCACTTTGGGAGAATCATCTTAGGGAGAATCTTGACCATCATAGATGGTTTTGCTATACTCAAACCCATATGGGACCATTGGAAACATCACCACCATTGTCATTGTTATTGTCATGCATGGAATGAGATGTGTTCATTGCCAACGACAAGCATGGTGTGGTCTTTTATAAAACTCCTGACAATGGTAGTCATGTATAGAATGGAAAATCTATAATCTTTGATATGCATGATAGTGTTGTCAAAAGATTGTTGGCATCCATAGAAGGGATGGAGTTAGGGCATGGATGAAGAGATAGTCAGAAGACTTTCTTGTAGTGGTGAAGTTTGTAAGCATAATCTGGCAAAAAAGTCACTATGGTTGAGCATCTAGGGATTTCATTTATGGAAGCTACTAATGATGTATTTAAGTACAAATTAGTTCTTAATAGTCATGACTAAGATCTCCTACCTTTTTATCATGGAACTCCAAATATCATTTTCATAGCAATAAGATGATTTATCAAACCTTAAAATTTGTTCAAATATAGTGTTATAAAGTATCATCCATAGATTCCAAACTTCTTGATCAAGAAAAACTTATTTGCTACAATCTTTCTTTCATAAATTCATTTAAGTTCTTCCAAAGAGTTTGAGCATACTAAGCATGTTACGGAATACAATATCATGCAACTACTAAATATGTTCTATTGTCATGTGATTTTTATTCTTTTACTCAATTTTGAACATCCCTTTTTGTTTATTATTATTTCCTTCAATAAAAATATAAAGATCTTTGAAAATAAGATATTATCATTTAGATTGTTTAGTTTGACTTAGTGAAACTAATCATTTTTATCTTGTTTGTATATCACTTGTTGCAAAATAAACAAAATTGTTCTTATGCTTTAGATAAAAAATACACGATACTAACCATGACTATTTTCAAATTAAAAAGAACAAAGTGAGAAAATTATAATAAAAAATAATATAATATTTTGTAAAATTCATCTGAAAGATAAATTCATATAAATTTGAAAAATAATTTTTTTTTCTCTCAAATGGAAAATAACTATCATAACAAAAAAAAGTAAACAATACCCTTATCAAATCGAAATAGAAATTTAGAGATGTATGTGAAAATTACTCTACTTTTTTTTTTCCGTTTTGCATGCTTGACCTCCTCTTTGCTTAATCTTGCTCTTGAAGGAGCCAAACATTTTCTTGTAGTTCCTCGCACACATCATCACCAACTACCATGATCCACCATGTGCCATCATCATGATTGATGTTAAGTAATTGTTCATAGTAGACGTGAGAAATGAATAAAGTGCCAAGAACCGGATATTTGATATCAAATAACTGATTGTGTTAATGTTCCTATGCTTACTCTTCAACCATGAATGTTTTTAACAAACATGATCAGTCGTCCTCCATTAACTATGTGATTCATGTTGATTAAACTTCTACTGTTGCAGATTCCTGGATCAACCAACTACAGCATGGTCTTCTACCTTGTAGTCGATCAGCTACTACCAGGATCTTTGCTCCAGCAGTTCTTTAATGGCGACGACGAGTTCCGAAACAGTAGGCTGAAGCTTATTCCTGCCGTCCCCAAGGTCTGCAACTCTCCTTAAGCACTTGTGCTTATGAACTACTCCCTAGTTACGCCATAATCCCATCTCATTTCAACCAAAACAAACAGGGCTCATGGATTGTGCGTCAAAGCGTTGGAAGTGCAGCTTGCTTACTGGGCAAATCAGTGGATTGCAATTACATACGTACATCTAAGTACTTAGAGGTAACAGTAACACAACCTTTTTGACTAATGGCTCATCTAGCAATTCAATTCTTCAATCATTTATGTCTCTGTTTTCATGCAGGTAGATGTTGACATAGGTTCTTCCACTGTGGCTAACGGTGTTCTGGGCCTTGTTTTGGGTGTGGTCACCACTTTGGTGGTTGATATGGCTTTCCTCATCCAGGTTTGAAAATACCAATTTTATTTTATCTCAATCTCAAAGTAACAAAATACATTTATGTCTTGATTATGTTCTTACTATTAGCATTGAAACAAACAAAACCTATGAATTGTTGCTAAGAAATTTGAAGGTCTTTACTTGTGCAGGCCAATACTGTGGAGGAGCTGCCAGAGAGGTTGCTTGGTGCTGTTCGCATATCACACATTGAGCTCTCGTCTGCTGTAGTTCCAGTTTTGGATCTCAGCACCTGAGCATTTCGATGGTTTACTTATGTTGCCTTGTGAACTACCAACTAATTGTATGCAACCTTCGACCAAAAAAGCTCGAAGATTTGAGTTCAAGACGCAATTCACTCGCAGCTGCAACTGCTGTACGATATGGATTAATAATAGCTACCATTTTGTGGTTATCGTGTAAACACAATTCTTGGAAAGAAATGTGAAAATAGTCATCTGTACGATTGATTTGGAATGGAATTTGTACCTTTGAGAAGCATGTAATTAATTTTACTGAAGAGGTATTCATCTGATTTTGATAGTATCATTTCAGCCTTAGTGATATCTCTAATATAGTTAGCAATAAAAAGAAAAAATTGGTCTTTTTTTTCTAAAATATATCTTTCTAATTTTTTAAAAACAAAAAATATTAAACGATTTTCATTAATTACAAAAAAAGCTTATTGCACAATTACATATTTATTTGATAATTTAGATATATAAAATGTTTCTTTAAAGATTTTTCAAAGTTTTCACTACTAAGAATATATTATATGTTTTTAAAATTAATAAAATTATTAACATTTTTTTAATCAACTTTTTTTATTAATCATCAATTGTTGGCCTTTCTAATAAAGTTAAATTGAATATGGAGGTAATTTCTCACAACATAATGTGTTCAATTAGTTTGATGTAGATGAGAATGGATGGAGTCAACTTTATGTGACACTTGAGAGATGAAGGTGGAAGATATTTAAAATACAAGTAGATAAAATGAGAAGCAATGAAAAGCAAAAGTAGAAGTCAACAACAAAAGTTGAAACTCCAAATAGATCCTTATGACTAACTTGTGTGAATAAAAGTTTCATAAAGATAATTTTCATAAAAACAACTTAATTTTAAATACCATCTTTTATATATATATATATATATATATATATATATATATATACATGCCCATATATACACAAATAAAAATACTTTTCTTTCACCCATCTTATAACATTATTATCCAAAAACATATTGTCAAAAAAATTTGCAAAGTCCCTCCAGGCATTACTCTAACTTGTCAATCTTTTTAACTACAATATCTATCATTTTCACTACAAATAACTGTACTTGAAATTCTTATCTTGTTTGTAATATTTTGCTCTAACCTTTGCTGTTTGTATCCATACAAAAAATGATATTTCAGACTTTATTTGGTAACCAAACTAATAAAATAAACTTTTATTCGAAGTTCATTAACTTCCAAACCCATTTTCTCTTTGCTAAGATATGTTGGTATCTGTACAATCAATCACCTTCTGCAACCATTTGACCAGTTAAAACCAGGAAGAAATTGTCAATAGCCTATAGAAAGCTATACACAACAAAACCAAGCGACAAGCAAAAGCTAAAAACACTGCTAAAAGCAAATGGAAGAACAACTCGCAGGCTGTGGGATGCCAAATAACCATTGGCCACTAAATTGTATTATGTTCCTCAGACTCTAATCTGAACTCCAACTCTTTGATGGTCGAGCAGAGTTCTGCCGTCTGTTCTTTGTAGCTCTGAAGCAGGAAATCCTTTCCCTGAGCTACCTCCCTCAGCTCTCCAATCTCTTTCTCCAACTCCATCCTCTCCCAATCTCCCTTCACCTTCTCTCTTCCTCCAACACAGTTCATGCCGAGATCATTCAAGCAATCAGAATAATAAACATTTGAAGTCTCTAATTGCCAGTTTGCTGAAGAAGTCAGCTTTTCAGGAGAACTGGATCTTAAAAGACAGTTATTAGCAACGATCTTTCTCAGTCGTTGAATCTCTCTATCAGAAACAAAGAGTTCCCGGTTCGTCGCATCGAGCTGAGACCTCAGACGGGTAACTTGAGAGGCCTGGCTGGAAAGAGAATTTTGCAGGTCTGCAATCTGGTTTTGCATTTCAAGGATCATTTCGTCGCGTTTCTTGAGTTGTTGACGCAGCTTTTGTATCACTTCTCTTTTGGTGTAAATGTCGGAACCCGTCTCTGAGATGGAGGGGGACTCGGAACCGGTTGAGGGATGGAACGGTCTGTTCGAAAGCTCAAGCAGTTCAGGGGAAGATGCCCACATTGTGCAGCCATCAGGGTGTTTTTTTGACAGCTTTACTAGTGGAAGTAGAAGGTCTGAGTCCTTTGAAATAGGAGCATTTGATGCTTGCTTAATTTCTACAGGTGCATCACCTGTCATATGAGATTAAGCTTTTGAAAGGTTATCATGTCATTCCGCTTAACTTGTGCTCTACAATATCTCCAGTACACATCAAGAAATACTTTTTTTAAGAAGAGTTTTTTAAAACATCTTTTCAAAACTCTTTTTCAAGTAGGAAAATTGTCACTTGATGGCATAATAAATGATTTAACATCGTAAAGGAATGTTCATGTTTGCAAGAGAAGAAGGATGTTCAACCACATTACTAAACATAATCCAAATGCCTTTCCTAAAGAAAAGAGTGAGAATTCACGTGGTCCTTAAGCATGGCGTTAAATAAATCTCAATATGGAGACTAGGAAGAAGACAGGTCATTAAGGCACGGCATATCCAAATCAAATGCGTAACTAACATGGCTGCACATTGATGCAAGTGTTATGTTTTTAAATGAATAAATGTTGATTGCATGATGATAACGATATCATCATCTTTGTTATTTAATACATTTGAGTAATTCTACAGATCTGAAATCAAGCTACAATTAGAAATATTCGGGGGTGAAGTAGCAGTCAAACCAAGAATCAGAGTACAGGTGACTCAAAGCTAACTTGAAGATCATTTGAGGATGATGTAACGGTGAATTAAGTTGGCTTTTTTTTATGGAATAACCTGTGAAAATGTGTGACATAAGCTCGAGGCATAAGAAAATAACGAGTGAGATTATGAATGTCTGCAAAATTATAACTTTTTGGAAAAGCTTTCACACAACAAATGCTTTTGCTACAAAGTTAAACTTAAGCTTTTAAAAACTTAGTATTGTCAATCAAATATCGAACCATCCAATGTGAGGTGTGATAAGACAGAGAGTTGCAAGCTTTAAATGGGATCTTTGTTAGACGTCCATCGGATAGTTCAGTAAATAGCTGATATTACATCCAATGTCTATAAGACCAATTGACAAAGGATCAAATATTTAGTATAATGTATGCCATCTACTCAATTCATTATTGGATGGGTATTAGACCATCTGGCTAATCATCCGATGACCAATCTAATGCATCTTGGATTGTCCATTGGCTTAACTCGATGAATTTAATATTTGGGCCACAAGAAACAAAGTTCTATCAAACGCCAATTGGATCGTCTGATGCTTTGTCCGATGAAAATTTTGATGTATAAACAAAATATCTGATTAAACTTGACTTAAAAATAGAGTTCCATGAAATAACCATCAAACTGTTCAATCAACAATCCAACAATCATTAAATTAAATATTGCTTCATCTGTTAGACCATCCGATATCACAAGTTGTTTAGGCTTTTAACCTAATTGGGCCACCCGATGATATGATTGAACAATCAAACATGATTGCAGAAAATCCGCAACGGTCACCAAATCGTCAGAGATTTAATCATATATTCCATTTAAATTGCTCCAATGGTCATATTGTCATTGCTATAGATCAGCACTGAACTTTTCCTATAAATAGAAATTAATTTACAATAATTCAAAGTTTCAACATTTAGAAAAATCATTCATAACTCTAGTTCATGTCTATCATATATTTCCGAGTTTATTAAGAGCTAAAACACTCCTTTTAAGTTTTCATGTCACAAACATAGAAGTGAAGCATCAGCTAAATGCTAAGTGATAATATTGTTTTGATCATTTTAAAGAATTTAGTCTGCTTCTTACATTAAACCCCTGGTTATAAGAATCTGTAATCGAGCTTGTTCATTTTTCTATTTATTTCTTGTTTCCTAGTTTTTACCTGTGGTGATTAGTTTATGTAGGTTGTTTTGAGCCAACGATTTGATCTATGATGACTTGCTTATGCTCTTTTGGACCAACAATTGCGATTTGTGGTGATTGCTTATGTAGGCTCTTTTGGGCCAATGATTTGCTTCATGATGACAGTTTTTGTAGCTTTTTTGAGCCAATGTTGATCTATGATGATTATTTGTGATAATTTTGTCTACCCATTTTTGTCAAAGGTGGACTAAGTTTTGAAGCCAGATCTTTCATGACTGTGTGTGGTCTTATGGTTGTTGTTTGAATCTGAACTACCTAATATTTTGTACATCTTTACTTTGCAGCATCTTACACAATAAAATTTCAAACAATAACAAAGAGCTTTCTAACTAGAATTAGTTTTTCAAGCCAAACGTTGACTCCAAATGAATCCAGATTACTGGCTTTGTAATATACAACAAATCTGTCCATGCAACAAGTTTGATAACATCCAGAAAGAAGAAAAGTCAGACAACCATAATTATTAACCACTAATCCAATCAAATTACCGTCAATTTTAAGGGACCAATTTGCTAATGCTGACCGATCCAAATCGTGCAGTCCAACCAAACAAGAATACAACTACTATCCAAGTTGGACATATATTGAGAAAGTGCTTCAGCTATGATAATGATTAATGTTGAAGGAGATTGCCCATAACAATCAAGTGATTAATGAAAGCAAAATTCTTCTTGTTACATATATATGTGTATACGTATGTATATGTGTGTGTGCATAAGTGCGTGTTTATGAAAGTAAAATTTAAGCCAAATCTATGCATGGAAGTATGATTGAGCTACTACAAGACATGATGTCCATCACACCACCCTAATCTCTTCACCATGTGAGATTTTGTAGCCAAAGGGATTGGATATCAATAGTTTGCCTAGCCAGCAAGTTTTTCATTAAACCAATCTAGCCAGGCAAGCTTTGGTTAAGCTTTTGATGATTAAGTGGTGACAACCATTAGGAAGTTCACTTGTTGCCATAACGATGTTTCAGCCGCAGGCCATATAAATGGTAAATAAATAGCAAGAGGAAGATAGGAACCACAAAGCAAAGGAAAAACCCATTGCCAACCCTCTCCTACTCTACAGTTCAGCCACAACACTTGACCATAGAAACCGCAGTTCTAGATGTCCTTGCAGCAGACAAAAGGTTAGAGGCCCTAATCTACAAAAATAACTGAGTAAGAGGAAAATTGCGGTTGTACTTCACCTTTTTACAACTTTAAGATAACCGTATCACTTTATCAGATCTCAGGTTTGGAAAGCATGATAAACTAAATATAATGAAAGGGATTTAACCTCATCCCACACAATGCAATTTGAGAATCAAGACAAAGTAATTGGATTTTGTATTATAAAAAGTATAATACATACATACATGCATACGTATGCACGCACTTGTACACACACACACATATCACGAGAAACATTTGATAAAAAAAATGTAAAACTACTCTTAATTTATTTTAAAAAGCACATATCTTGGTATTGAATCTGAAATAGCATTACCTTAATCTAGGAATAATATAATGTTAATCATAAATTCTCATAAAAGAAACAACATAATCAACTAAAACAATAAAACATCAAAATAACAAACTCAAAGGACAATCTGCATTGTTATTCCTGCAATACTTAACAACAATTCAAGAGAATTTTATCTAAAAAATATATAAAACAAGAATATAAACAATGGAATGGCATGAGTTATGGAACACATAACAACAATATAGACATAATCACAAGCTCATACATCACAATATATAATTGAATAAGATAGAAGAACAAGAATATGTAGTAATCATGAATAATAAATGTAAGGGTGTACTTCAAATTCAAAAATGCTACTTTCCATTGAGAACTCAAATCGATCATATCAATCAGCATAATTTTTTATACTAGAAATAGCTACATAACTCAATGTCAAATCATGGAGCCATATATATCACCATTTGCTTATAGTAGCACAACGACTCACTATCTGCTCATCATAACTAACAGGTGATATAATCATCCTATTGACATATAATGGTCACCTTGAAACAAAAGAAAAGTTGTCACCAACCTGAATAAAACGAGTTGTCACCCTATGGCCAATCAGCAGTTTAACCAATCATATAATGGAAGGAAATCACTTATCATAGTATCTCACATACAATCACATGCATATAAATCATATAACTCCAATATATCATGGGTTTCAAATGAGTTATAATGCTATTAATAGATAACTATGTCAACATTCTGGAGGTACACAATGAGTCTCACTGAGTAAAGTATAATAAAATTATACAATGTCACAAGGTATCACATTTTCAACACCAATCGAAGTTGTGCAATAATCACAAAATTTGTATCAACTACAAACAAACTACATCTATTCAGCCACAACAAATGACTACAATAAAACAAAGTATAATAATAATTTTTATTAATTAACGAAGTCATGAATAACCCAATAAACTTGACTAAACCTAAAATAATTAATAAAGGAGAGTCCTTAACAACAAGGGGAACCATCATGCTTCGATAGGTACAAGTCATTTACCTCAATATGCATGTGTCAAATCCAAGCTCCTCCAAGATCCACCTAATCACTTGAACTAAGGCCAACGCAAAATACCTAAAAACAATATTTAGGTCAAATAAATACACAATATCCATTTTAAACTAATGAATCCATCTAATTTTCAATTTAAATATGCCAAAATACACAACTGATGCAATTACTCTATCATATCAATAGGGAATTAAAAAATTTTGGAAGGAGGCTTGTTGTTTATGGTGTAAGGAGGGGATAAGGAAAGAAGAAAAAAAAGGAAAGAGGAAGAAGATAGGAGCTTAGGGAAATCCCTCTCGACTATGAATGTTTGCTTGATAAGTAGAAAGAAATCATTTTCTAGAGCGTGCCTACCACTCCCCAAACAAAGTCATTAACAAGTATGGATCTAGCTAGACCAACCACAAAATATATAATGATCTCTTCCTACTCCATTATGAAATAAGGAAAGATTGCAACAACCAACAAACCTCTAATACCCAACCATAATCATCTCACAAGTCAAACACCCTATCACAAAGTCAATAACATTCTTCATTTTGTTACCTAGAAATCTTTCTCAGGTCAAGATACATCCTCAAGCTTCCTCGATTGAGCATAGCAAGGCGTTTGATGACATTCGCATGGTAACTCCTATCAAAATCTAGCCTAAAACGTACAACTGGTCGCCAAATCTCAATATGCCTACTCCACCCATGAACCCTGAAATCAATACATGCTAAACTTGATACCCAATCCAAATCATCTTTGAATCCTTTAACTAAACTACAATGGTGTAATACAAGATCGTAGACTAGAGTGTCATCGAGGTAAAATTATATCAACCCTCCAATGATATAACCTCCAACTAAAGTCGCTCTATCTTGAGCACTAATTGCTACTCTTGAGTGGTCAACCAAGCTACACTAGGTGAGAAATTCCAACACGATAGCTACCACAACATTTGTTTTTCCCATGATATCAAGCATGCCTTTAGTCCACTAGTCATGTTTTCCTCATGATATCAAGCATGAAAGTCTTAATCCTTCCCTAGTCTAGAATGTCACTTTTGTCTCAAATTTAGCTTATTTTAGGCAAAGATGCACTTCAAAGATCTTATGATTGATAAAAACCTCACATCAAACTCCATAAAGTGTACTCGATATTCAGCAAGAAAAATGTTAGTAGTAAACTCACGATCATATGTGAGATTATTCTTTTCATGTAGCTTAGAACTTCATAGAGATATTAGTCATAACCCCACAATATTGCAAAAGAATACAACTAAAGCCTTGATGCAAAATATCACTAAAGATCTAAAACCCATCATTAACTAAAAGGGCAATGAGTACAACATCTAATATGCATGTGCTTTTGAGATTTCGCTCGCAAACATCAAGTCACTAAAATTTAATAGATTTCTTAGCATTATCTAAACAAAGGTCCAACAAATCATAAAAAACCTTCCACAAAGCACATAAGATATCATTCTAAACCAAAGAAGATACAAATCTCCATAACATTACTTGGCCTTAGCAAATCCATTAATATATCAACTTTAATAAAATTAACAAAAATGCCAACAAAACTAAATATTTTACCAAGAAAAGTTGTCTCTCTCAACTAATATTCATACTTGGAGAATTTAACATGTAGCTTATCCTCCCTAAGGGTCTACAAAATAATCCTTAATGGCTTATGCATGCTCTAGGTCATTCATATTACAAATCAATATATCAATAATAAAAACTACAAAATATTGAGCAAAACATGCTTTGAAACAAAATTCAAAATCTATGAATGCAACGAGACCATTAATCAGACTAAAAGGTACAATAAAGAACTCATATTGGTCATAACAGGCCATGGAAGCTAACTTGGGCACATTCAAATCCTTGATCATTAATTCATAGTAATTAGAATAGAAATCAATCTTGGATAACACAAAATCATCATGCAACTGATAGAACAAGTCATCGATTTTAAGGAGAGGATACCTATTCTTCACGATCACTTTATTTGACTCTCTATACTCAATGTATAACCTAATGTCATAATTTCTTCATAGATAATGTTGGAGCAACCGAAAAATGAGACATAAGGTTAAACGAAGCCTTTTATAAGCAATTCCTACAAAAAAATTTATACTTTTAAAGCTCAATAGCAGCCATTCAATACAACACCTTTGATATAATAGTGGTCCAAAGTCAATATTGAACTCAATATCTTGAAATAATGACAACCAAGTTATCCATAAATACATCAAGGAACTCTTAGACAAAAAGAACATTATCTAATTTAATGAAAGACTTTTTATTGTCCATCACAAAAGCAAAGTAACCAATAGAACCATGAGCTAATATCCTCCAAGCTTTAATCATAAAAGCTTTAATTACAAGACATTGCTCGTCCTTAACACCTATAAAACCAAGCGATGCTCTAGCAGACCAAAAATTTAACTTTTTTTTTGTGATACTCAACAAATGCATTACGCTAACAAAAATCCATGTGAGAACAAGACAAGGGTACAATATACAAGTATATCAATTATCATAATATCACAATCCAAAATATGTAGGCTCACTATAATGCATGACCATAATAACATAACGATAGATAAGGAGATATTATAACAATATAATAAGAGCGCATAAATTTTATTCAAATATCCTTACTAAAAAAATGTGATTCCCATAATCAAACAATGTACTTGTCGATTGCCTAATGACATAACAATTGTCACCATGTCAAGATCATCTTGGGTCCCTATAAGTACTATTATTGTTAGAAGATAAAGCCTTCTTGACTTCAATACACAAGCAACTCGACAAAATAGAAAATCAACATCTCTTCATCTTGAGCCATAAGAAAAAGAAACTTAACAATCCTCATAAATTGCAACTCATATTGGTAAATTGATAATGATCCCCAAATCAATTTGGCCAAATCACCAATTAGCTTCTTCTAATCAAGCAAAGGAAAGGAATACAACAAGAAAAGTCTCTTAAACAGTTAAACAAGGAACTACAATGCCAACCTCATTTGTTCAAGGAATTACATCACCCTCAATATCTTCTCAATGCCATTGACCCAGACACTACTTAGAAAAGGAGCCCAATGTGCCATTAAAACTAAGATTTGCTTGCAAGAACTTATCCATTACACGATCCTTGACACTTCTACAGTGCTGAGAAGATAGAGTTGTGTTGGTCACGACAATCCCTACAATATGCTCAACAGTAGATCACTTGGTAACTATGGTAGTCTTAATATCTAGTTCTTCCACTATCCATGTAACATATTGTATAGCCATCACCATGACCTATAATAAGTAGCAATGGTAGCCCGAATCTCCTGTGTAACATTCAGCATCACGATCTCAATAATGCTACCAAGATCCTAGGAAACACTACATGTCCTAAGAGGGATCCTAGGACTTGTAAAGTTATGTATCAAGTATGTGCTACACAATTCAACCTAAATAAATATACCCAACTAACTAAAAATAAAATATCAAAATAAACAAGTTGTACAAAAGAAAGTTGTTTATTGTATACTTGGTAGAGCATTGCTTAGTTTATGAGTGCTAATAGAGAAGGGCTTGTATAGATTCAATAGTTGAAGTCTAGAAGATGCTAGCACAAGACTACATTTGGTACTTAGCTTTTGTGGAGAAAAATGAAAAAATCATTGTTTTATTGGATGGTGTTTATATTGTACAAGAATATCATGATACATTTCTGGATGATCTAACATAGTTGTCATAGATCAAGATATTAAGCTTAGAATTTACTTGGTCACTTGGTATCTAAGATCACTCATACATCAAAAGCATTATATTAGATGGCTATCAAAGAGTTTTAGGGCTTACTAGAATTTAGCAAAGGTTTCATCAAACATAATGTCTCAACATGGCAGCACTATTGTTGTTTAAAGAGAAATGATGACAATAAGAGACTATGCATCAACGACAAAGAACTGCATAAAATGACTATGAGCACTTTCTTCTTAGTATCAATAATTAGTTTAGTTACTTGCAAGAAGCTTCTTCTCAATAAGAAGAACTAAGAAAAAAGGTCTTCTCCAAGATTAATATGCAATTCACCTATCCTTAAATGAAGATCACGGGATAAGACATGCCCGAAACAACTTTTAGGATCTATTATAATTGTTAAAAAATAAGAGCAAGATGCCTACACAAGAGGGAGGTAAAGAATAAAAATTGTAATATCAAAATAAACCATATAAAATCAATGAAACTCATTTAAAATTTTTAATGCTCTTAGAATCATAACTCGAAAAACTCTTTACTTTAAAAATACTATGTGAGGATTGCAATAAAAAAGTACTTAAGAGATTTTTAGATGGCTGGATCTAAAACCAAATATACATCCTACCTCTAACGAAAAGGCTATTAAGCAAATAGCAAAAATATTTTTCACAAAAATAGCTCGACAAAACCTCGCAATGGCCCAAAGGAGCTTACAAACATTGAGCCAATGCACTGGGCCAAAGGACTAGGTTAAAGTTCAAGTTAACCACTTAGCACACAACCCATTCCCCCATCGTACAAAAAAGTTTGAATTGAGAGTATTGTGCGTTAAGTATAAAGTATCATATGACAAGTTTTGAAAACCTTTTTTGGTCAGCATATTGTACTCTCAAATTATGTATTTATTAAGTTAAAGTAAATGTATTGTAGCTAAAAATAATGTACTATACAATATAATCAGGTTTGCGTATTTTTGAGATTTTACATTTTAAATATTTTGGACATATTTTATGAAAATAAACCTATGCTTTTAATCAATAATAAAGCAATCATATAAATAGAGAATCTTATGTGAATGTTTGTCTTAACTAACCTATATGAATAAAAACACAATTTGAAAAACTTTTACTACACGCACTCAAAACCTTACTCGTTGTTCTTAGTGTCTTAATAATGTTGCTAGAGATCTTAACATTCTAAAACAAATAAAGAGATTTGAAAAAAAAACTTTTCCGAATGTGCTCAAGCTTCTTAATTAGTATCAATTAAACCCTCGCCAAAAATCGTCATTGAAACCTTTAAATCAATATCAAGCTCTGCAAGGTTTACCTATTGATTCTTGAGATGCAAAAATTGAAAATACTTAAAAGAAAATCTTTAGTATAATAAAAGAAATATTTTATTATCATCAAACTAATCACACATAGAACAAGAGTTCAATAATAACTAATATTTCTTAATGAAATCTTGTAAATTGGACTAATATTCCAACTATTTTTAGAGGTTTGACAAATTAAGACTTCAAGTCATATTTAAATTAGTTTACCATAGTTTTTATTGACAATATTACAATTTACTCTAAAAGTTAGATCAAGCTCAACATCTAAGAATTGTATTGCAAACTCTCAAGAAGAACAATTTGTAAGATAAATTCTATAAATATGAATTTAACTTAAAGAGGTAGCCCTTTTTATCCCATTATTAGTGTCACTATTCTATTTATCTGACTAATGTCAAAATAATGATAGATCAATTGAGATAACAAGTAATGAAATAGAGATTGGCATCTTTCTCAGTTTAATAGGATGTTATAGACACTTTGTGATAGGGTTCTCTCATATTGTTGGACCTTTCCAAACATAAAGAAAATTGTCAAATTTGAGTATATTGAAAGTTAAAAACTCAAGTATTACCTATTATCATCTATTATAATCATCATGTCTTTAGGTAACAATGGATGTCAAATCTTTAATATGCTTTGGATTAAGGCATAAACTATGTTCTCATGTAAATTAGTAAGATGTAGCTCACCTTTAGATAACTTTAAGACACATGAAAAGAATTATCACACACATGATTATGAGCTCATTGTCATTACTTTTGCTCTAACAATTTGCAAGCATTATCTCCATGGAGACGAATGTGAGATTTTATAAATCATGAGGGCTTGATGTACAATTGCACCTTGAAGGAACTTAACTTGATGCAAATGCAATCACTTGTATTAATGAAGGATTATGACTAATGGGTTAAGTAAAACTTAAGGAAGACAAAAGTTATGGCAAATACTCTAAGAAGTCAAGTTCTCAACTATGCAACATGTTCGAATAATTCAATGGTAACAGTTGGAGCTCAAATCAAGCAAATTCAAATTAAGGTTAAACAACTAAGGAGTGGATTCATTTTGGCATCAATATCCCTTTAGCCCATGATCTAGGATCAAATTATTGCAACCAAATTAAAAGATCTAGATATAAAGAAGATTTGATATTGGCTCCATCTTGATTGAGTTTGGAGTTTATAATAAATAAAGCTATCATATTGAGTTTTGCATATTGGTAGTGTGTCCAAAATTCAAGAGTTACTATGAGGGTTTGTCACGATTCAAATAGGAAGCTTGAAGATTAATCATGAACTTGAAGAACGTTTCTAGTGGTTGGGAATGAAGATTGATGTGGCTGACTTCATGGCTATGATAAGTACTAAGCATCAGAGACCTGGTGATCTATTGTTTCCACTTAATCCAAAGTAGAAGTGGGACAAGATCACTATGAATTTTATGGACACTTTACCTAAATCTAATTATGATAATGATGATATTTAGGTGGTAATAGACAAGCTTACACAGAAGACTCATTATGACATTCTTATTTGATTGATTGGCGTGTATCTATGTGCATAACAACATGAGTCTTCATGGTTCTTGGGCAATCATTGCATATGATCAAGATGGGAGGTTCACTTCCAAGCTTTGGAAGTAAATGCATAAGGCATTAGACATGAGAGTGGCTTACAATGCAATGTTTCACCCTTAGAATAATGGCAAGTCAAAGGAAGTATTCATATACTATAAGTTTTGTTTTGAGCATGTGTTTTTGAGTTTAATAAGAGCTGTGAGAACTATACAACTCTTTGTCGAATTTGTCTATAATAATAGTTTCCACGACGACATTAACGTGAAATCTTATGCAGCCCTAACGACAAAAGAAGAAAATTTTCTTTGTATTGGTTCAAGATCGAGGGAGAGGAGACTACTAGGACCTTAGTTTACTAACAAGGCCATTAAGAAGACATACTTCTTTCAAGAGTACCTTCGATCAATCTAGAATTGACAGAGTTAGTATTGACCCAAAACATTGAGAGATCAAGCTTTGGGTTGGCAAGGAGGTGTTCTTGAAGGTGTTATCCATGAGAGAAGCTATCAATTTTAGCAAAGGTGGGGGAAGCTTAGGCAATGCTCATTAGTCCATATGATGTTATCAAAATAATGGTCAAGGTTGCTTACTAATTGTCTCTACTACCCAAACTAGAAGGAATTCACAATGCATTCCATTTTTCTTCATCACAACAATATGTGCAAAACATCTCATATAATCCATCATGAAACTCTAATGGTTCACAGTGATCTAAATTATTTGGAGCAAGAGTGCATTATTGATTATCCAATTCACAAGCTTCAACAACAACATTCCATTTCTTTCATGAAGATGCTCAAGAAGAACCATTCAATAGAAGGCAACTTGGGAGACAAAGGAGGAGATGCTTGTAAAATATCCTAATTTGTTTTTGGGTTCCTAAATGAAATAAGAGAAATCTTTTAAGTTTGAAAGATTATAATAACAAAAAAATAATGATTTTGGATCGAACCAGCCCATGCAAGTCACTATTGAGGCTAGTGCTTCACATGACTAATTCCCTCATACAATGTCACATCTTCATTTAGGGAAAAGGCAAGGGAAAATAAATCGCTTGCTTGTGCCCACTACCCCATTAATCTCCCTCTCACCTCCTCACAAAGTATGATATCCTTGTCTCTTCTTTCTTCTCTTCACTTTAATCCTCATAGATAATTTAGGTCTCTCATCTTTCTCCTCCATTGCTCATAGGGAGCCCTAAATTCCACCTCTTGTACCAAAGTTGCTCTGAGATCCATCATCACCTTTCTCCTCGCATCTTTTTAGATTCATTCCCTCCATTATTATCATCGTTATTGCCACAAGGAAGCTCTAATGTCGCCAAGAGGGTATGTTATGATCAAATTTTCCTCCATCCTCTTCTTAACTCTCCGACACCCTTTTCCTCCTCCCCTCCCTCTATTGTGAACAAGAAGACTCCTTTCTTCACAATATTATATTTAAATTGATGCTGCATTATTGAGTAATTACATTAATTGCATATCCTAGCATATGCGATTAAATAAAAAAAATATATTAATGCAATAGTTTAATGTAAATTATTTGTGTTATGTATATTTATCTAAATATTGTTTTATGTAATTTGAGTAGACCATAATTCATGTGATTGTATAAATCTATAGGAAGCTAAAACATAAGTCATGCATCTCAAGATATGTAACTCATACCTTTTAGACGATGAACTCACTCTGTTGATAGAGACTCTACTTCATTAATTGTTTCATGCCATGTCAAGTTTTCCATTAATTATTAAAATTTATTTTACACCTTGTTTCATTATAATCATTTACTTAGAACATTTTATAGCAGAATAAGCATAGCATTTTTTATAATTGATATAAATGCTTTGATTGTTAAACAACCCTAATAATAGAAGAAAATGATATATCTTGTGACATCCTAAAAAATGGCATTATAATTTAATCACATGACGCTCGTTGTCATATCCATAATGGTTGGCATGCTAATTACTTCTTTAAATTATTATTTTTTCATGTGAGACCCATAATGCATTACAATATCATATTACTTGTAGTGAACATGCAAAATTGGATGTGATGATCGATGGTACTCTTCGTTTATATGATTAACTATGTAGGATGAAGGGCCAACAGAATGACAAAATTTCTTATTTAAGCTAAAGAGATTTTTCTTTGTTTTAGGATGACCATCATATACCAATAAGGTGATTTTATCAATCATGATCTATGATACACAAATAGCACTTTATTTTACTCCAATTAGATATATACATAGCATGAAGCTCTAAGTGATAATAAATGCTCATTCTGTTCACAATATTGTGATTATAATTGTTGTATAAATTATTTCTTTAGGAATCCTAACTATTGGGTATTAATGATATTGATATTTATGATTTATTGTTGGATCATGTAAACATCTATGGTGTATAAGATTATGTTGATTAACTTAAACAATTTAAGTGATTAATTAAAAGTAGAATTTGAAATTTAACGTGCACATTTTCTACATTATTCATGATTATTATGCATCTGGTGGTTTGTTATGTATTCTTGTTCTTCTACCTTATTCAATAAAGCATAAACTTGACAATATATAGATATTACCAATATGTATTTCATTTATCTATGTTATTCCATTATGCATTATCATATCCCGATACCTTGCCATTCATTCTTTAACAACAAGTCTTATGTACTAGTTTATTTTAAAAACTCAAACATCGTTTCATACATTTTTCAAATCTAGCCCACTTGATTGGTTGATTGATCACCACAAGAGGGCCAACAATAGGTTATCATTCACAACTTAGTTTATGATTATTATTATGCAGATTTTAGCGAAAACTATTATTTCATTTACCAAACCAATATTTTGGTATTAATTTTTTTTCATCCTCAATTCTTCTTATGATATATAATTATGTGTGTGTATGTGTGTAGTTTTCTTCCCACAATATGGAGCCAAACAACAAAGCCTTAATTCTTAACTTGTACTATATTAGATGAGATTGTTGAGTCCTTTTCATTACAATCAGATTGTCGGGATTTATCAACTTCCAAATGCAAGGTGTAAAGAGTGCTTAGACAAATTTATTTCAAATATGACTTTTCAATTATAGTTTACAGGTCAATGTTGTGTTTTGACAACACTTTTTAAAGTGTTTTTCAACCATTACACTCCAATTACAACAAGCACACTAAACATAACATAACCATACTAGATGTCCTAGTTGTGTTATATGATTTGCCATAGCTATTTCATTGTGAGAACGAAAATCTAAATCACCCACATAAAAAGCATTCATATATGAGTATACAAAATATGCATGAAAAATAACAAATTTTACCCATGCTGCAATGAATGCAATTGCTCTTCTCCTGAGCAATGCAGCACATATCTGAATGCAACTGACACGCAACTCCATTTCCACACTTGTTGGTATCTTTCCTGCCTGTGGCAATGCCGACCAGATTAGACATGTGATCCATTGAGCATAATCCTAATGCACACATAACAAACCCATACCATCTCTGTTCGCTCCTCTAGCTTCAAAGGCCTGCTTCAACTTGCATACAAACCTAATAGATAAAGTACTCAGCAAGGCACCACCAGCAATCAGAATCCAATTCGGTCCATCTCCTTTAAAACGTTCTATTTGCTGTTCTCCCTGAATGGAGCGATCTGTCTTTGATCTCATCTTAATCCGCCACTTCTTGAATCCTATAGAATAAAAAACAGTCGACATTAACAAAAATCCAAAAAGAATTTAGAAATTATAGTACGAATCATCTAGACTAGTAAGACATCTCCCCCAAACCTTCTAATCACACAATACGCATAAGCAAAAATAATCGGATTCACTGAAAATAGAAAAAAACTCGTCCGTTGATACAAAACCAGCTTCTACATCGAAGTGACACTAATCAAAAGCGATTAACTGCGGAAACCCTAATAAAACCTGCATTCAACAAAAGTACATAAAAAAATTATACATTCCTTCAACGTGATGGAATGCAATGGTGCAAAGAACAACCGATAATAACATCTCAGAATCTCATTAGGTAAAAGAGTTTAGGACTCGATGATGAGAAGATAAAAGAGAGCCGAGGAAGATTTGTTTTGCCGATAAAATGGCTGCAGACCTCATTCAAAACTGAAACAGACAGAGTCGGAAATTTCGCCGGATGAGGTGACTGAGAGCTTCTTAGTCGCAAAACAACTACATTTCCTGCAAACCAACAGAGCCCTGCCTCGGCGCAGCCGGTCCTCAATAGCCGTTTCGGTCGCCTGTAGCATTTATTGTAGTTAATTTTTTTAATTTTTTTTAATGATATTCAATAAATGTTTTCCTTTTGGTAAATTTATAAACTTAGAGTAGCGATTATAAAAAGAAAACCTAAAATAATAAAAAAATTATTTTGTATTTTTTAAAAATTGTCCATAGTCGATTTTTATTTGTTTTTTTAGCGAAGTTTCTCAATTTAGGGATTAAAAACACTCTGCAAGTGATATTATAATTATACACAAGTGCCTATGTAGTTTGAAGACAAATAAATTCTCTCTTAAATCATTATTTTTATAGTAGAAAATGATGAATTATAATTTGTAATTCATAAATAAACAAATATTAAAAAAGTGACAAAATATATATAAATTTATATAACAAATAAAAAAAGAATCCATGCCACACAACAGGCTTTGAGATTTTGATGAACCAATTGGGTGTAAACATCATGCCTAAATAACTACAGAACATTTCAATTCAATTTGGAACGAATATAATATGATCAAATCTTGATTCGTAATCTTTTTGACCCAAGCCAAATTGAACCCACACTTGGCTCGTTATGCATCAATTTGAACTCAATAAATGTCAAAATCCAATCGATTCCAGAACAATCTTTGAGCTTTGAGCCAATTTAATGCTCCTAATCAAAACTTATCACCAAAATACAAAAAGGTCAACTGTATCTGCTTAACATGAATGAACCCATATTATTAATACAAGTCATGTAAAACTATATACAGGTTTAGGCTATGAATCACCATGAAAGGCCAAGCACTCATTCTGATGCTCCAGAAGGAGCAGCAAGTTTATAATCTTCTTCTTGTTCGTCTTTGGCAAGCTCTTCAGTTGGCAACAGCTGACTCTGTAAGGTTACTGCAATGGCAAAATAAGATGGATTTTATTTGATATCGCCTGGATTTCTTAAAAGGAAAACCAATACGCAGATCATGAGAGTACTTTTGCAGTACCAAGCTCAAGGTAGGAGAAAACTTACGCTGGAATTGCAACATTGAAGTGAATGAGAAGACTAGAAGGGGGGAAGGGCAGATAGAAAGAGAAACAAGAGAATAACTCATCCGTAAGGGTTCCCAGCTTCCTTCTATACCTGGAATCAGTAATGTATCATCAGTATTGATCTCTAATATATTTGAAGAGAAGAAGACATTGATGCAAGGCTTGTTAGGGAGTTGAGGAAGAAAATATAGGAGAAATCAAACTCATTAAACTTATTAATAATCAAGGATTTGATCAAAAAATTAAAAATATAATAGTTTTTTTTTTTTTTTTTTTTTTTTTTTTTTTTTTTTTTTTTTGCTCAAATCAAACTCAAAGTCTATCTCAAATAAAAACTGCATCAAACCCTTATCATCCAATTCTTAGATCAGATTGAATTGGACAACCTTAAGCCAATCTTGATTCAAAGTCCAATTGGCTATAGGTGAAGTCATTAACAGCCCTAAGGCCGGGCATGCCCTCAAGGGCAATATAATTACTGGTGCAAAAGGGGGAAAAACATAAAAGTTGAGCAAACCTTAAGAACGACATCCCTTGTAGGCATTAGGACTTAAATTGAACCGCCCAACACAGCCTGAAACTGTACACATAAATATTATTTCAGCTCAAGATTTAAAATATCATTCCTAAAAGTAAATCAAGAGATGCATGTTTTTTTTGTTTTGGAAGAGCATTGGTCAAACCCAAGCTGAGAATAGTATTCCTCTACCCAAAAAAGAAACAATTAACTCAAATAAATTAAAAAATTAATAAGAAAATGACTAGACAATTTTTAAATTCATGAGTTGCAATCATAATGCTAAAAACCTTAAAAAAGTTTATAAGAAACATGAGTTGCTCCCTAATACATTGAATGGAACTTAAAACAAACTATAACCTTTTAGTCGAACCATACAACCAAGGGGTCGTTAACTCTAACAGTGGAAACAGACTAACAAAATGTACGATAAGTTTATATGAAATAGATAAGTTCAAACTTCTTGGGCTTTTCTTTCAATTGCTCAAAAAACATATTCCGAGAAAAAAACATTTTGCATAACATTATTCACCAGGGTGACATTTAAAATAGCATTAACATTCAACAAACTAGATCTTTTCTATATGATTGTTAGGTTATATAGTTCTTCTACTGATTAGCATCAACAGGAGAAACGAGTAAAAGGATCAACTACATTTATTGTAACATAAAGATGACCAGGTTTATTGTCATCTGGATCTGCACCACCATTGCCATAGACTCGAATGATGTCATCATCATCAACACCCGAATGAGCATAGACAAAGGATCACAAAAATAATGCCAAAAGCATATAATTGCTACAAAATACCATCAATACACATGTTACTATAATCTACAAAACTTCATAACAACTCCGTATAGTATCCTATCCACTGAGTCAACAATGAGTAATTTTTTTCGTCTATGACACCATAGTCTTATCTCTTAATATGATGATTGCATAATTTATGATATAAATATTAACAAGATTTTAAAAAACTCAATAGATAAATTTATAAAATAACAAAATATAAGAGAAATAAATACCATATATAAAAATTCTCATGCTTGTTAGTATATTGTCAATTTTCAAAAACTTGTATTCTATACGACCTAATTTTTCATTCCTCTATTTATAAATAAATTTATAAAGTAGGTCATCTATTAATGTAATAATTTTTTAACCATTACTTATATGTCTATATCCCATTTATATAAACATTTTTATGTGAGTATCTCTAGTTTTATGTAAATCAACTAAATATATAATACTAAAATAAAATCACATGTAAAGAAAATTCTAAATAATCATATCATATAAAAATATCAATATTATTAATAAAATAATCATATATAAAACTATTTAAAATATATATGAATTTATTAATATGTTTACATTATAGTCATGAGATTTATCTATTTAAATCCAAAATGAAATTTCTTCATTCAACCTTTTCCTCTTCTAAAACATATACATGAATTATTATATAATCTCATATAATATAACTATTAATTATTTTCTTAAATTTATTTGACCTAAAGAATTTTATTTATTTTTTATTATGCTCTAAAGATATCATATTATATGATTTCTCTCATTGCATAATTTGATCAACAATATCCCTAACAATTAAACTATCTAATCCAACTCCCTCTTTCATCTCATCAAATCATACAATATGATCAGAAATGTCATATAGTACGATCCATTATGTTGTGTTGGTCTTACCAACTTAAATTCATCATACAATATGTTGAGTTCATCTTACAATACAATTGATTTTATGAAATATTATACGACATTCCAATGGATTATCTGATTCCTTTGATCTTGACCTAATTTAAATTGATTATACAATATGAGAAGAACCATCATACTATATAATTTTGTCCAAAAGACAACAACATCCTCTTAAACCTGCTTGATTCATTGCCCATTCCATATCAAACCAATTCCAAAATCAACCAAGGTATTCTATCAAAATCCTAATTAATAAAACAAACTAAATATTCCTTACTTTTTCATAAAAACCAACTGGATTAATTAAAAGAACTCAATTTAACTCCTTACATTTCTTGGTTAGCTATTCTTCCTCTTAATCCTACTAAATTGGCTCTTCAAACAACTGTTTTACTCTCTATTTCATGCTAAACTCTTCCTTTAAGTTACAATAACAAGTTCACAACTTGCTTGTAGACCTTTACTTTTCTTGTTTTTCTTCCCTATTTTCCTTCCAGCCAAGCTTCTTTCTCTTTTCCTTCCTCTCTTAGTCTCATTCTCTCTCTAGCTCTTACTGGCTTTAGAAAACTACCTTTAGCTCACATAACTGCAACCTTTATTCTTTGTTATTAAGTTAAAGACAATAAAGTTAAATTGCCAAATTATAATTGTCTTCTAGCAATCAAAGAAATTACTTTCATATTATTTTTTTTAATTTATAACTAATTATCTAAGAATTTAAAAATTATAAACTCAACAATATTAGATTCAGCTTGAAGAAATTTTCTCAATAATACACTTAAAAAAAATTTCAATTTTGTTTGAAATCATGACATATCTTTCAAGATCATATCAATTTAATAATATTTAATTATTAAAACCTAACATTTCAATAATTCAGTTATATCTTCTTAAAAAACACATGTTTACAATCATGCTAGCAAAATTTTATGATTTATAAGATATGACACAAAGTAAAAATTTTATGATGTTACACTTTATGCATATAATAAAAGTGATGATGTTTGAAATTTTTTCCTTAAATTATACTTTTATTAGTGTCCAAAGACATTTTTTACATTTATTTTATCTTTTTGCACTTTAAAATTCACCAACTACCCAAAAGTCCTTAACTAAATGGTAGTCTAATAACTTGTTTTAAACAAGCAATCCTCTTTCATGCCCTTGTCAAAAAATTTCAACTCTCCATACATTATGAATGATTGCTATATGAGTCAAGGAATCAATAAATCCATGCATTGTTCACCTTTAATAACTCAATGCATTCTATTGCACTTCATTTGAAATAAAAAAGAGTATATTTCAAATTTTGAAGGACTGAATCTATGCTAATAGGCTTAGAGGTGAATTTAGGGAGGATATTTAAGATGAGTCACTGTTCAAAGAAGTTGATTCGCTAAATGTTGCATATCAAATCACTTATGATGATGCATCGTTCACCTTTAATAACTCATTGCATTCTATTGCACTACATTTGAAATGAAGGTTATATTTCAAATTTTGAAGGATTGAACTTGTGCTAATACGTTTAGAAGCAAATTTCGGGAGGATATTTAAGATAAGTCACTATTCAAAGAAGTTGATTCACTATATCAAATCATCTATGATGATGAGAAGCATAAGAGGCCAATGAGAATTCATATATTTAAGTTTAGCACTATGGCTTCATCCATCCAAAACCATACCATTATGGATGTGTTTATTATTACCTCTTTAAGCCTCATTTGATTTGAGGAAAAACATAACTTATATTAACCCAAATTATGCCACCAACTACATTTAACTTTATACCAAATTTACCTCGACCTTAACCCATTATCTTTCCCTTACTATTCCGATTAACCCCATTCATCCAACATTTTCTACCTAGTCTATCCCCTAAGATAACACTTACCCCAAAACAATTCAAACCCATTAAATCTCAAGTTTAATGTTTTAGAAGCAAAAAATTTGGACAAGTCTTCATGGTACTTATCCAAGCTAACCATATTGAGAAAGATGCTAGCAATTTGAGGACGACGTTGTCAAGGAGTCTGAATCTATCAATAATGAGAACTTAAGACATGAGTATTAAAAAAAACAAAAAATATAGTGGTTAATAAATCTTAGCTCAACCAAAAAAGAGTAAAGACTAACAAATGAGGACTACCTTTCACACCTTCATCCAAGTGAAAGAAAAGCCATGTCAGATTATTAGAGATAATGATAATTGCATTGACATCATTTCTTATTATTCATTGGCATGGTTGGGATTAATACCATAAAGTTATTGAGTTCATACAAAGTTTTTGTACCCAAAAAACATATTTATACCAAGTAAATAACATTGTTTAGTGCTCATCATATTTAATAGATTTTCAGATACACTGTAATGTGATGTATTGCTTATGCAAATTGGTAGCATGATTCTAAAATTCCTTAAGGATGCCACCATCAAGAGAAGATTTAGTGTTTGTATTTTTATCTATTAGGAAGAACGCCTCTTTATCAATTTAAAAGATCACAAATTCAATTCCTGCAACTAAGACCAAAGGAAATAGGCAAGAATAAGGATTTTCACCTTATTTCTCCTCAAGAATTACATAGAAAGTTTACCAATAAGACCATATTTTGGCTGTAAAGGAGGTTATTGGCCTAGTATCTAATCTAGTTATTGCACCAAGGGGATACAATAATGTGCAATTTCCAAGATGTCTTCCTTGATGACTTTCCTACAATTGTCCCACTTATGCATGCCATCTAGCATGCTATCAACCGGTCACTAGCTCGACCTTAGCTAATCGGAATTCTTATCAAATGACTCCCACCTAGTATATTGTGCTGGCTAAGATAAGAGATAGCCAGACAAAAAATTTGTTCTAAAGATTGTTTCCCAAAATTTTATCTAATTTAAACATGCGCAATTCATTACCACAAAAAACAATTGCTCTTAAAATAGTCATAAATAATATAATTATCAAACATAGATTCTATATCCCATTGTTAGATAACCTTTTAGACCTAAATGGTTGATGCCCCAATATTTACTAAAACAGAGAAAAAAAACTGCATACAATCAGGTTAAAATTAGACAGTTAGATGAATGAAAACCTATGTTCAAAACTAACAATAGCCTTTATAAGTAGTACTTAGTCTTGCACTATAGGTTGTCTAAAGAACTTATTATGTTTAATCATTTGAGATTAATGAACAAAATTTGATATCATTTCAAGACATCTTTGCCATTCTTTACTTTAATAACATTTTTTATTTATAAAAAATTAAAAGATTAACACCTAAGCCACCTTAGACAAATCTAGAGTATTAATATAGTAGAATGATTTGAGAACCAAAAGAAGCATATCTGTTTAACAAAACATGACATCTTAGGATTTTTGGTATTTGTTGATGGTGTTTTCACACATAAAAAAAAGAAAATTAATGCTTTTGCTTAGTTTACAACATACAAAATATTTGTGATATGAAAAATTTCAATTAGCTTGTTACTTCTAATTGGTTTTTTCTATTCAAGGCTTCATAACCATTACAACACATTACAAATGTGTAAAGAAGATTGCATATGTATGAACAAAGGTTGTGGCTAAAAAAGTTGAGAATATTAAATAATGTATGACTAAGGAAGGGGTGCAGTTTCAATTAGAACTAAGAATTAATTTGGAAGGGCCAAAATTTAGAATAAAAAATTTAACTCAACAACTACTAGATTGGTTCTAAACTCTATAATATTTTATTCTAACAAATTTGGTTCAATTCTTAATTTCAACAACCAACTTATTAACAAAATTTTGATAAAAATGAATTATTTTGTTAATTAAATCAACAAAGTAATCTATATTTGACAAAATAAATAAATAATGCTTAAATTAGAAAATTAGTCTACATTAGTTTTCTAAAAAGGGTGCTAAAATTGAAAAAAAAAAAATCAAAGCTAAGAACAAACCTTACTCAAATCATCTCTTATTTTGTCTTGAGAACCTAGTTTTAATTAGGATTGATTTCAAGTTTGGTGTTCTTGGGTCTTTGCAATCAATGTGACAATGGACAGTTCCTTGATCCAATAAGAATTGACTTGAACGACCCAAGTTTGGCCCCTAGACTAGCATGCTCCTTCAAAGATGTCTAATTTCTCAATTTTTTTGAGAAAACATATGATGCATATAAAGTAGGAATTTGTGGAGTACTTTACGAAGGACAAAATGTTGCATTCTTTAGACAAACTTGACCAAACAAGATAGGTTCATGTCATAATACCTCATTGATCTTAGCTCACGAATCTTTTAGGATAGGCTTACTCTCAAGGGATAGTGAAAACTCAAATAGATAACTAGTTTTTTTAATACATGCTCCATATAAGCCACCAAATATGAGATATTGAACTACTACTTCTAAGTTAAGGCTATAGCATTTACATGACATAGTAGAAGCACAGAGATAAGTACAATTGCATTAGGTTAAAGACCATTACAACTACCAAGTTCAATCCATGATACCTCTCCTCAATGAGTGAGAATCCCCATAAACATAATGTGTCATATGTCCTCAAAGGGAGGAAAAGATCCAAACAAAGAGACACCAATGGCATGGGCCTATTAGTGGTCATGCCCATCAATACCTCAAAAAAGGAAAAAAAAACAGAAGGCAATGAACCATCAACTCATGCAATAGACTACAATATCAATGATCCTCAATAACCCTAATGTGTAAAATCAACCCTCTACGAAGGCACTTCATGTGCTTCCTTCTAAATTCAAATGAGACCACAACAGCTATGTTATCTTTGCCAATGGGCATTAAAGATGTTGTGATAATGAAAGGAATGAGTATGAGGGGTAGGCTACCTCCCAAACTTACTCGAGAACAAAAACTTCACTAAAGGATGAGATACCTAGTTCTCCTATTACTAGTTATTAGCTACTTTGGCCTTATCTTGCAACAACACCACATCCTTTTGCACTGGTGTGAGAGCAGTGAAATGCAAAACGTCATTTCAATCATGACCCTCTTAACCGAGATTCGCACAATAAGTCCATTAAACACTTCTCCTAGGAAAGCTTGATTCAGGGCCTCCATGGGTCGATCCTTGTTTCAATTATGTTGTAAACTATTGAAGCTTAACACAAGTGAGATTTGAAGCAACTAACACTGCACAAACTAATGCACACTAAGCTAGGGCATTCTTGGTTAAGATGCAACCTATCTCAACAAGAACTATAAAAAGATTGCGTCCTACTATTGACTACTTATGCTTAAGTGTGCAGCTTACAACAACAACAGCTACAAGATGGGCAACAACAAGCACAATTGGGGCTTCATTTGTAATTTCAATAATTGTTGAGGCTATCACTGTAGACCAAGAACTAGCTACAACAAGTTGGGACCCATCTACAAGTGAAGGCTACCAACTCTCTCAAATGCACTTGCTAATGGTTGGATAGAAAATCAATATATGCCCAACTCTACCACAATCAAAACAAACAATTTTGAGCCCTTCATGCTTGAATCTTTGAAAATATTGAACAAATTGGCCACTGACCCCAATTGTCCTCTATTAGATGATAGCTCAAATCCACATTATCAACGCTACAAAGGAATCAACCCAAAGAAACATCTTAGCTCAAGATTTGATTTAAGCCAAATTGGAAAGTTACAAATAATACAATAAGAGATTCGAGGCCCTAGCTCATATAGGTATCGAGGGAGTCACACAATCAAAAGGTTTGCAGTTTTGAGTTCAAATGTCTATACTAAACAATTACCCCATCATGATTCGAGCACCCCATCTCCAAATTGTGACATTGTTAATTAGATTCCTGAAGCAAAAAAAGAAAAGCAATCCCTCCCAATTTCATGAATATTTAATCCCTCAAAATTATCAAATTGGGAATTTGAACCTCTAACAACCTCCTTATCCACTAAAATAGCATAATAGGTGTTAAGGCAATCCATTTTTACTAGCAAATATATCTCTACAAGAGACATTTTGATCCAAAAATTCTAAATTCTAGACAATGACAAGCCATTTTGAGCATATCCTTGCATAAAACATAGTGACTTTTTATGCAAAATAAATGATCATTCATATTCTTTTTTTAGAAAAAAGGTATTCCTTGATAGCAGATAAAAAATATATCCCTTCCAACTAGCACGACAGGCATTTTCACAAACATCTTATAATGATCATTATCTCAGCCTTGTTCCTTTTACCCTCCCTACAACCATCAAATATTGGAATACACAACAACTCCTTATGCCCCTTGATAAACACATCATCAATCACATCCATCTCAATGGACCATAAGAGAAACCCAAAGGACTAAGCACATGTTCCCTTCAACTAGCCTGCTATACACAACATCAACCTCCAACATAAAGTGATCCATTGGGATAAAGGAGGTTCAAATCATCTTCAAGCAAAGGAGAAGCTAAGAATGCATGGCCATCTAGTTTATCTATGACCTATAACTTCCAAACATCCTCTGTAAGGAACACAAGTTTAGCAGGAGGCACACAAAAATCCCTTACCACTTGAGTGCCCCTCCTAATCAAAGTATCCCTCTCCTTGTAGGTGTTCGATATTAATTTTGATTTCACCAACCTACAAAGAATGAGCAACCATATCTCTCAAACAAACGGCCTTACCAAGTTGTTAATCAATCTCTTGCAAATTAATTCATCATGCTAATAATTGAAGGATCATATGGGATGATCAATAATATTCATATGAAATGATCCTACATTCATATAAAGTAAACATGGAAATACTAGATTCCTCATTTCAAAGATTTTAAAATTTGCTAATATAGCTTGTTTGCTCTTAAATTTTTGTACGCTTAATTTGGTAATGCTTATGCTTATGTAAAGAAGACACAAGCTGCATGAGAATTATATACGATGTCATGTTTGGACTTCCCAAAATGATCTTAATGTTCATTTATCATCTTCTTCAAAGAAAACTTTTTAGTCGCCAACATGTTGAATTGTTTCCATGACAGTTGCATTAATTCCAAGCAGGTCAAGCCAGCAAGGACTCTAGTGAACAGAAAAGATAAGTCTTAAGAGTAACAAGGGTCTTATCAGTTATCTCCAATTTTCCCTTTTGCTTTCCAGCATTGCCTATGTCCAACCATATCTGCTCATTACTCTCCAACATTCCAACTAAACCTGTGATTATTGATTTGATGCACTTAAATTCATGTTCAGACTATTTAATAGTTGCACTCAAAAGCTTATCATAAAATTCTCTTTTTGTTCCTGATCAAACATAGAATAGGTTCTTTGTATGTTGATGGATGTTTCTTTCAAACAATATTTCTTTAAACCCCATTCTAATATGCAGAATGCATCAATCAGTCCTAGCCTCAAATAGCTTCTCAACTATCCTCTGTTCTAAAAGGTGTTTTAAATTTCGAGCACTCAGCAATAGCCTTTTTTGTTCTAAATCTGATTTCTTAAAGAAGATGGACAATCACTCAAGCAATGGTCGAAATTTACAGCTTATTGTTAGTTCATCACCATGAACTAAACTCCTCGTAAAAGATGGATAATGGAATGTTGAATATTTATTGAACACTTGAAATTCACCCCGTAGTACGCCTTCTTTATATCCGAGTCAGCTGCATTCTTTCTCGCTCCAAGAACATCGTAACAATTTCTCAACGGATGTTACTTCTGTCCCTCTACGTTGTCACATTCAAAAAATTAAATCATTGCAGTTGTCGCGACAAACAAAAAACGTAAACCCAAACACAAATATATCATCAATACAAGAAAAAGCAAGGATGACCATGGAAGACCTCTTTTGGCAACGCCCAAGAAACTGTGCCATCAAAAAGCTAAGCCCCAACTTACCTGAACCAAACGGCAATTCACCCTTGTCAAAAACAAAACCATCAACAAAAAACAGAAAAAGGTTGGAAAGTGAATCAAACCGAACCCTTTTCCTGATTTAAATTCGAGAGAATTCAAGAATTCGGGTATATCCCAGCAGCTGACAACCGCGGCAAGCTCCTCATCTGCCGAGAAGATGTCAAGCGATCCCTCAACAATACGGGAGATTGCGGAGGACTGATATAAGAGCAAGGCTCAACTGCAGTTGAGGCTTCGGACGAAATACTGACGAGCGCAGACGGCTTGTTGAACGCCGTTGTCCCACAGTGTGGGAGAGTTCGCCGGGATCAGAGATCGAATGGCAAATAATTCCTACCAAAATGCATTTCGGCCTTCCAAATTCTACATTTTTGTTATCATTTAAGTATAGTTTTAAGTTTTTACTACGGTTTGTCATAGAAATCTTTGGTTTAGTGCCTAATCTTGGAGCAAACTTATTGTTAAACATAAAAAAAATATCACTTAACAAGTACTTTGAAGGTCGTGTATAAATTAAAAGTTAATAATGAATGCTTTTTATCAACTTCATAAACTGTTAGTTTAAGTTATAACACATTCATCATGAATAATCTCCGTGCTCGTATTATCATAAGCTGTTGGTTTAAGTTTAATAATGTAATGCTTTTAACATGCTTGATGAACTATTTGTAATATATTTTAGACGTATCTTAGGTGCATAGAGCATGCCATAAAATACATTTTTCATATATTATAAGACATTAAAAAAGCACACCATAAAAAGAATGTTTTTCTGATATAATTTAAATAAATTTTGATGAATAATTAAAACACAATTTTAAGCGCTCTCAAGTGTACTATAATATTTAATAAATACGTTTTAAATGTAATTAGTTCATTTCATTTCATATATGCCGCCACTTGATAGATAAAAAAGCGAGAGAAAAAAAAACAATCATAAATGCACTAATTTTTGAAGAACATGGCCATACCAGTCAATGAGATGCCCCCAGTTGGTTCGATATAGGACATGGGGCCGGCGGGACCTGCTGAGTTATGGAATTAAGCCGACTTTGTTGCACAACTTGACATGGCTGTACTTACAAACCAAACTTAACTTCGATTCAATCTCACATGGCTAAATCATGATAATTTTCTACATTCATAGAAAAGTTAGTTCTCCGAACTGCAGGAAGTGTCCCCAGCTGAGCAATCAGCTTGAGTCCTCTTGATCTCGTAAGCCCACTCGAGCCCCGTGCAATAATGCAATGGCGGATTGAATCTGCCGTCGTTCATGTCCGACGGCAAGAAGGCACCATTCTCAATCAGAAATCTGATGGCTTCCTTGTTTCTTGCCTTAGCCGCGCTGTGGAGAGGAGTCCCTGCAACACATTTCATTCATGGCTAATGCTTTACCCCAAGAACAAAGAAACTACAAAAAAAAAAAGGAAAAAAGAAAAACAACTCACAGCCACATGCGCCTTTGGTTCGGGCATCAATATCTGCACCGCGATCCAAAAGAAGGTCCATAACTTTGATGTGTCCACCTTGAGCGGCAAGATGAAGAGGGGTCTCCCCCTGAGACTTGGGCCCCCATGCAGGTATATTGACATCCACACCGTCATCAAGAAGACGTTTCACCTGTCAACAATGGAGCAGAGCTTGCAGCCATTGAGAAGCAGAATGCTAGCTCAGGAAAAGTAAAAACAGAATTGCAAACGAGCATCCACAATTGTTTCTCATTTTTTTCCAGTATGGCACATCATATAACCCATTTTAGTACCAAGAAGAATTCTTCTCTACCAAGGACTCCTATAATCTAATCCTCTCAAAGCAGCAGAGGCTTTCCAAAAAAACAATTAACACATGTGTCTTATGCCACAAAAAGATCTCGCCGTGCCTAATGTAGCACTCTATCCACCAAGTGACACCGATAGCCCGACCACCATAAGATTTTCCCACAGGTGAATGAACAAAGCAAAGTGTGATGTCCAACAATGCTGCAGTTGCCCTTCATACTATAGAATGCTCTAACCAAATTATCAAGGTTCTCTCAAGGGAGGTTCCAAAACGTAAGGAAGATAGATCAAGAGGAGGTTGTGGGCTTCCATGATGCTCAAGTATGATAAGAGAGATTTTGAGAAGTTGTTCTTTAGGGTACCTTGCAGTGGTTTTGAGAGGATTTGAATTAGATCAAAGAGTTCTTGAGAGACGTTGCACCAACATGACTCTAATGCAATGAGGTACAAGACTCAAAGAAAAGATTCGAGATAATTTTTACACCAAAGCAGGAGCGTTGGAGTGAATTAAGATCTCAAGAGACATACTCGAGGTATCAGCTGGAGTTCTGAAACGACTTAATCTGCTGGAGAATTGGAAAGACTCGAGAAACTTATAAGGTTAAGAAAGAAATCAACAGGGTTGTACAAGTCTCATTGGAGACTTGAGGTATAAGGCTCGAGGGGAATTTGTAAGCACGATTGAGACGCATATGCCTAAACTAGTTAAGCCCTTAACATTGCAAGCTATTATTGACCTATTGCAGTTGGATTTCAGCCAAGCCATGAACTAGAAAGTTTTGGAGCATCTTTAGCTTTCCAACATGCACTAAACCCATGAATTCAAAGTTTTGGAGACAACAAAACTACTTAGTTGTGTGGATCTTTCGGAATAAATATGGAATTGAAATTTGAATACCAAACAATGGTTAGATCGGAATTAGTTGGGTGTATCTACTTTCCGATCTATTAGGATTAAATTTTAAATACCTAGCTCCTTTAATATTTTTTTCGATGGCTCTTAGGCTATAAAAGGGACAATTGGAAGAGATGATAAAGAATGCCTTCAAAAAAATCAACATCTATCCATGTCGTGTTTTCATAACTGAGATGATTGAAAAGATCTAATCTATGTTGAAAGTTTGAATCTTGGATTTATTGCTGAGAAGATTTGAATTTGCTTGTGATAGATTCTTTTTTTGAATTTTTTCTTAATGAATATTAAAATGTCCTTATAATTCTATTGTTTTATGTGTTTTCTGTTGTGTTTTTTGTTTATCTCACTACTTTCTATTGTTTCCACTCTACATCACCAATCGTGATGACACAAATTGAATCATTTGATATAAGAGCATTAGATACTACTTAGGAGTAGATCTTGATGAGTAGAGTTTGTGATTTTGTATCATCCAAAAGCAATACATTTGTGGAATATAGAAGTAGCATAAGAAAAGAGATGATGCAGGACAAAGAATCATCCAAATCGTTGAAAGAGCACGTGACTTTTCGAATGAACCAAGTGCAAACTCTCATGGAGATGATGCAAAAAAGGCAACTGGTAGTGTTCATCTTTATGAAGCACCAGTTGAAGAAGACGAGTCCACTTCATGAAGAAAAAGGGCCGATAATAACAATAAGAGGAGATAGGCCCTCAAGAGATTTGCTGGTGACTGTTGAGATCCTCCAACTTCAAGCGAAAATGGTATTGTAAAGCCTTATAAAGTGAAGACATATCGATATTCTAACTAACAAATGAGAAGTTAATGCCAATAATTTGAAATACATTGTTAGATCAGTTGGAAACATATTTCTCCAACGATGGGTATACTAGTTTCACAAAAAATTCTTTTGCAAGGTTACAAATAATCTATTATGCCTTAACATAGTGAAACGATCTTCTACATTCTAGTGTTGTATAGAGCACTAACTAGAATCAATTTAAGAAATTTATACTGTAGTAATTTTACCCAATGGATTACAAAAAAGCAAAATAGAGGAAGTGTCATGAATTGTGACAACAAAAGCAGTCAGTGTAAGATTTACACCATCGAATTCCACAAGTGAAGTCTTCTCTTGGTGTAAATCCAAGAGCAAAGGAACCTTCACCAAGTATTTGGTAGGGTTGCTGACTCACATTCTCATGGACTTGTCACACTTTCCCATCACAAGCATCAAGCAATTAAGCATGTTTGAGTCAGTATCAACAAGAAGAATCCTGGTCAAGACAAGAAATCCAAGGAGGCTGGCTTCAAAAGTGGTAGCAAAAGGAATTCCCAAGGGAAAAAAAACTTTTGCTTCTATGAAAACTTGCTTGTGTCATCATAGCAAAAAGCCTAAAAAGCCTAACTATATCAATTACTATGAATTGCATCCCTAGTTGGGAAAGCAGAGAGGTGAGTATGTCAACAAGCCTAAGAAGGTTACATGTCCTATTACCAAGATGAATAAGATTTTAAAGGGTTTATGTGCATCTGAACCAAGTCTATCATTAATGAGGAAAACTCATGATGAAGGTAAGAAGACTCAAGGAAAAGCCTAGAATAAGACCAACTCTTGGAAGGGTTGCTTTCATTTTTGATCTAGATTAAGAAGGATCTAATCAAAAGCTATATTTGATTTAGGGTATCAAGGACATCTAATTGTTGTGATTCTAAAAGAGAGACATGATTTGGAGACAATAATGAATCCATATTAATATGAGATAAATTGGATTCATAATTGTGCAAAGTAAAGCTGTGAATCTTTTAATCTCGAGTCAATCTGACACAGACTCAAGATCGACTCAAGGATGCTCGGTTTGATCGCAATCCACTTCAAGTTTACAATAGGAAGTGCTTGATCCATTCTTGTTTTGCACTAGGCCTGTTCAAATGTTATTAATTTGAGCTTTTTTCATCCAAAACAATGAACTGACCTTCAATTAACTTTGAATTTTTCACACAAATTATTAATCATAAACTTTGACAGCAATTGAAAAGAAGTTTTCTAAAAGGATATTCTAAAAAGGTATATAATGTGAGAGGATACAGAAAGTTTATCAAAATCATTTAATAAACTCTTGGTGTTTTTTTAAATTAAAAAGAAAAAAAAGCTGCTCTACAAAATAGTCATCAAATACAACCTTAGTTTACAAATTCCTTCATATCAAACACATATGATGCTATGCTTTCATATGTTCATTCACATATACATATATAAAATATAACACATATATACATACAAATAATTTGATATAAGCCATGTCAAATCAATTAGAATATGACAAAGATCAACCCACAATGTGATTTGAGCACATTTTTTTGTTTATGGTTCAACTCGATCACCTTGATTTGAGCAAAAATCCAATTTAAACATTGAAATATCATTAATCTTTGAGCAAAACTCTAAACCTTAATGTATATATCATGGTGGATAAACAGTGCTAATTAAGGCTTGAAATCACTAAGGATTATGACGTGATACTACTTAATGCTTGACAAGTAATTTTTTGTAACCAGTACTAATGGAACTGTAATGCAATCTACTTCTAAAGGTAATAGAGGATGAAGTTATGCGATGAAGGACAAACTTGTCTACTTGATGGAGATTGAGTGTAGACTACGAAAGCTTTGCCAGGGAATTGTGCAAGGCACACTAATTTGTACTGCAAGTCGAAGCACGATCAATAACAAACTAGTTTTTGGAAGGAAGTTATGCCTAAATTACTACATTTGTGTTGGAACATTTTGAATAAACACAGATTCGAAATTTGAATACTGTAAAACCATGATTCCAGTTAGATTTCAATTCAAATAGTTGAGATTGGGTTTCTTTGCTTCTAATTCATTAATATTAGATTTCGTTAATCATATTTTTCTATATTATTCCATGGGTCCCTAAGCTATAAAAGGGTTTCTTGTGGGGAAGATAAAGATTACTTTTGGAGATATCACAACAATCAGTGTGATATTTTTAAGACTAATAGTATAGAGAGGTCTGACTCTGAAAAAAAAGTTTTGGGTCTCAAAATGTTGTAAGAGAGTTTATTTTTACTAATAGTACATATGTTTTTACATTGTCTTAAATTAGAGATCGAAATTTCATAGTAATGCAAATCTCACTTCGTTTTCTATCATGTTCTCTATTCATCCCACTGTTTTTTATTGTTACCACTCTGTATGACTCACCTCATTGGAGCAAATCCAATTATCTAATATCAAAGCATTAGATACCACTCAGGGTTAGATCTCTGTAAGTGGATTTTTTGACTTTGTATAATCCATTCGTGAAGTGGGGGAGTCGTCGAGAATAGAAGCAGTGTACAAAAAGAAATAGTGCAGGAAGGAGAGTAGTACAAATTGTTGGAAGAGTATGTACCTTTTCTAACAAAGCAAGTACATATTCTCAAGGAGATGATGCAACAAAGAAAGATAGTGACACCCACCCTCGTAAACCACTAGCACAAGTAGAAAAGACAAGAGAAGGGCCAATAAAACCCTTGACAGATAATGTTGGTGGCCAACAAGAACTTGCAACTCCAAGTGGCGATGCTATAGTGAAACCTTTGAAGGTGTAGGAACAAATCGATATTCCAACTTATGAAGAAGTTGATACCTAGAAGCTAGACGCATAGTTAGATTAGCTGAAAATACTTTTCTCCATCTACAGTATACTAGTTTTAATATCATCTCTTCGCAATGTTGAAAATAACCCAATGTAATCGAATGGTATTACACATTCTCATGTTAATTGGAGTCAGTTTCAGCAAGTTCTACAAGAAGATTTTTATCCCATAAGCTATCAAGAAAGTGGCATGAGCTACAATAATAGAAAAAGTGCTCAATGTAGAATTACACCCTTGAATCCAAAGATAAAAAGTCTCACTCGATGTGAATCCTGAAAAAGAAAGGAACCCAAATATTTGGCAAAGGTGCCTAATCATAGTGTCCCAGAGTTGCCATTCTTTCCCTTCACCAGTATCTAATAGGCGAGCATGCTTGCAATCACCATTGTGGAGAACCATGGTCAAGAAAAGTGGCACAAGGAGCATGGCTTCAAAAGCAACAACAGAAAGAAGAAATCCTTGAGGAAAGCACTTCAATTTCTATGAAAAACTACTTATCTCATCATCAAAAGCAGCTAAACCATATCAATAAATATTGCTACAAATTGCATCTCGAGTTGAGGAATCAAAGAAGGAATAAGAACATCAAGAAGGCGAAGAAGGTTGATGGTGCTACTACCAACATAAATAAGGTTTTAGAGGGTTTAAATGCACTTGACCAAATTCTATCATTGATCATGAAGACCCACAATAAATGCAAGAAAGTTACCAACAAGAAGCCTATGCTAATACTGACACTCAAGATGAGTTATTTTTAGTTCAAGTCTAGGTCAAGAACATGTTGGTGAAAGAATCTTTGATTTAGGATATAATGTCAATGTCGTAATTGTGAGTCTATTAGAGAGGCTTAGTTTGAAGATGATGTTGCACCCATATCCATACATGATAAGATGGATTTGTGATAGTGCAGAGATCATGGAGAAGAAGCATTGCTAGCTGAGGTTTGCTACCATTTAGGACTCTATTAATGAGTTACTATGTGATATTTGATATGTGATTTGTGATAATTGATGCATACATGATTGTGAAATATTTTACATCAAAAGGTAGTAAAAGATGAAACTTTGAAAGGAAGGAAACAATTTTTCTACTTGACGAAGGTCAAGATATGCAGACTACAAAGAGTTGTGCAAGGTCTTATGTAAGTTATGGCAGTTTGTATTTCAAGTTGAACCATGAACAATAACAGCAAGTGTAGGATTAGACCACTTAGAGAAATTAGCTATAAACGTGAAACCTTTGAATTAGACCCTGTCACAAACTAGCCAATGATGGATAGCAAAAGCATTGTGGACACTTCGTTTTAAATCCAAATGCATACATCAAATATCAAAAGTTACAACAATAAAACCATGAAGATTTTTTTATATTTAAAAAAGAAGCATACATGTTTTGAACACAATACAAAGGGCACCATGCATACGTGGAGTCCAAGAAAGGTCAAACACAATATATCAAATGCATAGAGTCTTACCCTGCATCTTTATGAGAGATTTAAATGAACCAACCAAGTGAACAGCAAGTTACATAACAACTACATTGCTGCAAAATGCTCTCTTTCATTACAAAGATATAGCAATTCAGAGTATTAAACTCAACTAAATTTCATGATAAATATGCACTCCTTTAATTCAAGAGAGGTTATAAAAGATTAAAATCCAAAAAGAGGTCCAGAAAAGGGTAGGCAAAGGTCACATCATTGTGCCAAGCACTCACCCCAATGCTATGAGAAGTGAAGAGTTTCAAAACAGCCCATTTTGGCATGCTCAAGTCACTGCACCAAGGCACGCCTAAACCAATAACCATGATAGTCCATTTTGGATCCATTGTGGACAAAACTAAGGACCATGGAATGATCATGTCGACTTCAACTTTTCTAATCAAGGAAAATCAAAGCATAAAACTAAGCTTAAAACTAAAGCATGAAAATCTTTCACATTGAAAACCACATAATCAAAACTCAAGCATGCCAAGCAGTTAAAAGCAGATCAGATTCAACAAAGAAAGTTTACCAAAATGAACTTGATTCATCCTGTATAACATTTCTCATAACAGTTTTCGACAAAAATCCTGCATTCACCAAAATAACAGTTACATATTTGGAGAGATCAAGACAATTTCAATTTCATCCAATGCTACTTGAGCTCAACCTTATTCTCCTCAATGTGACTTGTTCAAACTTGGCCAAAATCAGATATAAGTGATGCAATTAAAAAATTTGAAAACTTAAATGTAAACTAAATATGTCCATAAACATTGGCGATGCCAAACAGTAGAAGTCTAAGAGAATCCTTTAAATCATCTTCTCCTTGCTTTTTTATGTCAACTTTGCATCCTCATTCATTTTTTATACTAGTTAATTCATAAGTTTGCACATACACAAGTGCATGTAGCAATCAATTATGTTAATATTATAAATAATCATAGCATTGAATAAGGAATGAAGTATATTAGAGTTTGTTGCAATGCTTATCTTCAGTTTTTCTCCCAAATCATTGGGATGAAACAGTCATGATTTGACAAACAAAATCATAAAATAAAGCCTTGCACTGCATGTAAAAATAACAGGTATATATTATCTTTTGACTATAAAAAGCCTCACACTAACCTTTCATGATAGAAGGAAACACACTGTTTGAGAAACACATCTACAACCACACAAATAACAACCATGTTTCATAAAAAAAACAAGCATCAAGCTCCATAAAACAAAGCATAAATTGCATAATCTGATTGATGGGACTTGCAAATAGATCAAATAGTTCATTTTGTACAGCAACAGTTAACAGAAGGAATTTGAGAGGAGATAATAAACTTTATTCAGCCAAGGAAATGCCGACAACTTCTTTCATAAAAGAATGCATAGAGAAAAATAAAAACACAATAAGGAAATCAACACACCAAATTTTTTGCAGAAAAAATGCAGTATGATCTGCTATAGCTTAACCATACAAATCGTCGATATTTGCAAGAACATCAAAAGGTTGGACATCATGACATCAAGATGATAGATGCGACTGCATCTCATATCCAAGATTAATTCTCTAGACAGATGTGCAATGTTTGTAGATAAGATTGCATGTAAATTTTCCTTGCTAAGTGAGATTTGTTTTTACCTAAATGAAAGTTAGAGAAATGTATGAAATGTTTGAAGGCAAAAAGGATAACTCTAATATAAAATGGAGTGATCATATAGCCTGCAACTTTTGTGGAAGAGAGTTCAGATGACACGATAAGTCTAAAAAGCTTCAATTTGTATAAAATAAATATGGGGATAATAATGATAGTATATCTAATTTACTTGAATCTATGAGACTAAATAGGACGTGAGACTTGCAAGGAATGAGGTGATTAAGCAACACACAACAGCCCCATAAAAATTTAATAAAACGGTACTGGGACTATATAGCATGGAAAAAGTAATGAGCATCTAAGGCTTTGTTAAATAAATACTTTTAATGTTTTAAAAACTAGGACATCTAGTTTTTCATTTGTTTAAATCCGGTTTTGATTTCAAGAACAAAAAGCACACACTTGTTGGGTAATTCAGCACTCCTGTAAAGCAATAGCATTCATCTACAGAATAGTCAACAACAACAACAATAAGAGTACCACTAAATGTGGCAAACTATATGAACCCTTTGCCTCCACTTTGCTTTATTAAATAATATATCACTGGTCTCTCTAAATAACTTCCCTACATTAATGGAGCATCTACTGATTTGTGTTCAACAAATCCAATCCATCTAAGTCAACCTTCTATAAGCTTAAATAAAAGAGATTTTATATAACGAATTAAACACCACAAGCAAAACACAAAGAAATATAACGCACCAAGGCTCAAGAGGAATGAGAAATAGTCTGGATAGATAGTTTAGGATTCTTATAACAAGACAGCTTCCTAATTCATTCCCAGACTCTGTAACAGCTACTTAGTTTCAAAAACACTTATTTAAGTATTATTTTATCCTAATTGGTCTTTGGCAAAGCTTACTGATTTATGTAAACCACAAGCATAGAATCAGTGAATTTTCTTTAGTTTGCAGTAAATATTTCTTTTAGTAGCCTCCTTCGCAAATTTTCAATTGGTATAGTTACATAACATTAATTCCTCTACCCTAGTAGCATCTACTGTCATAGAGTATTATACTCTAAATCTACATAAAATAAACAAACAAAGACACTGGTTTCACTGTTCAAACTTCGCATCAAAATAAAGGAGTCTACGTAATAAGGTGCAAAGTATTCATCGTTACCAGGAGGACCGCATGAACAACATTTCCATGTGATAAAACAAAATGGAAGCGCTCAAAACATAAGGCTTAGATGATGGAAACAAAAAATATACTACGCAACAATTTACAGAATGAAATACCATTGACCTTCCATAAAACAAGCTAAAAGTACCTCTTTCAGATCTCCTTTCCGAGAACGGATATGAAGATGGGTCCATCCCCTGTCATCCCTTTCACTGGTTGGTAGCTTGAAAGAGCGCCTATGACGCAGTAGGCGCCGAGGACCTCCCTCAAGGTCCTCCTGTAGCATGCCTCGCAAAATGTCGGAACTCCAGAGCAATATAGCAATCCAAATAACAAGAAAACACCAAAGAATAACTGTATTTAGCGCACAAACTAAAAATTTTGTGACTTTCGATTTCACGGAAGATACATATCTCGCTGAGGAGAATCTGGGAGCATTATGGAGCGAGTTTACATAGTCGGGCGACTTCCAACCCAGTAGCCAAACGGGATGATTAACGAGAGGCGCAGCAGAAACCCATACCGTGAGGTGCGAAGGGATTCAAGCCAGGACCGAAGACACGAAGGTTCTTGAGTACTAAGACAGGAGCAATAATCCAAAGAAGCAAAGGAGAACGATGACCAATCATGATAAAGGGCAACGAAGAAAAGGAAGGCGGATGATCACGAACAGGACGGAACCATAAATCGATAAGTTGATGAGAATCAGTTCAGAGAAAGAAGCATTAAGATAGAACACTGCATATATTCCACGAGAACGTCGAAGGTTTCGCGCAGCAGAGACGCAAAACCCTAATCGCCGAATCACTCCCCCTTCAATTATTCCTAAAATCGGCCGTTCTTGATCGCTTCAATTACCCACGGCAGCGATGGTTGGTTAATAAATCAGGAATTTCTTCACTTTTATATTTAGAAAATATCGAAATATTAAATAATATAGGCGTGACAGTTGTACAGCTTGATTTTAAGCTATATATATATATACATTTATGAATAATTTATTATTTTACTAAATCTTTTGATCATAAAAGTAGGTTTATATTTCTTATCTATTGGTTTCAGTTATTACTAGTTTAGCACATTAAAAAAAAAATTTACATTTACAAAGATAAGAAAAATAAATTTTAACAAAGACAATTATAACTCCTTTATATGATAATTTGTTTTACAAAGCTTAATGCTAATTGATTGAAATGAGTTTGTGTTAGTCTATTTAAAAAATATTAAATTTTTTATTTAACTAAATTAAATTTGTTGTCATAATATTTTTTATAATGTAGTATGCTTAGTTGGATATTAAGCTGAATAAATTTAGTTTTATAGCATTCTAAATGAACAAAAGTCAAAAGCAACATATAAGAAGATGAACAAATTGAAAACTAGTTCTTAAGACTTGAACAAATTCTTAAATTAACCTTGCAAGCATTAGAATTAGCTACCTAAGTATGAAGATATAGCAAAAGTAAACCTAAAGTTATCTAATATCATTAAATGTGCTATAAAAATATCTTCAATATCTTATTTCGAAAACTAGCATTTTATTTTCATGTTAACTAAATCATGTGTCTTCCTCGCATTGCTCAACATGTTTTCATGTTAACTAAGACTTCGTTTGGATGATGTTTATATAATGTGTTTCATTAGTTGTTGAACATTTTGCCTAGATGTTCTATCCAAGTTTACCTTGCTAGCCTACTTGTTCGACTAATAAAGCCTCTCCTTAGTTGAAGCAAAGTTCCTTCTTCTATCCCTAGGTTGGTCGAAACTCTATCATAACCTAAGCACTTTATCCAATTCATATTGTAACTACTCAATTCTTATCTCTTGATCCTTTTATGATATAATACATTTAATACTCATTTAATGTCAATGCATTTCTAAAAAAATACATCACCATTTTTGCTCACCCTAACTTGCCATTTGTCCACCTCACCTGTTGAATTCAACTAAAAAATCATGATATCTTTTATTGTCTCTATGAAACTTATTTTTAATCAATGAAAGATAATTATGAACAATCTTAACCCGTTGTATTATCATGTATGATTAATAGCTTATCACACAAAACACTTCATGTGTTAAGTTCTCTTGCTTTTCTAGCTACAAGCTTAAATCAAAAGTTTATTGAAACTAAGTTTTATATTTATTCCTTGTCTTGCTTTTATAAAAAAACTACTATAACAATAAGATTATACTTTTTGTAACTTGAAGAGACAATGAAACATCCTTTTCTACTCTTTGTGATTATAATTTTTATTATTTTTAATTTTACATAGATGTGTTTAGAGAAATATTTATTAAAAGAGTGTCATCTATATTTTCATTCATTCATGAGATGAGTAATGAAGATTATAAACTCTATTTAAAGGCATCATCAATTTTCAAAAAATTATTTTTTTAAATCACATAAAATCATATTGTGAAACAAGATAAATATTAATTTATTTTTAAAATAGAGTTTCTTACATCTCAACATAATATTAAAATTATTACATGAGTAATAATAAGGATAATAACATAATCAATCACAATATCTTATACGATATAATAGTACAAATAATATCAAGACAAGTTGCTCATGATGTTATCTCTCATTGCATCATAGGTTGTCTTATGCTAAGTCTTATCTTTAGTGATAAAGTTATGCAAAATATATTTAAAACAAATATATTTAGATTATGTCACATGTTAAATCCATATCAAATAATATAAAATTAAACAACTAGAAAGCATATAGGTTAAATAATTTTTTCTTTTATTCATTTTTTTTAAAACACTCAATCCTCATTTTGACTCTTTCATTTATTCATTTCATATTTAGCTTTTTATTTTAGGTGATTCTAAAAATGTCATTTTGAAATTGAATATTTCAATTTTCTAAAATACCATTCTTAGAACATGTTATCTCAAACAATAACTCTACTTCTAAAACTCATTATTTCAACTAGTTGACTTCAAGTTCGTTAAACTATTGTCTTATCATTTTCAACCAATAATCATTCTTACTTCTTCTTTTGTTTATTTATTTTAAAAATAATTATTAATTTATTTTTCTTTGAGTGATTATTATCATAATTAATATTTAATAAATAAGTTGTATATCGCTGTATAAAAAAATAATATACATATAATGATGAAACAACATAAACAAATATGAAATTAAATTAAACACAAACATATCATGTCGAAACAATGCAAACAAACATTACAACATAGGCATGAATAATAATCATCATTGGTTTCAATTATTTTGAGTTATTTTTTATTGGGATCGTAACACATTATATAAGTAATACTTCAACCACATACACATCGGACACAAGGCTTATCTGTCTTATAATTTTGAGTAATAATTATACCTTGAAAACAATCTCCAAATGTGTGTTTTTCTTTTCTCTTTTATAATTGCTACAATGTTGGTATACTTATAATACCACAATATTGTTTTTCTTCAATTCCTTCTAATTATTGTTTGGTTTCTCAAGTTTCTTTTAACACCTTGGCAACACCTCCACCTCTTACTCTCTCTCTTTTCTTCATTTTAAGCTCATAATTTAGGTCACCAACCACTCCTTCCACTTCTATATAAAAATCTTGCATCGTTTCTCATTCACATTGCTTCCAATCCTCAATTGAATGTGACTCGTCCTCTTTTCATTCTTTCATCTACTTGAAACAGATCCTCTGTAACCTTTACTTATGGCTTGTACTACTTCATCTCATTATTAATTCAAGTTTTTTTGTTGTTTAGGTTTTGGTGTTTAAAAATTTAATTTAATTCCATTTCAATTGAAATGATAGAGATTATATACTTCTTATATTGTTTAATTAATCTGACCTTTAAACCTCTACTTGCTAATTTTATTTAAATATTCTTGATGAGATCTACGGTCTACCAACATTCACCTTTTGTTTTGATGACATTTAATATTTTTAATAATTTTTAAACTTAAAAACGTAATATCATTATTTAATTTTTTTATACCCCTTTGACTCTCAAGTCCATGCTTATTGTCTCTCGTCTTTAAATTGAGAAAAGTTTGTTAAATTTATTCTTTTATGTTCTAGTTCTTATTAAAATTTTATAACATTTTAAACTCATTTAATATTTTTATTAATTAAAAAAAATAAACTTATAAATAGTTTTTTAAAAATTTATTGTTTTATAACTTGAAAATATTATATTCTAAATAATTAGTACTCTTTATTTCTCGGCTCGCTTTCTTCCTTTAAGGATCATTCTTACTTTTAATGAAATACGATTTCACGGGAAAAAATATCATAATTTTTAAAAATTCAAATAATTCAAAATGGTTATCGATCTCAACTTTTATGATATTTGGGATACTAAAACTCCTCTTTTATAAGATTTGTGATCAACATTAATATCATAATTTTTTGTTTACTTTAAATATTTGATAACTTAAAATTCTTAAAATATTATTCAATTACTTGTCTTACCTTCAAAATGTTATAAAAAACATTGAGATGTTAGCACTCTCATTTGTAGAGGTTACTAAATGAAATTTAACAGCATAATTAAGAAATTATAATCTTCATTAAAAAAAAATACTATGGTTAACACATAAAATAAAGTAACAATTCTTGGGCAAGAGTAGAGTTTTATCATTTGAGAGCTAAACTTTAACATGACATCGGTTTAAGATAAATGTCATTTAGTCTTCAATGGAGAAAATAATAAGATATTGCTTGCACTTATTGAACATTCACTAAGTGTAGATTATAATAGTGATGTACAATATGAAAATACAAATATTAAAATATAATTAAAACAACTAAAAACAACAATAGTTCAACCACGCTATGGAAAGTTAACATTAGAGAATAAAAGAAAAACAAATTGATTTTGGGTAATAGTCTTCTTGCTATGAGTACACTTTTCCATCTAAGTTCATTAACAACTTGAACCTCTCCCACATTCTTGGCCAAAACTAGAATGACAATTTTCACAAAGATAAAAACAAAGTCAAACTTCAAAGTACACCTAATAGCGAATAGTTAATCAACCACTCTAAAATGAAAAAAATTAAAATACATAATATGCAAGACAACCACTTTGTTTTATTATTTATTGATTTCAAAAAATAAATAAACTTTAATTTAACAAAAAACATAAAAGATTTAGGAAAACTTTTGATCTTAAAATCAAGAATAGCTTTTGTTAAAGTAATCACTTCCAAAATAATAATAAAAAGGATATTATAAAACTATTTTTGAAAAAAAATAAACCAAAATTACACTTTGAATGAAATATCTTAAAACTTAAACAATTCAACAAGATGAGATCGGAAAACATGAAAAATATGAAAAGGTTATATAAGCAATGAGAAAAAATAAATTTAAAAAAAAAAGAGAATGAACTTGAAAAAAATATGAACTTAAGCTTTTATATACAGTAATAAATACTTAATACCTTTTAATTTTGGATCTTCTCAATTGAGGGCTAACTAAAAAAGTAATCTAAATAAAAATTAAAGAGAAAGATAAAAAAATAATCCCATATAAAAAATGCAAATAATATATATATATATATATATATATATATATATATATATATATATATATATATATATATTTGGATTACTTTTTTAGGTAGCCCTCAATCGAGAAGATCCAAAATTAAAAGGTATTAAGTATTTATTATTGTCTAGTGATTCTAAGTCTAAGATATATTACTCAATGATCACTCGTCATCCTATTTGATCCGTTTAATTTATTTTCAAATAATATTATATTTTGAAAAAAAAATCATTATGTTATTGTATTGTGATGACCCAATTTTATTACATCGATATATTATCTCTATTTAATTGTCTGATACGAAGCAAAAGAGATTTCATCATAGGTGTATAAATATCTTACAATCATGATCTTATATATGTAATTTAAAAAAACATCATATTTTTTATAAAAGATTTTTCTTTCTTGTACCCTTATACTTAGAAACATTACTAGAATTTATTCATATTTTAGATTTCACTCAATAATCATTTCTAACCCTATTTAATCTCAATTGCTACTATCTTATCGACTTCAATTTTATTTGCCTTTAAATTACATCTTATTATGTAAGATAACACTTTAATATCATAATATTATCTGCCTATGTCTCTGAATAATGTCATCTTAAACATCTCATTTCGTTATTGTTTCGCTGAATTTATTTAACTAGAATAATCAAAACAAAATTTTATAATCTTTAATGATCTCTATGTATAAAAACTTATTTTATTATTATTATTATTTTGATCTCTTCTATTATGTTTGCTCTTTAGAGATCTTATAGAGTTACTTTAATGTAAAAAACATTTCCTAAACTTGACTAATTAGTTTTTTTCTATTTAATATGAACTAATAGTTAATCAAATTTCCTATGCTCGAATAAGTTTCAGAGTTTACATAATGACATGCATGCGGAGGTCAAGAACTACAACTGCAGTGAAATAAAAAAAAGCTTGGTGACGAAAGCAAGGCTGCCTTGATGTGATTTCTTCCACCATGAAGTGTGACGAGGAAATCCATCTAACAAACATAAACCCTTTATAAAAAAACAAGACTAAAGTTACAACAGTGTCTCAGATGCAAAAATTTCTCAACAACCTTTAGCTCAAAAGCAGCAGCATAGCTAGTTTCTTATATTTGATCCAGTGGCTGCCATGGAATAAGAAGGAAATTTCTCTAACAAGTTCATTCTTTGCCTTCTCAAGGCCTTGAAGGTGTAGGTAAAGGTGAGTATTGGCCAAAAGTTTACTCCAACTTCTTTCAATGAAGAACGAATATGACAACTAGAGATATTACTCATAACATGTTTCCTAAAACAAGGCAAATGAAAGGATTCATTGCTCAAAGGACTTGATAACTCTATCATGGTTGTGGTTGTCTGATGGTCCATTAGCTTGCAAAATCCTGTATAAGAAAACCTGGAGTTGAGGAATGGGGATCTTGAAGAGATCTCTATAAAAAAACATGTAATTATTATCTTATACTTGTAGAGTGATTTATGGTTTTGATAGGTGTTGCAAATAAAGGAACAAACATGATATAGACCTCAAAGTGTTTAAAATGTAATAAGAGGGCATCAACAACTTGATTTTGAATTCATTGTGCTCGTTGAAGCATTTATGTATGCTCTTGCAAATAATTAATTCATTTGGAGTCTCTCAAGTTATGAGATTCTATTGGGAGTTTAGGTACTTAAGTGCAACATGATTAGAGCATAAAAGGGTTTCATACGATAATAGATGACATCATTAATGTCAAAGAGATTGGATAATGGTTTATAACTCTTTGTCATAAATATTATAATTTTGATGTACTAATTTACTTTTTTATTATAAATGATACTAGATACTCATTCTATTAAAATGCTTCTCTTATTCTCATTATGGATGCATCACACAAGATATCAAACACCTTGGTAAAATCTAGTCAGAGAGTAGGGGGTTGAAATATATAAAACTTCCATTAATGACTCGCATGATAAGTTTAAATAGTTCAAAAGATGTTTGTTTTAGTAATTTAAAAGATAATAACTATGTTAAATCTTTTGATAAACTATCAATAGAAAGTCACAAGATTATGGAATCTTTTAATCTCAATAATAAGGGTGAGGATAATATCATTACTAATAATTTGAACTATAGATGGTTGTTGTTTCCTACTATCAATATTTAGGGTGAAATCGAGAAAATAATGAATTTGTAAAAGAATTTTGATTTCGTAATGTTTAAAAATGAATTATTTCTCAGAAGATATTGCAAGCATAGCATAAGTTTTATCATTCATAAGGGGGGTTATAAACAAGAATATTGTTGAAGTTGATTATTTCTAACTTGCAATCATTAAACAAGTACATTCTTTATTAGATTTCTTTTTGGTGATCTCTCTTCATCTTATTAGTTATTTGCTTATAGTTTAGAGAGCTCACTTTAGAACTTTGTTAGGATAGTAGCTTAGATTATGCTATCATAAATTTCAACTATACTTGCTTGTCATGATTCAAAATTCATTTTTTGGTAATGCCTTTTAGTGTGGCTTAACACCTATTACCTTAGATGATATAAGCTTTTAAAGTTGCTACCAATGTACAACTTTTGTTGTAATTAATTTTTTTCTCTAATAGTTAATATTCGTTAGATTTCTTTTTTTAGATGAATTTGTCATCCAAAATCTCGATTGTTATACTTTGAAACTACATGTAAACACTATTATAAATCAAATATAAATATTAAAATAAGAGATATGAAACAATATTTATGAAATCTTCAAAATACATGCAAACTCACTAAGCTTATTCAAGCACTAAAATTTGGTTAAGATAAAATAGCATAAAATTTTTTAGTCAAATTTAAGATTTTAATCAATCACTTAAACATAATTTAGAAAATTAAAAAAATTATCATTTAATCTTCAATATTGATGTATATATATGTATGTATGTATGTATGTATTCTAAAATTTTTAAGTTTAAAAGATAATTGAACATTGTGTTATCAAGTTGACAAAAATATTATTTGATCTAATTTAACCTTTGTAAAGATCGACAAACATTTTATCTACAGAGTGTGAGTAGTCTTCAACAATTTATTTATTTAAATAATTAATTTATGAGTGTAAAAGATAATAGATACTATAACTTTTCTAGATTCAAACACTGTTATCTCCACACCTTGTTTAATGCATGTGTCACCAAATCAACTTTGACCATCTTTTCTTTTCCCTTGATCTCAACTACTTCTAGATTTAACTTGCTTTTTAATATTTATATTCAAAAGAAGGTGACACATCACTTATCGTATGCTTAGTAGGAAGAAGAAGGGGGAATGGATTCCCAACCACCAAATCAAACACCTGCACTAAATCCTTCGATTTCAATACGTCGATGGGGAATTGCACAAGCACGCTTTGGTTGCTGAGGTGGGTCAAAAACTTTACACGAAGAGATTGTTGGATGACCAACCACATATGCAGCAGCTCAACAAGCCAACGTTAGAAAAAGAAGACCCATTCTCATGACATGTTAGGCCTGACACGATATCATAGATCACATGAATACCTGTTTTAATTGAAGCAAGCTGTCCTTTCAGCTTTACATTATGTGGTGGTCATGAACTGTGCTCTCCATTGACATGGCCCAATCAACGTTGGAATCCACTATACCTCTGCTCAATCTTTGGATATAATGATATCATAATTTTTTTTATTTATGTTTCTTTCATTAAATCAATTTTGAGAACCTAAAATCACGTATAAGATTTTAAAAAAAACGGTCTTAACGAGTAACGGTCACTTTTTTGGGGTTTTATCTTCCCTGCAGAGGTATGAGGCACGGGAAATGGCCAAGGTGGGGCCTTCGATAGTTGATGGAAATGGGAGCCGCAGCTGTGCTTATTCTATAAATTACACGCAACAAGAAATCCTAGCTCTTTACCTTCACTGGCACGAAGCCAAGAGTTAGAGAGAGAGAACCGGAGAAGAAACCTCATGCCAATGGCACCCTCCATCCTTGTCCTGCTTCTCCTCTTCTTCTTCCATTTTCTAGGTAATTCCACTGTTCAAGGTTTCTTTTCTCTCTCTTGTCCTCTCAAAAGGTAACGGCTTTCTTTTCACAAAAACAGGGGAGTCAAGGGCAGCCACGTTCAGCATCACCAACAACTGCGCCTACGCGATCTGGCCTGGCCTTCTTTCCGGGGCCGGTACGGCTCCGCTGGACACCACCGGCTTTCTCCTCAACCCCGGCGAATCGCGCCCCGTGGACGCCCCTCCCTCCTGGTCTGGCCGCTTATGGGGACGTACACTCTGTTCCACAACCTCCTCCACCGGCCGCTTCTCCTGCGACACGGGAGACTGCGGCTCCGGCGACATCTCCTGCTCCGGCAGCGGCGCCTCCCCTCCGGTCACACTCGCCGAGTTTACCCTTGGCGGAAGCGGCGGCATGGACTTTTTTGACGTCAGCCTCGTGGACGGCTACAACCTCCCAATGCTTATTGTCCCCCAGAGCGGCTCGGGCGCCCGCTGCGGCTCCACCGGATGCCTCGTTGATCTCAATGGCCTCTGCCCAGCCGAGCTCCGCGTCGCAGCTGCAGATGGCAGCGTCGAGAACGTGGCGTGCAAGAGCGCGTGCGAGGCCTTCGGCTCGCCCCAATACTGCTGCAGCGGCGATTACGGCGGCCCCGATACTTGCAAACCGTCGGCCTATTCGCAGTTCTTCAAGAACTCCTGTCCGCGAGCTTATAGTTATGCATACGACGACGCCACCTCCACCTTCACCTGCCGCGCCGCCACAGGTTATCGCATCATCTTCTGCCCAAGCAGCACCAGGTAGCTTTGAATCACCTAATTCTTCGCAAAGAACACGCTTTTAGCGCACAATCCTTCTTAATATCTTTTAATTAACTGCTGATTTTGATGCGGGCAGTTTGAAGTCCTCCGGTTCGGCCTCGGCGAGCAACCCCCAGGCTACGGGGTTGCCATTGATCAACGACACGATGGTTTTCCTCGGCGGCAGCCAAGCGAGCGGCGGTCCAACTGCCCCGGACCGAACCGGTCAGGCGCTGGTCCTGTTTATGCTGGCTGCGTCATGGTGGCTCTTTTGAGGGCCCACTTACTCGTTGGTTAACGTTAGCTAGCAACTGCGTGCGTTCCACGTGCAAATGACCGTTGGCTCCCATGTGTGCATCACATGGGGGAACATGGGGGCACGTATTTCTGTTTTTGCGGCCGGATTGCGAATCACTATCCGCATAATTCGGAGTTCGGCTTGCGTGCGGAGATGAACTGCGTAGGGGCGTTGGAACAAGGAAGAGGCAAAGAGCACATTCTCTCCTATGTAAATATCGTTTTAACATATTTGTACTTTGGGGACATATGTAAGGCATTCTTATTTGTGAAGGTTATTTGTATAAATCTGATATTTGCTTTGGATTGTGTATAAAATCTTCTATGAATAGGATTTGAGAATCTAATATATGAATTTTGTATATTACTTGGAAGATGGACTTTGAAATATGTATATTATTAAGAAGGTTTAAGTAATATTTAATTATTTAAATCTAAAAAATTTAGAAGGATAAAAATCTTCATTAGTCCATTCAATAAGGTATTTTTAGCCATTCAAAGAGATGACTAAACTGTAGTTGACAAAATGATCGTCTAAGCTTTTAGGAAGGTAGTTGATTATGAGATTCAATATGTTTTGTTGACTTGACCATTATTTTTATGAGTTTTTGATAGATTGAAGAATAGTCTTACAAAACACTTAGATGATTGAAAATGCCAAAGCTATTAGTTGGAGAACTTGGGACATGACAAATAAGGAAATAGAGTTATTTATATTTATTTTGTATATGACGTGAATTCTTTGATTGGTAGAATATCTTTCTCATCTTCATGGACATAGGAATGACTAGTTGTCAAACTACAAAGATCTTGATGATTTTCTTTTTTATCTTTGATATTTACATTCTATATCAAGATATTTTATCATTAATTTATCTATGATTACTATTTGCAACATTATTGGGGATGTCTGTGATTTATTTGATTATCAAATTGGCCAGTTTGTTGCTTGGTTTGAGCAACAAAGAGAGAAATTGGGTGAAAAAGAGTTGAACAACTTAGGAAAATAGATAAAGGTCAAAATAGAAAAAAATATATAATAAAAGTATAATAAAATAATAGTATAGTAAAAAAAAAAGTAAAAATATGAAGAAGAGGCTAACTTTAAAGAAGAATTAAATAAGAAAAAAAAGTATTTGAGAGAGTTTATGGAAGCAATTATTAAAAATTTAATAGTACGATAATTGATATAAGGTCGAGTTTGTTTATATATAATAATATTGAAAATTTTATAAAAAAAAAGATTATGTAATAATTCATGTGTATACATAACATTATAAAAAAATCATGAAAAGACTGTAGAAAGAGCCGTCATTTTTGTGGAAGAATTAAGTGGAAAAAGAAAGTGTTTTGATGAATAATTATTTAATAGTTAAATAATTGACATAGAATTGATTGTATTTAAATATAGAAATATGAGAAATTTTATCAAAATGATTATGTAATAATTCAGGTGCATGCATGGTATAGTTGAAATCATAGAAAACCCGAGATTAGCAAAAGGTCGTCATCTCTCGTATTCAGATAGATTAATTAAATAACTTATGATATATTATAATATTATAATTTTTATTTATATAATTAGTTTCTTTTAAACTGTGCTTTATCATATCATAGTGTAATGATTATGATACTATTTTTATGATTATGTGAAAATTAGTTTAATAAAATCTACACTTATATGTCATATTGTTTGTTATGGTTTTCACATTTATAGCATATCATTATAAATAGAATAAATCAAAGAAAAGAAAAGATTAAATGATTTATAAACTATTATTTGTATAACATAATAATTAGTTTATATGAAACAACATAAAAGAGATAATAATTGAGTCATTGAGATAATATCTCATATGGTTATGATTAGTATACCTTTATATGACATTGTATGATAAGGTGTGGTTGCCTTTAAGGTCAAGATACTTTTATATGTATCGTGTTACTAGTAATATATTAAATATGATTGTGGTCAAAATACACATGATCTAATTAGATGCTAGTTAAAGTCATTTGGTATTGATTAATGCATCAAGAGAATAATTATTCAAAGAGAAATTTAGGTTTCATGGAATTTAATGCATAAAAAAATGGGAAAAAGATAATATTTTCAAAAATATTTTTATGGTACTTAACGTTTTATATTTGCTCATACATCATTTCTTATTTTTTAAATACTGCTTTATACCAACATAGTTTTTTATTATTTTACATAATTTCTTATTAATATTCACATCATAGGACATGTATTTACAACACTTGGAGATGAAAATTTTGAGACTATAGAGAGGATCATACTCTTAAGATATGAGAGTGAAACAATATCTTATTTGAGTATGTTTTTGTAAATTTTTGGCACAATAGATTTTGTCTATACACTTCTTCTAGGTTTGGACGATTATTCATAGTTTTTAAATCATAAACATTTAGTTATAATAATATTTTTATATCATTCGTAGTTTTTCTTACAATGAAGGAAGGATTTATAACTTAAAAAAGTGAAGTATTCTAAAATATAAAAAAGAATATGTAATTGGATAGAACACATTGAGACAAGTCAAATGATGTTTATTTCATCTCGATCAGATTTCATTTGATTTTTTTAAATTATCAAAGCTAATAAGAATAAATACTAATAAGTTATATTATTTATAAAACAAAAGTATAGACGTGAGTTTCGTTTCCAAAATACAACCCCTTTTTCTTCCTGAATGTATTGAAAGCTTCCCTGTGCCCTAAAAGAGTTTTTCTATGTGACTGGTTGGAAGCTTCACTGAAGCTCATTTCATCAATGGCAAAAGGTTGTGAGAACCATTGAAATATTGGTGAAAAGCAAAGAGAGGGAGTTGGTGAGGCAGCAAGGATCTATGCATTCTTAACCTATCATCTATGCTTATTGTTTTCAATTTCTCTAATTTTTTATAATATAAGATAAGATGTGGTTCTAATCAATATCTCATTTTTCTATTAGGTTGATATTATATCGAATATCTTGAGTTTTACAAGATAAGGATTTGAAAAAATGGAAAATTAAGAGAGAGATAGAGAATGAAGAAAAGTTTATTAATTTGAAATGATTTTTGTGATGAAGAAATTATAAATCTTAATAATTTAAAATTTCATAATTTTTAATATTAAGTTGAGGTATGTATTACTTGATAGACTAAAGTTAAAAAAATAAGAAATTTGACTATTAACAAAAATAAGTACAAAAAATGAAAAAACTCTTGAAGTAGACCCTCTATCATAAATATTATTTGCATACTTGTGATATAGTATTTATTTTAAAAATTAAAATTTTGCATGTGAATCATATATAGGACATGTGATATTGATGTATTGATATAATATTATTATAAATAATTACATAAAAAATTATACTTAAAATTAGATATATGTTTTTTAATTTTAATAAATAGTTATATAAAATTATTTGATATGATTAACTATATAAGCATGACATTGATATGTTTATGTAAAAAATAAATATCTAATTAAATGCTATAAAAATAAGAATTATATATGTGAAAATAAATTAAAAAAACACAATGAAATGGCTAGTAGCCAATGGGCCACATTATTATGATTTTTTTATAAAGATATAACTATTAAAAAATATGAAAAAACTAAACATAATTATGTATTAAAATATGATAAGATAATTTAATAAATGAGATTTTTATTATAACTAAATAAATCAAAATGAGGATAGTGATTGACTATCTTAAGAGAAGGATGGAGCAGCAGCATTAGATATCATAAGGTTTACTTATTTAAGTGGAAAGAGACATCGATAAATAAGATCAAATTAAGAAAAAGATTAAAAATATAATAACAAGCTGTATGTGCTTGTTATTTCCTTTAGAGTTCATAGTATGCTTTCCTTTTACAACATATCTTGTTTCTTTTTATCTTTTTAATATGAATGAGACATTGTTTACTTATATATTATGATTGTTATTTATGATTAGATATTGCATATAGTTATCTCAAATTATTATTTATTTTATATATTTATTTATTATTAAAGATAGCATACTAAGTAAGTGATGGTTGGCTTAGCCTTTTTTTGATACTGATTTTTTAAGTACATTGGAACCTCAATAAAAAGAGAATTATCTATAAGAATAACTTATATGAAAAATTAAAACTATAAAGGTTTGTATTGTAAGAGTTATATTGAATGACTTGTTAATCATATGATAAATTTAGTATTATATATGTACACAAAACATGGTTATAATATTATAAATAAATTATAACAATTATTACATGTGATTGTTATGATTATTTTAGTTATTTGTAGTTGTCAGATTTAATTATTTATAGTTAATAATTATGGATATAAACTATGTAATTATCATATTATGAATATAAATATTATATTGATGTATTTATAAATTAGAAAATTGACAAAATTTAAATGAGGTTCTATCTATTTGAATTTTAAAATTTAGAAAAAATTAATTAAATGTGGAAAAAAGAAGAGATAATGCATTTGTTGTATCATAACATGATTTAACTAGAAAACAATTTTGAGTATGTACTAAATAAATAATACCGCATTGGTAGTATCATAATATGAATTAAATAAAAAAATAATTAAAGTATATAAAAAATATGACTATCACATTTGTGGCATTAAAACAGCTGAAGTTCTAGAAACTGATACTTGAATATCATGATGCTTTAATAGTTGATTTAACTTTGCATTTAGAAATGGATCAAAATTCAAAAAATCAATTACAAATAAATCAAGGTCATTATATCTTACAATTTCTGTCGAATCAAGAGTTAGCTAAAGTTTATAATGTAAAATATGTACAATATTTCATTAGGGAGAGTGCCTAAAATCAAAACCAAATAAGTACAAGTTTTAACAAGTCAACCACATTGTTATACAGTCTTTTGCATATTGAAGCAGAGAAGGAAGTCAACTAACTAATAGTGGAATAAAAACCACTCAAGGATCTATAGTAGTAAGACATAATGTGCACCTTAAGGTGCATATGGCACCAGTCAATGGTAGGCTTCTATAATGCCACAACGAATAACATAACCTCGCATTTATGTCATAACCTAAAAAGAGGTTTTTGTGTCACCTAATGTTATCATAGGAACTCTTATATTATAAGATATACCTATAATAACTTTCCTTGATTATTATACATTACATTCATTCATATCAATTGATCTAATTGTATAACTATTAGTTAAAATGTATGTTTTAAAAACTATTTTTTAGTAAAATTCTTTATAAGAGAGGGTGAAAGTAGATAAATATATGAAATTGGGTATAAAAATCATCGAGAGACTTTTTAAAACCAAATTGATTATTATAAAACTATTAGAATTTAATGTTATTCTTAGAATGGATTGGTTAACATCATTTCAGATCATTATTGACTTTTGGGAGAAGAAATTAAAGATTCATGTGACAAAAATACTAATATAGTTTATTTTGGTAAGATAAAAAAAGTGTCACGATATTTATTTTGAGAGCTAAAGGTTTTGTAAAGAAAATTTATTAGTTTTATCTAATATTAATATAAGAAGTTGAAAAGAAATAACTACAATTGCAAAAAGTTCTAATGGTATGTGAAAATTGAAATATTTCTTCTAAACATTTACCTGCAATGCTAAATTATAGAGATATTAAATTTATGATTGATTTGGTATCGAGCACAGAACTAATCTCCACAATACCCTACAAAATGATGTTACTTAAAATTGCATGAATTAAAAGCATAATTATAGGATCTGATTGATAAAGGTTTTATCAAACTCAATGTGTCCCCTTAGAGTATACTTGTATTATTTGTAAAGAAAAAGGATGAATGTTTTAAGATGTGTATTGATTATATAGAATTGAATAAGATCATAATCAAGAATAAAAATTCATTACCTAGATTAGATAAATTATTTAATCACTTGTAAGGAGCTAAAGTACTAATGATTCACTTGAGATCTAGTTATCATTAATTAAAAATTAGAAGAGAAAGCATTCTAAAAACTATTTTTAGAATTAGATATGATCATTTTAAATTTCTCATATTACCTTTTAGTTTAACAAATTCTCAAGTAATTTTTATAGATTTGATAAACAGAGCATTCAGAAAATGATTAGATTATTTTATTGTTATTTATATTAATGATATCTTGATTTATTTTATAGATAAAGTAAGAAACAAAAGACACTTATATCTAATGTTATAAAGATTACAAGAGTACTAATTATATGTAAACTTTTTAAAATATAGTTTTAATTATATAGTGTTTCTTTCTTGGGGTATATAATTAGTGTAGAAGTTATTTCTATAAATTTTTAGAAAATAATAGTTATTATTGAATGATCTAGGCTTAACAATGCAATTGAAAACAAATTTTTGTAGATTTTGTTAGGTATTATCAAAAATTTATAAAAATAATTTCTTAGATTGTGATATCATTAACAAGATTAATGTAAAAGTCAATAACTTTTAAATGAAACTTAGAGTACAAAAAAAGTTTTCAAACTTTAAAGTAAAAATTGACTTTAGTATTTATCTTAGTATTACTTAAGAGAGAAACTAAATTTTAGGTATATACTGATATAATATTACAAGGACTTGGGTGTATATTATTATAGAATGATAAAGTTATAACATATGCTTTAAGGCAACCATGGCATCATAAAAGAAATTATCTTATACATGATCTTAAGTTTGTTATAATTGTGTTTGCCTTAAAGATTTAGAAACACTATCTTTATGGTGTAAATAATTATCTATTTACTGATTACCAAAGCTTAAAGTATATTTTCACATAAAAAGAGTTAAATTTAAGATAACAAAAATGGTTGAAAATAAGCTTTGAAAGTTGTAGCTGATGTGTTGAGCTGGAGAGTTAGTCTTCATAGCATGATTTGAAGCACAATTAACAAATGAAATGAATCAATTGGAATTAAATACAATATTAGCAACTTTTAAAAGAAAAGTTTCTTAATTAGCTATTATAGTAGAGTGCTTTAAGCTTTGAAAGTTGCTCAAGATATAGATGAAAACATCAAAAAAAATCAAGGCCAAAGTTGCTAACAAAAAAATAAAGATTAATTTTAATGTAGTTTTGTTTTATAAAAATAAAATATATATTTCTACAATAGATATATGGAAATACTTTATTGAAAGAGACTCATGGAACAATGTATGTTGTACATCCAGGAATCATAAAAAAGTATCATGATTTAAAATAAAGATTTTGGTGAAATGGTTTGAAGAAAGAAGTTTATAATTATATAATTATTTGATTAGTTAATAGGTAAAAGGAAAGCAATAAAGATCAAGTGGATTATTACAATTTTTTTCTATTTCAATATGAAAATGAGAAGAAATATCAATATATTTTATAGCTTGGTTATCAAAAATCAGTCAAGGATATGATACTATATAGGTAATTATTGTTAGATTAACAAAAACAACCCATTTTTATCCATGAAAACTACTAATCAACTAAAAGGCTACCACAGATTTATGTTGATCAAATTATGAGATTACATATAGTGTCGAAGGTAATCAAATTTGATTGAGATTATAAATTTATCTTATATTTTTTTAAAAAGGTGCATAAGTATTTAGTACTCAATTAAGATCTAATATAATATTTCATCCTTAAGTAGATGAATTGAATAAAAAAACTATAAAGACTTTGAAGGATTTATTGAGACTTAGTATATTAGATTTTGATAAAAGTTAATATTCTTATCTAAAATTTATTAAATTCACTTATAATAATGATAATTATCAATCCAACATAGGGAAAATACCATATAAGAAACTATATGATAGAAAATATCAATCACTACTGTGTTGATATGAAGCATATGACAAAAGTTAATTTGGGCTAAAATTAATAAATGATACAACTTACATGATTCAAATAATTTGTTAAAGAATATAAAAAAGACAAAATCATCAAAAAAAATATTTTGACATAAAACATAGAAAGATAAAATTCCATGTAGATAATGTATTCTTAAAAATAAATCCAATGAAGGGTGTTACCCAATTTGGTAAAGGTGAGAAGTTGAAGCCAACATACATTAGACCTTTTTAGATATTTGAAATAGTTAGAGAGGTTGCATACAAAGTAGCATTACATCCAACATTGATAGACATGCATAATATATTTCATATTTTAGCTTTAAAAAATGTTTTGTTGATCCATCCCATATAGTACAATATAATCTAAACACCATAAAAGTACAACCAAATAAGAGTTATGAAGAAAGCCCATAAGAATCTTAGTTAAAGAGATCAAATAATTGAGAAATAAAATAATTCTTATGTTAAAGTATAATGACACAATCAAACAGAATATGAAATTACTTGGAAACTCGAGAATAATATGAGAAAGAAGTATCCTAAGCTATTCCAAATTTTGAGAACAAAATTCTTACAAAGAGTTGAGAAGTTATAACATCTTTAATCATAAAATTAGTTATAACTCATAATATCTCATAAATTATGTCAAATCTTAGTAATTTAAAATATTCTAATATATATATATATATATATATATATATATATATATATATATATATATATATATATATATATATATATATATATATATATATATATATATATATATATATATATATATATATATATATATATATATGCTTGTATAGAGCTTATCAAGATGAGTACAACTATAATTATTTCATCTTGACTAGAGTATATTTGTAATTTCTATGAATTATCAAAGCTAATAAGAATAAATACAAATAAATTATATTATTTATATAACTAAAATATATGTGATTTCTATTTTCAAAAATAGGTCTCTATGTTCTTTTAGAACATGCTAAAAGCTTTCTTGTGCCCTAAGAGAGGATTTCTACATATAGTCGACCAGAAGCTTCATTGAAACTCATTTCACCAATGATGAGGGCTACAAGAATCTTTGAAATATCAACATAAAGTAAGGAGGAGTTAGTGCGACGATAAAGATTCTCTAGTTCCTAACCCATCATCTATGCTTGTCTTTTAATTTCTCTCATTTTTATGATATAAGATCAGGTTTTGTTTTAATTAAGATTTTATTTGATTTTTATGTTGATAGTATGTAGAATCTCTTGAGTTTTATAAGCTAGAATTTCAAATAAAAATTGAGAAAGAGAAAATGCTTAAAGAGAGGGAAAAGAGAAAAATTCATTAATTCGAAGTAAGTTTTTAATGGAGAAATTACAAATCTTAGTAATTTAAATTTTTATAATTTTATGTACTGAGTTGACATGTGTTGGTTAATAGTCTAAAATTGAGAAAAAGAGAATTTGATGGACAACAAGGATAAGCACAAAAAGCAAGAAAACTCTTAAGGTAAATCTTATTACATAAATATTATATGCATACATATGATATAGTATTTATTTGTAAAATTAAAATCTTGCATGTGAATACTGTATAAGACATGTGATATTGATATATTCATATAGTATTATTATATATAATTACACATAAATTTACACATAAAACTAGATATATGCCTTTTAAGTTTGATAAATAGTTATATGAAATTATTTGATATGCTTAATTATGTAAGCATGACATTGATGTAATGAAATAAAAGCATACATCTAGTTAAATACTTTAAAAATAAGGACTATACATGTGAAAATAAATAAAAAAATTATCATTATGAGATGGTTAGAGGTTAATGTGCCACATGGTTGACATTATCACTATGAGGTAGCTACATCTTGCTATGTGATTTGGTAGTATTGGTATCATTAATGTCAAACTTTGATGATTTAGCTTCCTATTATATGATCATGATTTTAACTTATTGTGTAATTTTGTAGTGGAGGTATATATATATATATATATATATATATATATATATATATATATATATATATATATATATATATATATGCCACTTATTGTGTGATCAAGTAGCCATTATTTGTTATGTAATCTAACTATCATTACTTGTCGTGTGAATTAGCTATAGATATAATGAGATGCCAGAATATATGATAATGGGATCATGAGAATAAGAGCTATTGGGGGCGAGGTGAAACCAAGACCTTTATTAATTGAAAAAGAGGTTGAACCAAAAATTGAAAAACTAAGATTTAATTAGATTCGATAAACAAGTTTGTATATAAGTATTTATATAAATTATTTGTAAGAAAAGAAAAGGAGATATGAAAATAACTATATTTTAAATATTAAAAGCTATACTATATTTGTATTGTTTTTGAAAACTTTTGTTATATGCTTAAAGAGTTATAAAGGTATGATTTCTCTCTTTCTTGTTGTTTTGTGTATTATAACAATGCTTGGGATCTAGTGTATTCTATTTCATATTTATTTTTTTCTACTAATTTATTTATGATCCTTTCAAACTTTTCATTATTTTAAATTAATAGAATAAAAAAAGATAATTGGGTAAGAGTTATTAGCTTTAGATATTTAAAAAGAAAGAAAAAGAAAGAAAAATATATTGGGGTTAAAAGTACAACTTTCTTTAAGAAAGGTAAGCAAAGGGATGGAAGTGACATACAATTTGGTAGGTTTGGATACAAAAAGCAAGTATATGGTACAATTGGTGGTCAAGCTCTTTCAATGTTCTATAAGAAAACACCTTATTGCATTCAATGTGGCAAATTCCACACGAATGCTTATTGGGTCACTTGGATAGAGATTGTCCTAAACCTAGATCAATGATAGAAGTTAGATCAACATCTCAATCTTTCTCTTAAGGATCTGATAGAGGAAGAGGTGGTGGTTCTTAGTCGAGTTCTAGTAGTGTTAACTGTAAACAATATATTAAGAGAGGGGAACAACCTTGAATATATATAATTTCACAACAATATGTAACTCATGCTATTAATGTGATCTCAATTATTTTATCATTTTAGTAGTTTCCAGTTATTGTATTATTTGGTTGTGGAGCATTCCATTCGTTTTTATTTAAACATATACTTGATGTACTATTTATTGAATTACAAATATTGAATAATCCTTTATTTGTAAAACTTTATGATAAAAGTGAATTTAGAGTGTGTATGTGTGTTTATGAGATAATTATGATTAAAAGAAAATAATTTCATATTGAATTATAAGTTTTGCCTATAAAAGAGTTTGATGTGATCCTAAGTATAGATCTGTTGTGTATGCATCTAATGTTCATTGATTATTTTAAAAAGAATATGAAATTGTAGGCTTCTAATGAGAAATAAGTTAGTTATTTTGGTAGAGGAAGAGGTATACCTTTTATCTCTATATTAAAGGAATAAAACTTTTTAGCAAGGGATTGTTGAAGCATTATTTATTTTTATCTTAACCTTGAACTTTAAAGATGGAAATCCTTAGGAGATACCTATTATTTGTGAATATCTGGATATATTTTTAAAAGATTTATCAAGGCTTCTTCCTAATAGAGAAATAGAATTTGAGGTTAATTTGATGCCTAAGGTTGAGCCAATATCAAAAGCTTCCTACATAATCACTCCTATAAAATTGCAAGAAATAAAGATCTAGGTTCAAGAATTACTAGATAAAAGATTTATTCATTCTAGTGTATTCCCTTGGAGAGAACCTGTTTTATTAGTTAAAAAGAATGAAGATATTCTTAGAATGTGTATTAATTATAAGAAATTTAATAAGATTATTATTAAAAATAAATATCATTCTCCAAGGATTAATGATCTATTTGATCAGTTGAAGAGAGAAATAATTTTATTAAAAATTGATTTAAAATCGCTGTAGCATCAGTTGAAAGTAAAAGAAGAAAGTGAAAACAGCTTTCAGAACTCATTATGGGTATTAAAAATTCTTGATTTTATCTTTTGGTCTTACCAATGCCTCATTGTAATTATAAACTTGATGAATAAGATATTCAAAAAAATTTTTAGATTAGTTTGTGATTATTTTTATTAATGACATCTTTATATATATTCTAAGTTTTTTGAAGGGCATGCTCAACATCTCCATGTTATTTTTTAGACCTTAAGGGATTATCAATTATTTATTAAATTTTTAAAATGTGAGTTTTGGTTATTTCATAAATCATTTTAAAGACATACAATGATTAAAAAAGAAATTTTAATAGATCCTCAAAAGAAACTATAATTATTAAATGGACTAAACCTTCAAATGTGTTAGAGATTAAGAGTTTCTTGGGTTTAGTAAGATATTATAGAAAATTTGCAAGAGAATTCTTACAATTAGTAACACCTTTGAGAAGATTAACTCAAAAGATAGTAAAGTTTGCATGGGATTCAGATTATGGATAAAGTTATCAAACTTTAAAAGAAAATTTGACTTTATCTCCAATTTTAACTCATCTGAATTTTTGAAAGGATATCAAATTTTTAATGATATTTCATACTATATTTTAGGATGTGTGCTGATGTAATTTTGAAAAGTTATCGCTTATGCTTTCAAACAATTGAAACTTCATGAAAGAAATTATTTTATCAATGCCTTAGAACTTGTGATAATTATATTTGTTCTCAAAATATAGCAATACAATCACTATAGGGTGAAATGTGAGATATTTATCGACCATCAGAGTTTAAAGTATATTTTTTCTCAAAAATAATTGAATTTAAGATAATGGCAATGGCTTGAATTTATAAAGGGTTGTGATCTTGAAATATTTTATCATTATAGAAAGACAAATATAATCGTTAATGCATTATGTAGAAAGTCTAAATCTAATCTGATAATAGTTCAACCTAATGAAAGATAACTATCATTTTAAATTGATAGACTATAATTAGAAAAATAACTAAAATAAAATATACTATTATTGGTTTTACTCTTTATATAGATAGTGTATTGCATTTCTAAGGCCGATTTGTACTTCTGAACACAACCAATTGAGGTAGACGTTTTCGTAAGAAGCTCACAATTGTTGTTATTATGTTCACCATGGAAGTAACAAAATGTATCAAAAAATTAAGCAAAGTTATTGGTATCCTGGATTAAAAAGAGATGTTGTAGCTTGGGTTTAGAAATGTTTTGTTTTCCAACAAGTAAAAAATAAAGAACAAAGTCCTAGTGGATTGTTACAGCTCCTATCAATTCTTGAATGCAAATAGGGAAGTATCGTGATGGATTTTGTTATGGATTTACCTAGATCTCCTATTAGACTACAATATTGTTCTTGGTTGATCTTTTGACTAAATCAGTCCATTTTCTTACAAATTTAACCACATATTTCGTATACAAGTCAGCTTAAATTTATGCATAATAGAACATAAAACTTCGTGGTGTGCTCAAGGTTATTATCTCTAATAGATATCCAAAATTTTTCTTTCACCTTTAAAAAAATGTACAAAAATCCTTTAGAACTCAATTAAATTTTAGTATAATTTTTCACCCTCAAACAGATAAACAATCTGAAAGAAAAATCATGTCTCTTATCTTTAACTAAATTTATATATAATAATAATTTTCAATCAATCATTGGAATGGCTCCCTATAATGCTCTATGTGGAAGAAAATATCAATCACATTTGTGTTGGTTCAGAGGTAATGAACAATAATTCTTGGGAATATGGTTCATTAAAAAAATTATTAAAAAAGTGAAGATGGTTAGAGAAAGAATTAAAATACTTAAGATAAGTAAAACAAGTATTTTGATTAAAAAAATAAAAATATTGAGTTTGAAGAGGGTGAGTACGTCTTTGTTAAAGTTAGCCCTATAAAAGGGTTGATCTACTGTGGTATTTTACGAGAACTAAGATCTAGATATCTTAGGTCTTTTTAGATAATTAAAAGAGTAGGTGTAATTGCATATATGTTGTCTTTTTTTAATAATTAATGAGAATTCATGATGTTTTTTATGTATTACTTCTTAAGAGGTACATTTCAGAGCCATCATATATCATTAAGTGTGAGTTAATAGATTAGCAAATTTGACTGACATAACATATTCACAGCATCTTATTCATATATTAGAATGACAAAACAAAGTATTAAGGGACAAAATGATTCTCATGATTAAAGTTTTATGATAAAATCAAACTAAAAGAGAAGCAACCTGGGATATTAAAATTGTAATGAGAAATCAATACCAAGAACTTTTAAAAATTTCGTGATGACTCATATTTTATTACTTAAATGTTATTTATAATCTTGATATTTACTAGAGAAATTTTTAAAATAAGATATAACTATATAATTTTTATGTCTCAAGGAATATGTTTGATAAAATACATCAAAATTTGATTGCGAATATATTTTTAAAAAGAGCATGTCATGAAGAATCCAATGGTATTTGTATTAAAATTTTTCGAATCCATTTAAATTTTTTTATTTGATCTGATGCTTGACATCCCATCGAAAGCTTTATAAGGAGAAATTTCTTGCAAATTTTAGTAAGAAAGAAAGGGAGGGAATTAAGAAGAGGGAACGTCACGAAAGATTCTATGGCTTAAGCATTTGAACCTCATTTCAATGAGTGATGTCGAGCAAAGAGGTCGAGAGATCTAGTGATCTTTGTGGTGATGATCAGTTTAATTTTGGAATTTGTTGCTTTGTGTGAGTATTCAAAACCCCTTAAGCCTTCATGCTTCTTCAAATTTTAAATTCATCGAGATTAATTTAACCAAAATTGAGCCATGCTATGCGAAGGACTATGATGTTCACGAGATTCAATGGTCATCGATGACAGCTCCTTTGATACAATTGGCCGATTAAGTAAGGTAGAGGAGAAGAGACACTTAAAATTTATTTAGTTGACTCTCATTATTTGTGCTTGTAATACAGAAGTTACTATTGCAGCTAATAAAAGAGATAGAGAGGAAAATTAGTCAAGCTATATTGTTAAGGAATGAGTAAAAATATTGCTTAAGCACTCTTGTTATGAATTTTGATATTAAGAAGAGGTTAATCATATAATTTCTAATCTTCATATTATGATTTTTTTAAGTTTTGTTTGGTTATTTCACGAAAAAGTTATAACAATCAAGAGGTAAAGCTTTGACATAAAAATATGAAAGAATTTGTTAAATCAATCTTAGGTTTATATGAACTTTTATGAAGAAGATTCACAATAGTTGACTGTGAGCCACAATAGAAAGAAATAGAAGAATTGACGTCAAAGTAATCCTTGAGGATTTAGGTGATAAACCTAATAAAATTGTAATACAAATAATGAATTCTTTAAATAATTACATTATAAAAATTTTTATATGAATCATCATTTTTTATGCTATGTATATTACATAATTTGATATGGGTTGTATGACATAGCATATGTAAGTATTTATATTCATTTATAATTAATGTCATATAGTAGACTTTGTACATTATTATATGCCTATAATAAAGGGGTAAAAGAAATATGAATAAAGGATTTTTGGTTTCAAAATTAATATCTTATGAAGAATATGTAATGTTAAAAAAATGTGTTTCTCTTATAAACTTTTCTCATAGTATCATTTACTGCGTGATGTGATAGTATTTGTATTATTAACATTAGACCTTAATTATTTATCTTTCTACTATATGATTAGGAGTTGTCATTTACTATGTGATATAGTAGTTAAGGTCTATAATGATGTATTATATATATATCGCTTACTGTGTGATCTAGTGGTATTGGTATCACTAGCATTAATCCTAAATGATTTAACTGCATGCTATGTGATCAAGAGTTGTTGTGTGCTATGTGATCTAGCGATTGAGATCTATAGTGATGATGTATATAAATGTGTCACTTGTTGTGTGATCTAGTGGTCATTGTTTGTTGTTTATTGTGTGTTCTAATGATGAATATAATGAGATACTAGGAGATATGATATTATGATTTTAAGGATAAGAGTCATTAGAGGGACTAAGATCTTTATTAATTGAAAAGAATATTGAACAAAAAAAAAAGAAAAACTATGATTTAATTAGATTTGATAAACAAGTTTGTATATAAGTATCTATATAAATTATTTGTAAGAAAGAAAAGGTATATGAAAATCGTTGTATTTTAAAGATTATATTCTATAATATATTTGTATTACATTCAAACAAAATTTTTATATACTTACAGAATTATGAAGATATGATTTTTCCTTCTTTTGATATCATGTGCATTATTACAATATTTAAGATTAGGTATATTTTATTTTTTATTAATTTTTTACCAGTTTATTTATGATATTAGTTTATCTGTTGAGTCATTACATTCATTCTTCAATGTACATTACATAATAAGACACAAGTAAACATCGAGTAGAGATATTTAAAATTATAAGAGTAAGAATTAAGAATTAAAATTAAGTTGCTTTATAAATAATGATAATATTATATATTTTGTTATGAACTTTTATAAATAAACTTTTATAAATAAACTTTTTTGAGATTTTTGTGATGTGATTTTTCTCTATAGTATGATGATGTGATGTTTGTCATGATGTTATTAGTTTTCTCATAATGATATAATTTTATATTAATATTGTATTTAAGTAATGAAATATTTGAATGATATAGATTATTTTTTTATATATAGTTAATAAAATAATTACATGTATATAAGAAAACTAACAATTTCTAATAAATATTTTGTTCATTTATTTTTTGAAATATGAACCTCCTTTAATAAAAAATTTGAATTATCCAAGGATTAGGACATAATTAATTATCATTTCTTGCCTGAGTATGCCTTGTGTTCTCTTAATATTTCAATTCTATTTGTTTCTCAAATATTTTTAATTAGAGAGAAACTTGGAGTTAATAAATAGACAATATGTGACAACCCATAAAACTATAAGAAAAATTTAAACTATACAAGTTTGTACTATAAGAGTTATGTTGAATGACTTATTAATCATATGATAAATTTAGTATTATATATATACATATTATGAAAATTAGTTGTAATATTATAATTAAATTATAAAAATTATGATATGTGATTGTTGTGATTGTTTTAGTTATTTATAATTGTTTATAGTTAATAATTGTATATCTCAACTACATAATTGTCATATTGTAAGTCTAAATATTATGTTGATGTTTTTTTAAATTAGAAAACAAAAAAAAATCTATAGAATTTTCTATCTATTTAAATTCTAAAATTGAGAGAAAATTAACTAAATATGTGTTGAAAAGAATGGATGTCACATTTATGATATCATTGCACGCTTTAGCTAGAAAATAATTTGGAGTATTTGGCCAATAAAGTACCCCACATTGGTGGCATCAGAACATGAATTAAATTAAAAAGAATAGAATATGTGAAAAATATGATCATGTGATTTATGTTTATAGATTTATTTTGTTGGATTTTGAAACATGTCAACATTAGATTATTACTTAAGATTTTGTATCATCACTTATTATTTTAATTGTTTATAAAATTTTTTATATATATATGATTATATAAATGGTATGGTGGGACTCTAACATTGAAGGCTCCTAAATGAAACACCTATTTTAAGAGAAAAAGGTGTATGTATACTTTTAAATTAGGATATTAGTTGTCTAATTAATTAAGTAATTAAATAGAATTTACAAAATTCCTTTTTTCCTTAACAATTGGTGCTATAGTCTTTAAGATTTAGAAAATTAAACATTAGTTAATATTTACCCTCTTTCCAGTATCCATAATGACATCCAAGTTAGAGAAACATAAGTAATACATAAAAACGTTTAAATCAAATCTTAGCCCTTCGCCTTTTTCTAATTTTTTTCAATCCAAATAGTCCTTAAAATTTTACAATTACTTTAAAATAGGTTACTCCATGAGCCCGAAATGCTACAAAAAATGGGTGATTTTTTTACGCTATTTGGTTTTTTTAGTAATTTCATGTTGCAATAAATGTTAAGGAATTAATATGTAATTATTCATTTCTTTTAAGTGTAGTCTTCAAATTTTAGTTAAAATGTCACAAAAAATAGAATAAAATTTATAATAGCAAATTAATAAATCTACTTACTTGAGGGTAAACCAGTCTTATCATGATTGAGTGTTATTTTTTTAGGTCATTTCATCTTGATCTAAGTGAGTTTGTTATTAGAATGTGCTTAAATATTTTAAGGCTATAAGATCTCATATAAATATCAAAATCTATACCTTAAAAATTGATATAAGGCAATTCATTCTTATGCAATTCCACCTAAAAGCTTGTTAGGATCATTTATTGTTTAGTAATTTCTCTTTCACGACATCACCTATTATTTATTCCATACCCTCTTCAATTTCAAGTGTTATAGGCCCACGAGTTTTTACTTAGTTTATTTTAAAACCACATCTAACTAATAAAAGGGTTTTATTTTGATAACGAATATGGTATTTTATTATTATTATATTTAGATATTGTTCTCTTGAATCACCTATTCTAACTTAAGTGACTGTTGCACTAAAAAAACATCTTAACATATTAAGCTTATGAAATCTAATATAAACACAAAAATTATTTTCCCAATAATTGTTGTAAAATAATTCATCCTTGTACACTAGAAGGGATCTACTCATCTAATTATTTATCTCTCAAAATATCACCTAATATTTGCTTCTCAACTTTTTGGTTATTGGTGTTATATTTTAAGGAAATTCGTTTATTTCTCTCTCTAATAGAAACCCAATTTCATATATTTAACTTCCAACCTCTTCAAACCTTCTCTTCATATCATGTCAAGACAAATAGACCACTTCCATAAGAAAATTTAAAACATTATTCAATCCTAAATTCCATCAAAATCCAATTTTTTTTTCTTTTAAATACTTTGATGACCTTTTTTTTATCACATCATTATTTTCATAGTTATTAAACTCTATTCCAATAAAATCTTTATTTTCTAAAAAATTTTAGATTCAAATGAACAAAACCTTCACTCCATTTTGTCATTTTCTAATATACAATAATTATAATACAATATATAACACAATTATATCACAATTGAATATACCTCAATTATCCATGTAGTTTCATAACCACATTTTGTAGTTCCATATTTATTTTTCGCTATTACATTTAGATTTTAAGTAATAGAAACATCACTAGATATATCATACAATATACAAATCTTTTAATACAAAATCATTTTCAAAGCTAGTTTTTATAAATTTTTAAAGATCAAATTGATGAAAATATATAAAGAATATTATTAGTTATAAGGTTTATTTAAAACATATTTTAAATTCTAATTTTTAAGAATTACACCCTAAATCAATGAATGAGAAACCCAAGTGGCATGACATTTCTTAGGGGTAAAATCTGCCAAAAGAGGCAGAGGCATCATTAGAGAGGAAGAAACAAAAGTTGGGAAGAGAGAGAGGCAAGTCTAATGATTTGAAATAAAAAGAAGAAGGGATGTGTAAAGTTTATTAATAAAGTATGGTTCAGTAAGAAGGTGGTCAATTGCTTGGAATAAAATGCTAGATTTCTTGCAAAAAGATTTAAAGAAATAGTTTTAAACTAATTTTTTAATAACCTTGAACAAATCTTTAAAAATAATTTTATAAAAAAATTAATTTAAAATATATCAATTTTTTAATAACAAATTTATATAAAAGTTGTTAAATAAAAAATGAGTAGAATTAAAAATGTACTCCAATAATTTTTAGGTGATTCTGTAAAACTAAGTTGAAGTCCACCCTCAACAAAAGCTAGGGAAAACTAGACACTCAATGTAAGACTTTTGGTAAAAGATTGGTAAGCTAAACCATCACAATGAGAAAATGCTACTGTGACCTCATAACGAAATAAAATGACAATTGAAAAAAAATATTCGACTACATAAAATAAAAATTAATCGAAATAAAATCTTATATTTGATGAAATGATTAACGAAACACAAGTATTTTAATTAAATCAAATTGGAATAAAAAAAATTGATAACTTAGTTTATTTGAAAAGAAAAGCCAAATTTAATAGTTTGATGACTGAAGGACATAATGTACGGAAGCGATGTTGAGAATGAGTTGTTAAAACTTGAATATGACGGTATAAAAATTTTATTTAAATTATATAAAAATTCATCATTCCATTTCTTTCAAAAATTCTATTATTTATAAACATTTTCTAATGATTAAAAGCACTTACCAAATATGTCAATTTCTAATTTGTAATGGTCTCATCTTTAATTGAGATTGATTTGCATGCCTTTCCACAACCTTAAGTCTTTTCCTTATTAAAGCTCAAATATTTTTTCCTTTCTTTCTTTACTTTGTTTGGACAAATAAAGAAATTTCTTAATTATTTATCTTTAATTCTTTATCCTCTCTTTCTTCCCTTCTCCAACATTGCATTGTTATTACCAATTTTCCTAACTTTTCTCTTAAAAAACCTTCATAGTCATTGATCGAATCCCCTTATTTTATTATTAACCCTTAATGATGATATTTTTATGATAACAAATCCTAAGTATTTCTAATAAATTTGTTTAAGTGAATTATCAAATTTTAGATAGTCGATGCTTATGTCCATGAGAGAACGTGCAGAAAAGTAGCAAATATGAAATCGCATGACAATCATCTCGGTTTGAGTGAACAACCACTAAGAGATATAATTTAAATTTAATTTTAAATATTTTAATTTTTTTATTAGAATATTAAGTTTAATTGAAACATTTATTACAAAGCACATAAATTAAATTAAAAGTAATCATTATAGAAAAGAAAATTAAGATTTTCAATATTTTTTTTTATCAATCTTATATTAACCATCATTTTAGCTTAATCATATTTTTGAAAATTCTAACTAACTTATTACAAAAAATATGTTATTATAGTATTAATTAATTAGAATAAAGTTTTTCAAACTTGTCTATCCTATTAATATGTCACTACAGTTTAAGGTTCGGATTAGGACAATGAATGTTGAACCCGTTCAACGCAGTTAATGGGTTAAGAAAATCAGTCCCAAATCTGGAGGAATGAGTATTTGATCGGGTTATCACTCCTGCATCCATAAATGAAGTATAATGCATAACTTGTGCACAAGTCAAGACCTCCTAAGCAAATGAAAGAACAGCCAACCCTCAATAGACTGCTTAAGAGGATTACACAATGCTTTAAAAACAAAACATATTTTGTTTAGCTTTACAATGTGGGACTAAACACAACTTTAGTTTTGCGCTTCAAGCTTTCAAATTATGGGAGGAATTGAAGCCATCTGATTATGTAATTTCCGAGCAAATGATCCCGATCTCATTCTCTTTTATATAATACCTAATTATATCTTTTGTTAAATTGTGCCATTTTGCAATTGCACGATCCATCTCTGTTTTTGCACATATAATCAAGATCTAGCTCTCCAATCACAATTAAAATCTAATAGTCCTGATCATTTCTAATTTCTAAACAATGTCATTGAATTGCATGTAATCACACAATTTTCATGATCAAGCGGTCATTGATTGTTCTGATTAAAAAAACCTATGCAATTTCCCTTTTAGCAATTATTTCAACCACTTATAATTTTTAATTAAATAATAATTTTTTAATTTAAAAACATACACTAGTGAAAGGTGTAAATACTAATTTGTCTATTTAGTAAGAGCTTTGTCATTAGAAAATATTTATAAATTAGAGATTTTTTGAATTAAATGTATTGATGTTTTTTTTATATAATCTAATAAAAAATTTGAAGTCTCGACATTCAAGCTGTTAACAATGCGTTAGCATCGTCGCTTTTTATATATCGTGTCTTTAAGTTGCCAAACTCTTAAATTCAGCTTTTCTTTTCAAATTAGTTAAATTACCAATTTTTTTATTCCCTATTAATTTAATTAAAATACTTGTGACTTGTTAATCATTTCACCAAACATATGATTTTTTTCAACTAAGTTTGATTTTATATCAATGTTTTTCTTCAATTATAATTTTATTTTGTTGTGATGTCGTAGTAGTATGTTTCTTTTCTTTTTTTTACCTTTATGAGAGTTGAGCCTAACCATTTTATGGTGAAAGTCTTATATTGAGTGTTTGTTTTTTGTTTGTTTTATGTTGAACTATCTAAAAAATATTATAGTACATTTTTAATTCTACTAATTTTTCTATTTCATAATTTTTATAAAAAACTATTATTAAAAGAAAAATTAATATTCTTAATTTATAATTAAAATTCATATAAGATCACTTTTAGAGATTTGCTTGTTGCTATTAACAAAATTTTAAAACTATTTTTATAAATATTTTTATAAGAAATCTAGATTTTTATTTTTAGTAATTTATTCCGTCTTACTAAACCATACTTCATTAATAATCTCTCTATATCCATTCTCTTTCCTTTTACTTTAAATCATTAGACTTGCCTCTCTCTCTTCTCGACTTTTGTTTCTTCTTCTCTAACGATGCCTCTCCCTCTTCTGGCAGATTTTGCCCCTTAGAAATGCCATGTTGCTTGGGTTTCTCATTCATCCATTCACGGTTTAGTTTTTTTAGAAATTAGAATTTAAATTAAGTTTTAATTAAACCTTATAAATAATAATACTCTTTCTATGTTTTCATCAATTTGATCTTTAAAACTTCATAGAAGCTAACTTTCATTAATTCTACTTGAAACATTTTACCAATTGGCTATTTTTAGTTTTTAGGCTTTTATTTAATAATTTAATAATTTAATAATTTGTAATCTAAAGCTTATGATAATAATTATTTTATTATTATTTTTTTAATATTCAGCCTCATGAAACTTTTCATTCATGAAGAGATTATTTTATATTGAGCTTCTTTATAAGCTATAACTCTTTCTAATTTCATGTTTTTTTAACTTTTTTTATATCATTATAATTTCTAAAATTTTACCATTCTATAGAAAAATTATTTTTTTAAATTTTCATTGCTTATTATCTTTGAACTTCCAATAATTTATATTCTTATTTTTAAAACTCACCTTTATCTTTTAAATGTCTTATACCTTTTTGATGTTGTATGATTTTTTTTAAAATAACAAATTTTTAGAAATTTATAGTCAACATAAAAATTATCAATAATACATGTATTTACTTTTAGAGATGATCTAAATTTTGTCACTCCTTAAATTTTTTTTATCAATTATAAAAATATATATTTTTTTAATTTAGGAACCTGATAAATTATAAATATCAAAATTATATTTAATTTTTTTTTTCACTTTTAAGATGTTACATTAATAAAACCATCTATGGTAAAGGAGAATTGGATTATGACAAGTTTTAAAAACTTTTTCTTCTTAAAGTGTCATAACAATTTATGAAACGTTACTTGTTTTGATTTGACTAATTAATACATTGGAAGCTTCTAAGAAAATAAAATTAAAAGTGTTGGTACATAAATTGCTTAAATATATTTTTGGGTTGTTTGAACACTAAATCATGGCTTATATTTATCTTCAAGTCAATAATTTTTATGAGAAATATTTTGAAAGAGTTATAAACTTATTGGGTGAGGCTCCCTGCACTCCCTCTCATCTATTGGGATGTCGAGAACATCATTAGGATCGCAAAGACGATTGGAGAACCCTTTTTACTCGTAGGCTGGACAGGCGACCTGCAACGGACGTCCTTTGCCCAGGTCTGCGTTAGAATCGATCTGTCTAAACCATTGAAACCCGGAATGTGGCTATGTGGTGAATTGGGTAGGACCTTTCAGCCATTTGAATATGAAGGTCTACCGAGGATGTGTTTCTCATGTGGCCTTGTTGGTCATGCTGCGAAGCAATGTCAGTATGGTCCTAAGCCGGCTATGGAACCAAAATCACGTCCTGCGCCAAACTACGCAATTGTGACTGAACCTTTGGTGGCCACGTCTGCACATGGCCCGCTGCATGGTAGCATGCATAATTTCGTCACAGCCCCCCTAGCTGTTGTCTTGACGCGTGCACCTGCGCACGTCGCTGCGGATGGACCTTCATCTGTGCGCACGCCTGTTGATGCAAATGTGCACATTACAGAGCCCTCGCAGGTGCATGAACCGCATGCTGTTGATGGATGTACTATGCAGGTGACAGAGGATGGGGAGGCAGGACTTTTGCCACGAGGCATGCCTAACAAGTTGGACATTGGTCATGGTCAGAATGCTGATGAAAGCTCAGTGAAGGCAGGTCATGGACCTTGGATGCTCGTTTAGCCAAAGCGTCGAAGACTCTTTGCAAATGGTCGCAGAAGTGAAGACCCCAAACAGGATAGCCCTGCATTGAGGGAGGTGCCTTGGACTCGTGGAACCTACGAAGGTTATGGGCGAAATGGTGCAAGAAGGAGGAGCCATTCAACTGTACGTGGGCAAGAGAGTAATAGGAGGATTTCGGCTCGCAACAGCTCAAGGAATAGAAGCGAGGTGGTGTTGACAATTCAACATCCTGTTGGAAGTCTACCTGCATAATTTCTGATCAGTGAGGTGACTAAAGGGAAAAATATTGTGTAATCTACTATTGAGGATGACATTTATGCCTATGATGTACCTCAAGCAAGGCGATGATGGGGAGGTCGCTTCCCGCCTGCACTTTGTGGAGTGCAGACCACCTTCTCGGGTTAGCTGTTATAAGCTGCAGGTGACAGTGTGTTTTTTCGGGAGTGTTATGGTTCCCATGGTGAAGAGGCTAGGTGCTTGTGGCAGCCATGGTGGGGTGTGTTGGTGTTACGCCTCTGAAAGGTGTGTGGAGGTCGCTGCGGATCGGATGAATGCTCTGTGTGAGCAAGCAGTGATTGCTATTGATTTGAGAACTGTTTGGGGACTGAGTTATACAACCTATTATGAAGATTGCCATATGGAATATCAGAGGAATTAGAGACAGAAAATCAAGACTATATCTGCAAAGATTCGTAAGAGATTAGAATGTGACTGCAGTTGCATTGGTGGAAACCAGGGTGCAGAGCTTCAGCTGTAAAAAAGCTGACATGCTCTTGGGCAGGGACTGTTGTACAAGATACAGCCCTCAGCTGGGAAGTCTGTGAGTATTGTTGTTTTATGAAGGAATTGGCTAACACTTAAACCTCTTAGGAGCTCACTGCATGTGATGTCTGTTCAGATTACGCATTCGTGCGGTGAATTGATTAATTGCTGCTTTGTATACGCTCTAAACGAGGTCCACAAAAGAAGACTTGTATGGGATTTTTTAAGAGATGAAGCCAAGACAAACGGGCCTATGATTATTGCAAGAGATTTTAATTTAGTTATATCTCAAGAAGAGAAACGTGGGGGAAAAATTCATCCATGGGCAGGGTCAGATTGAGTTCTCCGAATTGATCCATGACCTTCAGCTGGAGGATTTGGAGTTTATTGGAAACATTTACACCTGGTCCAATGGTAGATCGGGGGGAGCACGCATTTGGGAGATACCACTATCACACACCTCTCCCGGATTGGTTCAGACCATTGTCTGTTGTTGATAAATTTGGGGGGTAGGCAGCAGCAAATTGCAGAGAACATAAGGATACAATTCGAGAGTACATGGTTAGATTTCCCACATTCTACGAGGGTGGTGATGCAAGCATGGAAAATGGGCACTTGTGGGAATCGAATGGAATGACTTTCCCTTAGATTTTGAAGGGCCTTGGTTGCTCTTCGAAACTGGAGCAGATGAGAGATGAGGGGAATTATTAAAAAGAACAAGGAGCTGGAAAGTAGAATCAACTCCCTTTAAATGAAAGAGTCGAGTGTGGGACTGGATGTTAAGGAAAGTGCTGCCCTTGGATAGCTTATAACTGAATTTCATAAGAAAAGTGCACTAGAGGAAAGATGGTGGTGACAACGTGCAAAAGTTCAGTGGGCTCAACTTGGTGACCAGAACACATGGTTTTTTCATGTTGTAGCAACAACTAGGTGGCATAACAACAGAATTATGTGCATGAAAGATGATAAGGGGGAGAATATTATCACGGATGATGGCATTGGTGATATTTTAACCCATTTCTTTTAAGCAAAATGGAGTAATGATATGACGGCCTCTCCCTTATAGCATTTCTCACCACGCGCTCACCTCTCGGATATTCAAGCACACATGCTTACTCTTAGGGTCACAAAGGTGGAGATCATTTGTGCGATTAGGGCCCTTGGAAAAAATAAGGCTCCTGGAATTGATGGGATCAATGCTGAATTCTTACAGGGCTACTGTGATATTACTCAAGAGGATGTTGTGTAGGCGGTTCTGGAATTTTTTGAGACAAAGCAAATGCCTATATCTTGGAAGGACACATTAATTATTCTTATTCCTAAGAAGCAAGGAGCTAATAGGCCTGATCAGTTTTGGTCTATCAGTTTATGCAACACGATCTACAAAGTGGTTTCCAAGTTCCTTGTGGAGAGACTCAAGGTAGTTCTGCCAGATATTATTTCACCTGAACAAGGCGAGTTTATCCCTGGTAGAGCAATTACAGATAATATTTTTATAACATAGGAGATGGCATCCAAAATGCATTCCTCAGCATCCAAGACAGGTATGATGGCCATCAAAATTGATATGGAGCAGGCTTATGATAGAGTAAGGTGGAATTTTGTGATGGATATGATGCGCTTCCTGGGATTTCCTACGGTTTGGCGGGAGTGGATTGGCGCGTGCATCGACTCACCCAGGTTTGGGGTGCTTCTTAATGGAGTCAAACTTCCTTGGATTAAGGCGCAGAGAGGTCTTAGGCAGGGATGCCCATTATCCCCCTACCTGTTTACTATTGTCACTAAGCATTTATCTACGCTCACGCGAGACTACGAGGCACGCGTGCTGCTTGGTTTTCGTTGTGCGTAGCATGCACCTATTGTGTCTCATTTGCTTTATGCAGATGATATCATGATGTATGCACCGGCTTGGCGGAATGCTGCGCGCACTGTGCGTAGTATTCTTCAGGATTTCAGTAAGGTAGCAGGACTCAAAATTAATCCAGCAAAATCAAAAGTTCTTTTCAGCAAAGCCATGAAGGAGAAAAGAAAGAACGGGTTGGCTAAGAAAATTCAGATGTCTAAGGGCAAAGTTTGATGTATCTTGGTGTTCCCATTTCAGCAAAGCGTCTTACTAAGGTGGACCTCAACTTCATTATTCAAAAATTGGAACAGCAAGTCGCTAAATGACACGTTAAGTTGCCTATGGTAGGCAGGGTCCTCATGATCAACTCGGTGATTGCTGTCATTCCCAGCCATATTATTGCTCACTACGTGGTGCCCAAGAGGGTCTTTGATGCTATCAAAAAAGTAATAAGGAGATTCTTGTGGTACGGGAGTTCTACTACAAAGTCAATGCATTATGTCGAGTGGGGCACGGTTACTCTACCTAAGGCGATGGGGGGACTGGGCATCTGCGACATACGCTTATGGCAACGGGTCCTACAAATGAAGCAATGCAGGAGAATCATTGCCAGAGAAGATAGCATGTTGATTAACATCATGCGGAGCAGACTTGATGGCACGTGCACAGCCTACAATGCCCCGTGCGGTGTGTCCCATGCTTGCAGGCTCACCCTAGACGCCATGCCGGACGCCATCTCAAGCTTCGTATGGAGGCTGGGTGACTGTTTGACAACCTTATTCATGGAGCATAACTGGTTGGGGTTCTTTCCTATTACGTGGTGGCCTACTTAGGTCAATATGGACGCGATATGGCCGATCTTTGTGAGGGACTGCATGGCTGCGCCGGGAGCATGGGATGAACAAAAAATTAGTCTGTGGGCTGATGAATGCCTATTTGATAGAATTATGCACGTGCCATGGGGTCATAAACATGCTAAGGACATGGTGTTTCAGTCACTCACAGAATCAACCACGATCAACAATGGCAAATTCTACGCGCACCTGATTAATCGTGCTGGCAGCCTCGATACGGTGAAGCATCTGCATGATTATAACCGATTTCAGTGGATATGGAGACTGAAGGTGGCTCCCAGGGTTCGTGTCTTTGTATGGTGCATCATCTGGAAGTCCCTGCCCTCGGCGGCGTGGCTTGCGCGCAGGGGTTTGGCTGGGAGTAGCAATTACCCGTGGGGTTGCCCCGTCGCCAAGACTCTTAGCCACGCCCCCTGGGATTGCCTGCATGCACAGGAGGTGTGGGGATCGCGGCAAACACGGGATGCTGTGGTGGCAGTGTGCGGCGGCCTCTGTGATCGCAGCGGAGATGTCTTTCTGCAGCGCTTTTGCTGCTATGGTGAGGTGGCTGGTCGTAGACGTAGCCGTGACATGCTGCACGTGGCTATAATTGCCACTGCCCTTCACAATATTTGGGTGAACAGATGTGCCAGAAAACACAAGGAGCCAACTATGAGCAGCGGTATGTTAATTCGCAAGGTGCGTATGGATGTTACTATTGCGGATAAGCGACTTAATGAGTATGCATCTAAGCTCAACGGGAACCTCTCCAACTCGCCTGAGTTGTTTGCAGCCCTTTATTGGGTTCCCCTTCCCGCTGGATGGATATTGATTAATTGCGACACCACGGTTGGTAATGACATTGCTATATTGGGCATAGTATCAGAGACCATATGGGCAGACCATTGCTGATTGTTGGCAAAATATTCATTTCACAAGCTAACGAGGCCATGGAGACCCTTACTATCCTGGAGGGATTAAATGTTGTGAGACACTCATTTTCGAATTTCCCCGCTGTTGAAATCCAAACGGACTCCCAGATAGCTTTGCAGGAAATCCAAGCCATGTTGAGGCGCCCACCTTTGGGCGGGCATTTTCTTCCCGCACTCTCACACGCTACGTGTCTGTGCGTGTTGCGCATTGGTCACGTGCATCGTGAGGGAAACTCTACTGTGGATTGGGTTGCACGTGCTGCATGTCCTTGCGAGTTTGCGTTGGAGTGGGGAATGCCCCTTCCTAAGTAACTCCTTAAACTTTTGTTAGCAAATTTTTTGTTTGATCCTCCTTAAAGGATCCCCTGTAATGGCCTAGGCCTTTAATAAATTAGAACCCAATTTCAGAGAATGGCATTCAAATAGTTGATTCATGTTATCCATTTATAAGTGATGATTTCTTTGATTTGAGCATGAGATATATTTGGTATCATATAATAAAATCCTTTTTTAATTATACATCACAAAAACTTTCGATACATCTTTTGAATCCAAAATCCTAAAATCCAACAAATGATATCATGATCTAAACATTTGATATCAATTTGTATCCCATTTATATCTAGCATTAGATATCAAATATTTTTATTAACAATCAATATCAATTCAAAATATGTTATATATTAATACTTAGTTAATTATCTTAATAATTATATCAATTTGGTTATCATCTGATTATTTATTTTAATTGCTATCATATTTTCTTTTTCTTAATAATTAGTATCAATTAGAAATTTTATCGATCTCTTCTACAATTAATATTAACAATTTATTATATCTTAATTCACAAGTGTTATTAAAAAAATATTTTATTTTAAATTGACTTACATTAAGTTTTATGTTTTATATATTTTTCCCAAGTTTCAAAAAAAAAATGGTACTACCATATGTTTAGTATATTTTAATATTTGATAACTACTTACATTTAAAAGAAAGACTCATTAGATTTATCTTAAGTTTTCTTTTGAAAATGAAAGAACAAGGTTAAGATTTATTCTTAGTCAAAGGTGAAGAATAATATTGTGATAACAATTAAAACAAGCTTTTGAAAGCAAACTATCACAAAAAATCAGTCAAGGCAACAAAATATATCAAATTTATATCAATATATTGTATCTAGAAATTATAGCATTGATTAAGGGAGAGTAATAAAATTTTCTACTTGCTAACATTTGATATTATTTCCTACATTCCTTAATGTTGGTAATTATCTTATTTGCTTTTATTGTCACATGATCTCATGTCAAATTATGTATATTTGGTATATAAAGATTATGTATATATATATATATATAACATGATGTCTAAATTTAGTATCACAACATTAAAAGAGAAGAAAAATTTTTAATATGATAAATCTTTTTTCTCACTACAAAATGAATAAAGTAGAAATCTTTATCTTTGATAACTTAGACACTGGATAGAGGAATTAAAATTTGAATGATCAACTTTACAAAATTTCTAAATCATATTATAATAAAACAATTATTATTATAAATATTATTTGACATTGAGTAATTATTGATGTGAAAAAAAGATTCGAAGAATTTAAATAAAAATTTACTTTGAGTAACAATGGGGAAGCCTGAATGGACAAAAATTTTAAATTTATTTAGAAGAATATTATAACACACCTTTAAGGCAAGTTAATATGATACGACAAAATTTCGATTAAAAGGTATTGATTTGCAGGTATATGACACTATTGAAAAAATGCTTAGTGATACAGAAAGCGACGTGGTTAATGGTGAGAAGATGTGGTAGGATGTGGCAATGACTCTGCTTGGATTGTTGACGACATGATTGGGATTAGAAGTGTCTCAACCAGGATTGGAGGCAACTCAGTCGGGATCGAAGGTGACTTAGCTGGGATCGACAATGACTAGGCTAGGATCGATGGCAAGTCAACCAGATCACCAATGAGTTGACAGTGATCAACGACGAGTCGGCCTGGATTGGTGACGAATCGATCAGATGGACAATGACTGCTAAATTAGAGGCAAATCTATCAGGATCCGTTTAGAATAGGTTTAAGGAGTTGGCAAATTGACCAGGGTTTAGGGTGGGTAGGCACTAGTCGGAGTGGGTCAACGCTTGTCGGAGATTATTAGCGAGTGTCAACACTGGTGGTGCGGGTCAAGGTGGTTTGATGCAGGTCATCGAGCTAGCGTAGGTCATCACAAGTGTGCGGGTCGACGTGGGTTGCTACGGATTATCGTGGGTCAGTGAGGGTCAACGCGGGTCGACAAGTCCTCATGGGTCAACACAAGTGTAAAGGTCACTGCGGGGCGATTCGTGTGATGTTGGAAGCTTTTAGAACGTTGCATTTAATATAGTTTTAAATCCTTAATATCACCTTGTTGCCGACACACAGGAAGATGAGGGTCTTACTCCAAATAGAAAAAGAATGGTAAGGGTGTGTGAAGGCATGGGGAGTGACGAAGACAGTGGATTGACAATGAAGGAGAAGAAATTGGTAAGTGTTCCAATGAAGTCGGGATTGTGGACAGAGGTAGACGAAGCTTGCTCGTCTTGCTATCGATCTCTAACGATGACTGCGAAGGTTCCGACAACACCGGAGGAGCTTCTCAAAACTATTTTCCTCTTTTGCTCCTCTCCCTCTCTCTACTTCCACTTTCTTTGGCCCACCTTATAGCCTGTGGGAAGGGGGCCAATACCACGTCAGATTTTTTTCATTTGTTCTTTAATCCGACATAGTGGCTTTTCCTGATCAAGTGTGTTAAGTCGTTCGTACTATATATATATTTTTTTCAAGGACTTTTCTACTCCTTTAATAATCATGCTATTCTCAATATTAATTAAAATGGGAAGAATTTCATGAAAAATAAACAATAATTTTAAATGAACAAGTCTTTTGATAGCTACTTAAGGTTGATTAGTGTAATTGGTACGCAACTCTTATGATTTGGCCGTATTCCACCTTGAAGCAATTTATGTAATTTATATGTAGCACCAAAAGCTAGATGAGTCATGTTGTTATCCTTAACATTAGATATAACATTTGATTTAATTAAATTAAGGTTTTAGAATTAAAGTGGGGTGAGCTTCTCATTGGAGTGACTAGTGCCTGTGGTGCGGGCCATGTTCAGGTGGCTGCGTCGGGCGACGATGCCTGGAAGGAGCTCGTTCGGAGATAGCGACGGGAGCTAGTGACGGGAGCCAGCAATGGGAGCCAGTGACCAGTGCTTGTGGTGCAGGCCACGTTCGGGTGGCTGCGTTTGGGCGGGGGTGCCTGGAAGGAGCTCGTTCGGTGACTTGGCTCTAGAGGGCGGTGACGGAAAGCCGGTGGTGACGGTGTGCACAGGACGGAACGAGTGCGGTGGTCTGGTGGGCTGGCGCAGCTGATATCCGTAGCTGGTGGGGAGGCACAATCGGAGGGAGAGCTACTGAGCCACCGTCGGAGACCGAATAAGGGAACTCACGACGAGTCGGAGGTGCTGGTGGGCACGTGAAGGGCAGCTGATAACGACTAACAGTCGCACGTGCGACGGGCACGTGAGGCTCTCGATCGTTGCGAAAATTTGTCGGGTCAAGTGGGTCCGAGAACTTTGAATTTGAAATTCCAGAACCTGGTTGCAGACAAACTTGGTTGATATTCCCATGAAGGTTTTGGGAATGAGTCACGCGGTCCACGTAGGAGGGCACAAGAGGAAACTGCCCTTGTTGTAGGAGGAACGGGAGGTGAATATATCTACAAACCCAGATGGACATGTCACTAAATCAAAATAGGAGATTTCTCCTGGGCTACGCTTCGTGGGGCGCAGTGGCCATCAAGGAGGAAGATGGCGGTGGCTTTTATGCGGAAGTGCTGTGCGGGTGCATGGGAGTATCGATAACATGGTCTACATCAAGATGCGGTTCGTAGTTTCAAATATCAGAGGTGTTAGGAGTAGGAAGTCGAGAAGATACTTGCAAAGATTGGTTCGCGAGGGGAATGCTGCACTCGTGGCCTTGATGGAGACGAAAGCGCAGAGCTTCTCATGCCAGGATGCAGACTGGCTCCTCGGGAAAGACTAGGACTTCGTTGCTCACCCTTCTGTGAGCATGTCGGTTGGCATCGTTCTCTTATGAAAAAATTGGGTTGATATTACGATCAATGCGGCCTCAACGCACGTTGTGGCGTGCACGGTTAGACCTCGTGCTGACTGTATGCTCAATTGCTTCATTGTTTATGATCCTAAAGACCACCATAAGCGTCGGGAGATCTGGGACGCCATCTGGCACTCATCCTGTGGAGAGGACCCTCTCATTGTCGCTAGGGACCTCAACCTTGTAATGGCTCAGGAGGAGAAACAGTGCGGGCGAAGATTCATCTATGGCAGGGGTCAGCAAGAACTCGCTGACTTTATGCAGGAGCTCCAGCTTGCTGACTTGGGCTTCTCCGGCAATCGTTTTACATGGTGCAACTAGAAGCAGGGCGGTGCGTGGATCCTGGAGCGTTTAGACCGTGTCCTTATGAATTCTACGGGGATGCTGGCCTTCTCTGAATGCTCTGTGCACCATCTCTGTCGGCTCGGGTCGGACCATTGCCCGCTGTTGGTTGACCTGGGTGGCAGGAACCCGTGGCCGAACACTGGCAGGCCGCACTTTGAAAGCGTGTGGTTAGACTTTCCACAATCATTCCGGGTGGTGAACCATGCATGGCAAAGACGAGCAGGGGGAAATTGCATGGAGGCAGTTATGACCAAGTTCAAGCACTCGTTGACGGCGCTACAGAGATGGAGCCGGGAGGAGGTGGGGAACCTTGTTAACAGGAACAGGGAGCTGGAACAAGGTATTGACGAACTTTAGACAAGGGAGTCTTGGGAGTGACTTACAGAGGAGGATCATACGCGACTTGGACATATGGTCACGGCCTTCCATCGCGGCTGTGCACATGAGGAGCAATGGTGGTGACAGCGCGCTAAAGTGCACTGGGCGCAACTTGGAGATAGCAACACGAGGTTCTTCCATAATGCGGCTACGGCTTGTGCTCCGACGAATCAGATTACGCAGCTAAGGGACGAAGATGACAAGGTGGCGGACTCTCCCGACAGCATTAGATGGGTTCTCTTGGCTTACTTTGAATGGAAATGGTGGTGTGGGGACCAGGTGTCCTTGCCACAGATTTCCTCGCTATCTGGCATCGTCGGCTATGATGTGGCATCCAATCTTGGCTGCAGGGTCACTGAAAGTGAAATTATCGTGGCCATGCGGGGAATCAGGAGGAACAGAGCCCCGGGCATCGGCGAGATCACGGTGGATTTCCTGCACGGTTATTGGGCCATCACACGTAGCGACGTCATTAGCGTGGTGCAGGCCTTCTTTGAGGAACGGAGGCTGTCGGAGGATTGGAAGGACACGCTCATTGTCTTTATCCCGAAGAAACAGGGGGCATGTAGGCCGGAGCACTACCGGCTAATCAGCCTCTGCAACACCATCTACAAGGTGGTGGCGCACATTCTGGTCGGGAGGCTGAAACTGCTGATTCCAAGCCTCATCTCGATCAAGCAAGCTGCATTCATTCTCGGGCGGAGCATTTTTGATAACATCTATATCGCACAGGAGATGGCCTCGAAGATGCACACCTGCACCGTTGCTTCGGGCCTCATGGCAGTGAAGATAGATATGGAGCAGGCCTATGACAACGTGTGCTGGGACTTCCTGCTTGAGGCAGCTGCTTGGTTTCAGGCCTGAGCAGCACGTGCCGTGCGCACTGTACGCAGTATCATGAGAGCTTTTAGGGAGGCTGCTGGGTTGTGCGTCAACCTTATGAAATCCATGGTTTACTTCAGCACTAAGTTCAGTAAGAAGAAAGCCAAGATGATTCTGAGGAAACTCCGCATGGAACAAGGCCAGATGCTTGCGTACCTTGGTGTCCCAATCGCTGCGAGGTGCCTGAACAAGGCTGACCTCAACTTTCTTGTCCAAAGAATTGATGTCGCGATGGTCAATTGGAGTATTCGTCCGCTGTCGCTTGCGGGCAGCGCTTCCTTGTCCTCCTCTGTTCTCAATGCTATTCCCAACCATGTCACGAGGCATTGTGTTGTGCCTGCTGGGGTTCTTGATGACATGAAGAGGCGAGTTAGAAGGTTCCTTTGGTGCGGGACGAGCTGCGCGAACACGATGCCTTACGTGCCATGGGACTGCATCACCTTGCCGAAGGCCATTGGCGGGCTTGGTCTTCGGGACTTCCACGTCTGGCAACGTGTGCTCCAAATGAGCAACTGCAAGCGCATCCTCAGTCGCGAAGCGAGCCTCTGGGTTGACATTATGAAGAGGAAATATACGCTGAGTAATCTGCTGATGAAAGCTCCCCGGAACGCCTCTTCTGTGTGCAAAATGGTACTGACGGCAATGCCTGTGGCAATTTTGATCTTCGTTTGGCACATTGGCGATGGGCGGACGGTGCGTTTCGCGGAGGACAACCGGCTGGGAGTCCTTCCACTCTGTTGCTGGCCGACTTTCGTCAATATGCACATTCACTGCCCGGCTAGTGTTGCTGACTGTATCACTGCTGCTGGGGACTGGGACATGGATGTCATCCGTAATTGGGCGGGCGAGGAGCTCATTGACAGAATTCTGCACCTTCCGAGAGCTCAGACATCTGCCCAGGACTTGCTGCTCCATATACACATAGAGACGACGAGGGTCGATAGTGGCCGGATTTACACGCATATAGTTTGCTGTGCTGAGGCTTTCGTCAGGCGTGGTGGCCGACGTCCTGCTGATGTGATGAGGAGCATCTGGAAGATCAAAGCGATGCCGAGGGTGTGCATGTTCTTGTGGTGGGTCGCTGGCAAGTTCTTTCCTACGGCGGCGTGGCTGGCCCGTAGGGGCTTAATTCAGAATAAGAACTATCAACTGGGCTGCGCGGCAGAGGAGTCCTTGCAGAACACGTGTTCTGGGACTGCCCGCGTGCCCAAGATCTCTGGGTTGACTGCCAGGTCCGTGGGGCTTGGACTGTGCTAGGTCGATCCACTGGTGCGGGTGCCGGGTTATTGTTCACCGACAGGTTCCTCTGGTTTATGGGCTCGCCGGCTGCGCGTCGTGGTGACGGTGCGAGGCATGCTGCCACGTTAGCCACCACCATGTATTATATTTCGGCAAGGAGGAACGTGTTTAGCACAACAACCCGATGCCTCTGCCGTGTTCGTTGCTTCGGACGATCAAGATCGAGGTGAACACTGCATTCAGTCAGCATCTCTTCCACTCGTCCCTATCCAGCGGGAATCCTGGCAACTCTTCGGACTTGCTTGTAACGCATGGTTGGCTCCCCCCCCCCAACAGAATGGATAAAAGTTAATTGCGACGCTGCAGTTGGTGATTCCATTGCCGGTCTTGGCATGGTTGTCAGAGATTGCATGGGAAGGCCGCTCTTGGGGGCCAGCAAGAGGGTGTTCTCCCAGGCCGCTGACATGATGGAGGTCTAGGCTATGCTCATGGCCCTTAACTTGCTTAAGGGTTTCCTTCCCCTTCACCCGACTGTGGAAATTTAGACTGACTCGATGACGGCGCTCCAAGTGGTTCGTGCGATGATATCCCACCCTCTTGAGGATGGTTTTTTTGCTGAGACCCCTTAAGTATGCCAGGGGTCTAGAGGCAGTCCAGTTCTCCTATATTCACATAGAGGGGAACGCGTCTGCTGACTGGGTTGCTCGAGCTACATGTCTCAATGAGTTCGTTTGGGATCCTGGGGATTCCATTCCCATGCCCCTACTCAAACTCATGCTGTCTGACTTCATGTTTGATCCCCCTTGAGGATTCTCCTTGTGGTTTCTGGTATGACTTTTGCCACTTTTGATATAATTTTATATCATAATTTCAAAAAAAAAAAAAAGAAGTGGGGTGATAAAAAATGTGGATGATGTTTTTACTTATGAGAATAATTATTAAGTATAAATGTGATTAAATTTAAGTTTATATTTATAAGTTAAATATATTATTAAGTTTTTAATATATAATTTATGTTATTTTTACCATATTTTTAAAAATAATTATTGATAAAAAAAAAATACACTCAAATCTTGCATCAGATACATACTACAAATCAAGTGTCCATAAGTTTTAAGGGTTAGTATGCTCTCTTTCTCACACTTGCACGGGTAGATTCACATGAAGACCCTTTTTTTTATGCCAATATCGTTGGCTGATAAAGTTACGCTTTTGGATAGTTATATGTTCACTCAAGAATACATGGGTTTTCATTTAAACTTTGATTTCATACATCTTCATGTGTAATAATAAATATTGTCTTTCAAATATTTTTGACATGACTTTAACAAAAAGTAGTTTGATGACATTTATTTTTTGTTATACCATTTTAGAAATAAATGACTAGTAATAATTATTTTTGAGTTTGAATATTGTGGTCAAAGTAAAATAACATTCGAATTTAATCTTTCTAGAAATCTATATATATTCATAAGTATCAGATTTTGCAGTACCTCTTTAATTTAGTTTTTAAATAAACATTTTAAATTTTAAATTATTGTTGAATAGTTAAAATTTATTATACTATTGTTTGATATAATTCTCAAAAGTGAAAAATATAATTTTCATTATTATATATTTATTCTATTTTAGATTTATATTCTAATAATATTTTATCAATATCGTTATATTTTAATAATATACTAAAATCTCATTCCGTTGCATTCTTAACATTATTGTATTCTCCTCCGTTGCATATTTTCACAACCCCGCAACAAAATAGACGCATGCAAATAGAAAAAGTCATGAAAATTATTCAATATATTTTTATGATATTAACGTTGAAAAACATTATACTACGAGAAGATTTTTTTAAAACTGACATCTCTCTCTCTCTCTCTCTCTCTCTCTCTCTATATATATATATATATATATATATACAATATGACTACGGATATTTAGAATTTGGAAATAACATCGTGAAACACGTTATTCCTCGCTTGCAGACCTCCCTTGCTTCCCTCCCTTGCTATATTTCAACGAAACACTCTCCCATATTGTCACAGCTACTGCACATTTAAGAAATCAATTGCTTGCTGTTTGGTTCGCACATATAGCGAATGGAAGTCTGCCACGACAGTGGAGTAGTTTAGTCTCACTGCGAGCGCTTTCGAAAGAAGTATAAAGTTTCGACGGAGAGAGAGGAAGAGATTGATTACTCGAATATGCCTTTTTGGCGCTGTGAAGCGTCTTGTTTCTCCCAAGTCACCGATGGCCTTCTCGAGCTAATTTGAACAGACGGGAAGAGGGGTGAAGGGAGTCGATAAAAAGGGAAGGAGATGGAGTTGGAGTTCTGCCAGGAGCTGCTACTAACCGCCGTCTTGTCCGCCTTGTTCGCTTTCATTATTGGCTGGATCGCCTCCAATGACTTTGGAAACGGAGAGCACTCCGAGGGTGACGCCTTCCTGGCTGATTGCGCAGGGGATGCAACCGCTATGGAAATGCCGGGGACGTTGAGGGAGGGAGAAGCTGAGGCGGTTGTTAATGCTTACGGAATAGGAGATGTGTTGCCTGAGAGAGGGCTTGCTGGCGTCGAGGAGAAGATTGCCGAGGAAAGGTCGGGTGATGGTAAAGGCGATGGGCTTGAAATTAAGAACGAAAGCGGGGAGGAGGTGAGTGCCGAGGCGTATATGTTTGTAATGGACGATGATATTGCCAAGAAGTTGACTGAGACGGTAGATTTTGAGAAAGATCGAATTCTGGTTGCTAATGAGGGGGAGGAAGAGGAGATGGAAGGAAAAAATTATGTCTGTTTTTCGTCTAAAGTGGAAGGTTTGCTCGATGAGTGGCGACAGGGAGCAGAAATTGCAACGGAAGGAGAGGAAGGAAGCATTACGGAGATGGGAGGGTCTTTGCTCTGCGGAGAGGATGATTGGGAGGGAATCGAGAGGAGTGAGCTGGAAAAGTTATTTGGCTTGGCAACAGAGTATGTGGGAACTGTCACTGGTGCGGACGCGTTGTCAAGGCTTAGCAATAATGTGCTGATGGAGCTATACGGGCTTCACAAAGTTGCAACGGAGGGCCCCTGCTATGAGCCGCAGCCATTGCGTCTGAAAGTGACTACTTGGGCTAAATGGTATACACCTACACCTTTTTTTCTACTGGGTTTTTCTACCTTGATCTAATTTAATCAATTCAATCTGTAACAACAACATTACTTGCCAGCTACAAACATTATTTCCTTGATACTAAAATTGGAGCTGTTTCTGAATGCTTATCTTGGCATTTCTGCCTTGAAGCAATGAATTTACTTCTAAAGTCGTATCGATGGAACATCTTTAATTTTATGCTGCAGCAACTTCACTTGTGCAATAAGTCCTGGGTGCTGGCCAGCTCAGTTGATGGTATTTTTGGGAGTTATTTTCAACTTTATTGATTTGATTCCTTCTCACAAATTCTTTTGTTTCTGCCCTCATCTTAATTCCGATTTCCCTCTCTTTTTTTCGTCCTCAACTTGCTATGAATAACTTGAAGTTTTGTCCACTTTGAAGCCTGAAAGGCAGCCTTTTGGTAAGTTGTAATGTTGCCGTTTTGTTGTTGCTATTTATAAAAAAGGTATTATAGACATCATCATCATCATCACGTGTTTAAATGAATCACTCTACAAGTGTGGTGCACGTTGTAACGAAGTCTATCTATGCATAATTAGGTATGCATAGTACCCAATGGAGACCTGAAATTGATGTCTCCATGATGATGTTTCCATTAATGGAAAAGCACTAATTTTGTATGCCTAATTGGCTGATTGATGTATTTTCCTTTGTATTGGACAATTCCTTGTGGTCTAAGCTTACCGGATTAGGGACTACCTCATCCCTAAACCAAAGGGAATGAAGTTGTCTTTTGATAAGTTTTTTGATCACTTGAAACCTCATGGTGACATCTGAAGCACTGTTCATTATTTTGATTTCTATGGCATTGCGATCATTTAAACCAATGTTTATAATAAAGTAACTGACTAATCTATGCAAGGAATGCTTGGCAAAAATTTGGGAGCATGTCACCTGATGCCGCTATGGAGCAATATCTAATTCTTCTGTCCAATAGCATCCCTGGATGGATGGTACACAATGCTGGTGTAAGTGAAAGAATAGATGAGTGCCTTTTCACTTTTTTTAATCATTGCACTTTACCTTTACATTGCAACTTCAAAGTAGAAGTGGAGCTTTAGCACAACATTAATAGTTGTCATGTAACTTGGAGCTTGTGATTTGAACATGAAAATATTGTTATACAAAGTGTTAGGCTGTACAGTAAATTCCCAGACGTTGTGCATTTAAGACCTTTCGTGGCTGCCCATCATATTTAAAGGTATCATTCGCAACTTTTTATTTTTTCTTACAGGAACATTCCATTCATATGAGAGGCAAATATTCTTCAGATCAAATGATATAAAAAAACAGAGGACATCATGTTTTAAACTTATCCTCGCAGGAACATTTTGTCCCTGCAAAGTAAAGGCAACTTTACCATGAGTATTTCAAAGATTAGTTGATTAATAATTTGCCTTATGAAATTTTATGCATCTCATGTTTGAAATCTTAACTTTATTTTTCTTCTAAACAACTGATTTTCAATGATAACAATTCAGGAGAATAGATGGTCAGGGATCCATTGAACACAAGAATACAGTGTGAGGCTCAATGGTCTTAAATCAAGGTAACGTGGACTTGGTGCCTATTTTTTTTTTTTTTTTGCAGTCACTTGACCGTCTTTTTCGTTAGCTCTACTGTTTGCATAGTTTCCTGAAATAACAAACTATTGTGCGCATTACATGGGCATAACGGACACGTGATTAATTTTTCTGTGGCTATTACTCTTGATACTTGATGTGTGGTTGAGTATAAATTGTCATTACTTGTATATATCTTTTTGTATAGTTCAGATACATATTAATGTCTTTCCAAAGATTAAGTAATGATTTGTTCCTTTGATCATAATTGAAGAGCTGGAAATTTTTTCTATATTTTTGGAATAAATGATTTTGTTAAATTAGCACTTTGTTGACAAAAAAGAAGATTCCTAAGCCGAATCATCTTTTTTTCTTGATAAGATAGCCAAATCATCATTCAAGCAATACAAAGAATATAGAGAATAAAGAGAAAAGGCATAATACAAGAACATAAATTTTGTCACAAAAAACCCTATAAATAAGGAAAAATCAAGTTGGCGTGTGTTGGAGATCATCAATATATTTGGGTCGATTATAGAGCACAATATGTGGAGTATTATTTCTTCAACTCAGTTTTTCTTTCCTTAACAATACATTAAATAAAGAAAAATACTTCTCAGTGACACCCTTTTTTTCTAAACTTTTTATTTTTCTCTTCTAGCCACAAACCTTTCTGATGTAGGCTTGCACATCCCTTCTTTATAGTTGTTGATCATTTTTTTAATGTTATAAGGACGCTTCTCAACATCTTCCAAAAAGTTTAGCTGGATGGATTGTAACGAATTTATTCTACATTTCTAGCTCATATTAGGAATTGTATATGATAAGCAAATGAGTTATTTATTAATATATTAAAAAAAGAGATCTAAAACCTTAAACTTCTTTGAACATTTTATGCATTTTATTTGTAATACAACTTAAGACACCAAAAACAACACTGTTAGGGAATACAACTTTCATCATGTGATCATGTTCTCAGGCTTATAGCCTTTTTCTTCAATTGAATTGGAGGTGCTTTTTTTGATACTCCTAAGTTCCCAAAAATTAGGGGTATGCAGCAGCACTGTTATATCAGGTCTAGTCTCCTTGTTGTACTATCTTAACCTGAACATCTGTATACATGAATGGTTTAGATTTAGCATGTTGTTTTTGGTGTTAACATCAATTCCTAGATTTAATGGTCATGTACATTTATGCGAGGCTGCTCAGCCAAAATAGCTGATAAATGATATGCTAAAAGATATAATTAACCACAAAGATCAGCCAATACTAACATGCTACCTTTAATCTTTCCAATACTCCAAAAATAATTTCTCTTCTAGTTTCAACTTCTTTGTCTCTTAAGTGACTCTGCCTACCTTTGTAGAGGTTGTGAAAAGTCTTTTGAGGGTGATGAACTTGTGACAAAAGGGGTAAGGGTTAATGAAGCACCTTCAATGGTTTTTGTAGAAGGAAATGACTTTGTTCCCTCAATAGTGATTGTAAAATCAACAAAGCTTAACCTTCCTTTTGAAGTAGTGGAGCAACAAGGTACTAGTTAACTCTTCACTGTTGAGCTATCTTTGTCTAAGCTTTGGCAAGTGATCATATTTTGTTATATTTGGGTTCACTAATAAGAGGAACAATTGGTTCAATCAGAGGAGATGAGGAAGTAGTTGGGTCAAAGGTTAAAGATATAAGTCTCAATAGATTATAGTCTCAATCAAGAATGATGGAGCTGACATCACTCCTCAAAATTTACCATCAAAACTATAATAGATTGAAAAGGAAGGTAGTCAAAAGATTAACATAACATGAAATATTAATTGCATTAAAGGAGATTTTCAAAATGAGGAGAATAAGAAAACTGAGGTTGATGAAGAACGTGGTTGATAAAACTCAAGAAATTCATCAATTAATATTCTTAAGATGTAAATTGGATGTATCTTGGATTGATAGTAGTCATTAAGAGTAAAATTTGCTAATATTTAGTGATTCTCCTTATTTCATCCAAATTCCAATTCACTCATAACATTAATAGATCTTCTAGTCTATGTATAGCCTTTTTTGTTTATCCATCAGTAAGTGGGTGAAAGGTTGGGTTGAAGTTCAACTTAATGTTGAATGTTTCATTAATTTTTTCTAAAAGTGGGTCTGAATTTAAGATCTCAATAAAACAATAACTTTTGGAATATATGTGGTTGAATGATTTGATTTACATACAATTTTATCAATTTGTTTTGAATTTGTTGCTTTCATAAGAAACGGGTTGATTTTGTCAAACGGTTCACCACTAGTTGTGTGATATGACATTTTTGTGATGATTTAGGTAATTATATGACAAACTCGATTGTTATTTCTATTCTATTCCATTCTAAGTAGATATAAGAAGAGGTTTTAGCATACTGTTAAGCTTTTGATGTTCATCCTTAACTTTCTTACAAGTTGAAAATTAGAAAACAAATTTAATAATTTATTGGCTACCAAATTTCTTTTTTGAGTTTCTTGTAAATTTTATTTTTTCTTGGATGAATAAAATATTTAAAAAATGTACTTCGTTTACTAATATTTGCTTTGACATTTTACAATCCAAAATGATTACTTGTCCCCTTAAATACAAACATTCCTTATCCAATTAGAATTTTAATTCTTCAACCTTTGATATTTTCTTAGTAAAATTCTTAATTATATAGTTATTTGATTATTTCTCTTATACATGATCACAAGTAATGCCTATCTAAGAAAATTTGTGATTATTTTCTTTTACATAACACTTAATTGCAATTTATCCATTTTAAAAACTAATTGCTACTCTTTAGAATTTAAAACCAATGCTTTAAGGCTGAAAAAGTTGATTTTGGTTTAACATGTCAACTATAACATTGGTCAATATGCAGGGTGGATAATTTTTAGATCGTAATCTTTTATTAGGTTTAACAAACATTGTTGTTTTATATTTAATTCCTTTTGTATGATTGTAAACTTTCACAATAGAGCACTTTTCACTTTAATGCGAATACTATTGTTGCTAATTCTAGAATATGGATTGTGTAATTATTTTCATACTTCCCTAGTTGTTGGGATGCATATTGTCAATGCAAATAAAAAAGGATTCAAGGGTTTAAACAAAGGCTTACTTGTATAGGAGATAATGATGTTGATCTAATGAGTAAGTGGATTATAAAAGCTTCAGTTAGCTTATAGAGTATTGGAGTAGCTTAAAAAAGCTTCAAGCAACTTAAAAGATGAGATGCTTCTAGATAGCTTAAAGAACCTTCAGGTGGCTTAAAGAAACTTCAAGTAGCTTAAAGAAGCTTCAGGTAGCACATGGGACTTGGCAAATTAAAGAAGCTTCGAGTAGGCACTGGAGGTAGCTGAAGTTCTCAAGCAACTCACGTGAGGTGCGAGCAACTTCCAACAGCTTCATGTGAGGCATGGGTAGCTTTAGGCGGAAGCAAAAGTTCTTGGGTAGGCGCGAATGGCCTTGAGATATAGCAAAAGCTTTTAGTTAGCTCACATGAAGCACGATTATAGAAGCTCAAAAGTAGAGAACAAAATTTTGACACATTGGGCAGAGGGAGAGTTTTTACACCTTGGGCAAAGAAGAGCTTTCAGTAAAGAGACGAGTAAAGCGATCTCTTAGAATGTTATTAGCAGAGAAAGAGCCTTGTGGCTTTGATACTTTTGGTTGAAGATAGGCTTTGTGGCTTTGACACTTCGAGCAAAAGAAGGGCTTCATGGCTTCAATGTGGGCTAGGGTTTTTTAGAGAATTCTTTTGAGAAAGAAGAGGGCTCTTGCGACTCCATAGATCCAATGCCTTTTGTCGATGAAGGAAGGAGGTTTTTCTATGGCTGTTCTTTATTAAAGGTGCCAAATCTAGTATACTTCATCGCTTTATTCTCACGTGATTGAGGTTCTTCAAAGCGAACAAAGCGTGGTGCATGGTAGTGAGGCATTATGCATTTGGTATGCATTATGGTGTAAAATCCTAAAAATGGGTGCAAGTAATTTTGATAAATTCAAAATCATAAGATGTTGAAAAAAGAATATTAAAAAATATTTAATGATCTTAAAGAATGATAAGTTATAATATAATAATTTTAATCTAAATATATTTTGAAAATTTTTATAATTTTTTTTTGGAATTTTTTAACAATATTTTAAGATTTTAAGCTATCTTATAGTGTGATATCATAGGATTGTATAGTCTAATATAGTGAAAATATCAATTAGGTGAACAGATTTATAAGGCAAGATTGTGCCATATAAGTATGATTACAAAACGTACAAGTACGTTAGAATGTAGTTAGTATATTATTATTGTCAGTCGAAGCAGTCTGACATGTTAAGTAACGAAGGAGTTGATTGTATATTGTAATCGTGGAGTGTTGTATGAGACGATTAAGAGAAAATAAAATTGAGATAAGTGTGAATAGGCACAAAAGCGAGCTAAGATCGTACAAAGCTACCAGACCATTGTATTAGAATGTTAATATATATGAACAACAATAAATAAGATCATAGCTAAGTTCAAAGGGTTGAGTAACAAATGGGCAAATCATATATTATGATGAGTATTAATATATAAGATCAGATGTTATAAGCATGATATAAGGAAATTGTTGGGTTTCAATATTAAATTGAAGATATATCATACAATATGATGAGGAATCGCATAATTACGAGATAGGGTAAGTCTTTGAGCTAATTAGGATTGGATCATGTGTACGATTAGTGTATCATATCATTATGATAAGTGTGAATAAGCACAATGACATGGTATTTAATTAAGCATATAGTACGAAGATTGTTATCATATAAGTATCAAGAAAAATTATTCGTTTGGTATAAGATGAATGGATAACAAGATCGTAACTGTATGATAATAGAAATTTAAGAAATGTTTTTGGCAACATTGAGAATTGTTCAATACGAACTTGATGATCGTACATGTACAATTACTAAGAACTAAACAGATCTTAAAGCTCGAACTAACAAACAATCTAGAAAACTGACATAAGGGTGAGTTTAATCAGTAGAAACCTTTTGGAAATAAGAGGATAGAAGTTGAAAAGGTATTCTTATGAAGGGACAATTGTTTGATGCATTTAGAAGGTTGAGAAAGTGAAAAATTATAGGAACAAGTATAAAAGAAAAATTAGCTATGACTTAGAGAGTTTTTTTTAGACAATTTGAGAAATCCAACATTTAATCACAACCAGTTAAGAAAAAAGGAAAGTGAAATTATTTTTAAGAGATTTGGAAAGAATTGTATAAGAGGCAAAGACACAACTCAGGGATAAAGCTCTTGGGTACTATAGTAATTGAGACTTGAAGCAAAGCTCAAAGTCTTAGTAAGACTATTATTTGTACTTAAGAGGTAGGTGGGACTTGTATTTAATATATCTAATTTGATACGATGTATATTGTTAGGTTAGAGGTCTTAAATGATATGTAAAATACCAATTGAGAGATATTGTTTATATATGATTTACAAAAATATGTTGACATGATGATTTGATATATGATTTGTTTGAGCATGATTATATTATATTTTTTAATAATTTGTGAAAAAGGATATATAAGAGATATTTGTCTTTATTTATTACAATAATATATTATTAGATGATATCATGTTATAAATGTTAAAAAAATAGATGATTAACAAAATATTGATATAAGTGAACTAAAAAGAATATAATAAAATAATATAATATAAAAGACTTCAACGATTGTTTGTAATGGTTAATTTGCTATTTAGAATAACATACTTTTAGAAATAAAACCACCAACCAGAATAATATATCTCTAGGAGTGTCGTCAAAAAGATATTGGGTTATTCACAATAAAATGTTCAGAATGTACCAAAAATGAAAAGGGTTTAAAAAAATTAATATGATTTCTTAAGAATAAAATTAAGTTTCAAATAAATAAAAAAAAGATAAAATATCTTTTATTGGTTTATATTATTGTTGATATAGATCACGTATGACATTACTCAACAATTACTTGTTTTATATTATGTTATAGGTTCTTCGTCATTTAGCCAATTTTGGTTAACTCATGCCTATTTTGGCCTAATAATTTTAAGGCAAAAGGAGATATCACATGGGATTATCGAGATTGAATGAGGGCTAATATATGATGATTAGAAGATGTTAGTATATGATGATTTTTTATGTTTATTGTATCTGAGTAAAATAATATGTAAAAATTTGTAAAAGATTTGTTATCCATTGATATTGTATAGGGCATGTTGCTTTTAAAAAGGAACGTGAAAACTTTATATTTCAATGAATTCTTTTATATCGCTTTCGCAAAAGTTTTCAATGTTTTTTTCAAAAGAATTTGTAGCTCTTTCACATTTTGATTATAAAAAAGAATTGAATAGATTTTTACTATTTAATGTTGCATAAAAAAAGAGAAGAAAAGAGATGTTAAAGTGGCACCTAAGATGTTAAAATTTTCCTTCGGACGACATCGAGAAATTGATAATAACAAGCTCTTGAAGTTTATAAAATGTGACACATCTTTGAATATACCTTAAACCCTAAGGATTACTTAGAATAGGAAGCACCCTTGGTTCATTATTTTCAATGGTTTGGACTTAGTGAGGAACGAAAGATATTATTTGCCCAAATGAAGTTGGCTAAACAAGCTCGATTTTTCATAGAAATCATAGATACCTATCATCAACAGATAGGATCACCACTTATAAAAACATGAAATGAGTTTAAAGAAATCTTGAGAGATAAATACATATTCCTTTCTTACAAGAATCAATTACTTGGCAATTACAACGCCTAACCCATGAAGGAAAGTCGATTAATGAGTACATTGCTCATTTTGATGAGTATCGTTTGCGTTGTGGTGTTAATGAGGAGCCTTTGGTCACTCTCTCATGCTTTCGAGCTAGATATAAAGAAGATGTATGGAGGGAGCTTTTCATATGCAACACTCACACTTTAAAAGAGGCCTATAGGATTAGTAGTGAGTTTGAGCACCTCTAACAGCTTTATTTATCCAAAAAAGTTGAACTAATACACAAGTTACCTTTCAACCCACCAACCCTGAATCATCCACTAGTTGCGTACCAACAGTTCCCTCTCCAAGCCTTATCCCTAAACTCACCAAAAACCTAATCAACTTATTAACTAACCACCTGAAGTAACTTGTTTTTGATGAAAAAGATGAGATCATGTGATAGCCTAATCCCCACACGACAAATAAGCTATATTGAGGAAGAAAAGTGTGAGGAATTTAATACTAGGGAAGAAGAAGAAACTGAGGAATATGTTTTTTATTCCAACTTAGGCAATGAATACTCTGAAGAAGGAGAGAACGTTATCGAAAACATTGAACCCATTACAGTTGTAAGATGTAGTTTTACCCAAATTAAGGCAAATGGAGATTGGATACGTGCCATCATTTTTCATACATTCGTCAAACTTGGAGAAATGATTTGTAAAGTCGTCATAGGTAGTGGTTGTAGCGTCAATGCTATTTCTATTAATAGTATAACATGCTTCAAACTAACCACCATCCAAACTTGTGTACTATTTCTTGGATTAACAAAACATCTATTCTTATCAAGAAACAATGTTTTGTACCACTTAAATTTGGCCAGTATTTAGAAGATGTTTTTTGTGATATTGTTCCTATGTAGGTTGGAAATATCATCTTAAAGCCACCCTGGTTGTATGATTACGATGTTCTTCTTGTTGGTAAAACCAACATCGTGCATTCACACATCAAAGGTCGAAATTCAAGCTACACCAGTCTCCACTTAGAGACCATGTCCAACCCATTAAACAAGAAGCTAGGCACCACCCTAGATATGAATATCTAATTTATGTCCTAATGTAGAGTACATCGGAAATTTATCAATGAAACGATCATCTAGGCCATGGTAGTGAGAGAGATCTTAAGTGATGTACTTGATATAGCAATATCTTCCATTGTCAAACCCATCTCATTTAGCTTCCCAGATGTTTTCACTGAAGAACCCCAAAGTTTGCCTCTGTGACAACCAACATATTATGAACCTCATAATTGGAGTTAGTCTATCAAATTTATCACACCATAGGATGAGCCCTTTTAAACACCAAGAACTCACCTGACAGGTTCAAGAGTTATAAGACAAGGGCTTCAAATGGGAAAGCTTCATCCATTATACAGTTCTTGCTCTTCTAGTTTATTAGAAAGATGATTCATGGAGAATGTTTATCAATATTAGAGCAATCCACAAAATAATTGTGACGTATAGGTTTTCAATTCCATGCTTAGATGACCTATTAGACCAAATAAGTGATGCCATTATTTTCTTAAAAATCGATTTAAAATGTGGATGCCTTCAAATCTTGATTCGACCAAGAGATGAGTAGAAAATTGTTTTTAAAACATGAGATAGGTTATACAAATGGTTAATCATTCTCTTAGGCTTATCTAACCCCTCGAACATGTTTACGAGAATAATGATCCAAATACTTCGATCCTACTTAGGAAATTTGTGATAGTTTACTTTGATAATATCATAATCTTTAGTCGTACTCTTGAACACCACTTCAAACATCTTAAAAAGATTTGCCCTATGCTTAGGGAGAACATCTACATTAACTTCAAAAAATGTGTTTTTGTTACTGATCGCGTAAACTTTTTAGGCTTTATATAATTGAAAGATGGCGTATTAGCCGACTTAAAAAAGGTTAAGATCATAATTAATTGATCAACACCTTAATCCATCCATGATGTTACGAGTTTCTATGGTTTAGTGGCATTTTGTAAGAGATTTATTAAGTGCTTTAGTATCATCATTGCTCCTATAATTGATTTTATCAGAAAGGAAAATTTTAAAAGACTCTTGCAGTTGAGAAAGCATTTGAAAAAATATGACTAAAGAACCTATACTTCGACTTCTAGACTTTTCATTGTTTTTAAAGTATCTTGTGATGTGTCAAGCGTAGGAATAGGACGAGTCCTTAGCCAGGATGGATGACTGATTGCTTATTTCAGTGAAAAATTAAATGAGTCCCATAAGAAGTACTCCATTTATGACAAAGAATTTTACACGATAATTCAAAGCTTAAGGCATTGGAGGCATTACCTATTACCCTAGAAATTGTAATTTATTTCAACCATGGGGCTTTAAGGTATCTTGATTCATAAATAAAGTTAAAGACAACACATTAAGTGGGCATAATTTTTTTAGATCTATACCTTTTTCCTCAAACGTAAGCCAGGTGTAGAAGACAAGATTGTCGATGCCCTTAGTAGTCAAGTGAATCTACTCACCACATTTTTTGTCTTTGTCACTAGCTTTGAAACTTTACTAAACTTATATCCCAATTGCACTGACTTTGGACCTATTTATAGAGAATTTGCTGTCAATCCGATCAAGGTTATCTATGATTATACAATTAAAGGGGATTATCTTGCTTGCGATAAACAACTATACATATTGTGAACATTACTTAGGGATTTCTTAGTTTGAGAGATACATGCAGGACTAGTAGGCCATTTTGGATGGGACAAAACCATCATGACCATGGAATATAGGTTTTATTACCTAAGATTAAAACAACATGCTGCTTGGATAAGTGTCGAGGTGTAAGAGTTGTGCAGTACCATCGTGACCATGGGAGAACCTTAATATGAATTTTGCCCTTCGACTACCTAAAATCCTTCAAAGACAAGTTCATTTTTGTAGTGGTAGATTGATTTACGAAAATAGCTAGATTCATCTTGTGCTTCAAAACTTCTAACTTTTCGCACATTGTTCAACTATTCTTTAATGAAAGTCATTAAGATTCATGGAATTCCAATACCATAGTTAGAGATAAAGAAGTTCATTTCATTTCACATTTTTGGAAAATCTTTTAACATCTTATTGAGTCCCTAGTATCGCTTTGAGAATTGGCATTCTTTGAGAATGAGGTCCCCAACCTTGAGAGGACATTTTTTGATGTGCTAATCAAAATATTTTTTCATACTTCACTTTTTGTTGTGCTAACTTAAACGTGACTTAAAGAACTTTTCAAGTAGGTCTTGCTCGAGTTTGTTGATTTCTTCATTCATTTGTCAGGCATCGACTGTGTCTTGGTGCCCCTATAGTGTTCAAACTTGTAGAGTGGTGTGATTGATTTCTATTGAGAGCATGACTTTTTTATTGTAGTAAGAGTGATTCAATATGCTCACAGCATATCTGGAAGCTCATCAAGTTAAGCCCTTTTTTTTCAAGATAGAGCTTCAAAATCTTTAACAAGTTTTTGTTTATTGCCTCAATTTGACTATTTATTTTAGAATAGGCTAAGGAGGCATGTTTCAAATGAGAATCATATTTATTATAGAAGTTTTGAAGTATCTCAGCATAGAACATAATGGCATTATCAGTGGCTATAGTTGAAAGATTTTTGAATCGATTGAATGTATATATCCAGAGAAAGTCATAAATTTCTGTTGTCATTTGTTCGATAAGGGGTTTGGCCTCATTCTATTTAAAGAAATAACAATCCGAAGAGAAGGAATTTTCACTTGCCTTTGCCTATAAGGAAAGGTCCAAGGAGATGCATGCCATAGATAGAGAAATACCAAAAAATGTTGGTGACTTTCATTACGGCTGTTGGTTGTAGAGAAAGGGCAGCATAAAGCTGCCACCCTTTGCATTTTTTAATAAACAGTGTTATCTTTTTGCATGATGGGCTAGAAAAATCCTATCTTATGGTTTTCATGGCCAGATTACGACTAGAGATGTGGTTGTCGTAATCTATTGAGTGTATTTTTGATTATTAATCAAAACATATTGGGCTTGATGCTTGATTTTGCTTGCATATTATTTTTGATGAGGTAGGACCATTGTTTTAGGTAGGTTTTGAAGAGGTTTATCTTGCATGTGAACCTCTCGAGGTTGAGCACATGGTCTCAATGCTTGACCTCTTGAGAGCGGAGGAAATCTTTCCAAGGGTCCATTTGGTTGGCCAGGAGGCCAACCTTTTGATTTTGTTTGTTAGGGACTTGAGTGAGGCTAGGTTGATCAAACATCTATAAGAGGGATTGTACTATTGTTCTATATGTCCTAAAAATTGGGTCTCTAGTCTTGAATAACACATTGACTTGGTTAATAACTAATTGTGTATTATTGGAAATCAATAGGTTTTTTACTTGCAATCTTAAAGCAAACTTTAGCCCCATCATCAAAGCCTTATATTTGGTTTGGTTGTTCATGATTAGAAAGTTGTGTGTGTGTGTGTGTGTGTATTAACTTCTCGATTCTATTAATTCATAACAATTTTAATTGAGTTCAAAAAATTGTAAACCAAAAAGCATTGTGTTGCTTTTAATGGGCTTTACTTATTAGCATGTTTAATTTAGTATTCTGAGCATCTTTAGACAATTACACATTTTTCAAATGAGGCTAACATAATATATTTTTTTATTTTAGCTTTGAAATATCACATTATTGCATGAACGTTGCCTAAGTAGATGCTCAGTCACATATTACAATGTTACAAAATAATAACCCAAAATAATACACAAGGGCACACAAAATTTGTGTAGAGAGGAAGATTTGAGAGCAAAAGTGCTATGTAAGGAGAATATTTGCAAGGAGCTAAGTAATAAGAGACGAAGAAGATTTACAACAAGAGGTACGTAATGATAAAAGTCAAGAAAGGAGGGTTAGTTGATAAAGGTTAGAATAAATACACAAGAAAAAGATGAAATATCAAAAAGAGGGAAGTAAAACAACTTTAAAAAATATTTTTATATTATTATATAGATATATAATAATCTTTTTAAATAATTTTTAATAAAATTTGTAAAGGTTAATTTTTAGGTGACTTTTTATTCTTTAAAAATTAAGATTTTTTTAAAAATAAAATTTGGTTATATAATATTTTAAAGCTAATAATTGAAGAATCATAAATATAATTATTGTTGTATAGTATTAGAAAATCTAATAGACATAGAATATGACAGCTTTTATTACTAATTCATATCAAATTATTACCAAATTATTGGTATAAAATTGATCCATTGGCACTAGTAGGCTTGAATTCAATTTTTATAGTCATGTATTAGTTAAACACATATTAAAAAAAAATACACAAAAATCAATAGATAAAAGCAATCAATTAAAATTTTGTCATCTCATAGCAAAAAGATGTACTCCCTTTATTATAGTTTTTATTATTTTTTTTAATTTTGTTATATTTAAATATAATTTATCAAATAACATTATGTTTTAATCTTAAGTGATGATTTTTTTAAGTTTTTCTATGGCTTTAATAGAGCAAAACTAATCTCATATGAATCTTCTCTTGAGGCTTTATCTACAACTAACTTACATGAGTCTAATGATGAATGTTTAAACTCAACTTTAAAAGAAATTCTCTTAACTAGGAAATTAATAAGAACTTGAGATTTAAGGGAAGAGTAAGGTATGAAGACAATCTCAAATTCACTAAACTTGATCACCTATTTGTGCAACTTTTATGAGATCTCAAATGACTGGAGGGTGAGTTTTAAAGGCTTGTTTATAACAAAATTGATAGTGTGGGATTGGTAGCATCAGCATCATTGCTAGGAAAATTTTGGGAGAACTAGTGCTATCTTTTTAAGAGAGGAATATTTTATCTCTGCATCTTTGAAAGTGAGAGGCATTTATAAATGAGACGCTGAGTATGATTGTCTTCTTGAATTAATACAAACTTGACGACAGAGCTTGAGGTTGCTAAGTGAATGAACAATGGTTCCTTAAGCATATGATACTCAAAATAAAGGGTGAGACAGATAAGTTTTGAGCTTTTGAATGGCCTTCTCATAATCCTTAATCCATTAAATCTGGTCTTGTTATGAAAATGTTTGAAAAATAATTGTGTATTTTCTTTTTACTTGGAAATGAAACAGCCAAGTCTAGCGAGGAATTAGAAATCTCTTGGGACCTTTGGAGATGGCATGTTTAGAAGATCTTTTATCTTGTTGCATAAAAAATTCACCTCAAGGGGTTAAGCTTGAGGTTTAATTTTCATTAGGTCTCAAAAGTCTCTTTTTAAGTCTTGGAGATGCCCCTTGATAGAAGTTCTTTTTACTAAGTTATCATCCATGCAAGTCTCAAATTTCCTAATTTTTTGCTTTGGAACATAACGTCAATCATCCTCTGATAAGTTGCTTCAATGATTTTGAGTTTGAAGCACATGACTTTGTAGTAGGTCTTAAAATTGGCAATGAATTAATTTTTCTCTTAATCCTCTTTGACTATTTTAATTTGATGGTCTCTTAGTCATCATTTTGTGAAAGAAGTGTCTTTTGGATTGACATTGTTGACATTGATATAGTTAGTACACATGCGTCATTTATCATTGTTTCTTCACGAGTGTCACAGTTGCTAGACACTTGGGACAAATTGGTCTGATAAAATTAGTCTCAAGTAACTTAGATATTTCTTCCTTGATTGTCTTTTGTTGTTCTATGCTAAACACTCATTTTTTCTGCTAGAGGAATTATCTTTTATCTTTTATTGCTAGTCAAAGGTTTTAGTCATCATTCTCAATTTGGAGTTGGACAACAGTACTCGGACCTATAAGTTTATTAGAGGTAGAGATGGGAGCATTGGTCTTTACCTTCTTAGTTATGTCTTCTTCTTTTTCCGATAAACAGGTTTATTCTAAATTTTCCTAAGTTATGTGGTCTTACCCTTGAAGGATTCCCTTTGGGATACTTGCTTGCTGTTTAGCCCTCGTAAGTCGATCAATGGACTATTTTATGGCTACAACTTCTCTCCTAATATTGTCAATATCTTTCAACAACTCTTTACTAACTTGTTCTTTCCCATCCAAAACAAGTGTAAACGTTTGATCGAGTACATCTACATAGATTATATCGCTTCCTCGAGCTCCACAGCTCAGCATTTGGAACTCGGTAAGCGTCAACTGGGATATGCAGATCTCCATCAATATTATGCTTGTCAACCCACAATATCACTATCCTAATTAGTCCAGAATATATCAGTTTGGTGCTTCTCTGTTTAGCTCAAGCAGAGAGTTATAGACAATGTTCTGCTTGCCTTTGCCCATTCTCAGGCTCCTTGGTAGACGTAGTATTTTAATGGATTTCGTGGTATTTTCACGTTTTGAAATTCGAATAAGCATAGTGTACTTCTGCTGTGCAAGTCCGTGCATCTTGGCTGCATATGGTTTAACTAAAATTTTATTATGTGGCTTGAAGACCAGCAGTTTTTATTCCACGTTTTCTTGCTGTGCTCTTCTACTTTAACTTGGAACTTCAGCTTACCATGCTGTTCAAAAATGCAGACTTGTGGGAAAGTTAATTAATTTTCGGATCTCAGTTAGAAAGAGATTCTTCATTATTCTTTTTTTTTCATTTCATCATATTATTGTGGTCAAGAAAAATTGTTTGAAACTTTTTGGTCTACTAGTAGACAAAGTTAACGTTTATCTTCATTTAAATTGAGGTGGCCTTTTGGAATCCTTCTTCATTTGTTTCTCTTGGTGCTACATTGATGCAAAGCAAAGTATATAGCTTACTGTGTTTTCCTTCTTGAAGACCCTAGTTTCTTTCATCAAAATCGCTTTTGTGCGAACTTCTTTTTCAATTTTGTACCAAGTTTTTTATGTTATTAGAAAGACAGATCTAACAACATCAGATTTAAGAGTGAGTGGAAACGTTTTTGTAAATGACTTTCTTGCATAGATTTATGCCGAAGATGTAGTTCAAATGATGGTAAAGAGGCAGGAAGGCAAATTTATGGTGATTTTGCACATGAAATTGGTTTTCTCAAATAATATTCAAGATAAGATTGTTAATAATTTGATCTCTAGCCAAAGTCTAGTCTACTCTGTCTTGATTGAATTGAAGATTTTTTTATTCAATCTCAATTTGGTCCAAACTTTAGATAAAAAGGATTTAAGCCACAATAAGCTCCACTCATTTGTTATTGATTTTTTGTTTGATGTGCATTAATTTTGACTTTTGATTAATTTTTATTTTCCAATCACATTTTAAATTATAAACAAGTTTATGGATGATTATACATTTAATCATGTTGAATGTACTACCTTGTGCTACTATAATTCAATAATTTTTTTTCTTTATATGTCTATATATATATTTAAATTGATCAATTCATAAATATATTTATAGATACATATTTACAACAATCTGGTTTTGAACTAGTTCAGCTTGAGACAGACTTGGTTCATAATCAACTTGTAGTATTTCGATTCAATTTGAGCTGGACTCATAAATAACTCATTTCATTTCAATTCAAGTGGACTCATACTTAAATCCAATTTGATTTGCAAGTAATCTCCAATGTTTGATCTAACTAAACAACCTTAATTCTTAAAATGGACCCATGTAGTGCGTGCACAATAGTTAAGAGTATTTTTTATCTTCATTTTTCAATACATGTGGAAAGCTTGTCCTTGTTAAGCACATATAATTGGAGATAAGTTCCATTTTTTAAAAATAGATTCAACTACTATTTAAAGTTGAATTGATTTTGGTGTTAAATAAAGAAACAAGTTAAAACCTAGTTACGCATGCTTATGGACATAAGATTTACTGTGCTTAATCATTATTTCTTGTGGAGTTTCTTTGATACGAAGGTCCTGCCTCACAGGTCAATTTAAAATTTGAAGACTACTAACAATATGCTTGCAATGTTGTACACTAACATGCAGATCTTATTTGGTTATTCAATTCAAGAATATAATCCATAGGGTTTTAACAATCCGATGACGGTTCTATCTATACTAGAAATTGGATTGAAATTATTCAATACGATGTCGTTCTAAACCAATTTTGGAGGAGTGGACTTTGATTTGAACTTGGCATAGCTTATTGCATATCCATTTGAGACTGATCAAAGTCAGAGTTGATTTAAACTTCGAATAATTTTTTTTCTTTCAATGAAATTTTTAAACATTGCTACTATAATAACGACTGCTCATTCAATTATATCAGCAATTGACTTTAAACATTTTGATTTGAGTGGAGCATCTTTTTGTTAGTTCCATTCAAACCCAATTCAAACTAAAATCCGGTCTGAGCTTCAAACAAACTTAATGCCATCGAAACAACCTTAATTGAATTCATTTACCTTAGCGATAAAGATCTTGGCACTTAATTAATTTGTTTGAACCTGTCTTTTGCCTTTGGCAGGGATGACGAGCATATGCGGTGTTGAGTTCGAGCTGTTAATAAGGTTCCTCTCGATGACTTACTTGTTCATTACTACTTATATTGCTTATATAAGGGCCTATCTTGTGAATATAAACACTGTAAATGCATGTTAATGCTTAAAAACCTGTGCTTTAGAAATCCTGAATACTTAGAGTGCATCCACTGAGCAGTTGTTGTAACTATTAAGTGGTTTAAATCTCCCTTCAATAAATCAGTAGCTGTGGAGTGAATTTTCTGATAGGTAAACCTAAGTAAAAAATATATCTTGTCTAAGGACCAATAGATCGAATAGAACCCAAGGTGATGGCTGACAAGAGAAAAGACCCAACTGATCAAGAATCTCTAAATTAAGCAATCGATTCGATTGAAGTTCCTAACAATCGTAATTAAATTTTGATGCTTTAGAAAGAGTTTAAAGAGGAGGTGTTATAATGGTTTTGAATATTTTTGTGTATGAAAAAACTGAATTAATATTTTGTTTTGTTTGAAAGATATGAAAATTAGGAGGAAAAACACCTTTTCTAATAATAAAAAGAATACTGCATCAGAACCCATCTTTGGATTCCATCATTTTGCCAATCCTGTGCCAGAAGAAATCATTAATGTCCATAGACAATACGGCAGCAAGGTTAAATTATCTGCTGCTCACTATTACAGCTGTTTCAGTAGTTTCATATTAATTGAAAGATGGATGGGACATTACTTTATGCATAGCCTGCTATAGAGCAAACTTTTGAGTAGGAATAAGGTTTCTCAAGTGTGCGTGTGATAAATGAGTCATCATGGGACAAAATAATATACATATACTGTGCTTTTTTAAATATTATAATTTTTTAAGTTTCTTTATTATCAGTAAAATATCTTTTAATCTCCAAATTAAGTGGTTAATTTGTGATGATTCTAACATATCTCATAAATGACTTCGATAATATATTTGTTTTATTGTATGATATAGAAAACTTCAAGTATGTTTTTGGAATCTTTTTTTTATGATTTTTGTCTCTAAATTTTCTCAAAATTAGCTTTGGAATTAGATCAATATGTTATGTTTGCAATCATCTTGACAATTGAACTTATTATGCATCATTCTATCTTATTTAAATGAAGTAAAAGAAGTCACACAAGCATAAACATCTTAGCACTTTTTTTGTCATGAGGAGTATGAGATAATTTGAAGTTAAAACAAAAGATTGCAAAACAATGAATATATGATAAAAAAAATGGCATTTGGATGATCATGAACATTCTCTTAGTAGATGTTGGGAAGAATAACCAAGGAGTACCCCTAAGCCATGCCTTATCAAATGAAGAATCTAGGAAAGCACAAGCATAATCTTTGAGTAGCTCTTTTCTTCCCCATTGACACAAGATGTACTCAATAATGCAAGTGGCAACCGCAATTAAGTAGCTACTCTATGGTCTTTAATGAATTGATCTCTAAGAAGATATTCTATGGTCTATAATGGGATGTGGGGATTTTAGGCTTTCAAGCTAAGATGTATATGTTGATGGTTGATAGGAGTATAAGCAAGGGCATCGATGATTTACAGTGTTAACGTGTTTTGATTTTGGGTCTTTGCATTTCTATTCCAACATATCTTATAGAAAGCAGTCACAAACATGATGACAAACTAAAAGACACATTTATTAGATGATTTTTTTCTCACAGATGTTAAGAAGGTAAAAAAGGGATGAAGAAACTACAAATGATGAGAGAGTCAAGGATTCATACACTACAAAGGCCTTTGATATTCTCCTAAGGTATGCTCCAAAGATTCATCAACAAGAGAACTACAAAGGTGCATAGTGTTTTGTGAAACATTATGATGCTTCAATTAGAGAGTAATAGGCATAGCCTCATTACACACTTGTTGAAGGAATGTGCAAACCTTTGGCTAAGCCTTGATCTTCCAACATGAATTCCAATCCCTTAATCCTCAATAATGAGGGTAGTACACAAGGTAAAGGTTCCTAATTCCTTGTCATACCACTCTTTAAGACGATGAATACTTAAACCTTACAGATTTTTTTGGCTTGCACAACTTTTTCCAAACAAAAAATGAATGGACAAAAAGGTTCCCACTCCCCAAGAAACCTCACACAATGAATCACAAACATTGGAGTAAATAGGTAAGAAAGTGAGAGCACTATCAATCAAGGTTATAAGATATATTAAGGAAAGAATATCAATTCCCATTTTAGTAATTCTTATCCTTACAGTCTTCAAGAGAAAATTAAAATCAACAAAGATAAGCTACCTACCCTTAGAATAATGAGACGCTCAAGTATTTGGCTTGCTTTCTTTACTGGTAGCAAGTTTACTTACCTACATCTTCTTATGCTTGAGAACCATCTACATACTAAAGAATATGCACAACTTAGACTTGTTAATATTTTGGCTTGAGATAGCAAAGTAATAATTTAAAATAAAAATGAGTTCACACTACTAAATAAGACTATGGGTTGAAAAGAAGAATATAATCTACAAAATGGTATATGCAAAATGGTAGAAGTAGATAAAGTAATAAGAACATTCTCAAGTGCTTGACTCCATCCTTTAGTGAATCATAACTAAGAAAATCTCAAAGCAAGAGCTAAAGAGATACATATAGAGGGGGTAGACCTTTCAAGGCCCCCAAGCAATATGATTGTTACAAACCCATTGCCCCAAATCAAGAAGCAAGGCTTAGACATACACTTACTAAACCAAATTCAAATATCTGGGAAGCTGAAGCATATAAGAATGTAGAAAGAGAAAAAACTATCTCACCTTATTATAAGGGTTGCTCTACAACGACCTTGAGAGCCATCAGATTAGGAGGAGGAAGAATAGCCTAGCTTTTGAAGAGTTGTTAGCCCATAATACAATTATTAGATATTCTCCACCCATAAATGAAAGCACCTTACCCTTATGTAACCAAAGAGTTATCGCACCCTTTTAATTGATAAATAAGAATATTGGTAATGATCTTACTAATTGTAACATATTAGAAATGTGGAAACATATTTAAATAAATATTGTAAAAATTTTAAATTATCAAATAATTAAATTAATGAAAATAGTGATGTTAATGTTGAATGGTGATCCTAAGTTGGTAGTTTTTGATACATCCAAAATATTAAAAAAAATTGGGTTCATAGTTATTTTTAATTATTTCAAATTTTGGAGATTTTTTTATAAATTATTTTATAATTTACAAAATAATAATATATGATTTAAAATAAGTTACAACACCTCAAAAAAGAAAAATAAATTGAAAAATAAGTTATGTGAATTATTTGTAATCCAATGATATCAAATTGGTGAAAATTAGAATTTTATAAGTATTAAAATGAAGGGTTAAAGAATTATAAGGAAATATTTATAAGCTTAAAAATGTTTTAAAAATTGATAAAAAAATTAAATATATTAAAATATATGGAAATTTATCAAGACATTAAGTTTAAAAGAATAAATTTAGTAAAATTATTTTGACAAAAAAAGATGTGTAATAACTAAGGAATTAAAAACTAATGTAGATTTAAGGAAAATTTTTAAATAATACTTATAACAACTTTTGAGTCTAAAACATTATTAAAAATACTAAATACTTTTAAAAATAGATACAATTTGGTTGATGAGTAGAGTTTGTCAAGATGAATTATACAAAAATAGCTGATGAATTGTTAAAAATCAAATTAATTTAAAATATATGAATATTAAGTTTCTTTAGGTTTGATTAATATTAATTTTAATTTTCTAAATAGTTTAAATTCTAAAACCTAAATGAATGACAAAAGATTCTAAGAGACAATGAGCTCAATCGATGAGGAATAGCCAAAGGCAAGAAGGTGAAGAGGCATTTATATGAATTCTTCAAAAAGATAGTCGTTTGGAAGGAGTAGGAATGTTGAGAAGAGTAAAAAGAGTCAAATGCATATAAAGGGAATTGGTAATGATCGTGCGGGAGTTTTAGAATAAATTGGAAAAGATTAATAGTGACTTAGAGCTTAGAGAGAGAGGAGAGAGAAGGGAAAGAAGGGAGGCAACTTGGCAAGTGAAATCAAAAGGAATTCTAGTGCAGCCAAGTCAAGAAACTAGGGAAAAGCATTATAGTAGGCATTGTAGCATACAAATATTATTTAAAAGGGCAAAAAGATTACAGAGAAGTGAAAACAACACACAATTTGAGATCTTATCTAAGACGACCACCACAAATGGAATTAAGGTAAACAAGTTTTGTACCATAAGTGTATTTGTTTGATGTACAACCAAAGTGATAGTTTATAGGTTGCTTAAGAAAGGTTTTGTATTGCATATTAATTTAAGATGATTATTTTTGTTTATAATGATATAAAATATAATATTTGATAGAACATGTAGATGCTAATAGTTTCCTATAATATACTTTTAAGAACAAATGCATATGTGATTTAGAGAAAGGAAACTATAGTTTAATAAATTGGTTATTTAATTGAATCAAAAAAGAAATTGGAAAAGTGATATTAAGAACAAAAGTTTGTAAACATAAGGGTAGACATAATTTTGAAAAGTTAACCAACAATGATTGTTACAAGAGACTAATTTGTTATCCTGAATCATATTTTCAAAAGTAGGTTACTTGTTATCTTGAATAACGTGTTTAGAAATAAAAACCATAATTCAAAGTAATATTTCTCTGAAAGTAGTGCCAAAAGAGTTATCGTTAAGGTTATGTAGAATAATATGTTTCGAATATGTTCTATTTAAGAAATATGAACAAGGCTTATACTTTGCACCAACTAAAAATAGAAAATGAAATAAAAAAACAAACATATGAAAAAGAGTTAAAAATTTTATTGATTTTTTAAAAGAGAAGGATGATTTTCTTAAATGAATTTAAAGTAAAAGATAACACATCTTATATTATTTATCACATATTAATCTTATGCTTATTATATGATATAGACCAAAATGTTATAGGACTCAATAATTGATTTAATATTAATGTTTCATTATTTTGTTATTAAGTAATGATAATTGACTCAGTCTATTTTATGACTTAACATATAATATTAAAATGAGATAACTATTTATTTATTTAGTTAGTGTGATTCTCTTAACGTAACTTATGAACTATTTTAGTTTGTAATTATTTATTTTTTTATTATTATGTATAACTTATTATGACAATACTTTATTTTTCACAAGTATGAATTTGTATTAATTGAGCATGACATAGAACTTGTATTAATTTTAATATTTTCATTATGATATGAGAATTGATTTTTTAAATGAAAGTAAACATTTTAATTATTACTTCTTCTATGTTTTAAATATAATTTTCAAAGTTAAGTATGAAATAGGTTTTTAAGTGATTTTTTTATTTTACTTATAGAAAAAATATTTTTAAAATCAAATAAGAGTAAAAAAATAGATGATATGACAAAACTAAAGAAAGATGAATCAGAGATGTCACATTAATGGACTTGTAAAGCCTCGTTTGGCAAAACAAGCTAGCTTTTAAGGTCCCAACATTCTTTTTGATGAGGATAACAATTATGTCCCATCAATTCTAAGACGTTTTGGTGGTTTCACAAAATGGATAATAGCTCTTAGCAGTCCTTGATAAAAAAAAATCTGATAACACTATCTATCTAAGGTGCTCGGTTTGGAGGGAGGAATTGGACTTCCAAATGAAATTTGCTCTTTGAAACTAAGGAATAAAAATTTGGTTTTTTACTTAAACAATTCTTCGAGAATGGGAAAGAAAAATTTCTTTTCATTTGACAACATGGTAGGACTTTTGATGTTAAAACAAACTTGGACATGCAAACATGATTCTCATGTACAAGAGTTAGATGGTTGAGATATAGGAGATTTATGAGAGAAAATGGAGACATTGAGGAGCATAAATATGAGGATTTGTATTATTACAAGGGTGTAAATATAAAAAATCAATGTAACAAACTAGAATTTCCAAAGCTTTGAGAAGATTGATTCCATATTTTCATCCTTGAATGAAGGTTTTTTGGTTAACGGGTTTTACTTCTTATAAACATAAGCACTTATTGTTATTTATTCTTTTAGAATTTATTAAAAACATCTAATCAAAAGTTTAATAAGTATGTAATTTGAGATATAAAAAGAGAATAAGCAAAATGATATGGGAATAGAGGATGGTCATGACCAAGATTTAATGGTTTCATCGGCATGTGCACATTCGACTTAATATTACCCTTCGTTATCATGGAGCCTTAGCTATGATGTAACTTTTTAAGAATCATGAGCTTTGACATCTAAGAAAGCATCTCAAAAAATTGAAGTGAAAACTAGTATGTGAATCTTACAAGAGGGGGGAGGGGTGAATTGTGGTCTTAAAAGTAATTTTTGTTATTTTTTAATGTATTTATTTCTTAAAAATAATTTTATGTTTATAGAAAACCTTGATTATATATATATATATTATTTTTTAATATTATTTTTTAATATGATAAAAAATGAAGATAAAAATTAAAATGAGACACTGGTATTTTTAAGTGGTTCGTCTCAAATTAGAACTTACATCTACCTCTAACCAAGGTCAAGAAATAAAATATCACTAACAAAAGGTTACGACTTAAGGTTTTTTTTACGGTTCACTTCCAATCTACTAGCTTTTGTGGGTTCAACTAAAACTTGAGCTTTTGCAAGCTCAACCTTAACTCGATTTTTTTTACAAGATCAAATTCAACTCGTGCTTTTGCAAATGTCGGACCGCCTAACCTAAGAGAAAAAGGAAAATACAGCAAGGCGAAAAAATTTCGATAAATTTGTACAACTTTCTATAGTTGTTCATTAATGGAACATGAAACAATTAGCTAAAATTCAAAAAGAGAAATGAGAATTTGAAAGATTAGACGTGCAAGACTTAGCCGAAAAGCTTTAACGATTTGAGAAGGGAAGTCATAGTTACTGCAAGTAGAATTTATGCCAGTTGAATTTACGTCAGTAGAATATGGAGCAACACATCGGTAAGATCTTAAATATTGATTCACGTTTACTAGTTATTCTATTTACAATGGTTAGGTTTAGAAAGTATAGAAAGTTATTTGAAAAGCTACAGCCAAACAACTTAAAAAAACATGTTAAAATAATTTTTCGAAAAGGCTAACGATAGCTAAATAATTAGGCATTAGGTGGGATGAACCAGAACTATTGGATTTGATCGGAGGCGATACAAAACTGTGAGATCTAATGCTGAATAAGCGAATGAGTTATAGATGGTTTGATCAAGACAGATTTATCTTGGCCATCCAATCATGTAGATGAGATTTGGATCGTTCGATTTAACAATGGTAAAGTTGGAGTTGATTCTAACTGTAAGATTCAAACATGATAATTAAGAGACGCACGATTAAAGAATAAGACATAAAGAAAGTTAACCGTTCGATGAAGTTTGACGAAATCACAACCGTCGGATGGATCAATCGGTTACAGTGGATGAAGTAGTAACTGTTCGGTCGACTCATTAAATGGATGATTGGATCTATTAAGATCACTGTTTAAAGGCAGAGGCAATCTCCATCGTGCGATCGCAAAAATTCGCGATTGCACGGTGTTGAGTGCTGTCGATTTTGGATGTGGACGGGCACATAGGATTTTAGACCCACATTATAGGAAAAGATAATAATTTAGACTTTATAATTATTCACACGGAAGTATTATGCAAAGCCAAATTGAGGTTGGTTACCCCCATGTGTGCTCCGGAATTCATACTTTAGGCGTATCCATAACATACAGGTTTATACGGGTTAACTCATACATATAAGTTTGAGTGCTTCCTGGCTCGATCCAATGCCTTATCCCATCTGGTTTAAGATTCTTTGTCATTTAGAACGGGCTCGACCCAATTTTCTTGACCCGACGCTTGCGAGTGATTGCCCGGTCAGTAGCTCGAGAGCTTTGGACTTGGGCTCAAGTTGGGATGTGGTCGAAGATTTTTTATTTTAATTATTAAAAATTTAACATAATTATTTTTTAATTTAATCAAAATTTGGCAAACAAATAAACATAGAATTTAACAATGATAGAATTTAACCAAGAAAAGGGTTATGGTTTCAAAAAATTGAATCCTATTCGTTTGGTAAATCAATGAGATGATTGAGCAATTTGATACTCGAATATGGTTTGAGATTGATACAAAATGAGGGTGCCTTTAAATCAACAAGTTAACATTATATTTAAAAAAAATTATCAAAACTTGATGCACATGTTTTCAATCATTAGAACATGTTGAACACTACAAGGTACTTTGAAAACTACTAATTCACCATCTTCTAAGGTGCATGACTTATTCATTAAAAATTACATCTGATTCATACTAAACAAGCCTATGAGAATAATATGCTAAATATTTAAGGTTTGGCTCCTCAAACTAAATGGTGAGCCAACAAGAATAAATTTAGGTAGATGAATATATGTTTGATCATGTCTTAACATAAGATTAAAAAAAAAATATTCATAAGTTATGCTTATAACACAGATGAAGTGATATCACTACCTATCATGGTCAAGTGTTACACTTATATGATAGATCATCTTATGTTCATATCTATAATGCTAATAACAAATATAGTTCTCAAACATTTTTTTTACATTTTTGGAGATTTTTTAATGAATACATATCTTGGCATGAGGTTGGGATGATTATGGGAATAGTTTGGAATTATAGATTTGATGAAAGGGAAATATTGGATAAGACCATTATGTTTTAATATGTCCAAAATTTAATCTAGGAAATATTATGCAAGGTAAAGAGGTAAAACTTGAAGCTTTTAATGAGAATGAATATGAAGGAAGTTTTAACAAGATCAATATGGTAAAACTTTTATAAAGATTAATTTAGAGATAATAAGATAGGACTAGGAGGTTAAGTACTCTTAGAGGTCAATTTGAGTATGAGGATATCAAAAAGACCTAAACAAGATCAATGTGATCAATCATACATCATATTTAATTTAGAAATATTTCAAAATAGAACTCAAGGAATAAACACATTTGAAAGTCAATTGTGGTCCAACTACTTTTATGATGTTTTACCTTCTTATTTTAAAACTAGACCTTGTAACTAAACTTTTGTGCTTCATAAGAGTTGATAACTTTGCACCATCAAATGGAAAAGTAACTACACTAGTAATAAAAGACATAATGCCTTTAGCAGTAATATTACAAAATGTTAAGTATCTACAAACACTCTTAGCATAACTAAAATGCTATTATCATCAAAACCTTTATACATAAAAATAGCATTAAAGAAAATGTCAATAATAATTATTTCATCATGTTTATCTAGAATAGAACCATCCTTATTACTCTACCATTTTAGAATAGATTCTTTTAAATGTATTAATACATCATCAAGACAACATGAGCTTACCATGCAAGACAGGTTTCATCGAAACAATAATTTGAGCTTATCTATTGGATTTTTATTATATTTTCTCATTTATTTAATATTTTTAAATTTTATATTAAAAAATATTTTTTTTGTTATTTTACTTTTAAGTATAAGGTTAATTATTGTTAAATGCTTACCATGGAGAAGGGATGATGTTTTTTGCTTGGTGTTGCATATTTATTAAAATTATGATTTTTTTATCATATATGCTTGTACACCCATGGATTACAATTCAAGTTATTTTGGATAGCAATTCTAAAATCTTATTTGAGTTGTGATTTAAATTTACATCAATGATTACTGCTTTTTAGATCATGTTATAAAATTTCACCCTACCTCCTTTGTCATCAATATGATATTAGAGCCTCATCCATGATGTCCTGGTGTCAAAATCATCTACATTCATTAGCTACATTGCTTTCCTAAATTTTTTTTGTCTCTGACTATCATTTGTACCATATTATCATTTTGTTTATCATCAATTTGGCATTAAAGTCTCCAATTATGGTGTTCCAACCAACATGACAATCAGTTCTTGTCGACCACTTCCCTCAATTTCACCATCTGTGCCACATCGTCATTCCGAATGCCATTAAGCTTGTTGAAAAAAATGGACCTAACCTTGGATGGCTACTGCTTCACTAACCCCCAATTATTGTGCCTTCCTCGTAGTCTCCAATCGCAGTCGCTGCCAACTTACCAAGAGCACCTACAACAAAGCCTTAGTCATTGATCTCGAAGCCCTGTTGTAGTTCTTCTTACTATCCATGTTAGACAACATGAGCTTTCAACCCAGCTGCATCCAATGCATGCGAAGATTGCTGACTTAGATAATTAGAAACCCTAATTCCATAAACAAACAAGTCTAGGAACCAAACCGGTCTCTAAATTAAACTTCTTTCTTCCCTCTACACTGAAACCTGATTCCCCAGCCACAGTATTGGCTCGCACAGTACATGGATGTGCTCTGGGCGTTGAACCTCCCTAGCCGAATTAGATAGACCCATAAAAGTGAACCTTTTAGCTCATTTATAATTCAGTTTAGAAATAGGTTTTAGAAGTGCTTTCAATATATATTTTTTTTAATTGATTTGTAGCCAAATTTTAGAACACCACTTATGATATCACGAGTTCAATACTCAGCAATGATCACAAGGTTATTAGTTATTAGATTATTTTTTTATTGTTAATAATTTGATTGTTTTTAAATTTTTTTTGGATGTTTGTTCTCTCTTAACTTCTTATTCTATCAATAGTGGATGAGTTCTACATGAAAACCTTATGTCATCACATATAGATGATGAATTACTATATAATAATATTGATTATTTTGGATCATATCAAAATTTTCAGCAATGCTTAGTCATCCAAGATTCTGTCCTTCATTATTATCTTCTTGTTAATGTTATCAATACTCATATTATTCAAAATAATAATCTTGTAATAAAATTTCATCCATTATTTTATTCTATAATGACAATAATAACATATCTTGTGAGATCTATGAAAAATACTTCATTCCTATATGATTTGGGCAATATTCTCTTTTATATGTTTGGCATGATCTTATTTCATCTATAAAAAAAAATTATTATTATAAGCTATTATGGGATAAAGAATTGTCATGTTAAATATTAGAGGGTATAAAGAAATTTATTTTAGATGAAAACTTAGTATTAATTTGTTCTTATAAACCTATAACTCCACTCTTATATAAAATTTTTATTCCTTTACCTGAACTTGAGCCACAAACAATGTTTGAGCTTGAAAATAAGCCTAAACTTTTATTCTCATTGAGCCATAGCTCTTTTAGGAACTAACGTCTTTTTATAATATACTTAAAGCTAGTTCCTTTATTATATTTGAACCATTCACTCAATCAATTACTATAAAAGTATTGATCCAAATATTTTTTTTGTCTGCATGAAAATATTCTTATAAACTAATAGTTTTTTATCCACAAATTTTTAATTCTTTCATTCTAGATATAGATACTATTGAATTTGTATACCTTTCTCCTCTCTAACTTCCTTAATTTGTTAGTATTTTATTCAATTTTTTTTTAAATAAATTAATTTTAATTATCATATGAAGACTTATATTAATATATATGATGCTTTGAAGATATTATTATTATTATTATTCATAAATTCAAGGAGTTAGAGATGGTTACTCATGATTTGTAGTAGATCACACTAAAAAAGGCTACCAAATGAGTTATGTAGATGATGTACTTAGTTTACTTTTCTAATTGTTCTTTAAATCATATCATGTTGTCTTGATTTTCCAAAAAAACATGCAAGAATTAGTTTATAAACATCTATTTTGTGGTGTCCACTTTGTTGAAGTTATTAAATTCCTTAATTTTTAAAAACATTTTTTATAACTAAAATCATATGATACTCTTTGAAAACCAAATAATAAATAACATAAAAGAATTTAAAAAGTACAATATTATGCAAAGCTATATAAAAGCAATTGTTGTAGCAGCTTTGATATGTCATATGTGATCAACCTAATAAACACATCTATCATATGTAAGTAATAAATAGAAATCAACCTCTCTCATGCTTTCATGATATGTATTTTCATTATCTAAAAGTGTTATGGTATGTAATAGGTTGAATTAATTGAAATTAGTTTAGTGAAAAAAGTTGTATAATTAAACTATAAAGTATTATAGATTTGTGGTCAAGTCATATGCTAGTATCAAGATCATATCATAATAAAACTGATCATATGAAAAAAGCATAGTAATGAAATGTTTTGACACTGTTAGATTATCTATTTAGAATCAAACCTTTTTTAATTTTTCGTTTTTATTCATTTTAGTTTAGTTTATAGAGCAAAGTTTGAATATAGTTTTTAAACCTCCATCTTCAAACCTTTCTCTAAAGCAATATACACCATATCAACGATTCCTTAATCTCCACCTTTAGGCCTTTCTTTGGAGTAACTATGCTTTTGTTTCCATTCTAAAATCAAACCCTTGTTGTAAAATCAAACATTGATTTTTATATCTTTTCCAATTCTTTTTCATCTCCTTGTAGTAAAGTTCATTTCAAACAAATAAAATATCAATTTCTTTATCCTTTATTTCTTGTATTTTGTCTTAAGATAAAACAACTTCTTGGCATCATGTTTGTATAATGATAAAGAAAGCATACAATTGCATCACATGGCAATTTGATATATTATGTAAAGCAAATATTACCCATCTATTAAAATCAATCATTCATACTCCTTCTAACTTTAAGCCACTAAATCTCAAAGCTAATAATTTTTTCACATTTTTCACTTGATTGTACTAAATGAATCTCCTCATCTCATTCTCTTGCTTTGTTGTTTCTATATACTCTCTCTATTCTCTTTTCAGCACGACTTTTTCTCCTAATTCTCTAAAACCTCTCAATCTCAATTTTTTTTTCGTTTTATAAATTCGTTTGTATTTTTTTTTTCCACAATTTTTTTACTCCCAGAAATGCTCACATCACTTCATTAGACCCTTATCAAATGCCTTGATTTCTTATGGTTTGGTTGCTGATGATTATCATTGATTGGAGTTGTCGCCCACTCCATTTTGTATATTAGGTTTAGGAAATTTAGAATTTTAGAAAAATAAAAATAATATTAAATTATAACTTTTGCTATTTTAATATTTTTAGTATTTTTTAATTCAAATGATCTCAAAAAAACTCATTGGCAAATTTTATGTGAATATCTTTGATGAGTTATACACTTATCAAGTTTTTGTATTTTTTTTATCTTTTGATGTGTTTTATAATTTTTGTAATCAAGAAATTTTTATAATAATTATTTTATTTTATTTTATTTTTGTAATTATTCAACCCTTCATTTTATAATTATAATATCTCTTTTACACAGAGATAATTTTAATTTGAGTTTTTTTTTTGTAAGCTCTATCTCAAGGTCTTATTTTATGTGTTTTCAATTTCATTTGATTTTTTTCAATAATTTATGATGATTATCAATTCTATAGTTTAAATTATTATTTAATTATTGCTTTAAGTCTAGGCTTCATAGGAGATAAATTATCCTTGTTCTTTAGGTCAATCAAATGACCAACATTATCTTTAATAAAAGAGAAAAAAAGAAAAAACTTATAACAAAGAAACCACTACTTGAGTGATTATAAGTGTACTCTTGCCAAATATGGTTTATCAAGAAGAAAAATAAAAAAAAATATGTTGTCATACAAAATTCTAATAGTTTTGAGAAAAATATTTTGCTACACAAATTTTGAATAAGAAAAAAGTAAACCCATATTACATGATTCACTTAGGTATTTAAAATATATCTATGGATAGCAATAATACAAATTCATTATAAAAAAAACATAATTATAGAATATTAAAATATTAAAATGGTTAGAAGTATTGTGATATCTATTTAATCTTATTAATCAAATCAAGATTTAATAAACCTTTAAACTAATTAGAATTCAAATAATCTTTATAATACTCTTCATCATTTTATCTATAATAATTTCACACAAAGAACAAAATCCTATAGTTAAATTATGTTTAACAATGCCGCTCCATCACAACAAAAATTAATTATAAAAAAATTAAAAAACATTAACAAGTGCCTTTATAATTAGAAGCAAAATACTAAAGTTCAATAATCTTATGCCACTAATGCAATTAATCTTTAAAGGGTTAATTGAAAACTTTTTCAATATTTTGAATTGAAAAAAATAAAAAAAATAAATACAAAAAATCAAATCCAAACAACTATTGTAAGTAGAATTCACCAAACTTTATTTGGACACAAATCCATTTTGGAGAAACTTTGTTTTAATTAATCGTAAAAAAACTCTATATTTAATTCATCATTAAATTATGAAAATAAAAATAAAAATAAATTATCATTTAATAAATATACTTATCATTTTTATTTTATTAAAAAGAATTAGAAGACATCTTTGTATTCTAATATCATATTTTTACCTTACTAATCGCGTTATATTGTCATCCTATTGTTTTTGTATCTTATTATATTCTTAATATATGCTTTAACTAATTTTCAACAGAACAACTCTTGTAATCACTCTTTTTAGATTATTTTTTTGATGATAACTTAGGTTCTGTTTCGACATTACCTTAACAACTACTTTTTCTTAAAATATTATTTTTATTCTAATAAAATTTATTTTTTATTTTTTTCAATTTTTTTAAACACAATTTATATACAAACATGTCATCTCTTAGACATTGGATCAGCCACCAATTTAATAATATTTATATTTGTATACGAAAATACTATTCTACCCTTCACGTTAGATGAACGGCGGCGAGGCTAAACTAGTAAAAGTATCACAATAAAAGCGATTCATGCACACACTACCCGAGGCACATAAGTATGGTTCTGTTGCTCTGTTGCCAAACTGATAACCACCTCGTGATGCTCTTTCTCTTTTCCTACCTCGGCAACAGCGAAAGCAAACCGGGCCTTGGGCACATCAACGGCGTCGATTGCATCGTCATCTGTCTGGTTTCTGTGGCAAATGTTGGTTTTTTAATTTATTTTCCGCATGGACACTTAGAAATCACAGGAAAAATGCCACCTTGCTTGGGGATTCAGGGAGCTTGAATCACAGCAGTGGAGAAGAGAAGCGGAAGGCAGAGATGGGTTGCTGCCATTCGAGTCTTGAAAGCGAGGAGGTGGTCTCCCGCTACAGGGCACGGCAGCGCTACCTACGTCAGCTCTCTGAAGGACGGCAGGCCTTCGCCGCCGCTCACTCTCTCTACCTACATTTCCTCCGCTCCACCGGTGCTGCCCTTCTTCAGTTCGCCGACGAGGAATCCCGCCTACAACTCCTGCCCTCGTCGCCGCCGGCGATTCCTCCGCATACGCGGGTCCCTCTTCCGTTTCCGCCGCCACCACTAACGCCCCACATGAACCCCTGCTCGGACAAGTGGAACTTGTCGTTCACTGCCTCTCCCATCCTCCCGCCGCCTCCTCCACCTCCGCCCTCTTCCACCACCTGGGATTTCTGGAACCCTTTCGCTCCCCCCTCTTCGAATTCGCTGGCCGAGGAGTGGGAGTCAGCCACCACCATCTCGGAGATCACCACTTCTCCAGCAACCACTCCTCTACCTTCCATCGTCAACCGGTACTCCAAGGACTCGACCATCGAGGTTGCTGTGGTTTCCGTTCCGAGGGTAAAGAAGGACCTTCCCGAGATTTTCAAGGAGCTCGATGAGTATTTCCTCAAGGCATCCATGGCCGGTTCTACAGTTTCCGTTATCTTGGAAGCTCCAGGCTACGGCTCTTCTTTCATTCATGGAGTCTCAGGTACCTCGGCCACAACGTTTCTCCACTTTTTCCATTATAAATAAAAAGTAAAACTTATGTTCTGTAAACCAGGGAAAAAGTCTAATTATTGCAAGAGCTTTAACCCGTTGCTCTGGTCCTGGAGTTCCAACCCAAAAGCCTCGTCTTTCTCCAGTTTCAGGAATTATAAGGTGGAATCGAATAAAACAAGCCATTCTTGTACAGTGGAGAAGCTCTATGCTTGGGAGAAAAAGCTCTATATTGAGGTTAAGGTAAAATTTTCAATTCATTGTGTTTGGTGAAGATTAATGATAACTCAGCTTTCAAAATTCCATCTTTTCTTAATTCGATGTTTGCACATGGTTGCTGGCCACTACTTGCTTTTGACCCTACCCCAGCACTCTGTTACTTCATTTATTGCTTTGCAATGCAAGATCCACTTTCAGCTATATATTCTATAGTGGTCCCGTTAACTTGGATAATTGATGGGAAAGACACCTGTATAGTTTGCTGGTTGGAACGCTTTGCTTATTAAAATAGATTTGTGCTGTCTTTTATTACAGAGTTGTGAGAAAGCAAAGGAGGAGAAGGACAGGAGGCTGAGCTTGTTGAGGAGGCAAGAAGCGAAGGGTATAGACTACTTTAAGATCCAGAAGAACAAGAGGGAGATTGAGAGACTTGAATCCAAGCTGGTGGTTTCTTGTCAAGCCATTGAGGCCACCTCCTCTGAAATTGTTAGGCTCAGGGATTCTGAGCTTTTCCCTCAGCTCCTCGAACTTGTTAATGGGTAAGATCTACCTCCCTCCCCACTTCTCTCTCTATCTCTCTCTCTCTCTCTCTCTCTGCCCCTACCTTATGCATATGCTTCGCGGGTAGCTCATATACTTTTCAGGTAACCAGGCTTTGTTTACTAATCGAATTTAATGAATACTTATCATCTTTTCCCAACGATAATAGCTCACTTCGTGAGGAAAAATTTTAAAAAGTATATTTTGTTTAATAGATATGGTAAATTATATAAATTTGGAAATTATTTGTGAGAAGGAAACTCTTTTAGCCTTTTGGCCCATATGATGGGCAGAAATGTCCTACGACGCTAACTAGCGATGCAGTCTAGTGGTCATATTAAAAAATATCGTTCTGATTTTGGGCATACATCCCAACCATTTGGCTATGAGGTGTCTGATCCCTCACCTCCATTTTTACACTGGTGCTCATGAGCTCGCTCAAGCGCCTTTCCATCCATTACCATGCCATTCTTGTACCTTTCAGTGTTGCTTCTGAGATGGTGTTGGTTGCTGTCTTAGGTAGCGATACATTGGCAGTGTCATGAATACCCCAGGTTGGAAACATTCAACATAGACATGGACAGATGCAATTGATGGTGTGCTGAATAAAATTAACATTTTATGGTTTGTATCCAATCATGTCAAGGGTCATCAACCTCGATGCTTGAAATAGTTTGTAGGCATCTGAGATGGTGAATGTCATGATGGTTTTATTGTAGTTGGTGGCATTGTCACATATTCCAACTGGTAATCTAAAAAATCTGTAGTTAGTAAACAATTGCAACAAAACTCAAGTACTACACAAGGTGTAATTCAGGCTGGAATCCTCTTCTTTAGAGGAAGATGATAATACTGTAGAGAAATGTACAGTTGAGAGTGTGGGAGAAGTTGATGGTTTTGTAAATGACATTATATCGTTAAATAGGGAATGTAATTGTTTATGTCCTTTCTTGTGATGCATGGTTTAAATGATGACCATGAATTCATCAAGCATGCCACATACTTGAACCACCACTTAGGCTCTTGTTATCGTAAAAATTTTTAAGATTACCATGATGGAGCATGTAGCAATTGTAATGCTCCATTAGCGAACTTTTCCATCTCAAATAACATGCATGAAATCAATTACTCAAACAAGGCTCGCTTGAGTCTTGTACATGCATAACACAAAAATGTGGTTTCAATGTAATTGGAATCTTCGTTTCATTAAGTTGAAATGGTTGGTTGGAGTGTGGAATATGTCTTGGTGTTGATAACACATTGCATTTCCATCATCTAAGGAGATCATTGATGAAGGCAGCCCTAATCAATAAATTGGGATGGTGCAATGCTCTCAGTGAGGGCAACCATGACCTAGAAAAGCTTGGGAAACCTAGATCATTGTGTCATTGTATCATTGAAGGCACTTATAAAGAGAATCTATTTTCTTCTATTGTACTAAGAACAAGCCAATACCTTGGTATCCAAGCAATGAATGTTAGGACAAAAGCTTGTTGGAGATTGTTGAAGTTATGAATTGGGCCTTCTAGCAACCTGTAGATCCTTTTGAAGGTAGAAATTTTGTAAAAGCTGATAAATGTTTTGCATCTTAGCATATGGTATGTTGATCAAATTGTGATGACAGTTTCATATCCTTGGAGGAAGATGTTGTGATCCATGTGCCCGTGTTTTTGATACCAAAATGCATTGTTGAGAAAAATTGTGATATGATAGTGGTATATGGTTGGCCCTAGTCAATGAGCTTAAACTTTAAATGAATACGTTTTAGTCATCAATGTGTCTAGCCAAATTAGGGTCCTCTTCTACTCATGCTCCTTTGATTGAGTTAATAAACATTAATGTCATATCTTCATATATGATTATATGATTGGTATTTCTAGATATAGTTGTCTTAAATGCTGCTTAATTAAATGAATTGCCAGTTTTGGTTTCTTAGTCAAGTTTGCTGTGCAGAATTTTGCAAATATATCACTCCTATTCTCAACTCATCTATCATAATGCATATGAATGAGATGATAGTTACATTGATATCTACAAACTCGAGAGATTTTACTAATCGTGACACAGAGGTGTGCTTTGGCTAAGATATAAAAATAAGTTTCTCCTTCTAATCTCCTTTGAAGGATGTACAAAGATGTTAATTTTTCGTCTTACCTTGGTTTAGCCATCAATTATATTGTCCTCTAGTTGTTTGGATAAGGATCTTGCTTGTTAAAAGGAATTAGATCAACTTATTGGTCTAAGCTAGACCCAATATAACATTACGTCAATAATAATAATTATGAAGTTTAAGTGTAAATCTATGAGCAAGAATTAATATATATTTAAAATCAAACACTATATCTATTTTGTAATGTGAGACTAATCTAACTCACTTTTTGTTAACAATCTTCTCTTCGAGTTGGATTTTCATCAATATTGTTCATTTTTTTTTATTATGGAACTTTTGATTAACAAAGTTGAGTGTCATATTGAACATAAAAAATGCTAATATGCTGCATAACTTTTTTCATGCTATATGTGAATTATACTCTAATATCTATCGTTGATAATTAAACAAATGGTGCTATGTTTAGTCCATTAGATTCATGAAAGCTTATTAACACTTCAAGTGTTATGTACATTAAGAACTATTCAATCACATTGAGCATCATATTAGTTCACCAAAACTATGGTCAACCATAATAGAGAGACCCGTTAGAGCCACAAACCTTGTGAGTTATTTTTATCCAAACTAAATTTATTATTAAACCTATCTTGATATCTCTTATTATGAGGCTTGGATATTATTGATGTTGAACTTTTGGTTAATATATCATTTGTTTGATTGTAATAAAATCATTATATTGTTTTATTAATGTTTTTATTTAGGTATTTCAGAACATACAAAGAAACACAAAGCTTAAGATTATTTGGAGAAAAACCTTATGGAGTCTCTTCATTTTTGTATTAGTATGTTAAACATAAAATAATATATTTAAGGTATTAGGATTATGGTAAAGTTTTTGAATAAGTGTATTAAAGATTTTTCAAATCATTCATATACTCATCTAGTTAAGCTTAAGACATGTATTTTATCTAGTTTTTTTTAACATATAAATATTTTGAAAAAAGATTAAAACTATGGGTTTCCTTAAAAAAAATATGTTCAATAAATTGAGAATGTAAAACCTTGAGTTTGAGCAAGAAAGATCTTATCATATAATTTAGTGCACATATTGTATGGTACGATTAGTTTATATTTGGATGTATGAAAGGGTGATAACATGATACAATTGAGTATTGTCAGGAGTTCCCCCTCATCGTGCAATATAGTTCCATTATTGTACAATACGATTGTTTTTGCATTTCTAACTTAGACTATGAGAAAGGCCTAAGTAAAAGTATAAATACATTTGTATGACAATTATATTTATTGTATAGTATGAATTTTACGGAATAAAGATGCATTTAATACAACTAAACATGAGCACTTCATATTGTGCAATATTATTTATTGTACAATATAATCAAATCAATAAGATTAGGCAATTTAATCACAATCGTTTTCTATAGGATGATGTTATTATACTGTACGGTTTGATACCTTGAGTGATTAGGTCGTTTATATATATCGTATAGTATAATCATTGGATCGAATTGTAAGATCAATATAGAACATGTGAATAATTATTAGTTTGATTGAATTTTGAAAAATTTTAATATAGCCATTGGGGTCCAAACATAATGAATAAATTGATGATCAATTGCATCTCTTTGGGAAGAAATTATACTTAAAGATTATCTACACATTAAGAGATTAAGAGAAAAGCAAAGCTAGAGTTGTAAGTTTTATTCTTCATTATTTCTTAGTCTCTATTATATGAGGCTAAGTTGCAAATCAATCTTGCATTGTTTTAATTTTAAGTTAGTGTCTCTTGATATTTATATTGAGTTATCATATATTGTTTTTTAAGCTGTTTTTATTGGTTCTTTGTCTTATTAATTGGACGTTATATTTGATCTTTTCCTTTTCCTTTTGGTTGTTGTTTTAAGGTCTTTAGTTTGGTGATTTGGAGGGTCATTTGGTCTAATGTTATAGTCTTTTAGCTCTATGTTTTTATAGTCTTTTAGCCCAAAATTTGTACAATCTTTTGGTTCGATGTGGAGTTTTATCTGCCCACTTTTGAGAAAGAAATTTTAGACTAACCTTTTAATCGAGAGTGTATATAAAAATGGTGTTAGATCGAAACATTAAAAAATCTATTGTCATTATTTTATTTCTCTCTATTTAAAGATTTTTATAATTAACAAGTTTCTAAAATAAATTTATAAACACAATTAAAAAATTCTAAAAAACTTTCATTATTCTAATTGATATCGTTGAACTTGTAATTTTCATAATTTATCCTCATATTGTATGGAGATCATGCTCTCACTTTTCTAACAAATGACATATTTCAAAATTAGGTTAAGACCTTGATGACCCCAAAACATAAGTTTATAAGCTATAAGGAAGGTCTACTTAATTATACATGAATCCGAGAACACTAAATGTAATTTTTTCCCATCACATTGCAGGAGTTGAGATTGCTTACTTCTTTGAAATTAGTTGACATCGATTATTTCTTTGACAGTTAAAATTACAATTTTTATGTGATTGAAATAATTGAACACCACGTATGCTGCCAATTTTTAGTAACTCCCAAGAGTTTAATGTATAGTAGAAGATAAGTTTCTATCTATCATTCACAATAGTAAACATAACACTACTTACATTCATCACCCATTTTGCTTAACTACATGCCTTTTTGTGCACTATATTGATATGTAGGCCAATACTTGTACAAAACATCGTAATGCTGTTACCATTCATTCTTTAGCTCCATGGAAATGCAGCTTGGTGAGCATGTGGAGTGTTATGTATGAATGCCATCATTTCCAGACTCAAATCATCCGACAACTCGAGCATATCAAGAGACCTTCAAGCACTGTTCCGACATCCAGCCTCCTTCGACAGGCCACCCAACAACTGGAGGATGAAGTCGGATACTGGTACTCCGCCTTCTGCAATCTCCTGAAGTCCCAGAGAGACTACGTACATGCAGTGGCTGGTTGGCTTCGCCTCTCCCTCTTCCATTGCGAACACACCAAGCTCGAAAGAACTCGACCGAACTCCGAAATATACAACCTATGCGAGGAGTGGCAATTGGCGCTTGATAAACTTCCCCACAAGGTCGCCTCCGATGGGATCAAAAGCCTCTTGACCATGATTCATGCTGTGGTCGTGCAGCAGACCGATGAGCAGAGGCAGCAAAAAAGATTGAATGATACATCGAAACAGCTGAAGAGGAGGTCGAAAGAGCTCAGATCGTTGCAATGCAGGTATGGTCCATACTCAGCTGAAGGCACTGGGGACAGTGCAGGTAGAGCACCAGTTATGGAGAAGAAAGCAGAGGTGGATGCTTTGAGGAAAAGGGTAGAAGAGGAGAAGAACAAGTATGAGAAGAGCTCAGGAAGCACAAGGGTAATGACTATGAACAACTTGCAGACAGGATTTCCCAGTGTTTTTGAGGCAATGGCTGGGTTTTCTTGTGTGTGCATGCAAGCATTTGGTTCAGTTTGTGGGCATCAAAAGAGCTCAGGCCTTGCCCTGGACTTCAATAGGATTCTTGGATGAGAGGAAGCTCCATGAAAGGGGTATTTGTTGTAGATAAGCTGTATGTATAATTTTTGTCTTGCAAGCATTTTTAGTTTTTGTCTGCAATGTTTTTGGCATGGGTACAAGACATTTATTTTCATAAAAATACCATGTTTGATCTAATAAGTGAAGTTAACATCTTTATATGCATGAATTTTGATTTTTGTTATTTTGAGTATTATAATTAGCTTAGGATAAATCATTTGCGTTGTGATTGAGGTAAATCATTTGAGATTAACTTAACATGTTTATGTTAAATCTATAAAGATAAATTATGTTAGTTTTGATCAAACTAATAATTATAACAGAGTTGGGGTTGTTCATAACGAAGAAATTGGTCGTTGAGAGATGTTAGAGTTGGTGATGATGTGGCCATTAATGGTAGAAGAGATGGCCAGTAACTAGTCTTTGACGATGGGTGCTTGAAGGGATGTTAAGCATCTATCTCAATGGTTCAAAGTGCCTTCAAATATATTTCTTGTATGAACAGCTAAGATAGTTGTGTGAACTCAATTGTCCATCTGAGTAATGATAACATATCATGCCATTTACCATAATAACTCTATCAAAATAAAGCAATTTAATAACTAAAAATGTGATTTTCAGATATTTGATATCTAAAAAAATTAAGATGCTAATAAATATGTATTAATCATAAAATATATAGTCTAATCATGATACAAAATTGAAAAATGAAATACTTGAAAAATATTAAAACATAACAATTTTGTTCTCTAAATATTGGAGAGTGAAAAAAATTGTTTGAACTAATATCCAAATGCAATCCAAATAGGTTAAATAGTTTTGACTCCTTACTTTTCAACTCACTTTTAAGATCTTTTGTTTTTTTTAACAAAAGAGCAATGCCCAATTTATAATGTCTCATGAGATTATATCTACTTCTCTTTTCTCTAATTGGGTTTCTTATGAGAGCGTAGTATGTACAAAAATCTCAAATGTTGTTATATAGATTAGATAATAGAGGATTGTCATTCCAAGTAGCATGAATACAAAACAAATGAAAAATACTATAGAAAATTTTGAGAAAAGTTTTATTTCTTATATTTGTTTAAAAAAAAGAAAGAACTATGATGATATTTTGTGTGCTTTTCATTTTTGAAAAAAGGGAACTACTCTGTCATACTTTATCTCTAACTTAGTCACATTACTTCCATACATCAAGCATTGAATCGTTTATAATAAAATCTATTATTAATAATTAAGTCATCATGTTATCATACTAATATACTAAAGCAAATAATCGTGGTTTCTTAACATGTAAGTATAATGTGAACTTAGATATGCTCTTAAATCTTTGACATTAAATAAGGTAGTCAAATCAAGTGTTAAGTTTTTTGTTTGTGTTTTCACACTTTTGTATTTTGTATTTATGAGTGAATCCATTGCATATTTAGATTAGGGTCAACTATTTCTCAGCACATATTGTCAATTTAAATACTCCCCTTTGTAATTAATGCCTTTCTCCTAAAATCATAACATTTGGTTCTTGCCATTTTTTATCAACACAATTAAATATTAATTATACAATTATAATAATACGAATCATAAGTGATAAATAAATCTACAAAACTTAAACACCATTATAGATACAATTAAGATTATTAGAATCATGAAACAAAGTTACAAAAACAATAATCACGATATCACATTTCAAGCAATTATCACTATATCTATAAAATACATAAAAAAGATGAGTTCAAGTTGTAAAAAAATTGTTTTTTTTTAGATTAATTATATGTTATATTGCTTTAATTAAAGAGCTTCCAATGTCCACATACTCAAGAAGGAGATTTAAAAAAAGGTTAAAAAGATTTAAATGAAAATTATATAACTAAAAATGAAGTTTTAGTTAAAAGTGTTTGTTAAAAATAAAGCTTTAAAAGGAAAATTTTTAAAATAAAGTTTGAAAAATTACTATATATCAAATATGACATATATTAGGTTCAAAATTACTTTTAAATAAAATGATTTCAAATTTCAAGTACTCTTCACATATATATGCTTTGCTATTATGCTTTTTCCCTCATAGATTAAAAGAAAGACATAAGAAGACTCCATATTTTACATTTACTTGAAATATAGGATTCTCAATTTCTCCACTTTGATCAAGTTTCTTATATTAAAGTTTATGGGATGTGAGGAAGACTTAAAACAAACAATGGTGATCAAAAGGATCAATAGTTCACGAAGGAGAGAATATAAACCTTCGTCCATGATTTGTGCTTTTGTGAAGAAAAAAGTTGTCCATTATATTCTATGAAGGCTTCATCCATTTGTTAAAAGCTCAAAAACCCTATGGCCACCCTTTGCAAGAAGAGGCCTAGCAACCCCAAGAAATCTATGTGCATGTGTGTTACCTTTGTCCCAATGTTTCTCTCATGCATCACATAAATTTAGTAGTATATGAATTACATATATAGTAAAATTTTATTTTAATTCATTTCATGCATTTCAAGTCATGCAAATAAATAACATTTCATTTTTTTTAAAGAAACTTGTTAAAAATAGAAATAAAAAATTTTAACATACAAAAGTTACAAATCATCACTAACAATATATGACTGTCATATGTTTTACTCTATCTTATTATATTATTGTTTCATTACATTAGAATAAATTCATGTATTTGCATACTTATTAATACTATAACCTCCCTTTATATTATTTCCTGTGTGTTCTATGATGTGTACCATTTGTGCTTGTAAATGTTAGTAAATATATGTTGAGGTAATATAAAAAAAATTTAATGGACTAAATAACAATATAAAAAATGAAATTAAAATAAAATATATGATATATAAAGTAGGTACATAGATAACAATAACAACTAATAATTATGTTTTATAACATTAACATTTCTTACACAATTTATTAGCCATATTATCATGTAGCATTAGCACTACTTAACCCATATCACATCTTGTCATAGAATCACCATAACATTAAATCATATATACCTTATTATGACACCATCATCACTTAAAGCTCCCATCTACCTTCTTGTGGCATCATCAGTACACAAGTTTGATGCCATTAAGACTATTATCTCACATCATCATGACATTTGCACCACTTAAGATTATGACTCACTTCATCATGGAATCGTCAACACTCAAGATAATATTTTAACTTTTCATGGCATCATCATCACTCCAGGTTATAACCTCATCTCATTATGGCATTAACGTCATGCAAATCACACTTCATTGTATTATCATGGCATCATTATCACAAAACATAACATTTCACCTCATTATGGCATCATCACAACTCAAGAATACATTTCACCTCTTCATTATCAATCAAGGTTATATTGCTTATCACACTCTTTTAACTTAATATAAAAGTTTTATCCATATAACTTGCAATATAAATAATCTTCAGAGCATAACATATGAAATAATATTCAAACCAATGATTCAAAATTCCATTATGTTACATGCATATAATATTTATGTAAAATTTTTATCTAATTATCAATGATTAAAGTGCTCTATTCCATTTTCTTGATCTCTTTCTTGTCATACAATTTCACATATAACTTACATTATATTCATATTTACTTATACTTCAAATATTCTCCTATATTGATACTTGTAACCCAAATCCTAGCACTTTGTCAAACCATCCAGGCATCTTACATAAGACTTTTAGATCTTATCAAATGAGTGTCAAATGTTTGATGTGAAATGTGGTTCAATAAGAGCAAGGTGAATTACTAGAATTAAAAATTTAGTTTTTTGAAAATATTTTAATTTCTATTATGATAATAAAATTTTGAAAAATTATGAGAAAATAAGGTACAAAAATTTAAATATGTACACAAATGATTTTTAGGTGGTTCAATTTAAAATCAAGCTTACGTCCACCCTTGACAAAATCAGGCTGAAAAGAAACAATATAAGTCTTTCATTAAAAGATATGTAAGCTAAACTTTTACAACAAAATAAAAATAAGCTACATTAGCCTTACAATAAAATTAAATTGGTTAAAAGAGAAAAGAAGACAATGATAAAAATCTTTATAAATAAATTCTTATGCTTAACAAAATACTTAACTAGGCATAATTAATTTAATTTAACCATTTAGAAAATGAGAAAAATAAAAACTTAATTGATTGGAAGATGAATTAAGAAGTTTGTAATTTATTAAAGAAGGGTACTACAGCATAAGAAGGCAACGATTAGCAATAGCTACAACTTGCTTCAAGGTTGTGACTTGAGATTTTTTTTTTGGAATTTTGTAAAAGTTATCATCAATCAATTTTGTTAAAATATTCTCTTATTTATAGACATTTTTTAACGTCTAAAAACACTTACCAAACACACAATTTAGTCATTACATTTCTACTTTTGTAATATTTTAATTAGGAAATTAATATTTTAAAAACATCTGCCTAATGACTTGAAATAGTAGCTAAAAGAGCCATTACGTTGGAGCCGTTGGAACGAACCGAACCACAACCACTCGATTGCGAAAGCTGCACAATATGATCGATGGAATTGAATCCATGCCCTTTTAGAAATAAAAATTTGATATAGGTTATTAGATCTAACTCGTGATCTGACAACTAAATTTAACTTGTTAAGCAAAAGAAATACATACTATGTGATTGCAAAATTACATGATCATACAGTTGATAGAATTAGTGATTTTAAAAAATTAGATACAGCGATGATCGTTCAATCACAAAATGCACGATCGAATGGCTCACATCACTCCCATAACTTGAGAGTTTGTCATGCAGTTAAAACAATACTTTTAGTCTTATATGGTATATTTGAAAAGCGTTTTTCTCTGTATAGGCATTCTAGTGCACAGTAAAGGTAGTCTAATTTCGAGGTTGGGTGCCTCCTGGTTTGTGTGAGATTTAATCACCCATGCTTACCAGAAATTAGAAGATTAAATTCAGAGGGTAATGTCCTGATTCGAGCTAAATTTGAATATTTCAAATGGGTTTGAGATTCATTCCCCGACCCAACCCAAATATTGTCGCAAATGACATGAATGCGCAAACAGTGACAATAATTAAGAAATGATTTAGGTGATTTAGAATTTTTTTTAATTATTGTTATTAGAATTTTTATTTAAATTATTTCTGAAAATAAATTTTGAAGATATTGATCAAATAATTAAGAAATGTGAATTTGGCATATTGGATGATGATCAAGGATATTAGTGATAAAATTTAATTAATTATTTTGTGTCTTAAAGGAATAATTTTAATCAAGCTTAATATTATAAAAATAGAATTAAAATACCTAAAAATAATGTTAAAAAGAATCTCTTGGTAGGTTTTCATTTCAACTGAGATAATTTTCATGAGATTTTATTTTTTTCTTTTCTTTTTTTAAATTTTCCCATGAATATGAGCATGAGCTATTTAGAATCTAAAATTTTATTAAACTAAATTCTTTAGAAATATTTAAAGTTTATTATCATCAAATAAAATATCATAACTAGAGATTAATACCATAATAATCTCTTTTCTTTTGATGATGACAAAACCTCTAATAAAATTGATAAAAATATGATTTACATAAGAATAATTAAATATAAACTCCTATTATATGTATTCTATAACTAGATTAAGACTTTACCTTAACTCATGCTTCTATCTTTTAATTTATTTTAATTTTTATTCTCTCTTCTTTTTTATTATCACTCAAATAGAATTAACACTCCTAAACTCAATCTAAGTTTTGTAAATTAATTGCAACCTAAGGATTTTATGAAAATATCAGCCAATTGATCATTAATAGGCAAATATTCTAATAAAATATGATTAAGTTCAATATGCTATCTTATAAAATGATATTTAATACCAATATATTTTTCTCTAAAATGATTAGTTGTATTTTTACTCAAATTTATGACACTTGAATTATTATGATAAATAGGAATTTGTCTTAGTGTAATACCATAATCTCCTAGTTATTGTTTGATCCATAAAACTTGTGTTATACAACTACTTGCAACATATATTTTGATTTTATAGTAGATAATGCAATATAATTTTGCTTCTTACTATTCCATAAAATTAGATAATTTCTTAGAAATTAGCATATAACACTTGTGCTCTTTTTTATCAATGATGTTTTTAGCAAAATCTACATTCGAGAATACTCTTAATTAAAATTTTAGATTTTCTTTTGGATATCAAAGACTTAATTTATTTGTTCCAATTATATATTTAAATATATGTTTAACAACTATTAAATGAGATTCTTTGTGATAGGCTTAACAATGAGCACTTCACAAACACTGTAAAGTATATCGGGTCTACTTGTTGTAAGGCATAAAAATGAACCAATTAGAAATCTATACATTTTAGTGCCTACTGCTTTCCTTTTTCATTTTTATCTAAATATATATTGATGGTCATAAAGGTGTTTCTAAGTATAACGTTTATGAAATTATATTTATTTAATAATTCTAAATTATATTTAGATTGTGATATAAAAATTCTATTTTTAGCTTGTTTAACTTGAAGACCAAAAAATAATATTATCTCTCCCATTAAGCATATTTCAAATTCATTTTTCTTTAAATCTAGAAAATCTTTACAAAATTTTTTATTGCTAGTCCCAAACACTATGTCATCTATATATATTTGACATATAAGTTGATCTTCTTTCTTATTTTTAATAAATAATGTGTTATCTATTTTTTCTCTTATGAAGTCATTTGAAATAAAAAAATTACAAAATCTATCATACCATGCTCTAGGTGCATACTTAAGTTCATATAAAGTTTTATTTAACTTATATATGTGACTATTTTATCATATATTTCAAATCTTAAAAGTTTTTCTACATAAATCTCTTCATTTATATTTATCATTTAAAAAAACACTTTTAACATCCATTTGATATAGTTTAAAATTCTTCTAGTAAACATAAGTTAACAAAATTCTTACTACTTCAAGCCTTATTACGAGTACAAAGGTTTCTTCAATATGCATGTCTTCAATTTAACTATAACTTTCTACAACCAATCTTACTTTATTTTTAATTACATTTTCATTTTTATCTAGTTTGTTTCTAAATACTCATTTTATTCAAATTATACTTTTATCCAATGATTTGAGAGTTAAATCCCACACATAATTTCTTTCAAATTGATTTAGTTTTTTATTTATGATTATTATTTAAAATTTATTATTTAAAGCCTCTATTAAGAGTATTTCAAAATTTTCTATAAGGTTCTATAAGGTGGGCTGATTATGCAAAGATTTAGTTCTAACACCATCTATGATTTCACCTACTATTTGATCTTTAGGATGATCCTTATTATGTTTTAAAGTTTTAAAATTTTTATTTTCTTCAATTTTTTTCTTATTTTATCTCACTTGACTCTTTTAAACTTAATTTTTCAAATCCTATTTATTCATCATCCATGTTTATATTATTTTATTTTATTGATATTAATTTATCAAAATTTATAAGTATAGATTCTTTTACTTGATTAGTAGCTTTATTATAAACTTTATCATTAAATGAGCATCTTAAGAAGATTCTCTTATCTGATTTCGAAATAAATTTTTCTAATTTTCTTTTTTTATTATTTAAAATATAATATTTACAACCAAATACATATAAATGGATAATTTTTAGTTTCTTATCAAATACTAATTCATTGGGTGATTTGTTTAATATAAGCCTAGACAGTATTCTATTTGAAATATAATCTGTTAGCATAGTTTTTGTCAAAGCCCCCACCTAACCAAGTACCATTATATAACAATATTATCATAAATTTGCTTAGCTATTACATCAGGTGAGGACAATTAACCCAAAAATCAAAGGTAAGGACCCGACGGTAAGACAAACACACACTCCAAAATTCGCAATATATATAAACACGAACATGTTTTTATAATAATCACACCAAAACCTCTTTTTGTTTTACACATCTCGTGAAAGGGGTTCTTTTGTAGCAGTACCATTCTCATCTCTCCGTGTAGTGATTTCATGACCTGTGATGTAAGCACTAAATGAGATTTTATAAATCTCGGTAGATAAATTCACATAGTTAACCAAGAAAATAAAAGGCATAACAAATACCATTAACAGTAAAGATGAATGTCATACATACATATAAGGTAATGCCAAATGAAAACCATAAAGAATGTCAATTTCTTATATAGTGTGTTGTTATCGGGCCCAATTCCCTTTGACGCATTATCCTCTGGATCCAATCATCATCAATAAATGACCTCCAGCCGGCATCCAACCAAACACATAACACTAGGCAGATATCTGATCCGAAGATCGATATCCTGCAACACATGCTGGGCCTAGTGCCACCAGGCAGGTATGGTACAATACCCTGCAACACATGCTGGGCCTGGTGTAAATCATCATGGAGTCATAGCATATAATACCAAGTAGATATCTGATCCGAAGATCGATACCCTGCGACACACGCTGGGCCTGGTATAAACACTAGGTAGATATCTGATCCGAAGATCGATACCCTGCAACACATGCTGGGCCTAGTGGTGAGGATAATGTTCTCTGGGAATCCATTTTTACTATCATTTCCAATTATAAGTACAAACAAGTATGCCATATCAAAAGACCTTTCATGTCATATTGTTTCATCTCTTTCTTTAGCATATTGTATCATATTCTTTCTTTCCATGTTATTTTTTCTTTTTCTAATTATCATACCAATGCATAAGTAACAACAAAAACATCATGTTTTCCTTTACCATATGCAATATTTAAAACACCATGTGATAGTAATAAAACCATATAAAACATACAATACTGTGCTACATCACAGGGTTAGGAAATTATCTACCTGGATTTGTTGTACCAACCGTCTTACTCACTTCTGTTTCTTCTTGATGTCCTACAAGCCCGTAAAATAAAAAAATAATTAATTTAAATATGCTTATTAATCAAAAATTGCTTTCTAAAAGCTTTCCCAAACACACCCCAAAATAAATCCCAAAAGGCGCTGGACCGGCCACGGTCTATGCTGGACCGCCCGCCCCCGTCGCTGAACCGCCCGCGCAAAAAACTTTCTAAAAGCTTTTCCAAACAGCTTTCCAAAACTGCGTTTTCTAAATTCCCAAATTCCTTACGCCGTCGCTGGACCGCCCGCTCGGCTCGCTGGACCGCGCGCTCTCGGCGCTGGTCCGGGCATGCTCGGAGCGCTGGACCGCGCGTGCTCGGCGCGCTGGACCGCGCGTGCTCGGCACGCTGGACCACGCGCGCTCGGCATCCGGTTCAGCAGCGTAACCCGGTCCAAAGCCTGGACCGGTTCACGCCGCCCTCTCTCTCTCTCTCGCGTTCAGCGAAACCGAAACCTTTCACAGGCAAAATTCGAGACCTCCGGCGTCTCCCGCCGGCCAAATCAACCCCTCTCGATCTCCGTCGCTCACCGAAAAAAAAACCCTTACACAACCCCGAAGACGAAGCAAATTTTTTCTGACCTTGCATATCTTCGCCGGCTGTCACTGTTGCAGGCCAGAAATTCCTCGAAGAGTACGGCGGCGACTGCCAAAATCTCGTCCCTAAGGAATTCTCGCCGCAGTCACTGTTGAAGAACCTCGCACTCAGGAATCTCTCCTTGCAGCCGCATGCAGTCGAATTTTCTCAAACGTAATTCACCTGATTAGCATTTATAAACGCTGCAGATACGTGTCAAACTATCCCGAAGCAACGGCCAGGTGGCTCGTAAAACAGCTCTTTTGCATAAAACCCCTTATAAATTTTATATTTGCAAATATATCCTCCGCCAATCGGATTTGAACTAAACCGACATTTAAAATTTACAGATTTATCCTCTACGTTACAAATTTATCCCAAATCTTTAAAAATTCATAACTTATGCATTAGAGCTTCGAAAATTACAAATTAAACATCGTTGGATTCGTCTCACAGAGCTCTTTCTATAAAAAAATATAAAAATACAAATAAGAGAAAACTAGGACTGTTACAGTTTTCATCCAAAAAAATTTTGATGTATCATACTCATTTAACATGCTTTTAGTTAAATCTAATAAAGTTTTATTTTTTCTCTCTACTACATTTTGTTGTAGAGTTTTGTATCAAAAATGTGTAAAAATTTTCATTATTCTTATAATACTTGATGAATTTATCATTTTTAAATTCTTCTCAATTATCAAAAAATTAAGTTATGATCTAACTCATTTTGTAATTTGGTTATTAATATTTAAAGTTATTTGCATAACTCGCTCTTTTTTTAAGAAAATAACCTATATATACATGAAATAACCATCTACTATAACTAATCCATATTTCTTACCTCTTAAGCTCAAGGGATGTATTGGTCCAAACAAGTCTATGTGTACATTCCAAAATATTTTTAGAGATTACATCTTTCTTGGTTTTAAAGCTTGCTTTTTTTACTTTTCTTAAATTAAATGGTCTACAAACAAAATAATCTACAAAAATTAATTTAGGTAAGTCTCTTATTAAGTTATATTTAATCATTTTTTTGAATATATGTGTACTAGCATGACAAAATCTCTTATGTCATAAATTTGAGTCACTAGCATGTGATGTGAAATATTTTATTTGAGAATTACTTATAATTTTCAAATTAAGTAAATAAGTATTATTTTTTAGGTGTAATCATTATTATATTTTTATTTTTGCTAAAATTATTATCACAAAGTTGACTAATGCTAAGTAAATTATATTTTATACATTGAACAAATAAAATTTTAGTAATTAAAAATATAAAATTTTCAACAATACATATTTCTTTAATAGATTTCTTTGAATTATCACTATGCATAATTTTTCATCTATCATAAACCTTTAAGCCTTGATAATAAATTATATTTTAAGCTTGAACAAATAAAACTTCAGTAATTGAAAATATAAAATTTTCAACAATACATATTCCTTTAATAGATTTCTTTTAATTATCACTATACACAATTTTTCATCTATCATAGGCCTTTAATTGAGTGAATAGCTTGATGTTTTTGTTATGTATCTTGAGTACTCACTATCTAAGAATCACATGTTCTCCTTGATCTTAGAAAGAAGTTATGCCTACACCCACAAATTAATTGTTAGATTTAGGAACCTAAACTATTTTACGTCTAGCACTTTTATGAATAGTTAAACTATTATTTGTCTTTACTACCAATACATAAGTTGGATATTTGACTGAACATTATTTTTAATCTTACATGTATATAAAGTGTGACCTAAAAATATGTAATAATGACATATAAGTTTATTATAACTATGCGACAAATTAATATTATCATTAAACTTATGTATTTGAAATATTCTAGCATGTGTAACATATTTACTAATTGATTTTAATTTTGTAAATGAGTAGGTAGAGTGCAAAAACTTAAAATCATTAAAATCTTTAACTAAGAATGTATTCTCATTAATTTTTTGTGCTAAGTCATCATTAGCCTTTTCATTTCATCACAAAGAACTACATTCATAATATTTTTCTTTTAGTTTCTTATATTTTTCACTCAAAATTCAAAGTAAGTGTCTAGCAAATTTTTAATTTGAATAATTTATTATTTCCTCACTTGAGGATGTACTCTCTTCTTCTTCCTCTTCTTCTCCAACTATCATGTAAAAGAATCCTTCATCATTATTCTCCTCTTCACTTGTACATCTTTTTTTTGAATCACTCTAAACTATTTTTAATATTTTTTTCTTTTTCTTACTATTTTCAACTCTTTTTTGCATGACAGAACATACTAGTCTAATATGTCTTAGCTTTTTATATTCATGAGAAATAATTCTTTCTTTTCTTCTTATTCTTCTCTTAGACTTTTGATTTTTATATTTTTCTATACTATTAAGAACTTTAGATAAATTTTTTAAAATTAAAGCTATACCATCATCATTAGTGGATTCCTCTTCTGAAATACTCTCCTCCATCTTTAATGTTATTAGTTATTCTTTTTTTGTTTTGTTCTTTTTAATTAATTTTTCTTATTTTTTTCTCATCTTTATTTCTAACTCATTTGTCATAAACTCACCTATCAAGTCATTTTATTATCATCATAGAAATATTTTTAGCTATCTTAATAGTGGTGTTTAATGAATTATATTCTTTTGATAAGATTCTTAATATCTTCTTTACCTATTCATTCATAGAAATTAGTTTTTCCAAACTAATAAATGTATTAGTAATATTGGTAAGTCATATAAATATGTGTTTGATGGACTCATTTGAAAGTATCTTAAATAACTCATAATCATGTGAAATCATATTGATTTTATTTTTCTTAGCTAAAGAAGTACCTTCATATGTTACTTCTAATTTATATCAAATTTCATAAATAGTTTCATAAATTCATTATTTTATTAGATTTAATAGCATTCAAAGTATAGCATAAAATATTTATTTTCTTATCATTTAATTATATATTATATTTTTCACTATCATCTATTTTATAAAAAAAGTTAAGTACAAAATTATCTTGTGTATTTTTCTTAATGAAAAAATCAAAAGAAACTTGCATCAATTTTCATATTTTTTATTAACAAATTTTAATTAACAAGTCATCTTAGTCTTCAAACAAATATAATAATTACCACAAAAAAGTGGTGGCCTATTGGAAGAAGCACCTTCACCCAATCTAACTGAAATATCAATTCGAGTTATAGATCTCCTAGAGAATTTCTTCTTACTAAAAGGGACATTATTTTGATACCAACTAAAATGTGATTTAATAAAAAGGGATAAATTACTAAATTAAAATTTTAATTTCTTAAAAATATTTTAATTTGGATTTTAATAATAAAATTTAAAAATATTATGAGAAAATAAAGTACAAAAATTCAAACATATACGCAAGCATTTTTTAGGTGGTTCAACTTAAAATCAAGAGTAAGTCTACACTTGATAAAAATTAGACATAAAAAAGAAATAATATAAGACTTTCATTAAAAGATGAGTAGACATAAACCTTATAACAAAAAGATAAAAATATGCTACAATGGCCTTACAACAAAATAGAATTGACAAAAAGAGAAAAAGACAACGAAGAAAATTCATACAAATAAATTCTTATACTTGACAAAATACTCAATAATGTATAATTAATTTAATTTAATCAACTAAAAAATCTGCAAATGAGAGCTTAGCTGATTGGAAGATGAATCAAGAAGTTTAGAATTTGTTAAAGAAGGGCATAACGTAAGGAGGTGACGATTAGCAACAACTACAAGTTGCTCGAGGTTATGACTTGAGATTTCTTCTTTAAACTTTTGTAAAGTTTTCATCAATCAATTTTGCTAAAAAATTCTTTTATTTATAAACATCTTTTAATGACTAAAAACACTTACCAAACAGCAAATTTAGTCATTACATTTTTTGCTTTCATAATATTTTAATTAAAAATTTAATATTTTAAAAAACTTTGCCCAATAACTTGAAATAATGTCTAAAAGAGTCATTGCACTAGAGCCATTGGATCAGACTGAACCATAGACAAAATTTAATCTATGCACTTTTAGAAATAGAAATTTGATATGGCCGGTTTTATCTGAATCGTGACTTAATGGATGGATTTAACTTGTTGAGCGGAAGAAATATGAACCATGCGATCATGAAATTGCGTGATTTGGTTGTTAATAGATTTAACACTTTTGAAAAATTGGATATGTCGATGATAATTCGATCACGAAATATGCGATCAGATAACTCACATCACTCTCACAACTCGGGAGTTCGTCACGTAGTAAAAGTAATACTTTTAGTCCCACATGGTATATTTGAAAAGCGCTTTTCTCCATATAAGCATTCTGGTGCATGCTAGAGGCAGTTTGATTTTGATGTTGGCTGCCTCCTAGTTTGTGTGGGTTTTAATCACCCGTGCTTACTAGTAATCAGAAGATTAAATACGGATTCAGAGGGTGATGCCCCGTTGCAAGCTAAATTCAAATAAGTCAAACGAGTTCGAGATTCATCCCCCAACCTAACCCAAATATTGTAGCAAAGGGTGCAAATGCACGAACCGCGATGATAAATAGGGAAAGATTTAGGTGATTTAGAATAAGTGTTTTTTAATTATTTTTATTTGAATTTGTTATTTAAATGTTTTTTGAAATAAAATGTTGAGGATGTTGATCAAATAATTAAGAAATATGAATTTGAGATATTATATGATGATCAAATATATTAGAAATAAAATTTAATTATTTTTTTATGTGTTTTAAAGAAATAATTTTAAACAAACTTAATATTCTAAGAATATAATTAAAATTCCTAAAAGTAATATAAAAACGAATCTCTTCGTAGTTTTTCACTCCAATTAAGATAATTTTTATAGTATTTTACTTTTATTTTTCTTCTTCTTTTAAATTCTCCCAAGAATATGAGCATTAGTAGTTTAAAATTTAAAAACTTACTAAATCAAATTTGTTAAAAATACTTAGGACTTTTTATCATCAAATAAAGTATCATGATTAGAGGTTAATACCACAATATGATGAACACCTAACATAATTATTTTTTTCTTCAATACTCCATTGAACAGTTCAATCATTCAATTGGATCATCCAATAAAGATCTAAGCTATAGGTTTTATACATGATCACAAGTTTTTTTAATTTTTCATTCAATCAACACATAAATTAACATCATAAAAACCTTCTACATATATTCATCCTCACTTTGAGCATCCTATTACATGCCTAAGATATATTTCTCTCCAACATTCTTCAAAGAAAATGAATCAAAACAAAAGGGAAAATCCTAATTTTGAACTACTTTGTGTTTGTCTTCTATATATCAAAACTTTCCCTTCAATCCTTCCTCATAGCAAATATCCTTTTCTTTAAGGTTGCTGGTAGTCCTTAAATTATAGGAATTCTTTTTGAATCCTCTCTCCATCAAATCACACAATAACTACTTATTAATCTTTGAGTTAAAGGATTTATTATATCATTTATTAATTTATTTTAAAATACTTTTTTTAAACTTCAACATTGCATTAAATCATTAATTCAAGTTTGATTTCCATGAAATCAGCTTCATTGGATCCAATTATTTTTCTTTATTATAGAAAACTTTTACATATTCATCCTCACTTTGATCACCCTATTACATGCATAAGATATCTTTCTCTCCAAAATTCTTCAAAGAAAATGAATCAATTCAAAAGGGAAAATACTAATTTTAGACTACTTTGTGTTTTTTTTTTTGAAAGGATATATCATTATATCAAAAGGTGGCCATGCCACACAGGTTTTACAGTGAAATCCTCAAGGGGGATCAAACAAAAAATTAGACAGCATAAGTTTGAGGAGGGGTTGGGGAAGAGATCCCCCAGGAGCCCAAACACACTCATTAAGACAAGCCTCACGGGCAACCCAGTCAGCCGGCGCGTTCCCCTCCCTGTAGATATGAGAGAACCGGAGAGCCTCCATCTCCCTAACATACTGCAGAGTAACAGCAAACACCCCCTCCCTATTGGGGTCGGTAACCATATCCCGAGCCACCTGAAGTGCATTCATCGAATCAGACTGAATCTCCACGGCGTGATACTGGGAAAGGGATCCCCTAAGAAGGTCGAAAGCCAAGAGAATAGCCTGGACCTCCATCATGTCAACAGCCACTGAGAACAACCTCTTGCCCGCCACCATGAGGGGTCTACCCAAGCAGTCTCTCACAACAACTCCAAGACCGGTAATGGAGTCCCCAACTGCGGCATCACAATTGACTTTAATCCATCCTGTTGGGGGGGGAAGCCAGCCATGCTTAACGAGCAAATCTGAAGACCTGCCAGGATTCCCGCTGGACAGAGATGAATAAACGAGATGCCTCCTGAGAGCCGTGTTAACCTCGAACCTGATCGTCCGTGACAACGAGCTGGGAGTGGGCACTTGGCAGTTGTGTTTGAAAGCATTTCTCCTCAGCCATATATAGTACATAGTCGTGGCAAGCATTGCGACGTGATGCATCTCGACGCCGCGTCGCGCAACCGGAGACCCCATGAGCCAGAAAAGCCTGTCCAAAAGACTGAACCCGGACGCCGCACCCGTGGACCAACCCAGCTCTAGTAGCACGTGCTGTGCATGGCTGGCCGCCCACATGTCACGGGCACGCGGGCAGTCCCACAGCGCGTGCTGTAGGGACTCCGCCTCCGTGCAGCCAAAGGACACAAGGAATCCCGGTCGATTCCCCGGCGAGCCAACCACGTCGTCGTCGGCAGAAAATCGTCGGCCGCCCGCCAAAGGAAAACCAGGACTCTCGGCAGCACCTTTAATTTCCAGATTCTCCCCATGATTTCTTCAGGGCACAGGCCACCACCCTTTGCGGAAGATCTCTCGTTGCACTTGATCTGCGCATAGATCCGGCCGGTGTGAGCCTTAGCCATCTCGGTGTGCGTTTGGAGCAAGATGTCCTGGAAATCCCGAGCACGCGGAAGATGCATAATTCTGTCAATGAGCTCCGCGCCCGCCCAGTTGGAGATCTCCTCAACGTCCCAGACGCCGTCGGCCCTGATGCACTCAGCAACACTATCAGGCCAGCAGACGAGCGTGTTAATGAACTTTGGCCAACGGCTGATAGGGAGGACGCCGAGCCAATTATCCTCCGCAAACCTCACCTTCCGGCCGTCGCCAATGCGCCACACAAAGCACGAAATCGCCACCGGCATTGCTTCCATGATCATCTTGCACACAGCTGAGGCCTTCCGGGGTGCCTTCATCAACGAGTCATTGAACCCATACTTCCTCATCATGATATCTGTCCATAAGCCCGCATCTCGACCAAGGATGCACTTACAGTTCCCCATCTGCAATGCCTGGTGCCAAATGCGAAGATCCCGAGGGCCAAGCCCTCCGGCCGCCTTCGGCAAAGTCACACAGTCCCAAGACGCGTAGTGCAGCACCGGCGCGTTGCTCGTGCCACCCCAGAGGAATTGTCTTATGCGTCGCTCAATGTCTGCAATTATCCCCGCCGGCACCATACAGTGCCCCAAGGAGTGATTGGGGATAACACATAAAACAGAGGACGCCAGCACCGCCCTGCCCGCAAGTGACAGCACCCGGGCGCGCCAGCTAATCACCGTTGTGTCGATCCTTTGTACGAGGAAGCTCATATCGTGTTTGGTCAGACGTCGCGCACTAATTGGAACCCCCAGGTACGTCAAGGTCCGGCCGAGCTCCATGCCGAGCTTCCGAGAGATGAGGCAAGACTTCTTTTTACTGAATTTATTGCTGAAGTAAACATTTGACTTGGAGAAATTAACATTCAAGCCAGCGCTGTTCCCGAAGGCCCGCAGAATGCGATAAACGGCACTAGCAGCCTCCCTGGATGCAGGAGCGAACACCAACACGTCGTCCGCAAACAGTAGGTGGGAAACTCGCGGCACGTGCATCCCCGGTCTGAAGCCAAGCAACTGCCGGGATTCATATTCCCGCATTAGGCACGAAAGATACTCCATAGCCATCACAAAGAGGAAGGGAGAAAGTGGGCAACCCTGCCGGAGGCCCCGACGCGCCACCACCCACAGAAGACGCGCTCCATTAATGAGAACAACAAACCTTGGACTCGAAATACACGCTGTGATCCATTCGCACCAAGTTACAGGGAAGCGCATTGCCTTCATAACCTCAAGCAGAAAGTCCCATCGAACCTTATCATAGGCCTGCTCCATGTCGACTTTCACTGCCATAAGGCCGGAGGCAGCGGTGCAGGAGCGCATCCTCGCTGCCATCTCCTGGGCTATGTTTATGTTATCCGAGATGCTCCTCCCGGGGACAAAAGCCCCCTGTTCCTGCGAAATAAGACTGGGCAGCAGCGATTTCAATCTGCCAACAAGGATTCGAGCCACCAATTTATAGATTGTATTGCATAAGCTGATTGGCCGGAAATGCTCCGGCCGGCAAGCACCCTGTTTCTTCGGAATAAGGACCACAAGGGTGTCCTTCCAGCCCTCCAGTAGTCTGCGCTCCTCAAAAAAAGCAAAAACAGCATTAACAACATCCCGCTGCGTAATGTTCCAATAGCCATTAACGAAGTCCATTGTGATGCCGTCGATACCTGGGGCGCGATTCCTTTTGATACCCCTCATAGCCACCAAGATCTCTTCTTCCGTAACCCTGCAGCAAAGGTACGAACCCAACTCATCGCTAATGGATCCCGGAAGCGAGGTAATTGGGGGTAGGGGCGTCTGGTTTCCATCGCCCCATTTCCGTTCGAAATGGGCCAGGACAAGTCGCCTAATGCTGTCGGGAGAGTCCACAATGTTGCTGTCATCATCCCTCAAGTAGGTAATGCGATTCTGCCTTTTCCGAGCCGAGGCAACAATGTGGAAGAACTTCGAGTTGCAATCGCCAAGCTGCACCCAGTGTACCTTGGCACGCTGCCACCACCACTGTTCTTCGTGAGCACAACCCCGGTGAAAGGCAACAACCATATTCCCAAGCCTCTTGTGGTCCTCCTCCGACAGACCCCCGCTAGACTCCCTTTTTTTAAGCTCGTCGATGTCCCGTTCCAACTCCCTGTTCCGATCAAAAATATTCCCCACCTCCTCACGGCTCCATCTGCGCAGCGCCAACAGCGCGCGCTTAAATTTTGTCATCACAATCTCTATACAGTCGCCCTTAGCATTCCTCCTCCAAGCCTTTTCCACCACCTGGAAAGAATGAGGGAAATCCAGCCACACACTGTCGAAAAGAGGCCTACTGGAATGCTGCCAATGATCCCCCCCTCCCACCTTAATCAGCATTGGACAGTGATCCGAACCCAACCTACTAAGGTGATGCACCGAACAACCAGGAAAAGCAAGCAACCCAGCTGAGTTCATAAGAGCCCGGTCCAGACGCTCGAGGATGCGTGCACCCCCCTGCTTCCCATTGCTCCAAGTAAACCTGTTGCCGGAAAAACCCAAATCAACAAGTTGGAGCTCCCACATCAGGTCCGCTAGGTCCTGCTGATCCCTGTCATAAATGAAACGTCGCTCACCTCGCTTTTCCTCCGGTGCCAAGACTAAATTGAAATCTCCAGCAACAAGGAGAGGTTCGTCACCACCGCAGGAGTTCCGGACAGCATCCCAAACAGCCCGACGCATATGGTGAAGTTTGGGGCCATAAACAAAGAAGCAAGTAATAATACCGTCAGGAAGGATTTTGACTGTGCAAGCCATTGCATGAGATGATGCCCAGTCACCTTAAGGTCCACCTCCTTTGTCAGGCACCCCACCTTACCAACTACAGTAAATTAAGGATGCTGCATAAGAAATAATCTCGAGTGAGGACAAACCATGCCTAGGTGGGGACCCGACGGTGAGACAATTCTAACCCTCGAACCAATCTGGTATATTTTGAAAACATTTTAACCAAATCCATACCATGGAACTGAAATGAAAACATGTGTATATTAAACTGTATATATATACAATAAACCACAAAACTGAAGTATCAAAAAAAATACCAAAATGAAACCAAATCCACTCCCACCATAAATCTATCCCCTCTCACATGTCAGGAGTATAGTCCTCTCCTGTACTATTATAATCCCCAGCTCTCGGTGTAGTGGATACATGACCTGTGATGAAGCACTAATGAGACATATATATCTCAGCAGATAAATCCATTATGTAACCAAGTAAAATAAATCTCCAGATATAAAAGACAAGCCGTGAAACATGATAAAATAAAATCCATCTCATAAGAGGTGAAAAATAAACCATATGAATACCTTCTTATCAAATGTCATGCAGTATCAAAAGTAAACCAGATAAACATGTATACCAAATTTCCATTTCCATTATTTTTATGTTATATACTTACTGGGCCCGATTCCCTTTTGAATCATTATCCTCTAGATCCAATCATCATATCAAATGACCTTCAGCCGGCATCCATCCAGTCATAACACTAGGTAGATATCTGATCCGAAGACCGATACCCTGCGATCTCATCCGCTAGGCCTAGTGCCACCAGGCAGGTATAGTACTGATACCCTGCGATCACATCCGCTAGGCCTGGTGTCATCAATATATACGAAGGTCATGGTACACATACACACTAGGCAGATATCTGATCCGAAGATCGATACCCTGCGATCTCATCCGCTAGGCCTAGTGGTGAGGATAATGTCTCCAGGAATCCAATTTTCAATTTTTATTTTCCAACCATGTCACACATGTGATAAATATGCCAAAACCATATCAATATGTCCAACCAATTATATTTTATCTCATATTATGCTTTTTGTTTCAATTTCCTTTTTGTCATCTTTTATGCTTTCAGTTCAATCAGAGAATAACACCATAAAACATATATCAAGCCATGAGATAAAAATCATGTAAAGAAAAACTGTAATGCAGCCCGTAAGAAACCATGTATCGAAATATAAATAAATACTATTGTGCTTTATCACAGGTTACGAATTTATCTACCTGGATCTATTATTGCAGGACATCTATTCTCAATTTTTGGAGTCCCTACAAGGTCACATGTGCAAAATAATTAAAATAAATAAAAAGGTTTTAAGTCACAAAAATAGCTTTCTAAAAGCTTTCCCAAACACACCCCAAAATAATCCCAAAAATGGGCTTACGCGGCACTGAACCGCTCGTTGGACCGCCCGCGCACGCTCTGCGCTTTCTAAAAGCTTTTCCAAACAGCATTTTTCCCAAAATTTCTTTTCGCGGTGCTGGACCGCCCGCTCCCAGCGCGCTGGACCGCGCGCTCTCGGCGCTGGACCGGGCGTGCTCGGCGAGCTGGACCGCGCACTCGGCATCCGGTTCAGCGTAACCCGGTCCAAAGCCTGGACCGGTTCACGCCGCCCCTCTCTCTCTCGTCCGGCGAAACCGAAATATTTCGCCGGCGAACTTCGAAATTTCTTGCGTCTCTCGCCGGCCAACTGACCGGCGCTCCCCGAAAATCTTATAAAACAACAAAGAAAATAAAATTCTCACCTTCGTTGGCCGTTGTCGTCGCGTGTCGAAAATCACAAAATTTCCTCGCCGCCGTGCCTCGCCGCAGCGTTCGCAGAAACACGTTCCAAACGCGCAAAGTCGGCTTTTATAGCCGCGGCCGAAGCCGACTCAATGGAAGGGTCGTGAACCGCATTTTGCAGAAAACCCCCTCTAAATTTTATATTTGCAAATATATCCTCCGCCAATCGGATTTGAACTAAGCCGACATTTAAAATTTACAAATCTATCCTCTACGTTACAAATTTATCCCAAATCTTCAAAAATTCATAATTTATTCATTAGAGCTCCGAAAATTACAAATTAAACATCGTTGGATTCGTCTCACAGAGCTCTTTCTATAAAAAATATAAAATACAAATAAGAGAAAACTAGGGCTGTTACATCCTTCCTCCACAAAATAACAAAACCAGTAGATAAACCCTCTGAGGGGTAGGCCTCAAACTCCCAGCCTCTCCCCAGGAGCCAATCAGCTTCTTGTCTTGAAAACAGCCGCGCTTTAGTCTCCATCAACGCCACCACAGCGACGTTACGCTCACGGACCAGCCTGCGAAGATAGCCCATGGACTTCTTCTTCTTGACGCCCCTGATATTCCACACTATAACATTCATAGATGGTAATTTAGATAGAACCAGAATCTGTAGCCGTGCAACAGCACCTCCCCGAACCTTCACTATCACCACCTGTGATGGTCGCTGCGCCCCACGAAGCGCAGCCTTGTCCCGTCCTTTTAAGCCGTACTGCCGCCCAAGCCCGTGGGCGTGTCCTTCTCTATAGCCGCCATAGACACGGGTAACTTTCCCCTGTCTCCGCCCCCACGGGCCGCCCGCTTCGCATCACCCGCCGCCAGGCCCTGATCTCCCGAGCACACCAACTGTGGAGCGCGGCTCCTAGATGGTGAGCCCCGTCTGGGTCTGCTCCTCCCGCGTTCCCTCGAGGGACGGCTAGCACCCCTGGACGAGCCGACGTGTTCCCGCCCTCTCGTACGTTTGCCGTCTTCCCTGGGGCCATGGCTGGCCGTGGCCACCGGGCCCCTCCTAGCATTAGCACCCGTTTTCCTCCGTCTCTGTTGAACTAACATCCAAGGCCCTAATCCAAGCGCCTCTTCCGTTACCTCGTGATGGTCCTCTCCTCCTTCCTTTTGGCCCCTGTTCCCGCTCATATCAGAGCATTCGCCGTCACCAGAATGAGTTGTCCCCTTCGTCAGCTGCACGTTGTAGTGGCTGGCTAAATGGCCCACATGACCGCACGAGAAACAAATCCTCGACAGCCCCTCATATTCGAAGCTTTGGTAGATTCTCCCATAGTCCCCATTGAGCCAAACACCCGACTTCAAGGGTTTGGAGAGGTCTGTACGTACGCAGATCCAAGCATAGGACGATCTCTCCATAGCCGCCGTCCACCCGTCAAGAAGGAATGGATCACCTATAGCCTTCGCAATGCGCAAGAGGTTGTCCACATCCCAGTAGATTAGGGGCAGGCCAGGGAACCGTACCCAGATCGGCGCGCACATAGCGGGGGAGGCGCCGGGCTTGAACTCATGCGACCAAACATCCAGTCCCATAGCCTAGCCCGCGATTTGCCACGGCCCGCCCAGCCACACATCATTCCGTTCCTCCATTGATTCGAAGTGTAAACAAAAGCAGTTCGAAGACAGATCAAACACTTTGAAGTTTTTGTGGTGGCCCCAGCGTTTGAGCAGCACCCTAGCTATGATCGGGAAAGGCAGAGTGTTCCCATAAATTCGACCCACCAGGTCGAATTTGTGAAAATCTATTCGCCGCTGACAAGCTTCAGAAGAGACGAGGACCTCACCGTCCTCAGCAATGTCAGGAATGGCCGCGGCACGTTCCTTGACATCAATATTTGCCGGGCGCATGAAGGAGTTCACCATGTTACCATTCTGATTATTGCGAGCTGTCAAAACCTCCCTGAAACTGGCCTTAGCAGGTAAATTCTCCGCATCCCTCTGCAACTCCGCATCTCCAGTAATTTTGTTCGCCTCCGCTTCCACTCCTCTCGTCACAGTGTCCTCAGCCACCAGTATGGTGTCGTTCCCAGGGCCGCCACCAGCCTCCGAATTAGGAGGAGGGGGTCCTCGGTCAGATGGTCCTCCTTCAGACGATGAGGAATAACACTCCCGCACCGGGGAATTGCTCGCGGTAGTCCTAGCTCGCCGACTGCTCCTCCGCAGCGTGCTTCCCGCCATCGAACGACCGCTAGGGCTGCAGGGTCTGAGGCGCGATCTCGGGGACGAAGGGTCTAATGCACCGCAGGAGCCCGAGCCAATAAAACCTGTCCCAGCACACCCCGCGTGAACCAGAATTCAAATTCAAAACCCGGTCCACGCCCGAACGGTCGAACACCCCACGTGCCTCTCACGCGTGGACCGACGATCGCTGACCGTTGACCGTTTCTCGCCGCTGCGTCTGAACAACACACCTCCACTCTCGGCCACGCGGTGTTGCCGGTCCCGCAGGCCCACCGCGCAGCGCTGCAGCCTCCGCCTCCGGACAAGGTTTGCACCCGAGTAAGCCACGTCTTCCAACACCACCCCACCCAGATGAACACGGCCCCTACCGGCACGTCCCCGCTTCTCCACCGTCGCTCCTCAGTCGTCACCGTCGCTTTATCCCTCCTTGGTTTTCATCTCTACCTGCAAGTCTAACATGACATCCGACTACTTTGTGTTTATCTTCCCTAGAACAAAACTTCTTCAATCTTTCCTCATAACTAACATCCTTATCTTCAAAGTTGCTAGTAGTGCCTTACATTATAGGAATTCTTTTCGAATCCTCTCTCCATCAAATTGCATAATAGCTACCCTTTGTTCCCTAAGTTAGAGGATTTATTATATCATTTATTAATTCATTTTAAAATCCTTTTTCTTTTTTAAACTTCAAGATTGTATTAAACATTAATTCAAGTTTGATTTCCATGTAATTAGTTTCATTGGATCTAGGTATTTTCTTTATAATAATGAATAATTTTCTCCCTCTTTTAGGACTCTCGTATAAACTATGGTTACTACTACTTATTTTTATCAAATTAACCCTTATATATTATTTAAGGTCCCACTTAACTAATTCACAATAACTAATAATAATCAAGAATAAATATAAATAGTAAAGTATATTCAGACACATAAAACCTTAGGTAAAGATTTAACAATATGTCAAATCTCAAAACCAACTATAAAACTCATCATAATAACCATTACAAGTTAAAAATATAAACTAAAGATTATATCTAAAATAGTGGATATATTATAATGCACTGAATTACGCACATAAAAACCAATACATGAATACACTATATAAAAATAAACTCCATAAAATACACTATCTACTCTCTTATCTAAGGAACATGGTCTTTTTCTATAGCCTTAAAGTCTTATCTCTTGATATAGTTGATGTATGACATGTAATATAAATATTTGTGAGATTCTAAAAAGTTTAGTAGATAAATCATATAAGATAACAAAATACAAAATATTATAAAAAGAGAATTTAACATAAAAATAATACCAAGATAACAGGTTAATCAATAGCCATAAATGAGTGTCTCATTATGAAAGAAATTAAATAAAAATTAGAATTGAAACTACATGAAATTAGAAAATGCGTGTACTTCATTTAATTGTTTATTAATAGTTTTCAATGTGTTATATTCTATAAAGGCTAATTTTTCTTTAGATCTTTTCCTCCTAATTTAATAAACAATATCTATATGATCTCGATTGACATCCAACCAAATAAGGGTGCTCGCGCCCTAGTCACCTTGAATAAATTATTAGTGGCTCAATATGTACATAAGGGAATTGTCGCCCTAACAATAAGGTTATGTCACCTATAAGACATTATCATCCTATAAAGTATAATGAGGACAATGTCTCAAAAAAATATCAAGTTTTTTATGTTTTATTGTTTATTATTGATTAGTCGTGTCATATATCAATGAACTAAATTATTTCTGTAATTGTTTCTTATATATATATATATATATATATATATATATATATATATATATATATACATGTTTTATTATGCAAATATATATTTTTTTAAATATCCTTGCTTTCATATAAACTAGTTAATTACATAATGTTAGAAGTGAATTATATGTGCATAAATTACCAAATGACCATGTCATTTGAAAAATTTTGGAAACCAATAAAATAATCACAAATAAGATAATTTAACATAGAAATAAATTTATTATTTTAATTATACCAAAATTATTAGATTTAATTACTTGAATCTGAGATAAATATTCCTTATCCAATTTCTTTATCTTTTGGATCACCTATAATAATAGTATGCATATACATAAATCACAAAATGTTCATTTAAATATGTGTATAATGCCTACTCTTTTTATCATAAAATGTCCAAAAGCATTTCTCTCATTACTCTTATTGGCCCATTAATCCATTCGTTGACCTCCACATATGGTATAGTTCTTCTAGAATATGTATATCGTTCCATCATAAAAAAAGTATCATATTATCTAATACACCTAACCCTTCTACTAGCCATTGTGAAGTACGATCTTTTCCCTCACCATTGATTGCGCTCAACTGAATACACTATCCTTTGTAACTAACATCTCGATCGATCTGTTTTCTTTATTTGATTCACCTAACATATTTACTTTGACATCATTATACGATACATTCAGTTATACTAAACACTCTACCAACCTAAAGGACTTTCTTTTACTCTTATAGATTTTAGACTTTAAGTAACATATTGTACATAATGTATCATATGCTCAATACATTTAATAACTTTTTGAATCAACTTCACTTGAAATATATCATACATCCAATCCAATGTATGATATGTTCCTTTATAAATGAAAATAAACTTTTAGAAATAATCTCATTTTGTACTCAAATCAATTCCAATTCCGATCAAATCATTTTTAGAATCTTTTCTAACTCATGTAGCAACCTAAATACTCTTAATTTTGCATGAAAACTGAAGGGATTAATTAACAACATAATTGAATTGGTACATTTACTAACTAAACTTTCCCCTCTCTATTTTTCTCTTACCATTCACATTTTAGTACCTTCCCATTGATTATTCTCTTCTTATCTTGCTTCCAAACTCTTCCTTTAAGTTGTAATAGCAAATTGCTAATCTCTTATGCACTTCTTCCACTCCTTTTCCTACTCTTTCTCCCTTAGCCAAATCTCTTTACTTCATTTTCTTTCCTCTCTTTCTCCTCCAAGTCAATTTCTTTCTCTCTCCTATTTATTCCTTCCTACTTAACCTAACTAACCTTGCCAAGATCCTCATTTAATTATGAAGTATAGTTCAACAAGATATGATGAAATGTTATGAATAAAAATTTTGATTTATTAATAAATTTTAAAAAAAAAATATTTGAAAATAAGTTTTTAATAAGTTTAAAAAAAATCTGTAAAAGTGATTTTATGTAAAGCTTAATTTAATTTAATTTTTTTAAAACATGTTAATTTTCTTTTAAATTTTTTAAAAGATTATGAGATAAAGAATCAACAAAAATTTAAAAATATATCAAAGATTTTTAGGTAATTTAACTTAAATTCAAATCTAACACTCACCCCCAACAAAAATAAGTAAAAAAAAACAATCAATATGATTCTTTAGCTAAAAGTTAAGTAGATTTAACCCTTATAATAACAAAATAAAAAGTGATAAGCTAAAACACCTTACAACAAAATTAAATCAATAAAAAAAGAAAAGAATATGTTGTCATAAAACCATACTAAATATAAACAAAGTTGATAAGCTTGATCAAATGTTACAAATATTTTAATTAAATCAATTAAGAAGTAAAAAAGAATTGAGAATTTAGCTAATTTTAAAAAAAAAAAGAATTTAGAGCTCGAAAATAATGGACGCAGTGAATGGAAGTGACAATGAGCACCGACTGCTAATGGCTTAAATGTTAATTTTTTTTTTATAAATTTATTAAAATTTCATAAATTAATTATGCTAAAAAAATCTCATATCTATAACATTTTTTAATAGCTAAACACAATTACCAAATAAACCTAATAGTCGTTACTACTTAGTTTTATTAAAACTAGTTCATCATATGTTTTAATGAAAATCTTAGGTATTGATTTAATAAGGTTCGAATGGCTCACAAATAACGATTAAAATAGTTATTGCACAAATGATTTGTCAAACGTCATAAGGACCATTTGTTCCAGATCAAAGAGAGTAAGAGCTACACAATTGATCATAATTTGGACCGTGTAATCAAAATGTTACATGATCCAATGGTTTGTATTGAATTTAAGAGTATTAGAAAGACAAAAGGACTTAGTCGTTAGATCGTGAAAACTATATGATCGAATGGCTAGATTTAAATTGATGCTGTTTAGAAAGACAGATTCAATATAGACTATTAGATCTCAATCGTGATCAGATATATCGATTTAGATCTTACTTGCAAGTTAAACTTGCATCTTAAAATTACAAATTTGGTGATCAAACAACCGATTGGACTAATGCTTAAAAAAGGCTAATGAGATTGTGACTATTTGATCACGAAATTAACTGATTGGACGTCGCATGTCACTCTCGTAATTGTGAAGTCAGACTCACGAACAAAAACATTAAGTTTAGTTTCACATTGCCTAATAGTACAAGAAATGTTTGTTTTAAGGAATTTTCTATACCTTAAAATTGACCAAATATTGTGTTTGGCTGTCCTTAGTTTTGTTTGAGAAGTCATGACTCATGCTACCAATAATCTATTAATAGATTTGGGAGTTGTGCGTTTATATTATCTCCATTTAACTCTATATATCATAATTTATAAGTTGATATTTTCAAACGTTAGTCATTTCAATAGAAGTGTTTTTTAATATAAATTTAAATAAATTTATATTATATTTAATTATTCTCATTTAAATTTTACATTCTCTTATTAACTTTAGTGGTGCTTAGTCCTTATTGAGTTAAGAGACCCATTCGTTTTTAGTTTTCAGTTTTTTTTTTAGTTAAAAATATAAATTTTAGAGAGACAACAAAAGCATAGAATGGATAAACCAGTAGTTTGACACGCCTTAAGTGCATAAATGATAGTATTCTAAATTAATGTGGTTAAAAGTTATAATGTTAATGGTAGATTATTAATTATGCAAAAATCTATATTATGACGTATCATGAGATGTTTCAATTGCGATACACAATCCAAACCTAGTTATTTCTATGATTTCGATATTGTGTATTATTATCAAGTCATACTGTGAATTGGATCATGTTCGAACAATGGCGATTGTGTTTGAGTTTCTTAGCCAATGTGAACATTTGGTTTTATAGTTCATATTTTTCAATTTGTAAGCTTTAATAAATTGGTATTAATTCATAACTTAGTAAATAATTAACCACTTGGTTGGCTAATGTTGTTTCGTTGCTTACACATTAACGACAGGGAACCTTTGAATCCATAAGATAAATGGTGCTTTTCCGGCCATCAGCTGGGCCGCAAGAGACGGCGGGTCTCCGATTCTGAGCCCCACACGCGCATACTCTATTTGGAGCGCTCGAGTCATCAGATGCCCGTCGATCTCCATTCCCGTCTTCCCACTTCTCTTAAGAAGGGGAAGAAGCAGAATCCATGGTTCTTCCTCTCTCCCACTCGAGACTTCCCTCTCCCCCCTCCTCCGCACGATGCAGACCGCGCTCCTCTCCCTCATCTTCGCCGCCGCCTTCGTAGTCTCCGCTCACGGCAAGGGCGAGACGCCAGTTACCTACGACGCGCGCTCTCTCATCATCAATGGAAAGCGGGAACTCCTCTTGTCCGGATCCGTTCATTATCCACGCAGCACCCCGGAGGCATGCAATCCCTAAATCCCAACCAATACGCTACTTTCCTTCCGTCCTTTTTCCTAAAACAGATGATTCTCTCTGATTCGTGTGTGTCTGTGTACACTTCGTGATCAGATGTGGCCTGGTATCATTGCCAAGGCCAAAATCGGTGGGCTCAATGTGATCCAAACTTATGTTTTCTGGAATGTGCATGAACCTCTTCAGGGAAAGGTATGAGGCACATCAATAGCATTTTCTTCTTTTTTTTTTTTTCTTCCCTTAGTTTGCTTCACTGTTCTGAAAAATTAATGAATGGGAGCATGTGATTGCAGTACAACTTTGAGGGAAGATACGATTTGGTGAAGTTTGTCAAGTTGATTCAACAAAATGGTATGTATGTGAACCTAAGGATTGGGCCATTCATTCAAGCCGAATGGAACCATGGGTAAGTATTTAAAAAGCCAACTGCTAATGTTGGATGTTATATGTTGCATTCTAATTGATGGCATTGAATTTTTTTTTTTCAGAGGATTTCCTTTCTGGCTAAGGGAAGTTAAGGATATCACCTTTCGCACAAACAATCCACAGTTTAAGGTAATGAATAATATTTTTAGATTTGTTTTAGTAAAAATAATTGGAATTAAGTTCTTTTTTCTATCATAATTTTATCATTGAAATTTGGATGAAAACAATTTATGTGAAAACATAATTAACTGAAATTTTGATTTATTTATTAATTTCCTTCAATAACTCCTATCACAAATTGTGAAAAGTTTGAATGAAAAAAATTTATTACTAAAATATATGGCAAGTGTTATATTGATATAAGTCATCAAATCAAATTTATATTTTAAAAGGAAGTCAAATTTAGTGAACTTTTAATATCAACCTAACAAACTATTTAAGAAAAATTTTCTTATATTATCCATTTATTTTTTATTATTTTTTATTCCATTCAAACCAAACTTTGCTTTAAAGTATGGTTTATGCAAAACAATACTAGACTTACGTCCTTATTCACTTAGACACATTTTTTTTTGAATGAAATTGTGAATCCAATAAGAAACCAAAACCTACAAGAGTATTCAAATTATGAATTTTGCTTTCATTACGAAAATTGGGAAAAGATGAAATCTTGTTTTGTTCAAATCATTATTGATTTGAACCATTAATTTTAGGTCACTAAATTCCTCTAATTGGCTAATCACCAAAGATCAATAAATAAAAAATTTAAATTTATTAAAATAAAAATAGTCAATCAAATAACATGATCTATAATTACAATTCGATCATTTATAACTTTATTGATTCAATATACTTGTGAACTTTAAATAAATCTTACCCAAACCTAACAAAATATGTTCTATTTAAAAAATCTCTCTTCACTCACATTAAGTTGATTTTTTTCAAAAAAAATTACTTTTCATACCTTTTGGCATTTTAAAAGATTAAACTTTAAACAAAAATAATCTAACATTATAAATTTCTCCTTTCAATTAAATTGTTGGAAGTTAAATCAAATGTGAATGATAAAGAACAAAAAAAAACACTCTTATATGCAAAGTTGGTTGATTGTGTTTTGCAATTCTTCTTCACATACATTTCACCAACTTCTCATTTTTTTTAATAACAAAATCTTAAAAAGCATACGAGTTTGTTAAAATGTAAAAAAAAAAAAACAATCCACTCATTTCTAGCAATTTTTTTTAATAACTATTCTATAAAACCTTATATTTAAATAATCAAAAGTATGCAAAATTAAGGGTAATTTGCTTACCCATGGAATTTGAAATCTATAAAGTGCAGTTTTTAGAAATTCTTTTTTCATAAAAAAAAAATCTGAAAACCTTGCCTAGGTCTTTATTACATTTACAATGAATTCCACCAAGGTCATAGTTGCTTATACCCGTTTCTCTAAAAATTATCAACACATTCTTTAACAAATCAAATATTTGTTCAGTACCACATGGAGAAGTTTGTGAGGAAGATTGTTAACATGATGATGGAAGAGAAGCTCTTTGCCTCGCAAGGAGGGCCAATCATCCTAGCTCAGGTTCATTACAACTTGGACGTTAAGTTTTGTTTTCTTTAGATAAATATATTTTTTTGTCAAATGAAGCTTGCATTTTTCCGATAAAGATCGAGAATGAGTACAACATGGTGCAAGCTGCTTTCAAGGAAGGAGGAAAGAAGTACATTAAGTGGGCATCTGAGATGGCCATTAGCCTTGGGACTGGAGTTCCATGGATGATGTGCAAGCAGCAAGATGCTCCCGGTCCAGTGGTAACTAATCACCTTTTACTCATAAATAGACTACTACTGTTTTACTAAAACCGCAAAGAACAATAGGTTTTGATATTGTGGTTCGTTAAGCGGGCCAACCACTATTTGAAACCACTTAACCGGTCCCATTGACTCAAGCTGGATCATATATGTTAAATCTTTAGTTTTTCTTGTAGATCAATGCATGCAATGGAAGAAACTGTGGTGACACATGGATAGGTCCAAATCATCCAACCAAGCCTCTTGTCTGGGCTGAGAACTGGACTGCACAGTAAGCAGTGCAACTCTTGAGATTGCACCCTGTTGAGAAGGCTAAAACCATTGGTTTTGTTGCCCAATTTACTTCAATGATGATGGCAGGTACCGGGTGTTTGGAGATCCTCCCTCACAAAGGTCAGCTGAGGACCTTGCTTACTCTGTTGCTCGCTTCTTCTCCAAGAATGGCACCCTTGCAAACTACTACATGGTACAGTTAGAAGCCTCATCCCCAAATCATACAGATAAATTCCTGAATCTTACTCATGGTTGTAGTACCACGGAGGAACCAACTTTGGTAGAACTGGTTCTGCTTACGTCTCGACTCGGTACTATGACGAAGCACCATTGGATGAATATGGTAAGAAGAGCTTGCTCTCGTTGAAACCTGTGTGTAGTTCTCCATTATGAACCGATCCTTTGCAGGCATGCAAAGGGAGCCGAAATGGGGACACCTGAAGGATTTGCACCAAGCTCTGAAATTGAGCAAGAAAGCTCTCCTCTGGGGCTCTGACAGTTTGGTCCCACTGGGGAATAGTCTTGAGGTAAGAAGAAATATATTCAGCTGGATATGATCAACTAAGGTGCGCTTATGAAGGTGGCTTGGCCAAACACAGGCGAGAGTGTATGAGATTCCTAGCCAAAAAGTGTGCACTGCCTTCCTTACAAATACTCATCAGGCAGATGCCACAGTTAACTTCCGTGGTGTGGAGTACTTCTTGCCTCGCCGCTCTATCAGCATACTCCCAGATTGCAGAACTGTGGTGTACAACACTCAAAGGGTATGTCTGAACAGCACATCTCTCTCTGGGAAAGCAAATATCAGTAAAGATGCATTACTGCTGCTTTTTATTTTTAATTAGGTGAATGCTCAGCACAACTCAAGGAGCTTCATTCCATTTGTGGAGACCAAAAAGAAGCTCAAATGGAAGATGTACAGAGACCACATCCCAAGATACCAAGACCAAGGAATTATTCACAATTCAGAACCTTTGGAGCTCATGAAAACTACCAAGGATACTACTGACTACCTCTGGTACACTACAAGGTTAGAATATATTTGCTTTTGTGTCTAACAAGCTGTACATTTAGCCGTGAATCCAATGAGATGATGTCCCATTGATTGTATTCTTGATCTCAGCTTCAAGCTTGATCAAGAGGACCTGCCCATGAGGCATGACATCAGTCCAGTGCTTCAAATTTCCAGCCTTGGCCACGCGGTGCATGCATTTGCCAATGGGAAGTACCTTGGTACTCCTCGCCGATCTTTTCCATGCTCGAACTTGCACTCTTTTACTGACTTGCCATTGCTTTTGAAGGAAGTTCTGAGCAAATTAAATGGTTTTTGTTTCAGGAAATGCACATGGAAGCAAGATAGAGAAAAGCTTCGTCTTCAAAAAACCGATGAAGCTGCATACTGGAACCAACCACATCACCATTCTTGCAATGACCGTTGGCTTCCCGGTGTGCAAAACCCTAAAGCTACTGTACTACATCTTTACATGAATGCTGGGGACTAATTAACATCTTCTCTTCGTTCCTAAAGGACAGCGGGGCCTATCTGGAGCATAGGATGGCTGGAGTTCACTCAGTACACGTTCAGGGTCTTAACACTGGTACCCTTGACCTCACCAGAAATGGATGGGGACATCAGGTAAACATAACCCCCTTAGCAGCTCAACTAATATTTAATCGACCTGTTCGTTAATTCACTGAAATTAAACAGGTTGGTCTCATTGGTGAGAAACTCCAGATCTACACGAAAGAAGGAGCCAATAGAATTCAATGGAGCAAGTCCGAGAGGAACGTACCCATTACTTGGTACAAGGTGAGACTGAATGCAAGATCGATAGATAATTAGGCAAGCAGAACACTAATGTCAAACTTAGCAACTGTCTTCTGAATGAGAACAGAGATACTTCGATGCCCCCCCAGGCGACGATCCTGTTGTGTTCGACATGAGCTCCATGACGAAAGGGCTTGCGTGGGTTAATGGAGAATGCATTGGTAGATACTGGGTTTCGAACGTCTCACCTCTCGGCACACCCACTCAGACTGTGTAAGCATTGCAGCTACAGATGCGTTGCCCTACCTGAAGTCTAGCCCCGTCCGCAACGTTGTTGCTCTGTTCTTTCAGGTACCATGTACCTCGTGCATTCTTGAAGACAACTGAGAATCTCATGGTCGTCTTCGATGAAACCGGTGGCGACCCAAATGGCATCCGAATCTTGACCGCGAGGAGGGACGATATCTGCACCTACGTGTCCCAGTTCCACCCAAGCTCCATTCGGTCGTGGTCGAGAAAGGAAGGGCAGCTCATCTCTTCGGTGGAGGACGTGAAGCCTGAGGCACACCTGAAGTGCCCCAAATCGAAGGTCATCAAGTCTGTCACCTTCGCGAGCTTCGGCAACCCAAGCGGCATCTGCGGCAACTACACCATTGGAAGCTGCCATGCCCCTCAAACCCAATCCATAGTGGAGAAGGTAATGCATTTCTTCCTTCCGTCAAATGGTGAGAAGCTGATTCGTTGATAAATTTGTGAATTGCTTACCAGGCTTGTCTGGGAAAGAGGTCGTGCGTGCTTCCAGTGAAGGTGGAGGCCTATGGCGCTGACGCGAACTGCCCAGGAACAAAGGCAACGCTCGCAGTTCAGGTCGCGTGCGGTGCGAAGATAGAAAACCATATGCGAATGCTGTGAGGATGCTCTTCTTTTTTGTTTTCTTGGTTCAAAATTTTGAATTTTTTAGCACCCATTTGAGGTGATTGTATTCATCGTCGTCTTCTCCATGAGTTTCTCGAAACCGGAGAAGAAATGTAGATGGCAGAATCAAAAAGAAAGAAAATTAGAAATAAAACATCCATACAGTTTCCAAACTCCGTGCTCTTCAAATCCGTCGTAGGATGTTGTTTGTAAAAGATTATGATCATCAATTATTTAAAAAATAGATTTTAGATACTAACTTGATTTTAAAATACTTTATCTGTTCTTAAAAATCAAATATTTATTAAGATTTATTGTTATCATTTTTTCCAACTCACAATTTTTTGATATAAATAGATCATGTTTTTCACAATAAGAACTTAGAATATTATAAAAAAAAATATCAATCTACTAATTGGAAGAACAAAACATGAGTTTTGAAGTCCATTTTATATCAATTTAGATCAAAATTAGTCTAAAATTGACTTAAACTTTGAATCATGCCAAAATCACAAAACTTCAATTTATATCATCATTTAGTAAAATTATGATGATTTACATAACATACTAAATATTAGGACAAATCTGTAAAGAGAATAAATATAACTTTTCCATTGAAAAGATTATGAAAAATTGATAACATATATACATTACAAGCAAATAGGGATATATGATCTATTAGTTAATAATGATTAAGATTAAAAAAAAATTAAAAATATATTTAAAAATTTCTAAAAAATATTTTTTGAAAAAAAAACCATTATGAATGTTGTTTAACATGCTTTTTAAATTAAAAAGATTATTACAAAACATTTTTCAAATAGAACAACAAAGAGAATAAATATATTTTTATTTTTTTACTACTTCAAGTTTATGAAATTTTTTATTATTTTATATGAAAAGCATATTTCACATATTTGAGTGTATGAGTATCTTAATTATTAAATTTTTTTTATTTTATCTTACATGACTATCAAATCATTTGAGATGAGATATTTTAATTATGTAATATCATTGATTGTCAAATTAGATACGAATCAAGATGTCTAATAAAGTGTGTCAAAATAATAGAAAATAAAGTATTTTAAAATATCAAAATAAATATATAGTTGAATAGAGCTCATTGAGAAGAGTCCAACATAATTTGTTTTGTCTCAACAAAAATTTATTTAAAATTTCTATGAATTATCAAAGTTAATAAATATAAATATATACAACTAAGGTTTGCACAAATAGCCAAAGGTTTATTCATTGGGGACAAGGGCATTGCTCATCGTCACAATTTTTATGGAATTAAAGAAATGAAGCGTGATTTTAGTTAACAGGAATTCTCAATAAGATCGAAAAATCGAAAAATATTCTCACTATTTAACTTCAAATCTTTCTAATTTGTGATATGAATTAAAGTATTAAGTCTTAATTAAGATTTTTTACCATTAGAATGATTGAAAAAAAACTTTGATAGGAATTTGCTGCTTAAGGTTTCAAGAAAATGAAAAAGTCGAGAAAGAAGAGAGCAACAAGGTTATTTAAGGGCAACTTGTGTTTGTAGGTCATAAGTTTTACATTCGCTATAGGAGGGTAAATCCATATCTTTGTTGGTCATAAGTCTTAAACTTGTGAGATGCTTTTTAGGGGCAACTTGTATTTGGATCTCATGAGGACTCTATGATTTAGTATGTTAGAGTTGGAATAGTTTTGGGATAAGTAACCAAGTGAGAAAGGACACCCTAGATAAGAAAAAACTCGAGTGGTTGAGACAATACCTCACCAGTAAGACTAGAATGTTACAATATGTTATCAAAGTGGTACTTTCTCTAGTTTGATGTGGTTCGAGAATAAGCTTAATGAAACCTGGTGGTCTTGTACCACTCAACGAATGCAGAGAATGGATAGTCATAGTTAGAAGTCTTACAAAATACATTAGGGAAGTGCAGTTTTTGTGGAAAGCTTTTAAGGGTACAAGGATTAATAAAATTTACATCGATTATAAGAGGGAAGATATTGAATTTTATAAATAAAATCATAAACGTTGAAATGGTGAGGTGTATTTTACAGATAATCTAAGCTTAGATTCTATGAGGATTCTATAATTAAGTATGTTAGAATTGAAGTAGTTTTGAGATGGGTAATCAAACAAGATAAAACTCTTGGATAAGGGCAAATCTTGAATGGTCAGGATAATACATTATTAAGAAGGCAAAAATATTACATCCATTATTTATTAATGCTCATGTCTTGAACTACAATAAATTAGAGTGGTAGAAAGAAGAAATCGACATCTATTGGAACTTGTTAGATCTCTTTTTGCACTAAATGTTCTAAACTACATAAGATTTATCCACACATCTCCACTTCAAACACATTGCTTCTAAAAAGCTTTTGATTATGTCTTTATTCATGCTCACAATTCTAACATATCCAATCTTAATTTTATAACTTATAAGTGCATCTTTATGTACAAACCTCTAACCAAAAAATTTGTAAAGTGTTATGCTCTTATGCTTAATCATATGTTTATTTTTCATGATGTCAACTTATTTTGAATCTTCACCCTTCTTTCCCTCAATTCCTCTCCAAAATAAGCATTTACAAGAAGAGCTTTAAGATTCTTGCCTAAATCTCTTATTGAATCAATCAATGCCCCTTCACACTTGTTCTTTTGAGAATCTTATTATACAAATAATAACTCATTTGACTTGGACATGAAAGTAGGATTTTAGAAACTACAATCTCCTCACAATATTTATTCTTGGAGAAGACATCTACCAAGTAGGTAGGAAATTGAGACATTGCATTGTGAAGATCCAAAATTGATGACCACCTCTTGTATGGATAATATTATAAAAGAAAGTAAATTATAGCAGTTGGATTTATTTGAATCATAACATAATCAGGAAAGTCTTTCAATTGCTCCATGGAAAAGTGTAAGAACATGTATTCAATATTGTATATTCAAATCTTATGAAAAGTTTTCATCCAAATGTTGAGCATTTATTAACAACACATGTAAGGCCAATGTTTATGATAAACAAGCAATAAATCAAGAATTGGATGCTCTAAGATACTTGAAAATTCATTAAGTTACTGCAAGATAGCATTTGGATGTAAATGGGTATTCACAATCTAGCATAAGAAAGATGGGGGTATGAAAAGGTACAAGACCATAATAGTGGTTAGAAGATTTGTAGAGGTTTTATGTTAAACTATCAAGAGACATTTGGTTTTGTTGTTGAACTTAACATTTTGAGAATTCTTCCCTCAATTGTTAATTTGAATTAGGTATTATCTAGTTTGTCTAAAGATATACATTCTCAATGGTGATCTACAAGAAGTATATATGAATTTTCTACCAAGCTTTAAAGCAAAAAAAGGAAAGGTCTATTTGTTAAGAAAATCTCTCTATGGAGTAAAACAATCCCCATGATCCATGTTTGATAACTTAGTAAAACAGTTAAAGGCAGCAAACACACTTAGGCCTAAACTTGTCACACCCTTTTTTTTAAAACCATTGAAAGATGGTAAACTTATAATACTTATAGCATATGTTGATGACATTATTCTTACGAGTGGTAATCTTGGAGAAACAAGTGCTTGAAGGCTTAACTATCAAGATATTTGGACTCAAACATATAAACCATATATACTTTTTGGGCATAGAATTGGTTAGAAGAAAGGTTGGGATCACAATCTCATAGACAATGTATCTTGGATCAACTAAAGTACAGTTCTGGTTACAATACTCTTGAGATTCTCATGAAGCTAATCCAAAAACTTGGAATTGAAGAAGATAGAAATCACATCAATCAAGAGCTGCATCAAGTGCTAGTAGGGAAACCATTCTATTTGTTATATGAGTGTTATATGTTTGTTCATACATTCTCCAAGGGGAAATACATTGGGAAACTACTCTTAGAATTCTTTAGTATCTCAACAGAATGTGAAGAAGAGGACCTTTATTCAAGAAAGAAGAGAAGGGATTGGTTGTGATCCACTAAAGGACCTTTATTCAAGTTCAATTACTAATAGATTGTCATGAATACTGCAAGCAAGTATAGGGCAACCTAATGACATGCAGAAGCAAAAGATAGCCAATTGTGGCAGGAAGTAGTGAGAAAATCAAGTTTAGAATAGTAACCCAAAGAAATTATGAAGGAATTTGGCTAGGGAGACTGGTGGGATAATTGAAATTCATAATGGAAAAACTAACATGAATGAATCGTAATAACAAAAGTGTGGTTGGCATTGTGCATAATGCTATCCATCATGATAGAACAAAGCATGTAGAAATTGACAAATGCTTATCAAAGAAGAAATTTGAGGATGGTGAAGTGTGTGTAACATTTGTTCATACCAAACAACAAGTAGCAATCATCTTAACAAAGAGTTTTTTCCAAATCAAGCTGACAAAATAGGAATGCTTGTACGACATTTATGCACTAGGTTGATGGTGAGTGTAAAAGATATAGGAAACTTTTAAATACTTCTAAGTTAGTGGCTAAAACAACTTAGGAAGGCTACCTGGAGATCAATAAAGAGTAAATTATATAAATATATTTGAAAAGACCGAAATTGGATATTATTTTTCCTTGATGTCTTTCTTGTTGTGGTCGACAAAATCTTATTATTATTTTTTTGAATATTTTTGCAAAGGCTCTGCAAATATTTGTTTGTAAAAATCAAGATTGAATTAATAATTTCTGATTTCTCTCAAATTATGCTCCTCATTAGGTTTGACCCCTTTGCTTGTTTGCGCTGTTATAAAGGCTGTAAAGGTATCTGATTCTTAGAAGTGAACCCTTTGAATTGCCCATACAATTTCCTTACAACATTCCACAAGTAGGGATGGCTCGGCGTTTATTATGTCATATTGTTGTGACTTTGTTCTTCTCGTATTGTGGATGACATCCATTTGTTCACCTTTTGATTCATAAATTTTTCTGGACTCCCTTTCTGCTTTTGAGTTTTCTTTATCAAGACTTGGGAGTCCTTTTTTATGTTACCAACTGCATACATCAAAATGGGTTTTCCTTTGATTGAAAGATGTTTCACCGAAGCCTAACCGAATGTTTATTCTTAATCATGTGTTAAATTATGGTGATTACTATATGCTTATTAGATTTTTGGGCGACTTCGATTTCATATCTGAAAGTGTTAGCCCAACTGATCGAGAAAATGTGTTGTATAATTTTGTGATGTTTCTAATGTAAATCTATTTATCTAGATCATTTAGAAGTGTCAGTTGTCCTTGATAATTGCTACTATAGTGTTTGAGTGAAGAGAAAAGGATGGAAGAGGAAAATAAAGGCGATAGAGAGACCACTGCATTGGAAGAAGATGGTACACCATTTTGTTATGAGCATCTCCCTCTGAAGCAGCTCGTTTCAGGGCAATTTTTACTTTTCAAAAAAGGTATTACATCATCTGTTATTTTGATGCTACTTGACCTACCATGGTAGCCACGCTTACCAAATGTGGATGTATGTATTCCATATGCCAATGCCTTTGTGTAATGAAGCAACTGATGGAAGCCCAATAAAACATTTAAGCTCCCACTTCAAGTTTCGCTAGTGATTTCATCCTACATAACCTGTAGCATTTAGCATTTTGGTAAATGCATTTCTTTCTTTTGGCAAGAAATGCATCCAAAAGTATAGAATGACAAGCAACTGTTATGTGTCGATGTTTGGTGGCAATTGAGAGAATTACTTATGTCAAATCATATTTATTCTCTCGTTTCTCTTATGTTCATATACATTAGTCAAAGCTTTGTTACATTTTAGTCATCTTTGATATATATATATATACATATCATTGAATATTTAGTTAATAAATAGTAATTAAAAAATATTATTTTGAAGTGTTATTAGCAAGTGGTGCCTTAATTAAATGTATTGTTGAAACCTATTCAAGATGATAGAAAGTCTGATAAAGACTACTGAAAAGTAGTGTTATAAAGAGAAACATTTTTATCCAAACAACAACGTATTGCTATCCAAACATTGGTCTTATTGTTCATTGATACCTATCAAGACTTGTACAATTTGAAGTGTATTCTAGCTGAAACTTTACTCAAACAAATCGATCCATTGTGGTTTTTGAACTGATAAAAAATGGTTAAAAGTGACCTAAATAATTTTCATTGGTTTTCTCCCTGGGCTGATTTCACATCAATCTTAATTGAATCTTATCTGAAATAATTTTCAAACTAAAACTCTTATTCAATTCAAAATCGTGTTCCATAAGCTGAAATGGAATAAAAGTTGACAGCTCTTTAACGGGATTCCTTGCTTTTAGTCAGCAATCAGTCATCTTAGCCATGAATTGGTTCTCAAGTCAAACGTCTCTATTCTCCCACCACAAAAAAGCAGGTCATCAGAATCACAATGTCTTTAAGAGAACAATTTTTTTTGTTTGGTAGGTTTGTCCATCCAAGGCTTAAAAAAACAGCAGGCGTGTTCTGATTCCTTATGACAACCTTCTCTCCTTTAGTTCCTTCAATTATTCATCCAGAATCTGATACTATGGGCCCAATCCTCCACCATAGTCCCCAAAACCAAAGGAAAATAGTCCTTGGAATAAGAAATGCACTTTCCTCTTTGTATAAATGTTTGGTTACCTCATCTTTCAGCTGCAGAAAATAGACAGTTGGGAAAGGAAGAAAAGAGAAGCAAACACAGAAAGAGAGAGAGAGAGAGGAAGAGGTGCTACTGGAATGGCCTCTAGAAGAATTATAAAAGAGCTTAAAGATCTACAAAGAGACCCTCCAACTTCCTGCAGTGCAGGTATGAATTTAACAAAGGTTGAGTTTGACATGTTTTGTCTCAAAAAATAGTTTTTTCTAGCAGCACAAGACTTCTGTAAGTTAATTCAGCTTTTCTATGTTTTCTAGTTTTCCAAGAACTATATTATAGAGAACAATTGTACCAAACCCAACATATTGAAGTAATGAATTGGAATTTGAGGGTTGATTTTGAATGATTTTGATGTTTCAGGTCCAGTTTCAGATGACATGTTCCATTGGCAGGCAACCATCATGGGCCCTAATGAAAGCCCTTATGCTGGTGGTCTTTTCCTTGTGACCATACATTTTCCTCCTGACTACCCTTTCAAACCTCCCAAGGTGAAACAAAACAATGCTTTTGCCTTTCCCCTTTGAATCTTTCATGAATTGTTATACATATATATATATATATATATATATATATATATATATATATATAATCTTACAAGCTCTTCACATTACCCTTGATTTTTGTCAAGAATAGATAGCTTTCAGGACTAAGGTATTCCATCCAAATATCAACAGCAATGGCAACATATGTTTGGATATACTCAAGGACCAATGGAGCCCTGCCCTCACAATATCAAAGGTAATCTAATAAATACATCACAAGAACAGGACTCGATTTGTGAATGGGAGTTAGTATCATGAATCATCAAGCATAACTGTATTTGTGATCTATAGGTGCTTTTGTCCATATGTTCTCTTTTAACGGATCCGAATCCAGATGACCCATTGGTGCCTGAGATTGCTCATATGTGCAAAAGCGATCGGGCTAGATACGAGGCCACGGCTCGCAACTGGACTCAAAAGTATGCCATGAATTGATGCGTAGTTTCAAGCAATTCCATGCAAGTAATAAGAAATGCACCTCTTTGAGCACTTTAATGCTCATTGATCTGTAGCTAAGTATAGAAGATGTTCAGAAACTCTTTATTGATCATGTTGAATGCAAGACCAGTGAAAAAGCAGTCTATTTTGTGCTTGTCTTGGTGTTCTTTTAAATGGATGAAGATTTTACAGTTTGTATTAGATCATTCAATGAAAATAATACTATAATATGTGAAGTGTTGTTGTTCATGAATACTTTTTTCATGGTAAAACTCTAAAGGGAATTCAAGTTGAAACAATATGTTGGCATAATTATCAATTCTATATTGTTGTCTAGAAAAAAAAATGACAAGACAACTTATCACCATTGTCAATCACCTTGCTCAATTGGTGAACATATATGGTCAATTTGAATTGAATTCATCTTGGCGTGAAGATGTGCCATGCAAAAATAGTTTGAAGATAACGGATAGCCAGGGAAGTGGGTTTGAATTAAAGAAGCATGACAACAATTTCACGATGGAGTTTCAACTGAGAAAAGTTTTGGGATTTATAAAGCTATTCCTTAGATGTTTGTAGTAGATCTAAGCTTTAATTGTTCAACAGAAGAAAAGAGCTCTAACATTGCAAAATAAATAGTTTTTGTGGATCTGAATCCTTTGGTCTCCAAAGGGGTTGTTGCAACAAGCATAGAGTTCAATATTCCACTAATTACTACTGGATTTGGAACCAAAAATATTTTCTCAACTCTGGACTTCACTTTCAAAGAGTTAGTTTATCAACTTTGGTGATAAGGAAGAGGTTCTTTCACAGATTTTATCTCCAAGGAGAGAAGGGAAATGAACTATGACAAAAGGAGCAGAACGTTGTGGAATTGCGACTTAGGAATGATGAGATAATTATGATAGAAGGGAGGAGATGAGAGAAGTGAGGGGAGGTGTGATCAATAGAGAAGGGAATGAAAGGAGAATGAGAAGTAAAGTATGGAAGAAGAGAAACATTCCTTCATGAGTATAAGTTTGTGCTAGGAGATAAAACCCATATTGAGATTTTAAACTTGAACCTCGTCGATATTGTTCGAGGAGTTAAGATGAAGACAAGGAATAGTTGTGTGGATATGACCTTGACTCGCACTGTACGAGCTAGCAAAAGGCTTCCTGCCAATTCAATTACAACAAGGTATGATAAGTCATATGTTATGTAATAGTTAATGCTGTCTTTTAATGAATTGATCTTAGACATGTTTGATTTTATAAAGAAAAATTATGAATTAGGGTGGAAGAAAATTAAAAAACTGGTTGATGGACTAGAAAAAATAAAGAGAACAATAGCATTTTACAAGGAAATAATAAAAGGCATATAGGAATCTACTAATGAGAAGGAAGACATGATTTTTTTAGTACTTTGAGCTGGACTAGAGGCATAACTGGACAAAGAAAGGTTGGATGAGATCAATAAGAGACTAGGAGAAATTGAGAAGAAATTGGCCCACATAATTTTTAGAGAAGTAAATTTACAAGGACAACTTAATGCCATATAAACTGAACATGCTATGGCTATTGGGCAAAATTGCTTCTTAGTCAATCTGTTGGATTTATAAACAGAATGTTGTGATCACAGAAGACAAGATAAGCTCTAGTTATGAAGAATGCAATGGAAATAGCAATGGATAGTTTAAGAGATTCAAGATTATTGCATGCAAAAAGCTCTTGAATATGATGTTAAGAGTTTAATGCATACCTTCCTAGAGAAAGAGTTGTGGATTCTGTACTATTAAGCATGATTAATGTAAATGTGTTCTTCGAATATGATACTCTAGTATGCCTTTTCTTGCTAAGCTTCATATATTCAACATCAGAATGAATGAGAGGGTAGATATTATCAAAACAACCAACATCACCCAAGAGTGCCTCTCTATTGGAGAAATTGATGTTTTCTCTCTTTTAATTTATATATTATTTCTTTTTTTTATTGTACCTTTCCTAATTCTTGATGAAAAGTTTTTTCCTAAAATCAACAAAGATTTCTTTTTTCCACAACATTCACAATAGCAATAAGACATATGGATATGTAAGCAAGTGTTGTGTCACGATCATAAGGTTAGACCATACCGTAATAATGATATGACAAAAGGCTAAGTGCTACAACACATTAAACTAGTAATATGAAAACTTATATAAAAAAATATCTAATAAATAATTTCATAAGATAAAAAGAATCATCATTACTTTTTGCAACATTCAATGCACTCAGCATGATGCTTCGCTTTTTTTGATAAATGCTTTTAATGAATGACAGGTTGACATGATGCCGAAGAATAAGTCGATAGCACTTATACTTCTTAGGGTATAATGTTTTACAAAGTATCTTACAAATAGTAGATCGGGTGTAAAAAGCTACTTTTTCAACTTTATCTTTCTTAATGCATCTTTAAGTTTTTTATGAGTAGTATTCTCCTTTTTATTTGTTAGATTTCAAGAATGATTTTTATTTCTTTTTTCTTTTCTAATGGCTACAAAGGAGGATTGATACACTCATATGTAGTGTAACAATTAATGTTATCTCTTGATGAATTGATCTTAGACTTGTTTGATTTATGAAGAAAAATGAGGAATTAGATTGGAAGAAAACTAAAAAACTAGTTGATGGCTTAGAAAAATAAATAGAACGATAGTATTTTACGAAGAAATAATAAAAGGAATATAGGAATCTACCAATGAGAAGGAAGGCATGACTTTTTTAGTACTTCGAACAAGACTAGAAGCATAAATTGCCAAAGAAAGGATGGATGAGATCAATAAGAGACTAAGAGAAATTGAGAAGAAATTGGCCCACACAATTTTCATAGAAGTAGATTTGCAAAACAACTTAATGCCATATAAATTGAACATGCTATGGTTATTGGTCAAAACAGCTTCTTGGCCAATTTGTTGGATTTATGTAAAGGAAACATAAAAGACAAGATAAGCACTAGTTATGAAGAATGCAATGAAAATAGTAGTGGATAGTTTAAGAGATTCAAAATTATTGCATGTAAAAAGCTCATGAATATGATGCTAGGAGTTTAATGCATAACTTTCTAGAGAAAAAGTTGGATTCTATACTATTAGGCATGATTAATGTAAATGTGTACTTCAGTTACAATACTCTAGTATGCCTTTTTTGCTATGCCTCGTAAATTCAATGCCAAAATGAATGAGAGGGTTGTTTTTAGCAAAACAATCAACATCACCCAAAAGTGTTTTTTTATTGGAGAAATTGATGTTTTCCCACTTTAAATTTGTATTTTCTTTCTTTTTTAATTATTGTTAATAAAAATTTTCTCTAAAATAAACAAAAATTCCTTTTTTCTACAAAGTTTGCCATAGCAATAAGAGTTAGAGCTATGTAAGCAAGTGTTGTGTTTACAACATAAGCTTAGATCGTATCGTAATAATGATACGACAGAAGGCTAAGAGCCAGAACATGTTAACCAAGTAGTCATATGAAAATTTATATGATTAAAAATATCTAATAAATAATTTCATAAGATGAAAAGAATCATCATAACGTTTTAAAACATTTAATGTACTCAACACGATACTTTGCCTTTTTTGATAATTGCTTTTGATGACAGGTTGATATGATGCCAAAGAATAAGCCAATAATATCTATACTTCTTAGGGCATAATCTTTCATAGAGCATTTTACAAATAATAGATGGGGTATAAAAAGCCACTTTTCAAACTTCACCTTTCCTAATGAATCTTTTAGTTTTTTATGAGTAGTATTCTTCTTTTTTGTAGAATGTCAAGAAAGATTTTTGTATTATTTTTCTTTTCTAATGGTGCAAAAGGAAGATTGATATACTCACACAAGCCGTTAATTTTAAAAGCCCACAAGAAGGAAGCTTCTTTCTTTACTAAGCAAGCCATCCACAACACAACCAAGTCCTTTTCTACTTTTAGTGGAACAAGGTTTTTTGTACTTAAGGTACTCCATAGGGAAAATTTAAAAAAGTCAACATTCTTTTCATTCATTCCATCTTCTCTTCATTAAAGCTTATTATAATTCTTAAGACCAAAAAGAATGGGAAGTCTAATCTTGAAAGGTTTAGTTAAAAAGAAGTGGCTTCGAGAGACTCTTGGTAAGCTTTTAGGTAGAGAAATACATGGATAATTAGTACCACATTAGAAAAAGAAAATATGATTTTAGGATTTATATGTGAGACTTTAGTCTTAAAATATTGAGACACATTCTGAAGATAAAACCTACTTTTATTAATGTGAGATGACTAAAAAAGTTAATATCTTAATATAATAAAATCAGGTTATATTAATTTAGTATTACAGTAATACCTCTTATAGTCTAATATTATTTGAAGATAAATTAACTAGAAATTAATGAGCATATTTAGGCAAAAGAAGAGAAATAATTTGATTAAGAGATTTAACTTAAAAGAAGTGGATTCAAAGGCATCCTTGGAGGCTTCTATGTGGAAGGGTATATCAATAAATGGTTTCATATTGACTAAGAAGAGGACAATTCTAAGGTTTAGATTTGAGACATTGGTCTTAAAATGTCAGTGAGTCTTTTAAGAACAAAACCAATTTTGAATAGTATGGGTGACCAGAGAAGATAATACTTTGATATAGTGAAACTAGGTTGTGACTCTTATGCTCTCACCTTAGAATTATATATAAGAGATTTTAGGTTTCTTTGGTCTTGTCCCTACATAATTAACACCAAACTTTTTGCCAATGATGAGTGATTTATGATTGGTTTGAATTGTTTAGCTTAAATTGAACATTAAATTTGCTTAGACATTTTTTCAAATTTATGTTGACTTATTTTCTAGAAACTATGAATTTTTAAAAAATGACAATGACAAGAAATGATTCATTTTTTTGTTCTTTAATTAAAATAAAATGAGTAGTAAAGGATAAAAGAAAGTTATAAAGAACTTAAAATCCATTGCCAAATCCTTGAGGTTTGGATTTACTTGGAGCAAGTATGATCCCAAAGTAAGCAAAACTTAATTGTATCAATCGACCATTTCATAAGTAAGATACATTGCAAGTATTGACATATAACACATCTAAGCTTGCAAAATCCCCAAACATAATTCCCCTATCTCAACATTACTTGAAGATGAAGCTATAAAAGAAGAAGAAGAAACTAAAGAAGAAGAAGAAAAGAAGGCCATTGAAGAAGAGTGAGTTGGATCATTCAACCAAGAAGAAAATCATTATTCTCCATTAGAGGTATGGGAAAAGAGGTGGTTACATATAAGGGAAGGAAAATAATTGTTCTAAAGATAATACAAGTTCTTTCTTTGGAGGAATCTCATGAAAAATATGTGGTACAAAAAAGACTTAAGAGTGTGGCTAAAGAACAACAAATTATAATAGTTACTAATTAATGATAAGGGGCACTCGCAACAACCAGTCATGAAACATTACCAAACATGGAAGAAAAAATGAAAACAAGACAATGATAGATGACTATTGCCCAAACTTGCCCAAGAACATGTAGGCATTGGTTTTGAAAAATAATACAAATAATTATTCCAAAAGAAAAAACATGAATTTTTACATATAAATTTTAGAATCTAGTGTTAACACTAACAAAAAGAAAGATTTTTATCAAATTAGTATGTTCTACACTCATAGTTATGGTTGTGATTTAATTTGGAATGAGTGATGTGAACAATATTTATAATTTGACAATATATAGTTTTGACATCTCAATTTTTTTCTCAATTATGACACTAATTATGGTGTCATCATTATGGTCTTTATTAGATATTGTGCATCTCAATATTATGTTATTTTAATATTTTATGACTTCAGTATTTTGGCTATATCTTTTGATTCGTTCTTCGATTTGAGTGATTTTTAATTCTCTAAAAAGCTAAGAATAAAATCTAAAAATATCTTATTGATTTATATTTGCCAAAGTTTGATTGCAACTTGGAGAAAAATTGTAATAGACAAAAATTAATAACTTAACTACATGTAGCAAACATGTGTCATTCCCTACATTATTTGGTATTAGAGTACCATATAATCTAAGACTACACATCTTGCACAAGCACAGTTTACTTTTCATGCATTATTTATCCTAATTTTTTTATTCTTTTAGCTTATTTCATTATGACCATAAAAGCATGAAAACCTATGGTTTTCAAATTGTAACTAATTTGAGAATACAACAAGGTTTCAGCCTTAGTTTGATTCCAAAAATCCACATAGTTTTGAACATGGTTTAGGGCATGACTAAGCCCTTTGGCATTGGATTGGCTCAAATAAAGAAATAGATATTAATTTCTACACTTTATTAGAAATTTCTTAACTAACCAAACTAATATTTACTTTATAAAATTAACCTTATTTTCTATAATTAACCGCCTCAACATTTACTTTTTATAGTCAGCCTAACTAACCAATACTTTTTGTTTACTAACATTTATATTTTATGTAACTAACTTTTATTTTGCATCTTTTTTCTCTCTTTTATTTTTTTATATTTATTTTGTTCTTTATTTTGGCTGCTTAAATTGCATTTTTGGTTGATTTTGCTTTGCTTACTAAAAGGTCCAAGACTAAGAAAAAAAAGGCTTATTTAAAAAAACCAACATTTGGATTTTTTTTAAAATATGCAAAAATTATTTTACTAAAAAAGCTAGTTTCATTCTTTGGAGCAATGCACACATGCAGGTGTTACTTAGACAATAATATCAATAATGCTCGACTCTACTGGTAAGCTAAGAATTGTGTTGCTTATTGTTTCTAGCTAAATGATATATAGTTATTGGCTTTATTTCTATTATACCAAATTTTAAGGCATTATGATTTATGCTCATGTGCTGAGGTAGAGGATATTATGCTTATCTTATACACATACTTGAAATGGGATAACTCCAACAAATCTTAAAAGTTATCTTAACAAGGTTAGAAGCAACTAACAATAAGTTAACTAATGTAAAGGGAATAATACATGCAAAGTCTAGCACCTTAAGGAATCAATTTGAAAACCCACCAAAGCCTAAGGAATTCTCACAACCTCTTGCACTATAACATGAACCAATTCCAATAAATGATGAATATTAGATTATTGTGACATCTTGGTCTTACTATATTGAGATATTATCTCATTTGGTCATCCATACTCACCCAAATATGTTTTGTCCTCAAAAGGATTCTCAACATCTCATGACTATAAAATCTCATGTAGACATTATAATTACTCCTTTAGTAGGCAATATGAAGTAGTAGTGTCGAGAACATTATACAAAGATTCTATTTGGAGGTATACCAGGCTTATTCAGACTCGAAGTGTGCTAAAATTAGCTCTTCTATTTCTCATTAATCTCTGTTATAATTATTATTTATATTTGATCCTTATTTGTTACATATTTTTCAATTTCCTTTTATTAGTTCATCAAGTTATTTGTATTTATACTTTAGTTTAAGTCATTTGAAGATCAATTTATTATTTTTTGGATATTTTTAGCTTTATATTCAGTACATGCAATCTTTATAGCCCTCAACAATCATAGCAACCACCTGCTCAACCAAGGTTAACCCTTTAAACTCGATAATTAGCATGATCTGTGTAGACTCGATCAATAAAACATTTACTTATTAGCATGTGCTGATTTTCTCTGACCCATGTCGACTTGAAAGCTAAAACTGAAGAGTCACACGTTTCTCTGTCTATGTCATACTAATCGACCTTCCCATCGAAATTAGACCCAAAAACATCACGTGCCTCTCCACTTGTGTCGCACCAATCACATTTTGCATCTCACCTTTATCACCCAAAACATACATTCTTATTTTGGAACTACTTTTGTTAATTAAATTTACATTTTTTCAAGTTAATTACTTTTCAAAATATTTATTTCAAAATTTACAGTGACTTTTGAAACTCTAAAATATTCTTTAAAATTCAAAAATATATTCTTTAATATTCTTAAATGTTTTTTCACATTTCTATATTAACAAATTATTATTGTACTCTTTCTTATAAATAGGGATCTTCACTATATTGTACATGATGAAAAATTTTGAATGAAATAATAAAATACTATTAACAAGCTTGTTTGATATGAGCGTGTCATGTGCAAATAATCTAATGATGTGATTTCAAAGGTACCTTAGGAAGACGAGCAAGAGGCTCAAAATGAGAAATCTCAATCTATTATCCAACATCCAATAAAGAGCAATAAATAATAAAAAAAGTTCTTAGCTACTCTATTTCATATTTTGAAAAATTTAATCATCACATTCAAATTTTTAGTTTATGCATATGATTGCATGATTTCTTATTTTCCTTCTATAAAGTCCACTCATGTGTATTCCTTGTTATTTTACTACTAATGTGAGTACTATGGTGTATATTGTTAAAATTACTTTTTTAGGTTGAGTTCTCTTTATGTTAAAATCACTGTAAGTCCTTAGCTTTTAAGAAAGTTCTTACATGCTCAATAATCCTAGGATTTTTTATTCTAAACCCATAATACATTTGAGTATACCCTTTTATGGATGTATTATTTGAATCTGAGTCTTTCTTAATTATCTATGACCTAAAAGAGGTCTTAGTATATCATCTTGTATCATAATATGAGATAATTTATCAATGTATCTCTTTACCTAAAATTTTGTTATAAGTTATTCTTTACTTATGTGATTTTTCTCTAAGGAGATCATCTAGCACTCACTTCTTACCCTCTTTAGTCTCAAGTGTTATAAGTCTGTCAACTTCCACTTAGTTTATTCTTGAATCATATCAAACTAGTGAAGCTCAACTATAATACCAAATATGATATCTTAGCCTTATTATGTTAAGGTGTTGTCCCCTTGGGTTGTCTTATATCGACATAAGTAGGTTTTGCCCTCAAAAGGTGACTTAATTTCTTAAGAAAATGATATCTCATATAAAACCAAAATCACTCTTTTAGTAGCTAATATGAGACAATTTATCTTTATACCCCTTTACCTAAAATCTTATTAGGAGTCACTTTTTACTTTATTGATTCCCCTCTCTAAATATCACTTGGTGCTCACTTCTTACCCTCTTTTGTCCTAGGTGTCACAGGCTTATCAACTTTTTCTTAATTTATCCTTAAATAACATCAAATTAATAAGTTCATCTCTGGTACCATATATAATATCTTAGTTTTACTATGTTGAAGTATCATCATCTTGGATCATCCTATACCAACTTAAGTGTGTTTTACATCAAAAGATACATTAATATCTTAAGATTATGATATCTCATATAAATATCATAATCACTCTTTTAAAAACTAATGTGAGATAATTCATCATTATACCTCTTGAAAACTTATTAAGAACTATTTTTTACTTTAGTGATTCTCTTTTTAAGACATCATTAGGTGTACACTCATAACCCTTTTCAGTATGAGTGTCACATTCTTAGAGTTATTAAAATTGAAGGGCTAATATTTGATGGAAGCCTAGATTCTAAATCTTAAAATGGGAGTGTAACATAAATCCATACTTTATGTGGTATAAGTTAACTATGAAATAAAACATTATGTTTGTAAAAATAAAATTAACATCACAAGTTCATTTATATATTAAAACTTGAAGACTCAATACATAAGAAGATGCATAGAATATATATAAGAATTGTAATGAGCTAAGGTCTCATCTAAGGGAAAAATATGAACTTATCTCATCCCATGGGTAATCATTAGATCAATTATAGAGATTAAGCCAAGGAAAAAAAATTAATTATATTTCTCAATTTAATGAGTACTCGAGGCATTACAGAGTTTAAGAAGATAATAGTGTCAGCACGTCTTGTTGTAGGCTAGATTTCATGAGGATATCTAGAAAGAACTACTTTTTAGAGATTTTAATACTTTAAAGTCATCACTTAAGATCACAAGGGATTATGAGAGATTAAAAAGATTGATTGGATTTCATAAGCTTAATGTTATAGGCACTAATCACCTTATACATTTAAGTACTACAACTAATAGTCCTGGCCCTTCCCTTAATGTTACCTCACATGTGTCAATGCTTCCTACCTCTAGACGAAAGACATTATGTCATCTTTTAGAATAAGATCTGCAAGAGGATCTCAAGTTTAGTATTTCAAGTGTAGAGGGAACAATCATGTTACGACAACTTGCCTAACTAAATTATTGTACATAGAGGAGGGAGGGGTTGATCCTAATTCTATTGATAGAGTTGAGTTAGAGAGTTTTAATCATGTGGAGGATTAGAAATTAAATATTATGATGATGGAGGTTTAGGTGACTTGCAACACCAAGGGTTCCTAACTATTGTTAGATGCATCTTTACTCAACCTAAGGAAAGTGAGGTTTGGAGTTTTGGAATTTTTCATAGCTTTATTAAGATTGGAGAGAAGGCTTGTAAAATAGGGATACACAATGGTAGTTTTATAAGTGCAATATTTATAGACACCATGTCTTGCCTTAAGTTAGTCATAATGGATCACCCTAACTTAAGGCAATTCCTATTGAGTTCAATTCCTATTTTGAATAGGTCCTTTGTGATGTTATATGAATATATGTAGAAAGTGTAATTCTAAGTAGGCCTTGGCTATTTGATAAGCATGCCCTTTTAATTGACAAAGGAAACACTTATGCATTTAACCCATTAGGATAAGAAAAGTATATTATAATCATCTTTGCTTTAAAAAACAACTCTAACTACTTTCTAACTCCAAGACTAAGTTTGATAAGGGAAAGCAAAAAGTCCTATAGTTGATTTCTCCAAAAAGGTTAACAAATAAGATTGTAAAATCTATAATATGGATCACAACAATGAGAAGATCTAATCCTAAGGTAATTATACCACCCACTATTAAGCCATTTTTTATAGAGTTTAAGGATTGTTTGTAAAGGATCAACAAAATAACTTACCACTTATGCATAACATTCAGCATGTAACAAATGTTATCTTAAGAACAACATTACCAAACTTTTCACACTATAAGATGAATTTTACTGAGCATCAAGAGTTAGCAATGCAAATTTAAGAACTATAGATAAAGGAATCATTAAGCTAAGTCTTAGCCCATGTGTAGTTTCTACACTCCTCACTTTCAAAGAAATACAACACCTAAAAGAGATATATAAATAACAGTACTACTAATAAGATCACTATCAAGTATAAATTCTTAATTTCATATTTAGATGACCTATTGGACTAGATGTTTGGAGTGAAAATATTTTAAAAAATAAATCTCAAAAGTAGTTTATATCTAGTTAAGATAAGAATGAGAGATGAATGGAAAACAATATTTAAGACAAAGGATAGTTTATATAAGTGTCTTGACACTTTGGACTATTAAATGCACCTAATTCTTTCCTAAGGATTATGACCCAAATTTTATGTCTATTCTTTAGGCAATTTGTACTAATTTATTTAGATAATATCATAAGTTTTAATAAAATATTTGAATAATATCATGAACACCTTATTAGAGTTTGCTTAATAATAAGAAACCAACAACTATTTGGAAACTTTAAGAAGTGTTCTTTTGCCATTGTCCATATAAAAGTTTGGGATTTATAGTATTTATGGATGGTATTTATATTAACTTGGAAAAAGTTAAAGTAATTATCGAATGACATACTCCATAATAGATATATGAAGTTAAAAGTTTCCATTGGTTGGTAACATTTTGTAAAAGGTTTATCCAAGGATTTAACACAATCATTGCCTTATCCTTGAATGCATAAGGAAAAGAAATTTTGTGGACCACTACAATTGCTAAATCTTTTGTAAAACCTAAGGAAAGTATGTTATAATGCTTCAAAAATAGGTATAAGACTATTGAGCCAAGAAGGTGAACTTAAAGTATTATTTAGTGAGAAGTTGAATGACTTTTATGGGAAGCACTTCACTTATGATAAAGAATTTTATGCATTAGTTTAGACCTTAAGGCATTTGAGATATTACCTATTGCTCAAGATTTTGTCCTATGCTTTAATCTTGAGACACTTGTGTTTTTGTACTCACATTAAAATATGAATCTTAAACATGTAAAATGGGTAGAGTTCCTCCAAAGTCTTACATTTGTCCTAAAACACAAGCCAATAATTGAAAATAAGGTTTCAATTCCCTTAGTTGATGCATAAGCCTTTTGTTTACTATGCTTATTTTAATTATAGGTTTTGATGAATTGCAAAAGTTATATGTTGGATGTCCTAACTTAAGATATACTAATAACAATCTTTTAAGGGACCTCTTATATCCAATACAACTTTGCACTAAAATATAGTTATTTGGTTAAGTGAGAATGCTTATATATTCCTAAGACCTCACTTAGAGCTTTCTTAGTTTAAAAATTGTGTCAAAGATCTAGCTGATAATTTTAGGTAAAACTGTTAGCATGGTTGATGATATATTTTATTGGCTAATTTTGAAGCTCAATATTGCCAAAATTAATTTTTTTGTAGGACAAGAGCCTTAGCTAAGCAAAAAATTTTAAACACAAATCTATGCACTTCTTTGCCTATCTTGAGACACCCTTGGGAGGACATAAGCATGGATTTTGTTTTAGGGTTATCCAAAATTTCTAGGGAACATGACTTTATTTTTGTAGTGATAAATAGATTCACAAAAAATATCACACTCCTTCAAGTGAAACATCAAGTGTTTCTCACATAGCATGTTTATTTTTTTGACTAAGTTATTAAATTGCATGGTTTGCCAAAAAGCATTGTTTATGATCATGATGTCTTTTTACTCCATAGTTTTCAAAAATCCTATGGCATCTAATGGGTATGAAACTCTTATCATCCTTAAATTGATGGTTAAATTAAAATGGTCAATCAAAACTTGAGAAATTTACTTTCATGTCTTGTAAGTAAAAATACCAAAAAATGAGATTTGCTTTTGCATGAGACAAGAATGCATATAATAACTCAATAAATTGATCTATAAAGCTGAATCTATTTGAAAAATATCATGGTAATAAACTTCATAGTGTAATAGATTTAGTACATTTTCCTATGCATACACATATTTTTTATTCCACTTGAGCTTTTGTACAACATATTCATGACATACATAAGCATATTAAAGAATAAATAAGTCTAAGAAACCAATCATGCAAAAAATTAGTTGACTCTCAAAACAAATACCAAGAGTTCTTTGAAAAATATTGGATCAAATGCATATGATATGTATTTACTTAATGATTATGGTATTGTCTACATTTTCAACATCTCCAATTTAGTAACATATAAGGAACTTGGTGTTGTTGATCTATTTAAGGCTTTCTCCCCACCCTTGAGAGTAAGCAAATCATTGATTAGAAGAGTGAAAAAATTGACTAGATTCTTAATGAACAAGCTACAGTTACTAGAAGACACAATTATCATAGGTATCTTGTGTGATGGAGGAATTTGTTGGACATATAAGACACATGAATTAACAAAGAGAAGCTTCAAAAGATTACTCAAGATTCCTCATGGACCGTCATAGTGATATTGACCCATACTCATTAGAGCTTAGTTCCCACCACATTAAGGTAGTTGGTGTTGACAATACCAAAAGTAAGGGATTTTTATCGAACTAGTATAATTTGCACTCGTAGTCACACCCATTGTGGGGCTATTTGGAACAAGTGATGTGAAAATATTAATAATTTGATAATAATGCAACTTTGATAACTCAGTTTCTTCTTCAATTATAACATCAATTCTAACATCATCATTATAGACTTTTTTAGATGTTGAGTATCTCATCATTATATTACTTTAGCATTTTATAGCTTTAGTATTTTAGCTATAGCTTTTTGATTTATTCTTTAATTTGAGATATTTTTGATTCTCTAGAATGATAAAAGAAGAGTTATAAGTTTCTAGTTCACATAATTGCTAAATTTGAATTGTAAATTGAAGTAAACTACAATCAATAAAAGACTAACGACTTGACTAAATTTTGTAATATTGTATATAAGACCTTTTGTCTCATATTTTAGTTATATAGTTTTTCAAAATCATATATATTGGGTGGATAACCTCAATGTATAACATGTTTTGATATATGTTATTTTTCATGAGCTTTGTGCTTATGTGAGCTTCAAACAAAGTTTTTTTTTTTCTGTCATGACAATTTGGTCAAACTCAAAGAGGAGGTTAGTAATGCCCAAGAGATGAGATGTTTTTGCCAAGTTATGAAGGTTCTAAGTAAACATTTCTCCAAATATACATTTTTTCATTGTAAGTTTTGATTCTTGATTTATTGTTTGGTTTTCCTTTTCTTGTGTTTTATTTCTAGATTTTATGATGGATGGTTTTATAGTATTTGGTTTCTAGATATATTTATTTGTACCTATTTGATTGCTAAATTCCCACCTAGCTAATGTATTTTAACTAACAAAAATCAAATATTAAATAGTAATAAATAGATAAGTGAGGATACTAAAATCCTAAATCTAAAATCCAACCCACAATAATAATATAGTTAAGTTAAAATAAAAGATCAACCTCATAAAATAAATTTAATAATCCATTCACTTGCTAATTAGTCATTATATAAAGTCCATAAAAGAAAGAATATGAATACAAAATATAATAAAATGATCTCATCTATTGACAAAATACCATGATGACACTGATTGGTGATCAAGTCATACAATATCATTATTACCAAAACATCACAGACAGTTTATATACATACACTATCCATTATGTCAGTTAATAAATAGTATCCTTATCCATGGAATTATTGATAAAAATAAGGAGTATAATGTCTATAATAAGTGGATGAATTATGCAAATTACCAATTTAGGCCAACTCAAATTCAATTAATAAATACTAACAAAAAACTTCTCTTTTTATTAATCTTATTGGCTCTTAAGAAAGTTGTTTTGTATAAAATGTTATTAGTCTTTGTAAAATTATTCTGTGTAAGTGTAAGTAAGATAAAGACATAAGAGTTTTTAAGTGGTTCAATCTAAAATCATATCTACATTCACATACAATTAAATGATTAAGCAATACACTAAACACAACACCAAAACCAAATAAGATAATAATATATAAAAATATAGTCATTAAACCAACAAAATACTAATATAATAATCTCAAGAAAAAATATTAAAATAATTTCATGTATAGAAAGTGTAAATAAAAAATAATATAATAAACAAATGTAAGTAAATAAGCTAATTGAAACATGAATATTATTTTTCATTTTATTTTAATATTTATTATTGGTTTTTAATATTTTCATATTTATAGAGTTCATTTTTCTTTTAGTTATTATCTTTTGTATCTAATTTAGTAATCTTTTTTATTGAATGACCTCTTATCAACATTCATAAGTAACTAGGTATGGTCTCTAGGCTTATAATTTGTGTTCGATCATAAGGTCTAGTGTCATATGATATATATGATAAGGTTAATATACCTACTAAATAGATATGATATCTAGACTTATACTTTATAGTTTATCATTAAGTCTAGTGTAATATAATGATGTCATGAAACCCATTAAATAGGTATAGTATCTATTTCTATATCCTATGGTTTGTCACTAGTTAATTGTCATATATGAGATCATTGCACACTAAATAAGTATGGTATCCAAACCTATACCTTATGATCCATTACAAGGTCTAGTGTCATGTATTGTGAAGAATGTCTTAGAAAATTAGCTTTTTATTTTTATTTTTACTTCTAAGCTTTATGAATATTCATATTTTTATTTGCATTAAATATATTCCAAATAGATATATAACCATCTATAGCGATATATAAACCATTACTTAATATGATTAATCTAATTTCTATTTAGCAAACATTTCAAGTATTAATATGCATAATAACTAGTAATGAAAAAACTGTTTCAAATTTATAATTTATCAAAAATTAATTTACTAATTTGTTTACATCACACTTACCAATTTTATTACCTATATTTAAGATAATAATATTTTAATCATTTCTTTTCTCTTTAAGATTTTCTACAATACCATGCATACATAATAATCATAATATAATCCCACATGTGATATACCTATTATCTATTTTAAGTTTATTTAAAATTCTAATATTTCCTTATTATTCTTATATCATTTATCTACATCATACTTTTATGATCTCTTGATCATATAATATGATTAGCAAAGCTTTCTAGCATCTATACTTACATCACACTTGTATGAACTCCTAATCCTATAGTATGGTCTGTAAACCTTCATATCATTTATAACATTTAGTAACTAAAAGTATAATATGATTATAAATATCATCCAGCATGATCATTTCTCTCCCTTAGCTAACTCATGCTACCTATTATTCTCTATTGATCATATAGTAAAATTTCTCACATTGTATTACATGATTGCTATTTTTTAGTTAATTGACAAATTTACTTAGCCAAAATATATTGTACTAATATAGCCAAAATATATTGTACTAGTATCATATACCCCATAGTCAAGGTATAATCACACCTCCTTTTTTTCTTAAACTATTCAACACATTGTACTTGTCAACTTATACGATTGTGTTGTACTATCCTATTGTTAAACAACAACCAATCTAATACCCATCATATCATACTATCCCCATAATCATATATGTATGATCCCTTGTACAAACTCATACAATTTCTTATTAGATAGCTATGTTCTTGCAATCTAAAAACACTCAACATATAATACAAGTATGATCCACTCATCACTCTCGTACAATGTAATCGATTGTTTTCTTATTTCTATTTTACATCCATTACACTGTACAATTGAGGTCATCATACAATAAATCAATTCACAAGTGCATGTATGAATCCTTAGTCAGATTGATATGATCCCCTCATCTCAACCATTTAATACTGACAGTACAAACATTGTTTGCACATTTATTTATATATAATCTTGAAGTGCAACACTTTTTTCATCTTTAACTTCTAAATTTCAATCAAAATCTTTTCCTAACTATTCCAAATCCACTCTAAACTATTCCAATACCCACTATAACTCAAATCATAACTTAATAAGCCTTTATTTGCATAATATCAAAATGAATTTCACAACAAAATTATCTTATGCTTATCTTTCTTATTAGCAAATACTTTTTGCTCCTTTTTGTGTTTTTCTTGTTACAACCTCTCTTTTGCTCTTTCATTTGATTCTAAAATTCCTTCTTCGTTATAAAAATACATTACAACTCTATTTTTCATTGATCTTTTTCTCCTTTATTTTAGTTTTCTCCCCACCTGAGCTCTCTCTCTCTCTCTCTTTCAGCTGACTTTCCAACTTGCTATATCTTTCTTTTCCCTTCTACTTTATATTGTCAAGCTTTCCTTACTATCATAGCCTAACAAGTTCAAGAATTTAATTCAAACTCTTTACCTTAGGCAATAAAACTTAAATTGAAACATTATTAATATTTTCCCAACCATTTAGATAAATTACATTTCATAAAATACACAACCATTTATATTCTTTTCTTTGAAACTTCATGGATAATCATTTAATCCTACAAAATTACAAACTCAATTTCATCAAATTTTTATTAACAAGTGCTATCCAACAGTATGTAGGTTTTTAAATAAATTTAAAATAATATTATAGTTCTAAAGATTAATTCAATTTAATATTATTTTGATTTACAAATAACTTGTTTTAAAAAATTAATTACATTATCTTAAAAAATATATAAGCACAATCATATTGACTTAATCTCAATACTTACAACATATTAAGCATGATAATACTATAAGTTGTTACATTGATCTTCTATTTTTTTTATTATTGCCTTTATTGCAATTGAATTGTTGCCTTTTGCGTACTCATTTTTTATTTCATTAAGATCTTTATGTGCCTAATCTAAGGACATAGATTTTATGTTATCCCAATTCTCATTGAGAACCAATGTGGACCAATTTGCCATGTGTGTTCTCTTAGAATTTATGAATATTTTATTAATTTTCTCTTGATATTATTATTATTAAAGAAATTATTTAAGTGAGATAATACAAACATCTATCATATCCTACATCATAATCTCATTGTTCCCCATGCATCAATAGAGGAGATGTACTAAGCAAACTTTTCAAGATTTTTCATGCAGAAGTCCACACTACCTTGAAGTTATTAAAAATGAGGTTTAATTAGCCATTATTATTTATGAGGGGTAAGCTCTGCCCACTAAGAGAACTAAAAAAATTGGAAAAATTTACCACTAAAAATGTACAAAAGCTTTTATTAGTTTTTGCTTACAAGTTAACTAACATTTCTTGCCTTGAAAAAATGTTTGTGATCTAAGGACTATGATAAATTATAATGCTTACTTCTCGTGTAGAATTATGTTAATGCAATTGTAAGCATAAGATCAACATACTACCAACAAGTATTAATAAATAATAATAGTTTAACTAGGAAATTACATACTAATAAGATGAAACTTTTCATCAAAGGTGAATTAAATTAAAAAGAAGAAAGTTGATCAATAAAGGTTTAATGAGGAGATGAATTAAGTTTAGGATGCCTTAAATAAATTATAGAATAAAGTAGAAATCTTAAGCCAAACTTGAAGAATTGTGAACAAAAATAACCTTTTTAAGAAAAAAAGGAAAGAAGAGAAAAGAAAAATATAGAGCAGGTTAGAACCCAAGAAGTCTCACATTAGCTAACAAAGTTAACAAATTATGAGCACAAGAAATTGAAAGCAACAAATATATAATCAAAGAGAAAATGATCACCATTGAAAAATAGAAAAGAAAAACTTAGTTACTTTTAATACTTACATCAAAGTCCTTAAGAGAATAAATTTTATAAACATCAAGAAGCATGATTGACTTTTTCTAGAAGACAAGAATATTCAAACTTTAAGCTAGAGCTTGCCAGATTTGGCTACAAAGTGACTAACATATTTCACCAAAATAAAGGCTTTGCAAAAGAGAATTTTTATGATCCAAGTGCCTCCTGTATGGAAAAAAACTTGAAAAAAAGTATTTATATAAGAAGGTTGTATCAACTGTAGTCAAAATATGATCCCTAAATAAGGATGAAAATAATAAATATAATAGAGTAAAATATGTGAAATTTAGTGATGAAGATTTCATTGAGATTAAAAGTAGTTTAACATTAAAATAAATTAAAACTTATTGAAGAAGTTTTAACTTTATTAAATGAATTTAAGATATATATATATATATATATATATATATATATATATATATTAACTTTAATAAAAATCAATTGAGTAAAGAGAGAGAAAGTAAAAAGGGATTAACTCACATTGTATAGGAAAAAAGAAGGAGAAAAGAGATGCTCATGAAGGAAGACATCTAAATAATTAAGAGAAAGACTTAATTTGGAAAAGATAACATGAGGAACAATGATTTCAAAGCAACACAAGTTTTCCCTTATGTATAATCTCAATTTTTATGAGATCTCCTAGGGTTCCACTTTCTAATGTGGGTAATAAAGTGTATGGAGTTAGGAAAAATGTTTGTAATACAAGTTTATGAGATTATCAAGACATTTAATGAATTATGAAAAAAAAGGATCTAGGTGGTTCTTAAACATCCAATTAATAGATCAAATCATTTGATAAGAATTGAGAATGAGATGGTCTCTTTCTAATACTTATTGGATAATTTAATGGGTATCAGATGGTTTGATAAAGAGAAGTTAGATGGTCTAAAAGTGTTGTGAATAATAGGTTAAGATCTAGTGGATAATATATAAATTTTAGTAGAAACATCTTGAGTCTCTATCAAGCATTAATTGAATGATCCATCAAGCTTTTGATCAAATGACCCAATAATGTTTGATAAAGATTGGATGGTTTGATAGAGGGAACAGACAATCTAATAGAGACATAGAAGGGTTTAAACCAAGGGTTGAATGAAGCAATCAACTAGCCCTGCATTCTATTGGACACATATTGAACAATCTAATGAAATGGATCAAAAACTCTGATAAGTCTAGTGGATGGTTAATATATGATGAAATTTTTAAACATGTTTTTGGCTCATAGATAATATGAAAATGCTTAAGTTCAAATTATAAATCTGTATTAAAGCCTACCCAATGTGTTATAAGTCTAGAATTAGAAAATCCTAGAATCATTAAGCAAATAAGAACTTTTTAAAAGATAAAGACTTATATAAATTCTTTAATAAAAGGGATCTTAATCTATAAAGGAGAGCAATTTAGTTATCCACACCTAATTTAACTCAAGTTGTTAAAGTAATAAGGTATACATAAGTAGAAGTTCCTTAATTATAAACAATCATACATTCACTTGTACAAGCTAAAGAATTAAACATGATGAGTGATCCCTCCTTTAAGAGAAAATAAAGATTAGTAGACTTAAATATTTTTTGGTGATTTGATGCTGTCATGATTAATGGATAATAGTTTAATTGAGTTTCTCGCTCACTTTTCAAGGTACCTTTGAAATCACCCGGTGGGATGATCACTCATGATACCTTTCATATCAAGCAAACTTGATAGCAAGATTTTATTATTTTATTAAAAAATTATTCTTCACAACATGGCAAGTATTCTTATTTATATAAATTTTAAGTAGTATAGTGATAATTTGTTTAGCTTAGAAATACGAAATGACTTTTATAAATATTAAGGACTAATAAAAATTTTAAGAAATTTAAGAGTCACCACAAATTACAAAGAATAATCTTTGAATTCTACAAAAAAAAATTTGTAAAGCTACAAAATTGAATGTAATAAATAATGGCTTATAGGTAAACAGAGGTTCACGAGTTGGCACGGGTCGACACTGGTTCACTAGTCAAAGCAAGTCAAGCAGATAGTGCGGTGGTTGCGATTAATGGCAGAAATAGTTTTAAATCTTAATTTAAGTCATTTTTATCAAATTTTACGTACTTGGAACTACAAGACTACTACATGAATTGTCTAAACTGAATTTAAAGATGAAAATATTCAAAAAACTATCAATTAACTTTCAAATGACTAAAAACTAAAATGTATAATAATGTTAAATAATCAATTATAATCGTCCATTCCCCCTTAATGACAATGATAATGGAAACTAATGAGAAATGGGTGAGCCAATTTTGGCATAGCTCCAAGTATGTATAGGACTAGTACTCCTTTAAATAAAATTTCTGCATGACGTGTGAGATGTTACTACATTAATGGTCCAATAAGAGCAAAATTTTTTAAGGTTATTGGGTCATTTAGAATTTAAAAAATTTAATTAATGGTAGAAAATAAACAAAAAATAAAGTAGAGCATGTTGTGTCTAACTATAATAAAATTAAAAGTAATATGATACGCTTTATGTATAATTATAGAAAAGGAGAGACAAAGAGAGAAAGAGAGCTTAAATAAGTGATTTAACATGAATATAATATGTATATGTTTTATGTCTATTTATTTTTTTTATCTTGTATAGTCTCTATGTTGACTTAAGTATGCATAAATGATGATTAATTATTATGATAATTCATATGACATGAATATTACTTGCATGAGGACTTGGTCGAATACAATGATAAAAGAATGTTGAATGTGTGTGTGTGTGTGTGTGTGTACCCACACATGCACATGCATGCACACCCTTTGTGAGCAAGTATGCTTAGTAATATAGCTTAGGTGATGAATACAAATAAAATAAGCTGTTGAATTTATGTGATACTTGGGTATGGCCCAAGGTTGATATCATAGGAAAACATTGATAAGATTAAGGTATTGGGTCCTTATTATTATTGAAGTGATAAAAGAGCTAATATTGGAGATAAAAGGAGAACCGAAGTACACATCATATGAAGAATTAACTAAGAAAATGTATTGATTAATGCATTGTTGACCTTGTTTTGTAATTATTTGTATGAAATTTGATGAATTGAATGTGATTTTTTATGTAAGCTTATATTGTGAATACTATATATATATATATATATATATATATATATATATATATATATATATATATATATATATTCTATGAATGATCTATAAAGTTTCCAAAAATTTCATAACTTCTGCAATCGTTCTTCATGACCTTTGTTTGTGACACAAATACATTTGTAATATATTATTATATTTTGATACATTATGATTGATATGATATGTGAATAAACTTAACATTCTTCTAAGCTTATCTCACATCATAATGTTCATTCTTTCTAAAAGAAGTGATCTTAGAGATTGCCACTAGCATAACACCACTAAGTTAAAAAAAAATGTGAATCTAGGTTCTTAAATTTTAAATTTGAATAGTGACCTTTGTTTGGTATCATTAAGTTAAATTTAAGACTAAAGCTCAACGCATTTTCAAATTAAATTGAATCCATGCTTGATATGATACTACTAAAATTTTGTGTTGTTATGTCATAGCAACCTAATATTTTTAAATGTTGAATGAAATCAAATGAGGACATAAGTATGTATCATTTCAATATGATTTGAGTAAAACTAAAAGAAAATAAACAAAATTAATTCAAGATAACATGCTTTGAATAATATTTAAACAAGTTGGCCAATTCTTAAAATGTTTGAATATATTAGGATTTTTAAGTTGTTAGTTATTATTTAATAAGTGGAACCACATTGTAGTTTGAAAAACTTTAGATATTTGCACCAATAGTGACAAAAAATCATTTGTCTTATCATAAGTATCAACTTTTGATAATTTGTATGCATTAAGGGTTCATATATATCATTATTCATTGTAGAAAAGCAATACACACACACACACACACACACACACACATATATATATAGAGGTTATTATGGGTAAATACCATTCCTTAAAAATGATATGTTTATAGGTCCAACTCTATGGACTATCTCTATATTGGCAAATTACAGGTATATTAGAACTTAAGAGATTTAATTATATAACATATGACTTGTCATTTTTGGTTAGCATATATAATTATCTAACATAATGTTTAACTTAAAAGAAAATCTTTGAAGGCTCATATTGGAAGCATGTTAGTAAAACAAAGATCAACACACATATGATCTCTCAGAGTTTGGATAGAAAAAGTTGATTAGCTTTATAGAAAATAATTTAGGAAAAATATTCTAGCAAAAAAGCTTTTTTTTATAAGATAGCATCAAATAATGACTTATTGCTACCAAGGAACACATGCTTTACTTGGTCTCACCATTATTGTTCAAATACCATTCAAATGCATTGATTGATGTTTAAGCTTAACTAGATCAAAGCTAAATCATTTAAACCATGACAAATTAGATTTGGTCTAAACAACATAATATCATTTATTTGCATAATAAGATATTTTAGCAAAAATAAATTTGGAACATGTTTGAATAGACATGTAAGTTATTTAAATTTTATCTCTTTTTGAATCAAATTAGAAAGTTCAATTTCTTATTTTTTTTTATATTAATTAAACATTTCAAGACAATATATGTTAAAGTATTATTCTTATTATTATTATCAAAACTTATTTCATAACTTGACTTAACAATATGCAAGTAAAATGTTATAATTTTGTTGTTTTTATTGATATTATAATTACTCTTAAGTTTGGCTTGAAAAATGTCTAGATATATAGTTCAAAAATTAAAAATTATACATTAGCTTTAATAAGTTACAAAATATAATGAAACAAAAAATATCATTTTATTTGACTATATGAAAAAAATATAACTTTTATAGATTTTGACCTAACTATTTTAAGGAAACAAGTGCTTTTGTGGCCCAAATAAATATGTAATGCTTTGACTTCATTAATGTAAATGTCTTTTTATGGAAAAATCATTGGAAAGCTTGTTATTGATGGTCTGATCACTAATGCCTTCAGGATGGTACCATTTAAAATGCAAAATTGTAGTATCTAGGCACCCAATACAAAACAAGCATTTTCTACAAGCTTTGAATGCCTTAACAAAATAAATCACTGATTACATGAGTCTAAAATAACATTAGCATTGCATTTGTTGAATTTTAATGACTAATCCATAAGTTTTACTATCATTATCTCCAATAATAAGTATAAATTACAATGTTTTATTTGAAGAGCTTCATACATGTATTATGTGATCAAGGAATTCATATTATTCTTCATGGAGTTTTCATTACATATTCCATCTCCTTTTGATTGTACTTTACTTTATACAAAATTTTTTTAAAGAAACCATTCATATTCTTTATTAAATGTAAATGCCCAGTGATTGAAAATTAGAAATCAAGAAAAGTCAATTGATATAAATGACTTAATGGTTCAACCGAAAACTTGTTTACTTATTTGTAATAGATGGGAGCATTGATAACCAATTAGTGAACATAGGTCTAACAGAATATAAACATTTATGACAATAGCCTCCTATCAATCTTTTTTGTAGCATTCGTTACTAAATTGGTCACATATCAAAAACTCATCAATCATAACTTCTCAGTACTAATTAGTTCCTAGTTGTGCTCCATTATGTATATTCTTAACTCATTTAACTGCCTCTTTTCCTTTGATGATTAAAAAAAATAAAGGATTACCAATATATATTAGAAAGTGTATCATCTCCTTATTAAAGATATGACAAGAATGATAATTTTAGTTATGAGAACTATCCCTTAATTAGGAAAAGCCCACCACTCAAGTTCTTTGATAGTTCATTTGAGAAGAGAGAAAACCATAAGAAGAGTTTTTCAAGATGGGTAAGTATCTATTTAAGTTCTCAAGTGTCTTAATGTATTTAAAATTGTTAAGTTGTAAAGAATTGGTTGAAGAATGTTGTAACAGAACTTTAGAAATATAATAAGAAATAATATTAAAGATATTGGGCACAATGTCAACATCTTGTGTTATTTTATACTTTCTCTTCCTATATAACTACTAATAATCCACTATATTAAAAGTCATTTACATAGAATATAGTTATTAGATTATGTAAAAACTATCAATAATAGTCCTAAGACTAAAGTGTAAAGTTGAGTTTGACTTAAAATAAGATATGATACAAATTAAAAACAAACAATAACAAAATAAAAGTTCATGTAATAAAAAAATCTATAATGTTAAAGCCAAAATTTATACAAAAATTATTTTAGAAATGAAGACTACTTATAATTGTCTAGGCATTTTAATAAGAATTATCCACATATTTAAGTTGTGATACTAATTTTATTATATATAAAATTATTTTGAGAAATTAATGAGTTTAGCATATTTCAAAATGCATGCCATGATGTCAATAGTTGAATTAATATTTTGAGCATGCCATTAAGAAGAGCTCTTTATAAGGCATTTATCGATATGTAATTTATAATTTTAAGAAATCGTTTAAACTTTTTAAAAAATTATGAATAAATGGAATTACTATTAGATTTTTTAAATTCTTAAATCCTTATGTTAATAAAAGATTAAAAAATCCCTTCTCAATCCTAAGCGTAAGGGATTGTTGTGATGCATTTGGAAATTTGAGGGAGTGACAAAGTTTATGAGAGGGGAGGATAAGAAGTAGCTATAATTTCATAATAGGCTTCTGGAGCTATTGTGGGTATGGAGTTGTTTGAAGAACTATAACAAAGTTTGTTCATTAGGTTGATCTATTTTTTAGTAGAAAATTGATCAAAGGTATAAATTTATTTGAAATTTCCCTCTTTGAGAGGTTGTTAAGGTATATTTTTGGTTGCTATTGTTTTGGTACTTGAGTGGATGAGATATGGATCAAATTCACTAAGTTGTAGCTTTCTATGCATATTTCATTTATTATACATTACAACCAAACATATTGTACATAAAGTCACATAAATGATAAACAAAATAATGTGTCCATAACCTATCCTTTCCAAAAAAGTAGATGATGCATTATTTTCTAAACATATTGTACATTCATGCCCTGGTGTGAGAGCAATCATCAAATCCAAATTCTTGAAGAAAATGGATAATAATTTATTTTTTAATACACCATAAAATTAATTCATGGAATTAGATATCATGAGTTGTGAATTGTGCATATGGCTACTTAGTGTACGATGCATTGAGTATATAATATCATATGTTGAGATTAAATTACAATATGTTAAGCTTCTAAGAGAGCCATGAAAGGTTCAAAATATATTGTCTACTACTTGGGTGTATAGTGCTAGAATGAATAACATATTATATATTAAGGTGAACAGATGTTATATTAAGAATAAAAGTGAAACAAAATTAGTGAGTTTAATAGGCTTTTCTAACTATGATTGTAAATGCTTTCAATATGCATTTTTGAGGAATAATGAAAGAAAGAAAAATTTTAAATAAAACTTGAGAATTTTGAAAGTTTTGTAATTAAAAAGTAAACAAGTATTAATAATAGTGATCTTTACTACATAAATAATGAAAGAAAAGAAAAAATCTTAGAAGAAGAATCTCAAAACCATCAAATATCATTTGAGATAACTATGAAATAAGTTAATTAGTTGTTAATTATTTTGAAATATCTCTATGAGATGTGATGTGATGAAATATGATATGAGCATATTTCATTATATTGACTAATTATAATGTGCTCTAATTTATGTCATAACATGCTAACATATTACATTATATATATATATATATATATATATATATATATATGTGTGTGTGTGTGTGTGTGTGTGTGTGTGTGTAAGTATTATGAGAATCAAAACATTAAACAAGAAGGAAAATAAAAAAAAAATAAATGAAAAAGAATGATTGCTTGAATAAGCATGCTAATCTATTAATATCATAAAAACTTTAAACATAAGAATATAATGAGATTTTTTTGTCCTTATCTCACAGTTACTCATTATGATGAGACCACCTCTATTATCATTAACACCTTTATTTAGGATTATAATAAACTAAAACCCCATTATTGTTATTACTTAGCATAGTGTGATGTTAGGTGGAGGATCAATTATAAAGATGGCATCACATCTCATTATTATTATTATTATTACATTAATGTAGGAAAATGATAAACAAAGGCATATTGTTATTAGTACTTTGATATTAATATTACATGATGAGTATATATAAGCATGATGAATATAATAATATCTATAATAATTTAACATATTTAAATATTTTTTAAAAGTTATGCATCCTTATTACTAATCTTATTATTATTTATGTGCCATAAATTATATTTTTTATAATATTTTTTTTACTTATACCTAATAGTTTATTTAGTGAGTATATTATACTTATTATCTATTTACATTATAGATTAAGATATCGATAATCATAAAATAAGGGGTTCATAGAGAGTATAAAATGAGACCTTTAATGGGAGAGAATACTTTATTTTGAGAACTCTATTGAGAAAGTTTATATGAGAGGAACTTTGTAGTTTTATGGAAAATGATGTATATGAATATTTTTGTAATTTTGTTATTATTATGTTTGTTTTGGGATTTATGCATAACTATTTATTTAGTTATTATATTTATTATCATATATGATTTTGTGATATTTTTACATTTATTAGGAAAGTCTACTTGTTATAAATTTTAGAATGTCATAAAACAAATTTCATTAAATAACATTATTGACATTATAAGATATCAAAAAATAAATGTTAGATAATGAAATAAGTTCTCAATATAATCATAAGTGTTGAAAGGCCTTACCAAGAGCTATATGGGTGTGAAAGATATCAATTATCAAACTTTATGGAGAAACCAATGTTGTAGAAATTTGTGACTAGTAGAAATGAATGATAAAGAATGGATATGAAGGAAGCTACCAAATTTTCAATGGGCATTAAAGCAATTCCAATGTCTAATTTTTTATTTGAAACCAATAGTTTGGATTTCTAGGCTTTGGGTTCATTATCAAGAGTCTTCAGTTATTGAAGTAAGAGTTGAGTTTTCTCACCAACTTTGAAGGTCAAAAAATCATAGGACTATCAAGTTAGGTCATGGATGATTATGATGTTTTCGAGGGTGTTCAATGAAATCTTTTGGGTTCCAATCTCTAAAAGCATAAACTTTTTGAAAGTCCTTAATTATTTCACCAAATAAGTTATCTTTTTTAGTCATGTCTTCTTTTGGATATAATTTAGTCATCAAGGTTAAACACAATTTTCTATTGGTTATTGGTGAGAATTGAGGGTTGTTGTATGATGTATTCGCACATTTCATTAGGGTTGGTGTTCAAGGGATTGCTAAGAAAATAATGAGTTCCTTTTAAGAAACAAATCAAAGATATTGAATGTTAGGTCCACACTTTGTAGTTTAAGTTAATCATACATACTTTTAATATAATACTCATCTCATCTATATAGAAGCAAATGCATTGTGCGCACAAACTTTTCATCAATATGACTACATTCCTTATGGGTCAAAGCTATATCCATTTTAATCCCTACTAAGAAAATGTCTACTGCTCTAATGTAAATGTTAGCATTAGCTATTTTAATCATGTTGGGTTCGAATCATTTACAAACTCAAGAGGAGCAGGTCAATATTAGCCTTGAAATTTTTAGTATATTAGCATCAATGTTGTCTACCTCATTTATTTTTATATCCTATAGTACTCTAATATGTTTTTCTTTTCTTAAATTCCTGTTATTCATATTGCACCCCTTTGATACATTAAAACATGTTCATTTAAACAAAGAATCATTTTTAATTATTATATCTTTCTATATTTTCTATGTTATTTCAATTGTCTTGGGTTATTCAAAAATCATATTGGTTAGTATCATGTAGATAGGTAAGTCAGGTGATTGTTTGAATTCTTTATGGGCAACCAATTGATATTGAACCCCTCAAGTGGTTTAATCATTGCAAGAAGTGATTAAGCCAAATGATTAAGGAATTTGTTGTTACTCATTATTCAAGCTTTTCATTATTGTTTCTAGCTCCAAAAATTTCTCCATGCTATTTAAACCTTGAATCACACTTATTTGAAGGTTTGATTATTGTTATCTTCTTTGAATTAGTTTGATTCAAACAAGTGTGATTTGATCTCCAAAAATTTCTCCTTATTTTTGATGTAATGATATCTATCAAATCCTTGTCACATCAAAGCTCTTGGATGAATATTTATGACACGTCATGCTAAAATTTTTTTATGGATATTATTTAGCATCTTGGCATAGACGTAAGAGATGTTAAGGAACTGGTCACCAATGACTTTAGGTAATTGTTTAACCTAGAGAGAAACTTGAATTTTTCTATCTTGAAGACATTACAAACCAAAGAGACATTTTGATCTTAGACTCCAATAAGTTCAATGATGATTATGTGAATGATTGGATAAATTAGTAGTGGAGCCATCAACTCCTACAACCTATATCCTCTTGAGAAAGAAGAATACCTTCTCTTCTTCTTCTTCGTCTTCTTCTTCTTCTTCTTCCTAAGTGAAAATATATGAGGAGAAAGATGAAATTGTAATAAATCACTTTGTGAGGATGGTGAAATCATTATCAACAACATGAAGCTTAAATTAGCATTTGAAGGAAGGGGCGATGCAATGATTTTTTATGGATTGGGTGATCATGATGAAGCGCTGCTTTGATTAGTATAATATGTTCAAGAATCATAATGTAAGATTACAAAAGATGAGATTAGTTCGCTAACATAAAATATCTTGTATTAGGAATAGTTTGTGAGACATAAAGTATAAGAGCTAAGACATTATCCACTAGCATTTACAATAGTTTTCTCTTTTATAATAGATTTAGTTTGCATTTTATCCTTGCTCTCAAAATAAAAAAATATAGGACTTTAACTTGATCATCACATGGTGTACTTAATCATTTTGGATAATTATTATTAACTGCATCATTCGCTCTAAGTGCTACAAGGGTTGATATAGCTAAACCACTTTTTTGTTTACCCTAATAGCTCTGAGTGGACTTCCTAAGATTGTCAATCTAAGAAACCTAAGTCCCATTTGGATTTACCTCTTTAGAGAAGGTTTTTTCTTTCATTTTAGTGTGCATAGGAATATAAATTCTTATGTACATGTGTTTTCATTTGTCAACTCAAATCAAATTTCATTGTTTTTCACTTTCAATTGAGCGATTCATTAATGATTGGTTTTAACCATATGTACAATGAATTTTATTTGTTTCCTTAACATGTAAGTGCTCTTTTTGTCTGACTTGTTTCTTAACTCTATCCATAGTTTGAATTTATTTTGTTGGATTTCTCTATGACCCATTAGATTTCATATGTTTGGCTTGAGATTAACAAATAAAGATTTAATTTAGCTAAGACTTAAAATAAAATTGCATATCAAGGCATTAAAATACCACAGATCCATACATTCTCTTGCATTAAAGATAAAAGAGAATTGCCATTATGATGTTCGATATCATTAGTTAGCCATCAGAGTATAGAACATTGCAAATGTTATGGAATTTCATGTATGGAAACCAAAACCATGGTTAAGATCTTAATATCCCCTTTCATAAACTTTAAATCCATTTGGTACATTATGCTTTTTTTATGTTTTATAACAGTAGTGAGGAAAAAAAATCATTGTCTCCTGGGATTTAGTTTTCTAAGTGATCAAATGGTTTGATCATGAGATTAGACAATACAATATGCCTTAAAAAGATCGTTTGGATATGGATGAATCATTTGATCAATTCAATTGGATAAATCAATACTAATGCAAACATTAGTTGTGTTATTGGGTGGTCGAGGCATGAAGTAAGGTTCTATCATTAAGGATATGATTTAAGTTAGATTATTTTATTAGAAAATTTAAATAAAGAAATGTAAAAATGATATGTGTATAATAATATTAACATTTTGATAGAATATAAAATATAAGAATTTTATATAAAATGGATTTTTATATAAATAAATTTTGTATAAAAGGAGTTGAAGACAAAATTTTTTTTATTATTGATTATATATAATAAATATTTAAAACCTCCATTTGTCTTACATTATTTTAAAAAGTTTCTCAACTATATCCTAATTAAATGAGTCAAGTGTAATATGCTAATATTCTAGACATGATTTTCATAGTTCGTGTCTTGTCACATATTCTCCATATTGCAACTCTATGCTAATTATTGTGGCATAGATTTGAATTCAAATATTTATGCTAATACCATATATCTAGATATAATAACATGTCCTCATTCCATCGAAAATGCTAAAAATTATAGCAATAAAATGTGTAACATCTCAATCTTCTTATTAAGATATTATCCCAAATTAATAAAGTTTTATTACTCTTTTGGGGTTCATTTTTTCTTGATCACTTATCCTAAAACAATTTCAATTCCAACATGTTAACTCTAAAATTATCAGAGGATCCAAACTTAAATTGTCTCAAAACATATGCCTTATCATTTAAAGACTTATGATTTTACTTGTACCATTTAACATACTTTATTCTATAATTAATGTAAAACTAATCTGTTTACCATTGCACCACACTTTAAATGTTATTCAAGGTCTTTCTATCCTTCTTGGATAGCTCAGCTTCCACACTTAGGTTGTTTACCATGGTTCTTCCATCCTTCTTCAGTAATTAATTAGGTGTGACATACCTACTAGCTTTCACTTGGTTCGTGCTCAAACCACATCGGACTCAAAGAGATCAGCTATAATACCACATTATAGCATCTCTGATTCTTTTGTCCTATAAATTTATATAGAAATCAAAATTTTCCTTTATATTTAAATGTCTTTATTTATTTTAAAGTAGAAAGCCATGGTATTTAAATAGCTATACTTAATAAAGTATCATTGAATTAAAAAAATCTTTTTTCCCCATTTGGAGAAGTAAAAACTATTTTGGTTTTACATTAGAAATTAATCATATTTGATACTAAATTTAATGAAAAATATAACTAGGTATTGTAGAAAAATATAATAAATCAACCACACATATCAAAATAAATTGGTTGATATCATAGTTTAATCTTACAAAATAGTAATCCTAATGTTGATCAGAGGCCTTATAAGGATCAAGAAATTTTAGCATTCCAAATATAATAAAAGTTGATGTTTATAAGTATTTAGAATTTTGGAGACTTTTAAGAATTTTTTGAAAATTTTGAAAAATTATAAATTTTGGAAAAAGATTGTATAGTATGAGATAAGCAAATCGACAATAGATTTAGTTAGAAGTAAGAAGGAAATTAATTAAGAATATTATATAATATGATGAGGGACATCATACAACATAATGTAATGTGAATACATAATAAGCTGAAATTGTTCATATAATATGATTAGAAAAATCATACAAGTATGATAACATGTGCAAATAGTCCAATGCCATAATGACTTGAACAAATTTGATAAGACAAGAAGAGTGAGTATACATATCGTATAGTATAATAATGGATATCATACATTACGATGAGAATATATGCGAAGGTTAAACTAGAAATGTATCATATAATATAATTTGTAATATCATATAATTATAACAATAGGCATCTAGGGTATGAGGAAAGAGAAATATCATAAACCATACAATATGGAGTAAAGAATTATGAAATACAATGATGTATGATCGAAAAGTTCTTAAATATTAAAATAGTAAATGACAGAGGGTACCAATGTAGAGGAGAGTTTAATTAATGATAACCCATTAGATTTAAGAGATAAGAAGGCTAAGAGACATTCAAGTAAAAAGACATGACCATTAAAAGAAGATGAGGGGCAAAAAATGTGACACACAATATGAATATAAAAGAGGGAGAGACCAAACTCAGAAAAAAAATTAAAGGGAAAACAAATATGAGAAATTTAGCTCCAATTAAAAGCACTAGAGACAAGTGAATAGAGGAAAGAGGTTCTTCTAAGAGGTGGGAAGGAATACGTGAGGAATTGAATAAGGGACAAAGGAAAACTAAGAGAAGAAATCAGAGTTGAAATTATAACACTAAAAGAGAAGAAAGAAACTGTTCAATTTCAAATTTTGATTTGTGATGTAACCAATACAGTCGAAAGTAAAGTAGACAATCTTATATATGTGTGCATGTATTTGATGTTTGATGCTTGCTAGAGGTGTAAAACCTTAGGATATGATATAAAATATTTATATTGAGGATGATTGTTATCCTTGAAATGAAATGACATATTGGTATGTTTGATTTATATATGATCTATTTAAGCTTGATATCATTGTGATAATTTGTTTGCATGTTTTATATATAACCATGCTATTATGAAAATGGTAAAAGATGAAAATAAAAAGAAAAATATAAGTATATATCATTTGTGATAATAGTCACAAAAAGAGATGTGAAAAGATAAGAATATGAATAGAGAAAAGAAAGATAAAAAAGCTATAAAAAAAGATTTGGTAAAAGGAGGCAAAGTTCACAATATGAATGGATGAATAGTTGTTTAAACTGACAATTACTATTTTGGAAATAATAGTTCTAGTATGAGGCCAAGGAGACATTTATCTGAGCTATTCACATCGAAATGATGTGTTCATAAACATGCCCATTCTATCGTGAAATATACTTATCCTAAAACAATTTCTAAGAAAAATAAGAAGACAAAAGAATGAAAAGGATATATATGCAAATTAATTTTTCATATTATATTGTTCATTCACATGTTATTTTATGTCATGTTAATTATAAATATCCTAACATGCAGTATGAATAAAATTATAATATTTTGTATATACGTACTTGTTTAGCCATTGAACTAATGATGCTTGGGTTAGTTTATTTTTGACCTTATACTTTCGGGTCAAAATGAGACTCATCATAAAATTATTGAGGAGCAATGAAAGATAACACAAGTTACTTGCCATAAAGAATGTTTTACTTTTCTTATTAGTTGCGTAGCTTTTGCGATAACATTTTACTTTATTGAGTAGATGATCATGTATTAGAACCTTATTTAATGGTATTTGCTTAATCATGTTTTGTTTAAAATAAGGTAGAACCATGACATTTAAAAGCCTTTGTGTTTCAAATGTGAAGATTGTTTCCTAATTTATGAATGAGAATTTTTTTTGTGAATGATATTTCAAATTTAAAAATTACTTTAAAAGCCATTTTATTGTAAAAGTTCTTAAATTTGCTTTTGCTATGGTTTTGAAAATATTGAGATTAAATTGTTTCTATTACATTGTTTCAAAAATTAAAAAAATAGATATTTTTCAAAAATGAAAGAGGAAATGTGAAAGAATTAAATGACATGGCACTGAATCTATGAGAGGTTAGGTTTGGGCACTATAGATAATTTTCTCATATGATGTCTCATTAAACTAATCTAATCCTTTGATTTTGATTAACTTAAACTAATTGTGATGAGCACCTTTTTACCCATCTTTCCTAAATTTAGCACCATGATATCTAATTTTTTTTCACTTTATTTTTATACTTGAAAATTTTAAAATATACTTAGAAAAATTATAAATTTTTCAAAAAAAGATTCAAAATATTGTCATTTTCATAATTTATAATTCATTCAATCTTAAAATCATTAATTAATCTTAGTATTATTAATTTTCTTTATTTTCAATTTCTGATGAATTTAAATTCTTTAAAATAACTTGCTCTCATTTTTTTCAAATGTTACACTAATCAAACGTATTATCAGACATATAATCAAACTCATCATGTTATTACGATCCCCTTATAAATAATTGTATAATATTCTAAACATAATCATATAATTCTTTGATTGAAACTGACTTAACTAATCATACAATACAATGAGACCAATCATACTTTTATGATCCACACAAATACACCTGCATTGCTTTACCATACAAATTTGATTCCTTAATTGCCTTAAACTGATTATGTAAGATAACCAACCCATTACACTCATATGATTCCACTCAGACAAGAACTTTTTTAGTTCAAATCCTCTTAGTTTCATTCTAAATCATTTCTTAATCCCTTCTAAAATATTTTACCATTAATTCGAACTCTTTTAACAACTTAGTCCCACTAAAATTTGTATAGAAACAAACTAAACAATCTAAAATAATACAAATCAAATCTTTATCTTTCTTGGTTATTTTGTTTAGCTCTATTTTCTTTCTCAAACAACTTTATATAGCTTTTGTTGTCCTTCTTTTTGATTCTATATTCTTCTCCAAGATAAAACCATACATTCCAAACCTTCTTTATGATCCTTCCTCTTTTAATTTTCTTGCTATTTTCATCCAATCAATCTCCTCCCTCTCTTTCCTTCACAAGCTCTTCTATCTTTTTTCTGCTTGCTTCTCTTTCAATTGACTCTTTCCTTTATTTCTCTCTTATTAATGACCCACCTAATATAACTAACATAATTTAAGAAATTACATCTATATTTTTTCTTTAAAATTTATAATTTATTATTTAAATCTTCAAAAATTACGAACTTAATATCATTGAATTTTTCTTGTTTTGCTCTTTCCAATGATATGATCATATAAAATTTTTAACTTTATTTAAATCCATAATATATTTTCTACAATAATATCAAATTATTAATATTTTAATCTATAAATATCATATCTTAAGAAAATGACTTTATTACATCAACTTATGCATTATTACAACTATATTGGCTTTATCTCATGGTTTATAATATATTATGTAGAATACAATTTGGGGAAAATAAAGAGAGGGAGAGAGTAAGGCATGCAATACTGCTAAAGATGCACATTGATTCGATGCTAAGTTATAAGGATATAGTATAGTTTAGGAGAAAACATAAGTTGGAGAGGTAACAACTAACTATGGTGATAGTTTTCACATCATAAATAAGTTTTTAATACAAAACTTGATGACAAAATAGGCATGGAAAAATTTTGTGGCATTACTTAGGGTGGAAGATGGTGATGAAAAGAAAAATAATGATAACAAAGGTAAATTTGAATTGTAACTTAAATGTTTTTGAATCATAATAAAAAAGAACTTAGATTATGACCAAGGATATGAATGTATGCATAATAAAAGAAATCATAATTTCATTAAAAAAGATAATACTAACATTTTGGCAAGGGATAAATGTAGATCAAAGTTTGGATAGGATCATTTAAAAATCTTTTGTCTATACCTTTCATTATTGTACTCCCATATAAAGGTCCTTAAAGTTAACAACTATCTCTAAAATAATATTTCGAAGAGCTATTAAGAAAAAGAACAATCTTTTATTGTCATATATTTAAAATTATTTAAGTTTGTGAATTTTATAATTCATCCCTTTATTATGTAGACATCATGTTCTTACATTGTAACTTGTTGTTACTCTTATATTATTCATACATTATTATACTTCATAATTTATCTTCTAAGATCTTTTGAGGCTCATTCCCTATTTATATTAAATGTTATATCACCACTCTACATTAAGATAGGTGATTAGGGCGAGATTAAATGTAATGTTATTCTATGAGTACTATCGATTAGCAATGTTATAATGAGTTGTGATAATATACTATTGCATGTTACTTAGTTATATTAGATTATTTGAGAATTTCTATATGAGATAAATTATGCATATTATATTTTGATTATCTACATATTAGGAGATGATTGTTATTTATAATCTAGTAGATATTATAAACATGTTGTACGTGTATATTATTATTTAATTATCTACATAATAGGAGATGACTGTATATTGAGAATTAAATTATTGTTATATTCTTTATAATGAGACGAGTCTTGTGATTGAAGAGTTAGAGCTCAATTTTGCTTCATATTGACAATGAGTTTTTACGATCCAAATTTTCATCTCTATGTTTTGAGATATAACTTGTTTTTTTATAAAACTTTATTTGAGTTTAAGTTAGCTTGTTTTATTTCTTATATTTCTTTTATTTCATACCCATGTTTATTATTTGTGCATAATATTTGTTTTTAAAAAAGTTAACATTTTTGGTACTTTTTATAACTTTTTTCTTTTTTTTATGCATAAATAAAATAGTAATAATGTACTTGATAATTTTATTTATAATCTAATAACTTTAATTACAATACTATATTTGTTTATATATATATATATTATATACATACACACATATAAAAAATAATTATAATATTATATATTTTAAGCATAGTCAAGTATACTTACAAATTTAAATATATTAATATATATTAAACGATATTACATATATAAATCAAAATTAATGTGATACATGTTTATTATACTTTATGTTTTAGAATTATTTAAATTATATAAATATGATAAACAATTTAAGAATATAATATGTAGAAAACATATTGTGATACATATAAATTATGTTTCATATTTTGAGAATAATTTAATTTTATAGAGAAAATAAATATTTTTTTAACATATCATGAGTTTATCATACTGTAATGTATAAATAGCTATGATATTACATGTATAAATTAAATTATAATTTAAACACATCAAAATCAATTTTCAAATGAAAATAACAAATAATATACATCATCAAATAATTAATCATATATATATATATATATATATATATATATATATATATATATATATATATATATACATATATACGTATGTAATTTTTCATTAAATTGTCGTAAATAGACAGACATTCATAACTATCTGCGTAAAAAGATATTTATTCTTAACTATTAGATATTTACTAACACCGATCTAAAGGGAAAACAAAAGCAAAGCAAGCTTAACCAAAAAAGCAAAAAAAAAAAAAATCGGATTTCAGGCACCGATGCTCTCTATCCCGACAACTGCCACCACCGCTGCAGCCTCTTCTTCGATTTCCACCGCACTCCGTCTCATTCCCCGGAGTAAATCTAGGTTTTCCAAGATCCTCTTACCCCTCGCTTTAAATGGCAACGCTAGCTCCGAGTTTCCTTCGCTTTCCGACGGGGGAAATTATGGTGGTATTCATCTAGACGATACGGTTAGCATTGGATCCGAAAAGACCCGCATCGACTCCTGGATCTCGTCCAGGATTCCAGGAATCAGTCGGGTTCGAGTTCAGTTCAGCATCCGCTCAGGTCTCGTCACTGTAAATGGCCGGAAAATAGAAAAGGTACCTCCTTAATATTTGCACGAGTTACTAAGAAACGACCAGCGATTGGAATTATTTATGAGCTACGAAGATTAATTTAAATGGGTAACCTTCTCATTTCAGAAACTTTGGCCCTATACCGGCGACTTATTTTGAGTTGTTGTTCGTAAATTGTCTAGCTTTATTAGCCTTTTAGCCTCGCATTATTTTAAGACCCTTTAATGATTTTTTTTTTTGTCTGATGCAAATCAAGGTCAAGCTATTTGCATTATGCGTACACGTTGTTTATGCGGAAAATGGACAAGAGAGGATTGCCATCCCACATAATGTAGATGCTGGAAAGGAATCAGAGAACTAGATGGAAATCAAGGAAAATTCGCATTGATGATGTCTCTTTGAAGCTTTTATTATCTTCTTTTGTGAGTGAAGGTGAGAGAGTTACAGCTTTGGTCTTCTTTGATTCTAGGTTGACAGTACAGTAGTCTTTTATGGAAGTACAGGATGAGTATTCATGTAGTTGGGTAATAATTGCAAATCTGCTTATGTTGGTAGGTGTATGATTGCTTGATCCACAAATTCCATGCTTGGGATGGACCATTTCATATATGGTAATACAAAAATCATGCCATTAAGACTTGACCGTCAAAATTTCTTTGCATTTGGCACATCTACAATTAAGCACTGAGTTAAGTTGAAGAACAAGTGTACAGATGTACATTCTCTTGCTTTTATTCTTAGTAATGGGTGATACTAACAAAGTTCAAGACGTACCTTGCTCCTGTGTAGATCTCTCCATATGTATGGATGACTCTATTGTATGTGTTGTTCTTTCTCACTTGTGTCTTTGTACAGGGATGGCCACATTTGTACACTTTGTTTGTCATAAATGTTGCCTTTATCAAAAGAATACTTGAATAGATTAGATGATACAACTTATTTTTGGATTAACTCTACCCTCTTGATTTGATGGATACATTATTAACATGGGCTTGATGAATTATGGGATTACTAGATCACACATGTTGAGGCTATAAATTGGACTTAAAGGCTAGAAAATACCTTTAATCTGCTCATCTTTCTTTTGTTGGGTTTCTTGTAGAGGCTCTTTGATTCTTTTAACTTTGTTCTTCTTGGTTTTTTATTTCTTGCTTTTTTCATGATAAATTTTGTTGATCTATTCATGAAAACTCCACATAAGTGTTTCTGAAGAGGTTTTTAGATGGTGGATCATCACTAGACAAAAAGAGTCATGATTTAGGAGGTGAAACCTATTTTGTACAGCATCTAGATGTTACAGTTGGCAATATTTGCTTAAGCGACAAACTTTTGTAGTGGATCACTATCTCTCTCTCTTGTGAATTTAGTAGGCAATAAGAACCTTTACTTTAGAATTGCTATCAAATAGGAAAGTGATAAAGAAAGTGATGAGATGGGGTCAAAGATCTTTCCTATCATTAGAACAATAAGAGATTTGGATTAAGGCAATGACCTTTTTGCCAATTCAATGATCTTGCTGGAGGGGGTGATCTCTAACAATTAATTGACCTGCACGAATCCACCAACAAGGTAGTCTTGGGGGACAAAGATGACTTTGTTGTGGTGAGCAAGGTAGGAGAAAAGAAGAAATTCATGTTGTAGAGCTATAAAAAGGAATTCAAAATCATAATTCACCATTTAACCTTGGAAGACCCGATGAAGTTAGGCCATTGCCAATCCTAGATACGTCTGGTTTCTTGAATAAGGAATATATCTTAGAAAAAGTTACATTGGATTGATATTGTGAGAAAATCATTGTTGAGGATTGTCGATGATAATAGAGAAGATTGTTATTGAAGAAAATGCTGGATGGGAGAGAGAGTAGAGAAGTCATTCTTGAAGCTCTGTGAAAAGATGATATTTCCCATGTTCAAGGAGGAGGATGAGTTAGAGCTCTAATGTGTAGATTTAGATTTCAAGTTTAGGAATGCAAAGAAAAGAATGAGGATTTCAAACAATAGTGGCTAGATATGGAAGAGAAACTATGCAAGCATTGAAGTTTGAGATCACTTTGGAGAAATAGATCGTGCAACTGTTGGTAAGCCTAGCTTTGTACTTGCTTAGCTAGATGTTAGCAATAGTTAACATAGACGCATTCAGATTGTTCGAAAAACAGCATCAAGAGGGTGTCATCCTTGCCATGAAGGAGAAAATGAACATGACTTTTGAACGTTTGAGGGAACCAAAACTGTTGGATGCAAACGTATTGCAAAAATGTAGTCGAATTTTTGAAGAAATTAGTTGTTAAAGGGAATATCGTACATGTGGATTGCCTGATTATTGTGTTCTAGTTTCACTTTAGTGTAGAGAGCATAGGTTGACTCTTCTAGTAAGAAAAATTGGCTTCATATAAGATAAGTTTAACCTGGGGAAGGGACTTTACATGCCAACCAGCTCGACCACCATTAGGAACTTAGTAGCAACCTCAACTTATCAATAAATGATCATGTATATTCCTTGCATCTTGTGTATGCTTCATTAATAGATTAATAAAAAATAAGGATGCCTTATCTATCCTACTTTCTTCTTGTAATTTGTCTTCATTTATGAATGGGTTGATTAATATGGTCTATGTTTCATTCCTATGAGTAGAGGTATATTATTATGAAAGATTAGCTTTTGAGTAAATAGAATAAAAAGATGTGTGGGACTAATTATTATTCAACATATTGCACTTATTTTTGCTTTCAATCATATGCCCTTTCCCTCATTGTGTGCATATTTGATTGGGTAAATGATGTGTTGACATGAATCTTCCCTATTTGATGTTGTCAGTTGATATTTAGAAAAGTGAAATGTCATAAAAACTTTTATAAATAAAAGGAGAGTATATGAATATATGCTTTTTACTCTCTACTAGTTTCTTTTTGCCATGTTTTTGAAGATTTTGAGAGATGATAACCCTAGCTAACCTTCGTTCTTTCTTATTTCTTATTTCTTCACTCTTTAGCTATGATGATGTTAGTGAAGTTAGAGAGTTTAGTATGTGGGTTAAAAAACGATACCAAGTACAACAAACTTCCCTTACCAAAATTACACTTAGCAAGATTATTTTTCCATTTTTTGGCAACCGCTTAACCTTCTCCATTCTTGAGAAGCATGATGATGTTAACTCTTCTATAGAAAACAAGATGTGTCTTTGCTTCTTTTGATGTTGTTTTCTTTTTTTTTTCCTATCCCAAGGTATTTTGAGGAGCTCCTTTGATTCTTCAATCTAGTGCTTGCAAAGGTTTAGAATAGACTTTGCTCTTGCATAAAAGCCTAGGTCTAGAATAGACCTTGCTAAGGTTTAGGTGAGCACCCAAAGAAGGGGTGGAATATTTGATAAAGACAATGCATCATAGAGAAATGGACACCAATCATCTATTACACTTTGCTCAGAGTGGATACCGCATGAAGAGTTTGTTAGGATTACATTGTTGGGTATGAATAACTTGTCTAAGACTTTTGTAAAGGAAGAGGATAAAGCTGGTTGGACTATAACTAGGTAATAATATCATCGCATATGAGCGTCTTTGGGAACCCGTTCTCAATGTACAAGGGATTAGGTTTTGTTTTGATGTGTCGCAATGAGGAGAAGATATTGCTCAAAATAGATCCCCAAGATGTAGGTATATCTAGATTTATTCATGCATTCAAGGTATAAGACATTGATCTGTATTTCTTTTGCAACACCATGTTGGCATTATTGTGATGAACCATAGTTTTGTACATGTTGGATGAGAGATTAGTTGCTAGTCAGGAGTTCACTTTGTAGATGTATGACTAAAAGGAGAAATTAAGGGAGGCTAATATCTAATTATGGCAAAAAAGCTGTAATTGAGAAGGATAACACAAAATTAAAGGAGTTGAGAATATAAAAGAGAGAAACAAGAAGATTGGAGGAGGCCATCCGTATGGAAGGATTAAAGAATGAATTGGTTGCAACCAAGGTACAATTGCAAACCATGGCACAAAAGAGGAAACCCATCCATTGTTAGACAAGGATTGGAAGACGAAATAAAAACATGGAAATCGAAATAAAAACATTTCTTAGCCATATGTATTATTTTTGATAGGAGAAGGATGAGTTGGACTAGGTTGTAGAGAAGTTGGTCAAGATGATGAGGGTGGAGTTGGATGAGCAAAGAAAAATCATGGAACTAGAGAGGGATAACTTATTTTTCAAGTTCATGATAGATAAAAAAGCAATGATATCTCAAAATGAATGGCCAACAAATTCAAGTTATCAAAGGGGTTATTGTATTTGTGGATTGATTTGATATGTAGGGCTTTAAATCAACTGCTATTTGGTTGTGGGAGGACATTGTGCAAGAAGCACCAATTGTTTCGATGGAACCCTTACATCCCTTATCTATTTCATCTTCATTATCCAAGAGGGAGTCTCATTTGAACTTGGGTAAGGAAACAAGAAATTTCATGTACATTTGTTTTCTCTTGAAGCAATGAAATAGTTTATCTATTTAATCTAGATAAATCTTTTTGAAATTTATCGAACTTTTGAACTTTTAGTTAATGATACCACACCTACTATTGAAAATTTAGAATAAAATCCTTGTAGCCAGATCATAGACAATAGGTATTATGAAAGACAAAAGATTTTAGTCAATGTTGCCCAACATGCCAACTTTAGAACATTATGTTTTAAAAATTGACCACTTCTTTAAATTCCACAAGCATTTTGTGGTTATTCACTTTGCGAGGGATGGATTATCTATATGATCATTACTAACTACCCCCTAGTACCGAAGGTATCATATGGTACTAGTGAACTAAACCAAAATGGATAAAAGCCAAACCACTAGTCACCATAAAAGGAGCAAAAATGAAGTTCTTATGACCAATCATTCCCTATTATGGGAAATGGTTGTTCATGTGACAATAAATCTATGTTCAGCCATCTGCAAGAAATGTATCAGCAATTTATATAAGTTGCTCATCCTCAAATAAATGGTATACCAAGGGGAAGCTGAAGAGAAGTGGGTTGAAGTGTTGCCAATCGTATTTTGGGCATAACATCATATCCCAACTACAGCTATGGAGAAAAGCCAATTCTCACTTACAAGACAAAAATTGTCGTGTTTGTAGAGTTAGATTGCCTTACTGCAAGTTTGTAACGACAACAAATTGCTTTGAATATCAATTAGAGCAATGATTTGATGATATTAAACAAGAAAGGCAAATTGAACAACATTTACTAGAAGGCCTTGTAGAATTTTAGAGCTGTGGTGAGATAAAAATAGAATGGAGCATGAGGTATTATAATAAACTCAATCAATTGAGGCCCTTCGTCAATGGCTGCTTAATGTTAAGATTAATTGAATCAGCTAAATGTAGATAAACATAAGAAAGCTTTCATTGAGCTAGGAAGCACCTAGTCAAAGAAATTGTTGAACAAAATGCCTATTAGTTAAAAATGCGTGAATGAGAGGTTCTTCTATAGAGTTGTAATGACAACCACCTGAAACTATTATATCTATATAAAAAAATAGAAATGAAACAAGCATGCCCATGAACAAGGAAAGGTACATGTCGCGATTATGTTCCCCTTTATACTTATCTTTTGAGGGATAGGTTCAATTCACAAGGCATGAACTAAATTCAACAACCCAATTCTCATGTAAACTAATTAGAGGAGCTCAGGATGACAACTTGACTCAACCTAAAAAAAGATCAAAAATATTTTGAAATTAATGACTTAGGGCCTATGGACTAGATAATATGACTTGATAAAGATTTGGTTGAAGACTTTACCATTGTTACCTTCAATAGGGGTAAAGCATCAAGCAAACCCAAATTTTCTCTTTTACAACTTCTATAATTTGTAATAATAAGGAAAAAGAAAGAAGTAAAGCAAAAATCTTAGAAATGCTACACACCAAAAAGCTATTAAATCCCTTGGCATTTTAAAAACCATGGCAACACTAAGCATCTATAATGCCATGGCAAACCTAAGCAACTAAAATGCCATGGCCAACCCAGGAAACACCTATACTAGTAAGCACAAAACACCATTTATCATAGGCACTCGTAAGCCTTGGCTAATCCACACAAAGTCCTAATTAACTAAGGTACTTTATAATCCTTAATAGCCTGGGCAACATTTGAAGGCTTATTATTTGATAAGAAGTCCAATAGATGCCATCAATTGATCAACCAATACATAAATGAGGCATATCATTCTTAAGCATCAAGTGGCCAATTTGTTGAAAGAACTTTGCATGCTATCCTCGTCTAACTCATTTTTACTTTTTTGTCAGGCAAGATATTTTTCCATAATGTGGAGGTGAGCTGATAGTGCTTGCTTAGGCAGATGTGATAAGCTTAGTTAGCTAACAACTTAGAGAATAACTTGGTAAACTAAGTAAAGAGTTTAGCTTATAAACTTGAAAAACATGGATGACAATTAGGCAAACATTGATTAAGAGAAATCACTCAGTATGACATGATGAACGTGTTAGGATTTGATGAACACCAAATAAGTAACAAAGCATAAGAGCAATAAGTAGCACTAGAGCAAGCATACCATGCATGTCAATGTGCATTAAAAGGAAAGTTTAGTGAGAAATACAAACATAAAATACAAATGCAAATATACCAAGTAAGACAATGGTAAAAAGGAAGCGTAAGCATGCAAAGTGTAGCAAAAGTATAGCGAAGTGAAAAACATAAGAAACGAGTGTGTAATGGCTAACTATTATAAGTATAATAAAAAGTAAACATAAGGATAACACAGAACTGAGAAACCAAGAAACGTGAAAGAGAGAAAGTGTGTTTGTCTCTTGATTTTGCTTGCGTGGGATTTGGGTGAAGTTAGTTTGATCAGACTTTTGCATAAGGGTTTGTGCCAATGCCTTATATGCTTTAAGGATTAAATCTCTAGTTTTAAATAAGTTATTGACTTGATTGACAACCTGTTGTGAGTCATTGAAGATCAATAGTTGTTTGACTTGTAAATCCAAATCAAATTTCGTTCGAGCTATTTGTGACGGAAAAGTTAATTCTAATCCCTCTTTTTAGTTTAACATTCTCTGGACTTAGTAGAACAAGGTCAATACCACTTGAATATTGTGTCGAGGCTCTATCCACAAATAGCTTTCAGGTGTCTAAATGAGACTCAGGTTCTGCTTCGATGGAAATCTCTTTGACTAGAAAATCAGCAAGTACTTGAGATTTAAGGGATGATGAAGGTATAAAATTAACCTCAAATTTTCTAAGCATGCATGATCCATTTCTACAATTTCCTTAAAACTTTTGTTGACTGAAGGACATGTTTCAAAGGCTTGTGTGTGATGACATTGATGGTGTAAAATTGGAAATATTGTTGTAGCCATCGAGCAGACATAAGAAATGCCAGTGTCATCTTTTCCAGAGGAGAATATCTTGTTTTTGCATCCTTTGAAGTTTGAGACATACTAGATGGGTTGTTGCGTACCTTTGTCTTCTCAGATTAACACAACTAATATTTGGGTTTGAGATTGTTAAGTAGATGAATAATGGTTTTTAGATATTAGGCTGCTTAAAGTATGGGAATGATATAGGTAAGTCTTGAGTTCTTGAAAGGATTTTTCACAATCTTCTGTTTATATTAGTTTAGCTTCATTGTGTAAGAGTTTGAAGAATAATTGAGTTTTTTTTATTTGATTGAAGATGAAGCGGCTAAGGCCTATGATGCGCCTAGCTAAGCATTAGATGTCTTTTGGTGTCTTTGAAGAGGGCATGTCTAAAAGATCTTTTACCTTGTTGAGGTTTGGTTAGATTTTCTCCTTTGATACCATATAACTAAGAGATTTTTCTGAGGATGCACCAAAAGTGTATTTTAAGGGGTTGAAATTGAGATTGAATTTTCAACAAGTCTCGAAAGTTTCTCTCAAGTCTTGTAAATGTGTCTTAATAGAAGTGCTTTTTGCTAGAAAGTCGTCGACATGAGCTTCTAGATTTTCTAATTCTGAAAGACAATGTCGATCATCCGTTGATAAGTTATCTCGGCATTTTTGAACCTAAAGGGCACGACTTTATAACAAAATGTCCCGAAGTCGGTAATGAATGCAATTTTTTCTTCATCTTCTTTAGTCATCTTAATCTGGTGATACCTTGAGAATGCATCTAAAAAACTAAAGCATGTGAAGCTATTTGGCTAAATCCATGAGATCATTAATTCAAGGCAAAGGATATAAGTACTTTGTGCTAGTACGATTAGGATTGGTGTAGGCGACACACATGCACCATTTGCCAGTACTTTTCTTTACAAGTACCATTTGCTAGCCATTTGTGATAACAGATTGGTTGGATGAAACCACATCAAGGAGCTTTAATACTTCTTTAATTTGTCTTTTATGTTTCGATGCTAACCACTCATTTTTTTTTTGTCAGATGGTTAAAACTTTTGGATTTATATGAAGGGATCTTTGGGTTGTTGAGGGTTTCACCCTTGGCATGTCTATGGGTTCCCACGCAAAAACATCAAGGTACTCAACCAAAAGTTGGAGGGTGGTTTCCCTCTCTTTTTTATCTCGATTAGTAGAAGTAGCTACAACTTGGTTGAGTTAGATGGATCAAGAGGAATTGGGACACAAGGGGAGGCATGATTAATAACGTCTCTTTTGGGGAGTTCAATGGCTGACTTAACTATTATTTTCATAGTATTCAAGTAGCATCTCCTTCACTGTAGTAAGTTCCCTTGCACTTAGACCAATCTGAGGAGTATTGAATTTCACGTATAGGTGTGGTGTCGAGACGACCATCTTGAATGCATTCAACGTCAGCCTCCTAGGGATAACATTATGGGCAGGAATGATGACAATAATGAAGTTGACCATATTTATGACTTAGTTGAAAGAATTATCTATTGTAAGTGGCAATATGATGATTCCTTTTGGTTTTATAGATTCTAGAGAAAACGAATGATCCTCTAACCAGGAGAATAAGGTTTTAACTACTACCAATTTTATCGAAAGTATCAAGAAAAATGATATCTTCTGAACTTCAAGTGTTAATGAGCATGTGACAAACTTCAACTTTGGCAATTATTCTCGAGATTATTATAATGTCGTCGTATGGGTTGCCAAGAGGTTGAATGTATTTGGGCTGAATGATCTTAGAACTGACTGTCACTTTGGTAATCATAGTTCATCTCAATGTTCTTAGGGTGGAATTCTTAAAGTGAGTCTACCTCCATCCTGTGATGGCATAAACAATCTTAATTTGAGCCTTACCTTTGTCTTTTAGTGTCAACTGATAAAGCAGGTTGTCTTAGTTTTTTTTATAGTACTTAGTCTTGCAAGTTTATTAGAAATAGAATTCGATTTAGAGACTTTTACCTGGTGCTCCTGTAGGCGGCTTTCCTTCAACTGTCTCTCGATTAAGGCTTTGGTCGCCTTGCATCCAGTAGTTGTGTGGCCGTGGTCCTTGTAATACTTGCAGAATTTTGTTCTGTCCCAATTATTTCTTGAGAGTAGTCTCGGCTTTTTATACAATTCATATTTTTTAATAGTCATAAAAATTTCTTTTGGAGGTAAATTTAAGGGAGTGTTGAAATGTTGAGCTTGGTATCCTTGACAATTCTGTGGAGCCCTTCAAGGTAATCTTTGTCGTCTTGCAGCCTTTTTTGTTCTCAATTGAGGGGCCTTTAAGGTAACAATGTCTTCCCTTCTGATCACTAGACAAAGCTAACCCTTCAATGAAACAAATAACTTCTTTGAAAATTTTTTTTAGAGATTTTGGTGGACATCTGACCAGTTTTGTTTGAAAATCTCCTAGTTGAAGAGACTTGATGAGGGTTACTCGAGTAAGTCGAGAGTTTTTTTTATCCTTTTTTAAAGCATTGGAGGTAGGCTCAAAGTTGTTCTAATTGATGTTTCTTTAAATTGAAGAGATTCAAAAACCTTTTTAAGTTTGGCACAGCTGATAAAGGATGATAGGATAGTCTTTTGAGCTAGTTAAATGAAGAAATTGACCTAGGAGTCAACCTCCAAAGCCAATCTAAGACTGCATTTTTAAAATGCGTAAAGAAAATTTTGCATCAAATGAACCCAATTTTGACATGTAAATAGACAATTATCTCAAATTCTCTTAAAAAAATATAGGGATATGAATTGTTGTACTAAAAAACGGAGTTATGCAATTGAAATTTATAAGGTTGAGGAATCGAAAGGATTTCTTGGTGAAATGAGAAACTTCCTTGATGATATTTGGGTTATACTCGTGTTGCCAAAATAGATAAGGCTCATCATTAGGGGGATAGGGGTGTTTTTGATCAAAAATAGGAGCCTGCAAATTTATAAGATTAGATAAAGAATAGAATGTTTCAGTTTGGTGAACTAGAGGGCTTTGTGTCATAAGGTACAAATAGGTTGATAAGATGTTGTGAATGGGTGTGCACTTGGAGGTTTTTTAAAGTGAGTGTAATGTAATGAGATTCAAGTGTTGTGGGTAGGGCCTCGAGTTGCTCTTTATTGGAATGAGAGATGTTTAACATATTTAGTATGTTGTACTTTCATCATATGGTGGCCAAATTTTGATTTATTCTCCTATAAGAATGGGATGGGTGGAGAGGAGGTTTTTTAAAGTGTTCATTTTGTTGCTAAATTATAACAAGTATTACCAGTAAGCAATTGAAGGGGTTCTAAAATTTGTGAAATTTGAGACAGGAGTGCAAGGATCTCGATTGCTTCTTGGTTGTGACTGTTAGATCTTCTTTTTCATGAATAAACGTGGCTTTTTTTGTTTTCTATTTTAGTTTTCTTGTTTTTTCTCTACAGATGATGCTAGAAAATGATACGAAAAAGGGATTTGAGGAAATTAAACAAAAACTTATGTAAGGCAAGGATGAGGAAGCTTGATTAGGCAAAGTTTCCAATATGTTCTAGGTAGAATTGGAGCACACTTTGGGACAGATTGGCATAGTGTGGTGAGATTTCGATTGAGAAGCTTTAATTTGAGTTATTGCAGGTAAATGACTATTTTGAATGTAAATTGTCACCATTACGATATCCCCACGATGTTCAAGAGCAGGCAACTTGATCGGTGTTGAGACGGTGCGACTGGATGTAGTGGTGGTGCGGGTGTTAGCAGTGGTTGCTCGTCTTGGCTTGGGGGTGGCACGATCGAGCGTGGGTATGCTCCAACTAGACCCGGATGTGAGTGCACGGATGCACGGTTGGGTGTGCGGCTATCTTGGGTGGGCTCGAGCAGGCTTGGGTAGGTGCGAGTTGGCTTAAGTAGGCATTAGACGACACAAGTAGGGTTAAGTTGGTCTGCGTTAGTGTGGGTCGATGCAGATGTGTTGTGTTGGTGCGGGTGGGTATTGGTGGTGTGTGTCGACGCAGGTCAGCACAGACCAACGTGGATGGTGTGTGGTGACGTGGATGGTGTGTCGGTGCTGGTCGACACGGTTTGGTCAGCTTTCGGCTTTCTTCTGGTAGTGCGTGTAACTTCTGAAAAGTTGTTAGGCATTGTCTAAAATCCTTAATAAATGCGATTGGCGCGGCTAGTTCTCGGGGAGTATTTGACATCTCAAAAAACATGAAGATACAAGATCACTTCTAGTGGTAGAGAAAAGTCGGCCAAGGCTTCTGGTGATCTCGGGATCCTGGACGTGAGGATTCCTAACCGCCTTGGAGGGAATGGAGATCTTATAGTGGTGTTCGTTGAATGGCGCCAAAATCATGTTAGATTCTCGCTTCTTTTCTTTATTTTGGCATGGGGCTTTTTCCGGAGAACTCGGCAAAGTGTGGTAGATCTCTCTGTTTTTATTATATATTTATTATTATTATATAAATGACATTTTTCTTAAATCTCCAAAAATGTCGTGTTGAAATCGTTTACATAATCTCTTACTAATTCTCTCCTTCTCGTTTGTCACCGTTTGACATGCCTTTATCTGTTCTCTTGGGCATTTCATCAATGTAAAAAAACTAAAAGATAAATTCTCTCTTTAGCAGGAGCCTACTTGATCCCCTTTGATTGACAATAAATACTGAGGGGGAGCTGGAAAGTGACAACATGATTGTTTTTTTTCAGCCTTCCCATCATCAACTTCAGTCTGCTTACTCGTGCTGTTCCTTAGAAAACTAGGCTTTTAAGGCATGGTGAGCTTCTTGTCATAGAGTTGCTGTTGGATGCCTTTGGGAGAGAAGTTGCTGCACTCTGCATGAAAAAAACTAAAAGATAAAATCTCTATTTAGCGGGAGCCTACTTGATCCCCTTTGATTGACGATAAATGCCGAGGGGGAGCTGGAAAGTGACAACATGATTGTTTTGTTCAGCCTTCCTATCATCAACTTCAGTCTGTTTACTCGTGCTCTTCCTTAGAAAACTAGGCTCTTAAGGCATGGTGAACTTCTTGTCATTGAGTTACTGTTGGATGCCTTTGGGGGAGAAATTGATCTACTCTGCATGATTTCTTCAGTGGCTGGAATTGCAATAAGAAACTTTTTTTGCTAGCCTCTGGGAAGGATAGTTTTATTGAATGGGAATTGGATGGAAGATGAAGTTTTGTCTCATGTGAGAGGATGGCTAATGCTGTGGCGGAGGAACCATCATCCCTAATCGAGAAGAGAGTGTGGAAAGCTAGTAATGAAGGGATATGAGTAGGTGGGTGGCAAGGCTGAAACTTGCGCAAGGTTGAAACCCACGCAGCTGATGGACATTGTAATGGGCAATTTCTTGGTGAAGGTCAACCTGTTCTTTGATAATGTAGTTCTCACGGGAGTTACTTGTTGTGCAATTGCTCTCTTGACGATCATTGCTTTTAGCCATCATCTTTTTCAAGAATGAGGAGCTAGCTCTCAAAAAGAGCAATAAAGATTTTTATGTAGAAAATTAATTAACAAAGATTGTCACCCCTTGGAATATAGGTGCAGAAAATTAGTTGAGAACTAGGGAGAAGAAATGAACATAATGTTTATTATGGAAATCCTATTGAATATTTGAAAAACTACTTTGGTGGTGAACCTTTTAGAGCTCACTGGTTATAGATGGGGGGAGTTACGACTTGGGATTCAACTCTAGACCAACATCAACAATTTTTACATTAATGAGGTTGTCTTTTATGGCAAACTAAAATGAATATCAAGTCATCAAGTAATGGTTGTGGATTTGTTCAAGTTCCTAGGAGGTATGACTCTTCATATGTGAATGCCATGTGGCTCTATGGCAGGGAGCCCTTTCATTTGTCAGAATAGAGAAATCATGTCATCATGACTTAGTTGTTGAAAATTCTGGGTACTTGGCCAGCTAAAGTTAAAATAATCGCTGAGTCATATCAAAGAACATGTGTACAAACATGCAGTTGCTTCCTTTTAGTGAGTGATGCCAATATAGTATGGCATGTCCCTTGCTTCTATGTGGGTCATCTCATAAGTCCTGGTGGCTCTGCAATATACATAGTCCTTCCATTGCTTGCCTCTTCATAAGGTCATAAGGGGTTGGCTACATGCATACACTTTCCTGCAATAAATGCTACCTTTATCGAATCACAATATATGGATTGCATTGATAACATGTTTTTTTGGGGTCTATGTACTTACAAAAATTTCTAGTTCTATGTATAATGCTTCTTAAACTCTACATACAAATTGAGAAACTGTTGAGCCGTTACTCTTTTTAAAGTTTGATTCTTTATCTTGTGACTCTCTTTTTTATTTTATTTGTACTGTTCATGAGCTTAACAGGTTTCGCATATTGTCAAAGGAGGAGATGTAGTTAGTTGTATGGTCCCTGAGTTACAACCATTAAAGGCTGAACCAGAAGAGATCCCTTTGAATATAGTATATGAAGATGCACAAGTTCTTGTTGTCAATAAACCTGCTCATATGGTAATTCTTTAGATGAACTTCTCAACTTCTGTTTGTAGATGTTAACTGTTTCAACTGTTCGATTCTCCTTTAAATACATATTGTTTGCTGCCTTTTGTGGTTTAAATTTCTGTTTATTATTTGATAATTTGATTTTCGTTCTAACATTTCTTTTGCATCACACTGTAACTGTAAATTCCATGGTTTTTGGAAGTTTTTTTTTTTTTTTTTTTTTCAATCTAGCTAGTGGTTGGCAAACGAGATTGACTGGTATCTTGTTTGAGGGAAAAGATGCTTCAATGTTAGTTTACTTCTGAAGGTAGAAGATTTCTTCTAGCGATGTTACAGTCTTAAAGGCTGCAGTACCAAGGGTGATATTCCAAAGCAGAAGCATTATGATACTTAGGGGAAGTAATCTTAGACTGTATTTGGTACAATATGTTGAATATTAAGTTAATTAATAAAAAATAAACTTGAAAAGTATTATTTTTTAAATGTTTTTGAAAATTTTTGTATTTATTAAAATATTGTCAATAAGCATTTCATGAAAGGATTAATTTTGTGAATGACTAAAATAGTCTTTGATTTTTTTTAATAAAATAATAAAATTGATTTTTTTATATCATTTTGGAAGGATTGCATTCTCTTTTGCACTATTTTTGTTATTTTTTATTTTTTAGTTTAAAAAGTTTATTTCAAATCATAATTAGACAAATGTCAAATTATGTTCTGAAAATACTTTTGTAAAACATCGTGTTTAAAAATAGTGTACTAAATAGAGTTTTAGAGACAATTAGAACTTAAGAAGACCACAAAACTAATGCACTTAATAGGAGAAATATTATTTTTTTATAAGCAATAATTTATGGTATTTTATTGTCATTATTTTATAATTGGGAAATTTGTATCACATTAACATTAGTTGGCTATGTCATTGTTGACTCTTTGAGTTGACATTACTTTCATAAGATTCCTAGGAATTTTTGTTTTCATTTTGTAATATTTTCCAAGAAATTTAGTGACTTAATTAAATGATATCTAACTCTTAATAATTTGCAAAGATTCTACATGTCGTGTTTACAACGTAATGTTACTTTGTATTGATAAATTGTCAGCGTTATTTTTTGGAACTGTTAGGTGATATTCCAAACTGTCAAGCTGATAATTTGGTGTTTCAAGAATCTTTTAACCATTGAAATCTTCTAGCTTCATTTTACTCTATTTGTTAATAGCTCTTTTTTAATGTCTAAGTTTTTTAAGTAATTTTTATTAGTCTCTTGTCATATTCTTTTTGTTTTATTTTTTCTCTATTCATATTAGAAATTTTCAAATATTTACATTTTTTAATAATGACTTTAACTAAACCACATCTAGTATGCTCAAATCTAAGATGAGTCTCTCTCAAGGTTATCGTCAATTGATGCTATGTCAATCTCCTCTTTAATGCACTCATTTCAAATTGTGCTCATTCGAGCATGTAGACTCATCAATCCCAATATCTTTATCTCTATAACACTCCATCTATTTGTATATTTAAACTTCATTAAACTATATTTAATATTAAATAACATTACAAGTCTCCTTAATCTTGAGAACTTACGTCTAGTCTAAAATGTGATATTTTGGTTGAACAATAAACCAAAATTATTCTATTTTGTCCAATCTCTTTGAATTATATTATTACTATTTATTTAATTTTTTGTTGTTTTGGATTTTGAACATAGATTTATGATAAATATGTATAATTTTTACATTATTTATATTACCTTTTGACTAAACTTATGTTGATGTATTCAATTTTAATCTATTAAGTTGAAACTTTGTTGTCTCCAAAGTTGTTCTCCATGACTCTAATTTTGTTTTAACTTGTTTTGTAGTCTTATTAACAGGTTAATATGATCAATAAAAAACTGTAACTTTTTCTTCTTGGCTTGCCATTTTGAATTTGATCTGTAAGAAACTATAGGTAAGAAACTATAACGTGTGAAAATTATTCTAATTTTATCCAAGCATTGTGAACTATATTATTATTTTATTAATTTCTTTTATTCCAACCTAGGAAATGAAATTTCTTGGCTTAAAATTTTTATGATAAAAATTTGTACTCATTGCATCATTTGTAGTTCTATTTTGACTAAACTTGTATTCATGTATTTGATTTTAATATATTAAGTTGAAACTCTTTTGTCTTCAAGGTTTTTATCTATAATTCTAGTTTTTCTTTAGCTTCTTCTACAATCAAATGGCCAAGCCAATATGAATAACAAAAAAAAAATATGTTATGGCATGTCATCTTGAGTTTGTCTAGTGTAGAAATGTAACAATGAAAAATAGATAAGGTTTTATGGTTGAGTCTTTAAGGAGTTTAATTGTTATTAGAAAATCCTTATTAAATTTTGAGCTTGTTCACTTCACTGCTCCAATGTATATAACTTCAATAATATCAATAGAAGCAATTCTTAATTTGCTCTTCTTTTAAAAACCTGACAAAGTTAAAAGCGTTATCATTTTGTATGCTAGGTATATCGTTTTCTTCCATGTTGGTGAAATTAAGCAAAGGGAGAAAGTGGCCCAGCCACCTTGTTCTTTCTTTGACCATTCCGACCTTTGGAGAGCATGCTTATCTGCCATCGGCTTTGGTCAGCGCCATGACCTATCTTGGATTGCATTTCCAAAGAACGTCTGAGTGCTGCTGCTGAGTTCAAGGACCAAATGGATCCTTGCTATACGTTCTTTTCTGAGTTGTTAGAAGGTTGTGGGGCTCTTTTCTGAGTTTGCTTGCCAGGACTTCGCCATGGACGGTTTTGAGCTCGGTCACCAACTGTGCATGGTTGGACCTAATCGTGTTGAGATGAATTGGGATTCATTTGTAAATGATTGTAGCTTGAATAAAAAGCTGTTGTGCTCCTGGCTGGAGGCAAGGGAAGAAGTTGGAGCTGTAATCAGCTGCAAATCTAGTGCATGCAAAGTGCTCAAACAAATGCGACTAAGACAAGTTCTGTTGTCCTGCAACCTTTGGATCGTGGAATTTTTTCTTCATGGAGATCTACGAATGGCAGGGTGTCCTAGCTAGTTTCATAATTCACGATGTTTGAGAGTATTGCTATCTTCTACTTCAGCTGTTTGGATTATAGGGATTTTGTTTAGGGGAACCTGGGATGGTCATCTTATCCTAGCTTTTGTGGTTTTTGTTGATTGCACTGGGTTGTATTGCTTGGTGTCATATTGTTACTTTTGTCATTTTGAGCATGACAGTTGGCCTTGTCACCAATTCTATGTGCAATAATTTTTTCCACCATTTAGTGATCCCTCTCTTCAGTTGGGAGCCAGCCCTCCTTCCCATTAACATCCAATGTTGCTAGAGTAATGTCTCTATAGGCTGGTACAAATGTTTGGTGTAGAACAATTATTTGATATAGCTAAGTTTGCTTGATGTATCTTTCTCTATGTTTGGATTTTGGAGGATTAGGGCATGTCTTGTTCTTCATTTTTTATCCTACTTAGTCTCTTATATGGGTTGTATTCTCGGTATTTGTTGCTTTTATATTAGTTATAAGATATGATCAAACTTGAAAAGAAAAATTCCAAAGTGCATCTCCACTAGAATTCAATCATAAACATTTTCTAAATTAACAACAATTAAGCAAAGTTTTCTCACCTTATATGCACATTAAGTCTTAGAACAGGTGTTTAACTTTTACACTATAGGTTTAGAATGCGATACCCCTGGCAATGTGGGTATGATGAAAAAAGGTTTATGCAAAATTTTATACAATAAAATTGGGAATTAAGACCAAGTGATTTGACTTTATACTATAAGACATAACAGATTTTTTATATGAGAAAAATTAATTAACAATAGAAGTAAGATTAATTTTATTCATTCAAACAAGATGCTATATGTTATCTTGTTGAAGTCTTGAACAGTAAAATATAAAATAACAAAATATTACTTATACTTAAAATCCAAATGATAACAAGATAATCAATTAAAACAATAAAATAAAACTCCTAATTACTTGTACCAGTAGATGACATGTTAGCTTTCTTACGATGATCCATAAATCAAGCGAAATGGATTGGAAAAATAATATCTGAAATATTATTCAAATTTACATAACAAACCAACATGTGAAAACCTCTAGTAAAACATAAATGACAAGGACCAAAACATGAATTTGAATAGAAAGATTATACGAATGTATGAAATATATAACAATCTTTATATAATCATAAGCTTATATGTTATAATACGTGAACTAGATTAAAAAACATGTACGTAATGTCCATTATGAATACCATCTACAAATGATAGTAGAAAGGTGTTCATCAAATACACAATTGATATTTACAATTCAACCTACTTTATTTTAATTGTCCAATCAAGCTAGGAACATAATTATATGTTGAACTAGTCAAGCTACTCATATGAATCAAAATTATGCTTGTGATATAAGAAACAAAATGCGTATACATTAACACTCCAATGTATCCTCACAATGCATACATAGGTACACACATACATGCATAAAGCATACATTCATATATATATATATATATATATATATATATATATATATATATATATATATATATATATATATAATAATTGTGCATCTTACAATTCACTCATCATAACTTATATATAATAGAATTACTCTATATCATGGTCACCATAAAACAAAATGAAGGTTGTATATAACCAAAATAGAAAAAAGATTGTTGCCAACTTAAATGAGAAGAGTTGTTAGTTTGAGGACTCATCAATTCGACAAGTCAATCAAATGATAGAAGGATATCATCGATTATTTTATCTTGCATATAATCAATCACAGATTTACTAACATAGTAATGCTATGCAATATGAACTTTACATGAATGTATATCATCTCACATGAATTACTACTATCAATAAAAGTAATCATGATAATCAATATTGTAAATATGCTCAAACAATCGTATGTAAATAATGCTTAAAATAACCAACACGTTATAATATTTTATTTGTTGTCGTATTAGTATCATGCAATGATTACAAGAAATAAATTAGCTATGAGTACATTCTATTAAACAAATAACTAAAGAGAATAAGACATAATAATAACACTAATATTTAAATAGTATAACATATAAAATTGATGTTCTAAATTAGAAAATCAAGATGAGCCTGCAATAACGAAATGTATATTTATTCTCTAAGAGATATGAAAAATGTCTAAAACAAATATAAATTCTATAAAGGATAAACTACATTAAATTTACTGAATTGATATAACGTTTCTAGTATTCATGATTTACTCAAATGATTCTAACCTAAGAAGCTAAAGCTATAACTCAATAATGTAATTTATCAACCTGAAATTAATTCAATATTAATTATGAGGAAAAGAAAAGAAAAAATGGAGACAAGGGTGTTATTGTTTGGAGAATGGAAGGGGAAGGAGGAAGAGGAAGAATAAGGGGGAAGAAGAAGAACAAAGAAGACAAAGGAGAAAAAAGAATGCTTAAATTGGTGCTAACTTAGTGGTGGTTGATGATGATGGAGAACTAGTGTGCAGTTTATGGCCTTAATAATATGGGGAGTAGGTCTTCTGTGGTGCCTCTCTATGTGACAAAATGGCAATGACGGAGAAGTTTGGCCGCAAGAGAAATGGAGGGGTTGAGAGGAGAGAGTAGTAATTGGAGGTGGAGTTTGGGAAGGGTTAAAGTTATTAGGATGTCTTAATTAAGCATAATTCAATTTAGTTCAGTTTAACCAAATTGATTCAATCCCTTATTTATAATGTTATGTTCTATCCAACTTAAAAAAATTTGCCCTTAAATTCATACCCAAGCTATTGAATAAATGTAGATTCTTCATGAGCAATCATTTCTCAAGCTCCCAAATAGCCTTCTCAATAGAATAGTTCTTTCATAGCACCTTCACGAAAGGAATTGAATGTGGGCAAAACTCATGAGCCTATCATATGGAATAATGTGGGAGTTGCCATGAATATATCATTACAAAGAAGAGATATGAAAACAAATCATGCACTTTGAGAAGATTGGATGTAAGAACTAAACAATAAGCAATTTTTCCCATCTTCTCAATCTTTTTGCTTTTCCCAAGTTTGACAACCTCTTTCATAGGTGACACCTAGAAGAACATGGGCTTGCCAACCTAAAAACCAATGCTGTGCTTTAGATCAATGTATCTCTTCTTCCTCTCTTAGATAATTGAAGATACCCTTGAATTAAGTGAATCTTTTCGTTAGCATCAAGTTTTAATAGTTTCCTTTCACCCACCTCAAACAAGCATAAAGGGGATTTGCATCTTCTGTCATACAATGCTTTATAAGGTGTTATAATGATGTGGCTTTACAAATTATTGTTATTAAAAAATTCAACTAGAGTATGATATCTCTTGTAGCTTCCACCAAAATCAAGAAATAACAAGTCCTCTAAAATCTAAATGTTACACTTTGACTAGCCATTGACCTAAGGATGACATGCAATGCAAAAATTAAATCTTGCCAATGTCTTGTGCACCTGCTGTATTATCTTTACAGTGAGCCTACAATCTCAATTAGAGAAAATTACAATAGGAATTCCACGAAGCCGCATGATGTTATCCACATGGATTTGTGCTAGTTTGACAACTAAGAATGTTTGCTTGATTGACAAGAATGAGTTGTCTTTATGAGCCTGTCCAACACCTCCCAAATGACATCATTATAATGCCTAGATCTAGATTGACCACCAACAAAACCCATGATGAAATTCCACTTATACTATCGAATAAAGAGACATTGCAATAAATCACCAAGCTTTTGGTTCTCTGACTTGAACATAGGTCAAGTATGTTGTGACGAAGTTAGCTGTGTCAATTCCATGACTACAAAATAGCTATTGTGCTCCATGGATGGATGGAGTAACAAGTAAAATGAGCCTCTCACAGTAACTCTTGTCAAAGCCCTCCATGATCTGAACTTACAATTGATCCCCAAACTTCAAGATATTGGCTCCAATTATGTGATGACTCCAAACTCAATCTAGTCTAAACATAGTCTTTAATATGCATCATTATTGGATCCTTTAATTGGGTTACATGAATTCAATCTTGGATGGCAGGTTGAAGCGTTATAGAAGCCAAAGAGGAGCCACTTCTCAATTGTATAATCTTAAGTTGGAGTCATTCCATCTGAATTATCAACTATTGTTGTGTGATCAAATAGGCTACGCTTGTTGGGAGCTTCCAACTCAATGCATGTGTAATAACATTTGCTTTCCCAGTTTGGTACTGAATTGCAAATATAATCCTTTATTAGCTCAAGCCATGGCTTTTGTGTTAAATTCAAAAACTCCTACATGAAAATATACTTTAAGTTCTTATGATCATTAAAAGCCTTACCACAAACTTTATGAAGATAGTGTGTTTAGATTTTCAAAGCAAAATTAATAGCTATGATTTCATGGTCATGACAAGGATAATCCTATTTATGGAGTTTGAGTTTCCTGGCATAATTACAAATCTATCATGTTGCATAAAATAGAGCCAAAGCCATGGAGTGCAGCATCATTAAAATTTTGAAATCTATTAGTACGTGAAGGGATGGTGAGGACAATGTTTGGTTAGCTTCTAAAAACTCTACTCACAAGAATCATACAACTTAAATTTGATAGCTTATTTAGTGAGACAAGTCAATGGTTCATTAATACAAGATATTCACTTCACAAAGCACTTGTAGTATCCTACTAAACCAAGGATGTTGCTAATCTCTATGATATTACATGGCCTTAGATATCCATTAGTACCTAAACTTTTCAAGATCAATAGAAATGCCATAACTATTGATGATGTGACCAATTAAAGTTACCTCTCTTAGAGAAAATTCATGTTTGGAGGTTTTAACATAGAAGTTAATTCTTTTTAAGTGTGTGTAGCATAGTCCTTAGATGTTAATAATATATTATCAATAAAATCAATTACAAATTGATCATAAAATGCCTTGAAGACGTGATTTATTATATTCATAAATATAGTTGAAGCATTATTTACTTTGTAAGGCATGACCAAAAATTGATAATGGCTATAATGGGTCTTAAAAATTGTCTTAGGCACTTCTTGTCCTTTGATATATAATTGATGGTATCTAGTTTGTGGATTAATTTTGGAAAACATAGAAGTGGCCTTTAATGGGTCAAACAAATAATCAATTCTGAGAAGAGGGTAGTTTTTCATAATTATTTCAGTCGGCTCTCAACAATCGATGTATAATCTTATGTTACTATTTTTTTCTCTACAAACAAAATTAGTGCTCCTCCTGATGAGACATCAATTCTGAGAAGATGGTAGTTTTTCATAATTATTTCAGTCAACTCTCAACAATCGATGTATGATCTTATGTTATTATTTTTTTTCTCTACAAACAAAATTAGTGCTCATCATGATGAGACGTCAATTCTAAGAAGAGAGTAGTTTTTCATAATTATTTCAGTCAACTCTCAACAATCGATGTATAATCTTATGCTATTATTTTTATACTTACAAACAAAATTAGTGCTCCTCATGATGAGACATTAGGTTGATGAAGCCTTTCAAATAGTTACTATTGAATCTTAAGTTTTAAAGCTTTGTAGTAGCCATCCAATACTATGCTTTGGATATTAGAGTAATCTTAGAGACTATTTCAATGGAAAACCATTATATCAGTTAGGCAATACCCCAAACAAATCATGTAAAAACTCTTTTGAGAACTCCACTATAAAGAATGCTATGCAAGCTAGTGGTAGGATGTTGTGTCCACTATGTGAGTTAAGTATTTAATACATCCATGAGCTAACATCCTCAGAGTCTCAATTATTGAAATAATACATGATGTTACTTACCATGTAGAACTTGACTTTTTTCCTATGATAATTTATAAACACATAGTAAGTAATCCTTGTTTAATATAACATTAAACTTAGATATTGGGAACAATATGAGACTAACAAACATGTAAACATTAGATATCTAAATTCAAATTATGTTGGCTTGTTAACATACATGATCTTGTTGGCATGATGATGAACAACGGATATTACAGCTATGCTAGGGGAAATGATAAACTCTATGATACAGGACAATTAGAATTTAAAAGCTTTCAAATCTCAAGGAATCCCTCAAAAATCCAAATAATATTTTTTTTGTCTCGTAAAACATATCAGTTTACAAAGTAATTCAGATTATGAAATTGAGTGTATTGTTGGAAAGAGCTTGTTGCAATGAGTACATTGGTATGCCTTTTGCAAGTTTTGGAAGTCAATAAATTTGTTCCTAATTGTTGAAAGTTAAGTGATTAAGTTAAGAGCTTTGATTTTTCTTTTAAGAAAATCAGCTGCTGTAATTAACTTTGTTACCTTAGTAAGATAAGGGAATTGGGTTATTTTGAGCTTAAGCCTTATCTTCATGGGCTGCTTTGAGATTAAGAGGAAGTGGAGTGTTTCCTTGCACATTAAGTTCCAACTAAGTGAAGGGAAGAGAGAAAAGAAAAAAAGAGAAGAGGGAAGCTAGGAGGTAGCAAGAGAAGGGAAGTAGCTGCAGCAAACTCAAAGGAGAACAAAGAGGCTATAGCAGGGACCATGAACTAAATAAGAGGTTTTTCTGCTCAGCATATACAGCAAGTGTTATGGGTTGTTGCAGCAAGAAAACCTTTGGAAAAGCATTTGGAGTTACATGCATGAAGAGACTTTTGTAAGGTAAGTCTTCACATGAATTTTTCTTATTAGTTTGTCTTAGTTTCTTCTTTTCCTATTACTATGTTTGTAATCCCTCCCATCTCGTGGTTTGACGCATTTTGTATGCTAAAATTGGCTCTTGGAAGTGGTTTTTTGGGTGTAGTTTGGCAACTATGAAATTGTGAGACTGACATGCTATATGTCAGGCAGATGTATGTCAGGCGGATGTATGATATATCAGACGGACGTATCGTATATAGGCTTAAACATACATTAAGTTTGTGCTGTTGGATGTGAAGGAATTTGAAAATTTTGGAGAGAATTTATACATGAGCAAAATAGAATTTTTTTTAAGTTATTATAGAACAATGAACCTAATTATGATGGTTTATACATAATTTTATTTATGTAGAAAATCAAAGAAAAAAGAAGAATAGAAACAGTACAATTCCAAAGAACCCAAAAATTTTAAGTTGAATTAATTTTAATGTAAATAGATATTGTTTATAATATTAGAAATGTATATTTGATCGTATAGCATAGGATCTTTTATTTATATACATGTGCTTTGTAATATATTTATGAAATATAATTTATGTGATGTTATGTATGTTATAAGCATAGAATAATTATATGTATATGATATATATTATATGATAGAAATATATCAAAATATAAAGAAAAGAAGAAGAAAGTAATGAATAAAGTAAGAAAAAAAGGAAAAAATATGGTAAATTATACAAGTCTTATGTAACACTTATAATGAGTGGGTGAAACTTAATCATAAACACCCATCAGCAAGAAATATGTGTGGAATTAGCAAGCATTGATACCAATTCCCTTGTATGGTGATGTATAAGTGCTTATATTTCAAATTCTATTTAGGATCTAAGTGTTTTTTAAGGTCGTAGGAATAGAAATGGTAGAAAGTGGACAAGCAAAACAACAAAGAGAGATAATTAGAGATCTGATGTGGTAGGTAGATACTCAGTTGTAGATGTTTTTTTGGTGGGTAATATGTCAGTGTGATGCAAATAGGGTTGTCAATTATATACTTATAGTAGAGCAAGGATAAGAGCAAGAGGTGAAGAGGAAAATTAGTATGAATATTTGTTGATAAAAGAATGTTAGGAAAGTGAGGGGATGTTTCATGAAGTAATATTTGCAAAGGTATACTTGCATTTGTTTGCAAGTTCTTAATAGTGATACCTGTTTTGAGTTTGGAAATAATCAGAAACAATGCAATTAATAATACTAGGAGAAAATTTATTGTGTTCAGGATGGAGTGAACAAAACATACATAGCTAAAAATCTAATAGACTAAATTACAAATAGGCTTGTTTGGGTGAAAAGAGAGAAGGGTAAGACACCATTTAACTTAGCGGATGCTACTTGATTTGCTATGTTGTAGGTTATGAGAAAATCTTATAAGAAATGGTGAAGAATTTATGTGAAACATTATCTTTCAGACAACATAAAAAAGATGATGGTACTGATATTCAATCATATCATTTTATTGTGAGATATATAAATATAATGATTGATGAATAATATCATGTTATTGTTAATATTCTAATGTATTATGAGAATAAAGAGACTCAATAGAAGTAGAGAATTGAATTTTTATTTTCTAGTAAAATTTATTTGAAAATTTCAAGTATTGTTGATTGACACTTTAGTAGATATTCCTAAGTAACTTTGGTGTGGTTATTAATAAAAGAAATAAATGATGATATTCTACGCGGGTTAAGGCATTTCTAAGACCTAAAACATTTGAAGTACTAGAATGAAGGGAACCAATCTATAAGAGGAGGTTGATATAAGAAAAAGAACACTAGTATTTGCCATACTCATATGCATTACATTTAAACTTTGGTAGTGAAGAGTGAAGATTGCTAAATCCTCATAAATGATGAGGGAGATGATCGAGATGTCAATAGGACTTGTGAGGTGAGTTGGTTGTCAAGAGAATGGTAAATGTAGATTTTAGAGATAATGGATACCTCCTACTTCAATAAGGCCATTAATCACTTTTTTGATGCTTAGATTTTGAAAACACAACGAAAATGGGAGAAAATTATTGAATAGTTGTAGCATTTTGCAAGGCAATTAATGGATAATTAATAGGGAGGTTTGGGACATTTAAAATATTATCTGGAATCATTAAGGGTAAGTGATGGATGAAGCTTTTTCTAGAGATAGGAGATCCATAGGCTACGATGATAATAGGGAGAGTATGCAAGTTAAGTGAGGAGAATAATAGAGGATTAACTTTCATGTGCGAAGATTCATGAAAATGTAAGATCTAAGTCGTACCAGAGTGAACAATATAGTTATAGAAATGTTCTCAAGGTATGTCTAGGATACTCCCTTATTATTCTTTCATGATAATGTAATACTTTCTTCTTTATTCTTTTTATTTTGTACTTGTTTCATTTTTTTTGTTTATAGAGTATCCTCTCAAGTCAACCAATTTTGTTTCAGCTTTCTTTTCTTTTTATTTGTTTAATGAAAAATATTTTTCTACGCTTTTTCTTTATATTCTATTGAATTTTATCTATATTTTCAATGTTTCTTGATACATACATGGATTAATGAAAATGTGCAAAAATTCTTTTTGATTATTATCCTTTGTATTTTGCTCTTAAAGGCTTATTTGCTTGTGATTGATAGGTTGTTCACCCTGCCCCAGGAAATGCTAATGGCACATTAGTGAATGCTATACTTAATCATTGCCAGCTTCCGGTTTGTGCATATATAGACAGAAGTGATTCGTCCGATAATGAAGATTATGTAAACTCACCTGAAAATACAGTTGATGACTTTTCTTCTAAGTTCAATTCAAGAAAAACCAAGGCTTTTGTTCGCCCAGGCATTGTTCATAGATTGGACAAAGGTACCAGCGGTCTGCTTGTTGTTGCCAAGGTCTGTCATTTGTGCAGCAAATAATCCATTGGACTACTTGTACTTTGAACACTCTTAAATGAACAATTTTAAATTTGAGCTGGTTTGGATATGTTTAATTTATAAGTGATATTATGCTATATCATGAACAAGCAGTTTCATGTGTAAGACATGCTTGATAAGCACTTAATATCTTTGCTTGCATCTACTTAGTTGTTTTTGTTTATATTTGGTTATTGTTTTTTTAGGTGATTGTGATCATTTTCTATTCAAATTTACAAAAATTCTCTTCTAATTAGTTATACTTTTATCAAGTTATTAGATGATAATTCTTGTTCTTCACCAAACATGTTTTCAAGCTCACACATTGAGAAATAAGTATGCTAACATAGATGTTAAAAAGTTTGAGATCTTTCATTGAGCAAAGTATCTAATTGACTGAATAGTACATTTTAATATTGTATAATGTCTGGATCAGAACTTTAGAAGAAATGCTTGGCAATGTTGTTTTGTATATTATTAATGGTTATTGTTGGATTTTTTATTGTATAATGAGCTTATTTTTTATTATATTATGTATTTTTTATTTAATATCAGTTTATTGTTGTTTTTGTCCAATCTTGATAAATAATTAACAACAAAAAGCCATAGTTCCATCTAGTGGTGTAGCCTTCATGAATCTTTCACCATGGCTGTTTGCTTGGAAAGTATAATGGATCTTCATTATGTTTCCTAAGAAATACTAAGAAAGCTTGAATAACTTTTTCTGAAATCCCATTAATTTCAAGCTTGACTGATGCTTGATATGAAAACAGATGAACGTGATTGAGCAGTGTATAATTAACTCTACTGTTTTGTTGTCCTTTGATACGATGTTAATAATGCTTATGTGAAAATATTGATTCTTTGGTTCGATTTGGTAAATGCTGTTGTGCCTGATAAAGGAGTATATAAGCTTCCTAAAGCTGTGGTTTTATTTTAGAGCTTGATTTCCAGGATTGCTGGATAAATTAAACACTTTAGCATTTTGATCAAAAGACATAACGTGTATGGTTTCTGTACAAACTATAATATTGTGGTAGACGTTGGGCATATCAAAACTTATCAAATGCATTATTTGTTGGAGCTTCTTTCATTTTGTGTTACTGATCCATTTCATAATATTTGTATTGTCATGATAGGACAAAATAATGTATAGCAAGCAACTTTAAGGAATCAAGCCAGCAGCTTGCACTTGAGTTTTTTACAGCTTGCACTCAAGTTGTTTATTTGATTTAGTCGGTTTTTTGCTTTAACAAATTCCAATATTTCATATTCATTAAGCACCTTGATACATTGGTGAATAGCTTGCATATATAATTTAAGGATCACTGTTTGAGCTATGGAATTAAAAAAAAAATAGAGGATAAGCATGCATATTAATGAACCCACGTTGATTTCTGGCTATTCAAGAGCTTTGCTAGCTTTTTCTGTGCTTGATAATGGAGTTTTAGTTTAGAATTGGGGCCTTTTTTAATAGTAGCCTTTTTCCGTCTGCTTTATACCAAATTTCCTATCAATATTACATGATTTTTCAATTTTCTTATACATATGCTTGGCATTCTCTTCATTGCTATGCTCAAGATTTTATACTGACCTGCCTAACTTGATAAATCAAAATTTGGTATCATATGCATTTCATCAGGTTATGCTCTAGAAATATTAGTACACTTTGATGCATATTAATTACTGTTCCTTGTATTTTGCAACTGTACCTGCTTGAGTTGATAGATCGTCTTTGCTTGCCTCAAATGTAATTCTTTTTGGGTGCTTCACTGCACTATTTTGTCAATATGAATAATAGTATGAATGCAAGAAAACTATCTTATCAATCATGTAAAGATGATTTAAAGGTCCTACATATGAGGGAAGAAGTCATAGTTCTAAAAAAAAATCAAACCGATAAATTAAGCTTAATAATATTATGTCTGAGTGAAATTTACTGGGGTATATTTTCAGTATGCTTTGATACCCTTTGAAGGGTTTATATCTGCATGATATATTGTTTTAGGCCCATGAAACTTTGTGATTGCTTATCTACACTGTTTTTTTGCTTTCTTTCCAATGCAAAGTGTAAACTTTTTCAAGTTACAGATTTTAAAATGACCAAATGATACCATTGATATAGGCTATTTCTTTTTATAATCTTCACGTAAAACTTCATTGATATAACTGCAACTTCCTTTTGTTATTGGTGTCAGAATGAGCATTCTCATTTACATTTAGCCGAGCAGTTCAAGATGCACACTATTTATAGACTATATATTAGTCTTACATCTGGAGTCCCATCCCCTGGTTCAGGACGGATTGAGATTCCGATAGCTCGTGATAGCAATAACAGGACTCGTATGGCTGCTATTTCGGGATCCAATATCAGCAGAAATGCTCGATATGCCGCCAGTAGGTGATTGATACTTCCTGTCAATTTAAATTTTCACGTCAGATACATATGCCTTGTTTGTATATCAACTTTTATGTATAGTTGGGTATTTACAAGGAATGCACCGAGTTGCTTTAGAGTAAAAACAAATCTGTCAAACTAGTGTATCGATAAACATCACCTGATCCATAGTGTACGACTTGGGTTTTGCATGGAAAAAGAAATGGAGTAGATAAGAAATAAATTGCATATACAAACTTTCAACCTATTATTCAATTTGTAACTTGGTTGGCACTCTGTTTTGGTTCACTTTCAGTTCTTTTCTCTTTCTCGAATTTCTTCCTTGAGATTTTTAGTTTTTCTGAACTGGACTAATTGATTTATTGATGCTGTTTTTGGCCCAAGGAATATCGAAGTACAAGTTAGAGAATAATTAATCTTATATTAGCAATTAAGCATAATCTTAAAATCTTAATATATAATGTGTAGTTTTTATTTGTAAATATAAGATTTTTGATTGAGGGGGGTCTATTTAATGATATTTTATACCTTTTGTTGACTTTTATCATTTAATGAGTGGGTTAACCTAAGTTTGGTTGGAATACTAGTTTGTGTGGTTCATGGCTTATGTGGGTTTCCAGTTTCTATCGTTGTAGAGTGGTGAATGCTCACAGTTCTGTCGTGTGGTTGGGTGTGTTTTGGATATGATTGAAATTTAGTAGATCGAAAGCTTCTGGTGAGAAAGATTAGAATCTGATAGACTGGTGCATGATCTTGTGGTTTTCTTATTCATGGTGGAACAATTAGTGTTTTTATAGAAAATTGTTTTGATTGATTTTTGGTGAATACAGGCAATAAATGATGAAAGCCATTCATCCTTTTGTAAGACATGCAGGAACAACTCACATGGTTCTTTACTTTCACCAGGTACAAAGTGGTGGAGGCTTTCGCTGCAGGTGGTGCAGCATTGGTGCATTGGAGACTAGAAACAGGACGAACTCATCAGGTTTCTTTGCATCAGCATTGTTGCCTTTATGCTAACTTCTACAAAATGCTAATTTCTTTTGCTTCATCTTTACTTTTAAAAATAATATGCTGGTTTATTACTTTTGAGTCACAAAATTCCCTGCAGGCTATCATTGGGATTATCTTTAAACATGGCATTGCTTTGTGTGTTTGTTCTTCTAAATTTTAGCAGCTATTCATCTTGATGGAATTGCATTTATTGTTTGTTATGGTTAGGTTCAATATATCACTAGGTGAACGGCAAGCTAAAATCATCAAATATTGACCCAATCAAAATCTCACCTATACTCAAAACAACTAGATGTCTGAAAGGTCATTTATTTGAACTGTGGTATGGAGTTACTTTTTTATTGTGAATAGGTGAAACACAGTGTAAAAACTGAAGTAGAATAATGGTGTACAAGAGTCTGATGGCATAGTGGGTGTAATAGAAAACAAGATGCGTAAAATTTTGGACAAATAAAAGACCTCAGAAAGGACTAGAAAAGGAGCCAAACAATCCAAGCTAAGCAAAAATATAAAAACTACACTACGAAACATAACACCAATAGCGTAAGTAGTTCTCACTTGAATTAAATAGCTGTATCTAATAACTTTTCTTCGATGTAGTTCTCCTACGACGAAACAAAGCTAGGGAGTATATCATACCATCTTGTTCTTTTTATGCAAAAGAATCAAATCATACCAAGTTGAAAAGCTTGATAGGACTTTGTTGTTGCACCATGATTGACTGAGACATTCTTGAAAATAACCACATTTCTGTCTAACCACAAGGCAAAACTGTGACCGCATGGAAAAAAATTTGAGCAACTCTGTTCCTCTTAAAAAGTTAATAACAATTCAACATCTCCAAGCAACAAAAAGAGTATGAACCATATAAAATTTGTATGCTCAGCCCATTACAGCCTTTAAAGCGATGCTAGGCTAAGAGTTATTAGCCAAGCGTTGAAGTGCTTGTCTTCAGTCTTTTAATGTTTGTTGTTCTGCTTTGTTTTTGTAGATACGTGCACATTCTAAGCACCTCGGAACACCTCTCTTAGGTGATGAACTGTATGGAGGCACCAAAGGGTTGGCTCTATCTTTGCTGAAGGCAAGAACTCCACCAAGTAGTCACGGCCATGTTTCAGAGATGGTTTCAATGTTAGAGAGACCTTGTCTACATGCGCAATCTCTTGGGTAAGAAATCTGGCTCAAGCTCCTTTCCATGTCCATTTATTTAAGAGTTCGGTTTATGATTTTGAAAATGTGTTTCTGAGAAGAAACATTTAAAATTTGACTGTGTTCGAATACCTTGTCTTATTCAAATATCACAAATGGATTGAATATATAATTCTTTTTTTTCAATCTTTTCAATAGAAATATTCAAATTTTTTATTTCTACATGTCTTTTACTCAATTCAATTCTCACTAGAAAAACACTTTTTTGCAATGCAAAAACAAATCTTTGTTTAAAGCCATGCCAAAGAGATCATAAAATTGGTGAGATATATATTGCTATAGTGGCTAGTTGCTTGAATTTTGGGTCTTAGGTTTACCATCTTATGCAGATTTAAGCATCCTTACAGTGGGGAGTATATGTGTTTCTCTTGCCCTCCGCCTGACGACTTCACTGAGATACTGAATCGCCTTCGAAGCATTACCAACCATCATAGTAGAAGAGACTGCAAGATGGAAATGTCTGAAGAAGATGCCTTGGATCAATTTGTAAGTTAATTCTGTCTTTGTGGTTTTGCTTGGTTGCATCAAGTTATATTTATCTCAAATAATGTTTCCACACTATAAGAAAAACATTTAATGCAATATTAAAATAATCTGCATTGCAAGGATGGGTATTTTTTTACTTTTATTTCTAAGTCGAAACAATCTTAAAGAACATGTTTTTATACAATAAGGTTTCTTACTTAGTTCATTGATAGACATTTATTTATTTATTCACACAAAACAAGTTCATTTTTTTTGTTGGAAATGGATGTAGGATAAAAATCATGTAAACAAGAATCAATCATCAGATATTGCTAACTATTCAATGAATTCACCAACTAAGCAATAGGCACACACCTCAGTTGACAAGTTCAGTTGATGAAATTGGATGAAATAGTTTTTATAACATCCAAAATGAACATGTTAACAATAGACATCAAATACAAAAAAAAAAAAAAAAAAAAAACAAATATCACAACCCATGACACTGATCTAACAAAGATGATTAGTTGATAGCTTATGAAAAACTTTATTATTTTAACCTCAAAATACACAATTTACTTTAACAAACAATACTTCTAAAAGATATTTCAAGGGATCCCAGATCCTCTTCGGCCCGGCTTAAAGAATAGAGTGCCTCGCCTCCTAGGTGACACAACTCACAGCATTTGCGTTCTAAACCAGAATTGAATCATGTTCTTCAAGGAAGTAGCTCTGTCAATAGTACCAATATTGATCCTTTTAAATCAAGTAATTGCTTAGAAGTTGTAGCGAGAGACAATTAAGAAGACGCATGCACTCACTTGAACGTGGACGATGCAGATGACATCAACTGCTTCTGCTGTTTGTTTGAGTTTTTTGGTTTTACTGCAGATGGTTTCAGGCTGCCTTTGCTGTCCTTCAACTAATCTTTGCTGTCACCTATTTCTGCAAAATTAACTAATCTTAGAGTAGTTACTTCTTTATTTCTTTGAAAATTGAAATCACACATGCAAAATTTAAAAAAAAAAACAAGTCTTGCTATATTATACCATGAAATTTCATGTGTTTTGAAAACAAAATTCCTTTCAAATTAAAAAAAAAAACCCAAAAATGAGAAATTAAAGAATGAGATAAAATATTGTGGACATGGTATGAATCCTAAATATTCAACACTTGAACACAAGAATACATTGACTGATAAAAGGTAGTAATAAAAAAAAGTTCAAAGATACAAAAACATTACCTAGAAATGTCTTCAATTGCTACAGATTTATCTTTTTACATTTTATTTCAACTGATTTTTGCAATTAGTAACTTTGTTTTCATGGATGCAAGTTAAAGGGCACAACCTGAAAACTAATGTGAGTGGGAATTGAAACTAAGAGCTTGATAACCACACCCATGATCTTTTACAACTAAACTAATTAGCATCCATCAGTTTTTGTTCAGTAGCATTTGCATACTTCTCCATTGAGCATTTTCGTTCTTGACTTGCTATTATTGTGGATCAAAAAGGCAGTTTCTCCAATGCAATCCTATGCGAGATTATGCATTTTTGCTCAACTTTATTTCAGAGATCATGAATTTTTACTCGTAAAAAATAAATCTTTTTACAAACATTTTCATCCAAGTTGGTAACTTGAAAACCATTCACAAGATGCATATTTACGTTGTTTTCTTCATTTTTTAAGGCACTTACCCCTTTCATTTCCTGTTCTATCCTACTTCACCCCCTTCTCTCTTCCCCAAGCTCTCCCTCCCCAACCCCGTGCAAGCCATTAGACACAAAATTTTCTTACAAGCCAAGTTTAACATGATGTTTAACCTTGAAAATATCCATGAAAGCCTAAAACATCTTTAGGGTTACCGTTTGAATTCTCAAAGCATCAGGACAGTCAACTAATAAAATTTCAAAAAAGTGGTGAGAAAGTCGAAGGAAAAAATACAGAAAAAAAAGGGAAAGTGAACAAAACAATTAAGTGGAGAAAAATAATGATCTACACTCCATAGAAATGAGATTCATAGTGCTCAAGAGTGTTGATGGTTGAGGGATGCATTTTTCGCACAAAAGGTTCGATCTAAAGGAAAAAGCTGTAAAGTTGGTTTGTGTGTAGTCATTAAGCTAGCAACAAAGATCATGAAAATGGTTTCTTAGGCTGTGAATGTTCAATAAATTATCTACTTTTAAGTGGTGATATCCGATGATCTACTCTTGAACGATCTTCTTATGCACTACTCGCTAAAATCTTTGTGACATTGCCTGAAGTATAAACACTAGCACGATAGATGCAGATTGTGGGATAAAGCCCACACATCTTGCGAGTTATACCAGCACTCTGTGCTGGCTTTGCGAATCCACCGACACTGTTGCTTATCCATGCGACATTTTAGTCAATCACGGACCGATGCCCCATCCTTTGATCGTGCTGAAGCAGCACCTCAACCATTTAAGAAGATATCATATTTGACTCTCTTAGACTTTGTAACCTTCTTCAAAGGCTTTTGCAATTATTTTTGCATTGAATCGAGCCTTTACATAGGCTATTGGGCAAATAGTAAACCCTAGGGTACCCATTGGTTTTCATTGGATCTTCTTATGTCAACATTGATATGCTACAATTTGATAAAACATTGGATCCTTAACTGTCTTGATGGTCATCCTATGCAATGGCCAAATCGTTAGAAATCATAATAAAAAGCACAGAAAAGAGGGAGATAAAATCAATAATCTTAATTTAATCATAGGGAATTACATGAATCTTTTTCTTAGGCTATTAGTGTAATGTTTCTAGATTTTTTTTATTTTATATATTACATGTATAAATTCAGAAATGCATGCATAACATATAATTATATGTATTTGTTATAATATAAAATTAATATTTTAAAAATTAAATATGTCAAGGTAACACTATTTTGACCTTGTCTTAAAAAACATGCCAAAATGTAAATTGCTTGAAATTTGGATTTGAGCATATGATTTGAAAGAGCTCAAAAGAACAAAAATTTGTTGGTCTTTATTTCATAATTTTTAAAGTTTTATTGGATTTAATATGAACTTTTAAAGTTTTAAAACATCAAAGAATTATTTGTTTTATATATAAAGCTGTTGGAATTCTTTGTTTTATACTCCATAACTACGTTCTACTAACATATGTGTTTGTAATTGTTTACAGGTGACTTTTTTTTTTTTTTTTTTTTTTTCCTTCTGCATATAAATATATCATTTCAATGCTTTAGAATGCAGCTGAAATACATCAAAGCTATAAATTAATGGAAGTACTAGAAAATTTACCCATGGAAAAATCGATGAATTAAGTTGGAAAATTGAAGGACAAGAGTATCCCTCAACCATGACAAGCTAGCAATGCAAAGGTGGTGCCCGAATGAATCCTCGCTCAGCCATCATCACCACAATCTCATCGTGCTTCTTTAGTTGGCCTGCTTTCCTCAACAGCTCCTGCACCATTTCATAAACCTGCTTTGTTGGCTTCAAGCATTTATCCTCCAACAACTCCTTCATAAGATGATAGGCTCTCCTCCAACTCCCCCTTTCACAGAATGCTGTTATCAACACCCCATATGTATTCACGTTGGGCTCCACCCCCTCCTTCTCCATCTCTTTTTTCAACCTCAGAACCATATCCATAGACTTGTCCTTGCTAAAAAGTTTCATAAGGATATTATAAGTTACCGTATTAGGCTGGCAACCAATCTCCCTCATCTTTTCATACAACTTATAGGCTGATTTCACATCCTCTAAATTCAGAACATGCTTGAATATGTGATTGAACGAGTTTGCATCAGGAGAACACTCCTTCCCCTTTAAAGCCATGGAGTTAACAATCTTTAATGCAGCATCAAGGTTCTTTTGGCCTTTGCTGCAATGTGCCTCAATGAGGAAGTTATAGGTAATGACATCTGGCTCACAACCAAGGCGCCGCATCTGGTTATGCACCTGCAATACCTGCGCCATCCTCCCAGCTCGAACATGGGCACGCATGAAGCAGTTAAACGTAGCAGCATTGGGAGGGCAGCCAGAATCGATCATCTGGCAGAGGAGCTCCTGTGCTCGGGGAAGCTGCCCAGCTCTGCACATGGCATCAATGACCGCAGTGTAGGTGTAGACATTGGGAGTGATTCCGGCCGCCTGCATGGATGAAAAGGCATTCTCAGCTTCATCGAGACGGCCAGCACGACACCAGGCATGGACTAGGTTTGAGTAGGTGACAACGTCGGGAGGGAAACGATGGGAGAGGGCGTCGAAGAGGGACTGTGCCTGGGCTGCTAGCCGCCGACGGGAGAGCGAGGCCAGGAGGAGGGAGAACGAGGAAGGGTCGGGCTCGAGGCCGTATTCAGGCATGCGATGGAAGGCATCCACAGCATCGGCGGGAAGACCAGCACGCGTGTATCGACGGATAAGGCAGGAGAAGGCTCGAAGGGGAATGGGAATTGACTGTGCCCGCATGGAATCGAGGAGGTGCCACGCGATGTGGAAGTGGCAGAGCTTGCCAGCGAGGTCGATCATAGCGGTGTAGGTCTCGGTGGCTGCGGAGGTGACAACGGAAGGAGGGGAAGTGGAGAGCCACCAGTTGAAAAAGGAAAGGGTTTGGGGAAAGGGGATGCCGCGGCGGAGGGAGGCACAGCGGCGGATGAGGTTGCGGGCGAGGGAGGGGGAAGGAGGGAGGGGAGATAAGGCGCAGAAGGAGGAGGACAGCTCGGGAATGGTGATGTCCGGAGAGGGGGAAGCGGACGGATCGGGGTTCGGATGAGTACGGTGGTGGTCCTTAATCAGGAAGTGGAATTTGTCGAGTAGATATGCCTCGGCCGGAGAGATATCAGCTGGATCAGAGGATGCGGGGTATGCGGCGGCGGTGGGATTGGGATTGGGGTTCGCCGCCTGAGAAGAGGCGGACCTGCGGTGGAAGAATACCGTTGGCAAGCGGCGCAAAGCCTTGGTCTCGAAGGCGGATGCCATGGAAAGTAGGGTTTGTGAGCTTCGTGTCGAGTTCCAGAACCAATTTCATGAACATTATTCACTAATATTAAAAAAAATTGGATCAATTTCTTTAAAAATTAAGAATCGTACCATTTCAATTTTAGAACCTTTTTAAGCATAAAATAAACTCATCAATAATTTCAACAAATAACGAAATTTCAACTTCTTCTACATTGTTAAACCTTTTTAATGCCCTAAAAAATTATTTAAAATATTATATTACAATTTTTAAATACTTTAAAAAAACAATTTTTAATCATCACAATCTTAACCATACATCTTATTTGACCAATAGATGTCATGAATATAATTAATTATTCCTTTGAAACCAACTCAACTTTTCTTTCTAATTATTTTAATCATTTTTTTATCAATCAATCAATCTCTTCTCAACGTTGTTTCCAACCAAATCACTCAAGTTATAATTGAACAATTATAACTGTTTCTCTCATCAAAACTATTATCTAAAAATGATTTATATCATTGATTGATATTTTACTCATATAATTCCTCCTACATGATATCAAAATTTTCTTTATTTTTTCTATTTTCCTTGTGATAACCACATCTATGTTCTATTTTTTTTCAAGTCCACTTCCACCCAAAAAAATACACAAAAATCTAAAATATATATATATAAAATAATAACATATAAATATTCTTCACATTCCAATAGCAAAAAATGAAAAATAAAATAAAATAAAAAATAAAGAGATGTGAAGAAACCTTATCCACATCAGTGTCGTCGTCGGATGCTATAGAATGATAGCTCAAGATTCCCATACAGCTTCACCGGCCACATTGTCCCCTACTTCCCTAAGAATTATTTCTACAGCGCTCTCCTATTATTTGCCTTCGTCCAGCTTGATGTACGCAGGCAGCATCATCCTCCAAACGAAGGAGCTCTTTACCTGCAAACTAGAAATACCCATGGCAGGAGACACCGGAAGGCTACAAGAAAGCCCCCCTCGTTCCATTGACCACCATCTCCATGGCCGCCGAGGTTGCCCGTTTTCGCCACAAGGCTGACAAGATGCAGGGACGAGAGCGGTCCAAAGAGCGCATCCCTGCAGCCGGAGAAAAAGAAGACGAGAAGCTTCAGAATCCATTAGTATATCTAGCTGTAAGTATATTCTTTAACTGCAAATGAATAGCATTGTGTACATGAGAAGCTACCCACTTCTTAATGCTGGAGTGCAGGGAAATGATGAAGGCAGATCGAAGGAGAGAACTTTGAGGAAGAAACAAAGGAAGCGGTCACTTAAGGCCTGGTTGCTCAAGAAAGCAACAGAAACAAAAGGTGAACAAAAGATGGTTCAATTGTGTCCTAACTAGAAATATATAAAAGCTGTTCCAATTCCCAACTTAGTTGATGATGTTGACTCCAATTCCGAATCAGGACCCAAATTGGATGGCTCCATGTCTGACTCGGACTCTGGTTATGAAACTGGTGCTCAATCAGATACCAGCACCAAATCGAACCCAACAGCGGCAACTAAATCAGGACCCAAATTCGATGGGTCAAAGTCTGACTCAGCCTCTGGCTATGATTCTGGAGCTCAATCGGACACTGGCGGTCAATCGGACACTGGCGGTCAATCAGACCCTGGTGGCCAGTCAGATGGAAGCAACAAATCAAATTCGAACCACCATAGAAGAAAACCAGGCTCTGGTAATGAATCTGGTGCCAATTCGGATACGAGCCGCAATTCCAACAACTCCAACTCCAATTACAGTTCCGAAGCCAAATCACATTCGGTAACTTAGATCAAAGTTTATAAGCAACTGCAAACTTTTTTGCTTGCAAATAATAAGTAATCTATTCTACATAAATAATTATTAGTGTGTATTTTGCATTCAAAAAGAAAGAATTGTTAAGAACTAAGCACAGATCTGCAAGTAAACCAAAGAATAGTTAATTATAAGCATGTCATTCATGTTTTTGCACAATTGCATGAGTAGAAAATCATGTTTAACTAATAATTAGATAGATTCTTATAGTTTAATTAACATAAACGCTATCCTTCTTTATGAGGAATCATTTGCACAGTTCTATAAACAATAGAAACATATATAACTGTTTTTAAAAGACACTTAAAAAAAAATGAAATAGCAGATCTAATTGTTATTTTTTAATGAAACTAAAGATAGTTATCTAACTTAATAAAACACAAAGGACTTGCATAATTGGGAAAATATGAACTATTTATCTACAGTTAACATAATATAAGTCCAGTCATGCATCTTTAGGTTGTTTCAATTGCTTAAATCTTAGAACTGTCACCGTTCTAAACTGGAACAGGGAGGAAAGAAAAATAAAGGAAAAAAGAAAGGAATTGAGCAAAAGAAAGAAGGATCTATTCAGCATGAAGGGAAAAAGAAGGGGTTGGAGAAAAAGGAAGAAGCATTTATTCAGCAGATGACAACGGCTGGAAGAAAAGAAAAGAATATTGGGAAGAGAAATGCTCCAGCTTCCCGTTTATAGCAAGAACCAGATTACTGAAATGGTTACTTTGGCAAATAATTCTCATATGATTGTCTCTTCTTCTAGCAAAGTTTACTTCAATAAGAAGCTTGTGTTGAGATGGTCCGATTACCATCTTTCTCAAGGCTTTTGTGGTCTTACATACAAAGAATGAGATATAATAATAAGTTGAATGGGCAAAAATAAAATCATGCTCATCCCTGTCCACAAGAAAAGGGAAATAGAAGGAATTACTGGGCTTTGGCACCATTGTTATTAATACTATTATCAAATTGAAAAACTTTGCAATTCTAGTTCATGTCATTATTTTGAGGTATACATGAGCTTCCAAATCAAGCCTTCCGATTTCCTCTGCTGTTTTTTAGCCTACTCTAGCTTTCTTTGGCATGTAATCCAATGTGAGTGCTCAACCTGGTAAGATGACTTGCCTTTGGCTATATAGAAAGATGAATGCAGTGACAGGGAGAGGATAGGATAAAGTGCAAAAGAGAGGGGTCAGTTTTTCCATTTTGCTCTCTAAGGTATTGCTAAAGAAGTGGAAAAAGTAGTTTTATGTCTCCATGAGAAGGCAATCAGCATTTTTGAGAAGTAGAAGAAGATCATTAAGGCATGGTTTGGTAATGCCCTTTGTAAACACAATTTTTTACAAACATGTGTTTCAAAACAAGGTTATGCATTTCTTTGGTCACGTGTCAAAAAACACTTTTCAACAAAAAATAAAAATAAGAGCAAATGAGAATTATAATTTTTTGCAATAACGTAAATTAAAAAAATTTCTTTATATACTTTTGCCAAAACTTCAAAGGATAATACTAGAATTTTGTAATAGCAATTATTTCATTAAACGTTTTTCAATAACATATCACCAAATATGTTTTTTTCAATAACATTCAAAAACAAGATTTTCCAAACCAACTTGTTTATTTATTAACTTAATGTTCATAACAACTATGTATCAAATCAACCTTACAATATAACAGGTTATCATAAATCTATACTTGACTATTTAAATTTTGCCTTAAATAATGAGAAATGGCACACACCTCATTAGAGCTTCATCGACCGTTCTAGAGTTTTGCCAGTCATCAGTCAGAGGTTGTCAAATCTCATCAGATTACTAACTACAACATACAATGCCCCACTTTCACTAGAAGTTTGATTGTTTCATCATAAGTAGGGAAGACAAGACACTTCCATCTTTGAAAATAGAGCTTAGGAAGTTATTATTTAGAATGATGTTTGACAAAAGAGTGACCTCTTTCAACATGTTTGATTAATTAAGAATTGAAGATAGATGTGAGAAAGTATGGATGGTATTGGAAAGGCCAATGGTTGAAGTCATTGATGGTGAAGAGAGGTTGCTAATAAATGCAGGCAAATGAAATACTAATCGAGTTGATAACTGACAGATCGGTGGGTAGGAAGGATAGAAGTCACAGACAATTGGCTAATATGATAATTGATAGCAAGTGACAGTTCTAATTGCCAATCGACTAACCTACATTAGCAGTTGCCAAAGATAGGGAACCACCCAACAACAATGACAATGGTGGTGGTCAAATGTGACTGTGATTATTGTAACTGACTATGACAATTGACAATTACCCTTTGGTTTATTGAGGATAAAAAGGTTTAAAATGATTTTCACAAATTGAAAATATATAATATAAAAAACAATATCTCAATTACGTGGGATAAAGTGATTTGTTCTACTTATAATAGATAAAACATAAATAAGGGAAGTCACATCTTATATCTACTTCTCACTTTTACTTAACTACAAAATAAGCCAACTCTAGCAATTGTTAAAGGATAAATCATACCTTCACTAAGTGGAAAGTGTCATTTGTTTAAAGGCAAAAACATGAACCCTTAGCCAACACATAATTGATGATCCACATAAGCACCAAGTTAAGTTTCAAACCACACAACAATAAATTCTAGAAAGAATGGGAAACCCAAAATAAGATCCTATGTAAGTTGTAACCAATCAAGTCTATAATTCAAGTGATAAAGTCAAAAAATCAACCATATAAAAGCATTTGCATAGGTCCTATTTGTTTAGGAGTACAAACAATTGTATTCCAACCTCTTAATATTACATTAGAATGCAATCTTATTTAGGATAATATGTTCTCATCTCAAGTGGTAGGTCCCATATGGGACTTTTCATTTAGATTTGATTTATCTTCTTTTTATTATTCAATTATTATAAATCTAATTTATTTTAATTTGACAAATCAAAAGATAATTTGTTTTTTATATAATAATTTTATTTTCAAATCCTATCTTCATAAATTTAATGGCTTAAAAAACTATTAAGAAGACTGGAAGAGGGATGAAAATTTTACAAAACTATATATAATAAATTGATGACTCGTATAATAGTCTTAGTAAATATAATTATCCTTAATATGCTTCAAAGATATTAGTTTTAACTTAGACATCTAAATTAATTACACTTTGTTTATAAAATCAATATAATTAATCTTCTCCTATTTTTAATTGAAAATAATAGTAACAAACCAATAATCATATTGATTATCAAACCATAGAAAGACCTTATCACCAAAAGGACATCTACAACTATAATCCCTAAGTCATTGCAAAGCTTAAGAATGTCATTTGGCATGATATTAATAAGCATTTCAAGAGAGTAATGTGTCGCAAATCTTTTGAGTTGTCATGCCACCAAGCTTCATTATCCCTCTAATCAATTATACCTGGCATCAAGATATTGGTTTTTTTCATGATACATTTGATCACGTGTAATGTATATAGAACTTTCATAGCCATAATATATACTTGAGCAATACCATTAAATTCATAAAGCTCTTAACCAACAACTTATGTAGCCACTTCAATATCATGTATTCTACCATAGAAATGAACAAATCCACTTAAGTAACACTTAAACTAATGATACAATTAGGAGACGAAATGCATGTCATGTCTATAACCTACTATCCTAATGGCTAGAATCAAAATAAAACAAATACAACATTAATTGAATTATTTATGCCATATAGCAAACATATAATTATTAAGACCACCAAGTATCTTAAAACCCATTGTGTTGCTTCCCAATGAGCCTAATCAAGCTAATCCACATACATAATAATAATAGTGATAACAAGGGAATTGTCAAGAAGAGTGTTTACCAAATCATACACAACGCAATTGCATAACCATAACTCCCTACATATTTTCAAATGATTAACAAGACTAAACTATGGACAAAATAAAAGAGAGTTACAAATGGAGAACTAACAAGCTTAGTTTTTACATATTAAATCTCTTAAGAACCTTTTCAACAAATTTTATTTGCCAAAAATAATGAACCAACCTTTCTATCATAGTTAAAATTCAAAGAATTTATTTGCACCTAAAAGGTTACAAATTTAGCTTCTATTATTAGATATATGTTCATTATTTTATCAAGATATCATTGATTTAAAGCAAAAAGTATACAAAAGATTTACCAAAAACATGCATGTGATAAACACAATTGTCACAAGTGAACTTACAAAATCCATAACTTAACATGAAACAAGCAAAATTTTTGCACAATTTTTTAAGAGATTACCATAGGCCATATAAAGACCTCAGCCAAATAAATATACAAAATCTTCACAACTTTGAGTTGAATTGCATTGCTGCATATGAACCTCTTTTCAACTTCACCAAGACAGGTTGTTTTCACATCAAACCAAATTTGAATGAGCCACAAATAGACTCAAACTCCAAAGCTAGTTCTACTTGGCAAAATAATTTCAAACTCAAGTTGACATATGCATTGATTTGCTCCAAGAACACATTTTGAAATTGTGTGAAGGGTGGGAGAAAACATAAGACAACATTAGCATGGCCAAGTACTTTAATGAATAAGCTACAATTGCATTTATGCTATTATCACCTTCAAGTTGACTCCAACCATTTTTTGAGCAAGAAGTGCCAAGGTTCAAAATCCAATCATATTATTTTCAAGTTGAGGATGCAACTTGAGGCTCTACCTAAAATGATTAAATTTGATTTCAATTCGAACCAAAAAATCAAGCAAACTTCAAACAATGACTAAAATTACCATGTTTATATTAAGCTCCTTTAACTCCACGTTCAACCTACAAACAACCCAGCATTGCATTAACAACTTTCACGCTTGGAAATCCTTTATTTTGTTTAACAAACCTACTAATTGTTGATGACTCTCTTTAGGAAACTTCCCACATCTAGTACTATTATAGAGACAAATTCCCTTACTATAACATTGCCCTATTGTTGAGCATCTTTTGTGTTGACATCTTGTTCAAAAATGGAAGCTTCTTTACAATAAATAGACACTACAATTTCGAACATAAGTATCAGAAAATAATATGAAACTTCAAAAACATTACTTGTTTGGCAATGAAGGTCAAATAGGTTAAACTAACCTAGTTAAACTCTTCAAAAAAATTGATATTTTTGGTTTATTATGTTACTTAGTTATTCAACATTAACCAAGATAAACCCACTTTTGTTTAGCTCACACCCATTATGGACTAAAGAAAAGATAGTTAAAAGCATAAGCACATGAGTCGCTTGACTACTGATACATAACACCAATTACCTCCTAGACACACAGCCATCATATTTCGATGCACCATCACTGGTTGGCCAATGCTGATGATGGCCTGTAGTTACTATGTCATAAAGTATCTCAATTTTTTATTACATGGTCTTAATCAATTTTAGACATCCAATGGAGTTTCATGTTTGGCTGCCACCCAACCAATGTGTTTCCCATTGTCCTTCACTATTGCACTTCCATTATTAACTAGAATTAAGTTATTTATTCACCAAATTAGCAAACAAAATTTTCCTTAACCTTGTCACACCAAGGGGTATTGATGTTAGCTAACTCCAAAAAATTTGACACAACCCTGATTTATATAAAGACTTAAGTTTCTTAAACCTATCTTTTAGATCTTTCACAGACAGAATTTTATCATTGTTATTTTGGGTATTGCTTTCTACTAAATCACCAAGAATAATTTACAGGGATAAGCTCACCATCTAATCCGAATCAAACAAAAGTTTGACAACTTGCTTCAATTTCTGATCTCCTTGGTGACCATCTAATTAGCTTGATTTCTTTTAAAGAATAGTTGATTCATCAAACCTTGTCTCTATGTTAATAACAAATCAAAATAACATAGAATCTGCATACCAAAACATAAATCTTTCAACACAAAAGTAAATCTCAGAAAGATGCAATTCTTTGTTCTATGATCTGGTTTATCTTTTATGTATAAATAATTAAATACCTTTACTAAAAATTCTGCAAGATATCTTGAACAAACCCTTCTATAGTCTTCAGCCTAATAACAGTTAATGAAAAACTATTGACCACCAACAAACAATGGATAGAGAGCATCAATATTGTCCTCTCCAAAAAGGTTAAAATCATTCATTGTTTCTCATTTTGTCAAAAAATACTTGCAAATTTTTATGCAAAAAACAAACAATAGATACAATTTTATCCAAAAACTTTTCCCCAAACCGACATGACATGACATAAATATTGTTCTCTCAAAAAACATCATGTTCATTCTTTCTATCACCCAATCTACAAAAGGAATCTCATAATTTTCTATGCCCTATAATACATTTTTGTCAAGATTTTTGGAATCCATAATGTGAAAGTTCTAGATCATTATCAAAATCCAACCTCAAGGTCCTAGTCTTCCATTTATTGAATGTCCCTACATATCATTTTTATGCTTTAGCACACATATCAAGACCTTTATAGCATAGTCATTAATAAAGATAAAATATGAATCTAGATCCTCCTTAGAATTAACACTAGTTGATTCCTATAAATAAAAAAATATATATATATTCCATATTATCTTTATCTACAAATTGTTGTAGCAAACTTGACCCAATGATGCATGCCAAAAAACGATGCTCACAAAAATTCAATACAATAGCAAGAGCAAGATGTGACCTAAAAAGTTGGAACTGAAAAAGATGCATTCATCATATGTTTTTTTTCCTACTGACACTTCTCTCCTTCCCAACCAACACAACATACTTTAATGAGAAATCAAGAGATAGGTTTGGAGGGTCTTGACTCCATCAAATCAAAGGTAGATTGTATGGAAAAGGATACAAATCGTTTGGCGAAAAGGTAGAATAAAATTTGGTGGACCACATGCTCACTTTAGTAGAAAGGCTAGTGTTATGACTGTTTCAAGTCAAACAACTACTAAAAAATTTATTTGGCTTACTCAAGTTAACAAACTTGACTAAAAAGGTTCAAAATATAGTATCAAAATTTGAGATAAAGATGATCGATGGCCTCAAAAACCACTTGAGGGAAAATCCCTTGAGAAAAGTGGTGAAAACCACAGTCTTAACAGCATCTAAACAACATTATTAGTCTTAGAGTCGTGATGGCTATCTCAACATCCTGGAGATATGCAGCAATATCTTGAGACATAGAGACAATGACCATTGTTGGCAGCTTTATCCTATTGTGAATTTCCTAATAAGGAAGTCATATGATAGAGGGAATCCTAGAAACTCCATATTGAATACTCGCTTGAGTAAATTCAAGCTTTTTTACAATCATAAGGGTTCTCCCCCTTCACCACATGCCTTATTGTGTGCATTGGACTATGCTAATCCAATTAAGGACTAGGATGGATGGCAAAACAATGACATTGGGAGGAATGGATTGGCAAAAAAAAGTGAATTTCCATGGTAAGCTCCCATCTCAGGGATGAAATATAAAGACGTAGTTAGGGGCAACAAAATCTTATCCACATGCATATTGAAATGTACCAAAAACTATAAAACATGAAGTTCATCTACAATGAGCTCAAAGTGACCCAAAAAATCTCTATTTGTTACCTTATTAGTGTGAAGAGCTAGTTAACGACAATCTCTTCCATGGGTTGTTCTTTAATTTGGGCCTAAGAAGAGCGTTTTAATTACCAAGAGATGCAATCACATAATCAACAATGATTATTAATTAAGTTAGATCAATAAGATAGTTGTTCATGGGGAAATCAAAAGGCTAATTTTTTTTCTATAATTGTTGGATGGCTTTCTTCCTTAACGGGGCATGAACCAGGCACATCCAAAAAGTGGTGGAAAATTCTGGTGAGCACCATGATCTTTGCTTCAGCCATGATTCTCAATATTCAAGAAACAAAAGATTATTACCTCTCAGTCCATTAGAGACTATTGGTTTCAACCTTACAAAAATTTCCTTTGTTGGGACCTTTTGCCTATGCATTTTATATTTAGTGGATTGTTTCAAGCTCTAACCTGTGTTTTCCCCTTGTGTTGCATAAATCTCATCTCAGTTTTCACTTATGCCCTCCAATTTTGTAATTTCTTTAGCAATTTGCTACCAGTCTTCTATCTGAACTAAATTCCAGATCAACAATTTTTTTTGGAAGATGTTAGGTAGAGCATATATCTTACCATTTGTATCAAGGCTGTTACTCCTTGAGTTAGCAATTGGCTACAAGCCACTACTCATGTCCTGACATATCAAGTTGGCATGAAACAGAATCATGCAAGGTCAGGCAGTGCTACTTGGATAGCATAGTTCTTCCAAAAGGCAATAGAAAATTTTGGTTCATTAGTAATTCTAATTATTATCACAGAAGATAATGAAGTTCTTTAAAAGTGATGCCTCCAAGGCAATAATAACCATTATTACACAAGACGGCATTCTTCCTTGATGGATTGCTATCTAAAAGTAAGCAAAACCATCAGATAATAAGGAAAAACTCTTCTGAAATACTTGTCGTTTTGCTGAAAAAATCCCTCTCAAAAACATCTAATTTGTAAGAAAGTGAATGCACTGCAAAGTAAAAGCAGAAAGAGAGAGAGAGAACAGTGTACCAAATAATCAGCAAATAAAGATGTTAAACCACTGAACCCATATCCTCAGGCATTTACAGTAGAAACCACATGCCCTTCCTCAGCATAACCAATCCTTAATCCTCTTCCCATTCGCAATAAACCTACCAATATTTTTCCTATCTATCCTCAAGGGACTCCTTAACCGAGTCATCATCTCGGAAACCAGCTTCTTGACATGAGATTTACCAATGGATTTGCTATGCTTGCCTGAGCCGCAAATAATTGAGACTTCAACAGGTACAATGTTTTCCATAGAAAAACGAAGTCTAAGCTCTTCCATCCACTGCAAGATAATCACGTATGCTGATGACAAATGAAGCCCATGTAAATCCAGTTTCCCTTCGGATTCAGACCATTCCAACATATCAGCCAGAAGAGGCAACTTAACCAACTCTTGCAGTAGCAATACCTCATCCGAGCAGAGGCAGTCCTCCTCCACCTTCCTGAAGAAGTCTTCAATGGAAAGAGGAAGGGAATGGACATTCTTTGTCATCGTAACAACGGTAGGACACGAGTTCAGAACGGAATTGAACGTTCGAAAGGAAAAACTAATGCCAGATTGGTGTATCTTCCGTACCCAAGAGATCATCTCTGAGAATCTACCGTAGTCCCCATAGCAAGAGAGCACAATGTTCGCGGACACTATATCAAGCGCGATCCCCGACTCGTGCAACGACTCGAGAACCCTTAGCATCTCAGAGAATGCCCCTGCACGACCATAGGCCTGGACCAACCATCGGAACTCGAAAGGCGAAGGCTTGAATCCTGAAAAAGCCATTTCCTGAAGCAATTCCTCGGCATCTGCAGGCATGCCCAACAAGCACAGCCCTTTAATCATGAACTCGTAAGGCCTCCTCCCTGAGAAGGGCATCTCTTTCAACTTGGAGTAGGATTGGAGCGCTGCGTGCTTCAATCGCCTCTGGGAGTATGCGTCTATGAGATAACAGTAAAAAAGAGTAAGGTCGCGCGAAGATTTTAGACCGGAGACCGCTTGGGAAAGCAAGGTTTGGGCGTCCACAGCACAGTCGTTTTCTTCAAGGAGGGAGATGAGGGATGCAGCGAGCACGGGGTTCCACCGGAACCAACTGGTTTGGGATATAATTTGATACAGATGGAGGGAGAAAGGAGAAGAATTGGATATAAGGAGAGAGAGTGCTTGGAGAGAGGTAGTCTTGGACGAGGAGGCAACAAACTTTCGTAGGAGGCGGCCGGCGGCGGAGGGCTCCGACGCAGCGGAGAGGGAGGAGATAAGACGGTGACATCGTCTTCTTCCACCATAAGTAACGGCACATTGCGGTGCGCCAAAATGCGAAAGCCGAAGCGAAACGATGATCACCATTTTGGGGGTCGGCTACCCTGCAGATGTGTATTCGTTGAAAAACGCTAAAAAATTAGTTTTTTTTTCTTTCTTTTATCAGAAAAACGCTAAAAAATTATTTATACAAAAGAAAGAAAAAATAGAAAATAATATTATCTGGTAAATTTTTTATATTTTTAAATTTAAAAAAGTTTCAAAAGCACAGTCGAAACAACCGCCAAACACGACCACTATTGGGAGCACAGTTGATCAGTGGAAAAGAAATCATTTGGCGAATTTTTTAAAAATAAATTATTTAGCAAATAAAGTCAATTTGAAAATTTAAAATATTTTACTTTTATAACTGATCAGTTTGAAATTTTGAGAGTTGTAAAGAGCTTGGAGACACAGTTAACGAATACTAAGAAATAGATTGTTGGATTATTTAATTATTATAATTCTAGTATTTTAAATAAGTAATTTGATATGAATTATTATGCACAATAATATAACTATTGTTTTGATATTGATTTGAAAGATGAATTATGTTCTAATTTTTATTACAATTATTAATTATGATTAAATATGATAATTAATAAATGTTATAATTATTCATTGTTATTAGTTACCTATATTTTTTTACAAATATTGTTGAGTATAAATTGTGTTCTTAGTATTGATTTTAAGCTTATTATCAAGTTTTTGATTTATTATGTAAGATTTATTTAGAATTTAAAAATAGTATCATGTGCTCCTTAAGTTGGAATATATCTGATGAGATATGGTATGATATTATGTTTTGACCTTCATATATATTCTTTTGTCAAGACAATAATTGCATGATAGTGACATAATACAACATAGGAAGATGAGTTTAGGTTTAATGGAAACTTGAATAAGCTTATATTTAGCATATCAAGAAGTACAAAGATAAGACTATCAAACATTTTTATATACTTGCAAATCAATTTCAAAACCTAAACCTAAAATGCGGCACATGTTAAACATTATCCTCCATAGTTTCAACATTGATAGTTGATCATTCAACATATTCAACTCTTTTACTCAATTGAAAATATGAATAAAATTATTAACAATTTATTAGAATTCACATCAAAATAGAATGATTTTGAGATATAGAGATGATATATTTTAAATAGAGACAACATAATGAGAAAATTTATATGATTCTTGTATGTAAGATTATGTTAATTAAAATTTTAAGTTGTAAGACATTATCTATTAAGAGAGAAATCAAATATGTATTGAACTATGATTGACTTTAATGTATACCCTATTGGTTAACCAAAATAGCTTAGAGTTTTCTCATTGTACCCTCTCTATGCTTTTCTAGATATTATATTTTAAGAGAAATTTACTAATTACTTGTTACTATTTTTAAGTAGATTTTAAAACTTGATGAATTTATCATTTTTAGTTGTTTACATGCTATGTTACACATCAAACTAGGCTATCATCTTTGTTTTAATAAAAGAAAATCTAATCAATGATTAAATGATCTATTCTAAGTAAATAAAATTATGCTTAAAAGCCAAGTTATATTTTAAAAAAAAAAGTTAAAGGGACTTAAACCATCAAAAGAATACACATATAATTAAGAAATTTTTCCATGGTCCAACGAGAAATCAAATCATTCAATATTGAGGAGACCTTATAAAAGAAACTAACATTTTCAAAAAAAAAATGCAAAAGCAACAATTGTGCAAATCAAGAAATATCACAAAGGACATACAAGACACCCAAGACAAGTGCAACAAATTGTGAATAAGTGGCATGCTCAACAACCAATGCATGTAGTGATAAGCTCATGGTAGATTATGATGATAAATTAGCACATGACAAATAGCATTTGGTAAAAGGACTTAACAGACTGATGAGCGATAGACCCCCATGAACCACACTATAGGTGTGGTGCATACCACATTTTCGCTAACATGTTATTCACACGTGTGGTAAATGTAATAAGTGCAACAATAGTAGCTTATGTGCAAAAATGTTTCACATAGAAAAAGTAGGTATGGATTTTGATGATATTTATGTTAACTGAGAAAAATGTAAGAAAAATTAAATAAATACATGTATATTAAATAAAATATTCTTATTAAATACTATAAATATAATTAAATCTCTTATAAAGGAATCATCTTTCTTAAACTCTAGTTTCCAAGTTTTGATAAAATCACACACATATATTTTTATTCTTTCAACTTTCTTTTTCATTCTCTTTTTAATTCTATTATTACAACTCTAAAAAAATCTATTATTTAGGATTTGGAATAAGAAACTTCAAAGATTGATCAATTAGGTTGACAAAGGTTGCATATACAATTTTCAGCTAATTCTTATAGCATTTATTATGGAGATTACATAGGATGGTTTTGCTTTAAACTTCTTTAATAATGATGAGACTTCTAATATTTGTTAAACTTCAAATGTTTTGCCTTCAAATGTTCTAAAAAAATACTTTGTTAGATATAATTTAGTTATCCATAATTCATAGATTGTTTTAGTATCTATTGATTATTCAAATAGCTAATTTTTTTGCACCACTCTGGTTGACATTCCTTTAGGTTATTTTGTCATCATAATCATTGATAGAAACAAACTATTCTATCACTATCATCATTGATAGAGATATCAATTATCTTATCACCATATATTTTTGTCAAAAATAATGCTATCATATTTGATATTTAGTTGTAGTGCTTAGTATGACACCACCATTATAACTCACTATCAACTATAGTATATTTTATTTCACATATTTTTTTTTATCAAAGGATACATTGATTGTTACATGTGAGATCAAATTTACTTATTAGATTCAAAGATCTATTTTTACTATAACTTACTATAAATTATAGATACTCATTGAAGTCTAATTACTAAGACTAGAAGCATTGACGCAACATGTTTAAATATTTAGTTATTTCTTTATATTTGTTGCATCCCTATTATATTAAATTCATGTAATTTGTGTACTTTGCATCACTATAATACATTTGACATTATTAAATAAGATCATAGATTGTTATTTAAATATATGTAAGATTGGGTTGGATTGTTTAATAATTAAAAGATGTGGAGGTCAAGTAATGGATTTTATGTAGATAAGTTTCCTAAACTATCTAATGTAATAGTTGGATTGCCTAGGTAGTTAGTATAGATTGTCTAGTGCAATCCATTAACCACTAGGGGTACTCATGGAAATTATTGATTTTCATTTTTAAAGAATTTTGGATAATTCTTGAGTAACTTATGATGAAGTTGGGCATGAGAATGGATAGTATTAATAAGATGATTCTAACACCATACCTTAATTATTACTACCAATGTTGAAAAAAAAATTCACATTATATAATTTTTGACAAATGATACATGCAGATAGTTTTCTCAAACCCCCATAAATTATTAGGGTCCTCACTATCATCATAATTTTGAAAAGATAATGAGCAATAGTAGAAAGATGAGCTCTTTGAGCATGTCCTACACTAACAACAATGGGTGAATGATAGTGTGTTACAAATGTCAAGCTTATAGTCCATTATTTTGCTTTAAGTAGGGCTCCCCATCAAGCATGATGTTAGGTTTGTTATCGTTAAAGGTGGAAGAGAAATATAGAGGCAAATACCTTTGTTGAGATCGCATATTACACTTGGAGGTGTGATCACTAATGAGATAGAGCTACTCACCTTTTATTTTATTGTAAGCAATAAGGATGCAATTTAAATTGGTTGGACAAAAGTTGACTTTATGTTTATTAATTGGACTACTGCAATAACCAAAGGAATTCCTAAGGAGAAAGTAAATATTAAGTCAATATTGATATTTTATGACGCAAACATTGTGACAAAACATGTTAGTGGATTTTTTAATAGTGGGTTGAGGAAGTCTTGCTTTAAAGAAATACAATAATTTGTCAAGTAGTTTATATGATCTATTAATTGATAAAATTCAAGACAATAATTTGTCAAGTAGTTTATATGATCTATTAATTGATAAAATTCATTTATAGTGACAAAATCTTCTTGGTTAAAGAAATTATTTATACATCATTCATTTTTATCCTTGGGTTGGTGAGGAAAAAGCTTATATATGGATATAGAAACATGTATGTAGTCATTCTCATACTTTGAAAGAGAAAAATTCTAAATTAGAGCATTGAAAAATATGTTGATGTTAAAAGCTTTTGGGCCACATATAAGTGTAAGCCCCACATGTAAGGGAAAGGGTGAAACAAATCATTAATTCTATAGTAAAAGAAGGAAGGGTGCATGGGATGAAGGGATAGAGCACATGGGTGAGAGAGTGAGAGAGAGAGAGAGGTGTGATAAAAAATAAATGGTGGTATACAAGAGAGATAAAAGGGCATGATAAAGAGTAAAGAGTGTTATAGATGTAAGAATAGAAATAGTAACACTAAAGAAATAATTTGGTTAAAAACTCAACTAAAAAAAGTTTCTTAGGAAGTATAAAACTTTCATTATGCTCCTGGAGATTAAAACATTGTTCTTTTAATGAGCATAAATAGAATTAGAGAGAAAAAATGGAGAAAATAAAGATAATAATTATTAAATCTAAAGAAGTGGATAAAAGAATGTCTCATCTTAAATTTTTCTTTCCATCTTTTTATGTTCTTTATCTCATTTGTTATTTATAATAGAAATTATAAGTGTTGTCTATTGTTGGTATAGTCAAACACAATTATGAAGACTTGATAGTTAAGTGTGAGAATGATGCATATGCAAGTTAGTGAATGATCTTAACCCATAAATACTAATATATAAATAAATATTTATAATTAAATAGGTTGTTAGTTTGTCTATAAAGTGTTCTTGCTTCCAGCTTTTGCTAATAAATCTTTTTTAGAATTATAATAATAAAAGTTGAAGCATGAGAATAATGAAAAACAAAGAAATAAATAAAAAAGAGTTTTGTTAAAAGAGGATAGAATTTTTCAAGAAAATAAAATTTAAGAATTATAAATTCACAAAATTCTAAATTATTTTATTCATCATTCTTATCTTTTTATATAAATGATTAAATATAATATTTTATCATAAAGTACACATTATTTTAATCTTCACAAGAAATATATAATTTTGGTCAAAGATTAAAAATTTTACAAAATTTATACTAGAACTTTCCTATCACCATCCATTGCTACATCTACTTTAAGTGACCACACCACAACGTTGTTTACTCTCACATGTATTATTCATATTTGCAAAACATCCCATGTTGTGCACACATTGATCATGTGTGCATGATAGGTGATTAACGTGTACAGGTGTAGTGCACCAATGTCAGTTAGCACATGCAAGCATTAATTGTCACACTTTCTCCTACAGTGAGTCTTTGCATGTGACCATGTTGTGATTCTTATTGCTTAGTGTTGTACTGAAAATTTTCATTATTTTATCTCCTCTAATATTTTTTTACTAAATTAGATTTAATGAATCTAGAATTAAACTCTTGATTATTTGTAGTCACCAAAAAGATAAGAATATCACAAGATCATGAACCCAAAACTCTAGCCTCCTTATCAAGAATGCTTTGATCTCATTAAAAGGGTTTTAATGTTCGTAAGAGGCGTTCATCGTAGTGCATCTCGACTTAACTTGCTTTTTTGAGAAACGAGGGGAATGCTGAATAGAATGGCACCCATGGCAATAGAGTTAACTGTCCACTAGTCAACAAGTAGAGTCACTTATTAAGCATAGGCAATTATAACTTAGGAGGTTCATTGAGTAATTGGTAGCACAAATCAATGAGAGCTTTCTCTGAGGTAGTTGTTTTATGGTAGAGAAAAATTATTAACAAGTTTTTTTGAAAAGAAATTTGAGTTGATGTGGATTCAATCCAAGCCGAATTTGCGCCCATAGTTTAACATAATAAAAGCCCATACAACATACAACATACTTCCTAACAATAGCTATCACTTAAATCGATATTTCCAAAATAAGCCCAAAAACTCCGGCTAAGGAAGAAAACCTATCCCATTCTAGACGTTAAGAAACAGGATGTCACACATACGGAATTAGGTGGCGGTTAATAACGGTCTCAACTTCCCCAGCGAAGCCTCCCGCCAAAACCTACGTGGCCAACTAACCCATACGCGTAAACCCGATCCGAAAGCTTCAAACCCGAAGCCAACCGCGCCACGACGGGTCGCCATCCTCGACAAATTGCTTCCCCATCCCTCAGGCATCAAAGAGGACAAAATCGCAGAAAGAGAAGATGCCGACGGGGAAGCTGAGGCGGGCGATCGGGGCAGTGAAGGACAGGGCGAGCATCGGCCTCGCGAAGGTGAGCAACAGCACGATGGTGTCCGACGTGGAGGTGGCGATAGTGAAGGCGACGAGGCACGACGAGCTGCGGCCCGCCGAGGAGAGGCACATGCGGAAAATCTTGAGCCTGACATTCCACTCCCGCGCGAACGTCGGCGCCTGCGTCGCCATCCTTTCCCGCCGTCTCGGGAAGACTCGGAGCTGGGCGGTGGCTCTCAAGTCTCTCGTCCTCCTCCATCGTCTCCTCACAGAGGGAGACCCCGCCTACGAGCAGGAAATCTTCTTCGCCACCCGTCGCGGCACGCGCGTGCTGAACATGGCCGACTTCCGGGACAGGTCCTGCTCCGATTCCTCATGGGACTTCTCCGCCTTCGTCAGGACCTACGCCAGGTACGTCGATGAGAAGCTCAATCACCGAATGCGGGGGAAGAGTCGGGCTATCAAATGGCAGACGCCGGCCAAATTGTTTGAGCAGGACGAGGAGGAAGACCATTGTGAGGTTGGAACGCCGTCGAAGGCGTCTTTTAAGGCTGCCACGCCGGCGAGAGATATGACCACAGAGCGGCTTTTAGACAGGGCTCAACTCCTGCAGCAGCTGCTCGAGCGATTCCTTGCATGCCGCCCCACAGGCATGTTACCATAAACAAAAGGAAGTTTAAGAGAAGGATTTGATTTTACAATTTGATTGAATTTTTTTTTTTTTTTTTTTTTTTTTTTTTTTGGTTGATTGGAAACAGGAGCAGCGAAAACGAACAGGATTGTGCTGGTGGCGCTTTACCCTTTGGTGAAGGAAAGCTTCCAGCTATACTTCGACCTTCAGGAGGTGATGGGCATCTTTGTCGACCGCTTCGCCGACATGGAGATCACCGAAAGCGTCAAGGTCTACGAGCTCTTCTACCGCCTCTCCAAGCAATTGGACGGCCTACGCGCCTTCTACTCGTGGTGCGAGTCTGCCACCATCTGCCGCCCTGCCGATTTCCCAGACGTGGAGAACATCACTTCCAGCAAGCTCCGCCTAATGGACGATTTCATCCGCAACCGCTCCTCCTTCACTTCCCGCTCCCCCTCCCTTCTGTCCTCCGCCGCCAACCCCAACGTTGTCGACGACTTCTCAGTAATCAGAGCTCTCCCCGCTCCCGATCCACCCGAGCACGACGAACACAATCCCCCCATCAACCCGATCAAAGCGCTCATTGCCGTTGGCGAAGAGGAGCCCAATTTCATCACTCTGACAAACAATGCCGTGTCGGCTAATGATCATGGCGATGAACTTGCGCACGCTCTCTTCGGCGGCGATCTCTCCCAGCCTTGGGACGCGTTTGGATCCCCGGAAAACGGATCATCTCCTGCCGACTGGGAGACGGCGTTGGTGCAGTCGGCGAGCAGTCTGTCTTTGCAAAAGCCATCGCCAGGCGGCGGGATGGACATGCTCTTGCTTAACAGCCTGTACAGCCAGCCGAATCTGCCGCCTGCGGCGTGTATTGGAGGAAGCTCGAGCAGCGTTGCGATGTTGTCATGGCCGGAGACGGCGTCAGGGTCGGGGGTCGTTGATCCATTCTCTGCATCGCTGGCGGTTGCACCGCCGGTGTCCGTGCAGATGTGGGAGATGGAGAAGAAGCAGAGGTTGTCAGTGGAGGAGCAGATGGCGTGGCAACAATACTCGGAGGGGATGCAGGGGAAGATGCGGATGGCTAATGTATGGCATACGCAGAGATCTTAAGGTTGGTTGCCTGCATATTAAGAACTTGATAGTGAATATAAGTGAAGGTTTTTGTAAGTTCACTTGCGATAAAAGGGTTGCTGACCTGTTAAATCGAACCAGTTAGAGTTGAACATGTTAGACCCTATTTTTGTAGCATCTGCTGAAACTAAGTGTGAGTCGATTTAACTTGGTTCCCTGAAGTGACTAAATAATGGGTTGAATTAATAAATAGTAGATTGCAACATATATAGACATTTTATTTGCTTTCGAATAATTTCAATCTAATCAATGTTTTTCTAATAATTTACTCATAATTGATTCATAAATTTTCAATTGAGCAAAAAACTACTATCTAATTTTCAAATAATTTTCATCCTTTAGCTAATCCCATAGAAGCAATCCGTGAGGCAAATTTTTGAATTAAGTGGACTAAATTAAGAAAAGGATTATCATCTCTCATTAATCATGGAAGTATCATCATTCATTAACCATTGAAGGATCATCATCTGCCATCTTCACATAGAGTTTTTTGACTTTCTCTCTCTTATCAAAGAATCTTCTAAAATGATGTAAAATGACATGTTAAAATATATCTTTGGTTCATAGATAATAGAGAAATACTAAGATTTAAGTACTATATCTATACAATAGTTTACCCAAGGTGCTATAGGTTTAGAATCGAAAGTCTTAAAATCATTGGATAAATAAGAATTTCTCTAGGCTAAAGACTTGTATAAATCTTTAACATGATTAATCTTAATATAAAAAAAAATAGTTTAGTAACTCATACCTAATATACTCAAGTTAGTGGTGAAGTGATAAGATATACACAAGTGGAGTTTTTAGAACACAAACAAATAATTTTACATAGTCACTTACACAAACTAAAGAATTGGATACTACGATTAATTTTCTCCCAAAAGACAAAATAAAAGGTAATAGGATTAACCACTTTAATAAAGATTTAGCACTCTTTAAGTCACTCACTCATATTCCCAAGACACTTTTAAAATCACATCATCGAATTGATTGCACACAACTTACTTATATCAAGCATGCTCAACAACAACAATTTGTTACTTCATTCAAAATTTTCATTACTTATAACATAATAAGCACCTTTATTTATAAAGACCTTAAGAGTATAATGATAATTCATTAGTTTAAGAATACAAAAAGAAACTTGTATTTTGTAATTTTAAAGATCATTTAAGAATTTTAAAAGTTAACACAAAATTTTAAAAAATTATACTTTAAATTATCATAAAAATTCACTAAAAAGTTGCAAATTTGAGTACAATAAGTAGTTCCCAAATGACCTATGTGCTTCAAGCTGCACAATCAAGGTGAAGTAGATAGATACGTGAGATGGCTTCTCAAGTTTGGTTTGCTGGTGGGAGTGGGTCAACTACTTGGTGTGGGTTGACATGGTTTAGAATAGGTTAGCTTGATTTGACAGGGTGACATAGGTTGGTAGATCTCTTTGGTTAGAGTTGATTAACGAGGGTTATCATGTGTCATGTGGATTTGAATAAGTTCGCACAGATTGAGTTAAGCCAGTGGAACGGGTTGCGTGGGTGATGTAGGTTAATTAGGTGGGTGGATTGCACACTGTGAATTGATAGTGATAGGAGATGATAGAGGCAACTGACATCAGTAATAACCTCAAAAACTTCATTATAAGCAATTTTTGACCAAATTTTGTAGCAATAAAACTACAAGACTATTGTAAGGATGGACTGGATTGAATTTAAATTTAAAAATATCTAAAAACTATAAATTAACCTTCAAATGACTCAAAAAATATATAGATGTAAATAATTTGACGAATTGATGAAAAACATAAAATAAAATTAGTAATAAACAAAGGTCGACTGTAATTAACCCCTCTCAATGATAGTGATAGTAGAAACTAATGAAGAGTAGAAAAGTCAATTATGGCATAGCTTTTAGTTTGAAAATGACTAGTATGCCTCCAAGTGAAATCTTTGTGTGATATATAGGATATTATTACATCATCATCCCTAGGTAGGAAAAAACTCAACTTCGTAGAGCGAGGGTGAAATCTCGAATACTATTTTAACATCTTTGGGTTTAGGCAATGAATCTTCTCCTTAAAAATCTAAGTGTTGTGAGAGGCAAGGCATCCTTACCAATATAATATAAAACTTTATTATACTTGATCCTGTGTAAAAGTTATTTGAACATCTAAGATTTGCTCCACTTGATCTCTTAACTCACTAGATTAAGCTAAAGATATTTATGGGATAGATTTGCATGTTAATGATGGTGAGGCTCATAAAGCTCACTAGATAGTGGTTGTGATTCTCTGTAAGGTATGAGATCTTGAATATTAAAGGTAGTATTAATTCTATAATCTTTAAATAAATCTATAACATACATGTTGATGTTTAGATTTTTTATAATTTTAAATAGACCAATATCATAGGCATATAATTTCCTAAGGATTCTTAATGAAAATCTCTCAGACCTGATATAAATCATCACATAGTTACCTTCATCAAATTTGTAGGTTATTTATGAGTATTTGTTATTCATTTATATATTTCATTATTTAACTTAATTTTTTAGCAATATATTTATATAATAATGAGCAAAAGACTCAATAAACTTGGAAGTATAAAAATCATAAGATAAGGGAATCAAATCAATAAGACTTTGAGGATACTTTTCAAATCAAATTTCAAAAAGACTTAAAAACACATATTAGGTTATGAAGAAGGTTGCTTAAGCTTTAATTAATTACTTCTTTTTGTCCATCTATCTAGGGATGATAAATTGATAAAAAATTTAAGTTTTACATAAGCTGATGGATTGAATTGGTGAAGTGGTAGTGAGATATTAGGAACTGGATCTATAGCATACTAAATATCTCTCAAAAGTTAGAGTGTGTAAATATGTCTACAAATTTCTTCAACAAGAGTTGGGTTACAAGTGGTGGGGTGGGTATGCTACTATTGACTTACCAAACTGTCACAAACTAAATAACTTTATCATTCGCTATATCCATCTAAATCTTGGCTAATAAAATGGTAATAAGTAATTTTATTTTTTTTTTCTTATCTTTTTTTGGAGTATTTGGGTTATAAATTTTTAAGGAAAGTGAAGGATATAACATGATCTTCTTTCTTCTATATACGATTGTAAATGTATTGGCTCTTCCATTTAAGGTAACATTTCGATTGTATAACATTGTCTTCTTAAGATAAGATTACTTACCTACAGTGAGGTAACATCAAACTACAATTTCTTAGAATATTAACCAAATTTTAAAGGAATGCAACACCTTTACTATATGAAAATTAGGATTTTATCAATCCAGGATATGATGTATAGGTAGGGATGGTCTATGAGTGTTAAATCTATCATTTTGATAGTATTATCTAGTATTATATTGATATAATTATTGTTATATATAATGATTGTTATATATAATGATTGTACAAGGCTATTCTTTTATTTTGATAAAGGTATTAAAGATGATACATCACTAAGTTTTAAATAACTCTGATGTAGTCAAAGTGCATCTCACATAATTATAAGTGATCCAATATAATTAAATCTTACTTAATGCTTGTAAATCTTCTTTAGTCTCCTCATCAAATTGCATAATCTCCTTAATACTTTTTTTACTATGATTATATATAGGGTTCTCTTTGGACATTGAGCTATGATATGTCACTCTCATGATAACGATAACACTCGACTCTAGAAAATTATAGATGGTTTATTCGAGGGTTGGATTTGATTGGTTGGTGGTATAGGTGGAGGTTCATAAGCTGCTTATAGAGTTGAAGTATTAGAAATGATAGAAGAAATGATATGAGTCTGAGAATGGGAAGTGATCAAAGAAATCTCACTCTTATAAGTAATCGATCATCTAAATCTTTTAACATCATAAGATATCTTTTTCAAACTTATATTATTTCTCATGTATAGCTCATCCTGAATAGACACTCTTTGAGCCCAACTCAAAATTAAAACATTATTACTCGATATAACTCTTGGACTTATATTTAAGCATATAATACTTAAATTTAACATTGTATTTGTTGACAGTCCTTGAACCTTTGGATACATATTGTCATTTATACAAAAGTTCAACTAAAAAAGGTGCATGTACATATTTAGTTTATAAGAAATCTTGAGTTCATCTCATGTTTGGGGTAATGTTTAATCTGTCATGATATTATTTTTCTAATATGTGAACAAATAACATAGCATGTGATGTGAGCCTACTTTTTATAAATTTGTACTTTTGATATTCATTAAGATCATACCAATCAAAAAATACCAAATTTTTATTTCTTAGTCTTAATAAGCTCTAGGGTCTAAACTTTCATCAAAGGTTGGGTGTAATATTTTTTATCATCAAATTGAGTACGAATCAAAATATCTCATAAAGCATGCTAAAATCTAAAAGAATATAAAATTAAATAAACACCTAAAAATAAATGACATCGACAGCATGTATTTGTCGATAGTCTTTGAACCTTTGGATACATATTGTCATTTATACAAAAGTTCAACTAAAAAAGGTGCATGCACATATTTAGTTTATACGAAATCTTGAGTTCATCTCATGTTTGGGGCAATGTTTAATCTTTGTCATGATATTATTTTTCTAATATGTGAACAAATAAAATAGCAACTGATGGGAGCCTATATTTTATAAATTTGTACTTTTGATATTCATTAAGATCATACCAATTAAAAAAATACCTAATTTTTATTTCTTAGTCTTAATAAGCTCTAGGTTCTAAACTTTCATCAAAGGTTGGGTGTAATATTTTTTATCATCAAATTGATTACGAATCAAAATATCTCATAAAGCATGCTAAAATCTAAAAGAATATAAAATTAAATAAACACCTAAAAATAAATGACATCGACAAGCATGTATTTGTCGACAGTCTTTGAACCTTTGGATACATATTGTCATTTATACAAAAGTTCAACTAAAAAAGGTGCATGTACATATTTAGTTTATAAAAAATCTTGAGTTCATCTCATGTTTGGGGCAATGTTTAATCTTTGTCATGATATAATTTTTCTAATGTGTGAACAAATAAAATAACATGTGATGCGAGTCTACTTTTTATAAATTTGTACTTTTGATATTCATTAAGATCATACCAATAAAAAATACCAAATTTTTATTTCTTAATCTTAATAAGCTCTAGGTTCTAAACTTTCATAAAAGGTCGAGTGTAATATTTTTTATCATCAAATGGAGTACGAATAAAAATATCTCATAAAGCATGCTAAAATCTAAAAGAATATAAAAATAAAAATAAAATTAAATAAAACTCATCGGGATGAGTCTAAAGACATTTGTTGTCTCAGTCAGAGTTCATTTAGAATTTTGATAAATTATCGAAGTAATAATTATACATATATATATAAACTTTTTTTTATTTTTTTGAAAACAGGATTTTCTTTTTCTCGCTCTCCAGTTCTTATGGCCGAGAAAAACCTTAGAAGAGGAATTTCGTGCAGCCAACCGGATATTTTGTCGAAATAAATTTTGTCGGCTATGAGGGCTACGAGATCCATTGAAGTATTAATGGAATTAAGAAAAAAAAGGTGAGCATTGTCGATGAGAAATTTTGGTAAATAAAAAAGACTGAAAAAGAAACTCCTATTATTTCTTCTTGATTAAACTTAAACTTTATGATAATGATCGATCCATTTACCTTTGATTAAGTTTCTATTTGATTATTAGAATGATTGGGAGGAATTTTTTAAAAATTTAGAAGCTAAGGGTTTCAAAAAAAAAGAAAAAAAAATGAGAAAGGTAAGTGAAACTATTTATTTTTGTGATTTAAGAAATGAGTTCTAAAATTCTATATTAATATTTTGATAATTTTTAATTTGAGGAAAAATCTATAAATTGATTTAAGAAAATTTCAATTGATAGACTGAAATTAAATAAAAAAAGAATGTTGAATAGTTATACAACTATCCCAAATAACAAAAAACATTGTGAGGTAAGTACTTAGATATAAATATTTATGCACTTGCTTGATATAGTGCTGATTTATTAAAATTAAGACCTTAAATAAATAGGTACTATAATATAAATATTATATGTATATATCTGATGTAGTGTTGGTTTGTTGAAAATAAGACCTTAAATGAAAAGTAAGTATTTTGATATAGATATTATATGTGTATGTTTGATGTAGTGTTGATTTGTTAAAATAGAAATCTTGAATTTAGATTTTATACAAAGTATGTGATTTTTTTATATTGATGTCATACCATTATATGTAACTACACAAAAATATGTACTTATTATTAAAAATTGTTATGTGAAATTGTCGACATGGTTAATTGTATAAGCAAAACACTTGATGAATCAATGCACAAATATTATAAAAAATAAGAATTTTATATATGTGCAAATAAAATAATAGTTGATATATTAAATGACATGAATGAATAATGAATTCCTAAAAATTAATGTGTTTTTATTTGCAACGAGTGGCCATGCGGGCCACAATATATTATCACCTGAAGTGGTTGGTGACCATATGAGTCATAAGATTGAAATATTATCATCATAAAATAACTAGTGATCATGTGGGTCACAAGATTATGATATTACCATTATGAGGTGGTTAGTGATTATGTAGGTCACAAGGTTGAGATATTACCATCGTAAGGTGGCTAGTAGTCATATGAGTCATAAAATTTTACCATCATGGGGTGGTTAGTGGCCATACAGGCCACACTATTAAGATTTATCGCAAAGATATATACATAAAAAATATGACAAAATTGAGCATGCATGAGAACAAAATATGATAAATTAATAATTGAGATTTATATTATAACTTAGTAAATAAAAAAATGGTGAGCACATATAGTTAATTACTTAGTTAAGTAGAAACAGACATCGATAAGCAAAACCCTATTAAGAAAAGAGATTTAAAATTAGAATAAAAAGTTACATATGTTTGTTATTTCTTTTAGAGATCATAGCATATTGTTTCATAACATAACATATTTTTTTTAAACATTTATGTTGAATTGCTTGCTTATCTATTATAGTTGATATTTATGATTAAACCTTACATATGATTATCTCAAATTATTACTTATTTTATATATTTATTTTATTATTAAAGATAACCTACTAAGTCAGTGATTGTTGACTTAGCCTTTCTTTGATACTAATATTTTAGGTATATTTAAACCTAATAAAAAGAAAACTATAGTAGCCTACAACAAAAGAAAGAATTAAAATTACAAAGATTTTTGTTATAAGAGTTGTATTAAATAATTTATAAATTATATGATAAACTCAATATTATATATGTATGTAAAAAATAGTTACAATATTATAATAAACTATGAAAGCTATGACATGTGGATGATATGATAGTTTTGATTATTTGTAATTATAGTTGTTGATGTAAACTATTTGGTTATTATATTATGAATATAATTGTTGTATTATTATACTTATAAATTGAAAAAATAGATAAAATATAGGGAGGTTTTGTTAGTTTGAATTTAAATTTTGGAGAATTAATTGAAATGCGGCAAAAAATAAGGGAGACGTCGCATTGTTGATATTAGAGCACTAATTAAATTAGATGATAATTGGATTATTAGAAAAAAAGAGAGGTAGTCACATTGGGGCCTCTATTTTAACTAAGTTAATTTAATGGTCACCATCCATTATGTGTCTTTTATCTTAAGAATGTGGAGTAGTTAGACACCTAATTTGATATTTTAGTTAGTTAGGTTCATTTTCAAATGATAATTCATCCACTTTGGAGTCTCATATTGTAGACCTATTTGATCTATAAGTTTTACCTATTCTACTATCTCTTTATTATTCTAATCAATCTATATATGTTTCTAAGGTTACTCTTAACTCTTACATTCAATGAGTTAGTTTTAGAATTATATGTTGTATTACTAGATTCATAGATAATTATGTTTGTTGAGAATCAAATATTCTATATTATTTTTGAAATAAAGTGCTCATAAATTATAGGTTGAAAATAAAGTTCTTAATCAAGATCATAAAAAAAATAAATTTTTAAAATGTAATAGAATAAGAACATCCAAATGTAGAAATATTATAGCATTAAACTTAAAAAATAAGATTTTTTATTTATGTCTTTATTTTTTTTTTAATAACTTCTAGAAATTAACAACAAATGTACAAAGTTAAATGATGCTTATTTAACAATAAATTAAAAACATGCAAATTCCTAAAACTAACCATGCTTTAATACCAAGTTGATGCTGAATGATACTCTAAAACTTATTTTTGGCTTAGACATTAGAGAAATTCTTATGTTTAAGTAATATATCTTAGGATGATTCAGCAAATAAGAACTTTTTTAAAAGTTAAGGAGTTGCAGAAGTCTTTAACATAAAGGATTTTAACATAAAGAATGAGTAGTTTAGTAAACCGCATCCAATGAACTTAAGGTGATGGTGAAGTGGTAAGAAATACATAAGTAGAGTTCTTAGAATATGAACAAAGAAATTCACACATTCATTTGCATGAACTAGAGAATTGAAATGTCGATTAATTTTTTCCAAAAGATGAAATAAAGAGTAGTAGGGTTAAACACTTTCATTATGATTGGGTACTCTTTTTAATGACAGATAATGGTTGAGCCTCTTTTGATCTTCTTACATTCCCAAAGCACATCTAGAATCACACCATCAGATTAATCACACATGACATGTTTGTGTTAAACAAGCTTGATGGCATCACTTATTACTTCATTAAAACTTTTATTATTTACAGCATGATGAGTGTTTATATTTATAAAGATATTAAAGGTATAATAGTAATTTGCTAATCTAAGAATACAAAAGAATAATTGAGAATGTTAATAGGCATATTTTAGAATTCTATATGACATTTTAAGAATTTTAAAAGTTATCACAAATTGAAAAAAATACTTTGAATTTTGTTTAAACAATCCTTAGAAAGTTACAAAATAGAAAGCAACAGCAGTTCTTAAATGTATTTTGTGCTTCAAGCATGGTATGATGATGTGGCCAATGGCATAATTGGGGTAACATAAGAGAAGAGGTATGGAAATGCCATAAGTCTAGTTCAAGAGTGGGTAGATTTTGCAGGTTGGTACAAGTCAGCATCGATTGGCATGATTGTAACTTTTTTTAGGTAAAATCAATCGATTTGCACACATTAATTGTAACTTTTTTTAGGATGTTGTTTAATCACGTGAATGATTGAACACAATTAAAAAGCTTCAATGGATTGTTAGAATGTTTGAAATGGTTGAGTAACACATTGTATATATATGACACTTGATGGTATTGAAGAGCATTTGTGAAACCATTTGTAACTATTGTTTTTCATATCCTTTCCAAACTAAAAAGCATTAAAAGTACACTAAACAATTATCACAAGATATCCTTTTTATTTAATATGAAATACCTTTATAAAAATCTTCTTTTTAAAATATTTTTTTAATTCTCCTTTTCAAATCTTAATCACTATTATCAAACAAAACTATAGGCTTCATCAAAGTGATTGATTCAAGGCTACTTATAATATGGTAGTTAAATAGTTCCCAAAAGAATAATGTAATGGAAGGTTTCATAGATCAAGGTCTTTGGCATATAAAAACCATTTAACTTGGTTAGCAAGCTATTTGGAAGTTAAAAGTAACTCTCAAATCTTGAGAGACAAGTCCTTTAAATAGCTACAAGGACAAACCTCTCACACTTGATCTCTCACAAATGCATCATTTATCATACGTGATACATGTGCAATGAAACATAATTACACTTTCAAACAAATATTATACAAGAAGAAAAGAAGCAAAGCTCGTAGAATAGTAGATATAATGATTTACATAAAAAACATAAAACTTGGGAAAACCATGACCATATTAAGCAAAAAAATTAATAAAAAATTTGAAGATATTAGAAGCTATTCTCCCAATTTCTCTCTTTAATGGTAATGGAAGAATAAAAGAATTCATTAGGATACACTTATTCCAATATTCTATACAACTATCACTCTCCTCTTTTTATAAACCTTGCAAATTATAGTGAAAATCCACACAAAAGAATGCCCAAATGATAATATTCCACACATGAATTGATGATAACATTGCATCCCTAAATGTGTGTTAGATTCATATTTGTTGCATTTGTAATTTGTTAGGCCAATAATCACTACATTTGAAAAATTATTCTTGACAAAATTATTGTTCCAAGTCAAGTATTTGTCTATCATATCCATAATTTATATGAACATAAACACTTATATCCATATCAAGCTTCATATCTTAACAATCTTGTAATTGAGACTAATCAATTCTGAAAAATGTGCCCTTTGAATGAATCTTGTAATCTTCCATATCAATAATGTAGTGCCACTTAGTATTACTTTTTTACAAATGCAAATTCATGTAAAACAAAGCTTCAATTTATTAATGGTAATCATCTTAATAGAAATATATTCTAGATTGTTCTTTATTAGGATTTTTTTATTATAGCAATCCAACAATTATGCCTTCATTATGATGCTACCAAATTTGGATGTACTTATCTTATTATGAAATTTGGAATTCTTAGATATGAGAACTCTTATCATTTAACTAGGTATAATCATCTTACTCATTCCTTACTTCTTTTAGAACAATTCAAAGCACCATTTAATTGCTAGCACACAAAATGGCTATTTACTAAGCATTTATGATAAAGAGGATCATATGCTTATAAAGTTGTGAAATTTAGCTTATTGTCATGCTATTTATATTGAAGAAAAAAAATAAAGGTAAGCTTATGATCAAATAATTTTGTCTTCTCCATATTATCATATCTCTAGAGCAAATAATTTTCTATGAAGAACTACTAAACTCATTCACTTGTTGCCATTACTCAATAGTTTTCTATTGAGGTCTATCCTATAGTGGTACTCCAATTGGAACAGTGATCGACTTTTAGGTTTTGCCGTAAACCTAGTTGGTGACTTCTAATTATGTAAATCAATAGTTCAAATCGCACTCAAGGGTATCAACATCTCCTCCAACATTAGCATGGATATAAATGCATAGGATGATGCCCTTTTCAAAGAAAAAGTTTGTTCTACAATCATTCTCTAATAATGAAGAAAGCACTTAACCTCTTTCTAATGGTTCCTCCTTTTATTAGCCATAAGCTAACTAATAAATCCTATAACATGTACAATGTTTAGATGTTTAAATAGGTGCAGTACATCTAATTGCCAATTGTAGAAGCATGTTATACCTTTGCTATGAATAATCACTCAGGCATATTGGTATCCTTACTTAACTTGAAATGGCTCTCTATTTAATTTGAAATATCTTTAGTAGCTTATCCTTAATTAGCATTTTAAAATTTAAATTTATTCAAAATCTCATGAATATAACATTGGTTTAATAGTTTCAAAGTTCTCTTAGATTTGTTCGAAGAATGTTTATTTTAACAATTTAAATTGAAGCTCTTAGGTCCTTAATTCAAATTTGGATGAAAATGTTATCTTTGATTTAAAGATTTTATCCATGCTTGAGTTTGAAGACAACATAAGATCAAAATATAATATAAAAATTACATAATGATCATCAAACTTTGGAATTAACAACAACAATTAATGTCACTCTTGCTTAATTTTTGTTCTAAGTGAATGTAGTGAAGCATATGTTCCACTATTATACACTTTTCCTTAATCTATATCTACCCTTTCATAGTTTGTACACCAAGTTTCCTTTATTCATAGCTAAAGGCATTCACATTGAACTATGAAAAACTTTTATTTAAAATCATTATGAAGAAAGACTATATTCACATTAATTTTTTCTAGTTAAATCACCCTATAAAACAATACTTAACAATATGAATATGATAGTGAGCATTACCACAATTAGTATTGAGGAAAATCTTTACATCAAGCAACACACCTAGGGGAGGTGGGGTGAATTAAATGAAAATATTTTTGTAAATAGATTTTAAAATAAAACACAACCAAATTGCATCAAAATAAAAAAAGAAGCAAAAAGAAATTTAATAAAAGTTTTAGATAGTTTCGTTCTTGCTCCTTGAGTTTTTTTTCTTTCTATCCTTTGCAAATACTAATGGAGAAACCAAATTATCTGCTCTGACACATTCTATCCACTCTGACTGACATCGACCTTTGGCCCGCGAACTCATATTGACCTGCCAAGCCATGCAAATCAGCACTAATCACCTCTGACTTGCACTAACCTACAAATTGGACCTAAATAGTCACCATGAAACTCTATTAACATTGCATTAATAACACCCCCTCATTGCTTTATTGCTTGTTGTACTGTTGCTTGAAATATACATTCTATTTTGGAACTACTTGTTTTATTTAATTTTGAAGCTTTTAAGGACTTTTTTGGAAGAATTTAAAGTATTTTTTAAATTTATGATGACTTTTTAAATTCATAAAATGTCATTTTGAAATTTCAGAATATGACATTTAGTCTTCCCATGTGTCTTTTCATATTATTAGGTTATCAAATTATTATTGTATCATTGAGATCTTTATTAATAAAAATATTTATCATATTATAAATAATGAAATTTGAATAAAGTAATGAAATTTTGCTACTAAGCTTTTTTAACAAGAGCATGTTAATATAATCAATATGACGGTGTGATTCTAGAGGTTTCTTGAAAATGTGTGCAAGAGGCTTAAAAAAGAAGATCTTGATCCATTATCCAACATTCATAAGAGCATCAAATCACTAGGAAAGTGCTTAACCAGTTCATTTCATTTTCTTAGAAATTAATAATCGTGTCTAACTCCATAGTTTGTGCAAGTAAACGTGTGATTTTCTTTGTTTAGTATTCTAAGAACACCACTTGTATATATACTTTGCTACTTCACTATCAAGGTGAGTAGTTTTGGTGTGGGTTGTTAAAATAATTTTTTATTTAGGTTGAGACTTAATAAATTATTTGAACCTAATTACTTCTCAATTATTAGTTAATTAAAGATAGATTTTAATATATCATCTTACATTAAATCCTCATCTAATGTTATAGATGGGACCATAGGCATTGAAATTTCTTTATGATATTATATTACAAACCTTTTAAGTAAATCATTTTATGTATTTTGTATTTGTAAAATAAGAATTATTTTGATATTTTTTAAATTTGAAGTTTTAAAAAGAAATTTAATTTACTCATCATACTCATTTTAAATTATTTATACATTATTTCCAAAAGTCCTTCATGTAAATTTTCATTTGTTAGGATAAATATAATGTCATTTACATACATTTGAATAATTAGAAGTTATTTATTTTATTTCTACATAAATAATGTGTTAGCTATATTTCCCTTTTTCAAACCATTATTAAATAAGAATTTACCTCAATAGTCATATAAAAGCTCTAAGAATGGTTTGTTATAGTCTTTGAAACTTTGTGCTTTTCTACATAAACTTCTTCGATTATTCCATTTAAGAATGCATTTTTGATGTCCAAACATGCATGTGAATATTAACAAGAGTATAATAACTTTCAAAAATGAGAATCGTGCAATTTTTTCCTTGAAATCTTTTCCATAAATTTAGTAATAACTTTTATTACTAGTAATGCTTTATTTCTAACTAGTTTTCTATTATCACTTAATTTATTCTTAAATACCCATTTGATTCCTAAGGCAGATGATCTTTAGGTCTAATAATTTTTCCCAAATGTTATTTCTAATGAATTGGCACAATTCTTCTTGCATTGCTTAGTACCAATATTAATTTTCTAATGCTTATTCCACACTTTTTGCTTCAAATTCAATAAAAAATCCAAGTGATTTTGTTCTTTTCTTAATGATGCTTGGGCTTGAACCTTGTTTGATGAATCATCTAATTTTCTTTGGGTAATTTTTGTCACAAATCCAATATTTTTCAAGTTCATCCATATGTTTTAGTCATTATCTTTTATACATAATATTTCAAAATTTTCAATATCTTCTTAATTGTTTCCTTTCTTATAAGATTAGTTTTATCAAATACTATATATATGATTTCTTAGAGTCTAATTTTGATAATTAACATTATTTATTCTTTAAAACATAACATTTACATCTAAAAATTTTAAAAATATATATGAAGAAATAAGAGTGTGTATGAATCCCATAAGAATGGGTGAATCGTGAATTTTAAAATATTTTTGTTATTTTTACTATTTTCAAATAGTATTTATTTTTCAAAGATTCTTTATAAGAATAATTTTTTTTTTATAAAAAACCTTGATATTCATATATATATATATATATATAATTTTTATGAGTATGAAAAATAGAAATAAAAATAAGAAAAATATATCAAAATATTCATGTAGTTTGATTCAAACTAGAAACTACGTCCATCCTAAATTGAGGTTAAGAAAAACACAATTACTTGAAATATTATAACTTGAGATTTTTTTTGATGATTCATATACAACCTAGTAGCTTTTGCAGGTTCAACTATAAACCAAGCTTGATTTTTTTAATGAGATCAAATTGAACTTGGACTTTCACAAATGTCAAGCTACTTAACTTGAAGAAGAAAAAGAAAAATAAGAATAAATTTTTTAAATTATAACTTTTTCGTGCTGTTGTTAAATAGAGTAAGACACAAAAAGCTCAAAATTATAAAGAGAAGCAAGAAAATGAAAACTCAAAAGTATTAGATTTAGAAGAAATTAGAATTTCGAGTAATACTAAGCTATAATATGCTGCCAAGAGATTTTGCACCAATAGAATATTGTGTAGTACTTTGCTGAGATCTCAAAATTTTGCTTGTATTCATTCATATAATTCATGAAGGTTGAGTTTTAATAAAAAATTTTGATCAGTCATTAAAAAGTCAAGAAAAAGTGATTTCATAAGTTGCATCCAAACAGCTTTAAAAACTTTTCCCAATAACTCTACAATTTCTTAAATAATAGGAAAGTAAATGGCCATTAGACAAGATCAACTTAATTCGTTGGATTTGATCGGGAAAGAAATAGACTGTTAGATCAACAAATGTAAAAATGAATGAGTTATAGATGGTTAGATTATGATGAATTAAATCTGGGTTAATGATCATGTTAGATGAGATCTTGATTGTTTGATTTATCAATAGTAAATGTAGAAATGATCTTAAGCATAGGATTCAACATGGACATCTCTGAGTCGCTCCATTCAAGAATAGGTTATTTGTCAAAGTAGAAAGAATGCTAATTATCTGATAAAATTGGACAAGCTTTTGGTTGTTTAATTTGAGCCTTGAACAACAATGCTTATAAGCAAGTGAACTCTTATTTGTTTGATCAAAAATCAAATGATGGGAGTACACCTATTCTTTGACACTGAGGCACTAAACATATTTTAGTCCCACACATGAGAATTTTGGAGTTTTGTGTTTTTATAAAGTTTTCTTGTGCTTATAGTTTGAGTCGATACATGGGGTTTGCTCTCCCTTGTGTGCTTAAGATTTCATCACTTAGGCCGCTTATGTACTTATAAGATTACATGTTATAATATAAAATCCAACTAAACTTTTTTCATACTTTGATTGAGTTATACTCGAATTGATTCTTCTTTTGTCTTATCCCAACTAGGTTCAGGATTGTACCTAGACCATGTTTGGGCTCCATTTGAGTTGTTCTAGTTGGTCTCCTACCCCAAGGTTTCATAGGCTCGTTCAGGCTTGGTTGGCTCGAGTGCTTTATTCTTTGGCCATGCTTGGGGCCATAGCTTATGATATATTTTTTTTAAAATTATAAAAATTTAAAAGAATTATTTTTGTTATATTTTATTTTTTTAATTTAACAAAAATTTAACAAAAGACCCAACATGAAATTTGACAAAGATACATAAGTAAGATTTAATCAAACCAAAGTGATTGAAAGAGGTGGTTAAGGTTAGTTTAAGTAAAAATAGAATCCAAGATGTTTCCTAAATCAAGAAAAAGATTGAATAATTCAGATGTTTATGTTGGATTGAAAGTAATATAAATGGAGAGATATATTTTATGTTTAACAATCGATAAGATAACATTTTATTTTATTGAAAAAAATATTTTTAAAGTTAATATGTATATCTTCAATCTTTGAAGCTTGTTGAATACTCCAAGATGTTTTAAAGATCAAAACTAAAAGCATGACTTGTTCTTCAAAAATGCATGACTTAGTTTTCACAACTAAACTTATTCTTACTAAATAAACCTATTAGAATAAAAAGTTAAATATTTATGACTTGATTCATCAGACATAAAGGTGACCTAACAATATCGTTGGTTTTCTTCTATTTTGTAATTCATAGCGTCTTTTTATTGAAGGGGCTAATTAAAACTCATTTAAAATATAACAAGAGATATTAATCGCTTCAGTTGAAAAATATATTAGCAAGTTATATTCAATTAGCATAGTTCATATCATTTAATTACTTTTCATTGCATCATTTTGTATTATGTTTTATTATATCATTTTTTAAGTTGCATAAGATAAGGAAAATTTCTACTTAATTCTAAAAGTTCTTCATAAAATGTATCAAATTCTTTACTTTCAAATTCCTTGCATTATCACTATGAAAATTTTCAATCACATAGCTTTTTTTCAACTTATATTCTTTTTGCTCAAAGTTTTCAAAGGTTTCACTTTTATTAACTAGGAATAAAAACCAAATAAATATTATGAAATCATCAATTATGACTAAGACTTGTTTTTCATCTATTAGGCCATTGGCTTGCATATGTCCAAATAGATCCATGTGTATTAACTCTAAAGGTCTTGTCGTAGCTATTCATTTATTAATTTGAATGATACTTTAGTTTGTTTACTTTGTTGAAATTTATCACATAAGCTATCATCTTTGAAATTTAGTGGAGGAAAACTCTCATAGATAATGTTTAGGCATGTCCTAACCTTTTATGCAATAAGTTTGTTGATTCAACTTGAGTTTTAAGACATTATTATAGTTTGAGTCATTTAAGCCAATTATGTATATATTATCATATTGCCATCTAATGAAGACAATATGACAATTTTCTTTAATTAAGAAATGTTAAGCATAAAAAATTACATTAGAGCCCTTATCTTATAATTGGCTAATATTAAATAAATTATGTTTCAAGCTTTCAATATACAAGAAATTTTTTTAAAATAAGTTTTCAAAATACCTATTTCACTAATGCCTTTTATTTTCTTACATGAGTTATCACAGAATGTTACAAAACATTTATATTTGTATTTTAGTATTGTAAACTTGCTTGAATTGTTAGTCATATGTCTTTATCATTTGCTTCCATTGGTCGCATTATGAAGGCATACTTATGGGAGGAATTAGTTCTTGATTTTTGGTACCCATATATGTTTGGGTCCATCTAAATTAAATTTAGCACTACATACAAATCTATCTTTTGAAATCCATACAAATTTAGATTGTTGTGATTATATTGATTTCTTAATAAAACATGCAATAAGATATATCTCCTATTTGATAACAATAATGATATATAAATTATGTAAAGAATACAAGTAAAGTTAACAGTTCTATTAGATGTTTTATATGAATTCATATATGAAACATGTGAAGAGTTATGTACAAAAACATGATTGTTTCATTCTTATTAGTTGGGTCAATAAGATTTTTTATGTTAAGATCTTAGTAATCTACAATGGTTATTGTCTTAAATTGCAATTTGAATAGTTTTAACAATGAAGTTGATGATTATAACATATTTGGGTTCATAAGAGAAAAACTCATCAGCACATATAACAGTTTAGGCAATGCTACTAATTATTTCATTGATGGCAATGATCCAATCATGTTAGACAATATAGGAAATAAATGAAAAATAAAAGAAAAAAATTATGTATTTATTTTTTACTATATTATTTTTTAATTACATTTCTTATTAAAATTATATTAAAAATGATATATTTTACAATTTTTATAGAATAATGATACCTCAATCTTTTTTTATTAACTCTAAAAAAGGTGACATAATTGAAATGTCAAAGTTAGTTGTCTTATATTTATGATTTAACTTATTTTGTGAATTTTACTTGTGAATTTTATGCCACATAAAGTCAAGCTTTTGTGTGGATAACATCATTTGAATTAAATCATTTGTTTAATAATGCTCGATGTTTATTGTTTATAAATATTATTATGAAAAAATTACAGTTAATGAATTGAGTATGAGATATATATAAATGTATTTGTTGATATTAATGAAAGTTATGTTAAATTCCTAATAGATTAAACAACAACTAAAAAAGTAAACATCTTAAATAGATTAGCATTTATGCAATAGTTCTCTATATAAAATTTTGCATGTTAACTTTATATAGATGTCACATAGAGAATTGTTACATAAGATAATTTTACACAAAAGTTCTCTATTAAAACTATTATGCAAGGTTCACTTTATACCGTGTTTACCTATATGAAACACTATATCATGATAATTTTATCCAAAAGTTGACTATAAAATGATGTATAAAGTTGACTTTATATAACAATAACTATTTGTTGTATAAGGTTACTAATTTATACAATAGTTTTATGTATAGTTACACTTTTGTATTATTTTATAATAGTTATGAACTATTATAACAAGGATTTTTTTGTGCTAATGAAAGACTGATGAATATAGTAACATGCTTTCATTAGTTCGCATGACCAACTTTCTTGTCATATTGGGCATTGGAATTTCATTCACTTAGCTAATTAGCATGTGTTGAACAAATCTTAGTCTCCAATTGTCCTTGCTTTTGTGTATTTCTAATCTAGTAACTTATGTTTCTTTCATAAAAAAAAAGACGCTCCAACTTATTTAAAAGGATGTAATCTTTAATTTTATTTTTTTTCTTTTGTTTTCTTAAGACCCTATAGTTTTGATAGTCTTATTTCATTAGTTTTTAAAGACATGAACTCTTATATTCCATAAAATCATCAAGATGTTAATAAATCATTTATCAACACATAATCCTTTGTGTTCAATATAGGATTTCATATAAAATTTTAATATAATTATTTTCTCTTTAATTCTTTATTATAGTATGTAATTCTTTGATGATTTTTATGATGATTATTGATTCTAAAAGTTTTTTTTTTAATTTGAAATTTACTAAAATTTTGGACTACATTTCATTAATCAGTGCATGCAAATAACCTTTATGTTTGGTTTGATATATGTTGAAAAAGAGTTCCTAGAAAAATGTTTTAAAAAAGAGTTGAGAATTTTCCTTATGATGGTAGGAAAGTAATATTTGAAAGTTAAGACATTTTATTGCTTTATAGTTCGAAAATCAAAAACGGTTTTTGTCACACATTTCTAACGCATTTATGTCACGAAGTGACATTCCTTTATTGTCAATAGGAATGGTACAAATTGTCTTGACCAATTTAGAAGGAAAGAGGCTCCTCTTAAACGTTGCACAGGTGTGGTTGCAGGTCATAAAGCATATTTGGGTGCAATTAATTACTCAGATCTGTTAAGTTAACCTGATTAATTCGATTACAAAAAATGCTTGCTCTGCTGTACCCGAATCTTTTGGCAAGGTTAACATCATTTAAAATAATTTTTTATTATTATCACATAAATATCAACTATTTTTCAAATTCCGAAATAGAAAATAATTAATTAATCTAATTTTAATTAGCGTCTTACGATAGAAGCCAGGAGCTGATCGACTTCTCGAGGTTGCAGCCATCCACGGCTCTTACATCGTACGGCGTCTCGTCGTCATCCCACAACATGGCCTCGACGCGCTCCAACTCCGAGCACAGCATCTTCTCGTCTTCTACCTCCGCCACCGCAGACTTATGCCTCTCGGGCTCCTCCACCTCCACCCTGCAGCGACTTTCTGCGTGGGAAGCGTTCTCGGGATTAGTTGGCTCGGAGGAGGTCTTGTTAAGGGGGCGAGCACCACGCTTGTGACCGCCGGGGACCGTGCCGAGGTCGACGATGACGACCTCGCCGTCGCCTTTGCGGCGGAAGCGGTGGAGGCGGCGGCTGAGGTGGGAGTTCCAGTAGTTCTTGATGTCGTTGTCAGTCCGCCCTGGGAGGTGTCGGGCTATGAACGACCACCTACTGCCACGTTACACGGCGACTGCAGTGAAGGCATGTTTGGTGTTTGTACAAAAGCCGAAATAGGGTTCTTTTTCTTTCTCTGTTTTGTCTGTCTAGTTGCGTCACGGTGTCGGGAAACAGATTTTTCTAATCGATCTTATCTAAAGTTACCTTTGTATCTAATCTGAGAATAGCTGATGCACTTGTATGTTATAAAAAAAATCATTTTTTTTAAATAATAAACCATACTCGCGTGAAATAGATTCTATTGTATTCTAGTAAAATCTCTGTTTACGGTGAGTTAATTAATTAGCACCAATTTTTAAGTTGGTTAAATACGTGTAAATTATTCTATTATGAATCCTTTTACCTGTTTCCTACGGAGGTCTGGAGCTTGATGATGATCTCGTCTTCTTCCTTGGACATTTTCCCTCTTTTGATTCCTCCTCTGAGGTAGTTTAACCATCTAAGCCTGCAGCTCTTCGCACACCTCAGAAGACCTTGACAAGTGATCTTCAGCTTTATATCAAAACAGAGATGAAGAAAGCAGGAGAGTATGGTTTACATATCCAAACCTGCATTCTTGGGAAGCGACTTCCAGGAGCCTTCTCCGTTCTCTGCAATATACTTGGCCAGAATCTCATCCTCTTCTGTTGTCCATCTACCTTTCTTCAAGGCCAACTTCTCGCAGCAAGGTTCCTTTCCCATATGTGAAGAATCAAGGACGAAGGTAAAAGGTGGTTATAAGATTATGCAGAACATATGGGGATAAGGATCATGAGAGTGGACTGGAACACCATGATGGAGGAAGAAGCATGCTAACTTATGGAGCAGTGGGTTCCGTTTGGTTATGGGTTAGCTCTTGTTTTAACTTCAATTCTTATTAATTCGACTAAGCTAAGCCGTCCAATCTGGAATTTTAGTAATCAATACCTCGTGAGGGTTGCCCTACACCACAGGAATATAGAGAATTAAATCGATGAAACCCTTATATCTATGGTTAAAGTTCGTTATTGATCAGTACTTTCAATCACCATGCTATCGATTCTGGTGGCTTGCCGATTTTAGAGATTAATTTGTTGTCTGAATACTAATAGATGGCCATGTTGACAAAAGTCACTGTCAAGGGCAACGATTACAACTCAATCATTATATGAACAGGGAGATTTGGTCGCCACTCGATCCTAAACAGACAATCCTATCCTTTCAAAAGATTGGGTTCTTCATTTTATAATAAGAAACAAATATGACACAAAGCAAGCAAAAGCAGTACAATCGATTCATAAATCTATGCTTCACCCATTGTGTGCAAAACAAATAATCACCATCTATTACAATGATATATTGTAAAAATTCAACAATTGACAATAATTCAATGATGTATTTTAAAATCAAGAAAATAAAATATATTTTTTTGCATAGAAAAAAGTTTACACAATTTTTAAAAAGAGCTTATAACACAAGTTCCATAAACTCTAGTCAATGGTAACTTTAATAGTAAGTTATTATGACAATTATATATATATATATAATCTCTAACATTATTCTCCATCCTAATTTAACAAAGAAATAGTGATATATTTTTTCATATATATTAAATATTATCTAACTAGTTTAGAACTATATTATTAATGTTATGATATTATTATTTTTTTATTTCATTTTAACATTTTTTTATCACTCTTATGCATTTCTTAGGTTTTATGTTTATTATCAGGTTCTATTTTCATTACAGGTCATGACATTAGCTCACTAAGAGTAGACCAAGGTGTTAATGGAAATGTGTAGCTACCCACCTAGTTTTGAGTGTTTCATAGTTATATGATTTTGGATGTGTTTTATGTTTTGTGATTTTTTGTATAATTTTAGTTTTAAAATTTATTAATTTCTTCAATTTCATGTGTTTGTGAGATAATGGATATACTTGTATTAAACAGGAGAAGAAATTATGGTTTCGTCATTCTTCACTTAATAGGTTGATGTGTCCTAATTATTGATGCTATTACTTTGATCTAATTAATAATAATAATTATAATAGAAGGAATTTGGGTAAGAAGTATATGTGAGATGTAATAGTAATGCATTAGATTATTAGGTTTTCAAATAAGGTGCAATTGTCTCACATATAGTTTGTAAAATGGTGTTTGAATATGAGAATAATGACATGAAATTGGGTTGAATTATTGGGTCTCCAAAAAGGATATAGCTAGGCAAAATATAGTTCTTCTTAATAAAAAAATACTTTAAAAAATGATAAATAAAATTATGTGATTACAATTAGGGTACTATATAGGTGATATCAAAGTGGTTAAAATCTTAGGAAAGTGAATCATAGAAAAACAAAAAAAATTTAGAATAAAATTCTAAAAAATTGATAAAATTAGGATTAGAACTTAAAAATAGATAAACCTAAGATGAAATCTTAGAAAATAATATCTTAGATCATGTAAGTATGGATATATATAATAGTGGTAACATACTTTATTTTGACAACTTGATTGCATGCATGTTTAACATATACATTGTATCACTTAGAATGTAAATATTATATAAAATAATTTTGAAAAATTGTATAAATGAAAAAATGCTATAATTGAATTCACACATGTTAAAGCTCACTTATGGTACATTGAAGAGAATTGTAACATTTTTAATTTTTGTTCATTATGATGTACTTTTGTATTTGAGATTATAATATTAACATTTTGAATTATGAAGTTGAGGTTTTGAAACTTGATTGAACATGATAAAGCATTACTATTTAGTAGTATTTTGTATGATATTTTATTTACAAAATATTTCAAAATTTGATGATTTTATATTTTTGGAAAGAGTTTGTCAAGAGGAATCAATTAGTACATTATAAATAATTTTTGACAGCCAAATAATTTTTTTTAATTATTAAGATAAGAATTTTGTTTTAATTTTTTAAAATAGCAACTTATTGTTTTACATTTTTCCTAAAGCAGCATTATGCATATTTATTTTTTGCCTTAATCATTACTTTAAGTATTGCCTTATATATTCCTTACAAGTAAAGCTACCAGTTGAAGGGAGTCTTGGAAGAGAGAGAGGAATTTCAAAAAGACGTTACTATTTTGTCTTAAGAATTAAAGGATGTTTTTCATAACTGAGAGTTTTTAGTAAGATGAAGTTGCCAAGAAGTGTGAGTAGGAAAGTTTAGCTAGGTTTTCCCATGGTTTGATAAAACAACTATTTCAATCATGATTGATTCCTAGTTCTCAAGATATTCATGAGAAGCTTAACAAGAAAAAAAAAAGAGATAATATAGTGGTTATGGCTACTATTTTGAGTAGAATTGAGAGGAGTTGTTGCAATAAGCAAAATATAAGGGAACTATAATCAGTTTTAGTAGAGAATATTTGGGAAAAGCTTTAGAAAGCTAATTGAGCAACTAAAGTAAAAAGAGAATGAGCAAGGTGAGGTTTTGCATTAGTCTTCCTTTGGGTTTTTCTTTTGTTTGCTATCCAATAGTGTTGAAATAAGAAACTTGGTTTGTTGTAATCTTATTATTTGAGTTTAGAAATAAGCTCTTATATTTTATTGACTTGAAGTGCTACTTTGTTTTTGGACTCTTAGCAATTATTAGCTTGACATTTATTTGAGTTGGTAAGAGTTTATAAGCAAATGTAGCAAAAGAAGTAGAGAAATTAAGTATTGGATGGTATTTTTGTAGGATTGAATAGTACATTTAGCCTTAATGTAACATTCACCTAGTGAACAAAAAAATATGTTAAGCTTGATCAAATGGTCTTATGGAGAAAATGCAATGTTTAATAAGATGGACTATGAGATTTGGGTGTCTTACAATTGTCTAAATGAGAGTTTTATGCATTGAGCAAAATGACAATTTGATATCATGTTATAGATAGAAAAGTGTCTAATGTGATGAAATTGTGCACAATTTAAATTTTTAGTAAGTGAAACGAAAATGATAATTGGAAAAAAACCATTTTAAAGTGACTAAGTAGGTAAATTTCAATGACCATGAGTAAATAGACAATTAATATTTATTAATGGGTAATGTATTAATATGAGCATGATAGCATAATACCATTTGATATATGCATGTATATTGTGATAATAAATAACATGTTTGTGAGCATCATGTGTAGTATAAAATGAGAATAAAAAATTTATAGTTATATAATACATTTCATTATTATGTATTAGAATATAAAAATAGAATAATGCTAAAGAATAAAAATAAAATAATGAGAAATTTGAAATGAAAAAATAGACTATGTAAATCTTATGAAATATTATGTGACATAATGATGTTATTTGTTATAATAAATGTTCATCATTTTCTTGTTGAAATTATTCCTTAGATACCCTATAATGAATCGAGTTGAATTATTGCTTATAAGGTTAGATGAGTAGCACTTTTTGTAAGGTTAGATGAGTAGAGATGACATAATAACATTGTCATAATAAGTTAGATGGAAAAAAACTGATACATTATGCTTATGATATGAGGTGTACATATCCACTAAATATGAGAGGTGAACGTATCTTGTAAAGTTGAGATAATGGTCATCTAAGAAAAGCAAGATCCTTGTACTTTGAGATTATGAGACATGATAAAAAAATGCAAAATCATATCATGAAAAAGAAGAGATGTATATATATATGTATATATATATATATATATATATATATATATATATATATATATATATATATATATAAGTCTAATATTCATTATATATGTATTACAATAATAACATGGTTTTACTTAGTACTTCATAGATAGCAAGTTTTAGTTACTCCTTATGTGTTATTATATGTAATGCTTTTATTTTATTTCATACTATCCAACTGATTATAGCTATTAAATTAGTTATTGAGCTTATAAATCTCATTACCTTCTTATATTACACATCAAGTATAACATCTTAGATATAAATAATATTTAACTAAATTGTACTAGAAAAAATTTTATCATGGACAAAAATTAATAATCATGCTTATTAGGTGGTGGATCATAACTTAAAGGAGGGAGGATATATACTTTTACTATCAAAGTTATGAATTTTAATTAATAAAATAATTGTATAAAATTTTATAATTTTTATGGATTATTGATATTTTATGAAAACTCATACATCTTTCAAAAATAGGATATGATTCGTAAAGTGTGATAAAATGTTAAATAAGAAAGATCAAATTATTAGTAACATATTATTATACTACCATGAAATTTAGATTTAAATTGGTCACCAAATAGAAATCCAAATTTATAGAAAAATATTATATTAAATAGTTTTAGAAGAGAAAATTATTAAAACTATTGCATGATGTAAAAAATATTAAAAATATTTATAAAAAAATATTACATTTGATTTAAATTCCAATGCTACTATTTTTATGATAATTTGATATGTCTAAGAGATTATATTATGAGAAAAATTATTATTGTTAGGAAAATAATTATTAAAATTAATAAATAATGCTAAAAATTATGAAATTTTAAGAATGGTAAATTTTTATGAGAAAACATTTATTAAGTAATTTTTTAAGATTAATTGGATATGTTTTAAGAAATTAAATATAACTTATAATTCTAAATAAGGTTTAATAATTTTTTAAATTTTAAAATTCTTAATCTTATTTTTTTTATTGACTGATGATCAAAATTATTCAAAATGACTATCATTAGCCATGAAATTATTAAAAGACATCAAAAGAATGTTTAGAATAGTGTAACATCTATTCTAGTGAAGATCGTGCATTGAGGTGAAAAATATATAGTTTTATCAATTTGGGAAATCAAAATTGCATGATAATGAGTAGGAGTGTAAACAATCTAAATTAATATGGTCATGAAAGCTTCTAATTTTGAGGTAAATGACTATAAATCTTATGATACATTTGTTTGAAGTTTTATGAAATGCAAAGTCCATAGCCCTTAATATTTAGGATTGAATTAAATTGCAAATCAACATTTTGGAAATGTTTGATGCTTGGAGTTATATATTAAGTCTTATGCTTTATGCTCACATGCTTATTTAATTTCTTGCAAATTTTCTTATATGGCATTGCATATTTAGCATATAAACATTTTCATGTAAGCATTGATATGTGAGATGGAAAAAAGTTTGTAATCATTTTGAAAATTACTAGCTTGGAAAAATTTAGAAGTACAAAAATAAGAAAATTATAAGATTAATATAAAAAACATCATTAGGAGAAAGGGGTGAGATTCATGAGTTTGACTAGACAAGAAAACTCATAAAAGATGCAGCATAAAGATGAAAAATTTTGTAAGGGTACAACCTGATGATGAGAGAAATGATCAAATATTCCAATTTTATAATAATAACTTAAGACCTATGTTACCAAACAAAAATATAATTAAGAGACTAATAAAGTGAAGGAAATAAGAAAATTGGTATAATTTTTTTAAAAGTAATTCTTATTTCATATGCATGAATATCTAAACATCTTTTACTTATTTTGCCTTTTTTCTTGTGATGATATTTACAAGCATATAACATGGCCTAAAAATTGAATTGATTTATGCACATAAATAGATTACCTATTAAGTTAATGTTAACTAATTTAGCCTATTTTGTGACAATGACAAATTTTAGGTAATATGGATACACTTCATAAGAATAAAGAGGAATAGATAGATTCTTAGAAAATCATGTTTTATTTTCTTGAAATACTTTTTATATAATTGAGAAGTTTTATTATTTATTTTAATTTAGTATTTTTTTAATTATCTTTAATTTTAAAGAATGTTTGGATTACTTCATTATAAAGAAAAATTATATGGTATATATTTTCAAAAGAAAATAGTCTCACTTATTTTTTTCAAAGAAAACTCATATTAAGTGAGGTAAAATTAAACGAGATTTCTTCCTTCAATGTATTTTTGTGGTTCTATTTTTATAACCTTAAAAAGATATTTTTTAGGCTTTATTTTCACAAAAACTTTATTTACTTATGTGTGTATATATGTGCGTGTGTGCGTGTGTATCTATACATACACACACACACACCCACACATACACACATGCACACAATATATATATATATAGTACAAGAAAAAATGATTTTAAAAATTAAGTGCCAACTGAATTTTTATGCATATGTGTATAAAAAAATAAAATAAACTAGGAGGATGCTATAGGGTAGAGAGCCAATAGAAACGAACAACCTAGGATGTTGGATGGAATTAAACCTAGGTGAAAAACTAGATTAGAAAGGTCTATAAAAAATATTCTAGATGTGTCGACAATATAGGATATGAAATCTATAAAGAATTCAACTACCTAAATAGTAAGCGTAGTGTGGCATCATATACTTTTTTAATTTTGATTTATATCAATAACTCTATTTAAAAATTTTTATTATCATTTTTCTTTTTTATTTCGTATTACTCTCATTTTCTTTCCCTTACTCGTCACTTTGCCCTATTAACTCATCCTCCCTCTCTCTCTCTCTCTCTCTCTCTCTCCTGTTAATGGCACTCTTCTCCTCTTCTTTTTTTTTCTCTCTCTCTCTCTATCTCTCTTTCTCTCCCTCTCTCTTTCTCTCTCTTACCTCATGCTAACTCTCTCCTCTTTTTTCTCTCTCTTCTTCCTCCTCCTTTTTCCTAGCCAAGCTCTTTCTTCAACTCCTCTTTCCTCTCCATAACAAGTAGCTAAACTCCCTTAGTGTGCAAATTCTCTCAATGTTTTAAACCTCGTGCTATTGTTCTCTCACCACCCCAAAATTTCATCTTCATCTCAAGTAGTTCTCCTTCCCTTCCTCACACAACAATTTCTACCATTGTAGCTCAAATGTATGTGCTTTTCTCACCTTGTAGTTGTCATACATTAGATTTTAGGTGCATTCGGATTAGGGATAAGAATTATTGATAGTAAGTTTTAAGTTAATTAATGATTAGGCGTAAGGCAAAGTAAGGTGATGAATGACTAGTGTGATGAATGACGACGAACGTCCTATGACAATGGTGGAAAGTAGATAAGAGCAATAGATGAAATTGAGAAGAGCAAAGGAAGACTAATAAAACCTTTCTGAATTAATGAAAAGGAGGAAGGTATGTGTAGTGGACTTCAAACCACTTGGACTACGAGGAAAATTGAATATTGATGTAGGGAAAAATAAGAAGAAGAAACATCATTAATGTGAAACCATAATATATTTTCTATCTCTTCCCAACAATGCAACCAATGAAAAGAGGTATGTATCTAAATCTTAATAATTATTGAGTGATTTTACTACTTGGAAGGATCAATTAAATGGTATGCCACCCCTTAATCGGTTCTTCATCGATGTATTTGGCTTTACACCAGAGAAATCCTCAATATAGATCAAAGCTCCATCAATTTATAAGTGGGAGCCAAAAATTGTATTTGAAACTAAAGAAATGGATATGATGGCAACATTTTTCAAATTAGTCCTTATTAGAAAGTTTTCTTATGTCAAGCTAAGCTTGAATGTGATCCAAAGGGCTTCTGCTACAATTGGTTTCATGGGTGAGGTTAGAATTGGAGAATTGGATAGCAAACACATATTATTGCTTTTTTATAGGAAAGATGATTTCCTTTGATTACTGACTCTATAGGACTTGGAAAATTGTTGATTTCTAGATGTGAGTGTTCAAATGGAATCTTGAAATTCACCTCAACATAGAACCCTTAGTAGAACTGACTTGAATTTCCTTCGAGCACTTGTTAATCTACTTATGCAACAAATCTATATTTTTACTCAATAGCATCCATAATCGAGAATCCTTTAAAAGTGGATGTCATGACACTAAATTTAACAAAACTAAGTCGCTTTTTAGAAATTGACCATGTAAAAGAGTTTCCCAAGTGAATTTGCATCACAGAAAGAAGTAACGACACAAAAGGTTTTGGGCAGAATATTCAACATAACAATTTACCAATCTATTATGAAAGTTACTGCAAACAATGTCACACTTTTACTATGTGCAAACTCAATTTTATATGTGAGCATTTATAAACAAATCATGAGCAAGATGAGAATCAATAAAAACAATTGTATGCTCAACAATTTGCAATACTAGTCAATTGTAAAAGCCAACACAACATGCCATGAACGACAAAGCAAATGAAACAACCTCCACATTGGATGGTAGCAATGATAACTCTATTAAATAAGAGGAGATAATCATTCCTGAAAATGACCCTCACCACTCACTGTATCATGAAAGAAAAATCATAATAAAGAAAATGTTAGATAATTATAAGATTGCAAAAAAAGGTTGTAGCCACTACAATAGAGGTTTTATGTCAGATTCTGAAGCCTCAATATAGCATGTTGGAAAAAGATTAAATTTGCACAAACTTAAAGAATTTGGGCATGAAATCTAATTAAGTTTGAGCAAAAAATCTTCTAAATTTGACAATTTTACTTCAATTCAATCCAAGAGGTCAAAAAAGAGAGGTGAAAAGGCATAAGAGATCAGACTAAGTCCAAAGGGAACATAGAATTATAAAAGCTATTCAGATTGTGAACCAACACTTCATCATGGATAATGTGCTAATTTGAAACATTAGAGGGGTGATGAATCAAAGGTTGAAGAATCATCTCAATCATTTAATTGTTTGCAATAAGATATCTCTAATTATTGAGCAACTCAAAATTAAAAGTAGCCCACTCAATTACATCACATTTAGCTAACTGTTACTACTCGTTTGGAGGATAGTTGACAACTTATTATCCTTCTTAGCTTAGTTGTGGAAATAAACATTGGAATAGTATCTAAATATCTAATGTATAATAACAAAGACTTAGTTGATCATGTTGTCACTGATTGCCAAGTAGCCTTTAAAACATGATCCTTTTCACTAAAGATTTGAAGATCAAATGGTAAATTCAGGGAAAATAGCATAAATGCTTCATTCATGGTGGCAACAAGTAGAGGAATGTGTGGTAAGGAAAAAAGTGTTTTATTTAATCCCTTCTTTGATATGTTGGAGCATATGGAAAGAAAGTAACAACTAGCTAAATAAGAAAAGTACATGGCAACAATTGATTTGATCTTGAACATAATCAGTTTATGCAATTACATTTTCACATGTTTCCACTAACCCAAACAACAAATGATGACTTTTTATTTATGTTGTTGGGCTTTTTACCTTAATTCATACACCTTTAAATTAGGAAATGTTATCAATTATTTTGGCATCCATCTACTTATAGCCAAATAAATTTAAATATTCATAGCAAAACTTTTAAATTCAATTCTATTGTGGCTAGAATAATCAAAAACCACATGAGCCAAATAATATATGCTTTTGCTCTTTTGGCTGAAGTGTCATCAGCTTTGGAGGCCAAACTACAACCAATTAAATATGGACTTGAACAGTATTATCTCAAGTAATATGTACATATATTAATTAAGCTTCATTGCATTAGTCTACATGATATGATGATAAGTTTTGATAAAGTTAATTGGGAAGTGGTTAATCCTTTTTAGCAAATTACTCAATTGATGTCTATAATTCTTTTAACCAAGTGAAGTTTTGAAATTAAGGAAGGTAACATCAATATCGTAAGCTTGTTTAATGGCATGTAAATGAAAAAAATGCTTTTGATAAGGGACTCAAAGTCATTACATAGAATTTCCAAAGCTCTAATTGTGTTGAAAAACAATGGTGTTCTATATATTCGAAAGGTTTTTATTATACAACTTAACTCTTAGATGATTCCTAAATTTAAGCACAAAAATAAAGCAAATTTTCCATCATATTGATGATGATGCTGAATGTACTATGGCAATGAAAGTTGAAACATTACTATTTACGAGCACTGACTATCAAACTCATACGATTTAGGATCAAACAAGCAATCTTTTCTGGGTCACTATTCGTTTTTGCATCTAATTATACCTAGTTGAAGCACATTACGCCTACAAATCGACTATTACGATCTAACACACCACCCATCATAAAGTTTTAATGAAAGATCATATTAGTATGTTCAATAGAGGTTGTTATTCATCCAATAGCAACAACAGACTCAAATGATTGGTCAAGTACGATTATGATCAAGTACTATTCATAAAAGAGTGTCTTCGTAATGTTACAATTGCAAGAAAAAATATGGATTATACTCAGATTAAACATCCTAGCAACTAACTCAACACTCTACCATGATCGACTACACTTAGCAAAGCAAACAAATATAAGAACATCAACTCTAGGCAGACTTATTTGATCAAGACATGGGCTGATATCGTACTTTGATGACTTTTACTGTTCACCAAAGCATAGAATCAATCTTTTATGATCAAACAGTTATATAACATTAGATTGGAACAACATTAACGTAGTTGCATCCATTATTGTCCTCTTACCAATTTTGTTACTTGGCTTTGCGATTGAGGGATTCATCAACTTGGATTATTTATGAGAGCTTAAGTGTCTATCAAATCTATCGGACAAGCTTCCAATCAATTTTGTATAACAAACTTTAAATATAATTAATAAAACTGTCCCTTGAAAAATAATTAACTAAATTAATTAGATTAATTATCTTAATTAAGTTTTAACCCTTTCACCTCTAATATATATATATATATATATATATATATTCCTAATTCATGAATCCACTTGCCATTAAATTTTTATATTTTTTTCTTTGTTTATTTTTTAAAATAATTTTTCCTTCCTATAAGTAATTTCCTTATTAATGTTTGCTTTTTAATTTTGTGATCGTCATACATGTATCATCACAGAAATAATTTAAACATAAACCTTTTTTATAGATTCTATATTTCTATCTCGTTTAGTAAATTTCTAAAGTTGTTTAACTTTTATTTTAATTTTCAAATCCATCCTAGTTATATAATTAATTTATTATTAAATTCTCATAAACTTTTGATCTTTTATTTTATTGTCAAGATACTTCCAATTTTCATCATTTTAATTATATTTACATGTTCTTAGTTTGTCATACTTTTATGAAAGCTCTATTTTGTCCAATGTAGTAATTATCAGAGAAAATTAATAATTCCCTAAAAATTCTAAAAATCATTAAAATTATCATATGAACTATTTATTTATCTTTGTTAATATTTATAATTCTTCTTCTTTCTCTTTAAAGCTTTGGTTCGTTTTCTAGAATATTATAAATTTTTCTCTTAATAAAACATTATACTCAAAATTTGAGTTAAGTTAGAGTATTTGTTTCTAATTGAATACTCTTTATAAATCTTTTTTATCTTCTCAATTTCTTAACTATCTTTGTTACAAACCTCAATAAGTTTATTCTCCTAATTTGATTCCTATTATATTTACATTATATTAGGATTGTCATCCATAGACATTATATTATGTCTATCAAATCTATGGGACAAGCTTCCAATCAATTTTTTATAACAAACTTTAAATATAATTAATAAAAGTGTCCCTTAAAAAATAATTAACTAAATTAATTAGATTAAAAAATTACAAGAACTAATATATATGAAAACTTTTAGGCTCACTAAAGTATTATCATTGAATTACAAAAAATAAATTCTTAAGAGCTCGTTATATGTAGTATTCCAAACTATAATAAAATAAACTTTTATTGCTATTTTGAATTATTTTTAATTTTAGAATTTTTTAAGTAATTATTTATTTGTTCAAAAAAATCATATACTACTAAAAGATATAATATTTTAAAGAAGGGATGTGAGTTGAAAAAAGTATATAAATTATTTAAAATTTAGATATTTCAAATTTATAAAAATTAAAAATTTTAAAGTTATAAAATAAATCATCAAAGATTTATAAGATTTTTAAAATACTAGAGACTGTTCCAAAAATTATTAAACATATTTAAAAATAGATATCTCAAAATTAAAGGCAAAATGGCTTTCAAAAAAATAACTAAAGAATTTTTAAAAGGACTTTTAAGTTGAAAATTTGATAAAAAAATACTAAAAATATTAAAAAGAATATGAAAAATGGAGGATAGGTAGAATTTGTCAAGAGAAATTACATGGTTTGACAAACAATTTTTTGGATATCAAATCAATAGAAAAATATTTAAAAGGTATTAGAAAAAGATTATATCTTTTAGTAGAAAATATTTAAATTTTTATTTTGTAAAACCTAATGCTAATCTCTAACATTGCAATGTGACCTAATGGCAAATCCACTTGGCAAAGAGGTACTAGAAAAGGAGGCAACATGTTGGTTGGGAGAAAAAGGAATTCTTTGAGGGATTAGAAATTGTGAAGAGGAAGATCTAGTAAAGAGAAATGGGTATTTAAAAGTACAAAAGGAATAGAGCTTTGGCAATGGTGGAATTTGAAGAAATTCCTAAGTCTACATCCAAGGTTGAAGAAAAGAAGAAAGAGAAGTAAATATTGCAGCAAAGCAAAGGGATTTGGAAAATTTTTGTAGTAGTTGCATAAAGGAAAGAAGATTTGAGAGAAAAGGGACTTGTATTTGATGGGAGGCAGGTAAATTGAGAACAATCCTAAGGTGAGATCATAAAAAAATAAAAATTGATGTAGATCAGCTTTGTACCATCAATATATCTATTTGTTTTACTATTATTTATTGCATAGCAATCTCCTTTAATGAATATAACTTGACAGCAGTAATTTAATGAACGTTTTTGATAAGATAATGTTAAAGGCAAGTAGGGGTAAAAAATAAAAGTAATTAAGAATCAATTGTTTATTATGTAGAATTAGAAAATAAAAAAGAAAAAAAAATAATAAGAATAAGAATTGGTTAAAAGATTAAAATATAGTTTTACAAATATATAGATGGTTTAAAGTAATTTAAACTTGTTATAAAATAATATAGTCTAAAAGTAAGATTATGATATAAAATAACATATTCCATAGATGATATCAAATAGGTTATCATTAAAGTTTTTCTCATTACATAATAATTTGTTTTGGGTGAAATCCAAATTATGAAAATACACAAAAAAAGAATTGTTAATACAAGTTTATTTTATAAAATATCAATTTAAAGGAAGATTTTAAAATGTTTTAGAATTTTAAAAATAATCATAGGATATATATGGAAATAACATTTATGATAATGATCATGTATTTGGATAATATTATGTGGACATCTTTATTAAGCATAAAGTCATTTTTCTAAAGATATATCATATTTTTAAAAGTATATTTTTGAAGGAATTATAAGAAAAAATTAATATGTTTGTAATTGATATTGTATAAATTATACCATGACATACAAGAATGATTGGTATTTAATAATTTTCATAAAAATATGTTATTGTACAAACTTGATGTGGATATTCAAATAATGCATACATAGTTATAGGCTAAACCATGCAACAACATAGGAGCATGATAAAATTTAAATGTTTGAAAATATGTATCCAATGTGCATAACTCATCTAATATATCTTATAATATTGTGTTAAACTAGAAACTTATATAGCTGAAAAAAAAAAAGAAAGAAATCATAAACAATTGAACTTATTTCACAAATTTTATGAACATATATCTCTATATTTGAGAAATTTAAGGTCAAATAAATCTATTCAATAAAATAAATAATTATTATATCATAATAATAACTATTTGACGTGGGAAATTCAACTGTTAACATGCACAAATCAAGATGACTAAGCACATGACGAAACCACGTGACATTTAGATGCGTGCAGTAGTTGCTATTAAAGCCAAGTGTTAACTTCTCAACTAACAAGTTTGACGTAAAAAGCAACGGTCATTTAATGCAAAGAAATACCAGAAGTCATCGTTAGCTTTGATAGGCAAGAGAACCTCTGTACAAATTTTTCTACAAAATGACTTGGTAGGAAAGTATTCGTAAGTAATATCGTTTATAGTTTATAAGTGCAAACTTTATTACATTCATAAACATCAAAATAAAGAAGTAATAAAATATTTTTTAAAATATATAAAAATAAAAAAACGATATTAAATATAAATTATAAATAGTATGATGTTTAGATAAATTATAGTTTATATGTGCAAACTTTATTATATGCATAAACATCAAAATATTTATAATCACATGTTATGAGCATGGCGTTCACGTGACCAGTGTTCTTATTTATAATAACATACATTTTTATTTTTATATTTTTTAAAAAATATTTTATTACTTTTTATTTTTTTCAATTTATTTAAAAAATGAGATGTCTGGAAAAATAAAATATATTTTATGGCTAATTACTTCCAGAGTGTGATTGCTGCCGAAGGGACAAAAGCGTAATTATGGATCGATAACGGGAATCAAATTTGTTATTTATTTTCCACCGATATTATTAATTAAAGTACATTAAAAGCTCGAAAGTATAATTTGCATTTATTCTGCATTTATGTATGAGCAACCGCATCGGCCCAATTTGATGTGCACTGAGGCCACTTTTTGTCTTTATTTACTTGTTTTTATGTATTTGCAAAGATGTGTGACAAATTGACTTGAATTGCGCCAAATTATTAAAAAAATATAATTTTTGTGGCTTCAATTATATTGACTTAATGGGCATTTATTTTTCTCCTGACTAAGAAATATCATTTCTCAAAAAAAAAAAAAAAAAAATGAGATCTATGATTTCGGTCACATCTATCTCTCACCTAAAAGTAATTATTGTTGACCGGAATATTCAGTCAAATTTCTTGACCTTAAACATTATGGTTACAAATATTGGGATTCTTTTGGTATCTTTACTATGAAATATTAAAATGATTATTAAGAATTGGATTTAAAAATATTTTTATTAACTATTATCTAGAAGATTTATTCCATACTATATTATTAATAAGAATTTATTGTATTAATCTATTATATGGTTATGAAATTATCTTTTGATTTTTATATTAAACATAATGTAATAATAGTGATATTTTTGATAGAAAAATGATATTTCATATTTTCAAAATGATGAAAGAGAATAAAACATAATATATTTGTTATTTTTTGAAATTTAATTAATCAAATCATTATTATATTTGAAAAGTACAATTTGGTGAAAAATGTAATTTTCAAAACTTGGCTTAAAGATGGGTTTGGTTAAAGATGACTTTGCATGAAGGACTTTCATACTTCATTGGTTTGGCTTGTTCGAGAAGTCAAATCACTTCAATTGGAATTCATTAAACTTGGATGTAATTATATTTGGAGAATAGCATAAATATTTAGTTTATATAATTTTTTAAAAAGCTAAACTATAATTTTATTTTTTTTTGCACAATTTGTAATATTATGTTTTGTTCGGGTTTGTCAAACTTTGTCATATTATGATACATGTTCCCATTGCACCAAAGCAACAAACTAATTGTCGTAAAAATATGACAGTGGATAACAAGATTTCTTGACCAAAAAGGAAAGTGTGACAAAAATATTCTATTGCAAATTTTGTCACAGAAATCTTCATCATAGATACTATGCAATGAAGCATGCAATGGTACTTTCAATGAAATATGCAATGATGTTTAAACTATCGTGGACAATAAAATAATAGAATATACTCCCAAATTTTGTATTAACCTATTTTTGCCCCATTGCTCTACTCATGTCCTCATCACAACATCCAAGCCATCATTTGACAACGACCCACTTTGGTTTGGATAAACATTGCTACAACTTTGATATTGATTTATTGTCATTATCACAAAAAATTCAATGACAACAAAATGCTAACAGTGATGGTTTTTGTGGCAATAGTTGCATGGGAAGGGTAATGTTCACTTGAACCAAACATTAATGATGTTGTGTTTAATGGTGTCACATCAATTCCAATGACTAGTTTGGTGTGATACAATTGTCGACAAGAACATTATGGAGGAGCACTTTGGTTTGATCAAACAATTAGAGTGTACAAAATAATGAGAAGTGTAACAATTTTTAATAATATAAATGTTGATTAATCGAAAGACGAAAGATCAATCATCTCAAATTTTGGATCAACTACTCTACAAAAAACTATGATGTTAGCCTTAGTTATACCTATCATAATCTTCAACACCACTTTTTTTTCTAGATTATACATAAAAAATGCATGCATTTATACTAACTCTAATATTTTCTCATACACATCTTTCATTTACACAAAATACATACTTTCAAAAGATAATAAAATTTTTTTTAACAATAATTAAATCATATCAATTTAAGATATTTAAAGTTTTCATTTATAAATTTATGTAAATTTTGAATCCTTATCTAAAAATTTGTAACTTCACATATTTTACCTTTGATCTATTTAGAAGTCTCTCTCTGTCTTTAGGTTCTTTCAAAACTTTTAGCCAACATGCTATAATCTATAATTAAGAAATTTTATTTTATTAACTCGTATTATAGTATTTAGCTTCAAGTTATTCATCTCTATGATTGATCAAGTCTCTTCAAAACTAGTTACCATGCCATTCTAACTAACTCTATAACTTAAATCGTTGGCCATGATATTTGCCTTGTACGTATGATAAATACTTTTCAACTTATAACCTTTTATGAGTTTAAGCTATCTTCTATGTCTTAGATTCAACTCTTTTGCATAAATAAATATTTCAGGCTCTTGTAAAATGTAAAACTTGGCTTTTCATGCCATACAAGTAATACCTCCATCTTGTTAGCATGAAAATAATAACAACAAACTTTGAATCATGATTTGGCAAACTCTTTTCATGTGATCTAAGTTGCTAGGAAGCATATATGTCACCTTTCCATTTTGAATAAGTGCATACCCCAATTCTTGTAGTGAAACATCATTGTATAGCTAGAATAAAACATTATCTCAGAGTATACTAAAAGTCAATTCAAAAATAACCATTCTTTGTGAGTTTGAAAAAACTTTTCACATTCCCCATTCCACTCGAATGAAATAACTCTATGAAAATTCTTTGATAAATTTTTAATAATATCAAGTTAGCTCAAGAAAACTTCTAGCTTCAATAATATTGGTTGGTCTAAGCCATTTCACAACAATGTTGAATTTCTTGGGCTCCATAGTAATTCCCTCCACATTCACAACATACTTAAGAAATGACAAAATGTAAAACCAAAAGCTACACTTGTATAATTTAACAAGTAACTAGTGTTCTTTTAATCTTTTTAAACCTTATTTAAATGCTCTACATACTCCCTTCCATACATGGAATATATCAAAATATTATCCATGAATATGATGAAAACTTGTCTAGCTAATGCTTGAATATCTTATGCATCACATCCATAAATGTTATTTGTGCATTTGTTAATTCAAAGGATAATACCAAAAATTTATAATGCCCATATGTTATTTTAAAAGCTATATTTGCATCTTCCTTTCTAATATTCAATTGATGATAACCATAATGCATACCAATTTTTTAGAATATTATTGTCCCATTATAATTGGTCAAAAAGTTTATCAATTCTAAATAAAGAATATTTATTATTCATAGTAATTATATTCAATTCTCTATAATTAATATACATTCTTAAATTATTATATTTATTTTCACAAGAAACATAATTATACCCTATAAAGATACACTTAACTTAATTACATTTCATATACAATATACAATTATAAACAATTAATAAAGATCATTTAAGGAGAAAGAGTTATAAAATAATAATTTTGATCTAAATATATTTTTATAATTTTAATTTTTTTTTAATTTCTAAGAATATTTTAAGATTTTTTTTGGAATAGTATAATACGATAAAATATAATATATAATACTATTATGAAGGAATCAATTGTGTAAATAGATTTATAAAAAAGATTGGGTTGTATAAATATGATTATAACAACATATATGTATAATCAACATAATCATACAATACATTTCTCAACCTTACCCAAATATGCTTTAATTTTTTTATCATAGTATTACAATCACATTATCATACCGACATGATACTATAATTTCTTTTACATTATACTGATGATTTTTGTTTACAAGGATAATATTTACCTTATCGTATCATATGTAATCAATCATCATATTTAACGACACTCTATAGCTGATTATTTACAAGCATTATCATTATGTCATACTGTGTGATATTTCTTGTAGTACTTATATAATCCATTGTCTATAACTTTTATCAAGTCATAATTGACAATCGTCTTCTATATTATGCTCTTATATCCTGATCTATTGATACGATCATTTTAAGTTATCGTTCCTTGGACACTTTCACACATTAAACCCACTTCATTTTCTCATCATATAGTCATATTGTATGAAATAGTTCTATCGTATTGTACAGTGAAGTACTTTTACAAATTCCATCTTTGCACATGGTTGTATCGACATTTGTATTGTCGTACTTATAATATCAATTGTTTAACTCTACACTCTATCATAGTTGTATATTTGTTTCTTTTGTACTCTATGATTTTGTATTGCCTATATCAATCCTTTGTATTTATGCATTAACGATCAAGCATGATGGCCTAGTTATCTTATATGATTCTTGGACAACTTTTGTGCATACTCACATTTGTCTCATGTTCATCTTATTTCTTACTCGATCATATCTTACGATACTTTATAGTTATATTGTACATTCAACCTCTTCTTTAATTAACTTGTTGAACTATTCTGACTAAACATTGACTATGCTCTATCGTACTTATACATTATTATAATTATACTTATACAATTCAATCATATCTTATGCATTTATTCACTTGATTGATTCACTCTTGGTTATACTATACAATCATAAGGTATCATATAATACAACACATTAAAATTTTAAAACATCCTTAAAATATCACATAATAATTAATAAAAAATTTTAAAATATATTTCGATTTAAATCATTATTTATAACTCTTTTCTCTTTAAGATCATTAATTATTTTTTTAATATTCAATATGTTGAATTTATTAAAATTATTTGTCATCACTTTTGCAAATCACACTATCTTATTATAATACCAAAATTATGACATTGACCACTACCATAAGCATGTGTTAAAGTCATCAACTCCATATTTTCTTTTGGATTAGACATCATAATGTATGTATTCATATTGATCCCAATACTTTCACATATATGCTCTTTCTTTTTCACAAATACATACTTTCTTTAAAATCATACTAATTTAAGACATTTAGAGCTTACAATGTATTTGTAATAAAAGTAAAACTCCATACGATAAGTCTTGTAGTTAGTATGCAATATAATAATACTTAACATGTCCAACAAACTAATTTCACAAGAATGTTCTAAATAACTGACGCATTTTCATTTTCCTATCTCTTTGACATATTACTCACATGATCTCCTATTTTTCTCAATGTTCATCTACTGCACTTGAAAATATAAGTGCCAAATATAGACTGAGCTACAATCATTGGCTTAATAGCCATATGTACACAATTATAACATATGAATTGTTGTAGCCCTTAGGTTATATCACAAGCAAATTCATGATTGAATATAATTATCTACAACATGTAGTGTCATTCATAAGCATAAAGAAGTAATCACATGTTCAATGCACTTCTGATTTCTATTCTTATTAAATTTGCACTTTCTTGTGAACTTTATTATTGCCCTAGTAAGCTTTATTATTTCCCTTCACATATGAGGTTATCCTTCTTGACTCCTATCCTTCATTCCTGAGCCCTTAAAAATCTTGTCCAAGGGAGGCTTTTGTTTCCAATAATTCGTCTCTCAAGAGATCACCAGGTTATTGAAAACAACTTGCCAACCATAAAAAGGAGGGTCAATTATACAAATCACAAAATTTAATTTAAAATTCAAAATAATTTCAAATATAAGATAGATAATAATGAGTCTTTTATTTAAACCAAATTAAACTAACTTAAAAATTCTTGTAATAGAAATCTATTGTTTATCCAATGGTTATTATAAAAAGTTTTAGAAAGTGTTCTTTAGCTTTCTAAAACCTTTGTCATAACGAAAATAATTATTAAGTAATGAAATGAATTGAACAAGTAAAAAGAGTATATAATAATTTTAAGGGATTAAACTACCAACATTATCCTATAACCACTCCTGGTTGAGCCAACCAAGGCTTCCACTAACCAATACCTTTTGCTAATTAGTAGGTAAGCCACTAACCCTTACAAAACTTTGATCACACTCTAATCAAGTAGAAGCTACATCAAGCTTATAACAATAAGGAAAAACATGACCATATAATAACAACCAACTCAATAACAATTAACAAGAGTTACATGATATAATAATAACAAGTATTTGTATAATAAACCTACAACTAAGCAAATATAAGGGTGACAGAGTATTCAAATGCAAGAAAAGATATTACCAATCAAAGAATTAGTAGAAGAAAGTGTATGATAAGAATGTAGTATAGTAGGTAAAATGATAATGCTCCTTAGAACACATTCTTAAATCAAGCATGAGAAGTTTCTCTTTAGAACATGTAACAATTAAATCATCAAAATCTATTCTAAGTTTAAAACACTCTTATTTATACTCTTGACAACTTTTTATAGTTTAAGAAAGGTCTAACATCTTTAATTTCATTCTCAAAATGATCAAACAAGCCATTAGAAGTTTTGGCAATTAATCGAACTAGTGTGATATTAGGAACATGCAATGGTGATAAGCTTTAAACTAGGATTGCCCTAATGATGTCACAATATCACTAGCATGATATAGCTATTGTAAAATTATTATACAAGCACAAGAATTGAATTGTATTATATAATGCAAAGGTACAAATTTAGAATGATGAATGAAGCAATCTCATCTTCTTGAAATTCAATCTTCTTGAGAAATTTTATCTTATTATAAAAAACTCTTTTCCTTTCTTTCTTAGTTCTTTTTCATTCTTATGCTTCAATTTTCATTGTTATGACTCCAAAAAAAGTATACTATTGAGGGCTCAGGATGAGAATACCTTGCAGACAAATCAATTTATACTCATACAATTTTAGTGATTACTCAACTCTCAAAATATAGATAAGAAATGTATAAGGCTAATACCTTGTGTGCTCATATTTGCACTCTATATTCTTAATCTAAATACCTATGGAATTTGTATAGTAGTAATATAATACCTATATGATGTCATGATGACTTAAAATTCAACTAAGAATATTATAAGCTAGAACCTAGATTATACAAGTACAATATTAATCATATAACATATAATCATAAGATAGTAAAAAATAAAACTTAATTTCTTTAACTTAGAATTTTAAATTTAATCTATAGATGTCTATATAATTGTTACTAAAGTTTCAATTACTTGAGTGAATGAGTAAATAAGAATGAAATGTAATCTTATTGTATCATAAGAGAAAGTTATAGGTTTTAGCAATCTAATTCATAAAACAAAATAAAACAATATTTGATGGTTGTCACAAATCAAGAATCAAGTTCTCAATTAGGTGTTCCATTGTATTAGGCCTTCAACCTTGATGTTCTCATGAGAGTAAGCGTCAATCTTTAAATCATCTTACTTGTAATCTGCTTGATCCTATATACTCTAAAAATGTCAACACAACTAAATTATTAGTAACAATATATGTGATTTTGGTATCATCAAACTACCTCAAGGACTATGGGATTAATAATGCTTGCTCCTTACCTTCTTCGAGTGTTATAGAGCTCACTTTAGCTCTTGAAATACACTTCTAGAAACCTTATTCAATGGTCACTCTTTGTCTAATTGTTCCACTCTAAGGACATCATTCGACATTCACTCCTCAAACTCTTTTAATTGTTACAAATTTCTTTTATCAATTTATGTCCTATCACTGAGTTTTTGTTCATTTTATACTACATAATACTCACTAACATTTCCTGTCATATAATGGCACAAATGGTGTCATCTTAGTACTATCTTTATAGCCATTATTATATATGAACTCCACAAGAGTTAAGTGTTTATCTCAACAACTGTGATAATATAAATACATAGCCTCAGCATATCCTTCAATGTCTTTATTATCTTCTTTGTCTAATAATTTGTTTAAGGATGGAAATTTTTGTTGAATTTTAGCTACGTCTTGAATGCCTTATGAACTCTTCTTAAAAAATAAGATGAAAATTGTAAGTCCTTATTTGGCAAGAAATAAGCTAAGCAGCATATAAATAATTATACAAATAACATAAGACCACTTACTAGACTTAACAAACCCACAACAACATTTATGGACATGTCTTCCCAATTTCACAAAAGAATTAGAGTGTTTGCAATAAACTATTGGTTCTTGGTTGTTATCTTTTCACTTGTTGATATGTTAAACAATTGCTCATGTAACCATGTACATACTTCTTCATGTTATGTCACCAAAAGTTTTAATTTAGGTCCTATTACATCTTCGTCATACTTGAATGTATTGCATATCAAACCCTATGAGCTTCTTTCATCAAGATTTGTTTATATTCCTTAAGTAAAGGAATGTACATTCAATTTCTAAATATCATACTCCATCTTCATTTATGTTGAAGTCAATTTTCTTGCCATTAGATATACTTTGATTTTCTATCTTTCTTTATCCCTATCTTAAGTCTCTTTTAAATATTATAACTAATCTATCATATCCAAAAAAGAGAAATTTCTTCTATTTGCAAGTGACATTACATTCAACTCCAATTATTTCACTGCCATGGGGAGCTAAGATTCTTCCTGGTTAGTTATCGTGTTGCTTAATCCAAGTATATGGCTTAATGCATCTTCCAAACATTGACCTTTCTTGGATAATATATAATTTCTATGCAATAATAATTGAGAAGTTTCAACCATCTTCATTATCTCAAGTTTAATTATTTTTATATAAAGAGATACTTTAAGCTTTAATGGTCAATAAATATTTGACTTCTCATATTATATAGATAGTATCTCCAAATATTTAAAAGAAACAAAAGAATAACCAACTCCAAATCATGAATTAGATAGTGCTTCCCATTTGATCTTAGCTACATGGAAACATAAGAAACCCCTTACCATATTGCATTATTGCACCCTAGTCCTTGTCAAAAAGTATCAATATGCACTTGAAATTTAATATTAGTTTCAAATAAAGCAAAGCTAGGTGTAGAATTTAACTTTTCTTTAATAGTCTAGGAACTCTTTTTGCATTGCTTATTCCATTCAAATGAAATCGCATTTTGAGTGACTTTTATCAAAAAAATATAAGAAAATTCTTTAACAAATTTTTGATATTATTCTATCAACCCAAGATAATTTTTGACTTTAGTCACATTGGTTGGTCTCAACCACTCAATAATAATAAATTATTTTTAATGATTTCTTATGCACTCATCACATGTCTAAGGAAATATATACTTTGCATATACTCATACAATTTGGCATACAACTAATGTTCATTTAATCTTTACAACACATTCCACAAATGTTGTACATGTACTTTATTATACTTAGAATAAATCAATATATCAACAAAAATTGTTCCAATCATTACAGGAACTCTCTATGCATCAAATTCATAAAGGCTATTGATACATTTGTCAAATTGATAGAGAATACTAGAAATTCATAATGCTTATATCTAGTTGTGATTGGTGACTCTAGAATATCTTTTTTTTCTAATCTTTAGTTGGTGATATCCAAAATGTAGATTGCTTTTTGAAAATATTTTAACCTTTGCAATTGATGAAAAATTCCATTAATCCTAGTTAAAGGATATTTATTTTTTACACTTTTTAACTCATGATAATTAATATATATTTTGAAACAATTGATTTTCATCTTTACAAATAGAATAGGAGCACCCTATGGGAATACACTCAAACTAAAAAGGCTTTTCTCCAACATTCCAACTATTGTACTTTTATTTCCTATAGTTTTGTTGGTTCCAACCTATATAGAGGTTTAGAAATAGGTTCAGCATTAGGCATTAAATATGTCATGAATTTGATATCTCTATTAGATGATAATCTTGATAAATAATTTGGAAATACTTTAGAATATTCACACATCACAAGAATTTGTTGTATTTCAAGTGTCAAGCCCCACCTATAATATTCAATAATTCCATAAAAATCAAAGTACTTAGATGACAAAAAATGAGGGCTTTTTTTTAGATAAGGAGTGAATGTATTGCATTGATTCTAAACAGGTAAGAAACCATATTATAATAATAGTAAAGATGGATTAACATCACATGTTAGGACCAAAAAGAATGAAGGATAAATATGATAGTCCAAGAAAGGGACATGCAAGTGATACCTGTCTAAGGTGATCATAGCCAAAAGAGGATTGGGACCAACATAGGGGTTGCTTCATATACTAGGCCTATAGTCTCTCGACAAAGTAGATAAGGGGTACTTGAAAATAGTTTAGTGATACCAATATTGAATAAAGTAATTAACAAGTAAAGATCACACCATAATAGATTGAAAGCACTGAACAATCTTATAAGATGCTTGTAGAAAATCTAAAGTAACAACGTAACTATACTAAAAAATCACATCTGAAAGCACTAAGGAAACTTAAAATCTGGTTTGCATGCAAAAGTTTTGAATAAGATGGATCCAATTCAAACTATTAACAATGGTGTGAGAACAATGAATCATTAAGCTAACAGTGATAGAAAGATGTCATAGTTGAGATGATGATAAACTGGCACAACATCTCACCACATAGTCCTCACACTCTTCTTTGTACTGAATCTCTAATGAATTAGTACATCTAAATACTTGCTCTAATCAACATTAAGACCTCAACAAGAAGCAATGAATATGAGTGAAAATTTCATTCATGAAATAATTGTTCTCTTATATAAGGGTGAGCGGTAAGGACACCATTCTTGATTTTTGACATAGCATTAGTCAGATATACATTGACACTTTCAATAATCAAGGTATCTAGTTTTCACATTTGGAGTTAAAATAGAGCATAAAATTATGTTCTATGCTAAAAAATAGTATTGAGAATGTAAATAGGGCAAAAAAAGGCCAATTAGACCTATTTCTGTCGACTCTATCGCCCGTTGCTATCGCTGCCTGATCGACCTAACCCGTTGTCGACTGACCTAGACTGTATTTGACCAAAATAGGTTAACGAATGAGTCTTCTAGCCCCATTGTAGATAACAATTTGCACGACCTACAAGTGCACCTAGATTTGCCATGTCATGTCGACTCGATCCATGAAGCACTAACTCAGATCCAACTTAAGACACCATTAACATCATCTTATCTCATCTACCCACTATGTGATGCTCCAACTTAGATTTGACCCATGACACTGCTGGCGTCACACCAACCCATCAACTTAATCCTCGAGATGCAAACTCAAATCCAACCCTTGACAACACCAACGCTACACCAACCACTAACCTAATCTGTGACAAAATGAATCAAATCTAGCAAGTGACATATTCAATCTATTAACCTGATTTGTGAGACACTGACTTGGATCTAACCTACAACTATTTATGTGAACACAACTAGTGCAAAATCTAAAACATTTATTAAGAAAGTTATTTGGTAATATCTTTGACTATAGAACTTATGAACTAAAATGACAACTTTTCAAAAAGCTATTTAGTAATAATTTTGACCACTATTTTGGTAACAACTTTTAGACACAAATGTTTAAAATTGAAATGATAACTTTTCAAAATGCTATTTAGAAACACCTTTTGACCACAAATTTTATATTTTTTTATTTTTATATTTATTTTATGTGCATAGGCTCTATATAAAAAAGAGGTATACCCTTTTGAAAAAGATGATATATGATGAGTAAAATCCTCACTAATTATTTGTGTCATGTTGAGGTCTATGATATATCGAAGTAAAAAATTAGACGCACTAATTGATTAAGGCATTAGTAGAAGGGGTGTGAAGCTAAGTAATAAGACACTATGCCAGTTTACTTTCAACTCTATAACATCACCTTCCTATCATCATCACATAATGGTTCCTTTTCACTTTGTCATTTCTTGCACTTTGTCGATTTCCTTTTACTTCATTATTTCCTTTAGTTATGTTATCCCCCCTTTACTTCATGACTTAAGTTTACTCAAATTTTCACTTTTGCCTATCATTTCTTTATCTACTCTTTACAATTTAGTTTTCTTCAATGTTTTGGACTATCTTTATATGCAAGTTACTTTGTTACTCTGGATGAGAGGCTTAATAAACTCTTTTGATGCTTTTAATCTATGCTCGTGTGACCTTAATTTAATTCTTTTCTTTATTGTAATATTGGTTTATCAAACCCATTTTTAAGTATTTTATCTCTATATTATTCAAGAGGTTACAAGCTTTGCATATGGAGTGACTTATGTGTTGCTCATGATCCCTTCTTAGCTAATATTACCTTAGATGATGTATTGCTTTTTTGGGTTTCTCATGCTTATCATCAAATTTTCTTTTTTTTCTAATGTGTGCCACTTAATCTCTAAATTATTTATTATAATTTGCAAGACCCATATTGATGTAGGACAAAAAGGGGTAGGGTGACACGAAAAGATACAAGTTTGTGTGTGTAGATAGAAAAGGAAAGGGAAATGGTAAAACTTTAGATTTTGGGATAGGAAGATGGATAGTAGAACCAGTGTCAGGGATAACTTACTGGTGTGGCGTCTCACCACTTGGACCTCGCGTCCCTCCTCCCAGTATCAGAGCTTTATAGACTGGAGTGGCGTCTCACCACTTAGACCTCGCGTCCCTCCTCCCAGTATCAGAGCTTTATAGACTGGAGTGGCGTCTCACCACTTGGACCTCGCGTCCCTCCTCCCAGTATCAGAGCGTTGACAAGTCAGCACGCCAAAGACACTCAGAGCACTCACGAACTCAGAATGGAAGCAAAGAACACTCAAAAGCTTGCATTAACTGTTCAATCCCCTTACAACAGAAGAGGACTCCCCCTTATATAGGAATCCATAAGGGTACAAAAGACATTTGACTCATAACATGAGAATACTAAAGGACACATGGGTAAACTAAAAGTCACCTAAAAAATACAAATAGACTCTTAGAAATATGAGAAAATAATGAAAATTAAGTGCATTTATCCTAATTTCGGATGGCCGGAGGCGCGGCGACGGCGGCGGCGGCGGCGGCGGCGGTGCGGGTCGGTGCGGGCTGGCGCGGGTCGGTGCAGGCTGGCGTGGGTCGGCGCGGGTCGCAGGTCGCTGGCGCGGGTTGGTGCAGGCTGGCGTGGGTCGGCGCGGGTCGCAGGTCGCTGGCGCGGGTTGGTGCGGGCTGGCGTGGGTCGGCGCGGGTCACAGGTCGCTGGCGCGGATTGGTGCAGGTCGACGAGCCCGGGCGGGACTCGGGCGCGGGTCTGGCTCGTCGGTCGAACCCGGATCAGGTTCGGCGGCGGCTCCGGCGGCGGACGGCGCGGCAGGCGGCGGCCGTAGGCGACGGCAGGAAAAGTGTTTTTCACGCTGTTTTGGCTCCTGGGAGTCCGTTTGAACTCCGAATTCGATTCCGAAAGATGTTCCGGAATCCATGTTTCGGTGCGTACGTCACTGCATCATTTTTTACCTCATAATATTTCAAAAAATATTTTGAAAATAAAAATTGTTCCCCTGTTGTTCGTGCAACGCCAAGCTTTGATGTCCGCATCATTCTCCCGGTGCGGGAAAAACGCAACTCCGTTGAGTTGAAGGATTCTTTCTCAGCTGCAGGAATATGAATTTTTGTATCTTCTTCGTCACTTCTTTCTAGTTGAATCTCTTCGCATATGTGTTCTTCCTCCTCAGTAATTTCTTCTTGTTCATAATAAGTGAGACATAGTTCAATTGGGGCAACATACTCTTCAAGATCTAGAGCTTCTTTTTCTCGATGCACAATTGATGGATCGACTTGAATAGGAGATGTAGAATTTTGAAAAAGTGATTTATTTTGAATTTGGCTAATAGGCTCGCAAATAGTTTGAGGAAGTTTAGCAAAAGCTTGGTTTGTAGGTATTTGAGTAAGTGGAGAAGAAAAAAGTGAAATAGGATTTGTAGACTTTCTACGCAGTTGTTCTAAGCGAATGATTCTACTATTTGATGTTTCGGCAAAGATTTGTAAGGTTTGTTGCAATAGTCGCATTTGGGTGAATAAGTCTTTCATCTTGGTTTCCATGATATATATAAAAAAAAACTAGATCGTCGCAACGATAGAACGTCGCGAAACCTGCTCTGATACCAAATGATGTAGGACAAAAAGGGGTAGGGTGACACGAAAAGATACAAGTTTGTGTGTGTAGATAGAAAAGGAAAGGGAAATGGTAAAACTTTAGATTTTGGGATATGAAGATGGATAGTAGAACCAGTGTCGGGGATAACTTACTGGTGTGGCGTCTCACCACTTGGACCTCGCGTCCCTCCTCCCAGTATCAGAGCTTTATAGACTGGAGTGGCGTCTCACCACTTGGACCTCGCGTCCCTCCTCCCAGTATCAGTGCTTTATAGACTGGAGTGGCGTCTCACCACTTGGACCTCGCGTCCCTCCTCCCAGTATCAGAGCTTTGACGAGTCAGCACGCCAAAGACACTCAGAGCACTCACGAACTCAGAATGAAAGCAAAGAACACTCAAAAGCTTACATTAACTGTTCAATCCCCTTACAACAGAAGAGGACTCCCCCTTATATAGGAATCCATAAGGGTACAAAAGACATTTGACTCATAACATGGGAATACTAAAGGACACATGGGTAAACTAAAAGTCACCTAAAAAATACAAATAGACTCTTAGAAATCTGAGAAAATAATGAAAATTAAGTGCATTTATCCTAATTTCTGATGGCCGGAGGCGCGGCGACGGCGGCGGCGGCGGCGGCGGCGGCGGTGCGGGTCGATGCGGGCTGGCGCGGGTCGGTGCAGGCTGGCGTGGGTCGGCGCGGGTTGGTGCAGGCTGGCGTGGGTCGGCGCGGGTCGCAGGTCGCTGGCGCGGGTTGGTGCGGGCTGGCGTGGGTCGGCGCGGGTCGCAGGTCGCTGGCGCGGGTTTGTGCGGGCTGGCGTGGGTCGGCGCGGGTCCCAGGTCGCTGGCGCGGGTTGGTGCGGGTCGACGAGCCCGGGCGGGACTCGGGCGCGGGTCTGGCTCGTCGGTCGAACCCGGATCAGGTTCGGCGGCGGCTCCGGCGGCGGACGGCGCGGCAGGCGGCGGCCGTAGGCGGCGGAGGGAGCCGGCGGCAGGAAAAGTGTTTTTCGTGCTGTTTTGGCTCCTGGGAGTCCGTTTGAACTCCGAATTCGATTCCGAAAGATGTTCCGGAATCCATGTTTTGGTGCGTACGTCACTGCATCATTTTTTACCTCATAATATTTCAAAAACTATTTTGAAAATAAAAATTGTTCTCCTGTTGTTCGTGCAACGCCAAGCTTTGATGTCCGCATCACATATGGCATCAAATCTCATATTAGAGCTTGATTATCCTGATGCTTGAACATTGATGACAAAGAAAAACTAAACTAAACCTTCTTTTCAATTTTGTTTTATTGACACCTAATTTAAAAAAAAGAACAAAGGGACAAAAAATAAAAGTTTTCTTTTTCTCTAAAGGGTACAATATATGCTCATGAGATTTTTTTAAATTACAATATGGAGCAACCTACATATTAAACAAACATAAACGATCCTTTATGACCTCTTATCAAGACAAGAAAATATGAAAACCAAGCTAAAACAATATATAGTTAGGTTCACCCAACTAGAATAAGATCCAAATAAACCCACCTATTTTAAACCTACATTTTAAACCCATCTAATCAAATACCATAAGGATCAATTACCTTTCCTTGGGATGGCACTTAGAAAGAGATGATGACAAACTTATGAAACCCATAAAAAATGACACCCATCTTTGAAGGTATCTAAGGATTACCTAAAGTGGCAAAAACCTTGGACCATTCTTCCAATGGTTTATACTTAGTGAAGAATAAAAGGTAATGTTTGCCCAAGTGAAGTTAGCTAAACAAGCTTAGCTATTTATAAAAATTATAGACATGCATTATTAATAGAGGGGATCACTAAAAACAATTTGGAATCAGTTTAAGGGAATCCTGAAGAAAAAATACATACCCTGTTATACAAGAATCAATTACTTGTCTAATGAAAATACCTAACCTAAGGAGAAAAATCAGTTAATGAGTACATCATTTGTTTTGATGAGTATCATTTATGTTGTGGTGTCATTGAAGAGCCTTTGGTCACTCTCTCTCACTTTTGAGCTGGGCTTAGAGAAGATGTGCAAAGGGAATTTTTTAATACATAACATTAACATGTTAGATAGGCTTATAACATTGTTAATGGATTTGAGCATCTCCAAAAGCTTTATCCAACCAAAAGAGTTGATTCAATACCAAGTTAACCTTTCAACTCACCAACCCTGAGCCAAACACAACTTGCCTATTAATACTTCCCTCTTTTGCCTTATCCTTGAACTCACTATGAAACCCAATCAACCTATTAATTACTTACCTAAAGTGACTTGTTTCTAATACAAAAGGTAAGGTAATATAACAACCCAATGCCCCACATCACAAGTAGGCTATATCAAGGAGAAGATGTGTAAGAAATTTAACATTAAGAAAGAAAGAGAGATCAAAGAATATGCTTTCTATTCTAACTTAGCCAATGAATGCTTTGAAGAGGAAGAAGAGAATACCATTGAGGACACTAAATCTATTATAGTTATAAGATGTACTATGACCCAACCTATGACAAGTGAAGATTGGAGATGCATCACCATTTTTCATACCATTGTTAAACTTGAAGAAAATATTTTTATGATCATCATAGATAATGATAATGGTATCAATGTCTTTTCTATTAATAGTGCAGCATGTCTCAGACTTACTACAACTCACTACGTAAACTAGTACATTATTTTTTGGATTGATAAAATATTTATTTATGTCAAGAAATAATTATTGTATTATTAACTCCTAATCATGATGCTTTGTTTGATGATATCAAATCCTAAATATTTCTAATGAATTTGTCTAAATTTTTAAATTTTAGATAGTTGATACTTGTATTCATGAGAGAACTAAAAAGAGAAGATAAGCAAATGTTAAATCCTATGAAGCTTATCTTGGTTGGAGTGACGAACTACCAAGAATATATTTTGAACTTAATTTTAGATATTTCAAATTTATTTTAATCAGAATGTTAAGCTTGATTGAAATATTTATTAGGAAGCACATCAATTAAATTAAAATTAATTATCCAATATATATGTATATATATAGGTTTCTCATATTTTTTATCCATCCTCCTATATTATCATGATCTGTCATTTTTTTCTTTTAATAATATCTTTGAAATCCTTAAATAATATTTGTAAAAAAATAATAAATATGTTATAACTATTTTAATTAATTAGAAAAAATATTAAAAATTACCAAACTCGTTCGATACAGCTACAAACCATTTCGGGTCAAGGCAATTAAGCCCAAACCCATTCGATACAACATACGAGTCGAGAACCCAAGTCCTAAATATGGATCGAGTTATTATTAATCTCGCTCCCATTAATTAAGCTAATTAATAACTAATCGCAAGGGTAATGACCTTTCGAGCGATCCAAGGGGTAATCAACCCTGAACAGGCTACCTCAGTCATTTACGTAAGCCTATAAAACCAACATTTCCAAGGTCTGCTTTAGCATGTGGGACTAAAACTCCATCTTGCTTCTATATGGTCCTTTCTAAATTGTGGAAGGAACTATGGACGTCCGATCTTCTAATTTCATGATCAAACAATTTTAATCTCATCTACCTTTATATATACCTAATCATAATCTCCATTTGATCACGTCATTTCGTGATCACACAGTCCATGTTTATTTCGCAGGTAAGATCAAAATCATGTCGTTAGATCACAATTCAGATCTAACGGTTCATATCAATTTCATATTTCCAAAAGATGCTAGTTAAATTGCATCTGTTTGATTGTGCAGTTTTTAGATCGAATAGTCATGGATCGTGTATATCGAACTGCTCCAATGCAACAGCTATTTTAGCGGTTATTTTGAGTCGTTGGTGATTTTTTTAATTATTAATTTCCTAATTAAAATATTACGAAAGCTACAAAAACTGTAACAACTAAATTGGGTGTTTGGTAAGTGCTTTTAGTCGTTAGAATGTATCTATAAAAAGAAAAGGTTTTGTACGAAATTAAGCGAGAAATTTTTATATAATCCAAAGAAACATTTCAAGCAAAAATATTCGAGCCATTAGCAACCTATTCCCGCTTCACCTCTTCTATACACTGCTGCATCATTCACTCGTCACAGTCTTCGAATTTTATTCTTTCTCAAATCAGTTAAGTAATCAATTTCTTTATTCTTAATTGATTTAATTAAAATACTTACACCTCTTTAACCATTTTATCAAACATAAGATTTTGTCTGTATTAATTTTAATTTTATATTGCTGAATATTTTTCTTTTATTATCATTTGTTATAAGGTCATTGAAGCCCGTCTTATTAATTTAATTGTGAGGTCGTAGTAGCCTGTCTCGATTGTTTGTTTATTGTGAGGGTTTAGCCGACTCATCTTTTGGTGAAAGGCTTATATTGTGTTTATTTTTACCTGGTTTTTATAGGGGGTGGATGTAGGCTTGTTTTATAAGCAAAATCACTTAAAAATTGATTGTATATACTTTTTATTATTGATTTTTATATTATAAAAATGTAATAAAAATTAATATATTTTAAAATTATATTAAAGTTTTCAAAAAATTACTTTTATATATTTTAAATCTTATTAAAAAATATTAAAAATATTTTCTTAAAATATTTTTAAGAAATCAAAATTTTTACTCCTAATAATTCACTCCTCCCTTTTTTGTGAACCACACTTCAATGATGCATTATATCACTTAAAAATAACCAATATTCTAAAGACATTTTATGTGATATCGCATCACTTAAATTTGGCTAAATGTGTATTGTATGCCCTTCTCATCAACCAAGCTAACACTTATACTTCCATACATCAAAGCCAAATATTCAAGCTTCACCTATCACAACATTGAGATAATGTCCAACCCATTAAATAGAAGCCAACCATCACCCTAGATAAATGCAAACATATTTGAAAGTTTTAAGGATAAAAAGTTAGTTATTACCTCTCAACCACAACTAGTACAGTTGAGTTTATGCTATCACCCAAAATGAGCTTTCAACATCATTGTCGTCTTCATTTGCCATTATAGCCATGCTAACATTATTAATATAATGTGTGATATTATTTTGAAATTGAAGTATCTCATGCATGTTAGATTTTTACATGATTATTGATATCTATGTTTTAAAAACGCTTTAATAATTCAATAACAATAAGGTTAGCAATTACATAAAAATTAAATAATATTTTAGGAATGGATTGATAAGATGACTATTATAGTGAACAAAGATTAGTATTTATATGTTTGATGAGAATAAGATAACCAATTGAGAAAGGAGCTAATAGCATAACAATTTCAAATTAAATAGATATTAAAGAATATTATTAAGAAATATTACATAAAAAACATATAGTATATTCTATGGATCAAAATTCAAAGTCGATCAAAATATAATTAGATTCAAATTAGGGGAAGAAACCAATGAGAGTGTAGCAAGGACAATTATCAAATAAAGAAAATAGAGATTTCTAAAGAGCATTCAATTAGAAAGAAATGATCTTACTTGGTTCAAATTTTATGGAGAAAATTCTAATAATAAGGGAGGAATTTGTACCAACGTAGAGTATGAATCAAAACTATAGGGAGGGAGAAAAAATTACAACAAACATCAAAGGTAAATAATCATACAAAGATAAAAAAGACTTTAACTATAAAAGTGGGATGATTGTATGGGCATGCATATTTTTATTTTAATTAACTTTTAATTCATATAGAATTTTTGTTTTTGGAACCCAAACATGTGACATGAACCAAATATTACATTGTCATGCACTTTTGTTATATAGTATTTGAGTATGTGATGGTGACTCACCATTTCTTTGGTAATTGACAATTAGATGTTATAATAATACATCACTTGAAAACATAGAAATGAAGTGAATGAACTTTAATTTAGTATTTCAAATATTTTTATTTTAGCATCATGTGTTAAGAGATGGACTCAGAAATGTAACAAGATACTGTGTCTATTGAAATAATATTTTAATTCAATTGAATTTCTTGTATATTGTTGCATATTCATGTGAAATTTTGCATTTGGTTTTCAAAGAAGAGTGATATTTGATTAGTTTTTATATATCATTGACATGTTGTAAAGAAAAATATGCATTTTTTAAAAAGGAAATAAATTTTTCAAATAAAAAAGGAAAATATATGTTTTAAAAATTAAAGAAAATACTTTTCAAAAAATAAGCGAAAAAAGAAAATTTTGTTGGACTTAATTTCAAAAGGGGAATCAAGGATACCACATGTCTCAAAGGGTGAAGCAATGCTATGAACTATAATTCTTGTTGTCAATTTACCTTTTTATGTTTAGGCTCACTTTATTAAGAAACCTAAGGACCCCTTTCTTTTCAAAGACTCCAATTTGGGTTTCAACACCTTCACATGGAGCTCTGTACATTGAGTTGCTTCCACAAGCTAATGACATGTCAAGAATTCTAAGGGTATCATTATATAGAAAATAACCTCATGTAATCCTTTATGAAATCAATGAAATTTTGCTCTTGTGCATTACAATTCCAGGAGCATATTTAGCTAACAATACAAACTTTTCATTCATAATCTGCCACAAAATGATTTCCTTGTACTAGCTTACCAAGGTCATCTTTCATATTATCTCCTATTAAAGCTAAGACAAACAACTTTCTAAAAGATTTGTAAAATGCTTGCTAAGACATTTCATTATTGGGTCTACCTTCAAATTTTAATCTCCTTTGGATAACCCACCAGGTTCTTACTACACCACTAAGAACTTGTAACAGCCTTACTTTTTCTTTATTTTCTTTTTGTTGAAAGAGTTCTTTGAGACGAGTCTAACGGTGTTTAATTTGTAATTTTTGGAGTTCTAAGGAATAAATTATGAATTTTTAAAGATTTGGATAGATTTGTAATATTGAGGATATATTTGTAATTTTGTAATTGTCGGCATAGTTCTATTCATTTTGGCGGAAGGTATATTTGTAATTTTAAAGTTGTTGGCTGCGATGGGTATATATGCAATTTTAGGAATCTCGGCGCAGGTTATTTCTCTAGGCAGAGGATACATGTGCAAATAAGAAATTTGGAAGGAGTGATATGCAAAATGTGGTTCACGAACCGAGGGCATATCGGTTTCGATCGCGGTTATAAAGCCGAAGCAGGATGTGTTTAGAAAAGCACTTCTGCGAATACCGATTTCAGGGAGGCTGTCGGAGTTGCGAGGGCGAGATTTCTGAAAGCTGCTGTCTTACTTCGCACAGTTCCGGCACGCGACAGTAATAGCCGACGAGGATTTTATGAGTTTTGGCACGCGACAGTGACGGCTGGCGAGGATTCCGTGAGTTCCGGCATGCGACGGTGACGGCCGGTGAAGATTACCGTAAAGTAAGAATTTGTTTGCTTTGTCGTCACACCGAGAGGGGTCGATTTGGCTGGCAGGAGATGGAGGAGATCTCGAGTTTGTCGATGAAATATTTCGGCTTCGCCGGACGTACAGGAGAGAAAGAGAGAGAGAAAATAAATAAATATAGCAGAAATCGGTCCAGGCTTTTGGATCAGGCCGCGCGGCTGAGTCGGGCACAGGGTGCGGGCGGTCCAGCGCCGACGGAACCCAACAACTGAATTAAGGAATTTTTGGAATTTTAGAAAACACGTTTTGGAAATCTGTTTGCGAAAGCTTTTAGAAAGTAGGATTTTTGACTGTTTGAGATTTTTGGTTGTTTGGGAAAGCTTTTAGAAAGCAGAATTTTTAATTGTTTTGGAACAATTTTTAGAAAGCAACTTTTGGCTAATAGGTATATTTTAACTTGATTATGTTTGCATTATGAGCTTGTAGGACATCAAAAAGAATAAGAAGTGGGCAATACAAATTGTACAACAAATCCAAGTAGATAAATTCCTAACTCTGTGATGTAGTACAATATTATATGTTTTTACAAGGTTTCTTACTATCACATGGTGCTTCGGTTATTACTTATGCATTTGCATGAAAACTGAAAAAGAAGAAATAACATGGTATGATAATGAAATAAAAAGGAAGAAATAATATAGAAAGAAAGGTCTTTTGATATGGCATAATTGTTTGGAATTATGATTGGAAATGATAGTAAAATGGATTCCCAGAGAACATTATCCTCACCACTAGGCTCAGCATGTGGGATCACAAGGTATCGACCTTCGGTTCAGATATCTGCCTAGTGTTATGTGCTATGACTCCATGATGATTTACACCAGGCTCAGCGTGTTGGATCGTAGGGTATGGTACCATACCTGCCTGGTGGCACTAGGCTCAGCGTGTTGGATCGCAGGGTATCGATTTTCGGATCAGATATCTGCCTAGTGTTATGTGCTTGGTTTTATGCCGGCTGGAGGTCATTTATTAATGATGATTGGATCCATAGGATAATGCGTCAAAGGAATTGGGCCCGATAATAACACACTATATAAGGAACTGGCATTTCTTTTGTGGTTTTTCATCTGGCATTATATATGACATATGGTTTGGTTTTATCTTTATGCATATGATTCATCTTTACTATTCATGGTAATTTGATATCTCTATTTTATAATTGGTTAGATATTATGATTTATCTACTGAGATATATAAAATCTCATTTAGTGTTTACATCACAGGTCATGCAACCACTATACCGAGAGATGAGAATGATGGTGCTACAGAAGAGCCATTTTCACGAGATGTGTGAGAGAGGGAGGGCTTGGTGTGATTAAACTTTAAAAAAACATGTTCTTGTTTATATACTTTGGATTTTGGAGTTGGTGTTTATCTAACCGTCGGGTTCCCACCTTGGGTTTTGTTCTGTGTCCTCACTTAGATGTTGTATCTCATGATTCTGATGATAACTTTGTTATATAGTGGTACTTGATGTAGGTGGGGGCTTGACAGAACTAGTATAATCAATGAAACCCTCTACTCAGTAAAACTCACCAAGCCTTCAAATACCATATTTATAATTTTCAACTAGTCCACATGCATGGAAACAATACCAAACTTGTGATGCCTCTCATATAGTCAATCAACTATTAACATTGTTCTCACTTACTATTTATACATACAACATGACACATGTAAACATATTGACATCAAATTTCAAATGCATATCTTCATTGTCAATTATTAAGCATGCTCTCAAATATAAAGAAGATGTAATATAATAAAAATAGTACCAACTTAGACTTATAAAGTTACATATTTTGATAGAAAAAGTAAAAGTTATTACATCAATCTCTCATTCATATAACTATCAATATGACATTAGGCATTTCTAAAGATACATAGAGATACAACATGTTCTCATTCCAATATTATGAATAACATGCATCTCACACTATCCTAGTGTGTTAGATGTTCATCTTACACACCTAAAATTATAAATGTCAAACATAACCTAAGCTACTATCATAAGCTTAGCAAACATAATAAAATAATAATAACATGTAGTATAAAATAACATTTAAATTATGGCTAAGGTAAACTCATAATGAAAATATAATTATTTGAACATGCAAGTAACAACAAGCATATATAATAAATTACATGTTCTATTGTACAATTTTTTTCTTTTCATTTACTTGGCACTTTAAGTAAATTTTCTTACATTTCGCATTTACAAGCCCCTTTTTCATCCCGCAAGGTTATCACAACTCCTCATATGAATAACTCATCCTAGTATCTCACAAGAAATTTTTTCAACTCCTCATATAGATAGGTTATATAGGCCATCTCTATCACATGTTATTCTTAACTACTCATAAGGACTAAGAAAATATCATTATATGGAGTTTTCCATAATTCCTTCTTATAAACAAGCCATATTAATCTCATAGAGTTCTCTTAACCCTCATATGGATAAGTCTAATTTTCTTATAGCTTTATATTATCATGCATGTTCTTAGCTATTCCTATGCCATCCTGTATCTACACAACAATTTGCACAAACACATTATGTTTGATACGAGTAAATAATGAAGGTACAATATGTATAGAAACTTAGCACAATAGCATATCATATAATAAAAATTGTACCACAAACATGCCATATGCCCACCTTAAAAGTTAAATGAGTCAATTATTAATTCTTTCTTCATTACCTTTCTTATCTTAAAGCCTTACATAATGCATCATATCTCTATCATATATTAATGTATTTCTTATACTTTTGGTCATTGTATCGCTTATTTGATGAAAATAAAATTATTATGTTAGTTTTTTTAATAATATTTTTTTAGTTATTTTCAAATCATACATCTCAAAATTAAATAAGAATTAATTAATTATAGAGTTTGATCAAATATTTTATAGAGCAATTCACATACAAAAACATGTCAATGAGTGTTAGCAATTTTTCTCAAGATTTATAAATTATGGAGCTATTGTTCCAACACTTGAAAGAGTGGCTACCCATTCAAAACTCATCATCTATACTTTATTTGGGCTAAAATTGATAAATCTACAAATTGATAATGATATGACACAACTAAGAATACGTTGCACATTTAAACAAATACATTCTTTTGTTATCTCTTATCTTAACTTATTAAGATTTTTAAAACTATATTAGGACCTTGTTAATATTTTTATAAGTTATTATAAGTTCAACTTGATCCTCTCACTAAGAAAATCCAACAAAAAAATGATTACAATATGTTTAATTTAAGCTATGTTTTTCATTGTTTATTGGTCAAATAGTACGACATTTAATATCATATTTGAATGTTCTATTTTTTTTTTTGCTTAAATTCTTAACTGAAGTCTAAAGTCATCATGACATCATAGGATATGATGTCTTCATCATATAGTTAGGATCACTACCTTCAAAACTACTAATAATGTGAATTGGGATGTACGAGACATTAGCCTTGCACATGTGTTGTCTAATCTCATTCCTTATATTAAAAGCCTAGAAGCTAACACTCATAGAACTATGGGTCCTTATATAATAGCTTATAACTTTAAGGTGAGAGCATATTGCACTTATAATGTGAGTGTATTGTAGTTTATGTACTTAAGGATAACTTGTATTTTATTTTTAGATGTTCCAACATTTTGGTTTTCAATTTTTCATACTATAATATGCATATTGTGTAATGCTACTTCTATAAATTATATTACACTTAATACTTTGAGATTAATATGATATTTTTCATCACTCTTACTCATTTTAGTTGACTCATATCCCCAATTTATACAGCTTGTTCAAATTTACCAAGCAAGTTTGTAGTGTAGATGTATTTTATCATATTATATTGGATTATGGTAGGCAAGGTGTAACAATATTGACACAAGAGCTGACCAATCATATTCATTCTTCAACTTTAAAGGAGGGCACATGTCAGTCAAACTAAATATAGGCCAAGCTTATGACATAATAAGGTGAGACTTTCTTTTATACATGCTCAAACAACTAAATTTTCTAGATTTATGGTGTGCATGGGTTAAAGCTTGCATCACTTCCACAAGATATGGAAAATTTTGGATTATGAGAACATGGGAGCTTAGATAAGGTTACCCTTCATCACTATATCTTTTCACTATTATGTAAGGGTACTTTTCTATTCTTATTCATGGGTAGGAAGCTCTAATGGCTTAAGTGGGGTTCAACTTAAGTCCAAAGTGTCCCTAATAACTCACTTGCAATATGGAAAGGTCATTATCCATTATGCATCAACAATTTCTTTGGAAATCACTACTTTTACAAAAATCCAACAAACTTATCGAAAGGCATCCCTGCAAGCAATCAATTTTGACAAGTCCACATTTTATTCGGCAGAGATATGGCAAAGAAGTGCAAGAAAATGATAGTTAATAAACTCCACATGCAACAAACTTCATTGCTTAAGTATTTAGGGGTTCCTCTATCTAGGAGTATGCCTAAAGCTAAAGATTTTGCTTTTCTTACTCACAAGTTGTTGGACATGATTTCGTCTAGGTTATATGAAGCAGGCCGAACGCCAAAACTTTCATCCACTATGTTAGATTAGACAATCTTACACTACCCAAAGAATGTGAAGGGCTCAAATTCACAAACTTAAGGTTTAGCAATTGTCTTTGGTGACAAGACATTGCAGCCAATTTTTGGTTAAGGAGGAAACATAGTTGATCAAATTCGAAATGCAAAATATGATTTGCGGCAAAATGCTAACCATTTGAATTTGGAAACTCATGTACAAGGCTGGTTAAATGGTGGATGGCAATAAATGCTTGCTGATAGGGGACACCTTAATGTTAACAATGATCTGCCATCAAGTATTGTAGAATTATTGGATGAATATCACAGGCGTTTACACATGAAGAATTAGTTCACAAAATTCTGTGCAATCCGGGAATGTTGATGGATGAGAAGGACCAATCCTTGTGGAGAAATTCTAAGACGTGCATAGAAGAAGAAGAAGAACGATCCAGTTCTATACTAGTTTGCTGCAGCTGGATGGAAAGCAAGTCTCAGTTAGAACCCGGACCTGGGAGCTCCAGTTCCAAGCAAGAGTAAGAATCTTTGTTTAGAGATTATCATCGAGAAACTACTGCTGAACTGTGCTTCCCCTTTGGTATGGCTTACCCAATATGGAACTTTATTTTGAAGTTCATGTTGCTGCAACATAAGTTGAACATTCAAATAGTATTGATTTAATCCATGTCTTACTGATTTGGATGAAAACTGAATACAAGAATCGTGAAATGGCAGAAATAGTGATTTGTGCAGCCAATGCGTTATTTTACATATGGAGGAACATAAACAATAAAATACATTCTAGGCAAATGCAAAAAACTGTTGTGCTTCAGCTCATCCTTTCTTCTATATCACCATTATTCCTTTCTCCTCCTTCCAAGGACCACTAGATTACTGCAATCTAATTGGACTGTATGTAATCTCTTCTTTACTGTATCAATGTTACTTAATTCTAATAAGGTAAGGACCATATTTATTTATAGATACACATTTTGTCAAGTGAGTCATAAGCAAAACTCACAAGTCAAGATTTGTTTTCATAGGTCATTTTTATGAAAACACATCTACACAACTATCTATACATTAAATTTAAGAATGTAAATCATCTTGGATTCAAAAGTGATAATATGTGATTTATGTGATTTTACAAAAATGTTTTTCACATAAGTGCCTTTAAAATTCTATTCATATTTATTTCTTTTTAAGTTAATGAACTTCTTAATTAGACAATTATAAGAAATGTGTCCATGTCTAAAACAATAATTGTATACAACTTTGGATGGAGCATAAGTATGAGATGTATGCATAAAAACATAAGATTTCTTCAATCTATAATTATCATTGAATTAGATGTAATAGTATAATGGGTGCAAATGAGCAATATCTTTCTTTATAACATTATGTCGCATAACAGGATAAAGCAGGTGTGAATAAAAGTAAACATGAGAAGTTGAAACATGTGAAGATACACTTCAAAATTTTCTTTCATCAAATTTCTTTTCAATCAATTTTGTTTAGCTTTTCTTTAATGTCATTATTCTCATCCTTCAGCATCTTATTTTCATTTTTCAAAGAATTAATACAAGAAACATACTCAATCAAAATATAATCATTCTCTAATTTTTTTTGCTTTGTAATTATGGAAGTATGATCTTTCAACTTTTCAGACAATGAAGCATTCTCATTCTTAAGATTGTCATATTTCTTTTATAAATCAATTATTTTGTTCTTATGTTTATAGCACAAGTTTTTACCTCATTGCAAGAAGTTGGTTGATATATCTTAATTTCAATTTATTAAGACAAGCACAATATAGGTAATTCATTCCTCTTGTTTTAGTCTTTCTCAACATTCTAGATCTATCATTTGAATCATTAGAAATAATGTAAGCTTGCTCAAATATAAATCACAAGCTTTGATCAACTTTCATAATAAAAGATTTAAAAGTATTTTTTCATATAGAAAATTATTTTTTTTTTCAAATAATGATGGTCTATTCATAGTAATAAAATAAATATAGTTTATTCACCCCACACAAATGAAAATATATTAAGATATTCTTTTAAAAATAATTTCCTTGATGTAACCCAACTCTTATACCATTTGTCATAATTGAAGATAATTAATAAGCATAAAAGAGAGATAAATTATGAAGATTTTAAAACTTATTTATTAAAATATAAGTATGTATAGTGATCAAAATTTTTTGTTTTATCAATCAAGTTCGATTAACTCAAATAGTTTTACAAAGTAAATCAATTATTATTCTCAATTAATCTCAAATCCTTTTCAAAAAATATTTATTAATTTTCAAATATATTGTGTACTAGTAAAATAAAGTTACAAAATAATCTAAAAGAGACACAAGTCTTTTAGATAATTCAACTTAAATAATATATACATCCACCCCAATCAACTTTGACTAAGCTTCTATGGGCAAACCAGCCATTTTTGCCACAATGAGTAAAGGTAAACCTTAAAAAACCACGCCATTTTAATAAAGGAACATATACAATAGCTTACAAATATTACAATACATTTAACATAATAAAATACACAAATATTATACCATTCACTTGTTGAATCTATATGACACAAACTAAATGTTGTAAATGATATTATCATACAAGATGAAGCTTGAAGCAATATCAAAGAAAGAGCAAACTGAAAATAAAATGGTTGAAGCAATAACATGAATACACCTCTTAGTTTAGTAAGGCTCATATTCAATTGTTTAGTCTATTGTGATCTTTCAAATGATTTAAAAATATGTTTACCATCACCAATTCTTCTTGTGTTATATCTCCATTTATATGAGTAAGTGAATTAGATGTAAATAAAGAAAGTCCAATGGCTATAATGGCACTTCCAAGACAAATCAACTAAATGTTACAAGTTTTAATAATGTATTATATTAATACATCAAAACCATCATATTAGGATGATATGTGTAATTCTTAGATCACCTCAAATGATGCAATGATATGATAAGCATAAAATGATTCTAAATGACTTGTCTTACAAGTATGAGAAATATTTTTGTATTGTACAACTAAGATTCTTAATATAATGCTTAAGTTTTATATATATCATACTATACAATCATAAGGATTATATAAGTATAATACAGTTCATTTTTATAATTCAAATAAATTGCACAAGTGTAATAATAAATTTTCATCATGTAATAATTATTTTTAACAAGTGCCAAGCTCTCAAGAAAATGTTATACTATGTGATAGTATAAAAATGAATCATTATATAATCATTCAATAATTAGTCTAAAAGGATCTAGAAGGATAGTTATATATATATGATAAACCTATCATAATAATATGACAACTTTGCACCAGTCTTTGTTCTAATTATTTGGGAAGATTTTGTACAAGTATAACACAAAAAATGTCATTATATAATAATATAGATTGATAATATTAAGGCTAAACAAGTGAATTATAATACTCTTATAATATAAATATTATATTCATATGATAAACAAAATATATTTTCTATTTAAGTAATTTAAGTTGTTTATGATAATAAATAGACCATATATATATAATACTTTAATTCTTATTATACGATGCTGTCATTATAAGTACACAGAGCAATTCTTGGTGATCATATAAGGACTATTTGCATATGACCAAACTACAATATCATGATAAGTTTAAATATAAGGTCATATCAATACAATATATTACTTAGACATGTTTGACCACAACTAAGTTTATGTATGATAAATTTTAAGAGAAAATATAATGTATACTCGTACAAAAGAAGTTTTATACTTAAACAATGCTAATGTAAACTCAACTCTTAGAGAACAAATGATACACGTATAAGGTGGATACCTTGCACGATAAAGTTTGCATTATATCCCATGTCCAGATGATAGTCACATCTATATGAAGACCCTATCATACCTATATGATTTTATGACAAACTTAACTTTAATTATTAATATAAGCCAAAATACAGACCATATAAGTACAATATTAACCATCGTATTATATAATCATTATGCAGCGAAGAACGTGTCTTATTTTAGATATAAATTTATAAACTTGCATCTTGAATTGATCTTAAGTCAATCTATAGTGATGTTACTTGAGTACTAATATAATTTTATAAGCCTTATGACCCAAAGATAGAAAATTCATATATGAATTAAAATGATTTTTTTGTGTCATGTAAATACCAAGTTATTAACAAATCAAACCAAATAATTGTATTAAAAGTGAACTCTTAATATGTAACCACTCCATCAATAACTAAGACAATGTGATACAAGTCACATTTACTATGGTCTAATTTGGAGTTTACAAGACAAGAGAAACTTAATAAATTAATAACAAATGCTAAATGACACAATACACTAGTTAAAGCTAAGTGATATATGTGATATTTTGGAATTGTTTAAAGATTAGTGTCCAAAGTTGTAATATTGATTATTTAGCAGAGTATATGGCAACACGTAAAAGGTTAAGAATAAAGTTTTATTGAAAAGTTTTGTCACAACCAGATTCACACATATAAAATGAAAAATTATAAATAAATATTATGTGAAATATTTTAATAAAAAAACAACTCTAACTTTAGATTACTATCTAAAAAATAAAAGTTATAAAAGAGTTTTCCTTTTTAGCCATGGTGACTTATAGTTTCCTTTAAAGTTGGCATGTAGAGCACCAAAGATGAAAAAAGGTGACAAGGTGAAGGTCTAGGTTGATAGAGAAGCTTGGCTAAAGGGATAATAAGGTAGATAGCTACGATTTTGAGCTTTGTTGAGAAGGGTGATAGTTTGGTGGTTAATTGGAAGAGTAAAAAGGTGTCTGAGGACTTGAGGGTGTTAAGAAAGGGTGTTGGAAGAGGAGAAATTTTGATTGGTAGTTGACTCTCCTGGTCAAAGGTCACTTGCCTTCAATTATTGTCCCTCACAAAGGAAAGAGAAGTTAGAATCTCTCTAACTAAGGTTGGATGTACTCATTTTGCTCATAAGGATGGGAGCATACAAACAAAAAAACTTCCTTCATGAACGACAACATTATAATAAGAGAGAATCTCTCATATTTATAAATATGATGGGGAGCTTAATTACTATACATAAAAAAAAGAGAATTAAATGTACCACTGAACATAACATAAGCATTAAAAAAGAGAATTAAATGCATCTTGAAAAGTAGCATAAGAACAAAAAAAGAGAATTAAATACACCTTGAAACATAACATAAGCATGTGAAGGTTGAGAAGTTAACATAAGAAAAAATCATTTTAGATTTAAATTAATTAAAAATTCAAAATAGATCTTTAGAATTTCAAGATATTAACTCCAAATGAGTTAACCATATTAAATACAAAATATAAAAATACATAAAAAAATTATGACATAAGAAAAATTATGCAATCATGCAATATGATGATTGGATGTCAATGACAATGCAACGAGGATGCTAGCAGTGAATGAGATGGACAATGACGATCACAGGGAGGGTGGCTAATGAGTAGTCAGGCAATGGTGGGTGGCTAGGGAGCAATAGACAACTTGGCAATGGGGGGTGACTAGATGATGTCAGACAACCAGGCAATGATGGGCAGCCGACTATGGCGAGCGACCGACGATGACAGTGATCAGGAGTAGTGAGAAACAAAATGATGACAGGATGCTAGCAAAAATGGGTGAGGCACACAGAAGTTCAAACGAATAGGAACTAACACAAAGTAGCTCCAAAATATATTAAGACAAACATAGCAAAAATAGTGAGATAACTATAGAAAAGACATAGAGTGGTGTAGTCGACTCCTATGATTGACAAAGATGACTAATTAAAATAGTATTCGGCTTGGGCATGACTCTGAGTTTGAATGGGACTAATGCGATGCAAGCATGTGTATGCTCTTAAGCTAATAACGATGCTCCTACATACTATGACTCCATGATATATAAGTTGAGTCAAACTTGAGCATATATCTTCACATTTCTTTTAATTCCAAGTGCATGAACTCTCTCCTATTCAACATTCATTGCATACAATAGCCAAATATACATAAAAGTGCATCAAATATTCATTAGTAATTAGTAGCTTAGTTTTGTGATCATCATTCTCAATTATGCAATACTTTTTATAATAATTCTTTTAATTCATAACTCTTTCACCTACTTTGGTAACTTGTCATTATTAGTACGAGTCATCATATAATGAGATAAATTTAACAAAGTGGAACTAACAATAAGGTTAATGGCATTTTTTGTATTTCTCATCAATTATAACTTGTTAAGTAAATCAATAATAAACCTACTATTATAATCTTCTAAATGTTCTTACCTTAATCTACATAAACATGTTATCATACACTATTTTAACATCTTATCTAGTCATAATCCACAAAATAAAACATTTATCAATTTCTATTTGCATCCCAAATGCAATATTAATCTTATAGTTTCCTTTCTGGTTTAACAATAGTTCATTTTCTTTCTTCTAAGTGATATTAGATATAAGGTAAATAGTCTATTCATAAACAAAAGTATGCATGTTAAAAATACCATGAAAAATTACATCCTGATCATATAGTTGTTGTCTTTATAGAATTATACTCCCAAATTACATTAGTAGAATGTCACAAAAAAAAATAGTTATAGAACAAAATATTCATGACACACTTTTTTGCTTGGTAAATGACAAGTTATTCACTAGAAACACTATATGGATTTAGATAATCAATAGCAAGGAGTCCTAATATTTTGAAATATCAGTAGGACCATAATCTTCTTATGGTCATCTAAGATGTGTCGAACCACTCATAAAGATGATTCTTTACATTGTTCTTCAAGTCATTCCTCATAAAACAAATTTTTAATATTATCATCAATAGTCTCTTACTATTCCTCCATAATGGTTTCCTTTATTTTAAATAGGTAAGTCTTTTAATACATTAAGTCAACAAATTACCAAAATCTTGACAAGTAAAGCATTTTATTTGCTTAGTTTTTTGGGTTAGTAATAGGGATTGGAAGAGAAAAAAAAGTTCATATATAGTTTGAGATGGTTTTGTCGATGCATTAACACTAACAGTCATATATACGCATCTAACATGCACGAAATCAAGTTTCTTAAAATATGTAAGTCATGTTTCATGTTCACACTATGTTTACATTAGTATTTTTCTATTTTTGCACCATTGTTTATATTTTTGTTGAATTTTCTCTATATTTGTAGGCCTTCATGTGTATTATATGTTATGTATCCTTGTGTTATCTTAAGACATTTTCAAAAGAAAGCTCATGTTCATTAAATCAAGTCAATTTAATTGGCTACTTTGGTCATAAGAATCTCACGCCATCATCACCTAAATATACAAGGTAGTTGTACTATCCATATTAGCTAATGATGGCAAAAGTCATATTAGATGATTAAGATAAGGCCAATCACCCCACATGATTTTTTGAAACCATGTGTGGTACTTCCTAGCTATAGCTATCATGGCTTAACTACATATGATAATCTCATCTAACCATTAAGACTATAAGCTCAAGCACTAAGAGTTAGTTCAACCTATAATTCATCCCAAGTTGTTTGTAATACATACATGTTATATCATTTTGTTACTAAGCTAATGACGATTAACCAAGCATATTTTATAACCTAATGTTTTTAGAAAATGATGAGATATAATAAAAAAAGTTTTAAGGGAGCCTTAAGAGAGATAATGAATTGGTTATTATGCTTAATGATTTTAATTTATTTTACATCATCTTGTAAAAGCTATTGCATTATCTATTATCACTTATATAACTTTGGATATGTATTAGATTTACTTTTTATTATGATAAAACATGTATAAACTTTATCTTTTTAAAGAAATGTGATAATTTAAATGGTTTGAACTTATCTTCCAAAATTATAATCATGTTACTTTTTTTTATAAAAAAAATAATTTTAAAAGTAAAGCAAAATAAAAGAAGAAGATGACATGAAATGTCACATATTGCTTAGATTGAACACAATAAAACCTAATAGAAACCCAAAATACTAAATTATCTAATTTAAAACAAAGTGTGCAACAATGCCATGAAGATACAAACCAAAATCGAGTGAGAGCAATAATGAAACATCTCAATCCATAGCCATCTTATAAAAAAATTAAATAAAAACATTACACAATCTCAAAACTATCATGCAAAATATAAGCCAAAAAAGAAAATAAATATAGTAGGTGTCATAGACAAATTTCTCATATACAAAACATCTCTCATAAGGCTTTCAAATGAAACACACGCACACACAATCGCTCTCTAAGACCCAAGGTAACCTCTTTGAACCCCTAACTCTTACAAATATATATCCTATCATATAATCGTAACTATAAGATAAGCATAATATGCTCAACAAATAAATTACTATATATAAGTAGTAAAATAGTATGAAAATATCAAAACATAATTAATAAATAAGATAAAATAATAAAATATTAAATTATTATACATATGTTGGTATACATTATAATCATATATGCATATAATCATCTCATAGTATTAGTATCGTAATACTTGTTTCATATCATATATTTTTCTTTCCTTATTTTCTTTTTCTTTTTTTATATTCAAATTCAATTCATCTTTCTTTATTTTTTTCTCAAGAGCCTTAATTTTCTCATATGGCCTCTATCCCCACAAATTGAGATCTCATATCATATCATCATTTATCATAGAGTCATCGCCTAGCATCAAGATAAAAAGGCCTTTGTCCTCTCTGACCCATAATCTAGGTAACAATGATAACATAGTGGTGATTTCCTTATCATATATCATGAAATTATCACCCAAATTACTTAGCATCCTATGCTCATAATGGTGGGGTCTCTATTATGTTATGGTGTATAATCTAGATACCAATGATAATGGAGTAATGATTTGCCTCATAACAAGTAACTACAAAATATTATCATAATAGAATACTATATCATGGATAAGAACATATGTAATAAAATCATGTTATGTAATTTTCTTACATCACATAATCTCACACTCCACTATTATGTCATGATAATTAACAACTGAACCTACTTATAAAAACTATTTAGTTTGCCCACTTGATAGCTCTAGAATACCTTTTATATAAATGTTTTTTCTTTTATTTCTTTCACTCATCTCTTACATAATTCTCATTACTTTTCTATCAATAGTTTCATATTCTTCATTGAATAAGAATTCACAAACATAGCATAAAGAATCTCTATTCATATGTAGTCAAAACCTTCTCATCAAATAATCTAATCCCTCAATTTGTATTAATGATCATCCATTAGTAAATATTCATACAATGGGTCGAACAAACTACTCACAAATTTAACCTCTCCTTGAAGCTAATTGTACTATCTTACGTTCTCTTTATATGGTACAGCCTTTCTATTTCACTATATAATTCAATTTCAAATAGTTTAATCTCTTTCTTATAACAAACTAATCGTAAAGTTCTATTGTATGGTCTATTATTCATTGATATTGTGTAATGGTCTGATGAAAAAAAATATTCTCGACTATATCACTTTCTCAAGAAACCAAGGCCCAACACTGCTCAACTGGTAGTACAACATCTTTAAAGTGATCATACCATCTGATCTTCTCAATAAAGAGGTTGATTTAAAATCTTCATAAATTGAACCATCCTTAGTTCTCATCACATTATCCATCATCTTCAATCGTACGATGCAATCAATCTTATTATACAGTATGTAGACTTGGATGAAAAAACATTACTTAGGAGTCTCAAATCAATCTTCAACAAATCTAAATCCAAAACTTAAGTAGCATGCAAGCCAAAATAAGAGCATTCTAAGAAAAGAAAAACATAAATAGAAAAATACCTTAATTAGTCCTTTCTATGCAAAATAAGACAAAAACTTCTTATTCCATTTTTCCCATTTTTCAACTCAAAGGAACACCAGAGGGTTGTTCTTCAAGCTTCTTTTACTCACTGATGTCCCCTCCAAGCTCTTTCTACTACCTCACTCTTGCACCCTTCTTTACTTTCAAATCTTCCTCACAAGTAGTACATAGTAAAAAAATAAGAGTATAAGAAGGATTAACATTTATCTTTTTATATTAATGAAGTTATTTAATTTAATATTATTTTTTATTTCTCTTTGAAAATTTATAAAAATCTAAACAACTTTTAAAAAATTGTAAGAAACATGTATCACTCCAAGATCTTAATGGTATGCTCAAATCTCAAATCTAGTAATACATCTCATGAAATGCTTATTAAGATGCACCAAAGTAAACCATTTTTTAATTCTAGAATACACACCACAAAATTACTATTAAAATCATATTTTTTTTAGTTAAGTTAAACTGTCATGGCATCTCTAAAGAAGCTGGGTGGTCACCAAAGAAAGTTATGATGAATGAACTTAAGTCTAGGGTATTAGTTTTAAGGATCATAGATTGAGTGTGGTCATAGCTAACCTTAAGAGATGGGGTAGCAAAAGTTATAAAAAAGAAGATGACATAGTAGCGTCACATACATCATATAAAGGTTCTACTTGAAGGTGTATTAGTCTTATTTGGTCTCAAAGTCATGCCATTATTGGCTTCTATTAGATCACCCTTGTGTTTAATTAATCAACTCTTAAATATTTAATATTTTTTTCTAATGAACTTGTTTAATATAAAATAGGTTTAATTGTAAAGAACAAGTCATATACTTTTGAAGATGATGAATTAATGATCTTCAAAGTACCTTGAAGTATTAAGTAAACTTCAAGGATTAAAGACATGCACATTAAATTTGAAAAGATTTTTTTGTTATGAAATAAAATATTAACTTTTGATTATTAATTACAAAGTATATCTCCTTATTCAAATCTTTTTCAAATCCTACTTAAACCTTTCTTTAATATAAAAAATAAGATTTCATTTTTCAATCATTTAATTCTTTCTTTTGGTAAAATCTTACTTATGCATCTTTATAAATTTTTATGTTAAATTTTAATTAAATTAGAAAAAATAATTCTCTTAAATTTTCATAATTAAAAAATTTATATTAAGCCACACCCTCAAGCATTACGTATAGTGCACTCGGGCTAACCAATCCTAAGCAGGCCTGGAAATCTCTGGTCAGGAGACCACCTAGAACCAAGTTGGGTCGAGCCTAAACTTGGTCAAGGTCAGTTCTAAACCTGATTGAGGTAAGGATCAAGCTGGGCTAAACTCGAATTAAGTAAGCAATGGGTTGAGTTAGACTCATAATCATGGATTATCTTGTAAGCATACAATGGCACAGATTATGAAATCCCAAGCACATAAGGGGGAGCCAACCTAATTCAGCTCGAATAATATTAGCTCAAAAATTATTATAAAAACCAAACACTTTAGTAATTTCACCATGTAGAATTATAGTTTTGACACTTATATGCTTCCAAAGGTGGAGCGATTCAATGCCCTTTAATCACACATTTTTATGATCAAACGGTCGAGATCGCATTCGTTGTTTAAATAGTGATATTGATCCATCCTACCAGCTAACAACTGTACTATAGAATGGTTATGATTGATTCTACCCTTTTGATATATCCTTGATCTAACAATCCACATCGCTCTAATTTGAATCTTACAATTGAGATCATTTCCATCTTTATCATTGGTGAATCAAACGATCTAGATCTTATCCAACATAATTAAATGGCTCAAATCTAATCCTTCTTAATCTAATTGTCCATCATTCATTCATTTTTATAGCCTTTGATCTAATGATGCATAATTTCTCTAATTGAATCTAACGGCTCAAGTCAATATTGCCTAACGACTAATTCCCTAGTCATTATTTGAACTATTACTTAGTAGCTTTGGAAGAAATATTTTAAGCTGTTTTGGAAAAGCTTTTTAAGCTATTTGGTAATAGATTTTGAAATACTTCCCCTTGACTTTTTAACTACTATGATCAAATTTTTTTCATATAAACTCAATTATTATTCATAAGCTAGCTAATGAACATAAACAAGATTTTAAGATTTCAAAAAAATATTATACTTTTTATCAAAATTTTATTTCTTGCTATATTTTAGTTTTTTTGGTTGGGTAAACCAATGTTTACAAAAATCCAAATTCAATTTGATCTCATAAAAAATTAAGTGGTATTCAACTTACAAAAGCTCAAGTTATAGTTGAACCTATGAAAAGTAGTATATTAGAAGTGAATTATCATAAGAAAAATCCTCAAGTATGTTGGAGATGAATCGTAAATAAATTACAAGTTTAAATTTTCGTAATAATGGTACTTTTTTTACTTTTTTTCTCGACCTCTATTGAGAGTGGATGTAGGTTCTAGTTTGAACTCAAGTTTCTTAAAGTTTTAGTATATTTTTATCATTTTTTATTTTTTTTTCTTAATCATAATATATATATATGAATATCAAGATTATAAAATAAAAAAATATTTTTATAGAGAATTTTTAAAAAATAAATACAATCCAAAAATAACAAAAATACTTTAAAGCCTACAATTTATTCCCCTATTGTGAGATTCACACACACTAATTTTACTTCTATTTTTTTACTTTTCATTAGTCTCACTTCATTGTCATTGCAAGGGTCAAGTACTATCGACCATTATATATCATATATTATAATTTATTTTTACATTAGTTCATCAAATAATTTGTATTTACACTTTATTTTGAATCATTTAAAGGTCATTTGGTAGCTTTTCAAATATGTTTAGCTTAAAATCAAGTATGGGCAACCCTTGTTGCAATCTTATAGTTTTGTCAGCATAACATTTAGTCCATTTTAATTTGAAGTTAAGTTTTTTGGGCTATGTTTGTCATCGACCACCGTCTACTATCATTTTCATTATTATCACTACTTGGGCATGTGAATTGTTCCATCGGCTCAACCCAATCAACTCACATAGATCTGTGAACATGAGTTAAATTGTGTTGACTTACACCTACAGTAAATCAAACATGAAATATTATTGTGCCTCTCCACCCATGCTACCCCAATCGTGCCACCTACAGTCTCGCTGCTTACTCGATCACCACCATAAATGCACAAGTCGTTTGGAAAACGCTTATTACATTTAATTTGGTAGCTTTTAAGCATTTTTGGTAGAATTCAAAGTATATGTAATTTGTAGTAACTTTTGAAATTCTTAAAATATGCTTTAGAATTCAAAAATATTGCTCTTAATATCCTTAAGTGTTTTTTAGTATTTCTTGGCTTAGTAAATTATTATTATATTCTTAAGTTCTCTATAAATAGGGATACTCACTATATTCTGTGATATAAAAATCTGAATAAAATAATGAAGTAATGTAATAGTGTTGCCAAACTTGGTTGATGGGAGAATGTCGTGTGCAATAAATCCAACAATATGACTCTGAATGTGTCCTGAGAATGCAAGCGAGAGGCTCAAAAAGAAAAAACTTGACCAATTATCCAACATCCATAATAGTGCCAATTCGTCATGAAAATACTTAACCCTATTACCTTTTTTTTCAAGTGGAAATAGTCGCCACGTCCAATTTTTTAGTTTGTGCAAGTGAATGTGTGAATTTCTTTGTTTGCATTATAAGAACTCCATTTGTATGTACCATGTCATTTTACCACCAATTTGAATATTTCTAAACCACCCTCTCTTTAGTTGACATCCCTCGTGTTAAAGTTTTGATCAAGTCTTTAACTTTTAAGAAAGTTCATACTTACCTAATGATCCTAAGATTTTTTATTCTAAACCTATAGCACCTTAAGTAGGTAATTAAATGGATATATTATTTGAATCTAAGTATATTTTTTATTATTTATAAGTCAAAGATAGATTTTAACATATCATCTTATATTAGAAGAGATTTCAATGATGAAAGGGTCACTTCAAAAAAAATGATGAAAGGGCAAAAAGAGAGTAGGGATCTCAATTGAAGTTAAAGATTTGAGGATAACCTAAAGGTAAAAGGTCTTGAGAGTGTGGGGGTTTTAAGATAAAGATAGTTGATTGCAATTGATAGGCCTTCGATGAGATTGGAGGTCATGCAATCTTAAGGAGGGTTAAAGGTCTGTAAGAGTTCCAAGTAACGAATGATAATTCTTAGGTGAGGTTGGAAAAGTCTCAAGTGATGTCTCGATTCTCTATTTAAGAGGCATTAAAGATTTCAATACAAGTTACTAGTGAAGGTATGAATGGGTCTTGGGTGAGGATTATAGGTTTCAAGTGATGGTGAGTGAGATGAGAATGGATTCTTGAAGGTCTCATAAAGGGGAGGATAAAGGAAGCTAGTAATAAAGGAAGATGTTCATTACTTATTGAAAAGATGGAGAAAATGTTGTCGAGATTGGAAGAGTTAGATAGAGCCATGAGGACTTTCATATGTGATTTGAAAAATGTCCTAAGAACCTATAATTAAAGAAATTATGATTATCAGACTATTCAATCTCATCATAAAAGTGTATAAAGAGCATAAGTATTGGCCCCAAATAGCAAGGTATAATTTATTTTCAATTTGTTAGAGAGAAAAAAAAAAGGATAAAAATTTGATTTGAGTGATACCTTATCTAATATCCTTAGTTGATAAAACAAAGATAAGTAAATTTTTTGAAAAAAAAAATACTATCATTGGCTCATAGAGCTCCTTCAAAAGGTTTTGTTATTAAGGATATCCTTCAAAACAAACAACCTCAAAGAAAACAACAAAAATATCGTTTCTTATTTAAAAATAGGGTTGAAAATTGTAAGGTTTAAAAAAATGTAAAAGTTTTCAAAGGGTATTATTCTTCTGTCAAAAATATTCAATGTAAAAATCAATTTGGATTTTTTATTAATCTTTTAAATCTTGCTTAATCTAATTAAAAGTGGTTTTGAATTCCAAAAAAATTATTTTACAAAATCCTTAGCTTCAAGGATTCTTGATCTTTGGATTTAAAGAAGACTTAATCTAAGTGCTATAAAATCAAAAAATCATTTAGTTGGATTTAACCAACATCAAGTTGTGTGATAACTCCTTCATATGAGATATAATTGATACCTATTCCATCAATGGGTTTAAAAGCTTAGCATCCACGAGCTCACAACGTATTGGTGAAAGTATTGACCTCAATTGAATATCTTGTTATCACCAAGCATAAATCTAGACAATGCTTCTTCCCCATTATCATTAAAAGCATAACTCTTATTGTTCAAATCAATTTAAAAGTAATCACATATGCTCCTATACCTTGAATCAATTTCACCATTGATTAAAAAGTTGTGTGATAAGATTTATAAACATATTTGTTTTTCTAACTTCTTTATAAAATCTTTTCAACTCACTATCAAATCAATACTTTCTGCTTTCAAATAGAACTCATAAGACGTCATCATTCTTATACCATTAAACATAATGGATCATCTCATCTTTATAGTCTATAAAACCTTTAGAATCAAGATCGCCTCCATAAGATTGGGATTCAATTTTAACACTTCTAATGACTTTATCAATAAAGTCATCTAATACAACACGAAGATGCATATTGTGGTGATGTAGCTCTCGATTATTCAAATTATTTAAATGTATTAATTTGAATAAGATTAGCAGCTTAACTCATTTAATAGTTTGATTGATATTTAAAGACAAAGACTAGAAATAATCTCGAATGTCAAAACTTTTGAATTTTAATGGATGCTAAAGATTTAATAAGTTTGGATAATACAAAATTCATTGTTGTTTCAATTACGGTATGATTCTTTTCCACAACATGAAAGAACAAAGAAAGGGGTCTAGAAATCTCATTCTTTATCTGATGGAGATCTTTCCGGTGTTTCAAGAAGAAGTTTCCTAATCCAACAATGGTGCCATCAACAACATCCCAAAACAATATCAAAACCCAAACAATCTTTGATATGCCTTTCGATACTTCTCAACACAAGACCATTTTTTGACAATAACGAAATGAGATTTCTTCTTTAAAAAAATTCTACCAATTTTCCTAGGTGTTACCACATGGGCATCTGATGTTCCTTTCGTGCACCCAACGAAGGATGAAAAGGCAGTTAAAAAGCTCTCAATATCCAACGATCCATGGCCAGTTCCCAGTAAATAGATCCCAAAGAAAGTTTCAACTAAAGAACCAACTGTGGTGACAACAAACAGCTATCCAGCTTATTCTACAGAAATACTAACACAGCATCTTCTCCACGCCAAGAGAGACCACCACATCACCAAGAAGCCACACATGGCTTCATCAAAACAAAAACTCATACACATGCACACAAACATTCGGATTGAACACAATTCGAAGCTGAAAAACACGAAGCTCAGTGATTTCCATGAGCATTTGTACCAACCTGTACTAGCTCTTGGGCCGTTTAACTATCAAAACAGGGCACTTCACATTCTGTGCGCAGTGGCTGCTCACGCTTCCTAGAAAAGCCCTGTAAAATTATCCCCATTAGAGCTGGAGGTATAAAGGTGAGGCCAATATATGGCATTTTGCACAACTGGGAACTGGGATAGAACAGGAAACAGATGTACCTCTTTATTGGGCCATAGCCATGGCTTCCTACAACCAACATATCAGCTCCCAGTTTGTCCACCATATCGCAGATCACATCCCTCGGATCCCCGTCCTTCACCTTCGTCTCCACCTTCACCTGTGTGTTATTTAAAAACCAGATTGAGTATTCAGATATGCGAGTGTAGCGGGAGCAACAGTTGATTCTTACATTTGGGTACTCAGCGCAAACCATCTCGGCCTTTGCAATGACGCTCTTGGCCAATTCGTTAGCATAATTCTCCATGCTCGTTATGATGTCCGTCGAGAAAATATAACCTACAAATCAATTACCAAAAACACTATTCGAAGAGAAATCATCACTATAACACTATTAATTTCGCCGAAACACGCAATGGAATGTTTCATGCTTAGCCAACAACAGAAATAGATACGATGCGAATCGAGATCGTAGGGTTTTGAAAATTGATAGATCAGACAGCTTTTGCTCGAATCTAGCTTCACAATCAAAGAATTCATGCTTATACAAGAACAGAAAGAATGCCTCCCTTACCAGTCCCATCCATCGCCGGGTAGTAAAGGCGCGGCGGTCGAGCATATACGAGCACCAGTACATCGCCTTCGTCGCCGCCGGAAGATGATTCTTGCGCCGACGCCGAAGGAAGGATAACGTTCTTGAGACACCAAGTGAGGGCGTGTAAGCTCTCTTCCCCTTCGTCCACCGCAATCACGATGCGCCGCCCCATCTCTCTCCCTGTATTAGGCAACGATCTTCAAATGTAGTTATATAAGGAAAAATCGCACCAAAGCTCTGCCGAGCGGCTTCCGGGACTTGGGAAGTATTTATGAACTGATCAATTGGCTGTTTTGGGGGATTCCTGGTGGCCGCCGTGAGGGAGAAAGCCGCGGAGTTGCGAAGTCCGGTTTTCGCAGGTAGATCTATCCTCAAGTATGTAATTACTTTTATAGCCTTTTGTCTATTATTACAGTTTTATCCGTTGTTTGCAATGGACGCGTTATTTAAAAAACCATTTAATGCCACCCTGGTACATTATCCAGCAATAAATATATATAATCTTCAGTAAGTTAATGTGACATTAATATGACATATTGGATTAATCACATCATTGAGAACAACACGTTCCCAGTAAGATCAAACGTCATTCTGACCTCCAAGCTGGCAAGATCAACATGCAATCTATGAGATAAAGATTAACATCCAACTTCTATCTCATTTGTTCTCTAATAGAAGATATGAATTTAATATGATTAATTTCTAATAAAAAGTTCTTGCATATATACACATGCCCTATCTAGCTCAAATAATCACAAAAATTAATATTAATTTTATCATAACAAACTCTATATTAGAAGATCTTTTAACAATTTATCAAATTACTTAAATAACATTGTACAATCTTTTCTTGACACAATAATAACATTTGAAAATCATTTTATTGATAGTAACAATATCATAAATGAGAGAATATATTTTTATTGACATTAGATCAATTATTTGATATTTTGATGCATATAAATTTTAATATATATAAATAATTATATATATATATATATATATAACATATTTGGTTTATTTTTATGACACTTAATATGAATTAGAGGTTCTCCATATTTAAAAAAGATTAAAAAAAAATTGCTACCATTGTTTAATTCTTTAACATCAAAACATTTTAGTCACAAAATATTTGATCATTAAAAAGAGAAAATGGCATTATTAATTAATTAATTCAATCAATAAAAATATCATAATGCACACAAATAGACTTTCTATGACAAAAAAAATGAATTTTCAATATAACTAATATATTCTACTCCATAGTAATTGGTCATTAAAATAAAAAAAGTTTTTGCAATAATCATTTTGTATCAATAATAAAATTTATTTTCACCATATATACCTTCATCAAAAATTTTAAAGATTAAAAAATTTGATTAGTAAAGATTTGAGATTAAAGGAAAGCTTGGAGACCACCTATAGCAAAGCTCTGATCGTGAATCATAGTAAAAGGGTTGATAAATGTATGTTCTACTTAGTATTTTCCTTCTATGAATGTTATTAAGATATATTTTGAGCTACTCTTTGTATTTGAGTTGAGATTTTAATGTTGTAATTTTTAACTTGTATCTCACATACAATTCATGGGGGTCTAACGTATCCAACATTTGGCCAAAATAGATCAAATGTTGTGGGCCATAAACAATATGTTCACGAAGGAGATAGGATCGACCCCATTTTAGAAAAAAGTGAATGACATATTAATTATTAACATATTATACATTCAGGTGAAGGAATTAGAGCAACTGTTAACATCCATTTTTCCAAGATCATAAATTATTTTATTTTCGAACATACTGCATAGTTAATTAATGGAATGACACCTTAAGGACTATATATGATGCATTCGATCCTTGGGGTATGAGCATTAAGCTTAATGTACTATTTGCTAAGATCATTATATCATATGTGAAGCCTATTAAGAGGTGCATATGGTTGAGAAACAATCCATTCGAATGTACCAACATATACTAAAAATGAGATGAATATATCGTACATTGAGACAAATGTATTATATATCGGTCTCAATGTACCATATGATAAGAGGAATAGATAGTACGTTAAGAAAGAAATAAACATTGTTTCGATAAAATTTTAGAAAGATTTTAGAGACTTCTTGTAATTATGTTTACAAGTATTTTTGATAAAGTAAACATGTAGTTTGGAAGACTAATAAAAGAAAAGAAATGTTAAAATAATGTTTGAGGATTTTAAAAACTCTATAATTGAGATATAAAAACTTTTTAATAAACTATAATGGGTATTATGAAGGAAATAAAAAGAATAAATAAAAGGAAAAACACTATAGAATAAATTATGCAAAATCAACAAGTAAGCAAATTGCATAATAATAATATAGCTAAATTAATTATTAATTATCTTAATATATTATTATAAAATGTAATATAATATGATATAAATATATCACATGATAGATTTATTTATATATGTTAAGATCAACATAATAACATATTATTATAAAAATATATATGTATCTGTGTTTGTGTTATGAATATCAAAATACAAAATAAGAAAAAGTAATAAATAAAATGAAAAACAAAAATAAGAATATGATGAGATTTTCTCTTTTATTCTATCTTATAATTACCTAATATAATGAGATCACTCTAGCTATCATTAGTATACAATTGAAGATCATGACATATAAAGACCCTAACATCGTGAGTACTTTATATTGGGCAATGTAAGTGATAATTCTATGATAAAGATTAATACCTAACTTAATTCTCGTAGATGTGACACTTCGATGTTAGGTAACGAAGATAAGAAACATATGTGTGTATATTATGTCAATACAAGCCAGTGTTGACACTGATAATTTTGATGGTTTGGCCAACTACTAATACGTATGATTAATACTACAGATATATTGTATGATATAAAATTCGAAAGAATAGAGATAATAATCACATAAAAAAATAAATTTCTTAATATAGAAATTAGAAAAACAAAAAAATTAAAAAAAGGGAATAAAAAAATTTTAAAAAATGATCAAGATGATATAATTATTTTATAATATTAATAATATGAGATAATTATACACACATATGCATTAATTTAACATTTTTATATCATTTATAGATGTCATACTCTTTTATTTATTGTTTCATCTATATTTACCTATTACATATTATAGTTTTATATTGAATTACTTATACCAAATAGTTTGTATGTTGAATATTGTACCCATTATGTATTTATATTATAAATTAAGATATAGATATTTACTAAGTTGAAAGTTTTTAAAAGATATAATAAAATTTTATGTGAGAGGATTTTTTTTTAAACTTTATGAGATATTTAGTATGTGAAAACCTTTAAATTGTATCTTTATAACAAACATTGTATATGAATATCATTTTAACTTTTATTTTTATAATAATAGCTTTGAGATTTGTAGATAACTTTTTATATAGTTATTTTATATGTGATAACACAAGGATTTTTAATTTTTTTTATTATTTCAATCCAATTTTTGAATCATGTCCTCAAAATATTGATATATACTCTATTTTTACACATTGCTTTGGTATTTTGGAGTATTTTTATTGAATTTAATTAATATTAAATTGAGTAGACATGACACATATGTTCTCTAATGTTGTCTCTCTTTTTATAAATCAATTTCTCAACTTTAGCACAATTTTATTTGGTTTTGGAATTATTAGTCAAATTGTTGCTAATATAATAAACACGAAGACATTATTTTTTGATCCAATACCTCTTTCGAAAGGAAACATAATTTTAGAGTTTGACTCAAAAGTTTTAATAAATACCTCTTTTTCACTAAGGTTGTCCATTTCATATTACTCTACTTGAGTTATGTTAAGGGGTTTTTTAGGAAGTATACCAAGATATATGCATGGCTAAAAGAATGCATGTAAGAGATGAGAGAGAGAACAAAGTATAAAAATTGAGAAAGAATAACCAATGACTTAGCATTTATCTATCAAAACAAATAAGTTAACAAATGTTAAGAAGTACAAAAGTCATAAAAATCTCATGAAGGCCAAAAAAATCCCTCCCTAACTTCCCAAAGGGATCCTCTTTAACAAGGTTTGATAAAAAACTAATTACAATTTATTATAAATAATTAAAATGTTTGAAGCTTCTAAAATCTTTTAAAATTTTCCAAAAGATTGATCATGAAAGAGACAAAAAATTACTTAAAAGGTGTCACATCTACCCAAGTAGGAATTAACATCATAATCACTTCAAACCATAGGTGGCTTAATATATTAACAAAGTTATTATTATACTTAGGCAAAGTTTTTCAAAATTATATTTTTAAACAAGTAAAAGACATAAAGCAATAACAGATCAATAAAAAACCTCATCATATAATATTATCTATGTTACACCCCATTTTTCCTAGGCTGATTTTTGGCATACAATTTTTTTTTTTTTTTTTTTTATATAGACAGCTCAGATCGTCCCATACCAACCTGAGTAGCCTACGAAAACATAGGATATAACACATCATTACACACCTACTTCCCTTAACAATGTGGATCCCATCTCCCGGGTACACCGTCAAATCAGGTTCATGACTCCTGAATTAACAGATGGACTCGCGCAATGTTACTCCTACTATACCCAATACTCCTAACCCCTACGGGTAGGAGAACCGGTCTATTAGAAGTCTGAACCCCCATGATTAAGTTCCATAGTCATGTAATGACCTCACCATCAAACAAAAAGATATATAACATCCTCAGATAAAATATGGCACTCCACACACCATACTCCAAGACAATAAGGTAGGGTAGTAAATGGAAACTACATTACAAGAATAAGACCAAGTCCAACAAGTGCAATATTATCCAACCAGAAACATAAGTCAGAATTTCCCTCACATATTACATGACATATGAGAATAATAACCTCATTAAATACATCCAACAGCAACAATCAACTAACCAGAATATCTCAGACAATCACAATCAGATATCCTCCACAAGCCTGCTGACCACGATCCCACCTAATCAGGTAGCGTCAAGTCTGCCGAGCCACTGAAATATACAATACAGGAATGAGCTACGCCCAGTAGGAAAGACAGCTAGTAAAACTCACATGCAAGAGAAGGATAATAGCAAAAATATAGGAATACAGCATAACAATGTATGGTGGATAGGCACTCTCAGTCCCAGACTCCGACCAACCACAGTCACCCCTAGTCACACCAGAGTAGCTCTCCTCTGGGCTTCCAGGTAGCATGCCAGTGGGAACGCCCATCTCGAAACACGCATGGCGCCTAAGCACCCGACACCGCAGCGTCTCTCGTCAATCAATCTCCTGGAGACTATAGACAAATCCAGTCACAAAATCTCTAGCCATCGTGAGACACCCCTGCCACCCTAAGGCGCGCAGGCCTACACACTTGGCTAGCCACTGCGAGACACCCCTGCCACCCTCAGGCGCGCAGGCCTACACACATGGACCAGGAGAGATCGACTCAGCCACCGTCCCAAAGAGTCCTCTATCAACAACTTCCATAGAAGCTCACGCCCCTACAGTCATTGCCAATCTCTAACTCCAAGATCCGGCAACATGTATCCAGGTACAACAAGGCGCATACCAGTCACATGTATACTGTGGAAGCTAAGTCTGAACCGCACAGTTACCTACCACAACTACCCTAAAACATCATATAGGGTCTATAGTAGTCCGGTCCAGTATGCCAATCCATAAAATATGCCAACACTGAGTAAACTGACTCAATCCATGCCGTTGCCATCAAGCAACACAACTGTCAATTACTGACTGTTCTGGTAACATCCGTGTACCATACTTCTGTCTGACTGTTTCCAGCTGTACTGTCATCACTGATAACATTTTTCCCCACTTCAGGAAATTTTTAAATCCCAATTTCAATTTCCGCCCTTTATCCATTTTCCGAAATTCGAAATAAATTTCCGAATTTAAATTCCACATATATCCTTTTTCCAAAAATTCGGATTAATTTTCGAATTAAATTTTTCGCTTATCCTTTTTATTTCCGAAAATTCGGATTAATAATAAATTTCCGAATTTTCCTTCCGCTTCTCTCTCCTCCGCGCCGCGCCGTTCGTCCGCGCCGACTCCCGCTGAACCGGTTTTCGCTGCCGGTTCGGCTTTCGCGCCGTTCGTCCGCGCCGAATCCCGCGGAACCGGTTTTCGCTGCCGGTTCGGCTTTCGCGCCGTTCGTCCGCGCCGAATCCCGCTGAACCGGTTTTCGCTGCCGGTTCGGAACTCTCGCGCTGAACCGCGACACCGCCGAACCAATTTCTTAATAATCCGTTAATCGGATTAATTTTAATTACTAATAAAATGGCGTAAATATCATTAATTACTTAATTAGATTTGATATTATCTAAACCCTTCTCCTTTCTCGGTCCGAAGCCCGCGAAACCCTAGCCGCCGCCATCGCCGACCATTACGATCCTTCCGTCGATTTCCGGCGACTGCGAACAAGGAGAACAATTTCCCAACATGCTCCTAAGCATCAATAATTTTTTTTTTTTTTTTTTTTTTTTTTTTTTTTTTTTTTTCGGCGAAATGGGAATTTTTCCAGGAAATTCCGAAATTTGCAAAAGACACAAATTAGCATTCAATTAAATCCGATTTTCATCCACATGCTTGTTTTCATTAAGCAAAGTATTTCATGCTTTTAATTTTCTACTAAATCACTAATTTAAACTGAATTTCCTACCTCAACGACACCGGCGACGGTGAACTTCGTCCGCAGCTCGCCGCAGCTCCTCGCCGAACGAATCCGGTACGAATTGACTCTCCTCGTTCCCGTGAATCTCCAGGCACAAAAAGCCCCTTGCCAGGCCGCCGGAATCACGCGCCGTACGCCGGAAAAACTCTCTCTATCGGTCGGCCGAACGAACCCTAATCGTTTCGCGAGGGTTTTATATTTCTAGCCGACACGGTGAAACCCATTACGCGCCGTTGACACGCTTTCGACACGGTAAGCACCCGATACGCGCTGTCGACACGCTATCGACACGGTAAGCACCCGATCAGCCGGTTCAATCCCAACCGTCGATCACGACCGTCCGATCAGCTTATCAGAACGCACGCGCAAACTCACTCGGCGAACCGTCTCCGCCTCCGCTGAACCGTTCCGGTCCGGTTCACGCGCGGTAAACCAATTTCCGGTTTAATTTAAATGGATTTTCGAATTTCTAAAAATCCAATAAATCTAATTAAACAGGGAAAATTACTTAAAATTCACCTCGGTGCTCCGAAAAATCCCTAGAAATTTCAGAAATTCCAATAGCCTCTGATTGAGCTCCTGGCTCATCCTACTGTCGATCTGAAATCATCCAAGCCAAAAATTAATTCATTAAAGATTAACATAAAACTTTTTACTGGGTATAACAATCTACATAAAATATATGAGATTTTTTATGAAAAATCCCTAATAGAGAAAATATAAACTATTATCTTACTCCTCTACTCAACTAGCTATTAGTCCTCCAGTTATACAAGTTATCCAATAAAAATGGTAAACAATAGGTTTAGCTTGATACTAAATCAAGGTAAATAAAAATGAAAACTAATACTAAAACAAACATTATTTTTTTACAGTGGGATAATAAAACCTATAAAATAACACATTGATCACAAAGCATGCCAAAATCATCACATGCAGTTTTGATACAAGCATGTGAGAGGTGAAAGCAATGCCACTTTAGGGATTATAGTTGAGAAAGAGTTCAACAAAAAAAGAGAGATTTCAATGTTTTCCCAAAATCTATATAGAAAATAGCTCACCAAATTTGGTGATTATTTGGCTATCCAAATAAGAACATTTATAAAAATACTAAATTTCAAACTTGTAATTCTGTAAGACAAAATTAGCCTTAAAAAATCACACAATTTAGAGATAAATTTGTGGGTCAAAACTTCTAAAACATGGACTTAGTTTGTCCTAACTAACCCTAGGCAAATGACCACACTATAGGAAATTGAGAGATTAATCAAACTAATTATGGAGAATTCAAGCTGCTAACATTTTCCTTGAATTCTAATAAAGTTTGTGAAATTGTCAAAATATAGTAAGTCTTTTCTAAATTCAATTGAATAAGTTAATGGATCAGGGAGAACATGCAAGAGAATGTGAAATGGATGAGTAAGAAGTCAAGGTTAACTATAATTTAATACACCAAGAGCACAATAGCAAAACACTTCTGGATATGAATGCAAATCAACAATCATGATCAATAGTAAGCAATCATAAGTGGTTCAAATGAACTGTAATGAGGCAGTTTTGGACCACCCTAGGCAATCCGAGCTATGGTAGAAAGTCATTTGAAATGTTTTTTTGGGTCTCTAACTTTCTTGAATTGTTAGGTCTATTCCTTCAAAATTTCAAAATTTGAAGTGTATGCCTAAAACCCTAGATAAATATAAGCACAGCCACTCCTATGAAATATCACCCAATTGGTACCCTAATAATCAAATAAATGTGAAACTACGACAAAAGCCATAAAAGTATCATTATCTAGAATGACCAGGAATAAGCTCCAATGATTAGAATTGGCTCTAAAATTCTACAACAATCTCCACAAAAGTTTTAAACAATAATATCACGAAATTGTCTATGTACTTCGAAAAAAGTTGTTGAGTGAAATATCACAGTATTTGCTTTAAGGCTTCTTAAAGCGCCACATTATCAGATAATCTAATAGATCAAAGAATGGTCCAATCAAAGTAAATTATCTTCAATTTAATGAATCCATTGGGGCTCAATTAGTACAACAATCATAAGAAAGTGGATGCCTAATATGTGTCTTGTGTATTGTTTCGAGAAGGGAGGTAGATAGGGGATAAAATCCTAAGTCAATAATGACTGAACAATAAGTAAGCATTATGCACAATTATTCTGTTCATGCATATATATATTGTAATATTGTTATGTCAATGTCGAGTTAAACATACATAATATGATGCAATGTTATATTGATTCACATATAATACCTAAAATATAATGATAACCATGCATTGAGTGATAAATGCTAAATTGATTGCATGAGTATGTGAAATCATGTGAGTTATGTATTACTTGTATGAATAAACATGTATATTATAATTGAGTCTATTATATAATGATATTTTAAATGTAAGTATTATGAAATATAGATATTACAAAGATACATCATATAAATTAAATGTGTTATAATGACTAGTGGGCTATATTATCAAAAAAGATAGAAATGATATTTATGAAAAAAAATGGCTAGCAATCATGTGAAAAGAGTTGAAAAGCTCATATTAAAAGAAAATAACAAGGTTTGCAAAGACAATTTAAGTGAAATTATTACATGTCCATCTAATGAGACAAAAGATAAAGTTGGTTTCTAAACAATTAAAGATTTACCAAAATTGAGATAACCTATCTAAGAAAAAATAAGGAGACAATAAGATGGTAAACATAATATAAGCAAACACTTGATTAAAAGAAAGATTGCTCACAAGTAAAGCTAAATAAGAAAGAATATAACGCAATATACATGCAAAAGTTTATTTATGTTTATGAGCATGCAATATGTTGTAGGTTATGATATGAAATTGTGACCTTACATGTGTGTAAGCACCATAAACCTTAAGTAGCTCAAATTTAACTTTTGATGATAACCACACAATTAAATGAGAGGTATTTATGTGACTATCTAGTGTACACAAATTTTTAAATAACTACCTAATCAATGGAGCTTTAAAGTAACTTCAAGGGTGCATGCGACAAGTAAAAGTTGTAGCGGAACTTTAAAGCAACTTCAAGGATGCACATAATAAACACAAATTGCAATGGTAAAGCTCGAGTAACTTACATAATATATACTCAATAAAAGAACTCATGGATACATGGTGATGTCAAGAAGACTTAAGAAGATTTAAAAAGACATATAAATGAGATTGTTGCGTGTCCACCAAATAAAAGTTGGTTTCCAAATACTTAAGGATTTGCCAAATAGTTTTGAGTAATACTTGGGGGATGATGTCACACAAATTGTCTCAAGCTAAAAGCATGACAAATACTTTAACTTCTAAGGGAACCATAATATAGAGAGTCATTGTTATTAACTCCAGATGCACGAAAACCAAGTAAATACAACGTAAATACATCACACAAACATCACAAATAGTCCAAAAAACAAAGAAAATATACAATAGCTCTATAGTAGCATGATACCATCTATCTAATACAAAAATCAATGATTGTAATTGCACCATCTACTTTGCATCAACTACATTTTTACTCTTTTATTTATCGTACCACATATTAGTCAAAGAGCATAGTTTTCTTTCCTACCCATATCCACCCTCCAAATGACTTAAGTGACATAATATCAACCACAATAGTCCCAACAAGTGAGACAATCTCCAATCCATTATTTATACTATGTTACACAAGATGAGCAAAGAGAGATTTTCAATACTAATAACCTAATATGCATCATAGTAACCATGTCTACATAGCTAATCATGAAATGCTATCAACATAAATAAGTAGAACAATAATATATTACAATAACAATAAAAATGTTTTCATCATAATGTAATGTTATCCACAACAATATTATCATACATTCATTAAATATTAAAATTCATCATCAGTTAATCATATCATCATCATTTAATAGAACATGTCACCATCAAGAATACCTAAGAAAAAAAAATTGGTGTTTTACAACTTTAAAAGATCCATTGTTTATCTTAAAAGGAAAGTAAAATTGATTTTAAAAATTAATTTCTTTGAAGTGTTAAATTAAACCTCTTAAATCCTATTTTTCAAACAAAAAGAATATTAAATTTGGTTTTTAAAAAATAAGATATGAAATTATTTTTTGTTATGATAAATAATTTTTTTTAAAAAGTTTAAAATAAAAAGAAAATAATTTCAACACAATAAAAGGTTAGTAAATAAAATAAGTAAAACTTTTATAACCTTCAAGGCTAGCAATAGTTTTGTGGATCATTGACCTATAAAAGAAAAATTAGAATCAAACACTTTAAGGGTAGATTAGTTAACCTCTTCTTAAAAACGATCTAATAATTATAAAAGCATAAAAATTAAAATAAAATTAAAAATACAATAAAACCGAAAAAAAGGGGAAAATTTACATTGCCATTGAAAAATTTAAGATGAAAAATAAATAAATAAGATGCATCTTAATGAGGTAATCTAACCATGGGAGATAAAGACAAATAAAATAAAATTATAAATATGAAAATGCAAACAAATAAAAGTGGTTAGAAGTTTGTTTGAAAGTTATAAATTCGAATGTTAGAAAGAGTGAATAAGTGTAAGAGAAACAAAAAACCGTGCATAGAAGTCAAGAGCAAGTGAGAGTATAAACAATTTGATGTAATAAAAGGAAAGGGAAAAACAAAAAAACATAAGAATTTATCCTAGTTCAAGCACCTTAACCAAACATATTCTAATATGCCTAGCTTCTTCAAAGGCACTTCATTCCCGCTAGTTAATTAATGATCAAGCCAAAGACAAAACTATGTGAACGGAAAGCAATAGCCTTTTTGTTAACCTATGATCAACACATCTCTTCCATGAGCTCAAGACTAACACAACATTCCCCGATACTAAACTCATGCACAACTTTACAATAGCCTTTAGGATAAGGCTTAATTGCTAACAAATTTTTACAAACAAGAGCTCAAAAGAAATGCAATACACTTCTTAAAATTTCACCCAAAAAAATCTTTAATATGCACTAACTAAACCTCTTGAAACTTTAAGTTGAAAAACTTTGCCTCAAATAAAGATTTTTTAGTCATTAAAATATTAAATATTATAACCAAAACTTGAATCAAGAAAGAAAGAAAACTTTAAGAGATCCTATTTGAGAAAAAGAAAGAAAATAAAAAAAAAACAAAAGATATAACTGAAAAATGTCTTGTACAAACATTGCTTTCAAACTCCAAGGCATGACTCTTAAGTAAAGCTCCTACTCCATTACTTGAGAACTTCGTGAACACAGGAAAGGCAAAAATAAACTTAAAGAGAGCAAGACAAAGAGAAAAATTTAAATTGACTAAGAAGTTTAAAAAATAGATTTTTATTAAGAGCATGGGTTAAAACACTATTGTAAGTTGATTTCACCACCAAGTGTTACAAATGAGGAAAGAAATGAAACAAGTCTAAAACTAGTTGGCTTGAGGTGGTAATAGCAAAACCACCTCAATATCCTTAGGTGCATTTTCTTTCTTACATTTGCTTTTCTGCATTAATCTTTTGTTGTGTTTTATTTGCTTCACTCCATTATAATTTAAGTTAAATTTATGCTTAAACTTCTTTTTGAAAAAAAAACTTTTTACACAATTCACACTCCTCTTTGAGTGTGTCATAAGCCAACACATGCTTAAACTTCTTACACAATTGTCAAGAGTTTTTTCTTTTTTTGTAAAATATCATTTTTGTTTTGGAAAATATGCTTGATGTTTATCAACAAAGCTTAAAGATGAAGCATCACATAGTTGAGCTCAAAATGGCTTGGACTCATGGGTCTTGACTCGAGTCGAAAGTCTAGGTCTTAAGGGTTTGGACTTAAACAATTGCATCTTGAAGGATTGTCCACGAGCAACTGCCTCTTCAGAATCCATCCTTGAGCGACTAGGTCTTGAGGGAACAGCCTCAACTATCCAAGTCCTAAGTGTTTGGCCTCAAATAGTTTGTCACCAATACTAGTTGAACGACTACTTTCCAAATTGATGATTAAGATTTTTCTTGTGAATTTGTACATCTTTAGGTGGGATTCAAATACAAAAGACAAGAATTTTAGTATATTTTTAAGAAGTAAAGTTTGCCATGTAATAAAAATAAATGATAATAATAAGATGATATCATAAATTAAGATAAAACAGTACATCATATATGAGAAAATCAATTAAGATGATGTTCTAAATTTGTTTGATCATTGTACTCAAATAAATAGTCATAAGATTATAATGTATTATATAATTAGAGAAAGATGTGTTGGACCTATAATACAAAGGTATGAGCAAGGTGTTGCTTGTTATGAAATAAAGAAAATGAATATCATGATGAAATATTTAATATTCAAGCAATCAATGATTTATCAAATAATAATAAAATAAAACCTAACTTTAAGTAATAAAATTGTACCTCTTAGTTTTGAGTGTACTTGTATGAGTGCCAAGCTATGATGTCGACTAAAGATGTACAGACAGCACTAGGGGTCAACAGTGACGATGAGCCAACAAATAACGGTGCTGAGAGGTGTTGTTTACCCTCAATGGTAACCATGAAATGGGGATGGTGGCAAAATGAATGAGTGGATTTAGGAGGAGCAAACTCAGTGAAAATCCTATGGTGGTGTCGGCAATTGGAGGACCACCAATGATGTGATTGGCAATGGAAGAAGCACATCGACTAGGGAAGTTCGCTGCCTCAAAAGTTTTCAAACTTAGAGGTGATCGGAGGGTAGCGGCATCGGCGGGGGTAACAGAATCGGTCATGCAGTGGCATCAGCGGCGAGGTGGTGTGTGAGGCCATCGCCTAACGAAATGGATGTGCAAGTAACTATGGAACATCGGTTCAGTGAAACGGAGATGCGTTCTTCCTGAAGTTAAGGGGCAGACAAGCGAGGTCGACGTCTGGTTGACGATCGGGTGTCCGGTGGCTGTTGTTAGCTGGAACGGGATTGACGGCTTCAGGGGAGAACAGGTAATTCGGAGGCTGGCACTGTGTTGTTAGCCACAAGAGTCGCCGTCTCGGCGGTGATGGCCAGAGTGATCACGGTGTGGGAAAATATTTTTTAAATTGTTTTTTATAATTTTAAGCACTTTTTAACTTCTTTTCCCAGAATTTTCTCACCCTTCTTATTCACATTTTTTTGCATTTTATCTTCAAAAAATTTGAAAATTTATTCCATAAAAAAAATTTATTGAGAACAACTTTATGAAATCACTAAATAAGAATGATGGTGATTATTTTACAATAAAACACACAAATAAAATTATGAAAATTATTGATAATTATGAAAAACAAAAGTAAGACTTCATTTTGTTAAAAAAAACAAAGAAAAAATCTTTTTTTATGCTTTGGTGATACAACACAAACTCAAAAAAATCTTGAAATTGAATATTAAAATATTATATTCTTTAAAAATGCATAAAAATCAATTGAAAGAAACAGACATAAAACAAGTAAAATTTAATGAAAGATGAGATATTATGTGAAATAAACTTAAAATATGGAGAATGCAATGAAATAAAAATGTTAAATTAGAGAAAATATATAAATGTTTCATATACTACCTATGTGGATAGTGTTTGCAAAACAAATGTTTTGCGACACTTCTACAAAGTTCTTAAAATCTTCAAAGTACTAAAGTTTGTGTTCATGATTCGAAGATCTTTAACATTTATATCATTAAATGCATTTATAAATTCTAGAACGTTATTCATAACTAAAATTACACATTTAACCAAAATAAATAAAAAAACACACACAAGGTAATTCTAAAATAACTCAAAATAAAATAAGATTTAACTCTGATTTCTAAAATGAATTAAAAAAAATAGTTATATACATCTTCAGTCAAATCTAAAATGTAAACTCTATAATAATATGATATAAAAATAATTGATGACATTCCATTACTTTCATGGAACTAAATTTAGAAATAAAATAAAAATAAAACAAGTGAAAATATGAAAATTGAAAAATAAGAATAAAAGTGGATGATCATATCATTTAAAACATAAAAAAATATTTAGATAACCAATTAAAGTTATAATTAATAAATGCATTAAATAATTATTTTGTACAAAATTCTTTATATGTCAAAATTTATAATTGAAAACAAAAATATAAGAGAAGTTATATAATCTTTTAAAATAAATTTTAAATAAGATAAGTTTTATTGTCTTTTAAAAATATATAAGATACCCCAAAAATATTACATTTGGTATTGATGTCCTTCTATGAGAGACACGATGTTGACAAGAAAGATGTTAAAAAGAGGTAGCAATGTCTTTTCTTCTCTAATTGAGGGCTCTCTCTACCATCACCTCAAACTCAAAAGTTGAGCATAATAAACAAAGTTATATTGGGTCCACAAGTTTTAGTTGTCAAACTAATATACACTCATAATGTCAAAGTCAAATTTACTAATAAGTTCAACACATCTAAGAACTTAATTACTAATACCAATAATTTAAATTAATTAAACTCTATCAAACTCACAAATGAAACATAATAGATCAACCTAACAAAATTTTTATAGCTCACAAGCCTAAGAGCAAACCTATTACCCCTTTCAACTATCCTCACAATTCCATTAAGTCTTGTTAAATCCTAGTATATGATTAGATTCTTAAAAGAAGGAATTCATAATTCCTAATAAGTTGCTTAGCACTTAAACCTACACACTTTGACCAAAAGAAGGCTCAATTGATGGCCCTAGTATAATAAAATTTTAATTGAAAATATCCTTATTCATTGAATAGTCACCCCACTATATGTTGTTTTATATGTTAGATAATCATCTATTTGTATTATTCTATACAAAAAAATTTATTTTTGATGATAGGATACTAATGATTATAGCTCTGTTCAATAAACTACTAAAAAATTATTTTATCGATGTATTTGAAAAGGTAAAAAAATTTGAAATCCTTATTAAATATGCCCTTATTTCACCATTTAAAAAAATGAAAAAAAAATCTTATGTTGATGTTACATGGGACCATCACTATTGATGTTAAAATGCCTTAAAGAGTGACTTATGTTTTTATCCTTTAGTTAGAGGATTTTTGTAATTTAAAATAATAATTAACAATGGATGCTTAAATATATGACGAAGCACATAATTAAAAAAAAATTCAATGGTGAAAGCATAAAATATTTTCTTTGATTTAAATTTTTTTTATTTGTTACACCACATCTTTACCACAATAAATCACGACCTAACAATGCATTCAAGTCATATATTTGTTTCTCTCAATGCAAATAATTATTTTCTTAAAAGAATCGTTTTTCAATAATTTAAATTTTTATTTATTACCTATTTTATCATAAAACTCTTTAAGATCTACCTCTAGTCAAAACGTATTATTATCGTAGAATATTTATATTGTCCTATTTACCAACTCTTATAATTTTTTTATCTTATATAATTTTTATTATGAGTTTTTTAATTTCTTAAATTTTATTATCAATCTCTCATTTGTAAAGAGATTTTTCCTCATGTATCCCCTTATTCATCATATATCATGTTAGACTTATACCAATAATAAGATCATTTGATTCTAACAATCATAATTATTCTCAATTCATCAAAAAACAAACATTTATCATATCTGATAGACTCTACACATTTAAGAAGAGTTACTAATATTATGTCATAGTTTTTTTAAAAAAAAAAAAGAAGAGTTACATTTAATTGATCCTAAACATATACAAAGTAGATAAAAAATAACTAAAAATATCAAATTTAACATTTTTAATCTAAAAGATCTAGACATCATAAAGTACAATAAATCTTTTAAAAATATTTTATTTTACATTTACGTTTTGGATTTTTTCTGATAATATGACCAATTTTTTTAATATTAATTATTATTATTATTATTATATTATTATTATTAACACTGATTTGCAAAGCAAGAGGGAGCTTCTCAAATATTTTCATCATGAAATGACCTGTTATTAAGGAAATGTTTTGCCGTTATTGCCGGCTTTGTTTTAACAAGAAAAGGATAATTTTACAGAGAATAACAGTTTTCATTCCATTTGGAGCCCAAATATGAAACATCACAAAAATGTACGGAAGAAGTAACATTTGTCATGCAATAAAAGAGTCCAAGATATTGAAGTGAAACTTTGTTAATAATAATAAGTCAATTTATAATATATACATATAAGTTTGATGAGATGTATTTGTCCTAGAATTAAAAAAATAAAATAAAGTTTTAAAATAAAACCATTTTTTGCAAAACGAATTACAAAACTAACTAAAATGCCTATTCTTTTTAGAAGAGGATACGTTGAAATCACAAATTGGAAATCTTCTCTTCTATATATATATATGTATACATTATCTTGAGGAGACTAATAATTTAAACAAAAAATCATGCAAAAGAAAATTTTGAAATATGAAAAATGTTTTTATAAATAACATTTCTAGAAAGATTTTTTAAAAATTGATTTATGTGAATAAAAAAATATTTTCTTTTCTTATTGTGTTTAATGAAAAAAAGACCTTTCAATAGAGTTTTTTTTTAACAAAAAGAACTTTTGAAACAATATGTCAAACAAAAGAAATAGTTTATCAAATTGATATTTTTTTATATTGTATTATAATGGCACAAAGGGATCTATTGCTTGACTTGGTATGAAGCTAGTAATTATAGTTTTTTTGATAAAAAAATATATTTTGAAATAAACTCAAGTATGTCATCAAATCTCATTTAAAAACTACGTTTCAAATAGAAAAAAAATTATATATTTTTGAAAATAATATTAAAAATTAAATATTTTTATACCTTTTATGCTTAATTAACACTTAATATGTTTTTAAAATCTTCTTAAAAGCTTATTTATAAAAAATTATTTTTAGTTGTAAACATAGCTACTAAAACAACTATCAGCACAACCTTCTTCTACTTCTCGAACATTGAAGTTGTCAAATATTATACTATACAATATTATAGTCATTGACATGTGTTTATAAGTTTTTTACATTAACAATTAATGAGTTGCTCTTATTAAAACAGTGTTTTAGGTCGTCATGAATTTACTGAAAGTTATTATTATTTTTTTTGTCTTGATCTTAAGTAAAAATGTTTTCTATTATTATAAATTTATAAAAATTCTTAATGAGTAAGCTATAAAAGCATATAATTAGTGTATGATTCTAAGTTGAATATATGTTTTTTTTATTGATATTTATAATAATGTTATCATTATTACAATTGTTTTTTAATAATATACTTATATTATAATGATAATATTTATCATATACATTAAATATGTATTTACACTATTTTATTAATATATATATATATATATATATTCATGCACAAAAACCTTATGAGACTCAGATCAATGATGAAAAAATTTGGTATACATCTTGTTCTTTTGTTCATAAAAAAATGTATAACTTTAGGATCATTACAATATTGCAATGTAAGAATAAATTGGGAATTTCAATATGTTTAAAAGAAGTGCTAAAGTAAAGACAAGTTAGAATCAAGCAAAAGCTCGACGTGAAGTTCAAGTGATTACTTAAAGGAGAAGTTCAAGAACATTAGTAATTGAGAAGACATTCTAAGCTTGCACGAGGACTCAAAGTCGAAGTCAAAAAAAGACTTGTGAATCCTGTAAAAAAGGAGAACACCTCACAAAAGCAAAGATTCAAGATCAATTTTAAGAAAAAAATTTATGAATAGATATTTGTTAGAATTGGACTTGCATGACTCAAATTACACATATAATATTTTAAAAATTAGTAAATATATATATATATATATATATATATATATATATATATATATATATATATATATATATATATATATATCGTTTACAATTATTTACACTTTGCTCAAAAGTTTTATTAAAATAATATTTTCAAAATTTTCTCTCGCATTAGAGGTGCACATCCATATGAGACATTTGGTCATTTGTTGGGTGCGTGTATCTCCAAACTAAAATTCGCCTCGTGCACATAGACATGAGTCTTTTATATGAGTGAAACAAAAAAATTATAGATTATACACTGCTACATAGTTTATAGTGTGAAAGGTAAGTGTGAACATAAATAGAGATTTGCAAATTGTATGCTAAGGCATTGTGCATGATTCATATGACAAAGGTACACATTCTATATAATTTGCATACAATACACGATTTTTTGAATATATATAGCTCCTAATAAAACTAAAGAGTGAACTCACATGGGTGAAAGTGCAATGAAATGCCCTAGTGAAATTGTGGCTTATGTGCAACTTTTCTAGGAGTATATGGATAAATAAGTCAAACATTGGCTAAAAGAGGGTAGATAATTAGCTTTCTAAATAAAGTTATATGGTTTAAAATAGTGATATAATTTTTGGTGATAATCCAAGCTTAAGTTCCATGAGAAATTAATAATTAAACATGTTAGAGTTTGTGTTACCTTAAAGAGAAAGATCACAAAACCACACAATTTATTACTAATAATTATTTGAGTTTTATAAACAAGTAATTTAAACTTTAAGAGTAGCTGTTTTTTTCTAAGGACTCTTGATCAAAGTTATCTTATTAATTAGAAAAAGGATATTACATTTGAAGTAAATAAAGATTGGAGATCTTTGCTTATTGGTAGCTCAATAGCCAAATCATGGAGTCAAGAACCAAGGTTTTTATAATGTGCATAATCCATATGAAGGCTATGCTTTTCCAAGGTTTTTGTCATTCTTTGCCTATTAATTGTATTTATCATAAGCCACAGTAAATTATAATTGAAGAAAAATTTAACTTATTTTGATATACAAAGAGAATAAATTATAATTGGGATGGCATTCAACTATCAAAATTCCCATTTAAAAAAAGTAAAGTCTAAGCTTTAAAAAAATCAATAGATGTTAGAGTTGAAGTTAAGAAAAAGACCTATTAGTTTAGAAAAAGTTAATATAAGATTATCTGTTAGCATTAAAAAAACACATGTAATATTTTGTTCATCAATTATTATAATGAGAGATAAATAAAAGTGCTAGACTTATATCTAAGTTAGATTGAGTGTTGATATAATTTCATATAGATAAGAATTTAATCACATAAAAATCTTAGTAAAATTTCTATTCTTTCGTTTTTTTTCTTATTTTTACTTTCCTGAAATATTAGTATGATGCAACAATTTTGGAATTAGTTTGAGATGTTAAAAACTTAATTTTTGAAAAAAAAAATCACACTTAATTTAATCTCCTCTTTTGATTTGCTTGTAAGTAAAAAACAATGGAGATTATAATTATATAATAAGTTTTATTATAATATATTAAAATTATACAATATAGTTATATCACATGTATATCTAAAATTTAATTGAATTATGCAAAATAAATGTATTAATCCATTTAAATACATACAAATTTAGAATAACTATATTATAAATAAGCAAATTTACATAAATTGATCCCCTCTAAATATATGATAAATTCATTATAAATTTTAATTTGAAATTTAATAATAATAATAATAATAATTATTATTATTATAATTGTAGGCTAAAACATTTGCATAGAACTCTAAAAGTTATTAGTGAACATAAAAGATAATGAACATTAAAAAAATATTTACTATTTTAAAAACAAATTGCTCTTTACATGAGACCACTCATCACCATCCACATAGGCTTCGGTGGTCCACCACGACCCAGTCACAGTTAAGGTGCGGCAGTCAAAGTTTAAACCCGGTCGAACTGCCTTGCAACTGCATTACAAACGACCAAGAAGAACACTGCTCCACACCTCCACTCGCCCTTGATCGGGTCTTGAAGGAGAACTGCCATTTTTATTGATGCCCTCCTCTGCCTTATTTAAACACCCAGAAGCAGAAGAAACACCGGGAACTTAAGGGAAGGACAGAGATATGGGTCTTGTAGATGGTGATGAACTTGGGGTATTGCTTCCCGATGGTTCAAAGTCTCCTCCTTCTTCTTCCTCGACATGCTTTTGCAGAATATGCCATGAGGAAGAGGAATACGGATCCTCAAGCATGGAATCCCCCTGTGCTTGCTCTGGAAGTCTTAAGGTTTTCTATCAATGGAGAAGGCCCTGTTCTTTTATTCAAAAGAGGAACATTTTGGTTGATTGAATTGTGTCTTCTCTGTTGCAGTTTGCTCACAGGGGATGCATACAGGAATGGATTGACAAAAAAGGGAGTACCATTTGTGAGATCTGTCTCCAGGTGAGCACCCAATTGTTAATAATGCTTTTTGGATCAGCATCGCCGAGTTTCCACTGTCTTACCTTATGAATGTTACAGAAATTCGAACCTGGCTACACAACTCCTCCTCCTCCGCCACCAAAGCCCCACTTGATCGACGTTGTTTTGACCATAAGGTTATCTCTTTTCTCATAATGTACAAAACGATGAGATGGAAACCAAACAACACCGACTAAAATGCACAAGTTTTACCGTTTCAGGGGAAGCTTGGAAGTGGCGCGGCTCATCGACGAGCCCCAAAGCCCTGCAATGGTGATGATCGCCGACAGTCTATCAGAAAGACGACACGCATCTAAATCGCACCAAACATTCTTCCAATTACTGTCTCTATTGGTTAGCATCAAATACGGTTAGCCTTTTCTTTTCCCAAACATCTAATTCGCACAGCTTTGATGTTTCCTGTTTCTCTCTGTAGCTATCCATCACATATTTAACGAGACATTTGCTCTCAATTCCATCTGTCAATAACGACCAGTTTGGGTCAACGCTTGTCATTGTGAGTATGAAAGCTCTATGCTTTGGATTCTCTTCGTTAATCTGACCTGAAACCAAAACCATCGCTTTAGGAATTCCTTCTCCGGTGGGTAGGCATCATGCTGCCGATCTGCCTCATACTACAATTGGTCATCACCGTTCGGAATTCGAGGAGAACTCAGCAGTTTCATGTAGATTTCGTTGAACTGTAGTCCATTAACACCACTTGGTGCAGTCTTTTTATCGTTAAAAATCAATTAATGGTTGATTCCAAAACAGGAAAGAAGGGGTTTTTCCGTCCATAGCGACACAGAAGCAGATCTCGAGCAGCAGCAGGAATAACAGAAAAGGATTAAAAAACTACTGGAGAAGCAAACCTCATGAGAAGAAAACTTGGTAAAGAGGAAATTTCTTCATCACAAGAAACTTGCAACGTTTCTTCAACACAAGAAACTTCCTCCAGCTGAGTCATCCATTTTTTTTTATTGCAAATCGATGAGAGCATTCAAGAAATCGGATTAGGGCAGATGAGTTTTCGTCAATTTACCCAAATGTAGATTGCCATTTGGCTATAAACAATGCGAGATTTGAATGTGAACCAGAAGTTCAATTCCAAGCGAAATTGCTTGTCTGTTTCATGGACATGCTCACAAAGAAATACAATTCCTTGGAAACTATTTGACGAAAGTATTATGTTTAAGAAAAACCCTTCTCGATAGGTTTTAAATCTATCATTTTTTAAGAAAAAAGATACAATTTGTGTGGAATTTTACACACAAATATTTTTTTTTGTTTTAGAAAATATTCAAAAAAGTATTTTTCATGATGAACATACAAATGAAAAAAGATATATGCACCAGATTTTTTTTAAAGCATAAGAGTGCATGACAATCCAAATATAGAAGCTTATGCATTAAAAATGATATTTATAACGAGTGGTATAAACAAAAAAAAAAGCATGAATAAGAAGTTATGTGATGACCGCACAACGTATAGTAACAATGGCATGAGATGTTGAAGTATGCACTAAACTCCTCATAGGTTCCAAAGGTATAATAATTATCACATAATTTATCCTTCAGTCAAGAAATATATATACTTGTGATATGATTGATGTACAAATATAAAGTTATTTTGCATTATCTTTTAAAAAGCTTATAAAAAAATTAAACAAAAAAATATCATTATAGATATTGAAATATCTAAATTATTATAATAACAAGTTGCTATGACAACAATGATGTCAACTTACGTTGTATTATGTCTTTCACTATAACAGATGATAAAAGAGATTTCATATTTGGTTTTATACTTCTATTATAATTAATTGAATGTAGACCTTGTTTATTTTACATTATAGTGACAAGAAAGTTTGGGAATAATTTGTATTATAAGGAATATTTAACATGATACCATTTATGTAACTATGATACTTTTATGATATGGTGGTATCAAAGGATAATATTAGTTAGCTTAATACCTTAATAAATTTAGAATAAATGGGTTAGGCAAACTATAGACATGATATTTTTCTTTGAGTTGTTTTATCGTAGTCATCTTTCTTTACTTATACTATTACCACTCTTTGAGATAGTCATTTGTAATATCTTAAAAATTCTATAGTAACAAAATTTAATTAATATTGTGAGATTAATCAATAAGAATGTTACATGCCATATAAAATATGTTAAATTTAAATTAAGTATTTCAAATGTTAAAATAAAAATATTATTGAAAAGAACTCATCAAAATGAATTTAATATTTTTTGTTTTGTCATAAATGGAGTCCATTTGAACTTATTATGGATTTAAAAATTTAAAGATTAAATTAAAAAACTGGTAACTAATTAATTAATTGATTGATTAATCTATTTATTATATGTAATCTTAATACATAATTAGTTGATACTAACTGTGCATATCAACTTTTCCCTTTCTTTTGGCTAGGTGATCTTAAAAACAATTTTGCAAGCCCTAGTTTATGCTCATCCTTTTTTCATTAAATCTTCAAAGAGGAGGCAATTTGGTCAACTTGTTTGATCAATGGCCTCGCACCATCTTTCAAAACCTTAGGATGGTTTATATTATTTTTTTTGATAAGTACATCCCTCTGTTTCAATCAAGTGGTTTAATGGGTTGATTTCAAAATTATAATTGTGCCAATCATACTCCATTAGTTGATCAAAGGAAGATACAATTGGTGGTGGTTCTTAAGAATTAAGGCACGAGAAGAATATTGATAAGAAAAAAAATTAAAAAGAAAGAGAAATTGTGTGTGTGTGTATGAGAGAGAGAGAGAGAGAGAGAAAGATCGCACAATAAATTCAAGATGGGTGAATTAACTATAGCATGATGTTGCACGTTTGATGCATTGTTATAGTACCTTAAATACTATAGGAAAACTTAATTTAATATATTATTGATTGTTTGTTGTATTACTATAATATCATTAGGTAGAGTAAGTAGATCATATGATTTACCTGCACATATGATATGCTATTATACTGTATATTTATATGTTATATTTTTTTTGATACATAAAATGTGTAGAATTGAGAGGGGAATAATGATTGATACATTGATTAACTTGAGCATTATGAAATGTAAATAATATTTTGTGATACTTGCATCATAAAATATTGATTATTATATATTAAAAATTTGAAAAACATATTATATTTTACATGAAAGTACTATGGTATTATGATAAAAATTATGTAAAATAAAATCATCACATGCTTATATGCAAAGAAACATGCTATTATGAATAAGAAAAATGGCTAATGGGATAAGTGAAACAAAAGTTGGGATATGTGTTGAGAATGAAGAAAATGGTTAATGAGTTGAAATGAAAAATTGAGAATGAGCATGATATATTGTGAAAAGTAAAATAATGTTTCCTTTAAGCATGACCTATAGAGCTCAAGCTTAAGTGAAAATAAAAAGAAATAGTAGGTATAGAAACACATGATTGTTGGATAAGTCAAACCTTAATTAACCTAGTTCCTCTTTTTTTTATAATGAGATAAAGACATTGGGCAAAAACAAAACTAGAAACACACATACTCTCTAATTGGTTGATTCTCTCTTTAGTTGAACATTGAGAAAGGTGATCATAAAAAATCATGACATTGGATGTAATTAATAATTGAATAAGTTCTCCAAATAATATATATAGTTAACATAATGGGCCACTATGATACTCAGGATCAAAATGAATGTTAGGGTGATCTTATGAGAGAAAAATTATTGGACAAAAAGTAGCTTTTAAAAAGCTTTTAAATAAAGAAGTATTATGATGAATTATCTTACATTAGCTACTAAATGAGCGATTCTAATATTTATATGTAATTTTATGATTTTATGATCTTAAGATATTGAGATACTTTTTAAAGATAAAACTTGATTTATTGAGATTGAATAAACAAATGAGATAATACCTCAATATGATAAGACCAGAATACGACAACCATACAACTCACAACCAAGTAAAAGTGACAATGATTGATCGAGCTTCTCTTAGCTATATGAGGAGTTATGTGTTACTAGAAACAAGGCCCATTTAAATGAAAATTGCATAAATAAAGTAAACATTTTATATCTTTGCATTGTATAAGCAATTCATGTTTATTTGTTATTGATGATAGTATGCACATTGGATCCTAATTTTTTCTAAGGATAAAAATCCAAAATGTTGTTTTAAATTTTTCTTCTTTTGAAATATCTTATTTTAATTTAGAAGATATGATAGGTAAAGTTATTTTTTTGTAAAACATGTTTTTCTTAATTTGGAAAACATGATTAATTCACCTTAAGATATTCCTTTCGTAGCAAAATAATACTTATACCAATATTTGCAACATCTTAAAATATCCCTGATTCATTAAAAATATAAATTGATCCAACTAACATCATCGTTTACAATAGAAATGTATAAAAATAAAAATAAAATCATAATTCTGCAAAAATAAAAATAAAATCAAAAGAAATTCCTCTAATCCATTTCCTTTTTTTTCTCTTCTAAAGTCTCGTGCTATGTTTATTCATTCCAATAATATTAAGTCAAAATATGTTAAATTAATCATCACATGTTCATTAGACAAATTGCTTATGCATATAAATTATTATTTTGTTGAGTCTTCTCAAATGTTGACTAAATTTTCACTACATGAAAATAAAGATTAATAAAGAAAGCAATAACAAATGCCAAAATAATTATGCATGCAAAAATAATTTTCTTAAAATTCTTTTGATATCATCTTTCTTTATTAGTTTATTGGTCCCTTGACCCCTTTTTAGTTTAATTGGTCTTAAGATAACACAATCGAGTTCAGGATGATAAGTTAATTCTCTCATCGTTTGGTTGAACCCTCTCAAAATTGTTTTTTTTCCAATTTACACCTTTCATGAATCTTCTTATTAATACAAAAATTATTATGTTATTGACTCTTTTTTCCCATGATGATATTATAGACCATTTTTCTCAACTTTTCACTGTCTTTTTTGATACTTTATGTTTTTGAATATTTTAACAATTCAAAAATTTGCATTGAATTTTTTACCACGCTTATATTATAATAAAAGTATATAAAAGCCATGTGATGTCATAAAGAAAAATTTTGAATAAAATAAAGTTGTACATGAGGAATATGTCAAATCTAACAATCATGTCATGTCATAATGTATCACCAAAACATTCATTTTAAAATAAATCATTTCTTTGATGTTTTGGGCTACTAACTTTCATATCATCAATAATCAAATATATACATCATAATGTTCATAGATGCTTATCTTAAATTTAATATAGTTGTCATGTTTATACGTTCAATTTTTATTATTGAAACCTTTACAATTTTCACTAAGACCAAAACTTACTACTTCTCTTTTCTTCTCTTTCTAGAATTCCTAATTGAGAACAAATCTTCTTAAGTTATTTTTCTCTGTCAAAATCTGACCTTAATTATAACATCCTAGATTTTGGTCTATGTACTATGATATAAATCATGATATTTAGCAAAAATGGTTATAATTATGAGTATTATGAGAAAATATAATTAGTTTTAAAAATATTATGATTATTTATTAAAATATTATTATATTAAATTTATCTTGGAGACTATGCCATGTTTGTAAGCAAAAAAAAATTTATTTAAACATATCATTGAAAAGTGTTCTACATGAAAAATCTAATGATGACGAGTTATAATTTTTGAACATCTAGATAGTCAATTATGATTTTTTAAAAAAGATACAAATATAATTTAAAAATTTTAGAGGACAAATTTAGAATTTAGCAAATATGATCCTTACCACCATATTTAGGGATATGTTTAAAAAGGGTTATCGACTAGAGGGTGAAGTGAGTTGGCTAAGTTAAGGGTCAAAATTAGTGAGAGAAGGAGAGAGAAGAAGACAAGTAGAATGAAAAGAAAAGATGTCTCAAATTTAAAGGAGAGCTTAAGAACTAAAATAAGGAAGGAAAGGATAAAATACTACAACAATAGAGGTGATTTGAATAAGAAAAGTGAGTACGAGGTCACTAAAGAGCTACTATAGAAGGAGAAAACAAAAGCAAAAAGGCAAAAACAACTAAGGTAATGTATTTAGTTATGTTTTTCTAAAAGTATTTCATCAAATCTACACAAGAATTAGAGGGTTTGGTTTATTTTATGTGTTAAGAATGTTATAAGAATGATTTGGATGAGTTTAGAATTAGTTTGTAGTGAAATCGAGCTAGTTTGAAGCTTTACATTCCCATTTTAAGGGGATTATATTTAAGACTTGACTTGACATATGGTACAATCAGTAGTAAGTCAGTTCAAGTGGTCATTGAACATATTATATGATATAAGACAATGTATTACATGATCAATGTTAAGTTAATTGAGTAAGATGTTGTCGTATGGTCTATTGAGGCATCATATAATTTTAAAGAACTAAATATATCGTGTGATAAATTAAACATATAATACTTAATTTTTAAGTAAGTTAGAAGAATGAATCATAATGTACAATAAACCAATTATATATGATAAAATGAAAATTAAAAATAGCTTTAAGGAAGGTGTGATTGGTATGGTTTAGATAATTTGATGATGGATACTATAAGAGGAGTTGAAGGAATTATATTATAATAACCCTTATTTTTATGAGAATCAAGATGAAAGAAAAGTTAGAATTAAGTCAAGAAGTTTATGATTATGTATGATTGAATTCGATCAAATAAATTTCTTAAATATATTTTTTACACATAAAAATCTTAAAATAATTATAAAGTCTTATGATACAAGCCATAATCACGAACTTGGTTAAAAACATAATTTGAGCATACTAATAAGAAGAGCTCTAAAAGACAAATTTAATAATATTGAGTTTATACTTTTTTGAAACTTAGAGAATTAATTATGAATTTTAAAGATTCAAAATATAATTATAATTTTTAAGTAAAGAAAATCATAAGAAAGATGAAGAAGTTATGGATCCTTTTAGAAAGCTTTATTATAGCTCAAGGAGGACATTGGAAGCAAAAGGAGGAGAAAAAAACTATAACAAGAAAATAGCAAAGAAAACCAAATAGTAGCTAATTATGGAAAGATAAGCATTTAAGTTAATTCCTTAGATAAATTTTCATCAGTTTTAAGCAAATATTATATTTTAGGTCGAGCAAGAACTAGTTTTAGATTGACATAGCCAAGATATGAAATGAATTAAAGGTGATTTGAAGTGAACTCGAGAGATGGAGAATAAGAGTTATCGGCTACTAATGAGCATCATACTAGTATGTTGGTCAGTATCGTATGGTATAATCAGTTAAGGCCCATAAGAAATAAGGGGATTGTATGAGACAATCGTATTAAATGATTTCATGTGTCATATTAGTATGAGGAGATTTTAAGTTGAAAGTAGAGCTACTGAGTTCATTGTATAATAATGATATGGGCATTGGTCTTATATAATGGAGTTATGACATAATCATATGATTATAATCATATCATTATGGAGATTGTAAAATATGATTCTTCAGGTGTTGAGGGGTTAGGTAGTGAGGATTATATGAGCCCAATATATGAACTCGTATTGGATGATAGAGATAAATATTTAATTAAAGCATTGAATCAATCTTTTAGAGGGATTATATAAGGGTTTTATATAAAAGATTGTATAGTATGACTTAGTAAATCCTATTAGATGAAAAGTCAGAGGTATTGATATAATGGCTAAGTTTGGAGAGAGAAGAGACTGTAGTTAAACTTGTATATTGTAACATTATAAGGTTTAATATCTTGAGAGTAAATTAATAAAAAAATATATAACATGATGAGAGTATCACAATAATATGACTAATTGGCAATATAAAAGATGGAGAGAAAGAGAGTGAGAGAGAGGGAGAGAATAAAATTAGTACAATATGATGTTAGATGTCGTACTACATATTTAATGAGTAATAAGAACTATGCTAAAGCATTATAAGATCATATGATTTGATCATAGTTATCATTAGGTACGTTTAGAAGCAATATTAATGACCGAGCAATATTTTTGGAAATCAAATGATATGATTAAGAGAATATACAAATATGATATAGTTCATAATATTTATTTACATAATAGATTATGTGATATGATGGGAAACCTATACAAGTAAGATCTAAGGAAGCAATTTAAGGGTTTATATTTAAATTAATATCATTTTAATTATTTACTAGATATGTCACAATAAGCTATATGTTGATCATCACATATACATGATGTTATAAAAAATAAAAAATAAAAAGATTAAGGATAAAAAGGAAGTTAATGTTTAGATTTAGATAAGTAAACTTGATAACTTTGATGTAAATATAGTATTAAACTATTTTTTGTATTATTTATAAATATTATCTTTTGTTAAAGAGTATTAGAATATTACTTGTATTATCTTTTCATACAAATTTGGTGAAGCTTTTTGCAATCTTTTTAATCTATGCATGACAACAATGACTATGGAAGCCATGGTAAAAGAAAATGATTAAAATATAAATAAACTTCTAAATCTATTTCCTAAACTTAAGGGTGCACATGTGCCTCTTTGTGTATAGGTATGTGCGACCATTCGAGGAGTAAGGGTTAAGGAAAAGAAGTATCCTTTAGGAGGATGTGAAACAATTTTGGGGAAAGTGAAAGTTGTGAGGGTTTTGGATAAGAAATGCTATCAAAATCGTGCGAAAGAAAAAAGGAAGAAAAAGTATTAAATTTTGCTAAACACATGTAAAAAAGGATCTTTAAGGAGTGTTTACTACAGTCGAAAAATTCAAATAAATGTTTTATGTTACTTTATACTTATAGTTATTGTTTGGTATAATGAAACATGATTGTCTATAATTTACTACATTAAAACTCGTGAGTGATTATTCTTTATAAGTTTTACTTTTGTACGAATTTTTTATTATAAGTATTTTATTTATTGCACTCTAGTAGCATATAGATGTGAATCATATTAGTAAAGGAATGGAAGAACTTAATCATGTTAATAAAGAAATGTCAATCATGTTACTTTTATTTTAAATAATGAATTTTAATTTCATTCTTATATTTATAAATCAAGAAATTGGAGATGATATACTGATCTAGGAGTGTTGACTTGAGCAACCAAACTTTTTGGAGATGAAATCTTAGGTTTAGAAGTTAAAAGTAATCAATGGAACTACTAAAATTTGAAAAAAGTTTAAGGAGATTAATTCAATGCGACATCAAAATGAAAACAAGTGGTCACTTCAAATAAGAAAATTTTGGTCTTATAGTAGAATTATTATGTTATATATCTAATATTAGTTTAATTATAATATTTTATTTTTTTATTCACATGATTGTGACAATATTTTATGAATTTATTTCATTCACATGGTTATAAAATAGACCCAACATGTAATATAACCTTGATATTTTGCATAGAGCTTATTTACTTTTGATTGTTGAACTTTTGGTTAACTCGATCTATATTAGTTTGTTTAAGCTCGTAAGGTATAGATATGCACTACTGGATTGTTGAAAAATAGTGAATAGAGATAAATATCTAGTATTTCACTTATATCTAATTTTCAATTTTTAGAAAAAGAATCTATTAGGATTTGATTTGGTAAATGTAATTAAGATGTTGCATCAACAAAGACAAGAATCTTAGTTGTATTTTTATATATTCCATCTCAAAAATTGCAATAAATTGTTTGGAACATTTTGAATGAAAAAAGAATCTAATTTTTTTATTTACCTTCTATTAGTTTACTTAGCATATTTGACATTTAAAAAACAAATTTTAGAATAAAATTAGAAAAAAATTTGTATGAAGATGCTAAGGGCTTTATAGCTTCCTTAAAGCTTCTAACTCCATATTTTAGAGTTTGCAGCAAGTTGCTTACCCCATGGTTGACATCATCTTTTCTTTCTCTATTTTAAATGTCTTGACAAATACTCTCATTGAATATTATTTGCCATTTTTCTATACTTGTGATATCTAATACATTTTACTAAAGAGGTTGTAGAATATTTGGCATGGGTGTTATTTTTTTTTCCTAATTTCCTTAGGAGAAGTTATTGCTCATGGATTGACCAATAAGTGTGAGAGAACCCCAAAGATTGGTGAGTGGGTAATCAAAGATTGGCTATTTGATAAGCTAAGGAGCCAAACTACGTCACTCTCTAAAAAACTCTATATTTCTAATTGAAGACTTCCATGTTCCAAAGTTGTAGTTTGGATTGAATATTCTCTTGTCGTTTAGCTCGAAAGCAAGAGGGATAACTTTAGTGATTCCAAGAATCCATTAATGAGGGTGTTGCTCAAGTCATTCATGCACACATTAAAAGCATTCATTGATGTCCTATGTTCAAGCAACTTGCAAAAAATATGTTACATGGCTTATTAAGTGGAATTCATTAGGTACTATTATCCTAAGCAAGTAATAATACAAGTTTTATCTTAATAATATTCTCGTTAAAGGATAAAGCATTTTATAATATCATTTATTTTGACAATTGTGATTGGAATGCAAGGAGATGGAATCATAATGTGGGTTGATGATGTGGAAACAATTCATCAAAAATACATTAGCATTTAGTAAATTATGATTTGCATAAAAAATGAGAAATAGAATTTTTATATAAAGATTAAATTATTTTTTAACTTTTCAAATTAAAGTAAAATAGATGTGAAATAATTATATATAAATTTTATAAAAACATATAAGACTCGCCACTTGAGGAGTGAAGATCAACAAGCTAAGAAACAAACAAAAGTTGGTACTCAAGAAGTTGAGGAATGATGGAGAGCATAGTTTGGTGAGTAAAATAATATCATTTCTAACAAAAAGAGGGAACAAGTTTTTTAATTTTATTTGTGTTACAATCAATGATAAAGCAAGAAAAAACATATTTTAGAAAAGAATGACAGCCTTTCCAAAAAATAAAAATAATCAATTTCGATAATAGTAACAAGATAAGGTGCAATAAATATTTGAACAGCTTAGAAGGTATAGTCAAAGATCAACACGATAATCATAATGTAACATGGACTTCTTGTTTAATTATGAGAAAGAATAACATAATGTATTTATAACAATAGAGTAAAAAAGAAAAGATTCATGAGAGAAAAAAAATTGTTTTTAGTTTTTTTTAATACTTTAAATTATAATATACAAAAAATTATACAATAATTAATTTTGTCTTTATCAATCATATTAATCTAAAAAATGTCATACACATTATTCACGTTTCTAGCTATTTATAATGTACTAGTTTCAAAAGATATAATCTCAACAATCGACAACTAGAATACAGAGTACGATGTATCTCCAAGCCAAGAAAAAGACCAAATCTTAGTGTAGACTCATAACCATCCAGCTTTAAGACAGTGACCCAGTTGACCATTTGCCTTATGTTGAATAAAAGACATGCAATAGTCAAAATGACCCAAATTTAAATATTTTTTCTCTCAATAACTAATAAATGATAATTTATTTTTTATGCATAAATACGAGGTGTTGTCGTTTATTATACGACCTTACATACAAAAGTTATGTGCTTCGCTTGCCCCAACTGAAAACCCAAGCCAACCAAAATCTAGCTCCAAAAATTAGCAGAGCGCCTCCGAGATCAAAGGTCCTCCCACCATCATTCCAACAAGCATTCGACGGTTCCTGTTCCCCAATGAACCGTCATCATTCAGTTCCATGTATATATATCCGAACCAAGGGGAGGCAAAAAGAGCAAGACGTTGAGCTAACGGCCGACCGAGCCTTTTGGATGGCAGCCCCCACCGCCCCGGAGGATGGCCCCATCGTCACAGCCAGCAGCGGCCACCGCCCCACCAACAAGGATTCCATCATTAATCTCGACCAGTGAGCGAGTCCTATCGTTATGAATTATAATATATATGTGCATATTAATGGCAATGAACTTGGATCGTTGATCGGTGCAGTGGGGATCCAACGGTGTTCGAGGAGTTCTGGAGGGAGACGGGGGAGGCGTCCGTGTACCTCCTCCACGGGTGGCAAAACATGAGCTACTTCTCCGACACGAGCAACATTTGTTGGTTCCTTCATCCGGAGCTCGCGTCGGAGATCCGACGCATTCACCGCATCGTCGGCAATGCCGTGGCTGACGATGACCGCTTCGTTGTTGTTGGAAACGGTTCCACGCAGCTCATCCAGGCTGCGCTTTTCGCCCTCACTACTGATCCGGCCTTGGTCAATTCCGCCCTCCCGGTTCCGGTTGTCTCCGCCGCGCCGTACTACTCGGTGAGCCGCTTTTTTTTTTTTTTTTTTTTTTTTGATCTCAAATCCCCTTTTTTTTAATGGCTTCTTTTTTGAAGCTCGACATAAATGCCTGCAGGGTTACCCGACGGCGGCGGGCTTCCTCCGTTCGGGATTATACCAATGGGCCGGCGACGCCCACTCCTTCGACGGCAGATCCGGAGGTCCACGCATCGAGATCGTCTGCTCTCCGAACAACCCCGACGGTGCACTCAACAATGCCGTGGTGGGATCCTCCAACGGCGACCGCAGCTGGCCCACAATCAACGACCTGGCCTACTACTGGCCTCAGTACACGGCGATCACCGTCGCCGCCGACCACGACATCATGCTCTTCACGGCGTCCAAGTGCACTGGCCATGCTGGCACTCGCATCGGGTGGGCGCTGGTCAAGGACAGGGACGTCGCCCGGCGCATGGTGCGGTTCATCGAGTTCGGCACCATCGGTGTGTCGAAGGACTCGCAGCTCAGAGCCGCAGTGTTGCTTAGGACGGTCTCCGACGGGTACGAGCCGGCAGCCGGCGATGTAAGTGGGAGGCTGTTCCATTTCGGGAGAAAGGTGATGGCCGACAGGTGGGAGAGGCTGAGGCGAGCAGTGAAATGTACCCGGGTTTTTAGTGTGGCGGAGTATCCACCGGCGGTATACTGCAGCTTCATGCGGGAGATGACTAACCATTTGCCTGGTACACATTTTTTTATTACTAAAAGCAATTTAATAATAAAAAATCAACTCCACTTCTTACATTTTCACTGAACACAATCATAGCCTAAAATTATTCTTTTTTTTTTTTTTTTTGATGTTAGCCTAAAATTATTCTTAGCTTTATTCAATAGCAATGATTATAATTGAAAAAAAAAAATAAAAAATAATTTGAAAAAGTATTTTACAAAATTATTTGATATGTTTTCAAATAAATAGCACCTTATGGACATCATTACTTAAGGATTTTTTAATTTACACTGAAATGTCAATGAACTTTTTCTTATTCCTGATTTCCATATTTCCTTTTTTCATTTTTTAATCATTAATTAAATATGTTTTCAAGCTTTTGCATGGCTCAAGTCCGAGAGAGATGACATCGAGGACGCCGCGAGCTATCTTTATGCCAATCTCAAGATTCTGGCTCGGAGCGGAAACCATTTTGGGACGAGCAACAAGCACGTCAGGGTTAGCTTGCTGGATCAGAGCGACACCTTCGATATACTCATCGAACGTCTGTCGTCGATTCGTTCTTAAATGTGCAGCAATACTTTCCATCTTATTGAAGATAAAATGTTTGTTTGTACTTTGAGATCAAAATACTATTGGAAGATTGATCTTACAATCGAACAGAATGGTATTTGATAAACAATATAAAAATAATTTTGACATTAAAAATAAAATAAATATACAAATAAAATATTCGTTTGAATTTTTGAAAATAAGATAAATTGTAGGCATAACAATTGTATAAATTAAACTAAAATAATTGGTGAAGTTTTAAATGGGGGTGGTGGGTGGTCCAATTTCTATTCTTAGAAATGGAAGAGAATTGAACTTACAATGGTATTGTAGGGTTGTTCTATATATTATAATTAAAATATTATATTAAAATAAAATTAAATTATAAAAATAAATTGTGATTTTATATTATAATATAAATTATAAATATAATAATTGTGAGAATTAATAATAGTTTATTTTTGTTTTTTTTTCTTAACTTGGGCTATAAGATTATAATAAATATAACTCTATTAGTCGAAAAAAGATAAAGAGTGCAAAGACCAATATCTCTCCTTATTCTATATTTGTAAAAATCATAATTATTAATAATTATTTTTAGATTTATAAATTTTTTATGTTTTAATGGTTTGATAAGTGGAGTAGAAAAGATACAATATAAGAAAAAACTCCATTTACTAGTTGCACTCCTAAACATTGATCGACCTGCAAAAATAAAGATGAAAGAGGAGCCTAATCAATTTGGAAGCAAACACGATTATAAAACCTTTCTTGTCAACTCAAGAAGGGGAGCTAGACTAGAACATAGCTTTTCGAAGAATCTTGCATATCTTCCTTTTCAAAGCTTGTCTTCACGAAATCGTCAGAGACATCGTCATCCACCGCTTCTTGGCTTCAAACCTTTTGTTATCTTTTCCCCAACTTTCCAAAAACATTCACTTCACTCCCATCTCTCAAACATTTTCCCCTTTCCCTACGACTCTGATTCCCTTCTTCCTTCGACCCAATCTTAATTTCGAAAGCCCCCTTTAAAACCCTAATTCTCATCAAAGACATGCATATTATCATAACAAGCATGTTGCTTGACCCACACCTGTCTACGTTGAATCTAGTTAAAATTATTTTGGCTCAGAATAAAGCTAGACTTGCTTCGAAACATGTCACCTATGTCAACTTGCATTAACCTAAGCCAGCACGAGCCAACCCACTAACCCATTGTGACTCCAAGCCAGCCTACATTGACCTGAGTTGACCTATGCCAGCCCGCACCGATATGCGTCTCCTCAAGCCTACCTAGGACCACAGCGAACCAACTCAAGCATTAGTGTGCACCTGTAGGAGTCTAGCCAAAGTGTACCTGGGTCAGTCATGCCGCTCTTGAGCCCAACTAAGCTGCCACCACTCCAAGTCGTGCCACTACAGCATCGATTGCACCATCTTAACGTCGACCACGTTGCATTCTCTTCGACATTACTAGGATTTCTTAATGGTGATGATTTATATTCAATAATGTTATATACCAATCACAACTCACAATAAGGTCTATCAATCAAAATCTTGTTATATTGTGTCAGTCCAACTTGAAGTGTAATATAATTATCTCTTAAACATATTTGAAAACTTTGTCTAATTAAGTTTTCTTGTTCTTTCCTTAAGTAAGTTTTTGTTTAGTTTTCTTGAATCCTCATTTTAGATCAATTTTTTTAGATATTATTTATGAAAATAAACAAGAAAATTGAAATAAAAAATCACAAAGAAACCACATTTATTCTCAAAAAAGAATCATCTAATAGTTATAACCAAGAAGTAATGGAAATACCTACACCATTAACTCAAATTTCATTAACTACTCACTCATAATCTTTTTTGCTTATTTTAGTAATGAATAAGGGTTTTTTTATAAGATTCTTCTCCATCCTTCTCATGCTTATAGGGGAGTAAATCAGAATAAGTTTGGTTACTATACTAAAACAAAGCATATCAAATATATCAAACCTCTCTCCTTCCAATAAAAAGCTACTCGATGTCCTACCTATAACACCTGAATCTCATTATATTGCACTCACTTCTAAAAACCTTCAAGTGAATACCTCTTCTTAACATCCTATTGAAACCACCCCCTTCTACCTTCGACTTGATTTGGTAATGTCACAAGCTTCTACTTTTGATCAGAAATACATTTATCTCCTTGATGATGAGCCTTATTTATTTTGGTAACACTATTAAACCCAAATATCATTGAGAAAATTTCTCCTTTATTAGAAAAAATAATTTTGACATCTCTACCTTCTAGACTTCAACTTTTTAATTCCAATTTTTAATACGACAATTCAAATCCCTATATTTCTTAAGAGAATTTGAGATATTGCTTTTTTACATGTTATGATTGGGCCCATTTGATGCAAATATTGGTTTACTTATCTTAAAGATGTAGCCTCACAATAGTTTTGGGGATTGTCCCTTATGTCAATTTCTTTATTTAACTAGCTCAAAGGATTATTCTTATCATCTTCACTAGCTATATCAAAACTAAAAGGTTTCTAAGTCACTTCTTGATTTAAAATAATATCAATTTGAATCACTTTGAGTTACTCCATTGTTTTAGAGAATCTTATAAAGAGATTAATCAAGTGGACTTCCAACTTACTCAAGTAGCCCTCAACAAGTCTCTTAAATTAGGAGAATTCTAAAAACACCTTATGAGATGTCTATAGAAATCTCTAAAAAAATTTCAATAAACTCATTTGTGTCATCAATGAGAAGTTCTCTTTAGCATTATCTCATATATCAGAAAAGAATGCATCATTGTCTCCAAGACCCCTCAATTATGACTTTGAAGTGATACTCCTAATAGAAATCAACCACTTTATTCTATGAGTCTAAATGTTAAGAGATTATGAGGATTCAAACAATGCCTAACAAACAAATGAAAAAGCTAAAAAATTAGATCTTCTTGAAGAGAAATGCTTTCAAGCACATTTAAAAAAACTCAACACAAAGCAAAGCATGGAAAATACTTTGATAAGCAAATAAAAATATCCTCTTAAAAAAGGGGACCTTATCATCAAGAAATGCTAAATTTAAAAGTGACAGAAATGGTTCAATAAGTTAATCACAAATTAGGAGGGATCATATTTTGTTTAATAAATTATTGTATTAAATACTTATTGACTTTAAACAATAGATGATACAAAGCTCCCATGGATTTAAAGTGGAGACCACCTAAAAACATTTTATCCCAAAAAGGTAAAGGTCATCTAAGTTATGAGCAAACATATTTTATTGGCTCTTGTTGTAAGATCTATATATCTATTCTCTTAATTAACATGACCAAGAATCACTCATAAAATCAAATAAATATTTTAGCACCACTTAAAACTTAACTAACATATTCTTGATATCTTTCATTGCCACAAATACGTTGAAAAGTATAGAGGAAGATGGCCTCTGCCCCTTCTTTTCCTCCTAACATTCCCATGAAGTGTATGAGAGATAATGTTTGCATTTCTTCTCGTCCTTCATTGTTATCCCATCACATGAAGACTTAGAGAAACAAGCTCTTAGTTCTTATCTTTCCTCTCATCATAGTTGTGTTACATGATAGATTAAGTACAATCTTGACATTCTCTCTCTATTTTGATAATTATTGGCAGCACAAAATCTAAAAAAAAGCTAGTTTTGCATAATATCCCTTCATCACATTGATAAATTCTTGATTTTCACCTTCTCATGTCACCATGTTTAGAAATATTATTGTAATTTCAAATCCTTGTTAGACTATAATATCATTGATAATTTTTTTTGGATAAATCAAATACAATGTCCTTTAAAAAGTAGACAGCTTGATTGCTCTATAGATAAATCCTCTTTCCAAAAAAATTGCATCTATCTATTTGCAAGTAACACTTCAATGCAAAATAAATGATGGCATGAAAAAAAAAAGATAAATATAAAAAAACCCACCATACCTACCAAGTACATCATAGAGCACTCGTCGAATCACAAAAGAATAAAGGTAAAATAAAGAAGCCTAGCCAATTTGGCAGTATTTGTTGAACGCGATCATAAAAGCTTTCCCATCAACTTGAGAAAAGGAGCAAGATTAGAACATACCTCTCAAAGAATCTTGCATTTCTTCCCTTTTGAAGCTCAACTTCTCAAGATCGTCTGACTTGTTGTCAATTGCTTCTCTTCTTCGAATTTTCTTTGATCTTCTCTTTAGCTTTCCCAAAGCATTCACTTCGATCCTTTCTCCCCATGACTCTAATTCCCTCACTCTTCCTCCATCTTGATCCTACTTTCGAAATCCACCTTTAAATCCCAAATTTCCATTCAGGACTCACATATATTATCGAAACATACATGTTGCTTGACCCACATCAGTCTAGACTGACACGCATTGACACCACAATAACATCGACTCAGTCGATCCATGTCATGACACATCATTTGGTTGATCCATGCTGACCCATGCCACCTGTGTCGACCTGTGCCAACTCATGCTGACCATGCCAACCCACCATGACACGTGCCAATCAACCACAAATCTGGGCTACCTTACATCGACTGCATCGGCCCACCTTTACACGAGCTGACTATCATGGGCTGAAGTCTACCCATGACTGTCATGCGCCTAGAACACGTTTGTGTGCACCTGTCCAGGACCAGCTTAAGTGTAATTGTGGGCAGTCATGACACCCCAAAGCCTGGCCTGAGCAATTACTGGTCCCCACTGCATCATCACCACATCCAATCACACAATGTCAAAACCAACCACATTGTTTTCTCTTTGACATTGTCGGGATGTTCTAATGGTAGCTATTTACTTTAAATAGTTCCATATATCCATAGCAACTCATATTAAAGTCTCCCAATCAAAATCTCATTTCTTTGTGCCAACCTGCCCTAAAGTGTGCTCCAATTCTTTCTTAAACATATTTGAAAACTTTTCTTGATCGAGCTTCCTTTGTCTTTGTCCTTGCATTAAGTAAATTTTTGTTTAATTTTCTTAAATTCTCTTTTTGCATAAACAATGAGAATGTCAATGATGTTGCCTTTGGGTTCTCAATATTCCAACTCAATCACCCTTATATCAATTTGTCCTTAGAAATAAAAGCAAGTGATGAGCATATTTCTTTTATGCAACTAAATGCTTTATTAAATTCTTTCCAAAGATGTCTTCAAAAAAATATTTATTGTTCTCTCGACTAAAAATTGAATTTGGTTTATCAAATTGCATAATTAAATAATTTGACATCCATTTAAAGTTACAATAATATACTAGTAAAGATGCTTAGGAATTTTTATGCTAAAGAGCCAGTTGACTATGTGTTAACAATTCTAAACAATTAATGTATCTATTTTTTTTGTATAGAACCAATGTAGAATCTAAAATATTATTTTGAGCTCCTAATTTGTCTTTGAGACAAATAAAAAAATGACTCATTGGATCAATTCTAGTCAGATTAGCTAACTGTCGCTGACTTACTCGAACCACATTTAGTTGACTCGCCAATGTTGGGCCAACTTGATAGACTAACTTGCCAGTAAAACAATTTATACGACTCAAAAATGCACTCATAATCCCTGACGCCTCACATGCTAGTCTAACTTTTTAGGAAAACATTTCACATTACTTATGAATGCACATGGAACTGTCGATGTCATGCCAACCTGTCAGTCTAACATGCTAGCAAAACATTTCATGATCCATTAAGGCACACGAAAGTTGCCTTATTTGCTTGACTTGATCTACAACACATCAACCCGAATTTGCTTGACACAAAATTTGCCTTATTTGCTCGACATGAAATTTTCCTTATTTGTTTAAAAATAGCTTTCGATCGTAGATTTTTTATTTTTATTTTTTTCCTCTTTTTATTTTTTAGTTGGGCTCTCTATAAAAGGGGAAGCATACCTTCTAAGAAAAATCAATCTTGAATAAGTGAACTTTCTACTATTAATTTGCATCTTATTAATGCATTATGGGTGTGTGCAATAACAACTTTGGTGTGTTGAATTGTTAGGGATCTAATATTAGAAGGGGTATAAAGCTCAATTAGTGAGATGTCGTGCTAGTTTATTTTTAATACTATGAAAACACCTTTCTGTAACCACCAGTATAACGATTCCCTTTCACTTTGCCATTTTAAGTCTACTCAGTTTTTTCTACATCCACCTTCTTTAGACTTTAATCACGAATCTTGCCTATCATTATCTTTTTTACTCTCTACGATTTGATTTTCTTAAGTATTTTGGATCACCTTTGCGTGCAACTGCTTCGTTGCTCCAATTTTTCACAATGATTAATAAAGTCCTTTAATTGCTTTTAATTTATGCTCATTTGAACTTTAGCTTGTTCCTTACTTTATCACAAGTACCTTGTCTTTGCATTGCTAAAAACTTTCAGGCTTAACTTATGGAGTGACCCGTGTATTGCTCTCAATCTTCTTTTGACTAATATTATCTTGGATGAGTACCTCTTACATGTTACCTTTTAGGTTGCTCATATTTATTCTTTGTAATTATTTTTCTTCCTAATGTATGTAGATTAATATCTAATTTATTTATTATAGTTTGTAATACCTATCTAGCATCACATATTTTGCTTCAACATTGGAAAGTAAAATAAGTGATCATTTCTTTGGAAACTATCATACTTAAAATAATAATCATTTCTTTAGTTGGGTGATAGAAACATAATCATATATAGAGAGAAGTAAGAAAAGAAGAGAAGAAAGGATTGGGTATACAGAGAAAATTTGTAAAAGTGGGAGGAGATGTAAAGAAGAGTGCAGCTTACAATTGTAATATACAGGAAGTGTTTGGAAGAGGAGAGAAAAATAATCATTTAAAAGTTGTTAAAGGATGGATTGAAGGAGAAAAATAAAGCAAAGAAAACAAAGAAATGTATGAGTTTTTTTACATTATTTAACATTTGTTTATCAACTTTATGTAGTTTATATTGTTTTAGTTGGTGTGTGAAGTAAGGGAGTTGTGGGAAGGAGTTTAGACTGATTGTAAGGTGTGTTGATTTGAAACAAGATGAATTCAATTTAAGAAATTATTATCCAAGTAGTATCATACAAGTATGATGAAATAATTAGATATAATCAATTTAAAAATGATGAATTAATAGATCAAATCTATTTAGTGAGGCATCATATTAAAGTTTATAAGTAAGAACGTATTAGTCGATTAACCCAATCATACAAGTGCAATGTGTTGTAAGGTTGTAGGATTGAGCAAGCGGTGATGTTGTACAAGTATGACAGACGTCATTATATCATAAAATTATTTTAAGATAGTTTAGGTTAAACGACTGTATTAGCCTTATTGGGATTGTTTAAAAAATTAAGAGGCGATCATAGAAGTATGATGGGCATAATCATCTTGTAGTATCAATGAAGGCTCAAAAGGGGTTGGATCGATCAAGGTAGACAGATTTGAGATCATATTGTATGATATTTATGATCATATTATATGATTATTTAAGAGCAAACCATAAGTATAAGAGTTGTGAAAAATGTTGATTTGTATTGTATAATGTAAAAAATCATAAAATACAAACATTTAAAATGGTAAATAAAAAAATTTATTTGATTCATTTAATTTAACATAGTAGTGATTATTATCATATAATAAGTCAAATAATAATTTGGGTATATATATTTCATTGTTAGAGAATAAAATGCTAGAGATAATGGATGAGACAAATTCATCTTGGATCTAGTAGATAAATTAGGTAACTTGTGATCTAAATATAATAATATATTTTTATATGATTTAAATGACTTAAGATGGATTTCATGATATTTATATATTACAAGGGTTATAATATTTTAATCATATATGATTATTCTAATTGATTTGGCATGATTTTATTAATGTGTATTTATTTTGGTGTTGTTTTAATTGATTTACATTAACATAAAAATAATCACATAAAAGGTTATTTAAAATGGATATCAACATATATTGGTTATGTTGAAGATAAAAAACTAGTGATATTGGCATATTACATGATTTGAAAAATTATTATAAATAATGAAACAAAGGATAATAATTGAGTTTTTTAAAAAATTATCTTAAAATTATAAAGGTGAGTGTAACACTTGGGATCTATGACGTGATTGCTGGGTGATGTCATAAGGAATCATTGGACAAGGAGCAACTTCTAGCAAGCTTCTAGTGGAGAAGTATATGGATAAATTTTCTCGCATTGACTATTAAAGAATTGATCTTAATGTTTGTATGAATATTATGATCTTAAGATATTGAAGAGTCTTTTGAGATCAAAACCCATTTTGGTCAATACTGGGTGACATAAAGGAATAATATCTCAATATAATAAAATCAAGATATCACATTTAGTTTCAGAGCAGCATCCTATACAATCTAATGTGATTTAAAGATGAATAAAACAAAACTTATTTGGCTTGTAATATTAAGGATTAAAGAGGGTTATAATGATGAATTATCTCACATTATTAATTATAAGATTAATCTTGATATTAATATAATATGACATAGTTATAAGATATTGAGACATCTTTTGAAATCAAAACTCACTTAAGTTAGGATGGGATGACTCAAGAAAATAATATCCAATATAATAAAACTAAGATGATAAAGTGAGAATACTCTTATAAGTGAAAAGACATTATGTGATAAAGTAATGATTTCTTTATATATAGTATCCCTAATACTTTATATAGGTGGCTAGTTAAGACAAGGATATCTTTTATCTAAATAGATGCATATATATGTTATATGATAGTGGTTATTGGAGTAAGAATATAATTTTTAAAAAAAAAATTAAACTATATAATGAATAATGAATTATAAAATCTAGAATAAAGATATAAATAATGAAAAACTATTTTCATAATTATATGCTTTCATTAATATTATGATTATTCTTTCATGATGCATAGTTCTTTTAATATAATAACATTGTTTTATATTATATATCATATTTTTTAAAGTTTTTTATATTTGTTATCTTATTTGTTTTATTTATTAATATCTTTAGAATCTCTTTAACATTTATATCATAGGACATGCATACCTACACCAAGACATAGGGAGAGAAAAGTGTTACTTTTAAGATATGATATAAGATAATATTTTATATGAAATTGGGTTATATAATGATGTAGAACAAAAGAAAGAAACTATAACACAATAACAACATAAACCCTTAATTATGTCTCAATTTAAATCAATTGTATTAAATCTCTCCAAAATTTAATATATGTATAACACTTTGAAGAATATATAAATGATAGCTTTAAGAAGTCATGGTTTATCTATATATCATCATAAAGTGTATTGTTGTGTTACATTAATGAACATGTCTAAAATTTTTAAAGATATAGATAAAAGTTTTAAAAGTAAATAAGAAGAATACTTTATTATTTGGATTTGAAAGTATTTAAGAGGTAAGTAAGAAGTATGCTTTTATATTAAAGAATATATATAAATATGAAAATTTTTAAGAGATAGTTAAGAAGCATGTTTTTATATTAAAGATTTGTGTGTATAAAAGTTTTTAAGAAGTTGATAAAAAAAAGACTTTTTATATTAAATAATTACTTATTATCTCTTATTTAAATTATCTTTCATGAATAGATAAATGATGAATTTGTTGTGACTAATAAAAGTTTATTGATTTGTGGCTTATGTGTTTGATTTGGCTTGTTGACCTTTCCTTCTATTTACTTTGGTGAGTGAATTCTTATTTTTTTTATCTTCTTAATAAAATTTTCTTCTTCATTTAAGCAATTTTATCATACTTTTTATTTCATTTAACCCAAATAATTACTTCTTTCAATCTCACGACCCAATCCATACTATGGGTGGTTTGATGTAATGGAGAAAAACCCTAGTTTTAAGATATGATAATGGGTAATATTCTATGTAAAGTTGGGTCATATAGCTTATTGGTACTTTAGTTTTATTTGTATTCATTTTTATACTTATCAAGGTATAGATCATTATATTATTATATAATTATGATTTTTTACTTATTATGATGTTTTATTTATTTTATATTATTGTATCATTTGATGTGATGATCACAAAATCAAGATTAAGTATTTACTAATATTTTGTTAAGCTTAGTATTATTTCAGTTAAATCTCAAAGAATATTCTAGTAATATAAATTTATTAGAGTAAGGATTGTTGTAACATAAACAATGAATACAATTTGATGATTCAACCTATTGACTTTGAAGCCAAGGATAATGGTCTTTGTGATGTGGCTAATCCATAAGAAATTTTATTTATAAATCTTTATAGTTAGCATGTTCAATATTTAAATTCTTTACAATTATGACATATATAACTATCATCTTTTAATGCATATGTGAATTTGGTTTAAGTTATATGTTATTTGAAGATATTTGAGTTTTAAAATATTTAAATATATATTTTTAAAAATTTTATTATTAAAAAGATGCTTAAGCACCCCATTCACTAAGTCTGAAAGGCCTAGGTTGAGTGTCCTGAAGAAGATGCAGACCTTGGGGACCCACTGGCCAGGAACCCAACCAAAATTGAAACTGGTCAAGCCTGAGTATTGGTTAAGTCAGGTTACTGTTATGATTTTTGGATGAATCAGTTTAGGACATTACTTCTAAACCATCTTAGGTGAAATGAGTTAGGGCCGATTGGTTATTTTAATTTATGTAAATTAGGTCTCGTCAGACCTATATGCACGTGCTGACAACTCTGGTCATAACTTCTCAAGAACACTAGGAGGTAGCTAACCCCCATTGGACTGATAATAATATGTAATGGATGTATTATAAACATAAAACACTTGAACCTCGTATTATGAGATTAAAGATTAACTTTGACAAACTTGAGATTTTTACACCGATTGATCACATGTTTTCACTATCGAATAGTCTATATCGTGTCTATATTTGTGAATAGTCTTTTATCTTCTGTCATTAATTCTTAATGCTTGATCGAATGGTTGAGATTCTCTTTGTCTGTGTAAATAGTAACCTCATCATTGTTACTGTCCATTCAGTTTCGAATCCAATGCTCTAAATCTTATCTCACTGTGAATATATATGGAATCTTTATCATTTAAGTCGATTCAATGGCTATCACTCCATTCGCTTAATCGAATGACGGCTATACTATCTTCTCCACCTATAATGGTTAGCTTTTGAAAAGTAGATTGTAGTTGTTGGGCAAGTTATTTTTGGAGTTTTTTTATTTCAATTATAAAAATGAATCATTTACTAAACATAAAGATTGTTGAATCAAGCTTAAAAAATTTCATACAAGTCCAAGTAAAGCTCAAACTATGAGCAACAAATTTTTGCATAATTCTAGGAGCTATGGATTTTCATCGATCTTTATTTCTATACTTCCATTCATAATCATTTCTACATTTTTTGGTAACATTTACTTAATTCATTAATAGTGTTACTCTTGTTTAAAGAATTAAAAGTATAAGAATTTTATAAACAAAAAATTATAAAATTTTGATTTTTTAATAATCTAAATTTCTTCGATTTTGGTGTCTCGTTGAAGCATCGATGTATATTTGGTTTACCCTTATCAACTTTGACAAAAGGGAGTGATTAATGGAAGTTTGATCAGGAATTGAGGGTGGATATAGGCACCAGTTTTGGTCAGGTCACCTAAAAAGTTTTTGTGTATTTCATTTATTATTAAGCAATTTTATTTTATTAATAAAATAAAAATATTTTTAAGTTTGAAAATTTTTCTTCTAATTTTTTGAATTGAAAAAAATTATTAAATATACAATTCCCCTCTCTCCTCTTATTCATTTTGCTTCAAATATTTTATAACATATATTACTTAGATGAGTTTAGAATTTTGTCTTATCATCAAGTCCTTACCTAGGATTTATGTGTCCTCATATATATAGTGGAATTAATCCTTATTATTATTAATGTGGTTTAGTTAAGTAGGTCCTTAACTTCTATGATGCAATATGCAAATGAATTATATTTGGATTTCTATTTGTGTATACTTGATGAATTTAGGTTTCATGGATTTAACTGCATATTTATTTAAAATTTAAACTGATGTAGTACTTACTTCGTAAGGTACAACTCTACTCTCATATGTATAATCCATAGAACCTTAGTGAGGTGCAAGTAAACTCCCACTTAATATATAATAGGAAGCCTGATGACCGCCTATGTTGAGTAAGGCTCCCAAAAGAGGCATTTGTATAACAATTGAGAATTGCGTTGTACATTAAAGATCATTTGAATATTATGAATCTAAATAGCCATTAAAAACTGCATAAGATAATAATATGAGTTCTTTTATCCATAAAAAGTAGATATAATAGTCTTCTTTAAAATCATCATAAGCTTCATTATAACTCACCTTAACGATGAATTGTGTATTGACTCATGGAATAATCTCCTTAAGTAATATAAATGACATACCCTGCCTATACATTAACTCCTAATTCCACTTTAATTATGAATATTTGAGAAACAAAAAGAGTTGACATGTTAAGAGGATACAAAAGATTTACTTAAGTGATAAATGATGATTAATTATCTTCTACTCTTTTGTTAATTCAAATTTTTGACTCATTCGAGATTCAAATTTTTGACTCATAAATTGATAAAATATTGTATATAAACTGTTAGTTTTCTAATATACATGCACTTATTTTCTTGACTATATATTAGTAATAATCTATATCAACTAAATATATCATTATTAAAATATAATATCATTATAAAATCATATCAGCGTGAGAAAACCAAGACCATGTCAAACATCATATTATCACAATAAAATCACATTACTATAAAGAAAAATCACATCACAGAGTCTTCAAAAGTCTATATATAAGTTTATGATAGAGTCTATAGTATTATTATTATTTGTAAGAAAACTTTTTTTAGTTCTTAATTCTTACTTTTAAATCTTTAAATATAATATGTACTTATGTCATGTTTTATAATGCAAATAGAAAAATAAGTATAATGACTCAATAAATAAATTGATAACATTAATAAACTAATATAAAAATAAATATGAAATAAGATATATCTGATCTTAAGTATTGTGATAATATACATAATATCAAGAGAATTAAAAATTATATCTTTACAACTCTATAAGCATATAATAACATTTTTTTGAGATGTAATATAAAATATGTTATAACCTTTAATCTTTAAAGCATAAAATTTTTAAATCATTTTTTCTATTCTTATAAATAATTTATATAGATACTTATATATAAATTTATTTATCAAATTTGATTTGACTTTAATTCTTTTCATTTTTCATTCAATTTTTTTAATTAATAAAAATCTTGGTTTTCCCTTAATGACTCTTATCCTTAAAATCTTAATATTATATCTCCTAGCATCTCATCATATCCACTATTAGATCACACATAAGTAATGGCTACTAATCACACAAGAAATGATATATATATATATACACATTATCACTATAGACCTTAATCGCCAGATCACACAGTAAGGTGGCTACTAGATCACATAGTGAAACCTCTTGATCACACAATAAAAAGCTAAATTATGGAAGTCTAATGCTAGTGGTACCAATATCACCAAATCATATAATATAGCAAATGATAATCACTGGATCACATAACAAGAAGTAGCTCTTAATCACATAATAAGTAGCTTAATCATTAAGGTCTGATACTAATGGTACTAATATCACCATATCATAACAAATAATAGTGGTTAATCACACAGCAAGCAGCATCATAGGATAAGCCAAACGAGAAACATTTTATTTAACATTACTTATTTCTTTATAGAATATCATGCTTAAAAGAAAAAAAATCTTTTATTCATTTTCTTATTCTCCATTTTTAACATATCACATAAAAATTCATCTATAAACTGGTCATTCTCAGTCCACTATACAATGTTAATTATAAATAAATATAAATACTTACATATTATATGTCATATTACTCATCAAATTATGCAATATATAACACATAAAAGAAATTATGGTTCAAATAAAAATTCTTAATAAAGTAATTGTATAAAGAATTCACTACTTGCATCATAATTTTATTAAGTTTATCTACCTAGATTCGTAAGAACTACTCTAACGTCAATTTTTTCTCTTGTTGTGACTTAGAACTAACTACTGTGAATCATCTTTTTAAAAGTTTACATAAACCTCACAATGATTTAATTATCTCTTTCATATTTTTATGTCAAATCATTATCTCGTTATTACTATAATCTATTCATAATGCAATTAAATGAAACTAAAAAATCACAACATAAAAATAAAAAAATATATATTTTATCTCTTCTTATTGTTGTAGTTTACAATAAAAATGCTTGAGCATTTTTTATTTCCTTATCCATCAATAACATAACTCTATAATTTTCCATTATATCTTTCTTTTTTAGTCGCAATTGTAACTTCTATAATATATACACAAATGTTAAGATTCGGCCAAAAAAAATTTCGAGTACCTTTTCTCCTTTACCTTACTTTACTTGCCAATTACATTGAAGAGACTTCAGCATGTTACCAATGGTCTTTGAATTTAAAGAACACTCATGATCCTTCATATGACGTGACTTAATTAGGATTAAATTAATCTCAATTAATCTATAAATTGAAGAAGCATGGATGCTTAAAGGCATTTAGAATACTCACACAAAGCAACAAATTTCAATATTAGACTCACCATCATCGTCGAAGATCATTGGGTACCTCGACCTCTTTGTGTGACATGACTCGCTAAAAAGGATGTTGAAATGTTTAGGTCATGGAACCTTTGTGATTGTCCTTCTTAATTCCCTTCCTCACTAAAAAGTTTGCAAAAAAATGTCTCTTTGTAAAACGATTTCAATGGGATGTCGAGCATCAGGTCGAGAAGCAAAAAAGGCTTAGAGTTACGGGAAGGAGAGAGAAAGCAATTTTTAATAATAATAGAAATTAAAATGGTAATTTACTTAAAAAATAATATTTATCATATTTCTTTCAATAATTCGTAAAAATTTTAAATAGTTTTCAAAAATTCTAATAAACATACAATTGGATTTCTCATGACGTTGTCATTCTAAAAATATATTCATAATCAAATTATGATGTACTTTGTTACTTATGTTTTTCGAGATATAAAAATTATATCGTTATATTTTGTTCCAAAATTCTCCAATAAGCATGTATGTTATAAATAATGCTAGAGAAATAAAATATGGGTCATCACAATAGATATGTTGAAGTGGGTAATGATTTGCAAAGAGCACAAGAAGTGATCACTACACATTATTTGGCTATAATTATAGTCTCTTGTGCCAAAGTATTTGATATATATTTTAAGGTGCTGTGAATTGAAAGAATGAAGCATCCAAGGACATAATAACCATGTTTTGTTGGAATACTTATTCATATATGGAATATTATTTTTTCAGATAGAACATGAAATAATCAAACACTATAGTCACGACTTAACTAGAACATTGTTCTTAGCTTGATCCAATTGTAGCATCCAAAACCCATTATCACATCATAGGTTAGTTTATGGACCATCAAAATTGACCTCCTTATCCTAAGGTCATGCATCATGAGCAAACTTTGCGTGCATTATCATTCATCACGAGTAAACTTCACATGCATGATCACAATTACCCTATCCAACCATTCTATGTCTACAACCAATACACCCATGACATTACCATTCAATTATCTCATGCTAGGTAGCATTCTCCTCTTGGGTGCTTTTACCTTATCCTCACACGAGGTGGATTCTTCATCTTTGCTTCTTGAGCTACATATGATCTCATATAAGACCTCTTGTAAGAGAATCATTTTAGAACTCTAACCCAAGTTATGAGAAACCTAAGATCATGTTCACCAACTCTAACATGAATTGGCTTTATCATATTAATTAAGTAATTGATTAACACTTTAAGATTGGATGATAAAAAATTATTATTTTATTATTTAAAATTTATGTGATATCACTAATTTATATTACTATTTAAAAAAAAATCTAAAAATTACGTATTGAAGTCTAAAAAGTAATAGTCATAAATTAATTTTTTTTAAAATTATTGAAGTAATTATTTGATTACATTTAACATTAAACAATTTAAAAAATATTTTAAAACAAATATTTGAAAATTAGCTAGTAAATGTGTATGACTTATAATGAAAACAATAACTCAAGGAGATAAGAAATCCATGAGAGAGGATAAATTGAAGGAGAGCCCAACTAAAACTAAGAATAAGAGAATATAAAATAAGATTATGAGAAAAATGACAATGAAGATTAGGACCTTTTCAAAGGTTAAACCAGTCCTTGTTTTCACCCATTTTATGGGTGACAATCCCTAGCAAGTATAAAAACGATTGATAGAGCTAATGACATATAATGTCGTTGGTGTTATCATCAAAATTTATGATAACAATGACTATATGGCATAAAAGATTAATAACAAACAAATAATTATTAAAGCAAAAAAGTGTTTTTTTGTTTAACAAGTTATTAAATTTTATAATTAATATAATTAATTCTTAATAACGCTTATTTAAATTTACCTTAAATAAAGTCCCTCGAAAAGAAAAATTTGGCTGAGATTTGACTTCCATTTCTTGGTACTTCAGAGACGTTAGGCAGCAGCCGCGGTGCGAAATGGAAAGCTCCTACGCTGCTCTCCTTGAAAAAACAAGACTTCCCCAAGCCTCCCTCCAACGCTTTGCCGTCGTCTCCCTATTCCGCCGCTTCGAGTCATCTCCGGGAGGTGCGGCCTCTGCCGCTTGTCGCGATGTTATCTCGCAGTGCTTGCGCTCTCATTCTTCTGCCGTCGTCGACCAGGTCGTCCGCGAACTATGCCGCCTTGTCTCCGGCAGCGGTAGGTTCCCCGTTTCAGCTGCGCTGATCGAGCTGCAATCTTCCCTGGAGGGGTGCGAGCGTCGTTTCTCCCCTATCTTTGTGAAGGGTATTGGCTTTCTCTGCCGTTTTGCCTTCCGCACTGACCCTTCATGGGGTCGACACTTCGATATCGTCGAGCTTCACCCTTTCGTCAAGGTGGATGAACAACCACTTCCTTTTTCTTCTTTCTCGTACTGACAAAGTTACCAAATTGTATTTTCTCTGAAAAAAAGATTCTCTTTTGGCTATTTTGCTGTGCGAGTGACCTGCTGTGTTTTTCTCATATCTGCTCCCATTTCTATTGGTGGAGTTCCTCTGTTGGCATTCTTTGCTTCGTATTGTCTCCAAACTATGTTGACGGCTGACTTTTCGTTTGGCTGCTTCCGTGATTGGCTGAATACCCTGAAATATTGTTAGTTTCCTTTATACGAAATTCATTCTTTTGTTACAGTGAGGAGCATGATACAGATATGAAGACTAGGTTATTCTTGAGGAGTTCGTTTGTCTTTCAACTGGGAATTTTTCCACCCTGTTCTCATAACAAAGCATAGTATAGCGATTCTCTACAATTGTTACTACTGAATTAGAGGTCAGGAGCTTTGAGAGACAAGTCTTTTTGGAACTTTGATGTTTAATTTTGTAATATGGAGAAGCAAATATTGAATATGGTAAACTCATGGTTTCGAGGGTGAATATTTAGGTTTTTAGAAGATGCACACAATGTCCTTCTTTGGCATAATTACTTGCAAGAAGAATGAGATCTTCATTGTTAGTCATTGGTGGCACGACTAACCATTGTCTTGATGAAAGTATTGTGCAATGTCTGCAAGAGCCTTTAGCATTAAACATGGTTCATTTGATGCAATTGTTATTTAATTTAACATTGACGAAGATAGTTTCAGTCACATATCACATTAATGAGTGTAATGTGATGACTATAATTGAGCTCAACTGAGTTTTAACTTTGATGAAGTTAAGTACTTGATATTACTATTGTATTTGTTTGAAAATTGGATTGTAACTATCACATGAATAGTGCATTCAAACTCAAATTGGTTTGAGACCCAATCTTTAACAAGTATATATGCATAAGGAGTCAATAAAGCCATTCATCTCTATCTTAAATATGAAAAATAGAGGGTGTAATGTACAACATGTGCTTGTTGGTGATGTGAAACGTTAATTTTGATGGTACATGACTATCATGAAGAGTAGCGGTGATAAAAACATTTCAAGGTAGTGGTGGAAGCACAAAGAAAAATAAGGACAACAAATTTTTCCAAAATTTGGACAAAGAAAAGGAGAAATAAAATAGCAAGATAGAGAAGGAATGTTATAAGGTTTTGAATATAAAAATTACTTCTCTATAAGAGCAATAGAGGTTCTAAAATTTTCAAAGTATTCTAAATTTGTTTGATTGGATTGCAACATCAAATAGTAGTCAGTATTATAAGAAACTATAGAATTGACAACAATGCATTCAAGCAATTTGCTCTCTAATGAAAAATGTTGAACATAAAAGTTTTAGAGGTGGTTATGCTACATGTTCTAAATTTTCATTAAGTTTGAACTCATTTTGTATGGAAAATGTTAAAAATATAGTGGCGGTCCTCTTATTGTTGGATGCCAATTGTAAAACTCTTTCAAACAACAATAAGGAACTAGGAGCTAGAGTGCCGATTGGTATAGGCAATTCAAATCATAGTGCATTATTTGTGTTTAGATTGCGATAGTATGGGGCATTTGATGTATGATTACAATGCTCCAAAAAGGAGTATGTTTAAGGACATAAAGGATGCCCTACTACTTGCTTTTGAGAGATGGATCCTTGAGTTAGGTGCTTAATTTCACCTTACCTCATATAGAGATATAGATTTATGTGGTAGAAAATCTTGAAAATATGTACTTAATTGATGATGAATCTCTATAAATCACATAGGTAAAAAACATATTATGGTGTCAAATGTCATAGTTCACATTGCATGTTGCATTATATATTTTAGGTTTGTGAAGAAATGTTACTTCATTGGTTAAGTTAATGCCATAGGCCATTATATTACATTTGAAGACTATGTACAAGATGGTTAAGGGTGTACTAATCTTTTGGATCCAAAGACAAAGCCTTACATATGACATAGTCATAGTGAAGTGATAGCTTCTTCTTTGTAAGTTTAATTGGTGATTCTCATTTGTGATGCTACAGACTAAGCCATATAAGTGAAAAAGGCACGAAGGTTTGATTAAGAGTTGGTGTATGCAAGGCTAGCTTTCTTTAAAAACAACGGTTGGTTAGGTTCTCCAAAATGGGTCGAGAACTATGACAAGAAAATTTGAATCTTGTTCACATGGGTGTGTGGGGTTTGCCATTGTGTCATCACTTGGAGGATCTATATATCATATTTTTTTTATTAATACCACTATTGGGAACATATGGGTTTATTTATTAAAGATCGTAACAATTGATATTTTTAAGAAGTGGAAGGTGGAGTTGGAGAATGAAATGGGTTGTAAAATCAAAATTGCTTGATCAAACAACGGTGGTGAATACAAAAGGAACAAATTCGTCCAACATTGAATTGCATATGGGATCTAAATGACATGGATGATTCCCACTAAACTACAATAAAATAAAGTCATTAAATGTATGAATGAGCATGGTAGAAATATGAGATCACATATTGGATTACAAGTATTTTTGGTATTTGCCATAAATATGACAATATACTTAAATAATAGATGACCTTATATACCATGGTCTAGGGTTATAAAGTAACTTTGGACCACTTGGGGGTTTTTTTGGTTGCTTTTGTATGCACATGTTGACTTGGAGCATAAGATAAGTTTGCTGCAAAAGTTATGTTATGCTATTTTATTGATTATGACATAGATGATTTTGATTATTGATTATGGATCTAGTACAACACAAAATTATTAGGACAAATGACACCTTATTCAATGAAGAACAACTGTACGAGATTCAATACATCGTAAAGTCAAATTGGAAAATCCATTTTTATATAGAGAATGATATGAATAGGAAGGATTCACAAGCCACAACAACAAAGGAGACAATTTGCAGATAAAGAGTGAGATCTAGATCTAGAAATGGATGTCAAAGTTATGCATGTGTAAAACTATGTTGAATGCAACAACTTTGTCAAGGTTGCTTGTACGGAGGTTAAGAGGTATGACAAGTTTGAAGGTATCTTTCTTCTCCTCACTCCTTTTGAAGGATTCTAGTGAATCAAGTAGCTTCTCGACTAATAAGTGGAAGATTATTTTAAATGAGTTAATAATGAAAGTTGAAATCACTTCGCTTGAAAAGAATGGTATGCATAAGAGTTAAACGTGTTACTAGAAGCAAGAAAAATTATTACAGAATAAGTGGGTCTGTATATAGCTTGAAGGGGGAGATTGACAGATGCAAGCTTTACAATTTGCGAATAATCATCAAAGTTTTTCTAGCAGAAAGAGAGAGTTGATTATGATGTGATTTAATTGCCCATATTAAAGTTGTCAATCATATGCTTGTTGTTGAGTATTATTCATGAAGATGACTTGTACCTTTACCAATTCAATTTATGAATTCTCTTTTTCCATGATAATTTGGAAGATGAGATTTTCATGATACATTATGAAGACTTTTAAATTATGGGAATGAAGAAAATGTTATGCAAACTTAAGAGTATGTGCTTGGTGAAGCAAGCTCTTAGGAAATTTTTTTTATAGTTTGATGCATTCATGTGTTGTTATTGTTGAGAAATTAGGAGTGTGATGTCCATAAGAGGAAGGGAGGGGTGGGGGGAGGGTGAATTGTGCAAATAGCAAACTTAAGATAAATTCAATTCTCAAATAATTTTGCAATGAAAATGTTTTACGAATCTTAATTACTCTTTTAAATAAGTTTTACAAGATCTTGTTTAACTTTGAAAATACTTGTGAAAGTGTAAGTAGTGTATATATATATATATATATATATATATATATATTATTTAAAAAACCATTATAGTTGGCGGGAGGTGGAACGATTTAGTTCCATTACTTTTTGGAAGATTGACCTTGCGCCAGCACTTCTTCCATCTTTTTTGTATATTTATGCTAGTTGACCCATCCACAAGCTCTACAATTTTCTCATTGTTACCACAACCAAAGAGGGATGTGAGTGCCTATAAGAATAATCTTCTACAAGCTCCTAAGTTGAATGTGTTAAGTGTTATAAGTGGGCTTATAGTCACCAAATTTCTCACCAAAGGACCTATAGTAGAAATTGACATAAAAGAAGAAGAGGAAGATGTTGATGACGAGGACAAGGAATTTGAGATGAACCTTGAGAAAGGAGTAAAGAAGTTAGAAGCCTTAAAGAAGTCTTTGTACCTTGTCAGTATACTTACATTTCTCCATGATTCTACACTTGGAGAGATGTTTGTTTTCTTTACCACAAAAGTCTAAAGATTGGAGATTGACCTTCATCTTCTTTATTTTCCCTCATGTTCATTTCTCCATAGCCATTGAATTTGGCCCTCATTATTTTAAATTACCCACAACTTTACATTGTCTTAGGTGGGTAATATGTTCACATACATAAAAATAGTTGCCAAGTTTCATTTAAGTTAAATGAGATATGTTATGATATTATATTTATACTCAAGCTCCATGCACTTGATCTATTTGTAGTCTTCTTTTTTATGTGATGTGTCCAACGTTATGTTATCCCATCATAAGAAACTATTTTATAGCTCGAAATATGTTTTTATTAAGCTTGATATTAATTTCTCCAAGTTCTTCCTAGTGATCATCACATAAGGTGGGAATGATTCTTGTATAATTGAAAACTAAAATGAACAAAATAACTTACTTGAATAATTAATAAAATATAGTAATCAAAATATTTAAAGAAAGAGATATTTAAGAATTATTTATTAGCTTTGTTAGTGACAAAAGTTGCTTATAATTATTTTAATGAATCTATTTTTTATAAAATAGAGAAAATTTGATATAAATAATGTTTTTATGAAATATATATGATAATAAATTTATAACATGTGTAGTGGTATATATGTTCTTATATAATTCAAAAGTTTTTTCATAAAAATTTTTGATTGGTGGAAGGATATAATTCTCTGAGTTAATATATATTAATAATTTATTACATTCATAAAATTTTTTAGGAGATTTAATTTATTTCACTGACTCATCATATTTAAAATTATTAAACCTATTGTATTAATTAATTAAATTAAACATATAATAAGAATCATTTTCGGATGTATATAGAGAAAAAATAAAAGTATCATAAGAAGGTTTGAAATATTTTTTTGGATTTTTAAAAATAAGGTAATTGGTCATTTCAAAGTTTTTAAACATTGTAGTTATTTCTTTGTCTTCTATATTTTTATCGTTATTAACAAAGAAAATTTCAACTTTTTTCAATTTAAGGATAAGGTTTTAAGGTCTTTTTTTTGATCATCTTCAAAACAATTGATTTCAATATCATATTGAATATTCTTGAAAAAAATTGTATTTATGAGTGACGAAAATGTTGAAAATGAACTTGACTTCTTAAGCTCTTACAGGGTTAAGAATTTTTTAATATTTTTAGAGTTGGACATATAAATGCTCTTTGGATAATTCTCACATTGTTTTTCAAGATAATTAAGTGGAAACTCTCTTATTCAATCTTTGTACTCTATCTGAAGTCATTAAAAGAAATGTCTTAACATTAGTTTCAATTTTTGCAAATTTTTTTTTTGATAATCATGAGTGTTATGATAATCAAAGAAATAATCCATCAGATTTTATTAATGAAAAATTTATAAAATTCATATGTCATCAAATATAAGTATTTCAATTTTAACACATTTATATAAATCTTAATAGTCATCTCAATGAAGTCTATGACTTGGTGATGTGAGTGTTCTACTTTGATCTACCAATCTTTTAATTGCAACTAATATAGTTTTAGTCTTATCTTATCTATCGGACGAATTCTTTGTTGTATGATATGATGTGTCCATCTCGTTTCTAAAGTTCTCTAAATTCAAAATTTTATTTCGTTTTGATAGCATGGTAAGATGTTCAAATTTTCAGGATTAGAAACAATGTGAAAATCATTTTTTATTGCAAACAAAGATTCAATATTAAATAAATTAATTAAAATTGTATAAAATAAATAATAAATTAGTAGAACTTTTTTCAATAAGTAATAGCTTAAGAATAATAACATGGAATTAGCATAATTACCTAAAAGTTTTCTTAAGAAATTCATATTAAATATCAAAATTAATGATATTTTAGGTAGGCTAAAAATATCAAAGTATAATTCTCTTTTAGTTGTGACTTGAGAGTCTCAAGATAGGTGTGCCAGCGTGACTGGTGGAGCTCGAAGGATATGCATATGTTGTGCAAAATTGTTGCAAGTAGGCAACCAAGCTATGAAAATGGTGAAATTCATGTAGATTTGAGCGAGTCTTGGCCAATTGTGGAAGTTTGCTGTGGCTATAATACCTGGTTTGACAAAGCCTACATTACTTGAAGTTTGCAAGGTTGCCTACAAAGGTTGGAGAGGAGAAAGATCATGATAGAGATGACAACAAAAGATTGCTATAAATTTGGATTGCAACATGAATGGGAATGAAGGGTAGTCTATGTTTTTATAGGGAGGATCTCTTATGCATGCATGTACCACACAAAACCATGTCAATTCAGAGTAACAACAGACCAAAATTTTTTTTTTCTCTTTCATATAAAAGAATTGAAATAGTTATAATAGATACCTTAATTGGAATGTAAAGATCAAAATACTTGTAAACTTAATAGATTTAATAAAATAATAAGAAATATCATTAGGTTTCATAAATGGTTCATTATAATCCAACAACAACAAGCTTAATGAGGACCTTATTCTGGCCATTTTGGGTTCTTGCTTATGATATGGTCCATGACCTACAATGTAATGGAACCTCCTGCATCTTGGGTGTTATTGGATTTGCTTATGTTCATTGTCTATGTAACCTGTCCATCATCGATAAATCCATAATCTATGTGCTTTTTTTGGGTTGACTATAGAACATCCCTAGTAGTGGGTCATCTTTTCCATGCCTATGCTCATGACAACATCAACAGTAGGCTGTTTGTATCTTGGTCGCATTTGACCACACTAGGAGATTCCCTCTAAATGCGTAGGGCTTTCCACCAACCACCTATGGTCATTTTACCTTATGACCTTTTTTGTTATTTCTATAGTTGTAGCCACTTTTAGTACCACATTATATATAGAGGACACCTAATATTTATTCAAACTCTTTACGTAGATGTCATTTGGTGATTAGTTTTATGCTCATTTAGTTTTATTTTTATACCATGTAGAGAAAGTCATGATTGGTGTGAGATCTTTGTGTAAGGAGAGATGTTAAGAGTGTTCTATACATGCTATTCTAAGTTTAATTGCAACCACTTTAACTTAAGTATTTTCTTGTTTTAGCCAAATTTGATTAGTACAGACTTTGGATTGGTTCATAAGAGGGAGGGTATTGAAGCACAAATTGGGGCCCCCTTACTATTATCATCAATTTAATCAACTAAACCTTCAAGGATTTTTCTCTTTCTAAAATGCTTTCTCTTTCCTTCTTTTTTCTCATAGAATTTTGGCCTTATATTTTCTATGGCTGCACGAATCATCTTAGGATGCTTTGAAATCGCCTTGGATCATCTCTTACTAATCCACTCTAGTGGCCCTAGTTCTTGGGAGGTCACTTATTGATTATCCTTTATGATCACCTTAGCTATATTTTGCAATCAACGTTCACAACCCAAACCTGAAAATTTGTTAATTGCTTCTTTGGAGATCTAAATAGGGGAATGGACACTCTTGATTTTGCCAAAACCCTTACATGTCTTGAGGTTTTGGTCACTGAACTTTGTTATTTTTTCGAGCTTGTTTAATCTTGTGCTTTGTAAATTTTCTTATATATGTTGTGTGTTAATTGCTAGAGGTTGTCCTAAGACATTGTTGGAATCATATTCGATCAGATTCGTGCATTGAGTGTGTGTGTTTCATTTCTTTGTAATAGTTTCTCAACTTGTCTACTATGCGAGCTTTTAAGACTTTTAAATGGTCTAGCCTTCTGAATGCTTGACCATTATTGTAGACTGTTTCGATGTTTATGAAGAACGATTTATTGAGCTAGGCATTGAAATCTATTCACACTATTGCATTCCTAATCAAGCCCTACATATGAATAATGCCCGCATAAGTTACTGTAGAGATCTAGTGGTTTGGATGATAGATTTGGGTATAATCTTGTAAGAAGCTGTTTCAAATTCAGTAGAGAACTATTGCCATGCACAATGGAAGAGTGAGGGTTTATGACAAGGGTGTTGTATGCTTCAACTGTGGTTAGCTGATGTATGTTATGGTCTATGCTAGGGCAGACATTGCTTCCATAGTGGGAGTTGTTAATCGTTTATTGGAAGTCATTTGTAGTGGTTAAATGGCTTTTTGCTATCTGGAAGGGAAGCATATTACAGGACTAAGTTTTAGAGGAGACATAGATAGTCAAAATAACATTTCTAGTAATGTATATATTATTGGTTGTATGACAACAAGTTGAATATAATGACAAATAGTGCGACTTCCCCAATCATGGAAGCTTATTGTATGTTAATTTCAGATGCTAGTAAGGAAATGACATGGCTCAGGAATCTTTTGAAAACCTTTTCATTGATGGTTAGAGTGATATTTGCTTCACAATGAATCCTGTATTTCTTTTTAGAACAAAGCGCATCTGGCTTAGGTATCAGTGTATTGGGATCTTGATAGATGGGGGGGAGTTATTATTGAGGAAAGTCCTTGACAAGGAGAATCTGACAGTTCTATTTAATTTTGTGGTTATGATCAATAAACTGTAGCTTTTTTTTTTTTTTACCTTAGTTGGTAAGTGTATAAAACAAAGATGGGATGCAATACTCAAGATTTGGTGGATCACATGAAAAGTTTGTCTCTTGGAGCAACATATATCCAACAGGAGCGATCTGTCCTCAAGCGAGATACTGTTTATGGAATCTGCTATGGGTGTGAAGACTTGCATGGGTGTTAGGTTGTGTTCACGATTTGATGCATAATGTTATGGGCATAAGGTGTAACCATAACATTATGGATGTGGAAGTAGACTTCAGCTAGAAAATGTTACCATAAAATTAAAAGGTACAGAGCCAGACTTCAGCTAATTACCATATTTCATTAGAGCAAATGATAAAGATTCACAGGGGTTAGGAGTAGCCGGTAGGCAAGCATGGTGTAAATTATGGTCTGAGTGGTAGTTTTGGCTTGTTAACTTGGAAATGCTTGGATATGGGCGTATGCCAACTTCTGGATGGCTGCAAATGGAATGGGAAGTGCGTTTCTTGAGAAACTTAAGTTTTTTTTCCCTTTCTCCCTCATTGTAAAGCTATTATGGTGTTGTCCCAGAGAAAGTTTTTTTGCCGTATTTTTAGAAAATGTTGTGAGGATTTTTTTATAAGCTCTTTTCAAAATTTATTGAATTTTTTTGAAGCTTTGCCTTGTTTTTTCACTAAATTTCGTGTTTTCTCATGTAGATCTGGATGTTTTATTCTTGCTTTCTAGTCTTGATTCTTTGCTTGTCTTTTTTGTTAGATATCTTGATTCATTACTTTACATGACTGTTTAAGTGGCACTATTTGTTTATGGATAAATGATTCAAGGATTGTCTCTGTGGGTACGTGAAGGAGTTATTTTGTGACTTAAAAGCACAGATTTCTGTTTTCCTGTGACTCCTAACAACTTTTGGTTGGACATGATGTCATGCTTATGTGCAAGTTAAAAATGTTTATGGATGCTAATTGGTTTATTTTGTTGCTTTAATGTTACCGTTTGCATTTAAGCTTTTGGATTGTTTGACAGCCTTTCTCTTAACCCATCTGGTGACATTTTATTCAGATGCTATCTGGCATGTTTGTTTTTCTTTTTTTATTTGGCATCCCGAAACCTTTATTTGGTGCAGAATTCTTTTTTTTTTTTTGTATGCAAAGATGGAAATCTTGCAATGGAATTCCTAAAGTCTGCATATTTTTGTGTACTGATGGCTACCTATGAATTCCAGGTTCTTTCTTGCTGTGAGAGAGGCCAAGAAGAGTTGATTCAACAAGTTCTTTTGTTCATTGCTTGTAATGGATCTCTTGAAATTAATGACGTCATGAAGTTCTTGAGGCCATTTGTTATGTTTTCTGTTATCAGGAAGCCTTCTTCTTCTTTTTCATATTACTTTTCAAGGAACTTGATATCTGCAACCTCATTACTTTCATGCTCTTTGTCTTTGGAAGCTATCAACATTATGAAGCTCCTCGTGGAGTCCCTGAAGTACTTGCCTGTAACTAATGAAGAGGTAGTGACCCTTACTTTTTCTTGTGCTTAAAATGCATCCTATAATTTCTACTAGAGTTTTCTTGAGGTCATTTAGTCTCTGCATTTTATAAATGCTGTATAAGAAGTATTCATTAGCTTCTTTTGTTATGTGATGGTTTGCTATCTAGGTAAGATCATTCATACTTCCACAAAATGGTATACTTTTCTAAGGTGCATTTCACATGATTTTGAAGCTATAGAGGTGATGAAAATGCATTATAAAGCTTTCAATAGAGTGCTTCACATTGAAACGTATTCATGGTTTGTCAGCTTTTCATGACAAAGTCGAAGAAGACCTTTAGTTAACAGATTTTTTTGTTTAGCAATTGCTATAAAATGCTTTGCCCTGTTTATTGAAATATTGCCATTATTTGATGGTGTCCTGCTTCTTCTTGTATGCCTGGGGATCTGAAGTAAATTTACTACATCAAAGCTTTTCACTGAAAAGAACTTCGTAAAGCCCTTAATTGATATTCTATTATCTGCACATCTTAAAATTTGTATATCATTTTGTAATCTTTTTTTTCCCAATTCATTCAGGAAGTTGTGTGCATTGTTCAGTCTGCTGTGCATCTTGTGGATGCCTTTATTGTGTACTTGCAGCAAAATGTTGGTACTGCAAAGGTAATGGTTCTACCTCTGTCTGAAATTCGGATCTATTTTTGGTAAACAGAGCTAGAAACTTTACTAAAATGTGTGTAGAGTGTGGCATTGTTAATAAAATCTGCAAGGTATAACCATCCATATATTGTTAGTAGCTTAATTTGGTAAAATTGTATTGCTGTGTTGTTCTGCTTAAAACAAAGACATTGTTAGTCCTATTATGAATAGACAAACTACTCAGTAAATGTGTTGCCCATGGTTATGAAATCATAGGAAAGGTGCATATGCAATATGGAACATTTTATACTGTAACTCACCAGCATATTACATTTTCCCAAGTGATCACGGGCCACCACACCAATACCTGCCACCTCACCTTTCACAGCCGCATCACAATTCACTAAGATCCATCCCGTTGGGGGGGGAGCCACATATGGGTAACAAAAGGCCCCGAAGGGTAAAGCTCCTCACTGGACGTAGATGGATGGAGATACCTGCTGCAGCTGCAATTTCCACTTTAATCTTCATGATCAGGATGAGTTTACTAAAAACAGCCCCATTGTGCTTCTTTAAGTTTCTATTTTCCCAAATGTAGTAGAAGGTGGTAGCCACCACAGCCATATGAAATGCCTCTCCCCCACGCACAGCACCCCGCTGCTTGGCGTGAGACAAGAAACTCTTGAGAGTATGCGGCACCACGCCCGCGCGCATCCTGCAAGAAAGCCCCAGCGCCTACACCGAAGCACTCAACGCGGGGTCCGCCCAAACACTCCGCGCCATATCACAGTCAATAAGAGCGTGCTGCAAGGACTCTGCTGTGCCACATCCCCACACACAATCCGCTGCTATCCCCCAAGTGTCTCGCCATCATCCAAACAGTAGTTGGGATAAGGTTTTTAGCCACTCTCCAAATAAACATATGGGTACGAGGCCTAGTCTTCAACTTCCAAATCCACCCCAACTGATTCCCAAGAGAAGGAACATTCCCATTAATCTCCCCCCTAGTGGTAGCAATGAGTGACCGATAGCAAATAGAACTTGAGACCATGGTAGAATCAGAATGTACCTGTCTGAGCTCATCATTCACAATGTTGGGGCCCCACGGGAGAGAGGCGATCCTCTCCATAAGCAAGGAGCTAGCCTACCTCCCAGATGATGCGAAGTCCCACCTGCCCGGAGCAGCAATACAATCATCAACACATTCCGGCCACGGGGCTTCCATATTCACGAAAGTAGGCCACCACCTGATAGGAAGAAACCCCAGCCAGTTATCTTCATAAAAATCAGTGCGTTTACCGTCAAACAATCGCCACACAAAGCCTGCCAAAGCCACCGTAAGTCCCTCCTTGACCAATCTACAAGCATGCGAGGCACCCCGGGGAGGCCTACATGGGTTATTGCCAAGGGGGTTGGAAGTATAAAATGGAACATTTTAAAATGTAATATGGAACATTTTAAAACAAAAACATTTTAAAACAGTAAATCTAGATATGCTTCATTCTTAAACCACTTTTCCTCTTTTCCCCCCTTGCATAATGCTATCTTTTGGAATTGTTGTTTAGTCCAAAAATTCTTCACCCACAATTATCTTCAATTTGTGATCCATTATCATTCTTCATTCATTGTGTTCTTATTGGTGACACTGGTGGCACTCGAAGGAAAGTGGATCATTTGGTTAGGCGACATTGAGAGTGCCATCCTATTCCTTTGGTGGGTGAGTTGGATGAAATTATCATGTTTTGGGTTAATCATTTGTTGAGGCTCCAAACTGTGTGTCAATAAAACAATTTTTTGTTGTAAGGTGGATGTTGTTCATGGACTTTCTTGACTCTTTTGTACTATGTATGCAAATAGGTATTATCACATTCAAAGAGAGTTATGGAGTTTTATCTTGTTTCTTCTAGATAATGCAGTTCCTATTGTGGTTGGAATGACTTCATTTCATCGTTAGTTAGGATGGGAAGCAAGGGGGAGGCCTTTCTCTTTAGGGCCTGTTGATTGAGAACTCTAGGACTTCATAATTTAAGGATATGCATGACTTGCACTTATTTGGGACGTCTTTTACTTGGTGCAACAATAGGGAATGAAGGCCATGATGTGGGAGAGTTTGGATAAAGTTTTGTTGAATTTAGTTGTGTTGATTAACTTTTATGGGTTATGAGGTCACTCATTTACCAGAGATGCATCAGATTATTGCATGTCGCTCCTTTAAATTATTGATCTAGACTTCACTATGCAAGGGTGCTTAACGAGGTTTGACGATATCTTGTTGTCTTTTGTGGATACCAAGGGGGTTGTGGTGGAGGCCTGGTGTCGTCTCTTTAGGGATTCACATGTCCTCTCTTTGTCACAAGTGCACTTACCCTCTTCAACCTTGAAAGTAGTGGAGTATAAAGTGTAGTTGACCGATCTTTTTTTTCTCCTTTGGTGTTTTAGTGGAAGATTGGTAAGCTTTAGTAATGCAAGACTTAGAAGGATGGTCTGCCAAAGGTTGACTTCATGCCTCTTAAGTAGATAATGTCTAGCTGGAACATTGTGTTAGCTAGGATTGAAAAATTATGGTGCTAGAGAGTGAAGGTTTGATGGGTGGTTGAGTGTGACAATAACATCACATTTTTTTTAAGGTGTCCACTAGCAAATGCTTGACCAATTGAATTACTTTCTGATTGGATGAATGGGAGACTTTGTGGACTCTCTTGAGGGGATTTCTTCTTTGTTGAAGAACTATTTTAGGGTGAAGTGGAGAGCTCAAGATTGGTCTATTCTTGACCCTTCTTCCCTCCTGCGTTGTTATTGATCATGCTATAACTGGGAATATTGTGATGCTAATTGGTTATGATGAGGTGTACAAGGCAACTTGTTCTCTCAAGCCCAACCAGCATTCTTGGTATTGACAATGTCATTATTTTGTTATTTAGGAGATATTGGGACATTAATGTTTTGATCTAACTGTTTTTTTCTTTCATTTCTTCAACTCTAAGGTGTTGTTGAGGTATAAGATTACAATTATTGTTTTTCTTCTGAAGGTGTTGGCATTAGATCACATTAATCCTTTTAGACTGATTAGCTTGTGTATCATGATGTACAAGGTGATGGTAAAGATTTTGGTTTATAAGCTAAAGAACAATTGGAAGCTCTTTTAGAGAAGGAGAAATGAGCCTTTATTCTGGTCAAGTGACATACAACAATTGTATCTTCATGTAGGAGAATATGGTGATAATACTTCTACACTTCTATTATTAGAATAATGGGTGTTCAAGATTGACGTAGGGTAGGCCTATGATTGGATGAAATGGAATCTTAAGATTATGCTTTAGCACATGAGCTTTCTTGAGATGTGTTGTAGAGAAGTGATAGGATGTGTTACTTGGCCTAGGTATGCTATATTGGTTGATTATAAGATGACCAGCTGGATTGATTCTTCTTGTGGCTTTGGAGAGGGGTTTCTCCTCTCTTAATATGTTTATCATCTATGAGTTGTTATCTTTGTTTCGCAAATGACCTTTGCTTTGTGTTGCTCCCCTTGGAATGAGAATCCCTACACGTAACCCTATCTTGCATGGGTTGTATGTTGATGACACACTTTTACTTCCTTTAATGCCTTGTGTTATAGGGCATTGTTTGATACTTGGAGGAGTATTGTAAGATTTCTAGTCGATGGGTGAATCGGACCAAGTATAACGTGATTTTTAGTAGACATACCCCACTTAGCGTTAGAAGATGCTTATGGTGTGACTAGGTTTCAAAAGGCAGACTGAGTTTTGTTATCTTGGTGCATTCTTCTTTCTAGTAAGCAACATATTTTTGTAAGCTTCTGATACCTTATATTGCTTTCCAACACGGAATATTAGGTTGGGCTTCTTGCACTTGGTTTTGGTTGAGAGAATTGCCTTGGTTTATTCGATCATTATGTCGTTTCTTGCCTATTTTTTAACATAGTCGTTTGTGATGGTGTAGTTATTTAGATTGAGTGTTTCTTCTGCATTTATCTACGGATTGATGATTTGTCTTCTTATTCTCTTCACTACGTGGCATGGGAGGATCCTTGTTGACTTAGGATTGTTGGTGGTTTGGGTATTTTGATCTTAGGAGATGGAGAGAGGTCTTTGTGTCCAAGCTCACTAGGAGGTTTGCTTCTAGGGAGTACTATCACTGGTATTCAATGTTTATGATTTAGGTATGATAGGAGAGGCTTTATGTTTGAGGTCTACAATGAGATTTGTGGATGCTCATTTTCATATGGAATAGGTGGTGAAGGTTGAGTACATGTGACTTTTTGGGAGTAGAGAGTGAGTTGTTCTTAGGAGAATGATTTTTTCCCTCCTTGTGCTTGTGGTCGACTTTTTGCAGTACTAATGATAATTTTTTTCGAGTTTTCTTAGATTTACTTTATATTGTTAGGGAGTAGGATATGGAGCATTTGAATGGATTCTTTGAGATTCCTTGTCAACAATATCTGTGAATTGGGTAGATTTGACTCTTTTAGTGATGATAGGCTAGTTTGGGTTATGTCTAAGGAAGAAAGAACCCTTAAGATTTAGGATCTATTTGTTCTTTGTTGATCAGGATTGGGTCATTTGGTACTAGAGGTCCAGGTTTAGTTGAGATTCTCTATGTTTTTGTGGAGGTTTTGTCAAGAAACTGTATCTACTAGGGAGTGGTTGCTTTGTAAGCATCTATCTCCATCCACATAGTGTTCTTGGTTATCATGTTGATGAGGATTTGAATTATGCTCACATCACTTTTAAGTTTTCTTCTTCAGTGGTCCATCATTTGGACGTCTCTTACTTTGTTGTGAAATCTATTGGACTTCTCATTTCTAAAATAGTGAGAGACCCTAAGGGCCTGGAGGCTGCTTTCCTCATTGTGGACATTTACCTCATTAGGAGAGCCCACAGAAGTAGACTCTATAAGACCCATATATCTCTTCTATTATTATAGCTTTTGCTATAAGCTTAGCTTCTCTTTTTGGCCCATTTAAGGTCCATCTCGACATGGGAAACTAGGATTCTAATTGCCTCCCCAATAGATCTTCTTTTATCTTATTGTTGGGTTTCCCCACCCCACTGTTGGATTATCTTGAACTTTGATGGGTCGATTGATATGAATGATTTGGATTGTTGTGGTGTTGTTCTCCAGACCATTTGGGTCATCTTCTTGCTTTGGTTGGGTGATGTCTGATCACTTTTTTCATTAATATGTTGAGCTTGTAGTGCCTCCCCTTTGGTAGACTATTCGTCTACTTTAGCTTACTAGGTTTCTAGGATCATTGAGCACATCAATGACCGTACTCCGCTTCAACACCCAATGGTTATCCTCTTTTGCATATCGTGAGAGTTTTGTTCTTATTTATTGATGTACATATCTAGCTTTTTGGTAGATCTGCTGATCGCTTTGTTGCCTTTGTTTCACGTCATGGGCATTTTTTGCACTTATTCTATAATAGGTGCATATATGTACCCATCCATTTTGTGTGATTTTTGATGAGAATCTTAACTTTGTCATCCATTTGTTGATATATAGTATAGGCTACAACTAACCTCCAAGAAATAGCATTGTTTGACTTGCTTATTGTCTTACCAAAGGTGGCATGATTTTTTAAATGATGATCAACATTTAACGTGGTTAATTTTCTTGTGGAAGTTTCAGCATATCTTAACCATTATTATGACTAGTGGGCATGCTATTGAAATGAGATTTCTTAAGCATGTTTTTTTGGTTCAATTTAGTATGCTAATTTATGTTTGTTTTATGCACGAACTCCAGGAAGTGGCAGAAGATGCTCAGAGATGCAGTCTTGAGCTTTTGAGCATGCTTTTTTCTGTTTGTGCTTATCATCATGAAAAGGTTGTGGGAAAAGTTGAGGCTATTATTGAAATCTCTAGGCATTTGCTGCTTACACAAAAGGAGCTTGGACTGCACTATGTATATGAATTAGTCAATATTGTTGTTTCTGCTTCTGTTATCCTTACCCAATTGGAATTTGAACACGAGCAACTTTCTGTTCTTAATCTTCTGCTTGTTCTAATGGAGTGGAAGTCTGAAGGTAATGTATTTAAATTTGTTAAGCCCATTTAATGTTTAGAATGTGTTCCCTTCTTTTATGTAGTGCACTTGCATGATATATGTACCTTTTGAGAGAAAAGAATAGGAAAGCTAACAGTAAGATCTTCGTGAAAAGAAATAAATAATGGCTCTTAAATGCTCGTAAGGATATGGAATACAATTAACCATAGTTGGAAATGAATCCCTTACAAATGAATGAATAGGAAATAAATGAAAATAGATTTCGAAGATTGAATCCCTTAAAAGAAAAATATCTGATTCCATCCACTACAATGGAAACAAATGAAGATTGATTTTAGAAGATTTTTTGGAATAAGTTTACAACTGGAATTAATCTATGCTTGAAATAAATCAACAATCTCCTTCAAGTTGGGTTGAAGATAATGGTCATCTAAAGCTTAGAGTCTGTGTTTCTAAACAAGAGAAATTTTTATGTGTAATTCTTTCTTGGAATCACCTTTGAAGAATGCATGCTTCACATTAAGCTAAAATGGTGAACAATCTAAGTTTTCTACTAGAGACAAAAGAACCTAAATAATATTGAGCTTAGCTGTAGGGGCAAATGTCAATATTTCAATCTTTTTTATACTTTTCAGTGAAACTTTATCTGCATCCAACTAGATTTTTTCCCTTATGTGGCGTTGTTTGGCATCAGTATGCTTTGAGAGTTGACGCCCATGACATTGAAATGGCTTCATTTTTTTTATTCTTAAAAATTGGAAATGATTTTTCAAGGTGTATAAAATTCGTATGAACTCGTCTAAAATGTCAAAGCATAACTTGGTTATTAAAACTAGGAATGAAAATGCTAATATAATTCTAAAGACCTTGATTACCAACTTGAAGAGCTTCTCTCGAAGAATTATTGCTTGTGATATCTAGCAATGCCAATCATCCTCATTGAATCCAAAATTTTAAATTCTCTCAAATTTTTGAGAAACTTTAGTGACACAATAGTAATCTGAGTAACTTGCTTATGTATAAAAGATTACAATTCAATTTTGGAGCAAGCATATCGATTGAAAGATAAAATCCATGATTAACTTCATTGTTTTTATTCTAGCCACATCGAATTCAGTTCCGTCAACGTTCTAAAGCATTCATCCTGTTTTGCAAGGATTGGATTTATTTTAGAGTCTCGAGGCTTAAGTCATATTGTATGATGCTCGTGAATGTACAATCCATATATTTGAGTTGCCTGAGTGATACTTCTTTTATGGGTCATGGTTCGTGGTGCAATGATCCAGGAGGGGATTTTTTGTGGTTGGCATAAAATTTTTGAAGCAGTTCTTGTTGCTCTTTGCTGAAGAGAGATTCTTTTGTGGAGCTGATTTTTCCTTCTGAATTTACCACTTTTTTCTTACTTTATCTTTGGTTTGTTGGTTTCCAATTTGCTAGTTTATCTGAAAATCTTAACGCTTGTCCTTATTATGACAATTCTTGAGACTGTGATCTCACTTTTGCCTATCTTTCCACTTCTTCCCTGTTTTTGGTTGAGTTAGATTTCAATGAGAAGCAATAGCTGCAGCTTCAATATTTTTGCTTGGAGCTTGAGCCCCCAACATGACTTCTTTCTGCTATTTTTCATTCTCTATCTAACAAAGGTTTCTTAAAGGCTCGGCATGGGATTTGTGGACAAGATATTTCCATGAACATTATCCATGCTTCTATTTAGCTCTATCAAGAATTTATCCAAGTGTTTTTGTTCAGCTACCCTTTTATAGTACAAACCAAGGCATTTCCATTTGTGCTCTTTAGGCATGTCAATGGCTGTTAGTGGTAGTTCAGATCATTCAAGTATTTTGTGTTAGTGAGATCTCTTGCCATTGATCATGGAGAATACACTCAATCTTGAACAACTCAGACATGTTGTCTATGTGTGAGCTTCTCATGCCTTCATGATCATTTCATAAAGTTGAAAATTTTCTCTAATTTCATTCATCATGGACTTAAGGAGTCATTACATAATTATCTTATTCAATTGTTTTTATAGATTGATACTTTGGTTCTTTCTTTACAAGCGTGGCTTTAAGACATATTCGTCTCTTCCCTTTCCAAAATGAAGATCAAGATTGACTTGGACAACTGCAAGTAATTCATGGCTATTTAATTTTCGGCCAATGTTGGTGAACAAGTTGTTGATGGCTTCTATGTGACTTGGATTGACTTGTGATGTTGAATAACTTATTTTGATGGACATTTGATCCTTCCATAAAGAATTCTTAACCTTCAGGAAAGAATTCTTAACCTTCAGGATAAATGAAGAAAGCAGTTTAGAGTCTACTATATAAAGTGTGAATTGTGAAAGTATGGCTGTGCATTTTAAAAACAATGAAAATGCAAACAAAATGGTTATGTTGGCTTTCAAGCAAAAAGAGTTTAATATGATCACATTTAGAGTGTCTCATGGAGTTTTCCATATGGAAAAGGATCTTAAATTCTATCACTTTAACTTATATTTATTAAGTTTATTTTGATCTAAGACCCCATTTCGTTATCCCAAAAAACAAATTTCAAAAAAGCAAATTATATAGAGAAAATATTATAGTAAATTAAAGTAATTTCTATCTATGAAGTATAAGGATTTTTTTATTAATTATATTTAATAAGATATTGAAAGTAGATTATAATTTTGAACTATAATTAATTAATCAATTATAGTTATTTAGTTGACAATTATAAACCTGATTTTCTAATTCCAAGCTAGTTAACTTGATTGTCAACATAGAATCGTATGTTTCTAAAAAGCTTAAAATTTAAAATATATGGTTGCAACCATTGAAAATGACCAAAATCCAATACCTGTTTTTTTGAAAGTTACTAAAACCGTCGATAATTGTCGAAATTTAAATTTTTCATGGTTTATAGTAGAAAGTTCAAATCTTGCTTTCGATCACAAAGTTTCTTTGCAATTTAGGGTGTTGTTTATGTTCTTTAAAAACATTCTTTGCATCCTAAGAAAAACAACTTGTTATATCATTCCAGATTTGCTGTTTCATTTGTATTTGAAGAACATAGATCTATGACAACATTATTGATTAAACTTTTATTTTCATCGTATGATTTCACCACCTAATTGGCTAATCCTACTATAATGCTTTTACTTGTTATTTCTTTTACAAATTTTGTTGTGGATATCTTAAGACCATTACTCATGTTGAGTTGTCAAATATTCTTTTGGTATGATCTTATAATATTTAAAATCAAGGCGATTCTTTTTCAACATGAGAAAGTTGTCAATTAGTTTTCTAAAACTCTACTGATATGGAATCAAATGTTCTCAGCCATGAAAGAAAGTATTAGTGATAATGAGACCATATTGCTAATGTTAACTTCAAAACAGTTCTTATTTTTTCATTAGTTTCCCTAATCTTACAAACACCATGGCAGCTTTTATATTTTTTTATTTACTGTATTAGATTTTTATTTAAGCCTCTAATAAAAATATTTTCTCATGAAAGATTCCTTGTATTTAATTCTGTCTTTCAAAAAATTTTTCTTAACATTAGCATCTGTTCCTTAACATTAGCTTCTATCATTTAAAATAAGATTCATGGTAACATGGTGTATAATATATTCATTTTATTATTTAAATAAAGTGAGCACCAAAGCGAATGACAATGGGAAAGGTTAGGTTGAAACTAAAACTATGAAGCCCAGTTTTAAACCATGTTATGTAATTGCTCTTACACCATGTATAGTATCTAATGTTGTGGAAAGAAACTTTCATGTGCTTTCATGCCATTGGTAGTCTTTTCTGATGTGATAATATTGTGAACGATGAAACTGTTGGTAGATTTGCAATCTTAATAATCAGCAGTGCTGAAATGATCAAAATGGATGCTAGATTCTTTGAATATACAATTTAATACTTAAGTAGGGTGCCGTTGAGGTATCTTTAACTGATATAATATACAAGATGAATTTCATGCAATCATAAAAGTTGATACATAAAAGAAGCCTCTTTTCATGTTTCATCATTGCATAAAAGTTTTATCTTTAGCTATGATTAAGGAGCTTCCATGCTATCGTTGAATTTCTTAGCAATCATAAAAATAGTTACATAAAAGGTGCCTTATTTTATGTTTCAACCTCACATGGAATGTTTTATCGTTAACTATCAGTTTTATTTCTCCATGTTCCTGGATAAATTAAACTTCTTTTTATCTCCCTTTGAATCTTGAATTTAAAGTCTCTGAAAATATTTCTGGAATCGAACTTGAAAAAAGATCATATTAAGTTTAACTTCATGTCTCACTTTACATCTTTGGTCTGTAGTCTCCATTGCAATATTTTGGTGCTGTAGGAGTCAAACTGTGAAACTATCGTGGAATGATTGTGGATCCATAGTTATTTGGGACAAAACAAATGGCGATGATGTTTACCTTTTTCTAAAGGTAGTTCGTACTGGCGTAATTATATTACTATTTTTTTCATAGCTTTGCTATCTACCAATGTAGGTAGTCTCAATTGCCTTGCTCTGTTTGTTTATTTATATTACTGATTTCATCAGTGGTAGTGTTCATTGTACTGATCTTCTAAAAGTTGTGATTTTTGAAAGCTTGGCCAGGCTGGTCATGTTCAGTGCAGGCTATATTTCCTTTGCATCTTATGTAAATAAAGATGCACCACTTTTTGTTAACTAAATGTTTATTCTTTTGGTGCAATTTAAAGTGGCTTGCATAATGATCATTTTAATTCTCTGTACTAATTAAATATAATTTGTTACATTTATTAGAGGTTTGGAATGTTGAGATCTTTTTCCTTTTTTCCTTTTTATCTTTGGAAATGATAATCTATTTGTTGCTTTTTTAACATTTCCCCTCATGTTTGTTTTCTTAGATTTTAATTACAAAAGTGCACTGTCAATGTTGCAGAGTTGATTTCTAGAAGACCTTCATGCTCTCTATGGGAAGAGCTTCTCATTGTCTTACCTGTTATCAATCTTTTATGTTCTCCTTCTAAGACTGTTAAAGTTGCAGTCACTCATTTGCTTTCATTAGCAAAAAGCTTTATTTTAGATTTCATCATCGTTGCCAGAGAAGCTGAAGTCTCCTTCACTTATCCATCAGTTCTGTATGAAATTGAAAATATTCCCTTGAGGCTTCTTCATCAATTACTTGTTCAGGTTTTAAATTTCTGCTATCATTTATGGGCTGTTGCTGTCGAATATGTGCATATATATTTTGCTTTTTTTTACAATTAGTTGTCTCCTCTTTGGTGTTGGCAATTTCTGTGTTTATTTGATTGTTGCCGACTTCTTAAATGTTACAATGACTCTCAGATTATGAATGCTAAAATGCGATGTTCTCTTTTTTTGTTTTGCTCATGTTGATGTAAAACCTGCGGTTTGAAAGGGTTTGTGTATAGTCTTATATTCTGCTCTTCATATTATGCTAAGGGAATGATGCGTGTCTCTTGTTGCCTGGTATACTTGGCGCTTTGTGGCTCATGAGAATTCCCTCTGGATTATTGCATTACATGCTAGTTATGGAGGCCGCTCTCCTGTTTCTGCACTAATCTTGGTGACTATGTTGAATAGAAGCTGTTTTTTATTGCTGGGGATTTGGCCCAACACAACACTATTTGGCTTGTTGATTAGGATACAAATGTTTGCACCTATTTTAGCCATCATCTCCTGTCACTCACTAGGATAGACATTGATGATTGTTTATTACACCCATTCTTGACTTTGTAATGCTTCGCAGGTTCTAGGATCTCCTATGTCCTTCAGCAAGGCAATGGTGCAGCACACTGGATTTCAAATTGCTATATCTTGCGATTTTATATGGGCTAGGGCAATGCTCTTATCCATTGATTTCCACACTGTTTTGTCCGAAGACTATCTGTATTAATCTCTTTAAAACTTTATAGTATAAAGCATATATCAATCCTCTCAGAAAAATAGAAATAAATAAATAGTTTATTGTCATTCCAGTGTATTTTATTACCTAGTACTTATGCTTTCTTCATATTGAAAATAGAGGTTCCATGACTCTAGGACATTTCAATCCATTGTCCCTTCATTTTAGTGGTATAAATCGACTATGCAGTCTAGTTTTACTCATTCCAATTTCTTAGTGCATAGACTGTTACTAGATTTCTAGTCTTTTTAATCATTGAAGCTATCCTTTTAGTGTTCTGTACATAATTTTGTTCGAAGTTCTTTTCATTAGATTAGTACTGATTATATATTATTTTCAAGTTGTAATGTGATAATTTTGCAACTGATAATGTGTTGTTCTTAAATCTAAGATTTGTTTTCCTTTAACAAGTGCCTTGGATAGCCAATTTTTTTAAATTATGGTCTATGGATTGGTACATTTGATCTCATGATGATGCCATTCAGGATGGTGATGGTAATATGGGATGTTGGGAGAAAGAAAACAGATTGATGATATAATTGGTTGTTTTGATTTTTAATTTCATAGATAATTGGCCAGGAAAAATATGTAATTTTACTGAATCGGGTTGTAATTTGGCAATTTGTGCGGTGCGGTATTATTCTACAATTGTTAATCTAAGTTTGGTTTTGGTAGATTAAAGGCTTAACTTGGAGAATATTTCTACTAATAATCAAGGCAATTGGTTAATTTATGAAGAGCTATTATAGAATTGGTTTTATACAGGTAAACCAATTTTGGACTAATTCTGCATTAACACAGAAAGTTAAAGTTCCTACCTAATAAAAAATTTGACAAAAAGTCCATTTTCCGTCCATGTCAATAGTTCATTTCATCGTGTTAAATAAATTAATTAAAATTAAAAAAAATATAGCTGTAAAAAGTTACTACTCTAGTGGGCTAAGACTATCTGTTAGCTTTGGAGTATCTGGGTAGTCTGAGTTTTCTGCTTGTGTGTGGTGTTTGTCTGCAAAGCTAAATTGATGGGAAAGATCAATTCCATCTAAAATTGATTTTTCAGATTGTTGTGGTCCTGATAATTTATGTTTTTAGAATTTTGTATTCGATCATGAATTGTTAATTGAACCAATTCTTGGCTCAACAAAAGCAAATAAAGTTTTATGGGTTTAAATTGGAGTTCAGTCAATTGGCTTAGGTGGGCAGCTAAGGAGATTATTCGTTCTGCCAGTTGGGATCTTCCGGTTGAAGTGTTTCATCTTCATATTGAAGAAAGAAATTGGAATGTTTGTTATCTCATGGGTTAAAGAATTATTACACTGAAATAACATTTTAAAGAATGTATAATTGACTTTCAAACTGGAAATTATATAAATAGTCACTCTTAAATTTAAAATAATATATAAGTTTAATATTACCTTAAAATCGAAATAAATAGTAAGTTTTTTTTGTAAATAATGTCCACATCTAAACTAGATAATAAACTTCAATTCTTTCACGAAGTTATTTTTAAGCTTTAAAACCAGAAAATCAAATGAAATATTAAGAGGGTATTGACTTGATTAGGTGTTGAATGTGACATTTTTATGGTTTAGATTTTCTTCTTGATTCAAGGTTAGAATTTTCAATTTTGCATTGCATTAGTTATAAATTTTTGAGACTCATTTTATACTTGTATTCTTTATGTATATCTAAAAGGAGTAAACATTGTTGCATGCCTTCATATCTTTTTTACTCTTTAGTCATTGATGCTTTTTTCCTATTAGTTTGTGTTGTCTCCATTGCAGGTTTCTTTATAACTATAATATCATAGAAGTATGGTTGTTCTGGTCTTTATGTTAGTCTTTGTTGCTGAAATGGTGGTTAGAATTTTCAATTTTGCATTGCATTAGTTATAAATTTTTGAGACTCATTTTATACTTGTATTCTTTATGTATATCTAAAAGGAGTAAACATTGTTGCATGCCTTCATATCTTTTTTACTCTTTAGTCATTGATGCTTTTTTCCTATTAGTTTGTGTTGTCTCCATTGCAGGTTTCTTTATAACTATAATATCATAGAAGTATGGTTGTTCTGGTCTTTATGTTAGTCTTTGTTGCTGAAATGGTGATTGATGTAAATGAAATTTGGGTTTAAATTTGTTATATAGATTGGTGTACATTTATGATCAACAAAATAGTTTGCTTGGTCTGATGAGCTAAACTTCCATTTCTAAATTATTTTTCTTTTATCTTGTGATGATGATTTTATCTCTTTTAAGAGTGCTTTCATTTTAACTCTTTTTTTTTTTTTTTTGCAGGAACAACATTTTTTCTGCAATTCATATTTCCTTGGGCTTACAAATGATATGCTGGCTTACCAAAGAGAGAATTCTGGTGGGCAATTTTATCAGGCATCACAACTAGGAGAGCACCTATTAACTACTATGGGAGCAAAAGCAGAGTTACTCACTCGTGTTAAAGAAAATCAGGTTGAAGGTATACTTGTTTATTTTGTCAGGTTATCGCATATCAAAACATTTACTATATTTCCATGGAGCATGCATAAATTATAGTCCATTGTAGTTTCCATCTTTCAGTTTATGGTTGGTTGTTATCATAGCTCATAATTAATGCAAGCAATTTACCTTCCTTCAGGGATGAATCTATTGCTATGCTCGTTAGCTTCCATTTTACTTCTGCATCCCGCTTTTGGCAAATTGGCAATTGAATCTCTGGTTGCCTTTGGCCTGCAAGACCCTACTGTGGGTATGGCTCTGTTTCAAGCTGCCCTCTTCTATAATAATATTCTTTGTGATAATGAGAGCAATTCTTCAAGAATTCTGGTGGGTAGCGTTCATTCTCCTCTCTTTGAAATATTTCTTACACAATTCAAAAAGAACCAAATCAATGCCAAATTCATATACTACTTTTATTATCTAATTTGTTTATTAATGCAAGGAAGTGCCATCTTGGTATCAAAAAAAGGGTTAAGAACCTAGTTGATACATTATCAAAATTATGGTGATTTATTTGAATATTTTGAATTGTAAAGAACTTTCTACATAAGAGACCAAACTAAAGAGATTTATTTATTGTTTATCTTTTAAATTAAACATCATTCTCAAAAATGTAAGTAGTTGTATGTTGGATTAGATATTTTCAATTTTAAATTTTGATAAACATGAGAATTTCATCACAATATTGAACCATAACCCAAGTGTTGAAAAGTTTTACTGAAGTCAAATAATAATCCCTCCTATCAAAATTTATTAGAATTGATATTTCCATGTAGTATCTTACTAATTAGGAAAATATGATAGTTTGGTGAATGAAAGAACTTATTTTGACAACTCTGAGCCACATTATCGGTTTTATGATAACAACATTTCTTGTTTCACCAATACTTTTATTCTAGTACCTTAGAGATTTGGTAGATATTCAATGGATATAACTGGTTAGTCTATTGAGATTTAGTATATGAACATATATGGGTGTACCCAACCACCTTTATTTTGACTTCAGTTCATGTTAATGATGGCTACATTACTTGGCAATAGATTTACCTTCGATATCCATTGAATTAGATATTCAATGGATATAGCTGATTAGTCAGTTGAGATTTAGTATATGAACATATATGGGTGTACCAAACCACCTTTATTTTGGCATCAGTTCATGTTAATGATGGCTACATTACTTTGCAATAGATTTACCTTCGATATCCATTGAATTAGATATTCAATGGATATAGCTGATTAGTCAGTTGAGATTTAGTATATGAACATATATGGGTGTACCAAACCACCTTTATTTTGGCATCAGTTCATGTTAATGATGGCTACATTACTTTGCAATAGATTTATCTTCGATAAGCATGAGTAGTGTTCAGGCACATTCAATTAACCTAGGTTAATTATAGCATTTTCTTGAAGATCATTGTACATTTGGGTTGAATATAGTTTTTTCCTTAGGTATTTGGACATCTAAAATGATCACCATAGTTTAGATGAAAATGAATGTTGCTTAGATGGCTTCATTGGACCCTACTTAGTTATTTAAGGTGTAATTCATTGGACCCTACTTAGTTATTTAAGGTGTTTGGCCTTGCCAGACCACATTACGTGGTTGGAGGATTGCATTAGATTGTTTCCTTCTTTGCTCTTAGCCAATTGCTTAGAATGGTTGGTTTAGCTCGTATTTAGATCTTTTTGTTTAGCACTTATGAAGATCTTTGTATATAGAGTGGTGGCTTTGATTCTTCCTTTATGGTTATATTTTTAGTTCTATATAATAAAAAGCATCATATGACTTGTATATATGCTCTATAAATGTAAAGACTTGTTGTCTCTTTTAAGAAGGTATAGACAAGCATTGAGATGATTTAATTTGTTTTTCAGAATGGCCATTAGGGCAAATCCATTGGTTCAACTAAATCCAACCATTGTTGTTTTCGATTGGTGTTGAGGAAGTTGTGTGCAAGATATGAAGTAAAAGAGTTATTGCTATTATCAAAATATTTGAAAAATACTAAAATATTTTTTGAGATTGTTTTTTTGTCTCTAGTTTCTCTCTCTAACTTTAATATTGTATATCTTTCTCTAGAATGGTTGATCCAAGGTGGACCACCTCAGGTAGTTTTTAAACTGTCTTGAGTATTTCACTCTGATTGCACCAAGCTATTATAAGACAGTAAAGGGTAATTCCTTCAGGTTGCCCAGTGTGGCTAAAGTAAATGCATAGGATTGTTGTTATCCAAGTTGATACTCTTAAGGGGAAATGTTTTATTTCAAAGGTTGGGAATGCCTTTTTATTATAATTTGTTTGTGGATGATCTCATACTTTGAGTGTTCTTTTTAGGTTAACAGAATTGCCTTTTTGCTCATGCTTGTGTGATCTTATATGTTTACTTTTAATTTCATGTGTGAACTTTTATTATTAGTGGTATAGTATTTAGTTGGTGTTGAATAGCATTTTATTAAGCTTTCTAAAGTATGTGTTTGATCCCAAACTAGTTTAAAAATTTCTCAACTTAACGATGGTCCATGCTTCAGTTTCGATTTGAATCAATGGATTGCACAGCTTGATATTATGTTGTTTAATATGAGCGGCATTGATAAATCATCCTATTTTATTGCATACTAATTAACTTGCATGAGGCATCTCATAAGTGGCATCGTGTTGCATCAATTTTGGTATCATAGCATGATAATTAAGGTTTATTTATGCATAATTCATTGCAGAAGTGTTTCCATTAGTTTTGTTGTTGATTTAGCGTTTACTTTGTGTTATAATTAATTTCATTTTGTTGGGATTTTCTTTGTTGAAAATTTCTGCTTTAGCAAATTGAGAAAGTACTTTTAAGATGTTTTGTTCTACGTTGCTTGCATTTTAATATATACCTGCTTACACGTCCAATTATTTGGAGTGATCCTACTCTTTTGAGTGAGTTTGTGGATTGCATGTGCATTAAGTTCTCATTTTGGATAGACTCTTACTTTGGAATAATCATAATTTGTAGTTTTCGGTTCCCTACGGCAATGGCTTTTATAATAAAATTGTGGATGTGTCATCACTGCTATTAGCCCGCATTACTAGCATAGTCAACTTACTGTTAGAACTTATCTAAGACTATCATCAAACTCATGAGAATTTGGGTGAGACTATCGTTTATCATCAATATAATAAACTTTTTTGTGAGTTAGAGAAAATTAGGATGATGATATGATTTTTAGGGACATGATTCACATGAATGGAGGAGTGATGTTCTAAGCAATGGAGTTATGCTAGGCATGAGCGTTTTTCCCAGTTAAGGGTAGATGAATTATGAGAGGAGCACGTAGATCACCATACATGACCTCGTACATTCTCACAAATACACTTCTAAGGATGAGATTCATAGTGTGGAAATCACTATGCTAGATGTTTCTATTTTTTATAGCGAGCCTTTTATAGATTGGTGCAAAGGATGGAGAGATATTTGCAGTACTTGATTGGAGGGATTCTAAGGAAAAAAATCTCTACCAAGTTGGTATGCTTGCTTGTATTTGTTCTATTTATGCTGGGTCCAAGATGAGTTTGCTTCTTTAGATGTGTCATGTTTCACCTCCACCTCTAATGGACTTTCTCAAAGGGGTTGGCCCTCACACAACTCATCAACTTGATCTTTTGTGGGAACCATATGTCTTAGTAAGCCTGTAATCCAGATCGAAAACAATATCAATTCTTTAAATTTAAATTGACCTTTCATGTCTTATAATTTGTAAGCACTTTTGAGCAACAGTAAGTTCGTATAGGTAAGCCACATTTAAATTTGTGTAGAACCTAGAGTGTTACTTTAGGAAAAATGCAATCCCAAGTCTTTTATTGTTCACTCTTTAAGAAGGAAAAAGCTTCCAGCTCAATTCCTTAAATCCGTTAGGGAACATTATGTCAATTTTCGAGATTACATCGAATTGTGCTTTGGTGGGATACCCACAAACTTTATCCCTTAGTTTTGCGCTAAACTGCGAGCTTAAATGTGAAAAATATCTGTACTTTAGGGGACGTCTATAGAGTAGCCTATAATATGAAGTAGTCTTGATATAAGGAGTACTATAGTTGCCACCTTATCTATATGCCCAATTTCTAGACCTTCCTCCACTCATCTAGTTTGTTCACTAACAATATCTTATAGGCCCATGATTCTTGCCTTGATAGTAGATTGTACATCAACAACTTGGGCATCTATGAGGTTATTCATCCAATATTATATATGCTATAGGTATGGACGTGTCTCCATGCAATATCCTTTGATTGATGTTATTATAGTTGATGCCATGCCATGGCATATGCATTTTGGCATTGAAGAGGAAGTCATTCAGAAGATGTTATAGAATAGGAGTTTGAACCCTTTGGGAAACTTGCATAGTCCTTACACCTCTTTAGAAACCCATTGTCTCAATTTCACATGTAGAGAATCTCAACTTTATTTTACTTTCATCACTTCTAGATTTTGTTATGGAGGGCTTCTGTTCTCTTGGAGGAGGAGATGGTCTCGTTGTAGTTTTTTCTTTTGATAGACACTAGGTTTATAATAGGTCATCCCATTAGTGAAGAGTTAGTTATTGAAGTATGTTCATTCTTTTGATGTTTGTTTCTCACTGGTCATTGTTAAATACGTCCCATTAACTTTGTTGTTTGGCCATTTAAGTCTTGTTGAGTGACTTCTATAGAAGTCTTTTGAGCACCTCTTAGATCTTTCCCTCTTCTTTGATGAGTTTGATGATTTTCTATTTTGTTATAAGGAACCTATAACTTATGACCAAGGTGAATTCATCATTGATTCACTCACGTCAGCTCAAGGACCTTTTGATTTAACCTTTGTGGAGACAAAGGAGTTCTTAGAAGTTGTTCTTCCAAACAATCATTCTGGGACGACACTTGTATGATGACATTAACTTGTTTGGTCTATACCCTTGAGTATACTTTGACTCCACATATCGTGATAATCATGCAAATTTTGAGGATCAGTTCGTATCTATTTGGTCCTTTTTGTGTCATACACCTTGATATCATGAAACTAGCATTCCTTGGGTATAAAATTGCCGTACTTGGATCTTCCCTTGTATTTTGATGACCATACATCATCGGGGAGTTCTATGTATACCTTCATTGAGAGTGCTACTAATCAGGGTATCATTGTTCCAAGGTCAACCTCTACTGAGAGTGTACCTGCTGATCAAAACACTACATCCAAAGCCTCATTTAATTCTGCTAATCTTGAGCACTTCAATTTTGACCATCTTCCCTTGACATTGGATTTTTCTTGAAGAGTTGATTTCCTTACTGGGATGATGTTTTCATTAGGCAATATAGCTTCCCACTCAACTCGACCTCCCTGTCAGTGCATTACCATCAAGTGAGCTTATAATGGAAGCACTCAATTTGAGTCTTATCAAGTTTTTGAAAATATATGTCATGTAATCATAAAGAAGAGATAAAAGAACTCAAAAACTTTTTAAAATGTTGTCTTTTTCGACATCCAATTATGTAGTGATTGACTTTGATGAAGCTTTAGCCTTGTCGGATTTGGTGATGGCTATCTTGCTCTAATTAGAGTGGTTAAAGATCCCCCCATTCTTAAATACAAGCACAAAGGATAAAAGGAAAGTCATGCAGAACTAAGCATTAAACTTTATTGCTCCTTATTGGATATTTTGTTGTTTCGCAAGTTGCAGCACTGTCATATTAGTGCACCATGTATGTAATCGCTTGTAATCTATTAGATAAGTAATAAAGTATTTGTGTCATTTGTTCAAAAAAAGTGAATAGTACATAACTTAATGTATAAAAGGACATGTGATGCCAATCATCGATTGATTCAAAATAAACTGAAGCATCGAAAGCTTGATAAAATATTACTTAATAGCAGGAAAACGCTATGTTACTAAAAGCAAAAAATTTGAACACAAAATGGAAAGCATAAGAGATCACATGCGCACAAGCAAAATGGTAATATTACAAATCTAATTCAAGCACTCAAAGTATGGGATCATTCACAAGAAAATAATAGTGAGAAGGCATTTCTATCACAATATCGAGTTGGAACTCTAATGAAATAGGGGAAAATTTATCTTTTCATTTGAAGGATAAGTAGGATTAGTTGAAAGTACCAATGAAGAAAGTAATAGCTTGTTTTGATTTCAATCGAAAGCTCAAGTGGAATATCGATTGGAAGAGAGAGGATAGAGGAAGCTTGCACAAGACCACCTCCCCGCTATCTCGACTTTCATGAGACTCACCTTGGAGAACAAATGCCATGTTTAGTTGCTCTAGTAGCTTTAGCCAATCTCAAGAAACCACCCAATACAATCTTAGAACATTTAGTTGGTCAACGTGAAATGTTGGGGTGGTTTATGAACTGTTCCCGATGATCCACATTTGGACTGGCAATTCTAGAGAGAGAGTTCTTAAGATAAAAGAAAAGGTAAAGAGAGAAAAAGAATCTCAAAAAATATTTTGATATTTTAAAAATATTTCTGATAATGACAAGAACTCTATTTTAGGTCTCATACCTACCATCTTGGGCACCATGCAAGCTCGACACAAACTGAATTAGATCAAACCAATGGGTTTACTCAAATTGTCAATCTGAAAATTAAATTGAATTGTGTCGATTCAATTTTATATTTCACCAAAAGTTTACAAGCTTTCGCATTCATAAAGCCTATATATAAGTCATATGATGCTTTCTAGAATGTAGATTAAAACATACAAGGAATGAAGGAAGATCTTAAGCCACTACTCAATATATAAAGGTCTTTCACATGTCAAAATTTAATTTAAGTGGTGTAAAACTAAAGTAAAACATGAGAAAATGACAAAAAATAAAAAATGATCCAAATATGTATTGAACTAATGACCCAAGTAGTTCGTTGACAGCATAATGAAATCTAATGAAAAATGCTTAGTGTGGTCCTCTAAGCACCTAGTCTATTTTGCTGGGCCAAAAACCCCAAATATCCCAAACAATGCCTAGTTCCAAATTTGAGCTATGGTGATCATCTGAGATGTTCAAACATCTAAAGAAAATGTTATAATCGACCCAAAGGAAAGGAAATCTTTAAGGAAATGTTGTAGTCGATCCAAGTCAATGACATTCATCCAAATGTGGCTAGTGCTCATCAAAGGTAAATTTGTTGTCATGTGGATGTAGGAATCATTTACATCAATCCATCTCAAAATAGAAAAGGCTAAGTACACTCATATGTGTACGTCAATTTGGTCATATGTGTACGTCAATTTGGTCTAAACCAACTAATCAACTACATTCTGTAAAGATTTGCCAGATGATGCTGCATCAACTTTCCTATGGTGAGGAACTCAGCCTCAATGAAAGTGAAAGCAAGCTTTGGAATACGTCCTTGATGTTGATGTACTGTTACACTCCTCGTCTAATCCTTGTCTTTGAAGAGCGAAGGGAAAATCACCACTGTGCTCACCAAAAAATGCCTTGGCTCAAACTAAGCTCGACCTACAAAAAAATGCCCATGCTTGCTTGCTTGTCTCGCGAAGGAGCTAATAGAAATAAAAGGATAAAATCGCTTAGAAGCAAAGGAAAGAATGATCAAGAGCTTACTATGTATTATTAATAACACCTTATATGTAAATAAAATCAAGCAATCCAAAGGTGGCTTTAAACTCTAAACCAACTAGGAAGCGACCAATGACACGTTTGGTCTAACAACTTCAACCTCTCAATGGACCAATCTTCCCCATAAAATTGTATGGATCGATATACACTCCCTTATACTAATGTCAAACATGAACTTCCACTAATCTTTAAATTGTTATCATTATATTTTAGTTAGTGTAGAATATGTGTATATAATGTATGTATGAGTGGAATAGACCCAAGCTCAAAGCTGCATCAATAATGAAACAACGATAAACTCAAGTCTTATTCAGAAAAAAGAGAAAATACATTGCATTAAAAGCCAATTGTATTCACTAAGCAATCTAAAAAATCTTATTTTCATCTTAGAAAATGAAAGATACCCTGATCAGTAGAAAATCTAAAGAGGAGAAATATTTAGATTATTGTTAGTTTGTATATCTGATGCTTTATAAAAGTGTACGCATCTTACTTCTAAGGAGGTTTTTGTTTTCATATTTTTTGCGTTTTCGTCTTTAGATTTTCTATGGGTTGTTGATTCTCATGAAAAAGCTTGGAGTTTATGCAGCAATTTGATTCATTTTAGTTGAGCCTGTGACAAATAGAGCAGAAATTTGGGAGAATTTGTACTCTATGGTCTGTTGAAAACCAACCAAACAATTACTAATCCATATTTTATCTAATAGCACATTTTAAAAATTGATTTCAACACAAATCCTTGCGACACTAGATCGGACAAGGTAAATAGTTGATGCATCGATCTTAAGGGGGTCTTCAATAAGATGGCTTATAGTGAAGAGAGGATCTTTGTTAAAGAAGTGCACAGGCAAAATAAGAAGCTTAGTGACTCAAATCAAGTGCATTATTGCATGGCCATTGAAAGTTTCTTTTTGCCTTGTGATCACTCGGGGTGGTTTGGGAATCGTTTGGAGCTGTTAAACTAATATCTTTAGCCTTAGACAACAGCAAATGTTTGCTAGAACGCATGCAAACTGATAGGGAGCTGCACAAACTCTTGAACGCACACATTGCTTATCTAAAAGCCTACGTGGCCAAGTACAACCTAACCTAGAGCATTGATAAAATACACCACAAACAATAATCTGGATATATGTACAATGGACGATGTTATAAAAATACTTAAAAATTGAGGGGAAACTTAGCCAATCCTTCAGTAGCTAGACATGATTCATAAAGTTTCAATATGTGAAAAATATGTACAAGAAACTTAGGATGTCATCTAGTATCTTCAAGGCAATAATGAATTTGCTATCCTCATCATCCTTATGGTGAGAAGGAAGGAGATCATCATATTTAATGGCATAACATTATGTATGTTCATCAATGCAAATAGATCCTAGTAACTAATGTAGGAACACCATAGTAGCACTCAGTGGAGTCATACAATAAGGTACTTTTCATATAGGTTAACACAAGATCAATTACAAATTATATTTTTTGATTAGAAGGAATCCCAATAAACTCTTTGAGAATATAATATGATATTTACACATCACAAGAGTGTCTTATTTCTTGACCTACTTTTCTACTTCTATTAAAATTGCCACACAACTTTTTGGATCAATTTTTGTGCTTTAATAAAAGAAAGCATAGGCATATTGCTTTCCTCCCCAAAGTAAGCTGCATCAACCTTTGGCTTCTTATTCCCAAACTTCTTTTTTCTCAATAATTTATTGTAACTCAATGTCTTAATTAGTAATTCATTTCCAAAATTACAACAAATTCAGTGGCATCAATGATTAACAATTTGGCCAGGAAATTTTCTCCTTTAATTTCAATTTTTTTTATCAATAATACAATCTTTTTTTAGTCTATCATCTGTTGATAATTTTACAAAGATTAGGCCTTCCAATTTGTATAGTTTGATTAACAGTTTGTTAAGTGTACTCAAAGCAATGAAGGAATGCAATTCTCCATAATAAAAAAGAACCATAATAAGTGAATTCTGTAAAGTTGAATTGTAATGACATTTGAAAACTCTGTTGCTTCCTACTATGATGAAGTTCCTAACTAGAGGATTGAGCTAGTTGGCCAGGACCATTACCTCGACCACTTGTTGTCATAGTTGTACCATTAGGAGCAAGAGTAGAATCAGTTGAAGTTTGAGCAACAATTAATTTGGCACCATGCATTTGAGATCAAGGAGAAGCCCTCACTATATGTCCTGATTTTTCACAAGTAAAACGTTTAACCATCTCTGTTATCAAATATCCACCCTAATGTTCATTCGACAGTGGTTTAACGATGGTCTATTTCTGGTTGGAGTACCAATACTAGAATTGGATGCCATACTAGAACTCAGATTGTAACTAAAACCAGTGCTGCCATCTTGAGGGATGACATTATTGATAATGTCTTTTTTGTAAAGAATCAATCTTCTTTGGAAAAATTGGTGTTTTTATCTTTCTTGCATCTTTAGTTGTTTTGATACACTTGATTCTGCCTCCTTGCCTTTGTTGTTTCCATCAGTTCTTTACATATTGTATGTTGAAATGGTACCGACAAATTTCTGCTTGAATCCCATAGTCCTTCCAAGAAAATGTAGCATCTCTGCTTCTTGATGTGTACTATTTTTGGAGCATATCTCACCAGAGTAATAAACCTAATTTCATATTCTGCAATTGATAATTGACTATTGCAAACCACTTAATTCATTGTACATAAGTTGTCTAGCTCATAGTGGTACGTATCATTTACGAAAAGATCTAACAAATTCTCTTCATGATTTATCATTGTTTAATCTATCCCCAAACTTGATTCTTCTTTGTTTTTTCTACAATATGCTTCCTCTTTATGACAGTCTGTTCAGATTTGATCACTTAAGATGTCACCTAGAGGTATGAACCTTTTCTGTTACTATTCTGGATGTTCACTGTCTAGACATACAGTGTTGAAATACCTGATTAGGGTTGATGTGCATTTGGTGATAAGATCGTGCATTGGTCAGTTGTATGAAGAAGGGCAGCTCTTATTATGGCATGGTTATATGGTAGAGAACAAGTGGCATGGGATAATCAACACATCACTAACAAACACTTACTGCTTCTTCTTGGGTTTACAATCATCTTGTGGTGGTAATAGAAACATAAGGAAACCATGCACCTTAGCAATCATCTCTCATCTCATATGCATTCTCATATAAACCAAAGAATGCATGTAAACCAAAGAATGCATGCGAAACACAAGTTCAAGTCTGAGTCAAATGATGTTATAAGTAGACATAGGAATGACATCACAATGGAAGATACCTTTGCAACCATTAAGTTCAAGAGGCAATGTACATCTTTGTGATACATGTAAATTAGATCCATCTTCAAAAGTAATTGAATATGGTTTGTAATGGTTATGTTTTGTAGGTTTAAGTCTTGTGAGGTTTGTAGGAAAGTGGGATTAGCAAGACTCTTTTTAGTGAGATGATTACTTAGTCTTTTACCACAATTAGTCAAGTAAGTAGTTGCAAAGAGTTTAACTTAATAGAACTTGTGACATAATGGATCTTTTGACAAAATAAGTTTCTTGAATTTTTTATGTTTGCTAGGGATTTAAATTTTTTATCATGGATGGTGTATTCATTTATAACTCTTGGTTTTGAGCATGTTTTAGCTTACTGGGATCTAAGGTCTCTCGATGTAGGAATGAGATGGACATGATAACAAGAAAATGAGGATATCAAGGTTGCAAAACTCAATTTATTACTAAGCTCAAAAACAAATAAATAAATTCAATAAATTGTTAACTGAAGTATCACTACTTTGTCATAGCGTTGTTTGGGATCAAATATGCTATTGTAGATGGTCTTTATGAACCTCATGCTTGCTATAAATTAGGTGAGAGGATGAAGAATAGCAAGCCATATCAAATTTGCTTCCCAAATAGTGAGCTAATGCAACCACCAAACCAAAAAAATCCAAATCCAGATTCACTTTTGCTATTTTATGAATAGGATAACAAAATAGTGAACCTTGCAACTAAATGAAATCCTTGCTGCCACAAAATGATCCTTCAAACACTGTAAACAAAGCACACTGCGAAATGTTTCCACAACCATGACATAAAAGTATATCAAAGTCAAACTGTGAAAGATGAAATTAGTGGGCAACAAAGTAGTTGTATAACACAATATGGTTTATGTGTAGTTAAGCAACTAAATTGATACAAGCTTTGATACAATTTGATGTAGAATGCCTTAGGAAATATTGAGTTCTGTGTTTTGACCATGCTGAAAGTGGCAAAGGTGAAAAAGCAATTGTTTGAAACATGAGCTGAAATTGGGATTGTCAAAACTCAATGAGATGGAAAACAAATCTCAAAAAACTTTCAACATAAAAACCACTCTTCAAATTTCATGTTAATTTGAGAAGGTTTGGTAGTAGTAAGACCTTGTAGGAAAACCTTAGAAATAGTGATGTTTTGGAATAAACCCTTTATAGAGCCAACTTATGATAGTTTTTACATAGAACTCCTATGATAAAAGTTGTCAAATACAAGCTAAACTACAGTGACATGAAGTTCTATTGTTTTATAGCAAGCTGGGTATGGTTAAACTCAAAAATATGGAAATCCGGCAATCGTAAATTATGGCTATTCAGTGAGAAAGAGGGTAGGTTTATGTTTAGATTAGCTGAGTGAAACTTCATAACTTGCTGAAAAGATGTATATTTCAACTATAATAAGAATATGACAAGAAACACATTTTTGGTATTTTCTTGAACTGATTGATAAATTTAAACACAAATGGATTCTTACAAGTAATGAAGTGGTTTTGTTTGGTGGAGTGAAAATGGGATGTAATAGAAAATAGATAGTAGGCCCACTCTCATATTTCTCTCTTAGGACAAGCACAGAAAGTTTTTTGTTTCCATTGCTCTAAGGCAACATACAGGAGAATGGCTTTAGTGGTTCCTTTTCAACCTTGACCTTACATCCTTTTTTACAACTCAAGGAGGCTTTAACTAGCAAGTAATTAAAAACATAAAGACAGACTAGTTCATATGCATTGGGCGATTTGCCACATTCATTTGCTTGTTTCTTGATCACAGAAAGTTGTTTACCACCTTTTTAGCTCCCAGGATAAGCGGAGGGTCTTAGAATCATTTGAGATGGTTGGGCTATAACCCCAGACCATAAGTAATTCCAGTTGATTGCTAGAATGGACCCTAATCAACTGGGACCATACTTCTAGAATAATATGGAAGGCATGTAGTGTTCATCTAAATCCCAGATGTTCCCGATTTGTGAGCATTGACACACAATACCAGAAAAATAATAGTTTAGATACATATACATTGGACAGGGCTATATAATTATTGAAAAATATATAATGACACATAGGCAGTTATCCAACAACTATATATGATTTGTTGAAGTTCGGTAGATGCTTGATTGTGCAAAAAGCCACAACATCATAATGATCTTGATTGAGTAAACCACTCTAATAATATGAGCATAGCATATGTTCCTAATACAAGCTCCATTATTGCAATAATCACATGACCATCTCTTAAGTGCTTTGTTCCTGTGACAAACAATTTTTCTAGTCTCCTGGAAATGAAAATTAAGAATCTCTAGTCTTCAGGAAATGAAAATTTCTAGTCTTTATCTATATCTATGATGGTTTTTGTTTTGCTCTCAGTAAGGTACCGTTTGCTGACACTCACTGTTAACCATTGCTTTCTTGCAGTTCAGTCTTCTGGAAATGCTTCCATCACTTGCTTGCCATTCTTCGATGGTGCAACTGATTGTGCAGACCATTTTGCCTATGCTTCAAAAAGATAGCAAACCGTATTGTCTATTTCTTGTTCTGCTTATTGTCTCAATGCTGACTGTTCTACTTTCCTGTAGATAGCTGATCATTTCTAATTTCTACGATTTGGGTGAAGCTTTGGATGCCAAAATATCCTAATGTTTGATTTTGGTATTCATTGTGTATTTATGTGATTTCTTGGTCTCCCTTAAGATTTGTAGATGTTAATTTGTTTATCTACTTTCTGGATCCTGTGCTCAATTGATTATTTTATTAATTTGAATTGACAAATTTATAATTTTTTGCACATATTTTATGGAAGTTTAGTTTAGGAAACTTGGGCAAAAGTTGGCATGCATTTTTTACTAGCTCATCCGTTGCTAAAGAAGCTTGGGATGATGTTTTGAGTGTTTAGGGAAGCCGTGGGATTTAAGCAATTAGTCTTGGATGGTGGCTGTGATTTGGGTTTGAAATGATATTTAGTCATTTTATTCTATTAGTACAGGTTTTTTATTATTTACTAACGAATGAATGCTTGCTATTTGTCATATTTGTGGTACCAATTCTATTATGCTATTTTTCTGTTAGTTATAGATTTCTAGTGGTACCAATTATACCTTAGTTAATGTTGCATATATTATTGCATGCTTACATATATATTCTTATACTTCTTTGTGTACTTCAAATATATGCTTACATATACATGCACATATAATATACACACATACATACGTAAATATATACTTCGTAGTACTATCATAACTTCTTGACATTAGAAAAAAATAATTATCTTTATAATCCTAAATTATCAACTAACTTCTGTTATAAAAAACCTTATGAATAAAACCCCCACATACATAAAATTCAATGCATGTCTTAGGTTTTTTAATATATATATATGAGTGTGTGTGTGTGTGTATGTGTTAGTTTTTTTAATAGAAGTTAGCTAATAATTTAGAACTATTTTTTTTGATGTCATGAAGTTATGATAGTACTTTAACCTTGTTATGAGCTATAGTTAGAGTGATCTAGTATCCTCATGCATTAGTATTTCACATCATTCTTCTTCTTATGATTAGGAATGCTATTAAATTGTTTGGTCAAAATATGTTATATGAGTTTGATATAGAGTTTTAAATTGTATGAAGGATAACCTATAGAGTTTATCCCATGCGATAAGGTTTTTTTCTTGATTGGGGGTCTCCACTTCCATGGAAACAATTAGTTATTGTTTACTGTTTGTTTTAAATTAAGTGATAGCTCTTACTAAAGGCTTAAACATTTAGGTGATTGTTGGTAGCTTTCATTTGGAGTGCGTGCTTGATTAAGACTCCATATTTCTATTATCTCGAGATTATTCACGTTAAATTGTTAGGTCCCAGTTATTAAGGAGGCTTGTCTATGAAGATTTACTTCATTGGGAGGTAGGATTCTCCCATCCAAACTAGCTTTTTAAAGACCAAATTTAAGGTGATTTACTGCATTTGTTTTTTCATCCATATGTAATATGTATGGCCTTGGCATTATGCATGCTGTGCAGTGCTATGACAAGGTTCTTGGATTAGTCTTGACTAGCTTTGATTTAGCAAATAACCTTGACTCAATGATGAGAGAAGTAGGTCCTTTGAAACTTTTTGAGTTTGTAGGCCTTGTCCTTGAATTAGTTATGATGAGGTTTTCAGAACAAGGATTGCCTAACCTTGGTTAAGGAAAGAGTTCTGATCAAATGCTGGAATTAAGTCCTTGATTCTTAATTGGTTTCTATGGTCTTGGCAATATTGTATTAGCTAAAACTGTAGATCGTAGGGTATGTGGATAGGTGAGAGATTTTAATACTGAACATTTGTTAGTTTATTTAGTTATGGGTACACTTCCTAGATTTATGACTACTAGTATCCACCAAAACTAGATATTGTATATCCATGTAGATCAATATATGAATGGTAGTCATCAATCATCTTTAAGATTTCTTACAATAATTTAAATGTTTGAGTCTTTGATCTTAAAGTTATAGTGCCTTGGCACAAATTCAGTGAACCCAAGGATAACACTTTTTCAAAATTTCACAAGTAATCTATCATATTTAAGGGATAAGGGAAGTTTTTTTTTTTCATAATTTTGCTTATTGAAGAGCCAAAGGGGCATCTTATTAATCATGAAGGATTGGAACATTTGAATAATTTGAGAGGTAAAGGAGCCGTTTTGGTTATTTAAGAGCTTTTTAGAATTTTATAATTTGAAAGCCAGTTAGGTTTTAATATTTTGCAAATTGAGCCAAAGATAGATTAGGTTATTTTTTTTCAAAGAGATAGAACCAAGTGTTTTTTAGTTAGCTCAATGTTGGTCAATCTATTTTGGTTATTTAAGAGTTTTTTAGAATTTTATAATTTCAAAGCCATGCAGGTTTTAATATTTTGCAAATTGAGCCAAAGATAGATTAGGTCATTTTTTTTCGAAGAGACAGTACTAAGTGTTAATTAGTTAGCTGGATGTTGGTCAATCCATTTGAAGCTGACCTATTAAAATTGGTTGTGTTGGATCAGTTTGTGTAATTCTGACAATTTGGTTTTTGTACGTGATAAATTGACCAAATGACTTCTCCATTTGATTAAGTTGAATAATTTTTTATGGTTGATTGATAATGGAAACAGTTCTAATTTTTTTTAGGGACAAGTTGCCTAATTGTGGTTGATTTGTTGATTGTGCGTTTGCTAATCAGATTAGCTAAAGAGTTTTGTCAAGATTAATAATTTTTTTGTGAAGGGTTACTCTATCCAAATAAATCTTCTTGAGCTCTTGTATAGTTCGAAACTTTTAAGATATTATGTTCTGTTTATTATATATATATGTTTTTATTTGCAATATCTCACTCTTAGATTATGACTTAACAAGGTGGCAACTTGGGCTAGGTATAATTTCCTATTGTAGTATTGGTGGCAAAACTGATTTTGGAATGTTTGCTTATTCCAAAGTCAGTTGAAAGAAATAAGTTGACTTACTTTGTTCAAGGTTCCATTGATTTGGAAGTTTATTGATTAGCTATAGGATAGGTTAAGCAGCTTTTTACACCTTGTTTTTAGAAAGCCATATACTCGATAACTTGGGCATGACGAAAGGGTTATAAGTTTAATTCAAGAGATATAAAGTAGGAATCAAAATTAAATAATTTAGTTTTGTATTATAAAGAAAAACATTGTGTATACATAAATACACACACACACAAACATAATATAGTCATCAATTTTATGTTTACATGTATGCAATTGACAATAGTAAATATATATACATGCCCACATATCGTAAGAAAAATTTAATGGTAGTTAACTGATTTTTATTTACTAAAATATGTGTGTATACCAACATATTGAAATCTAAAATAGCATAACAGTAATCATTGACTCATTCCTAAGGATAACAAAGAATTCAATTAAAAATTAACTCAACAAAACTTCATAAGTATCCATCCCAAAAGATTGTGTACTTTTGGCATTTTCGTGTTGTCATTACATTAATTAGGCTGATTAGATATAAAACAACATCTATAAGATAGTGTTTGGCTTGCAAAATAAACTAGTGGATGAAACTACTTGTTAAAGCATTAGTCGCAAGATGGCCTGAATATGCACAAAATGGTGGCATGAATACATGGAATGTATAATAACTAGTTTATCTCAATCACAAGCTCATATTTAACAATATGTTATTGAATAAAATAAAACATGAGTATATAACATATTATTGTAAATGATGTTTTTGAATAGGTTAGTTATATATGAAGTGCCCATATGCTATTTTTTTTGTGAAATGGGAGCATAACCAGATTTTATTACTTTAAAGTTGGGTATAAAGATTTCATGTGAAAGCTAGATATTTTAATGGGGGTTTTTAGTTGGTAGAATGTTGGTCTATGTAAGAAGGTTTACAAATAGTGCAAAAATTGTAAACAATATAAGCCAATGGTTACAAAGTTAGCTGATATGAATCTCTTTACAAATTTGATAGAAGGACCATTGATAGAGACTTTTTTAATAGAAACGAGATCAAGGAGGAGAGGTAGCACATTGTTGCCCAGACAAGGAGGAAAATTGTGGCCCAAAATTATTTTGAGGAGAGATGAAGGCTGTGAGAAGTGTAGGATATAGAGTGGGAGACGGGATTGAGGGTGACGAGGTTGAGGACTGTGAGCTTGAGGATAGTGACATTAGAAAGTGGTGGACTCGAGGACAGGGAACACTAATGCGAGCTCAAGGTAGGTGGGTTTTAGGGTCAGTCTGGTGGATGAATGGATGTGGTGGTAAGCTAGAGGACGACATGTAATATCCTTGAGGATTTGGAATGAAGATAATGAGCTCGAGGATTGAGAATGAGGATGGATGTTTGTTGGTGTTTTACTTGAAAGGTAGGCGAAGTACTTGGTATGTTTTGTCATATTTAATTTTAGTCAGTAAACACTTCTTGTATTTAATTATTTAAATCAATCATCTAAATTAGCATGATTGTATGTAGCATAAATGTCCACATGAAAAAACTTATCAAGAATAATGCTATTGTCTACACTTCAAAGGTCAAAATTGCCATATTAACAATATATACAAAGACCATACTCATGATATTATGAAAAAATTGAGTATGCATAATGGCTTTAGTGCATCCATGTAGTGCATGTATATAATCCTACACCTTTCTATCCACTCATCATATCTTTTGTTTGATATAATCACCTTTTTAGTATATCATTGTTACCTTCAAACAAAAAAGTTCTATCGCCCTCCCGAAACACAAGATTTGCCACTTTGTGGGCCCATTTGACCTTGCTAGTCAATCAAATACAGCAAAAGTTTGTTGTCAAAATAATGACTAGTATACAATAATTCATATATAATCAATTATTATGCCATTATAAATGATATAGTATTACTATGTATCTTGAATGTCACGTAAATCATTAAAATCATAAATAAATAATAATATCTAATGCTATGAATAATACCTACGAGGCTCATTTGAATAAAATAAGGATGCGAATAATTGATGTCTCAATATGCTAATTGAGGTATGGCATCGCATCATTGGAAGATGATTGTTGGGAAGCCGAGGATGTGCCAGACTAGCTTGGACAGTATTTGGGTATTTTGATTAGTTTGAGTTGCCTTTTGGGGATTTCAACTATCTCACAGATTTATCTTTGAGAGGATCCCAAGCTGGGGGTATGATCTCTTTCCTTAGTTGGTAGAGTCGTGTTGGCTAATTTTGTTTTGACCACCATTCTTGTATTTTGCATGTCACACCATTTTGGTTGGGTTGCTTTCCTCCATTGAGCACTTGATAAGATCCTTTATTTGGGAAGGAGTCATCTCTTTGATAGCCATGCAATTTTTTTTCTTGGGATCGTGCTGCTAAGCCCAAGTGGGATGGTGGGTTGGGGATTCATCTTGTAAGGGAACAGCATCAAGTGCTTGTGGTTTGGCTTATTAGGTATCTTCTTGCTACTGATGATTGCCTCTGGGTACAAAGCCTTCATGCCAAGTATAGAGAGCGTTCCCCTACCTTCTAGGTTTTGCGAGAGAATTCTGTTGTTTGGAAGATCTTTTCTTTTGTTGGTGATCTTATACACCACCACATTATTTGGCTCTTGGGCAATGGAATGGGTTGTTCGACTATGGAGGACAATTGGATTGGGTTGCTTATCTCCTTATGTCCAACCTTCCTTAACATGGATCTTTCTTTTCCCAATTCAGTGGTAGGACTCCTTTTAGATAAGGGAGTTTGGTATTAAAAAGCGATGCATGGCATCCCTAGGTAACGATCTAACCAAGCACTAGTAACTTGAGTTTTGAATTCCAGGATGGAAACCCAATGTATTTTAATAAAAAATAATCTATTCTTAATTTGGCTAAGGCTAGAAATGGCATTACAAATGTTTAAATAATGGATTAGGATTAAAGGATGCATAGGTGTAAGGATACAAGTGTAACCAATGCTCATTGCATATGGCTTTGTCCAATTTGAAGTGAATTGTTTTTCTTTATTCTTGTTGCTGCAAGTAAAATTGAACCAGCATGTTGGCATGTCATCAACCTCAATGTTCATAACTAAATTGTTGAAGTGCCAAATGAGAGGTCAATTAGGGTTTAGTTACCCATATGCTCCAAAATGTTCTACAAAGATCAAAGACTAATCTTTGATGCATATACTATGTAATGTTTTCTAAAGAAATTCTTTTGAAACTTTATCATTAAAAACTTAAGTAGTTGAATAAAAGGTGCCATTGATGTTAGACAAAACAAGACTAAATAATCTAGGGTGATTAGTTGGTACATTGTAGAGAGGGCATTTGTTTTGCAAAGCATAAGGATTCCACCCAAAACATGGAAATCAAAGCTATGAATTTTGCTTTAATTGGGGAAATATCGATATTTATTAGCAGTAGAGGAGACTTTACTCCCTTTCAATTTTATTTTGACTGATCAAATTTTGGCAACACAATATCGAATGACAACATTCAAACATCTTGTTGGGGTTATGCCAATCTTTCGCATTTAATGCAAGAATGGAGGGAGGCTTTTTCATTGGAAGTTGGAAGGCTTAGTTCTTCTATGAAGGGTCTTGTTTGGGACCAAAGGAGACTTTGTTGATGGAGTAGGAACCCACTGAGGAAGAGTGGTAGGGTATCTCCTTGATTTCATACTCTTCCTAGCACATATACGGAAGACTTAACATTGACTTTCTATAAACCTTTCCTAGTCATTTGTCAGATCCTTCTTTTGTCGATAATAAGAACAATTAACTTTGCATTTTTATTTCTTTTTTTTCTCTGTGGTTTTTAATTAGCCTTATATTTTGCTCTTTTTTCTTTTTATTGTCCTCTTCTTTTCCTTCACTAATCATTACCTTCTCCTTTTCTTTGTTTCCTCATTGTCCTTATGTTCTTTCTCTTCCTTTTTTTTTCTTGCATGTTCGCTTGATTCTTTCTCTTCCGTTGTTATAACTCTATTAGTTTTGTTACACATTATCTATCTCTACCCTCAACAAGCCCTTGCATTGCAGTTATATATGATGAATTTGACTTTAAGAATGAAACGCAATTTAGAACTCAATATTTTGAAAGGCTTTTAGCTTTTAAGAGTACCCAACCAAACCTCTGTTGTAACCACCAACCATGAGAGTTAGATTTTTCTTTTCTCATGATTGTTTGTGTTTTTAATATCAATAGACTATTGGAACCACTCAAGCCTACTACAGCTATTAGTTAATCCCTCACAATGGCTTCCCCCTAGATAGATCAAGGTAAGTTATGATGTTGTTATTAGTGAAGATGATAAGGCTGTTATTGGAATTATGGTTCATGATCATCATTGTAGACCTCTTGTCATTGTTGGAAAGGTGCATTATTGGTTACACCACAACTTATAGAGTAATGGGGTCTAATGGTTGCTATCAACATTGCTTCATCTTGTTTTAGTTTTAAGAATGCATTATGTCTTGAATCTGATTCATGGATGGCTGTTTCTTCCTTTTGTCACACTGTTATTGACTTTGATGTAAATTCTCATTTGTCCAATACTCCTTGTAGTACCAGGCTTTTCAAGGGCTTTGGGATCCCCCACTATTAGGAAAGGAAATGTCTCTATACATTGGGTGCCAAAAAGCGCAATACACTATGATCTATTTTGGGTTGAGAAATGCCCTATCTATTGAGTTGTATTCTATTTTATTGTCTTATTTTATGTACAAATCTTCATAGTGTTTTTCTATTACAGCTTTGGCTATATTTTTCAAAAACAATATAAAGGATTTTTTGGGGACCTGAATTGGATTTGGCATGATTTGAGGACAATTTGTTTGGGGGCATAATAGATATGTTAATTTCATATTTTAAATGCTACTAATTTGGAGTTTGTTGGAGATTCAAAACACAATTTTGACCTTAGCTTTGGATATAAATTAAAATCCAATTAGATGGCATTACATTTGATTTGTGAGAGTTGCTCTTTTTGGCAAGAAATTTATTTCTTTTCCAAAATTTATAACAAGGACCCTTATGCTATAATAGAGATCTTTATAGAAGAAGGTGGAGACTTAGCAGGGGTGAAGTTGGGGTCTTGCAAGAGAGATTCTTCTGAGGTATGGGTTTGTCTTTCTATAGATAGGGAGTTTTGTCAGCCTGTGAGATGTGGTTGCAAGTTGGTATCAAGAATCCAGAGGAAATTCTGTGAGTGTAATTCAGGCTCTGGGCATGGATGTTTTCCACTAAGGTGATGTGGGCTGTTTTAAAGTTCTTTTAGGTGAGAGTTTATATGTTGCTTTTGGTGTTGTTTGTACTTTGATAGAAACATAGTTTTTTCTTTTAATTTCTTGCATGTTTCTTTATGTTGTGGTGTATTTTATCCACTAAGTCATCTTTGGTGTGTGAATTACTGTGTCATTCTAGACAACCTTGGTTTTAGTTGGCATTGGGTTTGCTGCTCCTTTGAGGCTCTAGGATGGGATATGGATCAAAATGGGACATCGCTTTTCAAGTAAAATCTATGTTAGCATACTACTTCATTGACACACTTGAGATTTCTGGCCATGTGATGATTCTTTATTTATGGTTTCTATTGGTAAAGGGTATATAGTATTGAGATTGATATGCCAGTTTATGTTAGTTCCTGTTTGGCATGTGTACAGAAGGTTTGAGTCTCTTAAGGCTAATTTTGCTCAGGCCATGTCTGGAGTATTGCTTTTTTACTATTTTACTGCATCTTTACATGGCTGCTGCTTTCTTTTGGCTCAATAAATGAAGTGCTCATTCATTGTCACATACTAAGGGTTTTTTTTTCGTTGTATACTTGCTATTTCCAGATTGCTACGTAGTGTGGCCATTCGTTTGCTATGTAAAGCTTGGATGGCTTCGGATAAGGTTTTTGAGACTTTGCAAGTAAGTCATTTTCATTACCTTTATCTCCTTCATGATGTGAATTCTTGTTAATTTGATAGTTAATTCATAAATGTAATGTAAAAAATGTTGATATATGTCTGCTTTGAGCATATTTTTTAATAATCTAGTATGGAAAATGAAGAGAGATTACATTACGCTCGAATTTTATGGTGTTGTTTTTTGCTAATTTGGGGTGATGGTTGAAGAATAAGAAGTTGAAATGCTACAGATCAGCAGCCATGGCTGTGCATGCATAAAGCTGTTGAATATTATGAATGCACCATAATATTTTTCTTGCTGCTAATGTTACCACTAATTTATTTATTGCATATTGTGCAATTGCAGTGAAAGTCATGCTGTCATGTTTTGCCTAGCATCATGCAATGGTAAATGAAATGACTTTTGGTCTTGGAAAGGGGATTTTGAGAGGCATGCTACTTTAATGGTCAGATATGATTTGTTTGAAGGCATGAAATTTTTGGGCATGCTATGTTGACCTTAAAATGAAAATTGTATCAAAAAAGTTATCCCAAGTATGACTTATGGCTCAATGGTGGGTGGGAACTCTTTCAAGCTTCGTGAGGGGAGAGTCTCTTTTCGAACTAAGGCGATGATGAGATCCTGCTGCTTCCTTATGTGGAGAAGGATAGGATGCATGAGGTTTTGTCTTATGGTTGCTCTCGTTTGGAGAAAATGGGAAATCTGAAGTGGGAAATCTGAAGTGGGAATTCTTTTCATCTTACCATTTACAACGATATGGTCAAGATGGTGGTGGTTCATGGTTGGTTCAGTGGGAATTCTGCTAGAGAGTAAGCCTTGTGTAAGGTCTACCAAAGGAAGTGGAAAGATTATTGAGACTATTGATGCAGTGATTGAACAGTGCGGCATGAGTTTTGGACAAACAATGGAATCCAATGTTTCTTTTGCTTGTGGACTACGAGGGGTGCATGGCCTAGCAATGCTGCCAACCCCTCTTCACTAGGTCTTGGGCTTTGTTTATTTTAGTGAGTATTTTGCTCGTTTTGTTGGGACTGCCCTCTTCCTCCCAGTGGTAGGTTGTATCTTCTTGCAATGTCTGTAGATGAATTTGGGATGGGACTTGGTTAGGTGATGGAGATTATGAAAGAGGATAAGGATGTGGTTGAAGGAGCGTACGCTGTATTTTTATGGCTTTGAGTTAAACAAAGGTGGTGACATGGATGTGAAAAGATTTTCCTGTGACGGGGGTGGCAAACATTTTCTGCCTGGCTTATCTTTTGTTGCCCCATTTTATATCTTTTTGGTTGTTCAATCAAATGTCCCAATGGTGGAAGATGTTGAGATGAGCTCTGTGGTGGGGATATCCCCACCACCTATGGTTGCATCATTGTTGGGGAAAGGCAACGGGGCTTGGCTTTGGTTGAACCAATGCTTCTTTGTTGAAATGGCGTCGACAAGAGCATGTAGATCTTTTAGAGATGCAGCTATATGGCATCTAGCATTTGCAGGAAGAGGTTGTGCTGTTGTTTGAGGAGATCTTAGTTGTTTGTGTTGCAGAATTTGCTCTTTGGCTAAAGATTATCATATCAATTTTTTCGACAAAACTCCATGAGTGATGGGACCATGCTGATTCAAGCTGATGGATGTTGGTTGGGCTGCTTCATTTGTTGATTTGATTTGAGCAAACCATTACATGTTGTGCATCAAGGAGAAAGTGACCTATGCCTTGCATGCATCAATGTGGAATTGAGTACACTGTTGTGAGTTGGGATTTGGCTCAAGGAATAGGCAATTTCATTATTGGATAGAATATGGAGGGCTTTTCGTGGTTTGTTTTGATTGCACTATGGTTAGACATTGAGAAAATAACTGCCTTAACAAGTCTTGGCTAAATGTAAGTCCCACTGCAGGGCCTTGTTTGGCATTGTAGCAGCAATTGTCGCAACCTAGCCATTCTTCACCTAGCTCATTGGTGCCTGCCCTTGAGCGCTAGCCTTTGTGCATGTCTGCATGGCAAAGGTCTATGCTTTAGCCTAGGTTTGCTGCAGCCCTTGCAGCAATGTGGTCGAGCATCTAGTTGCAATGCTTGTCAATCAACCTACTTTTCTCAAATTATGTAGTCGATTCCAGTGGACCTTAGACGCTAGCCTCTGATTGTAGGCATTCTCCTACAGCCCACCCCTCATCAAGTCTTGGTTTTCTTTTTTTTTTTTTCGACGGCAATCTTCACTTGCCTAGCACCAATAATGGGGTCTTGGTTGCTAGTTGAAGGATACGCATGTGCCAATGGTTTCTGAGTTGTACTCATTTAATTCTTTCACTATTCAAAGCTTGACTAGTGGCTAAAGCTTGCATGCCACCACATAATTGGTCTGGTTTATGGTCATTGAAAGCAATTACTAGGAGATGTCAAGCCCATGCAATCACTCTTCCTGAAAGAAGAAAAAAGGCAAGTAGAAGATGGTTGCCGTCAATATTTTGTTTGCGCCTATAATTACTATCTTTTGGTGGACAACCCATATAAATGTTATAGGGTGTCATCTCCTTTTGTCATCTTCCTCCAATCCTCTCTCATCAAAGCATGTTTAGTGTACTTTACTGTAATTATTTTAGTGTTCAGAATGCTTCCGCCCACATTCATTTTCAGTCTGTTATTTGTGATTATGAGCCATTCTTTGCTTTTATGCTGGAAACACTGGTGGAAACCTTTATATAGAGAGATGTCTTGTTTGGTCTTTAGGCATTTGGAGTATCATCAAGAAGATGCTTTCGTTGGAAGGCAAGAATTAGTGAAATTTCCTAGTTATGATAAGGGAAGAGAAAAATCTATAACATGGTACAAGACTATGAGCAAGGACCCTATGTAGTTAGAGTTTAATAATGAGATGTTATATGAGAGAGCATTGTGGCATTATAGATTTATAGCCAATCCTTTTTAGTATGGTCACGGATTGTTATTGCATGCAGTTTTAAGAATGATATAAAATTTTATTTGTGCATAAGCTATAATTAAATATCAAGTAAGGTTTTGACAATATGTCTGGCTGATTGTTCTAAAAAAGGTGCTGCCATGATTTACTAAGTTTGAACTTTGGATTTTCTGATTGAAGCATGGGCAAGCTTTGATAGTTCTTTGATGTGGGTCAACCTTGAACATCTTTGTTCAAGTAATTTTTGGAATGTGATGGTTGCTTTATTCGTGCCCTATTTGCTAATGTTTTTATTGGAAGTATTTGTTGATTGGCTTGTTGAACTTGTTGGGAGTAGCATTGTTTTGTTAGGACCATATTAACTTATCTTGTTGGGAGTAGCATTTATATTTCAAATGCTGTATTTAGGATAAAATTAGCTTAAGTTTTTAAGTGCTTGAACTACTTTCTTTTTAATTGAAAACATGATAGGAATCAGCATTACAGATGATATTATCATCAACATTATCATTAGCTTTGTTCCAAATAGTACCTCTTGCATTTTTTGCTTTCGTTGTTCTGTTTATTATGTGAAGTGTTATATACGATCTATTCAAATCGTTTTATGGAATTTAAAGTTATGGTACTTTCTCTTCATGATTTATTCATTAAATAATAAGTCATCAATGTCTGCAGCTAATACTTCATAGCCTAGTGCTTAATTCAACTCTTTCTAAGTTTTTTATTAATTAAAGTTACTCTTTAATATGCTCATTTCTAATCTTAATTTTTTTCTTAGATGATCTCTCAATTTTCTTTACATCCTTATTAACCAATAATCATTTTATTTCTATGCTAATGCTAGGCATGCCAAAATTTTGTGCTAGTAAAATTGTGGTTTGAGTATTGTCTTGTTAGACTTAGCTTTAAACAAAGTTGCTTATTTCAAGCTTGCCAAAACCATATTTTGTTGTCCACATCATTAGTTTTCTAGGAACCTGTTTTATCATTTCTCGTCATGCATTTGGGATTGCCTTGAGTATTTGAAGTGCTCACTTGTCTTGATAACTTTGGCACCATTTGTTATGTCATGGTGGTAGTTCCATTATCTTCTCCTATCTTGACTAACCTTGTAATTTTAAAGAGGAAAATAATACAGGATAGAATGAATAAATTGCAAGAAAAGTTTATGTAATACAAGATGTTAAGTATCTACTTTAGCATCAATTGTTGAAATAATTGTCCATTGATGTAAAACTTTATTTGATTGATAACATGCGAAGATTTGGAAAAATGCAAACAGGAGCATAGCACTACCTATGCAATACGAACAAGTTTCTATGGCATCTGCCTAATGGGAAGTGATGTCATTGATTTTATTGAAAATTAAATTAAATCAATCTTGATTGACAATGGGAGGAAATTTTATTAACCTACTTGACAACAAGGAATGGAAATTAGAAAACTATTTTGCAGTCACTTTTCTTGTTAAAATTATTAATAGCTTTCATTTTTGTGTTTGACCTTTTTGTGTTTTCTTTCAATTTTTTTAATTTTTGGTAAACAATAAATAGGTTCCTCTAATTTGGTCTTTTATTTGAAAAGGTTGCTTACAATTTCAAAATAGCTAAAAAGAGTTTTTGTAATATCAATGATATAGCAACTATATCTCTAATTGCTTTTTTATTCTTGAACTACCCTTCATAAGGAGGATAATTAGGAAACAAAAAATATGTTTTGGATCTAATTGCTATGTTAATAAAAGTATAGTGATCTTTTGTTTATTTTGGAAATGTGACTTGTACTTACAAAGGACTAAATTAGAACGACATATTTGTTATTTACTCTTAGTGTTTGTCCTATCTATCAATATTTATTTGTTTTTATGGAAAATTACTGAAAGTTTTAATTTTTGTCTTCAATTTCCTCGATATGCTTGCAATCTTTTTTTTTAGTTTTGTGTCTTGTTAAACTCTACTTTTTATTTTTCTTTAGGATGTACTTGATCCAAAAACCTTCAAAATTTTTGGGTCAGCAAGAGAGATTTGTTTAAGTGTTGCTGCTTCGATATGTGATGTGTGCAAGCACAATCCTGACAAGGGTGTTGAACTCGTACTTTCTATTTCGGTATGTCCAAATAAATCTTTTGTACTATATTTGCATTTAAACTTGAATTCTATGTAGTTTGATTTAATATGTTTTATAGGCATGTATTGAGAATCCAGATTCAACTGTGAAAGTACTTGGTTTGCAAAGCCTTTCATATTTATGCGAAGCTGATGTCGTTGGTAACTTCATTTCCTTGTAGACATAAGTTTCCCCATGACTTTTTTTAATATTTAAAATGGGAAGTGAAAATGTTGTTGTGATTAATTTGTTTTTACCTTTTTTTTCTTACCGTTGAACGGTTTTGAAAACTTTGTATCATATCACAATTTAATCTATGGATGTGATATAATGAATCTGGATCTTGTCGTATCTAGGGAAAGACAATCCTTAGATGATTGCTAGTGATTAAGGGTTTACTACTTTCAATATGCACAAGGATTAAGGATTTGTTAGCATCTCAAATCAAGACATTCCTTTGGTTACATGTATGTTAGTCCAAGTGATTATTAGTTGCAAGGTGCTAACTTGGTTTTTGAACAATCCCATACAAGATGCCATAGCTTCATTTTCTTGATGCTATTTTGATTGAATGTTTAGCCTTTTGTTGGAACCCTGGTGTTATAACTTTGAGATTTTCTTGTTATAAACTATGAGTTTTCTCGTTCAACAATGCTTCCGAAATTGCTGTTGATTTAGTTTTATTAAATTGTAATCATGCCTTGGACATGGTATAAGATTAAAATTTCACTAGCTCTACAAGGTTTGGCTTTGCGAAGAATCTTGATTCAATGTTGAGCTTTGAATTGAATTATTGTTTTTATTTGGATATGCCATTCCTTGACATGATATTCAAAGTAGGTTCAACTAGTTCCAGGTAGCGAAAAGCCTTAGTTTGTGTTTAGAGGTTCAACCTTGGTCCATCATTTGATTTTAGTTTTGGATTGTTCTACATCTTTACATGACATTTAAATCCTTAGCTTACGGGGAACACACCATAAAATGAGATTTATGAGAATTTTGAGAGCTTGGTTATGTTTTGTATGTATTTGTTATAATAAACTGATGGATACTAATATGCACTTTTGTTGGGCATTATGAATCCATAAATATTAGGGTTGTGAAGCTAGATCGAAGGTTAAACATTGCTCAAGAATTAGGCTCAGATAATGTTCAAATCGAAGTCCTATGAGTTAATTGGAGTATGTCTTATCTCTGATTGAAAAGTTATGAGCCGATTACAAGTTGTACAGATACTGAATCATATAAGTTCGATATCAAGTCAAAATAACAATTTCTTGTGTACTTCTTTCTATATTTATTATATAAACACATAAATATACTAATTCATGAAGTAATCAGATATATATTTATAAATATATGATATTGAATGTACAAATATATGTATCTAAGATTTTTATTGCAATGTCAAAAATTAATTAAATGTTAGATCGATTCAAATTGAGCTTGAATTGATAACCATTAAGTTTAACCTAGCAGATCGAGACCACATTAAACATGTATTGTCCAAAGCATGAATCACATTGAGATCCAATCGAAAAGTTTTTATATTGGATAGACTAGCGATCAAATTGGTACGAATCTTTAATAAGAATGGGTTTCTTTGTCAGTTTACCCATTTGATTTGTAACAAGAGGTAGCTTGAAGTATGATTTTAAAATTTATAATCATGATATTTCTTTTATATTGTTAAAATGTTCATATGCCTCACTATAATATTTTACTTTTGCCTTTGTAGTAGAGGCCTTGGTTCAAGTTGACACTGAGGATCTTGGTCAAATTTACTTTCTTTGTACCAATTCTTGGTTTAACATGTAGTTTAGTCATTTGTTTGTGTATTTTGATTGGGAGCAATAAAATCAATGATATGGAGTGAGTTCTTAGGAATTTTTTAAGACATGGTTGGTTGATCATTACCATTATTTATGCTGTAAGGATATTTTGCTCACTTTTTGTTTTCTAGGCCATTTTCATGTATTGATGGATTAATGTCACAAGTTGTAATATTTTTGTGGGACTAAGCTTGGTGATGGTTTTATGAGTTTTTGCCTAATTTGGGTTGGTTTGGGTTTATGGGATATGACCCTATTCAATTTTTATTTTTATGGAATTTATCTATGTTGTTTATGGCAATTTTGCTTGAATTTTTTTTTTTTGTGATTTAGTTCAATTTGGTTTGTGCTGAATTTATAAGTATATGACTTGGCCTTGTTTGATTTGAGGATAATTGGGATAATTTTGTTTGCACTTTGAGTATATTCTCGATAGTTTGGGATTCAAAGGTGACATTTATAACTTTTTTTATGGAGTAGTAGATTAACTAGAACTAAGCATCTACTTTATGACTTGAAGCATGCTTTTAAATTTGAAATTGTCCAACATCTCGTTCTGGTGCCCAAGGTGACTTGGTTCTTGGCCAAATCCATGGTTTTGAATTTTTTCAAATGGATATCATAGATTCTTTTGTTGATTCATACATTTTAATAATAAAGGTTGTTTTTATCTTTTGCAAATAATTCAATGTTTTGACATTTTTAGAGTAAAAAAAGTACTTTGATTTGCTCATTGAAGTTGATAAGTGGGTGGCTAATTGTTGTTCATCATGCGCATCCCTCAAGCTCATCTTGTTTATTCTTGCCAATATGCTTGTAGTCAATTGTGCTCTTCCTCAAGCTCATTGACTGTTAGCTCGTCCTTGAGCTTGCCATTCTCGGCTTTGACCTCACCATTGCCTTTGATCTCCAAGTTCTTCTAATGTCTTGGTGGTGGCATCTTCCTTACACTTGCTTTTATTCATCCCCCCTCTTCGGAGAAAAGGCCTTTTTGTTGTCCCTTGTCCAAACCTCACCATTGCTCTCCTAGTTTGGCTATTTACCCTCGTTCCGAGCTCTATCATGCTTTTCCCAAGATTCTTTAGTTGCTTTCTTCTCATTGGAGACTTGCCCCCCTCTTTCTCCTTGGGTTTTCCACCAAAAGTTCATCCCCCATCCTTTCCCATCTTGTTTAGCTAAATTGGTCGCCTTTGTTCTACAACAGTTGTTGTTACCTTGAACCTCATCTACACCTGGATCATCATATCTCCCTTGTCCATCCAATTCACTCTCCTGAATCATCATATCTCCCTTGTCCATTCAATTCACTCAATAATTGCTTGTTTTGTGGGTAAACTAATCATGATAGACAAGTTTATTGTGAACTATTCCAATCTTATCTTTGCCTACGTCTAAATAGAGGTTGAAACCAATTATGCATTTTCAACTTCTATCCTTTTGACTATTAGCAACTTGCACGCACAAGTGGAGGTGATATATGATTAGAACCTTATCTTCTACCATGCATGTGGTACACTCTGGCATTGTCCCTTCTCTTGTTAGGCTATTGTGTCTTTTTTCTTTGTCTTTCAAGAAACTCCAATGCTGCCCAGCCATCTTCATTGCTTTGCCAGATTGGCTTTTCAGACTTTTATGATTGACTTCCTCCCTTACCTTGTATTCATGTTTGTGTTAGCTCATAAGGATATGCTTCTGGCTCTGGTGGGATTACTCGTAGACCTCCTTCCTTACAATGGGCTTTTCATGACTAAGTTTCTTAATTAGTGGTTCTTGGTATTGGTCCCCCTTGGGCCAGATTGCTTGGTTCCCACTCGTTGTTGACGGCCGGTCCTCAACATTTTCCTCTCATCCTTAAGATATATTGTCGACAACTAATTTGGTAACTCTTAGATTTTTTTCATACATTTTTTATAAGCTTGTTTATTTGAACAAGTTTTTTTGATTGCTAAGGACTCCCACTAGAGTGTATGGCATTTACATGGAATGCCTTTGCCATAACATATTAAAAAAACTTGATAAATGATGGATCTTCTAGTTATAAAAGTGGATTTATTTGTAATATCATCATATTAAGCTTGTGTGACTCATGAGTTTAATTTCTTGAAGTGAGAAGTTCTTGTGAGGTATTTTTCTCTTTATGGGTTAAATGGTATTTTGTAAATTTTATCCAAGCCCATTATGCATAACTTTTTGAAGCAATTTTTCATGACCATAAGAACATACTTCATATGTTGAAGGTCATGTCATACTTTCTTTCATTTGTTTGTTTCTCCTTTGCCTTCTTGCCTTTTTAAGTTTCTCTTTACTTACCCTTTTTCTCTTTGGGTACACAATGCTTGGGCCTCAAATTTGTTGCAGTGTTTATGGCCATTGCGAAGAAAGCAACCAAATGTAACTATAAGCCATGTTTGGCTGAAGAGCACTCTGGAGTATTGGCTCTTTGCTATTATAGAAATAGCCTTACTATTGTCGTAACCTGCACAATTAGCTTTTTGGCTTGGTTACATAATGGAGCATTGTTTGGAAGTGACACTGGCAGTTGAGTCTTGTGTCTCGGATTCAGGTGTGGTGATTTACATATAGGGCTGCAATGGTTATTGGGTCTTTGAGATTGATGATGATCAAGGTTTCTTGCAACCTATTATGGTGCTTGTGAATTGGGCTTTGTTTGACTATGGTTGGTTAAGCACTCATTCATAAGTTGTTTATTAGCATGTGTGGGAGGCAGTTAGCTACGTCAATGCAAGTGTTTGGGAGATGATGATGCTCGACCAAGATGGTACTAGTGGGTTGTAGCATAAGTGTTATCACTTTGTTTTCTTCTTCCTTTCATTTTTCTTTCTTTTATGATTTTTGTTGTTTTCTTCTTTTTTCCTTTGTCCTTTCCTTTCTTTTTGTATTGGTTGCATCCTCTCATACTTTTTTCTCTTATGGCAGTTGCAACTGTCTTCTTCCCTTTTGGCTTTTGTAATTTAAGTACAACTTTGAACATAAACATGTTAAATAGTTTTTTGTGTCATGGACATTACAACTGTCTACTTCCCTTTTTTGCTTTTGTAATTTGAATCCAAATTTGAACATAAACATGTCAAGGAGTTCCTTAAACTATCAAAACAATTTTGTTCCATCCAGAATGAGCAAACTTTGTGGGATAAGAACTTGTCCCCAACATGTTTAGGTGGGGCAAACCTATTTTTCATTATTTTTTAATTGAATTTCAGTGGATCTAAACAATTTACTCAACCATCCTCTTTTTTTTTTCTCACGCACTTGGATCTGTTGTGATAGTTTTGTCTTAGTTTGGAACCTTTACTTCCATTGAACTATCATTCTTCTCCTTATAAAAGAGTCTTCTAATTTATTTTTTCATAAAAGTAGATGAATTTTCTGTTTTTGGATATGATCTCTTTAGAGATTGATGTGTAATTATTAAGTTTTATCCCAAGATTTCCATTGATTCCATTTTTGTTAATTGTAATCACTAATATTTTAAAGCATACTCAGATTGGCTGTCATAAATCAATATAGGTTGCTTCCTGATTCATCGTTAAACTATTCTGTCTCCTCATGACCTTCCAATGGCATCTATCATTTCATTAACAACCAATCTCCTACTTGATCAGCACTATTATTCTCTTTTTATGTGCTCGTGTGATATCTTTTCACTGTCAAATATTTGGTTCTTTTAGTCGAGGCTGGATTTTGGGAGCCATTGTTTAGTGAAGTTATCTCCATAATGTTAGAAATTCCCATTCTTTCAGATTCTTGCTATGAAATTTGTTTAATCAAATGACCTTGATTAGAAAATTAACTTGTTTAATATCTAACAACTTAAGCATAAATGGTCTTTTGAATGAAGGACCTTAAACAAATGACCAACCATGGAGGTGATTTACCAATTTATAAAGTAAAGCATCAAACACCTAAAACGTTGATCGTAGGCCTCGTTGACCTTGAAATGATATGATAAGGCCTACATCAATGGTTGAGCTGCCTTTATTATGCTACAGAGCAGTTCGAGATCACATTGACAATTTCTTTGTTGCACTAGTATAAAGCTCTATTTATGAAATAATCTTTAATTCAGTTCATGCAAGATTCCTGCAAATGGCTGATATAGCCTTTATACTTTGGGAGGCGGCATCAACTGTTGTTTTTAACCTGTCTAGGAAGCACAATGATAAGACCTTCTTGATGGAGTCAGCTAAGAGGGATTTTGGCAGCTTTCTGCTTCATTTTGATTTTCCTAACCTTAAGTTTGCCAGACAACATTACATTTGGTTCAATAACAGTGGTGATTCAAAGAGGTTGGCTAGGTTTCTTTGAATCCACTGGCTTTGATGCTCATTTCAGACTTGACAGCCTGTCATTCAGCACAACTTACTTGTGACTACTATTCTGTTCTTCTTGTTGCAGATGGCCTAGACATTAAGCTACAAGTTGTTGGCTTAACATATGAGGAGGTTTGATTGACTTATGAAGGCTTTTTTAGTTTGGTGGTGGATTAGTGTTGACTAGCTAAAGGAATTCCCACTTCATTGTTCCACCATAAGTGCATTAAGACATTATAAGTACTTAATGGCTTGAAGCAAGGAGTCAATTAATGATGCTTTTATTAAGATCTGGGAGTTAGAGTGGGTGTTGCAGTTATAAAGTAAATGGATAGGTGGCTTGAATTCACTAATGAGGATCTTCAGGAGCTTATTGGTATTGAATATCACTTTTAATACCACATTATCTAGGATTGAGGTTTGGTGATGGCAGTAAGCTAGAGACTAATGGCTTATCTAGGGAGACATGAATGTTGCATTTTTTTTTACTATTTTTCCTCACAATCTTTACCTTTTTTAGAGTGGTCAAATGTCTTCAAAGATGAAGGGCACATTTGATAGTCTTTAACCCTCTAGTTTGAGTGGGCAAATTAGCCAAGCTAATTTAGGCTTGCTCTCGATATATAAGATTACGGCAAAGTCCTTGTTGCTAGACCAAAGAGTCACATGGGTAAGCTTACTGTAGTGAAGCGTGGGGCTTTCATCCCAATTAGACATATAATTACATCTCGGTGTAAGGGATGGTTTACATCTCAATGATCTCTCTATCAGGGGCTTATAATCTTTAAATTCAAAATGAAGTGTGTCTATGATCAAGTTAAATGAGACTCCCTCGTATCCATGTTGGAGCACTTCTTTCTTTATCTATCATGGTGTGTTTGTATTCTTAGATGTGTATTATGATGAGATTTGTCTTATTTGTCAATGATAAGAGGACAAACTAGATCCATGCCATATTTAATCTTTGGCAAGATGCCTTCTCTTTGTTTATCTCTACATTTTATGCTTAGATCTCTTGTCTCTACTAATCAACCACTACATGGAGATGGATTTGGCCTTTGAGATAAAGCTATGGTTGGATGGGTAGGTTCTCTTTAATCTACATTTTGTTGATGATATCCTACTCTTCTTTCAACCATATAATTATGTTTTGGTGCCCTTTGTTTTGGTGCCCTTATGTAGATTATTGATGCATAGTATATTATATCAAGGTAGTAAGTGAATCTTCATATTTTCCTTGTTATGTTTTTTAAAGTGACTCAAAAGATGAGACAGTACTTGTTAACAAGAATAACGTATCTAAGTAATAGGATTAGAGATATATGGATATTTCTCTATGAAAGCCCAACCTATCTTGATTAGTTTCTAGGGGATCATTCCTTTGGTGAGATGTAGGATTTCAATTTAAGGTGGTTTACATTTTCTCTCTTTGGTCAATAGAGTGGTGCACATCCATAGAACCTTGACTTTTATGCTTGTTTATGTGCTACACATCTTCCTATCATAGTGTTGAAGGCCATCAATGAGAGGATGAAATCATTCTTGTGGTGCGGCAGATTGGAGAGGCGATTCATGCATTATCTTACTTGGGAAAAAGTGTATAGACCCAAGGGCTAAAGGGTGCCTTAAGATTCATGATTTTTCACATGGAGGAAATACTTAATGGTCAAGTTCTTTGGGTTTATACATAGGCATAATGGGGTTGAGTGCATTTTTGAGGTGAGAAATGGAGACTAATAGATTGTGTGTTTGATTTTTTGAAGAGGGAGTTTGGTGGAAGGGAGTAAATGTTGATGAGCAAGAGATTGGTAGCTAAATCTCTTATTCTATAGACATGTAGATCTCTAACATTCCTTGGATAGGTGGTGATCTTTATTAGTACAATCATCTTTCCACCACTGAGTGTGGTGGAGCTTCTCAAAGACGATGCTCTATGGGAGTTTTTACTGATGAGTTGTTTTGGTGCACAACTTGTTTGGATGGTATTGTTGATGTGTAGTCTCACATATTGCTAGAGGGATTGTTTTTCTAGAATTTTCTAGAGATGTTTCTAATTTTTATGAACATTTTTTATATAGAAAGTATTCTTTCTAATATAAATGGCTGGGAAAGTTGGTGTTTGTTCATCAAGGGCTAATTCTAGATGGTATTTTTTTGGCACATCTACAACTCTTGTACCAACATATGCATGGTTTGTTTTTCATAGCTTAGCATATGGTTCTTTGTGCTTCTCGAGAATTAGGACTACTTAAGCCACCTATTTATTCATCACAAATTTTGTTCAACAGTACATACAGAGTTGCAGGAGCTTTTTGTTCATCAGTGTGGTTCAATGTTCAAGTGGTCGCTCTTGCATCGATAATGCACGCTACATGGTTCTTTTGCATGTTTAGAGATAGGCTATGGTCCACCATTAAGAGGGTGGATTTCTTTATACTTTGACGTTCTTCTGTTATGTGTGGTGTGCTCGAAATCCAAGGTCCATGTCACACTTGATATGCTAGAGTTGGTTTGTAGCTAACATCTTTTCATTTTCTTGATAGTGGTTTCTATTCGCATTGTGGGCCGCTGTGTGCCTTTGACCGTTTTGAGAATAAGGAAACTCATCTTTGTTTTGGGTTCACCTATCCCACAATAGATGAAATTGAATTTTGTTTGTGATTGTAGGGTGCATCTCTTGGTGAGAAATGTGTTAGGATTTCTACATTTTCATTTACATTGGCTAAGTTTCTTATGGCTTAGGAGGTGGTGTCAAGGGCAAGATGGCAGAGTTACATTACTTATGATCCTTGGCATTTGTTGGACTTCATGCTCACTTTCATTTTGATTTTGCATGGACTACGACTAGAAAGTGAGACGGCGCCATGGAACTTCATGTTGTCATCCTAATTTGCTCTTTTGCTAACTTTATGATTGCCATGTGCATGGGGAGGAAACCTGGGTTATTGATTTTATTTTTGATGGGGCTAGATTTAATGACTTTTGGGTTGGAAGAAAAAGTTTTCTATACTTGTTTTGCTCTTCATCCTCCATAAGGATAGTAGTTCTTTACAATTACCCTAATGGTGGGTTATATATATATGAACAAGTCATATTAGTCATTTCATGAAAAATTATGTAGTTGGTCAACATCTTTTCAAGGAGAAAAGATATGTACAATATACATATTGGAGACACTAAAGATATGTTTAACGGGATATTGACTAAAATTGGTAGTTCTAGAGTGATCAATGATTATGAATCTCATATGGATGAAATCAAGGATAATACTTCAGCAAAACCAGTTTATGTTATGGAGTTGCTTCTCATATATAGTTGTAAAGAGGTATCACTATTTACAAGGAGTAGAAATTTCAGCAGTAAGGTTGATTGATGTTTGCTTTGGTTTGTAAATTTTTTTTTTGTCTTTTATGAAATGATGTCAAAGTTATGCTTAAACAGATTGGTGAATTGGTCAGCAAGTGCATTCTCTAAGCCTTCAAGGCGTACATATAGTACCTTCATTTATACATTTTGTGTGTAAATTAAAATATTAATATGCCTTGTTTTCAGAAATTGCAGCTGAAGGAAAACCTTATGAAACCACATCATTGTTAGAAATAAATCAGAAACGTGTGGTAGATAAAGTTAGTAAAGAAATGGCTGGAGCATTTAAAAAGGATGTGTTTTAATGAGGTGAGTACCATATCGAACATCCTTCATGATTGAATGGTGAGGAAGACTTTCCAAACTCAATATAAAATAGGTTGATTGGAAATGACAACCTTGATGTTGATGGTACGGTTATTGATAGCAAGTTGGTTTGTTGCAAGGTATTGGTTCAAGAGTAATAGGAAGTGCTCAAGAGGTTTTTGAGTGTGGAGTTTCTTACTTTTTCTTGTTCTAAGGCGCAATTAATGGCTTGTTCTTGTTTGAAGGTGGCTTTTCAAATATCATAACTTTTGAACTCTATTTAGCATCCTGTTGTTGAAGGTTTTTTATTGTTCAACATGATTAATAATACATTGAAAGAGATTTCTGGTGATCAGGACTGTAAATGGTTTTTTCTAGTCAGTACATTCATCCTAATCATTCATATTGTATTAGAGTAATACCCAAGATTTGGGTTAATGATTAAGCATGAAAGTTACAATTAATATGGCCATCTAGCTCCTCTGATTAGATGAAGCAGTAAAATTGTAGAATTGCTCAATTGTTTTTTTTTTTGATGTGTTATTGCTTCTTATCCATATGTGTTTACAGATTTTTATACTGCATGGGATGTTATTGCAAAGCATGTTGACAGTTATGTTGAAGACCACATTGTTGCAACTGGGTAGGATTGTCTTAAACTGCATTGTTCATAAGATGTAAAACCATTTCTATTTTGGTTCTTATTGTGATTATTTCTCAGAATTCTGCTATTCATATTGCTAAAGATTCACTTAAATGTATGCAATTTATTGTATTATTTTTTCATTGATGTTTTTTTTAAAGACTTGTTAATAGAGATTGCATTCTCCTAGATATGTAACACATGTAGTAATAACAATTGCTCTTGAAAATTTTGGGACTATTTTTATGGTTGTTAACCCCAGCACTTTGTTTGGTCAACAGTTTTTAAATATCATGCCTGTCAAATCTTTTGACAAACTTTATATCAAGGATTATAGACATTAGAAACCATTTCTATTTTTGTTCTCATTGTGATTGTTGCTTAAAATGCTACTATTCATAATGCTGAAGATTCTTTTGTGTATTTTTTTAAATACTTTTTTGAAGACTTATTAACATATATTGCATTCTCTTAGATATGTAACACATGTAGTAATAATAACTATTCTTGAGAATTTTGAGAAATGATATTTTTTTCTCTCACTATTTCTATGGTAGCAAACTCAAGCATATTGTTTGATCAACAGTTTTAAATATCATGCTCATCATATCTTTCAACATATTTTATGTCGAGTATTACAGACATTTATGTTAATATAGTTATGAAGTACTCTAAAATAAATTGATATGTTTATAAGTATAATGTTGTTTGATGTCTGTTATATTTGTTTTTTGTCGTGTAGATCATACAACTATAATCTTTATATGTGCAGAAATACACAAGCTATTGAGTAACACCACTTGCAGTTGTAGTCTTAAGATAGACGTAAATTAAGGAGTTGGATGATAAAAATGTATTTAAGAAGATCATTTAGCAAGTAAGTATAAAAGTGATTCATTAATGTGTGTAATAGTAAATGAAGAACAACATATTATGATGCATAATACAACTAAAGAAAAAAATAGAAATAGAATGTTTAGATGTTTTAGGGATATAATTGTTTATCTTTTTAAATATCTACTATATGTAGTCAAAAGAGGTGTTTTCATTTTACAAATGAATCATATATAAGATTTAAGAATGTTGGGGCCTCAATCACCTAAGAATTTGAGCAAATTTTTTGCTAGATGCTTCCAAATTTACAATTTGGACCATTATTTTACAAGTCCTTATTCATATTGTAAATGAAAATTTTCCTTTTATGTTATTACATAATTAATGGGATTATTAGAAAATGTGTTGAATTGATTGGTAGAAGGTTACACACAACATTTTTGTATTAGTTATTGTAGAAATATTGTCTCTTTCTTATATTTCAACAAGATGCAAATGAACATAATGATTTGTTTCCAAAGTGAGCAAACTTTGATGTCAAAAAAGAATGCTTAAGGATGTCCTTTAGAAACATAGACAATGAATAGCCAAAAATGAAGCATAATATTTCTTTGCTTATTAAGTTGATTGTGGTTTCAACTTACGTGCCTAGCATTGTTTACTACAATTTTTAAAATTCCAAGATTTTTGATATGGTACAAATTATTATCTTTAGTTATGTTAGGCACTTCTATGATTATATTTAAACTTCTGATTTGTTGTTTTTTTTTTAATTATCTAGATTAAAAATTAAATTTTAACATTCACTTTGAAACCTCGACTATGTAAAATCCTCAGTCAATTGTATTCAAATTAGCTACTTCTTAATACATGTGACTACATCTTGCTTTGTATATGCAAGTATAGAAAGTAGATGGAAAAGAGCCCATGGAATATCATTCATCAAAATAGCTACTGCTTTCTTTTGATTTAATAAGCATAAAGCCTACAACATTATTGATGTTTGATCTCACCAAATGGGGTCAATGATTTATCTTTGCACGTACTAGCTCTTTCGAGAATAAGGAAGATGGCTTATGGGCCCTTTTACTTGAAACAAAGATGTTATGACTCAAAAAGAAGGATAGAGTTTTCCAAAAAGAAAACATGATTAATAAAGCAAGAAGATTGTACAAATTTTCCAATAGGTTTTGACACTCTAAAATACAAGCAAAAATTATCCTCTTAAATGATTTGTATCTATTGAGTTTTATATCATCATCTTATTAGATAAATATATAATCAAAACAAAAATTTCAATGGCTAATATCTAATTATATGTTGGAAATTAGAAGCATCCAATATCTGGGTTTACTTTTTATTGTGGAAAATAACAAAGTAGTTGATTTTGTGTCGATAATCTGGCATGGTTAGTATCCTCTAGATTTCTAGAGAATCTTCACCCTTTTTCCCATATGTAGAATGGATCAAGATTGTGTTGACACCAAATATGTTATTCTTGAGGTTTGTTCATGGCTCTTTGAGGCCTCTTCTTCTCTCAAAAAAACATACATATTATCATGTCTTTAGTAGACTTGAGCTCTATTTCTTGAGAGTTATAGGAATTCTTGGTGATCATCTCTTGAACTAATCCTCAAAAAGTAGTCTACTATTATTCTTGATACCTCCACTATATTCCGAAGAGTTTTCAAGATCTCTTGAGCTTATTTCTTATTCCTAGATAACTAGGTTTGATCATTAATCAACCAACTATATGAATGTTTGATCTATTGCACTTGATTCATTATCAATTTGTTCTAATAGACAAACTCATTAAATTCTTTCTAATAGTTTCATACCGTGCCCTTTTGGGTTTTCCTCTCCTAGTTATAAGGAAAATTTCCAATTACTTAGATCTTTGATAGGGGCATTAAGCAAACCATGTTTAGTATAAACCATTAGAAGTCATCTTTTTGCAAGTGTATCTTCAATGAAAGTTGGATCAATCTTCTTCAAAATGCATTCATTTTTTATTATCTTTTTGAATGTAATGACTCATTTATCTTAACATTAGTTTTTAAGTAACATTAATTCTATTTATATGTTCAAACTTCAAATGGAAACATTTCTAACATATATAATTATTGGTATAATTATAATCTTATAAAATATTGATCTTAAATAGGATGTTTTGATTATATGATAAATGATAAGAACCTTGATTTTTCTTCTAATCTGTTTAGATCCTATTCTTGGTATCCCTATCAATTTCCCTTTTTACAATATAGATCAAAACTAAAGAAATTTCTTTTTTTTTTGTGACTCTAAATTAAATTTGATATAAAGATGAGAAGTTGAGTAACATGAAAAAATGGTTGTCTTTTTAGTTTGTTAGATTATTGTATGCAAATGTACAGGTGTTTAATAAATTTCACAAGGTGACTTATGATAGATGAGAGGAGAAGAAAATTGGAAGATCCACCACTAGTATTGGGGGATGGAAGAGATGAATGCTTAAAGCATATGCATGTATTACAAAGACAATTATATATTTGCAATATTCTCAAAGAGGCAATTCGAGATTTAAGAAACAATTTTGACATCAAATTAAAGCGGAATTGTAGGTAATAATAACAAGAATCACAACAAATCAACACAAACATGAAAGAATTATTGGAATTTGAAGAGGGGTGCAAAATTTTTTTCCCATGAATTTTTTGAAGTCATGATTCATGAGGACCAATCATTGAAAAAAAGGACTTGATTGATAATGCCAAATAAAATGCAATATTATCCCGAGCATCCTCTAAAAAATAAAACCTTTATCTTCTCCATCAGACTTTGGCTACCTAAACAAGGTCCTAGAATCATCCTGTCCTATGATGTATAAATTCTTTCTTAATTTTCAGTGCAGCGTCCTTTTGTTTTCCAAAATCTTTCTCTTTTCAATTGCATTTTCCATTTTTGTAATCCCTGAGTGCATCCCCTCCATGTTTTCAACAATTTTGAGCTTTGTCTTACACGAAATTTTGAACCTTTATGAATGTTTCTTCTTGCAGCCTAGAACAAGATTGGTTGTATTGTACTGGTCCATTTTAGTCAATTTGACCATATGCTTTGATGTAATTATAGCTTAGTCTAATTTGGTGTATAATAAAAATTTCAACTTGTACACAAGTTCAAACATACAAAACCACTAGTACATAAATGCACATAGAAGGTTATATTACTTAAGGATTGCGCATGAAATAAAATCAGTTGCATGTTCTTGCATCAAACTCGCCCGCCTTTGAAGAATCTGACATTGGATAAATTTAATGATGAAATCTCCAACGAAACTTTGCTCTGTAAGGAATCTCAACCTTGGTTGTAGATTCCATTTCCAAGAGGTCAATCTCATGCTTGACATTTAAGTTGGTGCATAGACATGAAGGTGATATTGCTTGTTGGTTTGCATGGCATTTGGTGCTGTAAAAGGTATTTGAATAAAGTGGATTTGATGGAATGGAATATATAGTTTTGCACAATGAGGATTGGGTGCAACTTAGTAACAGCACATAAAACTATACTTCAATTCCAATCTATTGTAGTTCAAACATGTGGGGTACCTTTTTTGTGTCACGATATTTGAACTTTGAAGTGTTGGTAATATGTAAGAAATTAAGATTTAAAATTGGTGAAGGAAGATCAAAAGTTCCTGCTGAAAATAACTGACTAGAAGGGATACTGAAATAGGCTAGGAAAGAGTTGATTGGACCAGTTTGTCTCAATTTGATTGGATGTTGTTGGCCTAAACATGAAATTTGAGACTTAAGAACCATATTAGAAATCAAAGTAATGCTAAGTGGAGTAATAGGGAGAAACAATAAGAATCACAAAAAATATGTTCAAACACACAAATGCTTTGAGTTTGTAGAGGAAAGGAAAATTTTTGTTTATTACCATGAACTATTCTAAGATGTTGATTTTTAGAGTAAAGGAAAGAATGGAATTGACTGATATACCAAATATCATGTGGTGGTATTGCTAACAAAAACTGAAAATGACACCACCTTTGGCTTTTCCATCAAGCTTGTTTAGATGCATAAGGTCCTCAGATCATTTGGTCTACACATTTTCCTCAGACCATCTGGTCTACACATTTCTCATGATTTGTGCAACATTTTTTGTCATAAATTCCTCCTTTTGCTCTTGCATTTGTCCTTGTTGTATGTACCAAGTGTTTTTTACATAGTCGTCTCCACGATATCTTTAATGTAATGCTTGTCTCACCTCACCTAAGCCATTTATTTTGTGTGGCTACAAATTTGTTAGCTACTAGAAACATGTTTAATCATATTGGTTCAATCTATTTTAGTTACCTCAAAACACACAATCATAGAGTGAGGAGTATGCCGTAATGTTTCTATGTACATCTATAAAAGGTCTTAATGTCTATAGAGTAAGCATGACAAAAAAATTAGTTGAACGCTCCTACATCAAAAAGTCTTTGTTTTTCAACTCTAATCCATTAGCCATAATGAAGCATAAGTGAAGATTACCATATAGACATTTGGGTTTGACTAGGGAACTAGAATCTGAATAAAAAGAGAAATATTATGAGATAGAGGAAATAATACTGATAACTCGTGGTTTGTTATCCAAAAAATTGTGGTATCCAAGATCACTCTACTAACTTTTGTAAAGCATAGGCTTAATTTTTTGAGTTGATTGAGAGAAAATTGAGTCATAAGTCTTAAGAGACATAGGTAAGATATAAAAACATATGCAACATCACCTTTACTTTAACTCTATAGAAACTTAGATAAGATTTTCACTTTCTATGACTGTTGTTCAATTCTTTTGAAGTAATAAGATCATTTTCTCTGTTCTAGTATCTCCTCCTTTCTTTCTCTTCTGCTTGAAGGGTAACTCAGACATGCATTATTGCTTTCATCTATGTTAATGCCCTTTCTACAGCAACATTTACCCGCTATAATGGATTTTTTCTTTTAGGAGTTCTTGACGTAAAGCATGTATACAGGACTTGAACTTTGAAATAGTTAGAAAAACTTTAGAAATCTCTCTATTAGTAGTAACCTTTTTGTGTCTCCATTTTGATCTATATCATTTTTCTTATAATCCAATTGTTAAGACAAGTGAAAATAGTCTTTTAGGATTGCTTTTACCTACTCCGGGTTGACAATTGCCTATATAGAATATAATTAAAGAATAATTGTCACGTTAGTAGCAGAATTAATTGGAGCATTTTCTCTTGGATGACAAAAAAGTAAGTACAAGGAGAAATCCTTGGTGATGCTCACAAGTCAAATATGAAGTTCTAAAAGAACTGCTATCTGGCAAGAATTTCGTATTGATCAACAAAAAATTCCTTAAAATAATCTAGAATTATTGGTTTTGACTTGATCTTATGATTAACGACCAGCTATTTTAAGAAATGTTTCATTTTAGCTTTTAATATAATTATAATTAATTTAACCATTGGTGGTGCTCAAAATTTTGTCAGACTGTTTGCCCATGTAATATGGAGCAATTTGTTAGTGTTTTAGATAATACTATGGCAGAATTCACTACATATGAGTACAACTGGGCATATAAAGTACAATACCCTATGAAACACATTAATAGAATCAAATTCCTGTTTTTTATATCCAAATCACAAGTTAATCCTGAGATAAGAAGTTGGCTTGAAGCATTGGAATATATATATACATATATATATATATATATATATATATATATATATATATATATATATATATATATATATACATATATACATATAGAGATATATATATATATACATATAGAGATATAGATATATATACATATATACATATATACATATATATATATATACATATATACATATATACATATATACATATATACATATATATATATATATATATATATATATATTTGTTTTCATCAAATTATCATTTTCTAGTTATTTTGATCATTGATTTGAGAGATGGAAGAGCATGGGCTTAGATATTGATTTGTTTATTGTTATCTATAAGCTCTATTCATATTTACAAAACAGAATAAGGTTATGAATATTTTTTTTTTTTCAGTTCCTTGACATTCGTCTATTCTTTTTCACACAGATTGGCCACCCTGTTACGCTGGGGCTCACTGGATGTGGCAACCCATCCTGAAATTGCGAGCAATGTCTTGTTGATATTATGGAAAATTGGAACCTATGTGGGTCATTCTTCTGAAATCTCATGGCTGAAAGCACGAAAATCTGCCTTTAAGTCTTTGATACATTATGAGGTGTGACTCTTAAGTCCATTTCAGTAGGAATTTTGAAAATAGCAGCATCCTCATCACTTCCAGAGATTGAGTATATCCTTTCAATAGAATGCTGCTATTTCCTGCACATGAACACTTATTTTACTTTTTTGTAACCTATAGAAGTATTATGTTGGTCTTGCAATGTGTTGTCTCCAGATTGTTCATATTCAAGAACTAGTTCCTGATTTTAAGAACAAGGCCTTGCAATGCCTTCTTGTTGAGTGTAGCTCCGAAGTGCTTGAAGCAATAGAGGAATGGGAAATAAAGATAATCAATTATGAACACATGTTGGTGTTTTTATATGGCAACATAAATTTCCTAAATCTTATCAAAGATAAGGATGAATTTTAATGCCTACTTTTATTTTTTGAAGAAACCGGCGCAGAGCTGTAAAAGAAAGGAGACCTTTGGCACATAAAGTCATGAAATTGCTTGATGTACTTCCCAAGGCTTTGTTCTCCCCAGGTACTTAACACAACTTCTGGTGATATCTATTAAGATGCCCAGAAAGAATTCGGAAATTGGTTTACACTCAAGCACTGGCTTTTATGTGTAGTATTCATGCTCAATAGTTTAATTGTACTTTTGTTGTAAATGCCGATTAAGGCTATCCTTAGGGCCTGATCCTTTGTTGGAGCTTTATTGGTCCTAGTTGCATTATTTATTTGTTCTTAATTGCTTATTTATAGTTCTGTTATGTAGGTGTTGCTTTCTTTATTTTTCACAATAGTGTATTACTATCTAATGTCGACCAAGCACTATAATGTTCAAATGATTAGTTGACACGCATCCTAGAAATTCATTTCTTTGTTTATAATGAGAGGTTATTTTAGATTCTGTAATCATAGACCTGGATCATTAAATGAGCTCTTGGGCCTCTTAAAGTTTCTTTCAACTTTATCATAGCCAAATTTTGTTAGTATTTATTTTCTCTTTGCACAACCACTCGTTTTGGTTCACCGGCAATGCAGAGGAATCAGCTTTCTCTGAATACTGAAAAACAATGAAGGAACCATACTTCAATCTGCATAATTGTTCAGCTATTGCAAAGCCCAATCCAAAAACGCAGTTATTTCTTGCCTCGGTCATTTATGAATATATTCTTTCAGCTTTAACAAATCCCATAAGTATCAGACAAGTGAACAGTAAACCTAAAAAATGCACAGTCTGCTAATTTTTGGGGTATTTTACCTTTTTAAAATTTAGATTATCCAGGCAGCTGATATGTTGAACTAGTTAGGATCAGATTTAACTCTTCAACTACAACACAATGGGGTTTCTGAGTTTATTTTCCTAGTCATTATAATCTAATACCATTTAAATATAAATGCTTATCATTATACTATACCAAATACGTAGGGGAGGAATTTAAATGAAGCTTTGTTCATTGTGCTAGTTTCAAACCGCTGTCCCTCTGCATCACATCTCCTCAGTCTCACAATCACATCACAACCCTAAAAGGGTGTATGAGAAGAACAAGCTGGAGGGTAGAAGTTAAGCCATAAGCCACAGATGATTCAAAGCAGCAGAGCAACAGCTCCCAGCCAACGGTTATCGGCTAAGAGAACAAGTATTATAATGGCAGCTATTGAATTGGTGAACTGCCAAATCTATTCTCTGTATACTCAGAAGCAGCAACACATTGTAGATTGTGCTAAGAAATACCGTGACTGTGCTAGCTCAAATGGAGGAAACTAAGTCAGCAATAAAGCTTAATAATCAGATTTTCAGAATGATCTGAGCAGCATTTGCAAACAAGCATAGAAATATTATATCACTGATAAAGGTAAAACCTTTTTTAGGCAGCATTAGGATTATAGAGATAGGTATATCACAAATTCAATAAGCAAAACAGAGCAGAAGTCAGGAATTTATCTCAAAATGGGGAATATTGTAATGGTATTTGCGTATTTCAGAGATAAGCAATAATTGCTTGTATGTATCAAATATAAAACAATTGCCCCTTCATTTCATCTGTGGTTGAGACTAGGCTGGGTAAATGAGCTAGTACCAGATTTTGGGGAAGTTCTTGATGTGTATCTCTTTGTGGATTTGAGCTTATGTTTTGATATCGTAAGTTCATTTCTTGAAAGAGTCCATTTTTATTTGGTTCAGTTGATTAGTTTGAGACAGTGACTGGAACCATTATTCCAAAGAAAGTATTTCTTTTAGGTATGCAGACCTTGTTATTGAGTATTCTGTTATTTGGGTTACGTAAGGAGCAAGGTTTGAAAGAAGGTTTGTGGCTGCCACATGCAAATGGAGTGGGTGCAATGTTATTTGACATAAATTTGCAATAGAATGTGAAGTATCAAGCCTTAGTTTAAACTTGTGACTTTTATCTTCTATCATAAAATTGGTATAATGATGTTGCATATTTCATGCTTTAGAAAGTGAAATCCAGCCACTGCTTAATCTTGAAATGCCTTTGAATTTTCTTTTTGGGTTGGAACTTGAAAGCTCCTTTAACTTCCGTTATGAACAACAGTGAACTTCAAACCCAATATGTTTTTGTAGATTATGCATATATTGTGCTCCATATCACCAAATAAAACTTTTAAGCATGTGTTTGGAAAGTGGATCAAAGAAAAAAAGCTTGCTCCCTGTAATATTACTCTCTTTGTGGTTAAAGTTTGTTTAGAAGAATGTCTGTGTTATCAATGTTATTCTTTAGTGTCAAAAAATATAATTTATTAGGCATGGATAATAATAATATTTGAGAGGTGAACATGATTTCATTCATCTATATAAAACATACATGCATACATAATACGAGGAATAGTAAATTTAGAGGAGAACCATTTTATTACAAAATTTCTATAGAGGATAGATTCTCTCAAATGAGGGATTAATCTATCATTCAATTAATGAATTTTCGTAATAAATAGAAATCCCAAATAAGGAAAAAAATTAACATTCAATTAGAGAATGCCTATTATAGAAATAATCTGACAAAGAAAGGATAATTTTCAAATAAAAAGGCAAATTATAGCTATTTTTTCACATTATTTAAGTGGTGAACAAATCTTATCTATTCTTAACTTGAAAATTATTATTTGAAAGTGTAGATTGCCTATTATCTAGTTAAGACCCTACATATACGTAGAGTACATATGAGATCATTGTGTAGTCTTTCCTTGATGATGTGTTGGTCTAATCTCATTGTGCTTTGTTTGATCATTTTTTATAAGTTTATGTGCTACTTTGATGGTTGACTTGTTGCCATCTTAGAGCTGCATAGAATTGTCTCACCAAATCTTCTAATCTTTTATGATGATGTTAACTCATGGTAACTCATACATTTTCTGTATGCCCAGAACTTTGATTTAGTACTTAGCCTTATTATCTTTATTTGTTTCTTGCTCCTAAAATCATCGTGTTTATTCTAAGAAAGCTGCAATATCTAGAGGTAGATTTTATTTCTATCACTGAATTCGCATAATCAGCATCAATATGGGTTTGTCTTCCTTGTTTATCATTCCCAATTACCATAATGCCATCAACCATGCAATGAGGGTTGTACTCCATTTGGACCCAATTTTTCAAAGATTAGAATGTGGTCTCCTTGATCCTCTTTGTAGCCAATCCTGAAAATCACTTTGTTGAATCTCTCAAGCCAGGTTCTCATTTACTTTCAAACTATATGATGCTTTCTTGGGTTTGCATACTTTATTAGTTGCCACACTTTTAGTGTAATCAAGTGGTAACTCTCTTCCTCAAGATCTCTAAGCAAGAAGACATTCTTTGCATCAAATTATTGAAGGGATTATTCAAAATTTATAGCTAGAGACAAGATAATTTTCCTAATGTTCATTTTAACCATGGAAGCAGCCCCCAGCTTGCTTTGTGCCTTGATATTCCACTTGTCTGGTGTTTTAAGGTGTGTAACCACTTGAACCCTACAATTTTCTTCTTCATTTTTTGTAGCTATGTAGCCTCCAATCTTTTTTTTTTTTTTGTTGAGTTACATTCGACATACAGCTCTGCAAATAAAATCTTAGTTTCGATTCTTCTTGACGAATGCCTTCATTTTTATGCATCATTACTATTTTTCATGGTTATATGTAGCATTGGCCCATCTTCTTTCACCTTTTTAGCAAATTAACATTCTTCGTGATTGTGCTATTTCCATGCTTGGTTGGCTTTCTTTTGATCTAAACTTGTAAATTTGATAGCATCATTTGCTTTGGAAAGGTTTGTTAAATTTATTCCTAAACATCTCTAGCAATTGTGGAAACATGCATGTATAGCTGATTTCATGTGACAAGAATTTCATTATCTTGCCATAATCATACAATCTCATTCATCCCATGAGTTGGAATTTGGGTCTTTTTCTTTGGGTGTGGTTGAGAGTATATGATCATGTTTATCTTTTTAAAATGATTTTAACCAATAACGACCATTTTAAATAATTTATTTCCATTTAAATTGGATATGAGGCATTGATTTATTAATAGTTCTCTGATGTTGGATTTGTTGGTGCTTTCTTGGGTGCTATGGGGGACAACTTTAGGAGGAAGTAGGCTACATCTCTTGTAATTTGATGGTGATGAAATGACACTGAAGGTGACAAAAACAATGATAGCATTGCTTCATTGCTTAAGAAGGCCAATTTTTCCCAAGGTTAGTATGCCTGTCTCTAATAACATGATAAATTTTGAGAGGAAAACATGTTGATTTGATTCATCTATAAAAGAATGTATACAAGGACCTTCAGTTAGAGAATTTTTTTGGTGGAAAGAATCCTTCAATAAGATAATAGCTCAAAAAATAACAAATTGCTATTATTTTGACTGATAGATGCGTTTAAGGATGACTTCTGATGTGTTTTCCTTTAATAGTTTTAATCCAGCTTGCATGAATTAATTTCTTTTTATCCTTGTTTCTTCTGCATACTGCACTTTCTCTATTTTATGGGTATTGCTAAGTCTTGTTTTAAAAGGTGCATCCTAGGGATTTAGTGGCTCCAACTGCTAATGAACCACTGAATTGGAGATGATCAATACAACTTGTCTTTGCGGCTCCTTGATCTTAAGAATGTCTCGCCCTTAATTAAGAAATGCTTTGAAAAGGTTTAGTGTTGATTGTTTTGTCCAAATTTCATTTTTGATTTTCAGGGTCTGGAAATCATATTTTCAATGCAAGAGAGTTTCCTGGTGCTGCTCTTTTATGTTATGATTTTGCTCCTAAAGACTTGCTTGGCATGCCAAATGTATGTTGTTGATGCCTTGCTACATATTGAGTTTTTTCTGGATTTTGCTAATGTGATGGAATAGTTTATAGTTTGACATAGGGAATGTAAGTTCACTTTTGTGGCTGCTTTTTGGCATTTTTCAGGTTGTTGCAAGAGTTCATGCTGCATTTGAGAAGGCAGTTGTGGATATGGCTGAATCACTTTCATTATCACAAAATATATTCATTGTCCTTCTTGCAGTAGAGTCCTGGAAAGCATTTATTCAACACTGGCTGAAGGCTTTGGTTACATATGTTGATGCAAAAGGTTCATCGATCGAGCTTGATGACAGCTTGAAGATTGCTAACAATATACTGAAGGTTGCACTCTTCTTTCTGAACAGTCTACTTTTCTGCTTGATTGTTTCACCCATATTCTTGAAGTTGTTTTATACTTGATTTTTAAAAATTGAAAGGAAAGTTGGAAAATTTTGTTTATTGGGATCAAGATATTGTTATAATTTGGCAATTTAAAAATATTGCAAGTGTTGTTTTAGGCAAGCAACCTTGCCCATGAGTAGCAGGTATTATGAATTGGAACCATTTTCTATATGAAAATGAGATGAGGAAATATTTACTTGAGAAATGCTTATCATATTGTGGTAATTTTAGAGTTCTGCCGTGCAAAACTTATGTCTACTGCTTTGGTGGGAATCAAATGCTTTTATTCATGTGGCTTTACACATGATTGTACTAAGGCACAAACACTCTTGTCAATAATGCTTTTTAAGTATTGCTGCCAAACCTTTAGGTGGTTATTGCTTTACATTGTTTCATTCTCTGAAACTGAGTTGCCCAAGCAACAGTTGTTTATCCTATGAAAACTGGTTTGCAGCTGGAATATTTGTTGAGTTCTCTTCTGAATTGGGTTGACTCGATTTTGATGGATTCATTATGAGTTTTGGCTGCCTTGATGCCTGCTATTTTGAGGGATAATGTTGGCAAGACATTTGGTGCATTGGAGTAGATAGTTTTCACCGCCTCGATTGGTAGTGTTGAGCTTAGAGGTGCTTGGGGATGAGCTCGGCTTGAAAAGCTATGGGTTTCTTTGTTGAGGGCATTTGATTAGAATGTGTTGATGTTGTCTGCAAGGATTACTTCACAAGAAGCAAAGATGGACAAAGAAGATCCACTAATTATGAAATTTTGTATATTTTGCAACACTTATTGTCCAAAATGTTTTTCATGTTTATAGAAATGGAAATCACACGTGCAAATTTTGTTAAATGACCACATTGACTAACGTTCTATCGGAATGGTGCATGCCCCTCCCACTTGAATTTTGTGCCATCCTCATGGAGGATGGTGAGCTTTGTGATGAAATCCGTTATTAATGAAGTTTGGAGTAGGCTTAAAAAAGTTGGCTTGCAAAACTTTGGGCAATGGGACTTCTCTATGTTTGAATTATTAAATGACATGCTCATGGGTTGCGACATAAGTGTTTTTAATCAAGGAAACTTTTAAAAATGCCAAGAAAGTGGCTAATGAACAGTTCACTAGAACAAGAATAGGAAAAACTGTTCGTTGAAATTTGTTTTCCATAAATAGATATCATATCTTCCTTAGCATTAAGGTCCAACAAGATTTATATGATATTACATGTGATTCGTGTGCTTTAACATGCATGTGACACCATTATTGAACTACACATCTTGCTTTTACATTAGTATTACTAGCCTTGTTATTGTGTAGAAAACAAGGATGATGCCCAAAATATTATTCAAGGATAATTACAAGGACAATAGAGATCAATACACAAAAGGTTGGTATCCCTTGAAAAGTAATGCAGAAGTATGAGGTGGTGTTAGCCGTTAACATTTTCTCAAATATTAGAAAAGCTCACTTGGAAATTAGCATACAATATGTAGTATTATATACTAGAAATTGTAGGAGTCTTAAAGAGAACATCTAGATCAAAGGGGGTCAACATAGAGTTCCTAATGGATGGTCACATTGATGAACTATCTGCATATGGTTGAGATGATCTACACAATGACGTGTTTTGGGGTACACAATGTCCATTGATGGTCCAATTATTCGTTTCCCACCACATGTGATAAACATTGATGTGTAAATGAAGTTTGTTTTCTTGACAGTCGAGATGAGTGGATGACATCCATCCGTTTTTTATAATTGAAAAAGGAGCATTGTGAAGGGTGATAACCTTTGTGATGATTACTACAATATAGGTTCATTAGAACAAAACATGGTCTTGAGTTTCAGCAATAGATCCATATTGATTTCACTCAAGTGGGGTGTCCAACCCGATTCTTGCCATGACATCATGAGTTCTACATGAAAATGCTAAATTTGAACCATATGCATTCATTGTTGTCCATGATAACAATTTGGTGGATGATAGTGGCATGAAGACAACAAAAAGAAAATGTGGGATGTGATGTCCAAATGATGGTATACTTCTTAGCAATAATTAAGCTATATATAGATCAAGTATGGTAGCATAATATTATCAATCTTCCAATGATTATCTATCAAAAAAGGGTAGACATGATCCTTGTGATCACCAATTAAATGCAAAACTAAAGCATAGGGATTTCAAGTAGGCCTTAGTCTTTGACTCGGAGTCATAAAGAAAGCAGATACCATCCTGGATATGGTTTTTGGCTGGAAGAGAGAATTGCCTTAAAATAAATAGTACTACTAATTGCAAACATACATCAAAAGCTATTGTAGGAGAAAGTTGTTATGGTGCATAAAAAAGGCCTAGCTGTAGTCAAAGGTGAGGAAAGATGCCCCCTTAGAGTGAGCTTTAGGATAAGTTATTATCAACCCATGGCACAAAACTCCATTTCTTATTCATAGATCTATGAAAAATAGAACGAGAGCAAATAAAGTTGATTGTACTCAATACCTTATGTTGGAAAAGGCTTGGCACTTGAAGTGAAGCAAAGCTAGGATGGTGTTCTTGATCAATTAAAGCCCATATACCAATGATAGGCATCTCTTGTACAACTCTCGACTTTGTTCTGTAGTGTTTAGAGTAGTTGAGACTAATCACTAACCTTACTTCCTTGCACTAAGTGGGTGAGTCCTAGAGATGTGAAAGGACTTAATGAAGAAATCAGGTATCTTAGTTAGACCTCACATATCAACACTAATCACTAACCTTGATTCCTTGCACTAAGCAGGTGAGTCCTAGAGTTGTGAAATGACCCATGAAGAAACCAAGTATCTTAGCTAGACATTGCATATCAACAACATTATTTGGAGAAGAGCAAAATTCTTATTCTTGCTTACCTTTGAACCCTAAGTGCTATCATAAGATGTTGAGAACCATCTTGAGTGTAGAGAGTATTTGTTAATCCACTTTCCCATAATTAATGAGGTCATCATTGAAGATGAAATAAAGATGCAGGTGCTTCTATTTCTTCATATTACTAAATTTATTTTTCTGTGAGAGTTGCATTAAGTGCAAAAGAAAGTGTTTATTATGCTGTTGAAGAGAAAAGGAGATAGAAAGTATCATTGACAAAGACCTCTAGAAGAATAGGAATAACTCTCAAAATGCACCTTCAATAACAATAGAGAATCATATGTTGGTGGTGGACATCATTATCCAATTAATGAACTTAGGTGGAAAACCTTTAATTTTTCAATCTTCAATAAAACTCTTTTCAATTATCTGTGTTAAAAGTTTTGAATATATCAATTCTTATGCATAAAATGGCTTTTTAGTTGATTTGGTGCTAAATTTGTAGAAAAGCTCAATAGCTAACTTGGCATTATCATGGCGTTATATAGGAGTGGTAGTTTATTAGCCAAAATGTTTGTTGTGATGTTATGGTTGAAGTTGTAGATAGAGATTGGTTTATAATATGTGATTGATCGGGAACATGCATTTATTTTAAAGCTATCACCATGAGCTCCTTCACATAGCTCTTAAAAGTGATATTTTTTTAATTGTGAGTCTTATGGTGGTATACTATGACTTTCTTATCAAATTGGATGAATTGTATCTCATGATTTTTGTACTACATATATGTTAGATAATGTAACACTATCACATTCTCATATCATACATTGATCTTGAGTAATGTCACATATATATTATGATTTAGCATTTGAAAAGTGTGGATATCTCTATTAATTTTGTAAATTAATGTTTGTGAATTTTGTTTGGGTATTGTTTCTCATGTTGATCAAGTGGAATATCTTTCTTAAATTCCCAAAAATCTTCTTTTAAAGATCTTTTACCTTCTCTCATCTTGTGGTTTCTATCAATGTAGTTGACGTTTTAATTTTTAGAAGGTGTTTACTAGCTAAATGAGTAAAAACTTATCCTTTACATTCATAAAAAATCTTAGAATGCAAAAACTTTTTATTGTAAGATACTTCAAATTTCTCTTTAGTAACAAAAGAAGTGCTAGTGTCAAGAAGTGAATACGTTTTGCATATGGTAACCATAAGGATGAGTTTTGGACGTTGAATGCCAAACTTCACTCTAGTGCTAGTGAACATTAACAAAAGAAGTGCTAGTGTCAAAAAAAGTGAACTTTTGGACGCTTAATGCAAAACTTCGCTCTAGGGAATAAGTTAACCACACGCAATGTTCCCTAATCACATCGTAATTGTAGCAACCAAATTTGCCTCCTGTTTTCTATCTCTTCTTCTTGGCCAACCTCAACAATATTTTCATGTTAGTTTGATGATACCTTGGTCTGTTTCCCTCAACAATAGTGTAACCCGTGTTGAACATGGTGACACCATACTCCATTTATCTTCTTCTCTTTTGTTGCTCTGCAAACTTGCTGCTGACATTTTATCTTCCTAACAGTCATTCACGAAGTATTATTGAATACATCTGGTTTTATTGTTCTATTGTTTGACTTTTAAATGATTATCTTGATATTCACATTTTTTTGAATATTTTGAACATTAGCATTGAAAAGATTTTCCATGGTTAAAAAATTATATTCTTGCTGATATTTTAACCCAACACATGTGGATGAGAAAGGGATCCACTTCTAAACCATTATCAGTTTCAGATAATGACAATACTTCTTCGTGGAAATATTTCACTAAGTTAGAAATGGTGGGAGAAATGCTACATTCCAATGCAATTTTTTATATAGTTCAAAGGAGTGCATTACCGAGTTAAGGCACCTTTGCTTCGAGTTTCAAGACAGAATTATATCATGTGCTAAAATGTTTCTTTAAAGTTTAACTTCGGAAGGTGGTTACAGAAGTTGAAGGGAGAGTAGAAAACAAATAACCATTTTCTTTTAATAAAAGAGGGCAAGTGAGTGTGGAAGATAGTTTGGGTGTACATTCTCTGCCTTAGAATGGAGGGCATGGAGTTCTTTGATTCAAAGAAGAGAAAAGCAATAAAAGGCACAACGAGAGGCTTCAATCTTTTGAAGACCCTTTGAATGAGTTAATTGCTATGTTCTTCTATTCAACCGTCCTTTCATGTAGCTAGGAATCCTTATATTGTGAAAATTCTTTGGCATGATGCTCAGACCTATTGTTGTGGTATGTAACTCCAAGGTGTGAGGGCTTGAGAACAATTTACAAAAGGAGAATGCATTTTTAAAAGACTTATATCCCATTAAGGATAGAGAAGGTGTTAGCGTTGTTACTGATGGTTTGGTGGAACCATGAAGGAGTCCATTAATGAATTTTATGGCATTTCTTGAATATGTGCTAATGATCCATAAGGCAGTAAATTATGATGATGAATATAAAGACAAATTCTTTACATCCAACCTAATAATGGAAATCATACTCATGGCAGCACTAGAGAATTTCATGCAACTCATTGAGAATGCACCTATTTCTATTGCTGCATTCATAATCATTTCATACCCATTTTGCCAACATTTTTTGTGCTCCTTGAGTTGTTCGTAAATTATACCTTGTCTTGAACATATCTGCCACAACGAACACTAAAAGCAATGAAAGTGCTTGAGGAATACAGTGGGTAAGTGAGGTTTTTGGAGATGTAAGCTTCATAAAAAACTTCATTTGAATCACTTAATATGTTTAATGAGTTGGTGAATGTGAAGGTTCTTTCAAGAAACATGGTTTGCTTTAATGATTGTCATGCTTAGAAGATTCAATAGATAAAACAAGGATTTCTAGCTGTGATAATCTCTTCTTGGTCTCTTTATTTGAGAAGATGGTACTGAAAAGGCACTATTTGTTAAGGAGAGATCCTTTATGATATTTGGTAGGACAAAGTAAAATACGTTATTCTTTTTACAGGGCCAATGCATGAGATGTTTAGAGTTACAGAAACTGATAGCCTGTTTTCTTTTGGCTTATTATATTTGGGATACTATGATAGAACACATGATAGCAGTTTTCTGTAGGCACTAGGGGAAGAATGAAGAAAAAGAATTGACATTCTTCTGTGTTGTTCATGGCTATTGATCAGTGTAGCAAGAGTACCACAGCTCTTCATTTCCTTGCACCATATGATTCCAGAGTCGTACTTAATTAGTATATAATTTTAGTAACAGCTAAGAAATTGTTTCTTATGTTCTATTGTAAGGATGTCTTAAACATGCATTCATCTTTATGAAGATCATGAATGCATTTCATAGTTTGATATTACTCTGTTGTGGTTCACTGGTAAGGGCGTTAATCTTCTGCTGTTTCTGTAAATGAAGGGATTCAAAACAAGTGGTCATTTTGGCTTGGTGCAGTGGAGAGATTTGGTATAGGCTCAAGCCTGACGTTTTTGAATCACCTAGTCAAATTTAATTGGTCTATGTTATGCTTGTAGGAGTACCATTTTTTTGGTGTTGAATTTGATAAATGGTTATTGATTCGTTTTGGAAGGTTTTGGGACCAGAAGCAAATAGGAAAAGTATTCTATCTGGTGGTGCCAAACAAGAAATTAATTGGGGAAATAAAAGAGATGGGCAAAGTGATTTATAGAAAAATGATCTAATCTGAAGCCTTATAGTTTGAATCCTAGCGACACCAAACATTTTCAAAGCTCTTCCATGTACAGAATGAGTTCCATTCTTGATTCAAACATACTGAATTGCAATAGGTTCTTTACTTAATGCATTTTCGGACTAGCTAATTATCACCTAAGAAGCTAGCAAGTGACTTATAAGTCTAGCAATTAACAATATATTACCATCCAGCCATGCTGTTCAACTAACTGTAAACTGGAAAAAACAATGGAAAATAACTTGCTTCTAGATAGCTCTGAGTATTCCTTTTTGATGCTATTGCATCACATACTACATTCAAATTTACCTACACTGCCTATGATTTTGATAGAATGAAGTATATTATGATATTTCATTTGATCCTAGAAGCATTGATGACTTTTTTAGAGAACTTATCCTTATCATCTTCATATTGCCAATTACCTCCCTGGTGGCTTGTGAAGTTTACATACTGCATTGATTTTCTTTTACAAGTCATACGTTTTATATAAACTATCGGTTGTGCTAAATTAGGCTTATGTTCTAACTGCCCTGTTTATTTGCAGATATGTTGCAAAGTTGCTGCGGAGTCAATTCCTCAAGTTTCTGCAAACGCAGCTTTAGCAGTTGGTGCACTTTGTTTGGTAAGAATTTCAAGATGGTTTCTTATGTATAAATTTATAGTATTATTTTAGGAAAAATCAAATTTAAAAAATCATATTATTTTTGCATTAATTTCCTGCAAAAGAAGGCTACCATAAATTCTGACATTGGCTCTCCTTAAACTTAAGATTTGATGTTCATCTTCTCAAATCCCGGCATGCTAGTTTGTTATGAATAAGCTATGTGACTTATTCAACATTTGTCAGAAATGTCACATTTCTTTGTTCCTAATATATTGTGTCAGCGATTCTCTTTGAAGTTTATAAGGATTAATGTATTCATATAAAATATAGGTGGCTCAATGTTATAGTCTTCTTTGCCTACCCTCTAACAAAACATGTATGCATAGAGATACCCAAAAGAATAATTTGCTTCTTTTGCTTCCAAACATTAGAAACCTTAGATGGTTGCTTTGGGTTACAATAACTATTCTATTGCATAAGATGCCATTTTTTATTTTCGCTTTGGCTGGTACATGACTTTTACTAGCTATTTAATAAAATCTAGGATATGTTTTTTGCTGTAATCATAATTATCAGATTCATTGGATACTTTATGCATGTTTTTTTATATTTGTTGTCATAAAAAATTATAATTTTTTTCAATTAAATTAAGTAGAAATTCTTCATCTTCTAGTTTGTTATCTTAGAGATTATTAGCATGTAATTCAATTTTCTTGATTTTTAAGTTGTTTTCCATGGGTTTTATTGTTTTCTTATGATTTAGAATGTGAAATCCTCAAATATGCCCTAACCAGTATAATGTCAACATGTGGTTATTGCTATTCATTACGAATTATCAAAGTATTTGTTTGTTGTGAATTGGGTCAAGGTATATTTTTTTACTCATGTTTTATGCTTGTCTCATAGTATTTCCTTTGTGTGAAATTCAAATCATATGAAAAAACTTGTGTTAAGTATAGCCCAAAATCTTTCAATCCCTTCTTGATTAAGAGTTATTTCTTGGTCAACTAATTATGTCTAAGAAACTTCACAATTCCCTCATTAGTGTTGATGGATGATTGTAACTATGTCTATAAATGTTTGCATACAAAATAAGTATTTTTCTTTTGGTGAAGTTTTAGGGCATACCTTGATGTATTGCTATGAAACATGCATTCAGAGATGACTATGGGCAAACATATAATTGTAAGAAAATGTCTTTCCCAAAATTGTTCAAAAGAACAAAAACATACGAGATCAAAGATAAGATAGTGTAGTAGAAAGCAATACAAATCATTGACAGCCCAGCTAGGTAGGCTAACAAAATCCCAATGTAGGGAGATCCAAATGTCTCCTTTTTTACGAATTTTCTTGGAAGTAGCAAAGGTTGGAAAAATTGTAGTGTCTATAAGAGAACATATTTCATCATGCACAATAGTCATCCTTGACCAAGGGTAACATGCTCTATCCATTGTTGTTATAGGAGAGGGAGATGCTAGGGTAAGAAAGAGCAATTTTTGTAATATTGGCCTTCCATTTTTCCATGGCCAATCTATGAATAGCGACACCTTTTGTGGCTAAGGCACATTAGTAGCAATAGATTGTGCACATTGCGGCATAATGGAGAGTGATAGGCTATTACGATTTGCAAACAAATTAAAAAACATGAAATTTAACAATGGCAAAGCAATATGAAATTTGACCCATGTATTACCTGAAGTCGATATGGTAAGTTGCTACGTTGATTATTTAGAATGCTAAAGTTTGTAGTATTTTGTTATTGTTTGACTATGCTTCAATGAAACAAGAAATGTATTGTAATGGATGAAAACGAGGAATATAAATTTCATTAGTTCTATGATTTAAAGTTATATAAGTGAATTAAATTTTTATGTTCACTCATAATTTTATTTATTTTAGTTTGTTTTGATTGAAAAGGGCCCAGGATGGTGAGGGAAGATGTCTCTCAAACATGAGGGAGAAAACTAGGTCATCCTAAGGTAGCTCCACTACAAGGAAAGAGGACGAAGACCAAGCCCTTTGGGATTTTGGGAGAGAGAGAGTAGGAGTTGGACTCAAGAAAAGCATTGTTGAAGGGGAGAACAAGGGCGAGTTCAAGGAACAATTTGAGGTTGGCAAGCTCAAGGACAAGCTTTAGGGGATGACGAGTGTGGGGGCAAACTCAATGGATGGCAAGCATGAGGATGACGTAGGTCAAGAGGAACGAAACCTTATGGAGCTTTATAAATTAGTGGTTCAAAATTCTTTGTTGAATCAGAAATGAAGGATGGGCAATGGAACAAAATAAATAGAACTTCATTGCTAAAAACTAAGAAAAACTTCACATGGACTCATTTCAATAATGTGGTTGATAGAACATAAGCATATTTGACAAGAGTGTAAAAGATCTCAATTTTTAGTAGTTTCTCCAACAATAGTCCATAAGATATTTTCGAAGCTACAATTGATGACTTTGGTTTATCTATCGGTTTTCCTGAGGCAAGTTTTAGTTTAATATACCAAAGTACCAGTTTCCATAAAATGGCTTCTGAATCGCTCTGTCTTTCTCAAAAAGCACATCAATTGCATGCTACTTTGCTAGTGTTATCATGCCAAAAAAATAAGTGTGTCCAAATCAAGGAGGTATCAACGCCAATACCGCCAAGTGGTGTGGGGCATACCTTGATTAGAGAATGATTTTCATAAATAAAATAATATTTTATTTAAATTTTATGTGTATGTATTATTTATCTTTTCTATTCATCTTTCCGTTTGCTTTTCTATTGAATTTTGTAAAACAAGAATAAAAGGAAAAAATGTATAAAATTTTTCTTACTTTTTGTTTGGTTCTTCAATTTTTGAAAATAAATTCAAATAAATAAAATAACAAAGAAAGAGAAGCCTCTATATCTCTTAGCCCGTTATGACAAAATCTACCAAATTCCCTTTTTTGTTTAAACCGTCTGATAAATGCCTCAAAATGCTGATTGGTATCATTTGGAATAGTAGGTGCAACTTTGATAGCAAATTTTATTTCAGATTTTGCTATCTTTTAACCAATCATAATTGCATATGAAAAATTTAATGATTATTGGTCCAGATTTAATGCAATAAATTCACTCAATTGTTGTGTACATTAGGGCCACTTGTTTTGATTTTTAAGAATTTTTTTAAAATATGGATTTAGAATATTTTTTTTTAATAAAAACGTTTCATAAAACAAGTGTCATGGATAGTTAAAACCTTTTGGTTGATACTAATCTTTTTTGTTCTTTAAAAAACCATCTAATTATGAATAGTACACAAATTAGTTTGTTTTTTGGTTATATTTTTAGAAGGGCATTATTTTGGTTGTCGCCATTTGTTTTATCACATTTATCTCTGATTAGAGTACACTTCAGGGCAGAGGACAGACCGTTGTCTTGATTGTGCTGCCAATTCATATCTTATTACTCCGAAGATGCACATCCAGTGGAATGTGCACCAAGTTTTTTACTTATTCCATTTGGATGCAGAAAATTTTACAAAGCAAAATCATCATTAGGACCATAGGAAAACTACAATAAAGTATTAAGACAAATCACAACATATTCAATAGACAAAATTTATCATGAAAATCTTGTGAATATGAAAAAATCACGTTGGCAGCAAGCTAGAGAATATATCTACTATTTGCTGAGAGATTTGAGTACAAGTAGCATGCTGTGGTACATAGCAGCATCTTCTCCTTTTATGTTAGAATGCAAGAACATAGGAGCTCGAGGAGTTAAGATGCACATTGAGGATGCAGTAGGGTTTTCTCTCTTCAGTTCCTATCTATTTTCTATCTTTGCTTTATTTTCCCCTCTTAACACAGGAGAGAGTGCTCCTTTTATAGATGGGGATATCCTCCAAGGTGGGACAAGGGGCATAATGGCCAATTTTATAAATAATAAAATTTTGATGTCACATGATGCATTTGTCATGTAGATAAAAAAAAGGGTGCTTTTGATATTTTGCACCAAAAGCTGAGTTAGGCATTTATTGCAATGAGAATGACAATCACAATGCTTGTTCATTCAGTGCTACCTTGGCCACCATGGTAACCAATGAGGCTATAGTTGAAATGAGTGGCCACACCCTTATTTGAACATCACATGGTCGCTATCCATGCCATAAACTCATGCCAGCTAAAGATGGGATAGGGCATGAATGGAGAATACATTATGATTGAAACTACCTAGTTTGAGTTTTGATCAAAATATTTTTTCTTTGTAGTTGATCATCTTTGCATGTGAATGATTAGAATGGAGCAAGTCGTTTTTAGTTTTAACACGAACTCTTGGAAGCCAATGTTGCCATTGTTGATAATGATTGAATAGAAACTTCAATATTCATGGTTCTTAATTATCCCATGTATCCTCTTGAGATATTGGTTTTTGAAATTTCAGCTTGAACGGGATTGATTTGCCATGCTTATTTGCCTTGAGCCTTCACCTCTTGTTCAGGCCTTGATGAGCACATTGTGGCCATGAGTCAAATGATTCTATTACCAGGAGCACTCTTTATCATTTTGCTAATTGACTTCAAGTGTTCCCCATCTTCTATGTCAAGAGAGAGAGAACTCGCATCTCCTTCCTTCTCCTTTCGTTGACTCTTTGCTATTGAGCTAATTGGCGGTCATGCCCATTTTGCTACTTCTCAAGATTGGGGATTGCCCTTGACTCACTTCCCTTCTGATACACATCTATTTTTGATGATCATGGGAATGCGAACATTCCCGTGTCTGTTTTGTTGCAGTTGTTTGGGTCCCCATCATCAGTGCATTGCAAGTGCTAGCTATCAATTATCATATTCTTTTGTAGTTTTTGAATGCCAACATTTTCGTACTTTTAAAAATGAAAAATGTCTGGGCGAGGACCTACCCAGTGAAACTATTGACATGAACAAAGTACTCATTTTTTATTGACATGCAAAAGTTGCTGGTGTAATGTCGTTGTGACTGAATATTATACTAAGTGTTTAGCTGTCTTAACCATTCTTCAGGATTTTGTAACTCAGTACGCAACATATATTGACTATATGGAATGGTATTTTTGTATTCTTGTTAGATTGCATCATTGTTCAGTTCATCTATAGGTGGTTCCTTCATCATGTCATGCCACCATTTCATCAGCATCAAACTTCCTCCTCAAATGGCTGATTGGATATGAACATGAACATCTCCAGTGGTCATCAGCAATTTCATTGGGACTGATATATAACCGACTTCATGTAACTGATAGAAGCCAAAAGATAAAAGTGATTGGTGGCCTTCTGAAGGTATACTTGTATTTAAATTATCGCTCAATGTATTGCAACTCATATTTTTATTATCTAAGTTTTGTAGAAATTTCATTTTTAGTCATATCACATCATATAATTAATATGAATAATCTCTTTTTTATTTAATTTATTGTCTGTTACCTTTATATCTCTTCTAGCATAAATAAGGTGAAAAATTTCATGAAGCTTTTTTGCGTGCTTTGGGCCAATGTTTTAGTACTTGGTTACTAATGAGCTGTTAATGGATAAAACTTAGTAGTCTGAGAGGATTTTTGTAGCTGATTATATCTATTGAGATTATGACTTATTTTAATTTTGGTGACATCATGAACATTTGGCTTCTATGGTTTTGAAGATTTGATATTTTGGGCATCCAGGTTCAACAATATTGAAAGGGATTATAAATAATCTAAGATCAACAAACTCATCAAAATGTATGATAATTTAAATAAATGGATTACTTTATTCCATACTAAAAAGGATGCATATAGCATATAAGTTTGTAGAAAAAGGACAAAATAATGAAGATAGGTTCCTGCTCAAGTGAGGCTTATGCTCAGCACATTGGGAATAAACTCAAGCAATTGCTCCTCTTTATTAATTTATATCCAAGTTGAAGTGCTGACCAAGGATGACTATGGTTGGCTTGTATGATTGAACTAACTTAAATGACTTGTCATGCTTAGACCAGCTTATTTTGGTGCAGCTTTGGATAAAATGCACCGAATCCTTTGTTTTCAGTTCTGTTTGCATGGATTTTGTGCTCTAACAAGTTTGCCCTAATTTGAGAAGCCATATTAATGAATTTCCTCCACAATGACCACCCTTTGAACTAGTTCACTCCTAGTATCTTCATAAAATGTTGTTTCCCCTCAAAGCTTTAAGCTTGACCCTCGAGAACCTCATTATCATACTTGTTAAGCTTTTATTCCCCTTTATGCCTTCTCAAAAACCTTAGAAACCGCTCGACAACCATGTAAGTTCTCTCTCAAGTATCCCTTTAAGGATAATGCAATAAACCCCTATGAGATCGCTTGATTGTCCCCACGTTTCCGTTAATCACCAAGAAGCATTGTTATTGCCCTCTCATACCCACCAAAGGCATCTCACGGCCTTTCCAACCTTCGTGCTACCTTTGGGATGCCTTATCAACATCAAGCATCTCAATTTTTGAATTGTTGAGCTTGAGAACTAAATTATAGCTACCTTCCTAGTGTTTTTCATACCAATACATAATCTACAACTTTTAGCCTCCCCTTTCTTCTATGGCCTCAACACTACAAACTTTTTTCAATCCGCTTTGTCATCTTTCCAAACCTTCTTTAGCCTCCTCGACACCTTTACCCCTTCATTCTACTCGAAATCTATAGCATGCATCATACAACTATGCACTTTGCAACCATATTATGTGGCATCTCAACTCTGACCATCCCTAAACTTAGAACAACTAAAATGCCTATGCATCAACACAACACAACACATCTTGTGCACAACTCAGGTGGTTATAAGTTTGGGACAATCTTCCTCATTGGCTTTACCATCTCATATTATATATTATACTCATGTTTCACCTTTTTCTCTCCCTCGTGGTGAGAATTGCTATTGTATTCTCTATTATAGTTAACGATGGCCCTTGCTTTATTCCACCCTCATTCCACTAGCATGACATGGACTCCTTTTTGGAAGGAAACCTCACCTCTAACTAAGAACATCAAAGGGGATGCCTTTTTGTAGATTCTAGTGCATGAAAGGGAAAAACATATTGGAATGTGGGGATTTGTGTAGTAAAAAAATGATGTCTTATAGAAGAATTGTAATTTAAAAATTTTGTAATTATGCAAAATATGTTATATTAAAGAAAATTGTAAAAAGTGGAAAACTATACTTTTTGAGACATGAAGTATGTAAAACCAGCCGAAGAACTACTATGCTTGTGATGATTATCTTATATCATTGGAAATGAAAATATATGTTTATTTTTTATGGGGATATGGTTTAAATGTTTGGGATTAATATTGAATAATTATTTTGGTTTTTTTTTTTTAATCAAAAGGAGGTATAAGCCATACAAAAGGTTCTCATATATGATCCTCACGAAGGATCAAACATGAAATCTAACAGCATAAGTTTAATGAGGGGCTTGGAAAGGGACACCCCCTCTACCCAGAAAAACTCAGTACAACATGCAGTGCGCGTCACCTAATCAGTAGGTGCATTCCCCTCTCTATAGATGTAGGAAAATCTGAGTGCATCCAAGCCCCTAGCGTGCTCAATAGCCTCAGCAAAATGGCCCGCCACGAGCGGGTGGGAGATGAGCTTGCGAACCTCCTGTAGCATCAGCATCGAATCTGTCTGAATCTCCACAGTGCGAAATTGGGAAAGGGTATCCTTTAGCAGGTCAAGGGCCTCGGGCTTAGCTTGAACCTCCATAGCTTCACCAGCCTATGAGAAAACCCTCCTACCAACCACCAGGAGCGGCTTTCCTATGTAGTCCCTCACCACCAGCCCAAGGCCAACAGTATCCTACCCAAACAGTAGCGTCACAATTCTTGTTTATCTATTCAGTGTGGGGGAGGGGGAACCCAACTATGGGTTACAAGCAATTCAAAGGAGCTACAAGGGTTCCCATTGGACATGGATGAGTAAAGGCTACAATGGCTTGCTGCTGCGATAACCTAAACCTACTTCAGTTTATAATTCTTTTCATTTTTATTTCAAGTCTAAGATTAGTTACATTTGAACCATTTTATTTTTCCTATTTATTATAATAGGCTCCTTATGACTTCTAAAAGCAAACACTTAAAAGTGTTACCTTTAGCTTTTTCAATAAATTGAAATTGTTAGCATTGCCATTTGACTTCTTTTGTAACATTATAGTTTTTTTTTTTGAGGTATTGTTCTGACTTTTTTGGTTTTGTCCCTTTTGCTCAAAAAGCAATTCGTCATCTTAAAACTTTGGTATCTCATAAAAAGATTAGTATTTTCTCTTCAGTTCTTTATATTGGATAATTCATCCACTACATAGAACTTGGTAGACACATAGGCTGAAAAGGGTGAACATCTGAAGGATAAGAGTCAGAATGGATAATCTTATATTGGCTATTGTAGAAGAAATCTTAGACTATATATGTGAAGTCATTGTTTGAAATTAAGCTTGGACAATCTTGTTATAGGATCCTATGAGAATTTTATAGTTAAACATGCTTTATTACTAATAGTATTAAAATGGATGACTTAGTGAAAAGGGTTATAAATAAAGATGAAAGTCAAATAAATCGGGACAATACTTCACTAAGGTAGGATTTTATATCTTTGGTGTATACCTAACAAAGGTCTTAGTGAGAAATGGGACTAAAGGAGTAGGATGTCTCATTCAACATTTTTGTCAACGAAGGCTCCATTAGAGAAGAGATGAGTTCTTATGGGATATTGTTGAATTCTTGGTTTTTGTACTACTAGTTTGTTGATAACAAAATTATTATATTGTTTCACTAATATTTTTTTAAAATATTTTAAATCATGTATCTCAAGATCAAATAAGTCAATCACATGGAGAGCGTAATCACTTAAAGAAGTTTAATAGTAGTATTTTGGCGTTAATCGTAATTGACAACAAGAGAAACATAAAATTAAATAAGCACATGATTTCTGAGTTATCTTTATTGGTATTAGCTTATAAGACTTATAATAATTTACATGAGGCATTAAGTTTAGGTAAAGTTGAGTGTGAAATGTTTCTAAAATCACCTTTTCACTCATATGCTCTAGTCTTAAGCTATGCATCTCATTTAGGTTGATTTGCATATATCTATATTTTAGAACGTTACAATGCTTATAGATTGTATTAGTTAATTTAACCCGATCACGTATGTCACGTAGACATTTGAATTGAGTTGACATGGGAAATTCTATGTTAATCGTACTTATATAGTGCCTTCATCATACAATATGAATAATTAGTTTTAAGATTGGATAGAGAATCAGATATGAGTGATCCTTAGTTAATTGGGGTGCATGTATAGTTCATACTTGTACAATACCCTTATTATGCATGTACAATTGTTCTTTTCTCAAGGTATTAGCCATGGTATTGTTTCATACTATATGATAAAGAATATTATACTTCTACGATTAGTTTTGCAAGCTAATTGGACATGTTGGACTAAGCAAGGTAATATGATCTAAGGTTTTGTAGTGTTGCACATGTATGAGATCATTATCATATAAATTTGTTACTTGTTTTTCTAAGAGATGTAAAGAGAGGTATAGAGCTAATAGGTTTTGTACAGTATGATGGTACTCATTGTGAATGTGCGATTGTGTTTGTCAAACAGGTTGGATTTGGGACTTAGGAATTAAGTTATTTTTTTTGTACAAATTAGATGCTATCGTATAGCTAAGATCTTTTATTTAGAGGTATTGTAAAAGTATGATCATTTTCATCATATTTTATGATGCTAGAAATACTCAAGAGCTAAAAAATTGGACCTGAAAGAGTTATGCTATTCATACATATACAATGTCATTATCGTACAAGTGCAATCATTTGTGAGTTGTAAAATGGACTAGTCAAACCTATTTGATAGGTTATATGATGTGTTTAGTATTGCATTGTACTTATACAATCATTGGATCAAACTATACGATCAATTTAGGTATTGTAAGTAATAACTAGTTTGATTGATTTTTAGGAAAACTAATTATAGTCATTTGAGGAAGATTTGGAGGCATTAGAAAACTTATAAATACTTATATAAAGAGGTTCAAATATTATCTTAAAGGTTAATGTTTACTTGCACTTCTTTGTGAAAAGCTACTATTGAAAATCATCAATGACTTAATAAAGGATTTGGAGAAAAGCAAGGTTGCTATGTTGATCATCTTATCTCATCATTTTCAAATTATATTGGTTATAAAAGTTTTGTATTTTGAGTTTCTTATTGTATCTTTTGTCCCATTGTTAGGATTTTCATTTTTGAAATTTGCTTGGTTTTTTTACCATTTGTGTAGGGTCTTTGTCTAAGTGTTTATGTTCCATTGGATCTATATTGTAGGGTCTTTTGTCCTAATATTATTAGCTCTTTTGGGCAAATAGTGTAGAGTCTTTTGGTCTGATGCTTTATGGGTCAACAAAAAATAAGAATAGTTTACCTCAATCTTAATATTTTTTTTCTTATGTTTTCACCTCTCTCCATTTTTATTTTTTCTCCTCATGTGGGCTCTATTACAATGACTATCAACTTCCTATGTTATATTTTGACCACCATTGAAGATAGCTTGCCCATCCTCACCACAAAGAATAAATTCACAACCTTTTCTCTCTATTGACCACCACTCAGCTTTTCTTGACAAACATGCCTCCACCCTTCAACTTTTGTTCCTCTTGACCATCCAATAATTTGTCAATCATAACATTTTTACACTTATCCCAAAACATGGGCCACCTATTAAGTCATCCTTGATGATCACTCTCTTATTAATGTTGTGAGACACATGACCATTACTCGACATGTCTCTCCCAGTATAACCTTATCCCCATCCCTGCTGACTCATTTAGCATGACAGATCCTACATCAACAGACTTGTATAATGTCCCTTACCTACGAAGTTCTCCTACTTCTAGCTAATAATGGTTCGATTTCTTTCAATGAACCATTGGTTTCATAATCTGTAGCCATTATTGAATTGATTTGGGAGCACTTCCCATTGAGAGGATTCATACACCACATGCATTAAGGTAAGAAGATATGGTGCACAACTAGCCATGACAGTCTCCAACCTTCTTGAAAAAATTATGTAAGCCATAATCTCCCTTCTTTATCTCCTCTCCTTAATGTTAGGGAAAACCACCTGAACATCCCCAAAAAAAAGATGATCCAATTCACCTATCCCCATCCTTTGCCCCTATGCATCATCACCATTCTAATAATCAAATGGAGGCCTGCCAAAGGTCTTACTGCTGCCAAACAAACTTGCCCCTTTCTTTCTTCTTGGCCCTTTTGGAGATTTCTTAGCACAATATTTTATCCTCTTTAACAGAATTATTAAAATATGAATCAAGAATCCCACGATTATGGAGTTGATTGTAGAATTATCATCAAAATAAAGCCATGTATATATGTTAAGAATCCATGGAAAACCTCCTAATTGAAAGCCACAAAACTATTGAGGAAACTACAAAAATTCTTATGCAGTAGAGAATACAATTGAAGCTTCATGCCATCCTTTCACAATGAAACAAATGGAGTTTATTCGGAAAATATTAAGTATTCATACTAACAAAGAGTTTGTGTCCACTCCATTAATCGCTACTATCCTTTTCTTTTTTGTCCTATAATGGTTCACGAAGTACTTGGATTGTGGACATGGGATAATCAAATTGCATAACAAGTTCTAGTACAACATTTGTAAATTATAAGTCTTATAAACAGAGTATTGGTATGACTATAATATGGATTTGTGTGTAAAGTGGTAAGTAAAGGAGATGTGGAAAATAAATGATTTAAAACTTTATTCAGGTTTGCATGTTATAAACTTGAACTTCACTTTCCTTTTAATTGGTAAAATTACCAAAGATTTAGGTTCTACTATAGAATTTTTTTACTTTATTATAAATTTTAGGATTTGTCATTAGAGAGCATGATTGGCATTATTAAGAGGCAAAGTTCTATTTATCAATTATTAGCTCTACTCCAAAACAAAAGTTCTTATTTTTTTCATTTTTTGATTCAAGTGCTGAACTTTGGTACAAGAAATGGGGCCTTTTGAGTTCCTCACACCTGAAACACTTGTACTCACATCTATTTCTTAAGAAAAATTCTTCCTTGTTTCACTGTGATCGTTATGTTCTAGCAAAACTGACAAGAGCATTCTATCCCCCTTACACATGCAAACCATCCATGCCATTTCATCTTGTTCATAATGATGTGTGGGGATTATCTCAAGTGTCAAATTTAATATGGAATTCTTAATTTGTTACATTCATTTTCTATCCTTTCTAGTTTGTTGGGTTTATTTGATTCATGAAAGATTGGAAATGTTCTCTATTTAAAACAATTTCACAAAATCGTTACAAATCTGTTCCAATCCTGTATTCATATTTTTCTTGTTGATAATAAGAGAGTATTTTTCAATGAATATAATAAATATCTTAAAGAAAATAGGATATTTCACAAAAGTTCATTTGTATATACCATTTGACAGAATAACATTGTAGAGAGAAAAGAAAAACACTTTAGAAGTTGCTAGTGCCATTATGTTTGTTAGTTGTGTACCTCATTCCTTGTAGGAGGAAGCCTTCATTTTACATACCTCATCAATAGAGTTTCAATTGAAGTCCTCTTATACCAAACTCCTTTTAGTGAAATATTTTTTTGTATGTCCTTCTACTTGAGTCCTTAAGTCTCTTTAGTCTTGTGCATTTAGTTGTGTAACATTTGTCAGCAATATCAAACAAATCGAGGTAAACTCAATCCAAAGACTTGTAAATGTACTTTTCTTGGTTGTTCTTCATACAAAAAAGTTACAAAGTTTGTCATCCTCCCAAAAATTATTTTCTGGTCTCCTATGATGTGTCATTTGTGAAAAATCAAGCATTCTATTCCAAAGTTTCTCTCTAAAGAGAACAATATCCTAGGAGAAAAACATTGAGATGCCATGATGACATCTCTTGTTCCATTGAAACTTCATCGCCTCTCCAAAGAAACTATTCAGAAATTGAATGCTATGCTCAACGCAAAAACTACTTTTAGCTCTTCTATAGTGACTTTTCTTAATAATTGAATGTTATGTTTAGTTTAAACAAGCTTAGGGATATACTACAACTTCTCAGCTCCTATATTGCCCATATCCGTTACAAATTCTTCAACTTAAGCGACTACCTCTTTCCCAATTTGCCTATCATCCTTCAGCCAACTTCTTATAGCATTTTTTATTCTATAATTTTAAGATTGCTGCTCTTATCTATAACTGATGCATGAAAAACTTTGTATTCCTGTCACATTCTTTCAATCACTTTATCCTCACTTTTTGATGCCAGAACTTCTTTTAATTCTTTAGGTTCCCCAACAAGTTGGCCTGAGCTTTACTTGGCTGAATTCTAGCATCATCTGTCTGCAATAAGTTATATTCACATTCCTTCTCTTGAACCAAGTCTTTAGCTTACCTAATTAAAAGCAAAACATTGCCAAAATGGTTTCGGTTTTATTCTTTGAAGCAGCTCTTAAATCTTTTTAATTTAAATGCTACAAAATATATTCCATAGCCGACCCTCAGTTAGTTCCAGCTATCAAGGATGCGAAACCCACATATTCTAAACTTTAAAGGCCTTTGGAATTAAAGATTTTAGATAGTGAAACTACAACAACAGAAGATTATGATCGGATGTGGATCTATTTAAGTGAAATATGGTAGGTTCTAAGAAGTTCTCCAACCTTTGTTGATTGGCAATCACTCTATCAAGCCACTTCTAGACCTTGATTCTGTCTCTAGTTCTAAACCAGGCATAGGAGCTACTAGTGAATGGAAGGTCCTTAAAACCAGAATTGAAAATAGTTTTGTTAAAATCCAAAATGGCCTTAGAATCTTGTGTAGCCACTCTTGAATATTTAGCAATAGAAGAAATTACATTGAAGTCACCTCCAGTGATCTAAGGAAGATTATTGGCTTGAGCAGTATTGTTTAACTCATTCCACAGATTTCTCCTTTCAGTTCTTGTACATTTTGCATATACAAGTGAGGCAATAGCCACTCCTGGCCATAACTCATTGGTGACTAATATGTGAAACAACTATTCAGAGTTCAAAACAATATTTAACTAAAGACAAGATTGTTATATGAGTCAAATTATGTTGTTGCAATTTAGCGTGCAATGATCGAAGGATAGCCTTTGACATAATCTTTCCTGATGTTTAGCATTAGCCAATCCATTGCATCTTTTCCTTATAATTGTTTGCATCTGGTTATGATGGATAAAAAAAAAAGAACAATTCTTTTCTTCTTCGATTTCTACTTTGAGAAACTAGTAACTGAACTTTAATATCCCTTCTTTTTCTTCCCTGAAGGTTGAACACCTGTCCTGCACCTTAGCTCCTTCACCCAATTTGAGCATGAGCCACAGCTAAAGTCTCTACTCATATTGGAGACCCACCCAAGCAACTTTTCGACTCTTTTGTTAATACTCTCAAGAACTATAAAGCTAAAGCTATTTGATTTTCCATCCAATAGAGTAGCTCATGTCAGCTCAATAATTTCTTGGTCAAACCTTTTGATAAAAAACCATCCCAAAAAGCTCAAATCCCATCCCATACGGCTGAACCATCTGCCAAATCACCAAAATCACCATTAGCCTTTGATAACCCTTGTGAAGTTTCCATAACATCTTCCTGAGCTTTACTAAGAAGAATCCAAGACTCAAGAACAGTTTCTCAAGAAACCTCCAAACATTTTTTGAAACTATGAAGGTAATTCCAAGGACCTGCAATCACACTCTCAAGACTAGCCTTTCTTTTGAAGGCAATCAGCAACACCTCTTCCAGCCTGCCAATGGCTCCCTGAAATCAAGTATTGAGAACTTGAAACTTTTGCCACTTTGAACGATTACCCAAGGCTCTTCCCATCACTACTTGCCATTGCAGTCATTAAATACAGTCTCACTCTCTTTGCCAATGACTTCAGCATGCCCTCTCCACTCTACCTGCTTCACCACTCTTATATACATCCCACAGCTTCTTGAGCTCATCCCAACATCCCTCAAGGATGCCCCCAACAACTTGTCCACCCACCACTATATAACCTTATATGATGTTATCATGCTGTGAACGTACTAGACATGATTGTTTTTTATTGATTTTAACAGAAAGTTGTGCTTTGTGGTTTGATTACTGGATCTTAATTTAGTACCTATTTGGATAACATATGCCTATTTCATCTTGCTTGTCATGATGCCAGGTAGCTACTAATAGCAAAAGCCATCTTGTTATAGGAGCTTCTGGGGTGGGTATAGGCTTGGCATGTCAAGGTCTGCTTTCAAGTGTAGAAGGCGATAATTCCCACAGATTAATGGAGGCAACTTTACTACATGATGTGATTAGGACCCTATCTATGGTCTTGAATGAGCTTTGCCCATGCACATTTGAATCTCTTAAGAATCTGACTGAATGTCTTACTCTGGATAATTGTGACTACGAAGAGAGTTCTTCGTTGTTACATTGCCGAAAACTTGAAAACCTTGAAGGAGAAACTTGGGGTGTTGCTGGACTCGTCCTAGGATTGGGGAATTCTGCTGTTGCAGTATACAGGTTTGGGGCAGTAGATGCTGTGCTGAAAATTAAAGATATACTGCTTTCATGGATTCCATCACCAGGATCCACTAAGGAGTCCTTATTTGCAAATGAGATGTTCGACATGCCATTGGCAGTTGGCGCATGTCTTGCGATTCCTAGCATTGTTGCATTTTGCCAAAAAGTTGAGCTCATGATTGGTGATCAGATGGATAAAATTTTGACTCGTTATATTTCATTAGTTTCTCAGCTTTTAAATTCAAGAAAGACTGGAATTCTATATCAAAATCTGCTTATGGCATCCTGTGTTGGAGCTGGTTCCTTTGTCTCATATATATTAGGATATGGAATGCATTCTGTGCAATATGATGACATAAGACATCTATTGGAACTCCTTAGGAATTGCTACGCAAAGCCTTGTCCACCTCTTGTCCACTTGGGGGGAATGATTGGACTTGTTAATGCATTTGGTGCAGCTGCAGGGGATCTTTCTTTCAAACATATTCAGCCTTCCTTTTTGCCCGTCAGACAAGAGAAGCAGGTAGCTGGTGATCTCACGTGCAATCCATTTTAACATCTTCTTGCCATTTACCATCGTTCATTTTTATTATGCCTTATACAGGGATCAGCTTTTATTAGGGGCCCAATTCTTTGTAACCCCATTTGTGAAAACCTTTCTATATCATATGTTCAAGAACTTTTTTTGATTGCAAAAGATTCGAAGGATCATCAGATTCGTAAAAATGCTGCATGGGCTGTTTCATTTCTTCGACACAGGTGGTGTTTGGAAGAGTTAGAGGTATTCGATGGTTCTGAAGGTATTTCAGAAGTTACCAAGTTACAATCTCAACCATTTGCAGATGACAGTTTGGTTTGGAATATGTGTTTGTGGTTGGCTAATATTAACTATCAACAGGTTAGTTTAGCATTTTACTTCGTGTTATCTTTTTGGCCTCCTCATGGGTCAGAACAGATGGGCATAAAATTGTTTATTGAATTATACGGTCCTAATTATTAACTATAAGTATATAAAATTCCTCTGATGCATTTAATTTTTGTATATGCATTAAAACTAAGACTGAAACTTCTATAAGTGCTCAAACAGTTTGTACTCAATTATTTGAAGCATTGAACAGCTACTTACGATATTCTATATGCATACAAATCCATTTGTACCTGCATTATTTGTAAAGCAGCCGGACAGAACCGTGCATGTATTAACCCATTCATATGTGCCGTGACCAATCCTTATGCACCCTGATGCAAAAGTGTGCAAATAAAATGCACCTTACATACACCAAACACAAATTGCATGGTGCAGAAGACTTGTACATTTACTATCCCTTTCATATGCATACAAAAGTTATGTAGTGTTTGAAAATCCATGCATCATAGAACTCTATTTGCATAATTACTATCATGTGCATATAAATCAAGAAAATTAGCTAATCCCAGTGGAAATTCATGGTCCTTGGGAGAATCTTAAGCTGGCTAACTGTAGAATCCTACCTATGAAGACTGTAAAGAGAACACGCCAACTCAATTTTGCATATTTTAGAAAATTGTTCCAAAGAGTTGAAATGTTACTGAAATTTTTTATATTTAATATCATTGGCTCAGCCCAACTCTGAACCATTAGCACAAGTAATAGGTCGAAAATATGCTTGGTGCAGTGGGTTTACTTGGTAAAATTTACACAATTCTGACCAACTTAATCTCCATTCTATTAGTTGTATCTTGAGATTGAGCTTTATTCCCACCAAGTAGGGTAGGCCGGATGAATCCTTCTTCTTCATCTCATTCTACAGAATAAAATGCATCGTTAAGCTCCTGTTTATTTTTTTTGCATTAATTGAGATTTGCATTCACTGTAACGATTCATTATTTCATGTTCAATAGATCCTCCTTGTACTTCTGTATTTCATGGTGATTATGAAATTTCTTACAAACTGCCGGCTACTTGTTGCTAATTGTATTCTGTCTACAGATTAATTCTATTACTGTTGCAGCAGTTTTGAGGTGTTTGTCAAAAGCTCCTAGACTGCCTGAATTAGATTGGTCATCTATACTAAGAGGGTTAATGCAGAGTGCAGCTTCAGATGCAAAAGAAGAACAGAAAATGCAGACATCTTCCTCGCTTCGAGAAGAATGCTTGCATTTTTTGTTAGCACGTGCAAAGAATTTCAAATCACTCTTGCTTTTCCTTGATGAACTTGCTGATCTTTCGAGATTTAGGACATTAGAGCTAAATTTGCAAAGTCTTTTGTTTAGAAATGCTTTAGGTTTACTAAGAGCGTTTTCTGATTTAAGGATTGGGAGGTTATTTGAAGATTTTGCTGATTTTTTTAGTATGTCAACTTCCCCATACTTTGCTTACAGTCCAGAACAAAAGATTTTATTGCGGGTTTCATTCTGGAAAGGCCTTTACCATTGCCTTAATGACGATTATAAAGAATTACTTGATGTATCAAAATTTGAAAAGTGCATGGAGAGCTTGTTTTGCCTCTTGCCTGCATTTTTATATAGTGTGAGATCTGAAGGTAACCTGTGTACCATTTCTGAATGGGATGAAGCTATGAGATGCATGGCAAAGGCCCGACATGATTGGCTCGTTGAAGTTCTGCAGGTAAAAGTTTGTAATTTTAATGAAAAAGAAATTTCTTTTTGTTTGTGTTAAAAATTTTTGTTGCTGGCATTCCATTCTGTAGCTTTCGGGCCACATTACCCAACCTGAAATTGCTATACGGATTTTGGCTAAAGTCAGGCTGGTTAAGCTGGGAGGACTTCCGTTTTCAGAGCTTGAAAAATTGAAATCTTATGTTTTGAATGTTAGACTTGAAGGTCAGTTAGCCACTTAAATTTGTTTGCAGCTTTGTTGAATTACTATAATTATAATCATATAATCTCATGATCAAATATTTCAAGATAGATAATCTCGGTAATTTATTGCTATTGATGTTAATGCATGTATCCAGTACCTTCTGCCTTGTTCATTAGTTTTTCTTCTAAAGAAGAAATCAAGGGCAATTAGCAATTAGCAAAAATACACGTACTAATGTCTTGAAGTTCATGTGGAAGGAACAACATGGAGATAATCCCAGAAAGAGTTAAATACTATTTCATTTCAAGCAGTATATAAAGACAGTCAAGACCCTCAATTTGAGAAGCAGCTAAACTTATAATGCCCCATTTAATGGGTTAAAGAGACGGGTAAATTTTACTTGGGAAGCTGTGGTAACACGAGCTTGGGTAGTGAATTTTGTTGGTTCGTATGAGGAAGATGTGGCCATAAGACGAGGAATGGTGAGGTAAGGTAGAGTAAGGCTGGGTAAGCTTAAATCGCTTTTGGTGGGCAAGCTAAGTTATCTTAGAATTATCTCCAAAATAATTGGGACCATTTATTATTGAAGCTCCATCTTTATGAATTGTATCATATATCATAGCCTTGATCTACTTAATGTTTGACAAGACCAAAGCAAGTTTAGTTTAAAAACTAAAGATCATCTTGATAAGTTTCATTCAATTCAAAAAAGCATGGCAATATGATACTAATAATCAATTTTAGTCCCTTTTTTTTGTACTTATTCTTCCTTAAATTATATTGAAAATGTAAAAATAGGGAACCGAAATATTGATTCCTAAATATTAGAAAGAGCTCTTTATAGAACTGAGATTGATCTTGCAAGAACAACTATTCCAGTGAACTAAAGCTTGAATATGATAATATTTTTGGCCTTTTCAATTTTCCTAGTGTTTATCCCATAAGGAAAGTAACTTGAACATCTACAAAATGTGGAGATCTTTCAAACCCATTGTAGATATTGTTTATTTATAGTTTATATGGATAATTATTTTTTGAATTGATTGTTAAACAGATGTCTTAGTCCTTTCAAATTTGTTTAAACATAAGAATGAATGCACTGTTCGTTGTGAACAATTTGTTGTATTCTCATGATAACTGATCATTCACAAATTGTTGCAATAACCTCCGAGGCTCATGTTGTTGGCAGCATCCTATTTTGAGTTCTCTATGAAGGTTCTTGCTCCGAAACCTCAACAACATACCTTGTTTTAAAATCACAATAGCAGAAATGAAGCATAAGAAAAATGATAGAGAACTAAGAAAGATGGAATTCTCGAAGAAGATAGAATTACTTCATTTACCATTCTTATCTTTTTATATAAGGATTTAGATACAATATTTTATTACAAAATGCACATTATTTTAATTTTCATAATAAACATAAGGTTTAAACCAAAAATTGCAAATTTTGCATCGCCAGGTTCTATTAGTGTAGGTGCGAGCTATTGTATGCACATGGAAGACCATACCAATAGGTCTGTTCACTTGCGTGGGTCTTGTCCCCGTGTGCAGTTAGTGCCCCAACACTTGCAAGCCAACCGCACGACGTGCTAGGTGCTGTGGCGCGCACATGCGCACAGTGGGTGTACCAACCACAACACGTGCTCCACAAGTGTGGCGGTCTTGTGCGGCTATGCTTGCAATTCTTGCCACCTTGTGCCACTCGACCCTTTTCATCCTTTTGTCTTCTTCCCTTGATTGTTTTTCAATTGTTGGATTTCTTAACTAATTAATAAACATATAATTAAGTTTTTTATCATATGCCCCACTCTTCTATGTTTTGTTTCCAATAATCTCAAACCTTCTTTGCTATCTCAAAGTAGTAGTTATTGAGCTAATTGTTCCATTTTGAGAACATCAATTTTGTGTCTCAATCTCTTCCATGGATAATGTCAAAGTAGTCAAGTATTTCTTATTGAGTGGAGTATTATGTGTTAGCATATGGGCAAATGAAGAAAGTGGTAAATTAGTTTTTATTGATTTTTTAATTTAGTAAACTCTTGATTGTAGTTAATATGAGATTAAGCATCAATAATCTAACCAAATAGGCTATTTAAATAATGATAAGAATGCACATTGTTCTTTTAAGTAAAATCCTGATTATAATATGATGTTGAGATTAAGCACCAATAATCATGCAAAATAAGCTATTTAAATAAAGATACAAATGCACATGATTTTTAGGTAAGTTCAATATGACCTACATCTATTTTTAAGTTCTTTTTTTTAGGTTTCCATTAACTCCTTTTATTAAATTTAGTTGACAAAAAGGCTTATACAATTTGCTTTATACCATGCCCAAAATCAATAACTCAAATCTAAACAAGCCCCTCATACAAATCCTCGAGCCGACAACTCAAATTCATTTAATATGCATGCCTTGAAGTGTGACAATACTTCTATTGCCATTCTATTACAAAATGAGCCAATGATCACTCAAAGTAAATAGAGTAAATACAAGTGGAAGAGAAAGTCACATTCTATGAGGGAGATGCAAAGTTGCACTAGCGTATTAAGTTGGGCATTGCCATATTCATTCAAAAGTTTGTGTATTGATAAATGCGATTAAAGCTTTTTAATTGCATGCATTTGTAATTGATCTTTCCTAAACTACCTTGCAATGCAAAGCAAATAAACACTCTTTAATTTTGATGAGGCTTAAGGGTAGTAAGAGCAATTCATTAGCTTTAAATGTGTCGAAGAGGCAGTGTTTATAGTACTATAAATCACTTAAAAATTAGTCAACTCCTTGTAGCCATTGCTCACGGTAAGTAGGTTGGATCTGTTTGTTATTATTCATTAGTCTTGATCACACTAAATAATCTCCTCAAACAGTTAGCATAGATCATCCCAAATGATAATTTATTTCCCTTAGATGATGATTCTTGTTCAGAATAATAAGTGTGATTGGTTAGTTTTAAATGTGTTCAAGAGATAGTATTTATAGTGCTAAACCACTCAAAAATAATAAAACTAATCAACTCCTCATAGCCATTGCTTATAGTTTGTAGGTTGGATTTGGTCTTTAGTATTCATCAAACTTGATCACACTAAACAATCTCTTGATATCCCCAAACAATTAGTATACATCATCCCAAATGATGTTTTCATTTTCCTTAGATGATGATTTGTGTTTGAAATTCCACCCATGGTCCTTAAAAATCTATGAATCATCTTGAACAATGAACTAAATTGTTCTGGTCAATTTTATGTAGTGTTGATAGATTTTACATAAGATATTCTAACACTTATTTTCAAGAAAATGGTCCAAAACACCAAAACAACTTTAGGATAACTTAGAACTCATGTGTTCAACTCTTTGAATTTAACTCCAAATAAAATGAAATCTAGACCAAGGTCAATCCTAAGTTTTGTACATGTATAGTATAAGTCAATCAATATGATTATCTGCGAATCAATCTTTTTATAAAATTCACACCATGTAAGAATAACTTGTAGGTTTTATGTCTAAATGCAATCAAACTTGCACCACACCTTAAAACTGATAATTATAACAAATTGCATGGCTAGCTAATATTATAATCATGTTTTGCCATAAATCTCTACATGAATTATTCTATACAAGATTAGGTTTATGTGTGCATGTGTTTCAATCATAACAAAGTCCTAAAGGAGAACTTACTCATTTAATTACATTCATACTTTGACCAAGGCTATATGATATGCTTTTAAATGTAGTTGTGATCAAAGTCCACACTATTGAATATATTAATGTTAAATCTTGATAAATTTCAGCTATTTACCTAGGTTAAATGAGCAACTTGAGGTTTATAGGAAATAAAGCATAGTTCATGATATTATTGATCCACGTATCAATTTCAAGCATGAAAGGGCATTTTTTATCTATTATGAATTTAGTGACCCTATAATTCAAGAGTCCAATCAAGGTCAAGCTAGTGGATGTAGACATAATGTGAATTGAAACACTTAGAAGATTAAAATATGTAAATCAAAGTGATATTTTCATGTAAGTTTTAAGAAAAATAACAGCCCAATTGCATTCTTTATATAAGCATTGATAAATATATATTAATTATCAATCCTAGGAATCATGTGCATACTTGAAGAATTTCTTCATTCTTGTTCATCCTTAAGCCTTATAAATAATATAATATCAACCTAAGATTAGAGGCTATATAAATGGAAACACTAAAGGATTAAACATTTGGTATTTGAGTAAGAAAAGTAACAACCTGAGCACAATTTTTAATAAACATTAACAAATATGAATCAATTACCAAGCCTAGGACTTTTGTATATGCTTGAACGATTTCTTAGTTCTTCATCATTTAGCCTTCCAAATGATCTTCTAAGACCATGCTCAAGTGTTGATGCCGTTAAGCAATCAATTCTTCCAATATTACATATTTTATGCTGTTGACTTGTGATCAAACTAAATAAAGAATTCAATGAAAGTAAGAAGAAATTGTAGAAATTTATGATAATCAAAATCAAATATTTCTATATCGATGGGGCTCATCACTAGGTTCAAGAATGCCCCTGTGAACTAATTCTTGGGCAAATAGCAGACTTATCTCCTCCTTTTGCATAACTTCCATGATGGCACGAAAGGATTTTTTTTCACGGCCATATGTCAAGATATTGTCATTTCACCTTCTCCTCTGAGGACAATTATCTCATGATTCTATTGGATAGTGCATGTTATATTATCATAGAACCTTTTAATCAAGCGGAACACATGATTTGATGCTCCCTTTGGTGGTTTTGATTCAGCTTCTAATTTTGTTGGAATACAGGCTATTCAATATTTTGTTTGTAAGAACAATTCAAGAAAAGGTTTTCCAAACTATTCATCATTCGAAGTGGAGAATTCTTCACCTTTATTTTGAGAATTCCAAATGATGATCTAAAAGCAAGGCTAAGAAAGAACTATAGGTTTGAAATTCTTGATGTCACTCAATCTGATATGGATTTTGTTGACATGATGTTCAACAAAACATGTAATGACAGTGACTTTATAAAGTTCAACCAGACCTCCATAAATGTTGTTGATTCATAGAGGATCAAGTAATTCACATCTTAAAGTAAAGTTCTTTATTAATGGACAACACTTTGATCAAGTGGAAGCTTGACTATCTCTTGTGAAGTGATTTGTCAATTAGGATTAATCTCCTCTTCATATGGATGCCTAATTTATGGACCTTCAGTTTATGGACTTTTGTTGCTATCAAAGACTAGATCTCTTTAATTTCTGGAATTCCTTGACAACAATGAAAAGTGGTAGTATGATTCTTGTCTAACTTTGATTGTAAGAGGCAGAAAAACTAAAACAAACTAGAGAGTGAAAAAGGAGAAAGATAACTAAATGGCTTCTCTTATAAGAGAATTTTTTAGCCTAAAGATTCGTCTTTCTCATTTATTCATCGAGTATGATAAACTTAATTGTTGGATAAAAACGATAGCAACAATAAGTCAATATGATATAACAATCTTCGCACTTAAACCCTTAATAATAGTTTGGACAAGTTCGAAACTCATCAAACAAGCTGAAAGACTAGCCTTTGAGACTAATGATGTCTCAAGGGGGGCCCTTATGCTAGATTAGCCCCAAAGCCTTGTACTCAAGATCTATACAACAATTAATTAATGACTTAAGACCTAGCCTAGTCTCAAGGATAACCTTTGAAATGTGGAGTATGCCCTTAGTGCATAGCTTTCTCAAAAAGACCTCTAGAGGAGTTAATCGTCTCCTCAAGCGTTTATTATTCTTCGCAATTTCTACCTCAAGGATAGTAGTAAGTCTCAGGAAGTGGAAGGAAGATGTTTCAAGGCAATAATAACTCTCGAAAGGAGCTCTCAAAAGGATAGACAACCTCTCAAGATGTTTTTAATTTTTACTCTTTGTCCTTTTTAAAGTAATCTTCCATCTCTCAAATTGTTTTCTTTATCATGGGCTCATTTTCTTGCAATTCGAGTCCTTTAAGTCTTCTTTTTTCAGCACACAATTAAATACCCAACAACACTTGTTTTTATCATATTGAGAATATCATTATTTTTTCCGAAACTTAGGTGTGATAACTTTATCACTATCAGCCCTTTGTCTTGATTATACCGTTTATTTGAGGTGAATTGTTGTCTTTTTTGCCAACTTCATCAGAAATCTTTTTATTATGCCTCATGGTGATTACTTTCTTCTCTAAGATATTATCTTCCCATAATATTGGATCATGTCCAAGTGCAAGATCATTCAATGGTTGTAGATTTTCATATTGCTTTCTATTGAGTATTGATGGTTCAAAGGCTTTAAGTTTTGACAATTATGACTAAATAAGTCTCCTTATAAGGTAATAATGCAAGTAGCTAATAACTGTTATTAATCTATTTAGAGATCTTGTAGGGACCATATCGGATCTATTTAAGTTTTCTCTTTGCCCTTCCAATCTATCCTATTTGATATGTAGTCATACAAGATCACCAACTTCGAATTTCTTCTCCATCCAGTGTTAAGATTTCTTTCTTTGTTTTTCTCTTAGAAATTTTGTAATTGTCTCTTGCCCTTCCACATTGATCTTCTTCATTTTTTTCAAGAAACATTTGAGCCTTTTGTTGAGCATGTTCCTCAATGTGATATGCACTCATTCTATTGACAATCTCCATTATGTCCTCAATTTGTGGGATGTAATACTATATTGTTTCATCTATTAAGTCAGAAATGACTTGAAGACCCTTCATCATTATCTAATATAATAGATGATTGCAATCCACAACATAGTAGTTATTTTTTAAAAATGACTTATCTCTTCACCAAGCATATTGTTTCAACACAATATATAAGGATAGTTTTATGTGAGAACCTATGTACAAATAAGTATAAATAGTTATTACATTGTCTTGTAGTTGGTAATTTATTAATGAATTCCATTGAACTACTCTCCCAAGGTCTCATGGGTATTAGAAGAGCCATTTATATTCCTCGTTCTTTGTTGGCATGCTTCAAGATGCAACATAATATATATCATCGAATGCATTTTTCGACATGTACTTGTATATAAAGCCAATAAATGTAACTCTGTAAATTGAGTGATTTTGATTATCGTGAAAGTGTAGCTATTTTGAATTATTTGCTTCTTGGATCCATCTCATTCTATCTATATCGTGAGATATGCAAAGTCATCAATCCTTGTATAGTAATCCATTTTGTAGAGTATAATCTATCATCATTTTCTTTTGAATTTTCTCAATAATTTTTTTAAATTCTGAATTTTCAACATATCTTGTGAAGTATTCTTCATGCACTTCCAAAATGAATTTGCAATATAGTAGATAACAAAAAATAATAGGTGGTGGTTTACAAAAGATATCTTCCAACTTGTTCTAATTTCCCTTGGTGTATTTGATTACAAGGTTAGACTACTACAAATAGGATATCCAATTCACGTGTCAAGTTTTTTTTAGTTTGGATTGCATTTGAAGATATTATAGAGGTTGATGTTCTAAATACACAATAGTTTCTTTTCTAAGGAGATAATTCCAATGTTTCATTGCTTTATATAAAGCTAATAACTCTTAGTCATTGACCAGATAATATCTTTGTACTTTGTAGCAATTTTGAGCAATAGGCTAAAAGTCTTCTTCTTGCATTAGAATAATTGTAATGGCATAACCTGAAACATTTATTTTTAGCTCAAATGGCAATTGGAGATTGTGTGAGGCCGATACTAATGCTTTACATTTGATATCCTTCAACTTGTGGAATATTTATCTATGAATTTTCTTCTAGTCAAGTTTTTTTTTTTTTTTTGATAAATTTAATTAAAAAGTATAGATACTTGACTATCTTAGAAAATCCTTTGATAAACATCCCAAAAGATTAGCATGCACCCATAAAGCTATTAATCCTTGTAAAAGTTTGAGCTCTTAACCAACTCAAATAGCTTCAATCTTTTCTAAATTAATACCTAACTCCAAAACCCTAATGTGAGGTTTTCTTTCCAAACTCACTTTTTCTTATTGAACCTGAGTTAATTCTTATGTAATTATTTGAGCAGTTCTCTCAAAAGATCGAGATATTCTTGATTATTTTGGTTATGAACGTGTATTTCATGGAGATATACAATGACAAACTTCTTGATTTATGGTCACAGAAAATTGTTCATCAGTCTCATTAATGTAGTTAATGTATTTGATAATTTGAATAACATCACCTACTATTTGAATAACCCTTGCCATGTTTTAATAACTATTTTTCTAGTCCTTTTTTTAGATTAACACATAGTGATATTTGAACTTTAAATCATTTTAAGAAGGCATTAACATAGCAAAATTGATCAAGCAATAAGTAAAGAATATTAATTCTTTCTAATAATTTTATTATATGCTTTATAGTGTCCTCTTCTGTCTTTCTTTGCTACCATCACAAGTCGAGAACTGCATGACAAACTACTTAGTTTAAAAGCTCTGTTGTTAAGAAACTCTTCCAACTACCCTTTAATTTCTTTCATTTTCCATGATTGAGTAAATGATAAAATCTCAAGTTAGGTATTTTAGCATTAGCAATCCAATTGATCTCATGCTTAGCACTGCTTTTTCAATAATAGCCTTATGAATCCTTGAATAAACCAGGGTAGATCTTAATGAGTTCTCTAAGTGATTTTTCTTTCTCCAAGAGCCTCCACGATACCTCCATCAGGTTTGTTAGATCTTTTCAGTAACAGTATATTATGTAATTTTAATTTCAATATACAAGAGAATTTTGTGTTAGTAAACTTAAATATTAATACATAGAATGCAAGTTTTGTCAACTTACAAGTGATGTAGAGCTTAAAATTGGGTATCAAAAATTTTGAAGAATGGGATATTTCATTACCTTGAGTCTATACTTCAGATGATCAAAAAATGATGGGCTTTTGCTAATATTATCTAAGTAGAATTGATAATACAGGGTTATGTTGTTTGTTTTGTGTGATCAAAATATTTTATTTAAAAGTTAAGATAAGTTTTTTGAGTAAGCATGACAAACAATGTTATATAGTACTAATTATTAGCCTATAAAGTGTGTACAGAATTAGAATTAGTTTTATAGGGAGATGCTTAGATGAATGAGTGAATATACATAAAAGAGTGTAATTAAAAATCTGCATTCAAAAGAATGTTAGTGTTGTACGGATTGAAAATAAACTGAGTTTGCTTAGATTGTTTTAACATTTTTAAATACAAGCTAAGAAAATATAAGTTTTAGAATTTCTTTTTTGATTAGAGTATAACAAAAAAAATAGAAATAAGCTATTAAAAGAGTTTAGCATTCTTGGATATTAATAATGTCAAAGGATTTATGAAGCTATCCCTACTTAAATTAAGTGTGTTATTGTTAATAATGATATTTTGCTCATGACTTCATTTTTTTTTTTTTTTTTTTTTTCATTTCTACTACAGGTAAACCAATTAAATGATAAGGTTTGAAGAGTTCATTACAAGTTTTTTCTTCACTAAAAATATCATAATTTGTAACTTATCATTCTTGCACACTAATGATATCAATAATTTTCTTGTCATCATAATTTTAAAAGAAATGGAGTTAATTACAACTGGAAAATGTAAATGTTAAGATGGGTTTCCTAAATTTTGTTGGAATAGAATGGGAATGATTATTTGTCCAATTGTGAAGGTTTAAATTAAAACTTAAGAAGTAGAAAAAATAGCAAGATTTGGTGAAATCAAGTAGGTAGTACAAGAAGCACCTATTGGAGATACATAATCATTACTAGATTTATTTGATCTATATTAGTTATTGTGACTCTCAACTGTAACGGTTAGCTTTTTTCTCTATGCATTTGAGAATGTGTTTGAATTAAAGAAACGTTCTCTCTTACAGTGCTAGGGAAATATTGTATATATCAGCTCGAAGTCCATTACTATGGCATTCATTTCAGGGAATAAACCCTAAAGGCGCATAATATAGAAAGCATTAATTAGGTATTACTAATCTGTTTGCCTGTATCCAAACTATGCCTAAAAAGGAAACAAGGATTAAACTAGACCTTTACTCTCATCTTGTTCATCCTTGTTTGGCTAAGCTGCTGATGCATTTTTTGAAACAACCTATGGATTATCGTCATCTCCAGATTTGTAATTGTCCTGTTCTTGGAGTTCCAGGTATGTGGTGGAGTGTTCTTTTGGAAATCGTTGCAACTTTATCTGTTGCAGAGGTTAGCACAAGAAGGCGATGGCTACTTGATGCATTTGAGATCTGCTGCATAGCTGAATTCCCATCAACCGTAAGCCTATCTTATTTGTTATGTGCTTATTTTATGATATGTCCATGTCTTCTTTATCCATTTAGCATCTTTTTTCTCATTAATTCTTGTGATAGTTCCTTTTTGAACCACATCTGTCTGCTGCAAATTTTGCTTGGCTATGATTTGTAAGTCTAAAAAATGCTTTTTAAAGGGAAATTTTGGGAAAAAAAATTTGACAAAATGACTTTTTTGAGTGAAAATTGAGTTCTTGTGAATAGTGGTTATTGAATTTTGATATTTTTGTGCATCTTGAAGCTTGGTAGTTAAATAGGTAAATGGGTCCTTTTTGGCCAAACAATCCATAGGATAACTAATGCCTGATGAAATCTTTGAACATAATTTAGGTAAAGAAAGTGAGAAAAAATATGGAGCTCAACCAACTCACCAAGAGATTTAGCTTAGGCTCCATGACCATTGTATCCTTCCATCCTATGTGTCATCTCACCAAAGGAGTTGTTTTGGACTTCAAAACAGGTTAAATAGTCCTTTTGGAACCTAAGAAGTTCTTTTGAAGCTTTAGGCTTCATAGCAAGGCTCAAACAAAATTGCTCTTGATTGGTGATTCTTTAGGCTTCATATGCTTTTCAAAAGCAAACGTTAGAACCAGTTGATGGGTGAGCTTGTATTAGAATAACATGCATTCCATCTTAATTCTTCAGGCAATGCGCTTCATAGGCTTGTTATCAGGTAGCTGCTGCAAATACATGCCATTGCTGATTCTCGATCCTGACAGTGTGTTGCTCGACCTACCGTTAACTCTGCCTTCTCTGCTGTCAAGTGGGAGCTGGAGTTCCATTGCCGAATCTTGTGTTGGTAAGCTGTGGCTATGTACCGAGCGTATCTGCGCCTGGGCGACGACATCGTCGACAGCCACCAAAGGTAGCCTTCAAGAATCGAACCACATCCATGAAAGCGAAGCTACTGCGTCTTCCAATCTGGCTCGGGTGATGCACAGAACTTGTGTCACTTTGAAAGATTACCTGCCACTTGACAAACGACTTGGGCTTGCCAATATTGAGGTCCCATGATCCAGCGTTTTGTGAGAAAGCACTTTTGTTTAGTGTTTGGTAGGAGAAGAAGGATGTAATGCTTCAGGAGGAATAAGTTTAACGTTAAAGATCAAATATTAATTTAAAAAAAAAACAGTAGTTGATATTTTTGGGTTGACTTGATTGTGTTTGATTTCTTTGTTGCCTTCCTAACTTTGCTTCAAAGGTAATGCACCATGATTCTTCTTATGGCAATTTCATATAGTGTACCAATGAAACATATATTTTATTTATGTAATTTTTTACTTTATCAAATGATTAAAATATCTATTAACGCATTCATTATATTAACATAATATATTTGCAAAAGTTGATTGTTTGAGAAAAAACATAGGATGAACAATTTAATAACCTCATTAATATATTTTGATGTCTTACATGGTTTGGGCATTCAACTCTTGTCCATTGAAACAAAATAGTTGCTATTATTAATGATAAACCTAGTTAAGAAAAAACATAGCATGTACATTAGGATGGTGTTATTTTATCTTTAATCATCATTCAAATGATGATTGGATGTCCTACAAACCACCATAAAATGGATAAAGATTATACCCAATTCTAGAACATTAAACAAATAATCATCAAAGTGATTGGTTTTTATGCTGTTTATTTTAATATATCATTGGATAAAAAAATTTAGAAGAATTGAATGATATTTAGTTTGTAATTATTGAATGTTTAAATAATTAGTTATGAGTTCTTGAAATAAAAGAAATTGATATCATTATGAGATATATTAAGAGTAAATTAGTAATTTTGTGATTTAATCATCTACTACTTAAGAACTAGGACATAGAATAAATAGATTATGAATGAGAATTTAAGTAGTTTGTTGACTTCAGGAAATCAATGAGAGAAAAAGAGAGGAAAGCAATTGAGAGAGAAGAAAGAGAAGAAAAGAAAAAAAATGCAAGGTTGTTAGATTACAAAAGCTTAAGAAAAATAAATTAAGAAAGTTGGATGTGTAATTGGCATTAGAATCAAAATATAAGGAGAAGGTACTATTGCCACAAAGTGAATATATATGGAATAGTGATTATGTAACATCACGAAATTTTGCTTTGTGTAATATGATGTAAATCAAAATATTAAACTAATTAAGTTGTAATTATGTGTATCTTAATATAATAAAGTTAATTTTCTAAAATATTGTATTTATTCATTAAATTATGAAAATGTTGAGTTTATCTTGGGAAGTGAGTTATTATATTCAATAAAATTAAAAATTTTATTTGAGTATATCATTAAAAAAAGATTTTCAAGAGAATTCAAAGATATTTAGTTCATAATTTTTCAAGGTCTAAATAATTTATGATATTTTTAAAAAAAAATAATTAATGTAATTTTCTTAGTGAGGCATTTTGTCAATTTGCAATATATGTTTTATTGTCATAATTGGATTAGTTAAAAAGGATTTTAAATGGAGTTAATATTGGTTGGCTACCTTATGAAGAAAAGAGAAAGATAAAGTGGGAGAAAGCTAAGTAAGGGAGAGAAGAGGAGAAGAAGAGTAAGAAGAGAAAGGATATGAAGGAGAAGTAAGGTCAATTGTAGGAGGAAGCTTGGGAATGCCAAGGAAGTGGTACAAGCTGTGTTTCTTTATCTTTGAGAGCTACTGGAATCAAGAAGATGAGAAGAAGCTATTGCAAGGTGGTTGTATAGGAGGAAAATAGAGAATGGAAACAAATTAAGGTAAGAAATTTATTTGTATTCTTTCATGGTATTCAATTCGTTTGTCTACAAAATTAAGATTGAATACTTTACAAGCTAAGAGTGTTATAAAAATGGTTTGATAAAGTTAGAACATGATTTGGTACTATTTGCTAAAAAAGACATATGATCTATTTAAGTAAAGTTGATTCATCAAGTCAGTTTGATGGAGTTGAACATATAATACATTAACTCCAATGTATAGTACGTTACATGAATTCAGTGAGAGCTAAGGACAATCCTTTATGTTGTTGGAATGTTTAGTACAAATGAATATATTATACAATGGTCTCAAAGTATTTTATGTTAGCTAAGACAATCTAAAAAGAAATAAACTATTAGCTAATTTGATAGTATGTGAAATGTAAAGTATGATATGTTAAGCTGAGAACAATCAAAGCTCAGAAAAAAGTTAATACTTTATAATAAGAGGTGAAATAATTATAATAGTATTATATGGTATGATGTAGCTTATGGATAGTATGATAAAAGAACTTGGTAAAAATAATCTCATGTCATATTCATGTAAGAAAATATAATAATTATAATATAAATATAAATAAATTAAAATTTGACATATTGATAATTGAACTAATTTTATATATTATTTTTATCTACTTATTTGATATAAAACAAAATTATTTTGAGAAATTGGTTAAAGTTCTATTGGTATATAGTTTTGCATTTCAATGAGTCATTTTATTTATATGATATATATGATAATGAATATGCATACATAAAATCATACATATAAAATAAAATTTTGTTATATATTGATAAGTTATTATATTTTATTTATAGCAAGGTATATGAATCAAATTTATAACTTGAGGAAAAGAATTATAATAATAGAAATTAATTTTTCTTAAATATTATCCTCAATTAATATAGATATATTGGATAGCTACTAGTGTTTTATATAGGGTGACCAAAATATTAATATGAGATTTTATTTTTTTTATTGGATATTAGTGTCATTATTATAATATAATTTTATTGGATAGTCACCAATATTTTATGTATGATGGCTACGTTATTAGTCTTGAATCTCATTGCTATAAAAATAATTTAAATAGCCATTAATATTTTATATAAGATGGCTAAAATATTGGTCTAGAATTTTGTACTCTTATATGATTGGATATAAACTTTATCATCCTTTTAGGCAACATATAAACAAAAATTATTTAGATATAGATATTATATATTATTAAATATTAAAAATAATAATTAAAAAGAAAAAAAATATTATATTATAAAAGAAAATACTTAAAAATTTTAAATAATTAAATAAATATACAAAACTATTTTAGAATATATATTTCTATTTTTATATCATACATATTATTTATCATGTTAGATTATCATGTCATTATATTTTGTTACTTTTTTATTTATTTATTGAACTCTATAAAATTTTATTTGATATCACAAGTTATATTTTTTATGCATAAATATAGGAATTATAATAGCATGAATGGTGATCTTACTCATTAGTGATATAATAGATAGGTTTTGAAAATGATAATTATTTACTATTTTCTATTATGACAGTGTGTTGTACTTTGATAATCGTAGTTGTGAACATTTTGCATCATGTGGTTTTGGTATGAGATGGTTCTTATATGGGTTTTGGTACATGTAGAATTTTGTTTAAATACTTTTAATAATATTAATTTGTATTCTCGTTTTATAACAATTTCTTTTAATGTGATGTAGTTTAGATTTGTGTCTCATTGTTATGTCCCCATTAAATAAAGAATTGTATCATGAGATGTATTTAATTATATTTAATTATTTATCATTATTATTTTATATTAGTAGATTAACTGAAGCATTGACATTAATGTTTCACCAAAAACATTGATCAATTCATAATCTCAAAGTTCAAAGGTTTTGATTTCAATTTCGATATAGGCATTTGATTTTATTTCTTATAATAGATTTGATAGTTTTAGATTTGATTTGGTTTAAATAGTTTATCTTTATAACTTAAAAAAATTAAAAAAAATATATCTTAAACATAGAAATTATCAACCAATTTAATTTTTATATTGACTCAACTATTAAATAACATAATTTAATTTAAAAACATAAAATTAAATTTGTGTATATTATTTAAATACGTTGGTATTATTAATTCATTATTATGCTCCTTCAAGGAACTGATTTCAAGTACGTTTGTCCTTAATCGTTTTGCTGGTAGGCTTTAAGTTGCGTGCATGAAGTTATTCATGCATTATTAATACTGTAAATTTTTAATATTTATTAGTTAAATTACGCACATATAATTTGACAATGAGTAGTTTGAATTATATGTAGATAATTTAAATAATGCGCATATTATATATATATATATATATAAACAAATAGAATTGTAATATTATCTCAAAAGATAATGTATCTTTTTCAAAAATAAAAATAAACAAACAATCAGGAAATTTAAAAGATTTAAGCCTAATATCAACAAACCAATAATTGGACCGATTCTGAGCCAAACCATCGCGGCTAGTTTGACTTCAAACCCTTGCTTTCAGTAGAAAAGCGTCCCCTACTACGCTACGCAGGTACCATTATGGATAGATAACCAAGGCATGAGTTGTTAAGTGTATTAGGCAAATTAAGTGGATTCGATTTTTCATGATTCTTTTGTTCTTTATTTAAGCCATATCAGTGCATTTCTAGTGTTTGTGCTTAAGCTATTGCCAATTGATGACTAATATCTAAATGAAAACTTAAGTTTTTTTTATATATCTTACAATAAATTTGATTAACATTTTGATATCATTTTACTTAAACTTTAGACGACTGCTCCCTTTCAAGAACACAGCATGTGCAGAGAAATCATAATTTGTCTAACAAGCTATCCTTTGTGTCCAGTTTTGTCAATGGGTTTATGTTTTATTTTAAACTTTGCATCTTCATTTTGGAGGATAAAATCAAAACTATACATGTATTATAATTCATTCAGAACATACAAACACACACACACACAACCTTCAGTTGAGAAACAGGTCCTAAAGGTTTTTGAAAACCAAAACCTTCAGAGTTTAGCTTTTTTGCTCTTTTGGGTATTCATCCTTTTGGTTAATTTGTACCGCATCATTTTCATTATCTTGTAGAACCAAAATGTACTAACCAGCTGCAGCCCCATTGCCATCATCTAAACAAGCAAACATGAAAAAAAGTAAGAATAAATCATACTAAAAGCTTAAGCAAACCTTTTTTTTGTAGAATAACTACTTCATATTCACATAACTAAACTCAAAACAACAACAACAACAACAACAACAACAAAAACACTTGTTTTAAGAACCAAAAAAAATGCTGAACCTTAATAAGAATTGGGTTGTCAGCCATGAATGTTGCATACAGGAGATGCGGTCCTCCAACCATCCTTGCAATGGAGAAGGTTACTGCAAAAAGAATCTAAAGCAAAACCAGGAAAATGCACAATAGTCCTTCATAATATAGAGTAAGTTAATGCTTTTCTTCTTTATACTAACATCAAATGTCAAATTGATATTTGTGTCTCTGTAACCAAGCTCTTTCAGAATTTCCCTCAAGTGTAGAAAAGGGCTCGAGATCTCGGTGATCCATAAAGATGCCACCATTTCAGATCCACACTGCGAATTGAGCTTCTCAAATCAATGATATCAAGTACATGAAGATAATTTTGATTCTTTTTGACAGTTTTTTAATCAGCTTTTTTTTTGAAATGGAGTTTGAAACTTGGAATTCAAAGAAGGCCAAATTTGAATTATGTGCTTACTTGTTCATAAGCAAGACCTGCTCCAATGCCAACTATGCTTACCAGATGATGCATAGTGTTGTCTAGACTCGTTTGCTCATCCAATTGGCAGCATATCAGATCATAGATCAGATAAGAGAAGGTGACAGAAAGTGTTTGCATCTACAAAAAAAGTGATATCAACCCTTCAGAATTGACATAGAAACGAAGAACACAACGCATATCAGATGGAAGTGATTCCTTGTGCCTGCCTGTTCTTTAGAAGATTTTGATGCCAAAGGGCATACTGGACAGCTCCAGCTTTGCACAGAGAGGGAAGCCAAGCAAACAGCCACCAATGCGTGGACGGTGGAGACGACTCGATTACAAAAGAGGAAAGATCGATTTGGGAGAGCAATTCTAACAAGGATGAAGATTGCAGTCCAGAAAAACAAACCTGATACGACCCAATTGACTATAAAATGCTCCATCTGACCCTAACCCAAGATTTTGAATTCGGTTTTGTAAAAAGGAACTGAATGGTATGCCATGTACAAACTCATAGATACTTATGATGACTTGGGTCTTGATGAAGGGTGGTGCAATTAGGGCACCAACAGAGGAATTTAATTGCTTGTTTCCCATGGAAAGTGTGAGAGAAATGATATTTCCTAAAAGCCACCTCTCCCATTTAGGCAGTTTAGATTTAATTATTTGACTATCTACTTTTATCTTATTAATTTCATCTACCTGATACCAGACAACCCCGCTTGCACAAGAGCTGTGTGTTCTTACGTATCTGTTGTCTCAAGTAGTTGAACTATTAAGCACCAACCCCTTGAGCTGACCTATTCAAACTGCAGTTTGTACAACCCCTTTTAATAAAAAAATTTCCTAAGTTATGCAAACAAAATTTCATTAGCTGAGGCAATGAGAACAATCTTTTTACTGATTAGAGTTGGTGGTCTAATATTGGATATCATTGACTGCAAATGAGCTCAAGTATAACCTGGCATTATAACTAGATTATAATATCAAAGTTTTAATATATAATTAAAATATTTTTATTTATATAATTAAGTTTTTTGAGTTATTAGATACCCATCTAATAACTTATTAGCCTTAAGATGTTCCTCAATTTGGTGCAACTCGCTTACCAAAGATTCAACAAGACTCCAGTTATTTACACAGCACATGGCCGTTATAGGTTTTTGGTGCTCTTCATGAGAGTAGAGCTACTGCATGATATCTAATAACATTGATAAGCTTTTGTAGGGTCACATGCCTTTAGTTTGAGTGATCAATACGTAACTCTTGTTATTTTGCCATCTGTGATTGAGTAATTAGTGTAATTCAGTGTGCAATGCTTCAAAAATAAAGAAGAAAATGATGGACAATATAAATAAAACTGTCTTGATAGAGACATAAATGAATAAAAATGTGACTGTGATTAGTCCACATTAAAAGTTTAACATAGTATTGAAGTCTTAATATACAATGATTTTTTGTATAGAATCAAACTTGGGTTCCTTAATTGGTACAACTCTTTCAACATATGCCTTGTATTATTGTGAGAATGAAGTGGTGAATTAAGAATTTCTTAAGACAGAATAGCTTATCTTATAATTTGCCTGATGATTTGTTATAGCCAAGCTTTTAATATTTCAGTTAATTTTTTTTTTTAATCTATGTCGGTTGCAGATCTCGAACATTTCTCAAGTGAAATAAGGCGTTTGACATTATCTGCATCACCTGTGAGCAACTTGCGTTGCAAAAACATAACCACATAACTTCTCCAGATCAAATAGGCAACAGAGACTTCACAGGGAAACAGTAATACTTCACTTTCGTATGTCAAAATTTTATTAATGCAGCTGTGCCATTAATGCTCAAAGATAGCAGAAGCAACATCAGAGAAAAACTAAAACCAAAAGATGACCATTAATGCTCAAAGATAACTGAACCAATCTCAGAGAAAAACCATAAACAAAAGATCACGGAAACTTACTTTCACCCCTTCGAATAACTTCCCCTTTTCCCATCCATTTTGAGAATCCTGTAGTAAATATGGCACAACGTTGAGATGTTCGCTTCTTTTTTATAACACTTTCAAAATTTTCAAACATTACAGCACATTTCAAGACAGCTAATTTGCTCTTAACATTTAACAATCAACTGTAGTTTCACACACTTTATGCATTGTCAATGAATTTAATCATTTTGATGAATCAAATTCAAGTTTTAGTGCACAATATCCTCAAACTATTTTGAAAAAGCATGGAGATTGGAAAATGTGTTGTTTAAGGAATGTATAAAATTAGAAATTGCTACAACGATGTGTCCATGTTTGATAATTTGTCTTTGGAATAAAAGTATATTTTTGATGTAATTTTACAAATTTAGTGAGCAAAACAACCTTAACTTCTTTCAAAAAATGCTTCGGCTAAAAGGTGGGAGACAAACAAGCAATGAATCTTAATAAGAATTGGGTTATTAGCCATCAAGGTGACATACAGGAAATGTGGTTCTCCTGCTATTCACATCTCAAATTAAATAGGCGACAGGGAAATCGTCATATTTCACTTTAAATGCAAAAACTTTATATTAATGCAATGGTACCAACAATGCTTAAAGATAGTTATGGTTATCAAAGTGAAACTATAATCTAAAGATGGCCTCAAACTTAGGAAGAGAAGAAACCTTCAGTTGCTTTCGGCTGAGAAACTTTTCTGAAAGCCATGGTTTCTCTAAGGAACCAGAAAGAAGATATAAGGGAGAAGAAAGATTTTGAAATTAAAATTTCTAAAAACTTCATATGCGAATTGAGAACTTTCATCACTGGTTACGAATCATATGATGGATTTTATCCTAATCTTTGCTTTATTTAGTAGTAGTGCTTAAGAAAATTAATAATTCAAAACATAGTAATTTTTCAAAAATTAATTATGTGGAAAGAATTAATGTTTAGATAAAATAAGAAAGTATATATAAAACTATGTTGTAACATGACATTTTTTAAAATAAATTATACAGTGATAATCCAAAAATTTATATAAACTATAGATTAAGTAAATATAATGAAGTTTTTAAAAACAAGTTATAATAGCACTGTTAATTATGTTCTTGCTTTCTTGGGGCCATCTGACACGTATAAGACTGCACCCCCATAGCTTAAGCAGTAGATGTCATTAAACAATTAAAAAAATGAGAAACATTATAGAGAGAATGGGACATACATGAAGAGAAAAGAAGAGAGGATGGAGAAATGGAGATTAAGAGTTGAGCATAGAAAGAAGAAAGGAAGCAAGACCAATGTTGGAGAAAGAAGGGGATTGGTTTCAACAAAAGAGTAGAACAAGCGAGAGAAAATAAGAAAAGAAGAAGAGGGAAAAACAGATACCAAGGTAAAGCTTTTTTTTCTTTATGAAGCTTTTTAACTGCAGCATAAGTTTGGGTTAGTTTTTGAAATTAAAGGTTTTGTAAGCCTTTGGTACTTATCTTAATTCAAAAAGATTATTGTGATTACATAATTTAAAAAAATTAAATTAGGATTTCATATAAAGTTTTTAGATGAACTTTAGAAATTAGATAATTAGATCACCTAATAGAATCATTCGATTAGTAATGGACAATCACACTATATAAAAATTGAATTGCCTCGTATAACAAACTTTAAGGGTTTTTAATTGTCTGGATTCTCCTTAAAGCATTATGCACATAAAGTGTATATTGTGTGCACATAACTCTTTTTGTTCACAAAGCCATGTATATAACTATACATCTATGCACTCACAAATTAAATTATGGAAACTAAATAGTTTATATTTTTAAAAATATAGTACAGATACCAATATCCAATCGATGATAGAAACTAAAAATATTTATTTTGAAAAATCAAACAAATTATTGAAGTTGATATAAGTTGACGTGTGTCAAATAAAGTGATATTGAATTATAAATATGAGAGATTCAATTAGAAGTGATGTTTGTATAGTTGAGAAATGTGAATTTTAAGTTAATATGACTATAATGAAATATTTATGAAAATTTATCATACATTTAAATTACATAATATAATGTTTTGGTGCATAGGACACGTCATCTTTGTCCTAATTTAATTTATGTAGTGGAAATATATAACATTAATTGATTAGCACTTCATTATGTAAATTAAAACATGGCATGCTCAAGCTTTAATATATAGTCATGGGTTATTGATGAGGAAATTTGTTATGCAAGAAGTATGAAATGATGAAAATGCAAAAGATAAAAAAAAATCAAAAGATTTAAGCATGATATGAATGACTAAGTAAAGCATGAGAGAAAAAATAATGAGACAATAAAAATGAAACCAATAAAGTTACCTTGTGAGTTCATACTTATTTTAGCCCGTGCATTATTGATATTGTTGGATAAGGTTAACTCACCATTTGGATTTAATCAAGTGGAGTTACAATATGCTTAAATTCGATATTAATTGAAATTATTGACTCAACATAGAGATTTAGATTAATAAAGTTATCTTATACTTAGATCTATCCACATAGTATTTTTTTATTGAAAAGAAGTTCTCTATGCTAAGATTAATAATGCATAGTTTTCCTATTTAAGATTCAGTCTGAAAAGATTGTTTTTAGAAAGGTTTAATTTTGACTAACAAAAAAAACCAACAAGATATATAAGAAAGAGCAAAGTTTTAGGTAAGTAATAATGATGACTTATTTTTCTTTTTCTATTTTTGATTCACATAATTTGGTATAAATGATGTCACAAAATTTGTAGCTATTTTGTTGGATGTTATCACATTATTTCAAAACTGCGCTTCTTGATTTTATGATACAAAACACTATTTTATTAAACATTTTTTATATATAACATAAACACCATACGGGAAGAAAGAGTGAGAGCAAAGTTTAAATATGATTTCATGATATGATAATAAGATATTATTGCATAAATAATAGTTTAATATAATTTGGTTTGTTTATCATACTTTTATGTAAGACTAAGTAAATGGAAATAAAAGTGATAACAAAAAAGGTTCATATTATTTGAAGTACAAGTGGAGCTATTCGCTCTCGATTTGTTCAAATTCTATAATGAGTAATAGTCTAATAGGCTGAACTATTAATGATAGTGTCAAAATTAAGATTTTTTTTTACCTAATAGCCAAATAAGAAAATTGTTAATAGATTATTCTAGAATTAGAAGTTAACATTTTTGCCTTAACAAAAAATGAATGTGAGAGAATATGAAAAGCAATCTATTACTTTAACAAGACATAATCTTGGGAGTCAAATTAGTAATGAATAAAAGTATTACTTATTTAGGAGTAGATTCCCCTTTTATAAATGGAGGATTTGAAGACAACAATGTCAAATATATGAATTATGTATACCACAACTATGTCTTACTCTATTGAGATATTATTCTTATTTAGATATTTCATACTAATCAAAGTTGATTTAATCTTTAAAAATTTTATCAAAATCTTTAGATTATGTTCTTACATGCATAGTGTAGAATTTTTTTTCTCCTCCTTATATGGGATTATTTGACCTTATATCTATCCAAATAAAAGCTTGACAAAAGCATTCATGGTAAGCCTCTATACAAACAGTTATCGAGACGACTTGTCCTTATTGAAAATATGGGAAAGTTTGTGAGCTACATGTGTTAGATCTTGATTTTAAGACATCAAAGTATATTTTGAAAATAAAATTCACTTTAACTAATATGAAAAAAACCAAAAAGAAGAATATCTCAACATGGTAAGCTAATTCATGTCAATATAGCTAAATACAATCAACAAAAAACTGAATAATAGAGGTAATTATATGCTAAAAAAATTAATGATCTTAACAAATTTTTAAGAAGTAATAAATTTGATATGATCAGGTATTTCAATAATTGTGTAGGAATAATGTGTGCACATATTTTGGGACAATGGTAATCACATATGTATTGTACATAATATCTTTTAAATTGGAATTTCAAAATTGTTCAAGTTAATCTTATTCCTTTTTTTAAAGTGACTCATATAAATTGAATCTTTTTACTAGTATTGTATGAATATTCTTGAATATTCATTTTAAAAACGTTTTTGAAGGTTATGCTTATGTCAAGCCCCCACCTAACCAAGTACCATTATATAACAATATTATCATAAATTTGCTTAGCTGTGACATCAAGTGAGGACAAATAACCAAAAAAGTAAAGGTGGGGACCTGATGGTAAGACAAACACTAACTCAAAATCCAAAGTATATATATATATAAAGACATGTTTTTAAACATTTAATCACACTAAAACTTTCCCTCTCACACATCTCTTGGAAAGGGCTCTCCTGTAACAGCATCATTCCCAGTTCTCGATGCAGTGGTTTCATGACCTGTGATTTAAGCACTAAATGAGATTTTATAAATCTCAGTAGATAAATTCACATAATTAACTAAGGAAATAAAAAGCATAACAAATACCATTAACAGTAAAGATGAATGTCATACATACATATAAGGTAATGCCAAATGAAAAAAAAACCATAAAGAAATACCAGTTCCTTATATAGTGTGTTGTTATCGGGCCCAATTCCCCTTGACGCATTATCCTCTGGATCCAATCATCATCAATAAATGACCTCCAGCCGGCATCCAACCAATCACATAACACTAGGCAGATATCTGATCCGAAGATCGATACCTTGCAACACATGCTGAGCCTAATGCCACCAGGCAGGTATAGTACCATACCCTGCAACACATGCTGAGCCTGGTGTAAATCATCATGGAGTCATAGCACATAATACCAGGCTGATATCTGATCAGAAGATCGATACCCTGCGACACACGCTGAGCCTGATATAAACACTAGGCAGATATCTGATCCGAAGATCGATACCCTGCAACACATGCTGAGCCTAGTGGTGAGGATAATGTTCTCTGGAAATCCCATTGTTTTATTTGTTATTTTCCAAATATCAATCCATGTCATATCAAAAGTCCTTTCATGTCATATTGTTTCGTCTCTTTCTTTAACATATTGTACCATATTATTTCTTTTCTTTTTAGTTGTCATGCAAATAAAATAAACATCAACATATAAAACAACCAAAACACCATGTAACTGAAAGAAAACCATGTAAAACAAACACATAATATTGTGCTACATCACAGGGTTAGGAATTTATCTACCTGAATTTGTTGTACCAACTGTCTTACTCACTTTTGATTCTCCTTGATGTCCTACAAGCCCGTAAAATACAAAAATAATTAATTTAAATATGCTTCTTAGCCAAAAATTTCTTTCTAAAAGCTTTCCCAAACACACCCCAAAATAAATTCCAAAAAGGAGCTGGACTGGCCACGGTCTATGCTGGACCGCCCGCGCAGAAAAACTTTCTAAAAGCTTTTCCAAACAGCTTTCTAAAACTGTGTTTTCTAAATTCCCAAATTCCTTAAGCCATCGCTGGACCGCCCGCTCGGCGCGCTGGACCGCGTGCTCTCGGCGCTGGACCGGGCGTGCTCGGGGGGCTGGACCATGCATGCTCGGCGTGCTCGAAGTGCTGGACCGCGCGCGCTCGGCATCTGATTCAGCAGCGTAACCCGGTCCAAAGCCTGGACCGGTTCAGCATATATATTTATATATATATCTATATATACATATATATACATATATATATCTATATATATATATATATATATACATATATATACATATATATATATACATATGTATATATACATATACATATATATATATACATATGTATATATACATATACATATATATACATATATATATATATATATATATTTTTTTTTTTTCTCTCTCTCTCTCTCTCCTGTACGTCCGGCGAAACCGAACCCTTTCGCGGCGCTGAATCGGCCGTTTCACGCGCTGTGTCGGTCAAATCCACCTCAGCCTCCACCATCTCGGTCTCCCCCGCTCACCGGAACGCTTTACACAATCCCGACGACAAAGAAATTATTTCTTACCTTATGGAAACCTTCGCCGGTCGTCACTGTCGAGTGCCGGAACTTAAGGAAATCCTCGCCGGCCGTCACTGTCGCGTGCCAATGCTCACGGAAATCCTCGTTGGAAGTTAGTATAGCGTGTCGAAACTTCTCTAAGTCGTTCTCCTAAATTTCACCGTCGCACTCCAGCAACCTCTTCGCCGCCGTTTTTCTTAGAAGTGCTTTTTTTCCAAACGCACCTGGGTCGGCTTTTATAAACGCAGTCGAAACAGATAAGCCATCGGTTCGTGAACCACGTTTTTTGCAGAAAACCCCTTCTAAATTTTATATTTGCAAATATATCATCCGCCACTCAGATTTGAACTAAGCCGACATTTAAAAATTACAGATCTATCCTCTACGTTACAAATTTATCCCAAATCTTCAAAAATTCATAATTTATTCATTAGAGCTCCGAAAATTACAAATTAAACATCGTTGGATTTGTCTCACAGAGCTCTTTCGTTTAAGCAAATAAAATAAAATAAAATACGAAACACTGAGGCTGTTACAGCTTACAAAGAAAATTTGTATTGGTATAACAAAGTGTGTAAAGAGAATTCATAATTGATGATAGAAAAAAATTTTATAGACTTATATGGATGGATTACAAAATGGCTATGACTACTTAAATAACAATAATTAAGAAAGTGAAAAATTATTATCATTGTTAAAAATCATGAATAATGAAGACTTTGAATTAAAGAACAATTAATGATAAGTTGAAAGATTAAAAAGAATTATTCAAATTCCATTAGATGTCATAAGTGAATGAAAATCAGTTTAATTTATTAATAGGTAATTCAAATATGTCTTTCATGGAAGACAGAAATTATTAAAAACAAAGAACTATAGTATTGCTATTTTCAAAGTCTTACATATATGCTCTAGATTGTTAATCAATGATGCAAAATCAAGAACACACACACAAGACACACAAGAGTTAGACAACAAAGACTTCATAAGGGACCATTTGAACTACAAAATGTAATCTTCTTAGAAAGATATATTACAAATAAAGAGGACATTCCCAACAATCCAGACAAAGATATGTGTGTGTGTGTGTGTGTGTGTGTGTAAAAGTTGGAATTTTTATTAGATATTGGCGTAAATGTAAAATAATTTTGGAAGTTAGAAAATTTTGAATTTTGAATTCTTAATTTTGGTGACAATGAAAAGAAATTATGAGTTTTAAAATAGGTCATTATCTTTTCATATAATAAAAAAAAGAAATGTGTATATTATATCATAGAAATGTGAATATATTAAGAAAACTTATTTTTTATAAATAAATTATGTGATAATATGGTAAGTCATATTTAAAGTATACATTTTTTGTGATTATGGTTATATAATAGGTAGAACAAAAACAACATATCAAGCAATAGTATAACGCTCATATGTGTGATGAAATCAAATATAAAAGAGTAAAATAAATATATGTTGTATCAATTAGTTTAATAAACAATTTATATTAAATATGATAATTGTGAGTGATTAAAGATTGTGGAATATCTACATATATTATTTGAATGATAGATACAAAACAAATAAAATAAAAATGTAAATTTTAATGTAAAGGTGAAATTTAGAGCAAGCTCAGAGTATAAAAATTATTTATTATTAAGTTTGTCTAAAATTGGAATGGATATTAAAGTTTGAAGCTCACATAGAAATCTTATTTTATAACCAAAGTAAATTTACTAAAGTAGCAAAAGTTGGAAAAAGAAAGTGAAATGTTCTTTTATGTTACTTAGTTTAAAAGAAATGGTAATAGAAATTATTCAAGTAATGAAAATATAATTTCTTGTTGTAACGATTTCATATATGCATTGTTTTCAATCATAAAAAGAAAGATACTAGTCAAGAAAAAATCAACATTTCTTTTATTATCTTTGAGACTTTTGAAGTGAGCCAAAGATTTTTAAACATGCCTCTAGCTTATAGGTTGTTTCCTTAGTAGTTCAAGAATTCTCAATCGTAACCTTTTAGAGACTTGGAAAATTCTAAATTCTCCACATATATTCCCAATATGTGGGATATTTAGGGAATCAAGCATAAAAAGAAAGATACTTGTCAAGAAATAATAAACATTTCTTTTATTATGTTTGAGACTTTGGAAGTTAGCCAAACACTTTTAAACATGCCTCTATCTTCGAGTTACATAGGGCTATTAATCACATTAATGATATCATATCTTCGAGTAACTTGTTTAGACCCCTAATCAATTTATTGTGGAAGTTGGAGTGAAATGGTACAATTGAACTCATTTTAAGGCAATTTGGCTCATTTTGGTTTGGTTTGGCTCAACTCTGTTTGACATTATCCAACTTGGTTTAGTTTAGTTTAGCTTTGATTTAGTGCATTATAGCTAGCTCTAGACAAGTTTCAACTTAATCTAAATTGGTTCAACTGAGTTTGGAATTAGTCTAAGCCAAATCAACCTAGTTTTGAACTAATTCAATCCAAGACTAACTTGATCCAATTCGGTCCATAGCTGTTCAATGGGTATGGTTTTGTTAGGACATTATTTTATTTGATTAGTCAATCTATAAATATTTAATATTTTATTCTAATCGACTTATTTAGTCTAAAACAGATGTAATTGTAAATAATAAGTTATACACTTTTGAAGATGATAAATTAGTAGTCTTCAAAACACCTTGAAATGTTAAGTAAGCTTTAAGAATTGAAGACATACGTATCAATTTTAAAAATATTTTTTTCTTGATATGAAATAGAATGTTACCTTATTGATTATTAATCATAAGACATGTGTCTCAATTCAAATTCTTTTTAAGCATCTGATATGTTAAATCTTTTCCTTGATTTAAAAAACACATATGATTTTATTTTTTAATAACTTAATCTTTTTTCTTAGTTAAATCCTACTTATGAATTTTATCAAATTTTATGTTAAGTCAATTATTAAATTTTGATTAAATTAAAAAAATAATTTTGTTACTTTTTCTTAATTAAAAAGAAAAAAATCCTAAGCCACAACCCAAGTATAAAGCATCAGGGCCAACCAAGCCCAAGAGATTTTGGGGTAAAGAGGTCAATTGGACCAAGTCGGGTTAAGCCCAACCTAAGTTATGGTGCGATTCTGAATCCATTTTGAGGTAAGACAAAGGAAAGATCAAGCCATGTTGAACTTGAATTAAATACATAATAGGTCAAGGCAGACACATAATCCTATAAGTACATGAGTGGCCTAAGAGATCAATTCTTGAATACACAAGGAGGGAACCAACCCTATGCATTGGCTTGAATTATAAAGATGGAGGAATCCTTATAAAGAGCAAACCCTTTAACAATTGTACCATGCATGACTAAAGTTTTGGCACTTATATGCTTCCAAACATAAAATGACTTTGCGTCATCCAATCATGCATTTTCACAATCGAATGGTAGAGATCACTTCTACCTTTTAAACAATGATCATGATCCATCATATTGTTCATTCAATGAGCCCTATCAAATGGTCACGATTAATTCCATCTTTTTTCATCTATCCTTGATCAAATAGTTTAGAGATCTCTATTTTAAATTCTACAACTGAGATCATTATTGTATTTATTATTGATTAATCGAATGATCTAAATCACATCTAACGTGAGTGTATGGCCCATATCTATTTTGTTCATAATTCATCTGCTTTTATAGTTTTTATCTCACGATCCAGATCTTCTTCAATTGGATCCAATAATCCTGATCGACCACACATAACGGCTAACTCCTTAGTCATTTTTATGTTCCATTAAAGTAGCTGTTTGGAAGAATTTTTAAGTTGTTTGTCAATAGCTATTGAAAGTGTTTTTTTTTTCTAATTGTTATAATCAAACTTTTTCTATATAAACCCATCTATTATGAATAAAACAGCTAATGAATATGTATAAGATTTTAAGATTCCAAAGAAGTATTGCATGATATTTTATTAGTGTAAAAATCTTTTGATAACATATTATGACTTAGTACTACTTTAAATTTAAAATTCCTTCTACTAAATCTAACACTTCTAAACTTTCATTTTCTTATCTCTTTCTATAATATTGAGTTCTTTTAGTCTTACTCTATTCATCAACAAGCATAGAAAATTCTATATTTTTTATCAAAAATATTTTTTTTTTGTTGTATTTTCTTTTTCTTTTGGGTTGGGTAGCTTGACATTTAAAAAAGTCTGAGTTCGATTTAATCTAACAAAAAATTTAATTAAAGTTAAACTTGCAAAATCTAAGGCTATAATTGAACCCATAAATACTAGAGGTGAACCATAAGTTGAAAATAAATCGTAAGAAAAAACTTTAAGTTGCAATTTTATTAATAATGAAGTTTTTCTTGACCTCAATTGTTGGTATATATTAGTTCTAATTTGAATCAAATCATCCAAAAATTTTGATGTATTATTTTAATTTTATTTTTATTTTTTTTAATTAAAAAAATTAATATATATATAATTAAGGTTTCTACAACAGTAAAATTATTTCTATAAAGAATTTTTAAAAACTAAATACTATCTAAAAATTAATAAAAAAATATTTTAAATCTACAATTCATTCTATTTTTGTAAGATTCTCAAACGCCCATTTTATTCAAGTTTGATGCGGGTCACGTGGATCGAAGGTAAGCATGCTTAAAGCAGTTGGACACTGGTCGATGCTCGCCAGTGGCGGGTCAGCATGGGTGGCTGCTGAACTGGACCTGTTTAACCTGTCCTAAGCCAGTTCGTAGGTAGGAGAGTACATATGCGTGTCTATCTAACTTTTCCAAAAATTCGAGCAAGCGCGAGTAGGCGCAAGCAGCGTGCTTGAGAAGAAAGGGTAAAAGGAAGCTCTCGAGCGCTCGGGAAGTAGCCAAGATGTAAAAGTCACTTCAGTTGGTGGAGAAGAGACTTGAAAGCTTAAAGAAGGACATGGTTTTTTATTGTGGGCTCAGGAGCGGTGGAAATGTGGTTTCCATACCTCAAGTTGCCTTGGCTTTGGCTGCAAAGGACCTTCTGTGATGAAGGCAAAGCCTTTGGGCCCAAACAAAGAGAGGTCTTTTGACGATCTTTCAAGAGGAAAGCGGTCGATGGGGTTGCTATGTGTTCAATGACCCTGAATAGACTACGAGGAGACTTCTTCTTCCCTTTTGTTCCCGTATCATCCAGCGTGTGCTCGACAATGCATTCGATAGGTATCTTCGCTCTTTCTCTCCTCTCTCCTTGTTGTTGGAGAAGAAATAAAACTAAAAACCTAACTGTTTTTTCCTTAACGAGACTGTTTTTGTCATGTAAAGAGGGTTGAGTTAACTTCAGAAATTAAAAGTTTTGCAACAAGCTTTTGGTCTATGAAAGGTTCTGTGAAAGATTGTTAAGCATAAAATTTTGTAGTTTTAAAAATGGAAAACTAGATTTCAGACGAATATTTGGGTTCTCCTCATGAAACCAAATCGTCTAATTGAGCTAATTAGATCAGGACTGGATTGACTAATAGTGGATTGTCCATCCCTTCTTAGCCTAGCACAACTACAAAGAGCATGGACAGTCATCAATCATCAATCATTTGCGTTCTACATGTTCATTTTGCATGCAAAATGCACAAAAAAATTTGTATCATGCATATTTAACTCAGTTTGTGCATGTGGTGATGTGCAAAAATGTATGAAATGGACACAACTATGCATGTATGTGCTATAATGTGAACTATGAAGATATAACAAGCATGTTTAGAAAACAACTATGCACGTATGATTATTTGAAGAGAAAATAGGAAATAAATATTGTTAAAATTAAGCATTTTAGTAAAGTTAAAAATTGCTGTAGCAAACATTTAGTTAAGTGAGGTTAAATTATGAATATGCTAAATTTTAATAGAAGAGACCTTTGTGAGGTTGAGATAAGATAAATTTTAATTTGGCATCACTAGAACAAGAAAATCTTTATACAAATAAAAATTTGCAAAAAATAATAATTCAATGGTTATGTTCAATTCCGCTATATAAAGTTTCTAAAATTTTATAAGATTACCAAAAACTACATAAAATTAATTTTTTCACATTGAATCTTAAAAATCAGTATATTAAAAGTTCTTAAGATAATGAGTACTTATTAAAATTTAGTGTATAAGAGTTTTATATGACAATTCTTTAAAAACATTGTTATATAAAGTTGCATATATGAACTTTTTTGATGCTTTAATCAATGATCCTTAAAAGAAAAAATGTATAAAATGACATTATATAACAGTTCTTAAAAGAACAATAAAATGAACTGTTGTAGAATGTTTGTATTCTGAACAATTGTCCTTCTAAGGTTATTGTATAATGTTTGAATGAGTATTATATAAGTTTCAAATTTTAAATTTTTTTATATTTTTTTTATTTTCTACTATGGATATGTTATATATATATATATATATATATATATATATATATATATATATATATATATATATATAACAAATACTATATTTATATATATACAATTAGTCAGTAACACATTTATATTTATATAAATGTGACTATGCATTACATATATTCAAGACTCAAATTTAATTTTTTAAATTCAAAAAATAGCTCATCCACAATCATTGCATACATACCATGACTCCATATAATTAATTCCTAATTCCATTATGCATATGTTCGAATTGAAACCACCTCTTTGAAGTGCATTAATAGCCATTGATAACTTCTATTAAGTTCATGATATCCAAAATTATTCATAAATATGAAATAATTAAAGTAAATTTTTTGTTTCACATATTAGATAAGCATCATGTGTTTCTTATGAATTTTATTCAATTCTCTTATAATGTAAGTTTTTTTTATGAACTTTACAAATTAACAAAACATATAAATAAGAACTTATTAATTCAAGAAAAAAAATTAAAGCACATATGCTATAAAACATATACTAGTGATAATTGATATAATTTATGTAAAGAGTGTCCTATTTATCTAACAAATCATGAAATATTTGTATTGAATGATATCATTTTATTTTACATACTTGTGTTTTTTTTCAAATATTAAAATATTTTAAAGGGATATAGTTTAAATATTATTTCCAATTACATTGATAAAAACTAATGATTAAAATATTTTGTATTTTAGTATATATGACTTTATTAGTTGATAATTGCACATATTGCCAAAATATTGCTAAAAAGCATATTAAAATATTAATATATGAGATGGATTAAAATTTGTATGAGATAAATTAAAATATTAATATTTTGATGGTATTTGAGAAGTGTGTAAATTTGTAAAGTATTTTAGAATTTTAAATTAAGCTTATTTTTTTTAAAAGAACTCATTAAGAAGAATTCAGTAATGTTTTGATTTAAAATTTTTGAAGATCTAATTAATTTATTATAATACTTTTGTAAGTTGATGATAATAATAATTTGTAGGTTGTAAAGGTTAAAGAGGTTTTTGATACATGTAAGTACTATAAATATTATATTTATGCTAAAAGTATGTTATTATGTTTTTAGCTTATGTAATAAGTACTCATATTCTCTTACAATGTATTTTAGTTATTATGTTATTATATTTATGCTAAAAAAAATATGTTATTATATTTTTAGTTTATGTTTTTTTAAGTTATTTCATCATCATTCTCTACCTTAAAAATATTCTCCAATGATGATGTTATGATTATTTGTTCTAGAATGACCGTTTGGTTTATTTTTGAATTGGGGTATAGGCAATGTGTAATCTTAGTGATTCAATCCCTTTAACATCAAATTGTTTCTCTAAGTTTTGTAGATGAAGATATGCTTGAGTTGTAAGTTGATTTTGGTGATCAAATATTGTCAAATGGGTACTACTAGAAATAGTGTTCTATACCAATATCTCAATCGATATATAACTCTCAGGTCTATGATACCATCAAAGTCGATGTGCTTGTCACCATCCTCATTTGAAGTGTCTTGTCTAAGTGAGTGAGGCTAATAGAATGATTAGGAGCATGGTGTGTGTTATCATGGGGATGAATCCAACTTTTGGATGATGATTTTAGCCTTCCCATTTGCCCTTACACTCACAAACCTCAAACTATGCAAGCCAATTATTGAATGCTACCACTATTGTCTTAATTTCCTCAAGGTTGTAAACAATACAATCAAAATTTTATTGGAAGATGTCTATGAGTTAAGCTCATCCACAAGGTGTTGACATGCAAGTGCTTTTTTTAATGTTATTTTAAAAGATAGATTTAATGTGACTCGTCAAATTTTATGTTATTATAGAGTCTCGATCCTTTTCGAAAGGATTGTGCCATTATCAATACTAGTTTGTAATAAAAAATTTGTGTATATAATAAATCGAGCTTCAAACTTCAAAGAGTTTAAAACTCAAACCCCCACGCAATGTGTCTTTGAAGTAAAAGCATAATGCTAGTTCATTTTTTATGTTTTTTAAAATAATAAATATATAAGATTAATAATTATATATTTAATTTTTTTTCTTTTCTTGTTCTCAAACTCTTTTGTTGTTTTTATAATATTTATAAAATTAGTTCTTTATAAAACTTGTAGAAGGAAAAATGTTTTCTTTTTTATAATAAACAATAAAAACCAAGCAAAAATCAATAAAAAAATCCGTATTTGCCTCATTTTTCATCTTTTTAATGTGATAATGATCTATGATCAACTTTTGTCACCGTATTAAAGAAAAAAACCAAAATAAAGTTTTGAAGATTTCAATATTTTTTACTGTGATTTTATGATTAAATTTTTTGCAAAAATTAATATTTTTGGATATTTTTATAACCATGTTGTAATTTTTATCTTGTCTTATTCCAAAACTATTACGCTGTTTTTATAATATTTATAAAATTAGTTTTTAATAAAACTTGTAAAAGGAAAAATGTTTTCTTCTTTTTTTAAATAAAGAATAAAAACTTTGTAAAAATCAATAAAAAAAATGTATTTGCCTCCTTTTTTATTTTTTTAATGTGATAATGACCAATGAATAACTTTTGCAATGTATTAAAGAAAAAAAACTAAAACTAAGTTTTAAAAAATTCATTATTTTTTAGTTTGATTTTATGATTAAAATTTTTTGAAATATTTTTTTTTTCTTTTTTTAAGAACCCACTAACTATTGTCATATGTCACGTTTTTCTTTAAGAAGCAAGATCTTATAAATATTTTTTTTATCACAGGATTGCAAGAATTTATAAGCTATTTAGAGTGACTTAAGCCTTCAACCTTTATAAATAAGTGTTCGGTTTAATTCTTAACTATTTTTCGCATTTGAATTTATTTTTTATTATTTAACTTTTTAAAGTAATGCAAACGTTGCATATTGCATGTTATGGTAGTGTGCTTAAGCCTTTTAACTTACACAGATACGTGATTGGGTTTGATGCTTAGCTACTATGTATTTATTATTTGAACATGATTTTCTTTTATTATTTAACTTATTTCTTGTAAAATTAATACAATTATTATTATTTGACTTGTTCTTTTTTTTTTTTTTTGGCTAAGCTCTCAATTCCTATAAACAAAATATTTTCAATTATCTAACTTAATTTTTACTTTTTATTGTTTTAATGTTTAATTTATTTGATGTAATAGTTTTAAAATTTAAAATATTAAATAGATTCATAATTTTAATATTTTAACATTTTTTTTGTTTTTTAAAAATTGAATTAATTAATTTAAACCTAAACCAAAGCTAAAACAGAATATAAAAAATGTCAAAACTATTGAAGCTCAAACTTTAAAAAGTTAAAATAAATACAAAACTTCAAACATTAGTATCATAGTTGGCAATTACTTGTATTTGCTAGATGTTATCTATTAAAATTGCCATAGACTCATAACTTATATTAATTTTTTTAAGCATGACACAAGCATCATATGATAATTGAGAGTGAGAGAAAAATTTAACCATGATTTTATGCTTTAATGAGGAAGGGTGTCGTGTAAATAACAGTTTAATACCATATTGTTCAATCACCATAGCTTTATATATTTATTAAACAAATAGAAAGCTAAGTGTTTTAAAAAATAAATGTTCGAATTAACTAATCTTCTTCTAGCATCTCGGGATGTGCTAGTACACATCAGTTATAGACAACCTTATCTAAGCCATGAATTGCACAAGATTGGGCATCACCTATGCAATGGGATTTGTTGTAAAGAAATGATATTACTAGTAAATATTCTAAAATAAATTGGGAAATGATATTATGATTCCATCTTATTTAATAATGATGAGAAGTTTATCGATCTTGTGAGAGCAAACATTTCACTTGAGAACAAAGAGCATTTAACTAAGGAATTATCAAAATGAAGGCTTGTCATTAAACAAAATCCTTATGATAGAAAATTTAATTATTATGATGAGCAAGAAGATTATCATCAATAAACCAAGATTTTTTTCTACTTTGATTTGTCTTAATCCAAGAATAATATAGTCATGTGTAGTTTTTGCTTAAAGATCTTTGTGATAGTATAATAGGCCATAATGATCAACAAGGCATTAGAAAAGCAAAGAAAAAAAATGTACATATAGTTTGTTGTAAGCAATTAAATCTATAAGCGTGAATCAATGAAGGAAACTTGGTAAAGTCTTTAAAAGTTTTTAATGAAGATTTTCTAAAGATAATATTATGATTTTAACTATATTTTTAGGTTTGTTTTACATAAATTGTGCATATTTTTTTGTATTTTGTATGTTTTTTATATATTTTCTCATTAAATATCTTATTTCTATAATTTGGGTGACAAGTAATTTATTCATAATAATTGTGACATTTTCATCTCATTATATCGATGTTATTGTATTTAACCATCTGATCTCGACCTAAATGAGTTTTATCATCAAAATATGAAACTAAAACTTTTCATTCCAAATTGACTACATCTTTCTTCACCTATGTCTTTTGTCTCTACTCTTCCATTACAAACATTTCTTCAATGATGCTTGAGTAGTCTCCCAAAAAAGCATGCTAGTATTTCATCGTCGACAGTGGATTTACTACATTACTAGAGGCTATATCATTTTTAATGTTTATTTCTCTTTGACCACCCAAGAGACTTTTTTTGTCTATATCTACTAATGTCTTTGAAAGTTCTCCACAATAACAAACATTGATAAAATACTCAAAATACACTACTAATTCAAATCAAGATTTAAACTACTTTCATCAAACATATATTATTCATAAATGCCCATGAAACATGAGCTACCAAAAGTCTTTGAATTCCAACCATGAAAGGTATTAGAAGCATCATAAAAACAACACATTTATAAACTATTTGTAGTCAAATTTGAGCCATTAACAATTGCTTAAAGATTGGATCAAGCAATTCAAAATATATTTCAAATAATACTCTTCAACAATAATTCATTAAATAAAGGTCTTATTAAAGAATCTTAAGAATATTTTTCATCTATTATTGTTTTTCAATTATCACAAACATCACAAATACATAATACCATGGTGGTTAAAAGTAGAACAAGAGTGAAATATAAAAACAAATAGAACATACCCTTCCATTATTTCCACAAATGCAAAACAAATAAAGATGTCACAATTACCTATCAAAGATGTAAACTTTCTCCATTCTTTTTAAAGTGGAAAATGACGTTTAAGTAAAATAAACTATGAAGTCTAACTGCAAATAAATACTGATCTTGACTCATCCAATGGCATGCAAGGCTTAGCCAAGGGTTTGTTGACCACATCCCTTTCCCATTTAGTTTAATATTTAGAAGATAAGTTTATTTAAAAGAACAAAGCCAATTATCTTTGAACGTTTAAAGTGTTCATATGAAAAAGAGGCCTAGAATCAACCTTGGATAATTAGGACAATCACATCCTATAGTTATAATACAAACTAAGGCTTTGCTACAAGAAGTGCGTGTCATATTATGAATCGAGGTTGATGATAAAATAGATATTAGGTTAGAGATTTGTTTTAGACTTAAGACCATAATTGAACAATTAGTTTATAGTAATTAATTATTAAGAGTTTATTTAAGTATTGATAAATAGATTATCTAATCTTATCTTATACTTAAAAAATATTTTTGTGAATACAAATGATAAAAAAATTATGATTAGATGCTATTTACTTGGAATATAAGGTAGTGATTAAGACAATCACTTATTATTAGTTTAAACAATTAGACTTCTTTAAGGTGATTGGATTTCACTAGTTTGGTTAGAGTATATTTATATTATCAGACATGATTTTCTATTGATTTATCTTATGCATTTTTCTTGTTTTATTATATTAGTTTTCTTCTATAAGTTGAGATGTTAGACTCGTGTAGAAGGGTCATAATTTGAGTTTTCTTTCCCTTGGGAACCATATAACAAAAGAAGTTTAATATATAAAAAATCAAATGACATTCAACTACTTTTTAGTATTTAATTGATTAATAAATTACATGATATTAAACTCAACTGTTTTTAAAATTATATAAAATACACTATCAATATAATTGTGCTCTAGCGAATTGTGTTTCATAATATATTTTACCTTCTCATTTTCTCTTCTTGTTATAAATTTTTATTGATCAATCATCTTTAAACAATAAATAATACTTCACATTTTAACAAAAAAATATTAGTTTTGCATAATTTTAACAATTTTTGAAAAATGGAGTTTTAAAAATGTTGTTAGAAAATTTTCATGAAATAATTTTTTTGATCCGACTACAAATATGATTTTGATTGTAACTTCTTCTGCCTTTCTAATTATAGCAAAAAAAAAAGAAAAAAAAGCAAAAACAAAAAAAATTTCCATCAGGCTTTTGTTTGTTCAGTAGTTTCTGTCAGTGGTTCACTTTGGGTGACGGGATCCAACGCGGTTAAAACGCGTAGCTCCAAAGGAAAGCGCTTCGAAACTTGCTCACGCGTTTAGAACTTGGGAACCAATAAGAAATGACTCAAGTATTCCAGCCGTGCTCATTTTCTCATCCGATTTCTACTCTTCTAGAAGTCCGCCGGGATCGTCTCCTTCGTCGCCGAAGGAGGAGGCAAATATTTATCTGTTCTTGGGTTTTCGTTTACGACTCTCGGAAGCCACTGGATTGTTCCGGATTGCTTGGTATAGATTTTTGACCTCAATGTTTCTTGTTTTTAATGATTTGGTGAATTTCCTAAATTTCGAACACAGTAATCAGTTGCTGATGGGTTTTGGGCAATACTCGAGGGTATTGTTGGTGGTTTTATTTTGTTTCCCTGTGATCAATGGTACCTAGTCATCTTTTAATTGCACGGGGAATTCTTCATATCTGGATAACGAAACCCTAATGGAGTTGAATTTTCGGTTATGGCTTTTTCTTGGAGAATTTGTAATCTCCCATGAGGTCCTTCACGAAGTTTTCTTTGCCACCTGCAAAAACGATAGTTTCTTGAGTGTCCTTTATCAAAATGGAATTCAGGTTATTTGGGGATCTTCGATTTGTAGTACTTGATATGGTTGTTTATTAAGCGGGAATATCGTATGCTGCATTTGGAAGTCTTAGGCTCCGCATGTGTCTTCCAACCGTTCACTTTTGCACAACGTGGACATTGTATTTTTCTTGCCAAGCTATTCAAGAAGCTCATGGAGTGACTGTTTTGAAGGCAGAAATCAATGGTCACTTGCAAGATTTTTTAGTAATAGGAAATGTAACTCAATATCTACATAATATGATCAACCAGATTTTCCAGATAATTTATCATTTTTGTTGTGCTATGTTGTCCTCCACTGCTCCTGTTTTCCTCTCTAGCATTAATTATTACTGTTTCTTCGTCAAATCTCTTTTATTGTTTTATAATACAGGGGATATTTGATTGGAAGTTGAAGTATTTGCAGGTACTTTTCCTACAAGCATAATATTGTCGAGGAAATCAGACTTGAACTTTAACTAAGGGATAGAGAACCTATAATCTCTAATTTATGCTACTAAACAGCCCACACATTGTACATTGATTCTTTTATTGATAATTGTTTGAACCTGGAAGAAATTGTTAGATACTTGATAATAAGTGCTTATTCTCATATGTCTAGTACACGTATTTTATATATTGAGATGCTAAAGTACTTTGTTTTTTGGAGATGCATACCGAATTTTCTAGGGTTAGAGAGCCTACAACATCAAGTATACTTATTGGTGAAAGTTTTCCCCCTCTTGGGGGGAATACATTATTTTAAACCTTAGTGCTGGTTTTTAATCATAAGACATCTTCTTGCTCTCTTTAGAAAACAGTAAAGACTTTTCTTACAACTTCAATTATTGCATCACATTGCGAAGTTTACACTAGGAAATTACTTCAATGAATCCAAGACTAGGTATTTCCTGTTTTGTTTACTAGATATTTGCTTTGAGCCTAGTCTTGTCCATTTGATCATATTGATATTCTTTGCGTTATGGCTGTTTCTCTAGTTGCAGATATCTGTTAAAATGGAAGCTTTGAAGGGCATTACTCTACCACCTGGATTTGGATTTCACCCAACAGATGTAGAGCTTGTATTTTACTACCTTAAGAGGAAAAACATGGGTCTAAAGGCCGATTTAGATGTTATACCAGAGCTAGAAATATATAAGTTTGAGCCATGGGATTTACCTGGTAATTCACTGTTGATTTCGAAGTTTGCTCTGATAAATTTGCATTGCATCCTTTTTCTAATATTTGTGCTTTCTTTACAGCTTGTTGTCATATTCCAACCCAAGATAGCAAGTGGCATTTCTTTACCTCCCGAGATAGGAAGTACCCAAATGGTTTGCGCTCAAACAGAGCCACTGCAGCAGGCTATTGGAAGTCTACTGGCAAAGATCGCAACATCAGGTCGCAAAATCAGGTTATAGGGACCAAGAAAACCCTAGTTTTCCATGAAGGTCGGCCACCCTATGGAAAGCGTACAGATTGGATCATGCACGAATACGATGCGGTTGAAAAAGAGAACACTGCCCATGGAATGAAGGTAAGTAACTTCTACTTGGTGTCTTATTTGATCTACATATTCTCAATGTTGGTATCACCTGAAATTGTTGTTGTCATTGTTGAGTTTTAGCTTATCCTTCCAATTTCTTTTCCGTTGCAGGGTACCTATGTCCTCTGTCGTGTTACCAAGAGAGATGGTTTTTCCCTCAAGGGAGATGCTGCGCCTGCACAGACTAAAGGTTTTGAGGGTTTACAACAAGCTGTGATGACGGAATCCATGCAGGAGGTGGTATTGCAGGAGGAATCAAGTCCCTCCGAGAATACAGAAGATTTTGATGCATGGCTCCAGGAACTGATCGATCCCAGCTTTATAGAAACTGTTGACTTCAGCTCTGCTGTTCTTCCTGCTTCTGCGGAACCAAAGATTGAACCAAAGGTCTTATACCCATTCTCATATGGCTAAAACATGTGCCTTTCACATGTTATGCTTTACAGAGTGCGATATCCTCAGTGTGATATTCTTGTGAAAAAAATATAGAGGGTAATTATTATCACGAACTATGAATAAGGCTAGGATGTTAGGGGATTTCATTTTACATGTTTCAAGTTGCTATGTAAGATTTAAGATTATGGATTAGTATAGGGGCTTTATTTTTAGGGATTTATTGATAAATATTTTGAGTTCATATTTAGTAGTTTTAGATAATAGATTAGGGGAAAGGGTTAGCATAATAGACAATTCTAATTATAGAGTTGAATATATGAGTTATGCTTTTTAGGAATTTGGTATAAAAAATTTTGAGTTCATGTCAAAGTTTTTAGCATTATGATTTTGGGATCAGACGAGTGAAATAAATATTGCATATTATGATTTATAATAGGGGTTTTGGATTTTAGATGATGTTACGAATTTTGTAGTTGTGTCTAGGGTTTTCAGATTAATGATTCGAGTTAAAGACTAATAAAATAATGATTTATAATAGGGGTTTTGGATTTTAAATTTTTGATGTTATGAATTTTGTAGTTGTGTCTAGGGTTTTCACATTAATGATTTGAGTTAAAGACTAATAAAATAATTATTAAATACTAGGGATTTTGTTATTTCTTAAAGTATTTAAAGATTTGGTATTATGAGTTTTTCATTTATTTTTATGATTTAGAGATTAGATTTTATGTTTTAGTCAATTTAAATATACGAAGGATTTTGAATTTTAGATATTTGATATTATGAATGTTGTGTTTATGTTTAGAGTTTTTAGATTAATGATTGGAGTTAGAAATCAATGAAATAATGGTTAAATACTAAGGATTGGATTATTGTCTAAAGAGTATTTACGAAATTGATGTTAAGAGTTTTTAGCTCACATCTATGATTTCTAAGATAGGTTTATGTTTTAGCCAATTGAAATAATTATTAAAGATTAGGAATTATTATAGGAGCTTGGGATTTTAGGGAATTAGTATTACAAGTTTTGTGTTCGTTTGTAGGGTTTAAAATTAGTGGTTAGGTGAAGGAGTTAGTAAAATAGGGATTAGAGATATGAGATTAAGCAAGTCACAAGATTCATATAAATTTTTAGGATTTTGAGACTAAGGATTAGGAGAAGGGGTTAGTGAATAGGGATTAACATAAGGATAATTTAAAATATTAGATGCACATTTAGCAATCGAAAACAGTAACAACAAATGGAGCCTAAATAGTCTTAACAAGTGCATTTTCTGTATATATCAGTAAATCTTACCTCAATGTGCCTATTGTTGATTCTGATCCTTTTTGCTGCTCCCAGGCTTTCTGGCCAATGAGCAACGGTCCTCTGATCCCAAAGGACGAGCCTTTGGACTTGGGCTTCCTTCCAGACGAAATCTTAAGCTTACTGCAAGACAACTTCAATCCCATGCCTGATATCACTGATATAATAGCAGCTGGGCCTATCTCTGCAGTACCCCCGAATCAGCTCAGCAGTCTAAGCCCAAAACCCTCTACTGCAGATTTGTCCAACAACTCCGCAGACGCCGAGTTCACTGGAATAGAGTTACGACGGCGAGGAAGATCAGTTACCGAATCCTCTCAACCCCGGATCAAGCTTCAGCTTAAGACGAGCAAGATGGAGTCAAGAAACATCCCATCCGTGTGCCAGACCATGAAGTCTGCTCACATCGACCTCCGTACGAGCTCAAACATCATGCCTCGGCAGCCAACGACAAATCACCCCCGGAGATTTATAAACGACTTGTGGAGCTTTCCTTCGCCGTTGATGTCGGGCATGGACTGCTACTTTTTTGGGGCTTGCATGATGGGAACTGCAGCTTTGATCATTTACTTTCTTTTCCGTGACAGTTGCAAGTTGTTGGGGAGCTTTGCTGCTCTGAAGTTGTAGGTGCCACTGTTGAACCGATGGTGCTTTTGTATTCGTGTTTGGATGTCATACGTTGGTTTTGGTCTACCCAGTGTTTAACCTTACTTTTTTGTATAGTTAAATTCGAATAATTACCAGCCCCACTTATTCTGTTTTGTTGTTTTTTGTACAGTAAATGTAGTTATTGTCATTAATACATCTTTCCTGGGAGTTTTATTCATAACATATGGTGTTTTTCTCAGAAATTGTTCACTAAAATTGTTGTGATTAAAATGAACAAAAATAGGACACTATCTTTTAAAACATCTACGGTTCAGAACATTCAGGAAGAAAGGGTTACATTACTTTGGGAATATTGAGGATCTAATGCTGTGTTTTACTTCAGCTTTTGAGCTTGCCAACCCAAACACATATCAAAGATGTATATAAATTGTGATCATTTATTTGGGGTGATCATGCTTGGTTTATCATTTAACATTTTGATACGAGTCGAACATTGTATTCATAATTGGCTGATTCTTTTTTATTTGATCCTGATTCGAGCGAAAACTTTATCTGATTTTAGAATATTCTAACTTTCCAGGCCTACGCAGCGTTGAACCTGCGACTAACGAATAAGATTGTCTTGTGCCTTACAGGGATTTTCTTATCACAGCATGAGCATAAGACACAATATGAGCCTCTGGCAAACTTAAAGGCCATTTCTTCAGGTTTATGGAGATAACTATGATTTTTAAAACTCAGGTACGCCCCTTAAAGAATTGAAGACCTTGAATTAGGGTTTATGTCTCATGCAACACGATCCAAACGTTTTGCAATACAGTAATTATTTCACATGAGAAGAATTGAAGACCTTCATAACTAAGAAAGACTTTACCTACTGAACTTGTACCTACTACTACGCTTCGGTTAATCAATTAAAAATCTGCACAACCATTGGCTTAATCTTCAAGCTCTTTAATATCAGTTCAACGACGTTTTGAAGATTGGAAACAAGATGCAATAATTCAGCAGAAAGTAAACCATATAGAAGATGATATCAATTAAAATATCGACAGGAAACAAAATATTGCTTAAATTGAAGCTTAAAGGCTGGTTCACCTCTTACTTTTCCCTCTTTAAGATATCTAGCCCTTGATCGTTTCTTTCTGGTCGATGCATTTTCGATGTTGACCGTAATGGCATTGACCCAAGAGAGAAATGCCGCCTCAGGATCCAAGATGGTGTCACTAGAAGTAAGGTTTTTGCTGTTGAATAATGATCTTTCTCTTTGGGAGGAGGCCATCAGTTCTGAGGATGCCTGCATGGACCATTCGTCTGAAGAATCCCCATGAGAACCCATGGGAAACAAGCCATTGTTGAGAACAAATAAGTGTCTGCCTACTTCTAGAGAACTGTCTTCGTCCAGGGACTTGGGAGTTGGAATTCTGCTACCAGTGGATTTTCTATGGAGTTCACGGGAAGGAGAAAGGCGGAGCTTTCTTGAAGAAGAATTATCCAAGTAAATGAAGCAGCTCATCGAGTGGAGACAAAGCTGTGGCCGATGAGAACTTTATGTCAATCGAACTAGGCAGAACTGATGATTCCAGGGAGTGCTTTCCCTGATGACAAGAGTTAATTGAATTCAAGACTTGAGAAATGCCAAAGAAACACATCTTTTGGGATTCTAAAGAGCAAAACTAAACTGTTTCAGCTCACCGAAAAAAAAAACTGCTTGCTTCTAGTTGATCTGTTTCTGTCATGCTAAATATTAGCTAATTTGCTATAATATCATTTGTGTCGTGATGAAAAAAATAAGGACTTGGATGTAGTCGGCAGAAGTCATAAGATAAACTTCATGATATCTTCCTAGATTAAAGAAGAATTGCAGAAGTTTATGAAAGTTGAACTATGCTAGTTGTAAGTTCCAAATCAAAAAACAAACAAAAATGTATCTCATAAACTATTATAGTTGAAAATTAACGTTCAAAGAGAAACACAACTCAAATCCCCAAAGGGGCCACCAGTTCGGATCAAGCAGTTAAAAATGAAATGTTGCTGTTGTTATATGAAGTAAAAAAGGTACAAATAAAAAAAAAAAAAATCTTCTTTCCATTGACGTAGTAATATTCAATGCCCATAAAATAGATAAACCTCAACAAAAACATGACCATTGCTGTTGTTCAGGTGAATTACCAAGCTTTCTAAACCATAGTTCACATAAAAAAGAACAAATTGATATGCCCAATTTTCAGAAGGATATACTGAAGAAAAGACTTAACAAAAAAAAAAAAAAAAAAAACCACAAAAAAATTAAAAAAAGTTGGTTTTCTCAACTAAAGGTCTGGGCATTTAGGCAGTGGTGAAGGTCAAAAATGTACTTCTACTGGTGTCAGTTGGGATTGAACATTTTTGTTTATTTTGCACACATAGTAATGGCCGATGAGTCTCAATCAAATATTTGGAGAGATATCAATTGTTGGAAATAGTTTTCAAATCTAAAAAATTATTATAAATAGCTTAAATAAAAAGTGAATAAATTTTTTAGAATTTAAATTTTATTAATTATAGACAACTTAAATAAGAAGTGAATAGATTTTTGTATATATTACTTTAGTCAAAAAAAATTTGACTTGAATATATAACAAAATAAACAAAATAACTGTAAAAGATGTATAACTTTTTCTATATAACTCATGTAAATTCAAAATTATATTAAGAAAAGAAAAGAAGGTTATTTTCTTTAAAAATTTTCCTTTCATAGCATAAGAATCGACCAACTAGCTCAAAAATCTTCACTACAAAAAACTTTTATTTCATTGTGCTTCACTTCAATTATAGTGTAACTAAGATGCAACAAAACACAACTCTTGCTCATTACGAATTGAGATGGATGCATTTTGTATCCAATTTTGTGTCCATCCAACAAATCAAAAGGATGGTGCAAATAGTGGCAAAACAGATCAGCGCATCTGCTCCAACACGTTTGGCATACTTCCCCTCCTTGAGGAAATGAGCTATCCTACCTTCAGCATAACATATCGATAAATTTAGTTTTGTTTTCCTTTACCATTTGATGATCAATTACAAACTTAATGCCAGACTTTCCATCTATAGAATCCATTAAGGTTTTGATAGTTTTAAACCATCTAATTTCTTTTACGTATAGTCTAATAATCATACAATCCAAATCACAAATATATAAGTTGATTATAGTAATTTTCACGTATAATTATAATCTATTTTACTAGTAATCAAAGGGAGAGGCAAGATAAGTTACTTGACTTGAGCAAAGGCGATGCCTAAAGTAACTAGAGTAACATATGACACTTGGGAAGGAGCAAATTTTATTGTAATGGCATGACCAATAAATTCCATGGAGCCCAAAATCGAACGACTATATCAAACAAAAAAAAAATTGGGGTGCCATAAAGGAGATGCATTCTACTCTAGACAAAATTTCATGAAGTTTTGAGATATGTTCCATAATCCAAAATATTCACTAAGCTATCACATATGCCACAAATTATTTTAACACTCTTAAAATTATGATAACACACTCCTAATAGAGTTCACCAATGTGATTAATCTCATACTTATTGACCACCACAACCCATTTTGGTAGCCTCCCCCATTGCTTCCATTGAATGTAGGGTGTTCCATAATGGTTTTTCTATGATAATATATAAATAGAAATCAAGTCTTTACATCTTTGAGAGCATGGTTAGTGTAACAAATAGACAGTTTGACATTATCCTACTCTTGTGCAAAGACTATATTACCATGACAAGACATTGGAGTAACTCCCATTATTGTGAACCACTCAAAGTAGTGAGATAATTCTTGAGTGCAACAAATGAATTTTTTCAATTGCTTCATCCACTCCATTCAATAATTTAAGTACCTTAATACTGAACATTTGGTAAGAAAAGACCAACTATTGCAATCTCTTGTTCCAAGGAAAAGAAGCCAAAGAACTTTCTAAATAAAGCTCTAAAGGAGCACAAAAATAATTCAAGGCACGTCTAATTCTTCTTGAACACTTCAAGAGTTTTTCTAATGTCATTTAAATGGTCCTCAGAACTCCATCTCTATATTGAAAGATCATCAATATATGCTTCTATATTTTTCCACATTTTTTTGAAGACTGAGTTGATCATCTTCTACCAGGTGGTACCTATGTACTTAATGCCAAAAGGTATAACTTTTAATAATGGGGCCAAATTCATTGATTAAGAAAGTTTTGTCATCATTGTGCTTAACTATGTTGATCTAGTGATATGACAAGAATGCATTAAGAAATATGGCATAACTGAATTCTATAGTGGAGATCACAAGATCATCAATGCCCAAGAGGGTGTATGAACTCTTCGAGAGGTATGTGAAGTCGACACAAACTATCTACTTACCATTTCTTTTCTTTATAAGAACCATTTGAGCCAAGCACCAGGTGAATTGAATTACACATAAATATTGTCTCTCGAAAGTTCTCGATCTTTATAAGAACCATTTGTCCCTTCTCTTTTTCCTTAAACTTGCAATCTTAATTTCCTTTCCTCTACTAAGGCAATTACCTTATGTTTGCATCCAAGATAATCCAATTTCTATATCTCCCACTTAGCAACTATTTAATAAAATAAAATATAATATTCATTTAATAAAATTGTTATAGGAATTTGTAATTGTTATATTTCTCTCACGAAAAGATTTTAGTAATTCATCAAACTATTCTTATAATAAACTACTTCTTAAGCTCCTCTTTTTAAACACTACTTTTAATTTTTCTAATATCATTTCTTTTTATAATAGCTTTGAAATCAAATATTATCATTTTACAAAATATTTCAACTATTTGTTTTATGACTAAATCACTTTCAAATCTAGTAAAAGTATTGCCATTAGATTCCGCATATTTTAATTTCATATAAATAATGTTCACCTCTATGTTTAACTAATGTCGCTTCGTTAATATATTGATCTCTTACATTATCTTATTTTAATTTAAATAAATTTTCTTCTCAAAAGATATGTTAATATTTACAAATCATAATATCTTACATAAAGATTAAAATCTCTCATAAGTAATTGACATAAGACAATTCATCTCTTTATTTTTAAAAATTTATTTATGATTTCAAATATTATTTACCAAATCCTTTTCTTAAGTTCTTTATACTAAATTGTTCATCTATGATTGTTTCTCATCATCAACTATAATAATAATACAAATATCATCAAAATCAACTCAATCAAACTTAAAAAAATTTATATAAACTTTTTTGAAATATTATCATCATGTTCTATTAGAGAAAGTTTTTTCCTAGTACAATATCTAATATTTGAAAATAATTATAATACAAATGTGTGTTTAATATTCTACTTTATTACTTTTCTTTTTGCTAGTACTAGCTCCATTATTTAAGGTTGAGTGTAGCCAAGTAGATTCATCACATAAAAATATTTACACCAATCTTAGAATCAAAACTAATATTTTTTTTAGACTTAAAACTCTTTCACATATTTTTTCAATTTTATTTCAAGTTTTATAACATCAATCTTGAAAACAAAAAAGTTTCGAGTTTTTCAAAATATTTGTTTTAAACTCATTTTCTAATATCGCTTTTTTATTTACAAACAAACTCTAAAATAAAGAGTTAAAAGTTTAAGAAAGAAAAAGGTTGACGAAGATTGTCATTATACAACATTTTTATCACTTCTAATAAGACTTCTTAGAAAATAAGATATATGTTTTACAATAAATTTTATCTTATACCTATTCGTGTTAATTTTGCTATTCTTATGAACTACTAAAGTTAATCCTTGACATGTTTTGATGCACATCAATAATTGTTTCAGTGAAATTTTGAAAGAGCTTTGTCATATCTTTTGTTATATAATACATTGTTAGTTATAGATTTTGAAATATTGATTTGACAATATTTTTTGTATAATATTATTAAAAAACATAATTAAAAAAATTGTTATATTAATTATCAAATTTAAGTGATATCACAACATTCATCATGTTTATTTAAAAGTTAAAAAAAAGATAATTTGGATGGTATTAAATCAAATAAAAAATATATACATATTTTACATAGCAATAACATTTGAATGATATTCACAATTAAATATTAATGTTGTCTGAATAATGCTAGAAAAAAATCCATTTTTACGAACAGTCTATTTGATGGCAAACTTTTCATTATTGTCATGTTTGCTCATTTTTTTTCGACCCAATTTTTTTTAATTAAAATTATCAAAATTTTAAAAAGAGACTCAAAACTTTATTTTACTTACATAAAAATGTTTTTCAAAAATGTTATTATTTGTTTTTTTTAATTATTCCTAAATTCGTAATCTATATACAAATAGAGTTGATACTGAATAGTTAGTTATATATTAATGTACAAAACATGGTTCAGGTTGAGAGGCATTCGCGTATTGGATATAATTTGAACCTCAAAGTATTTATTATTTAGTTACAATGTTGCTTTTTTGTTTCAAACTTAGTAAATAAAAAATAAATCAAATTATATTTATAATACATATATTTTTTTTCTAAAACATTTTTCCTATAATATATTTTATAAACAACTTTGAATGGCTACCTCTCACGACAATTTTTCATAAGCATTCAAGTTCATATTCAGCAGCTGGAACGGACTATTCCAAGGAAATGCCGTTTGGGGCGTCTCTGCATGACATAAAACGTTCGTACCGACATCAAGCATCGTCCCCCCTCTCTGTCTCTCTCTAAATCCTCACCACTCGATCCACCCTTTTGGGCTATAAATCTTGACTCCTATGCCATGCCAAAAACCTCTTTTCCTCCGCTCTCTCTCTCTTCCCACGTCCTTCGGACTCTCGCTGCCCCCTTCACTCCTTTTTAACCCCCTCGCTCTGCTTCTCCTCCGCTGTTCCTCTCCTCCTCCTTCTCCTCCTCCTCTGTTCGGAGTTGTTCGATATCTTCAGCAAAGTTCGTAACTTCTCCCTTTCGGCACTCAAATCGTAGCCGAAATCCGACGAAATCCTGACATCTGGGCCAAAACTCTAACCTTTATTTCCGAGCAATCCGCCGTACCTCCTCTGTTTTTTCTTATGCTATTTCACATGCAGCATCCGTACCTCCTCTTTTTCCTGATTGATGTCGCCTATCCCAAGTGAGCTGCTCCTCTCTGGGTTTATGTTAAACTCCACCCTCCTCCGGCGTCGCACCCGTCTCTCTCAATCCTTCTCCGTCGTCTTTCTCTACTGGTTCTACGTCTTCTCATGAGCTTCCCCTGATCTCAGAACAAGCCATCACTCGTCGCAGCTTCATTCTCCATTTTATAAGCCTCTTCCACTCTACCTTCTCTCTCTCTCTCTCTCTCTCTGACTCACTCACTCAATCACTCACTCACTCACTCTCTCTTACCCCAAGTTCCCTCACTCGAAATGGCGTCCATGGTTTCCTCCTCTGGGTCAACTCAGCTGCGGAGTACTTGCTCGGAGAGAGATCCACTAGCTGTAATGGCGCAGAGGAAGCAGAGGAGAATGCTATCGAATCGGGAATCCGCGCGGCGGTCCAGGATGAGGAAGCAGAAGCACTTGGAGGAACTGGTAGAGAGGGTGAGCTATCTTAGAAAGGAGAATAACGAGATTCTCACCGCGCTCAACGTGGCCACGCAGCGTTTCCTCGGGGTCGAAGCAAAGAACTCTGTTCTCAGGACACAGATGGTGGAACTCAGAACCAGGCTTCAGTCTCTGGACGAGATCCTCCGTCTCATGAATGACGGCAGCTGCGGCAGAGGAGGAAGCATTGGATTTGCAGCTGGCTTCGACGCCGCGGAGGACGCGACTTTGCTCCGCCCATGGAGTCCTCTGCGCAAGTACAACGCTGTGTTGGCTTCTCAAGAAAGTTTTAACCTTTATCATTAATAATAAATGTAGCAGCAACGATAAAAAAAGAAAAGATGTATCTTTTTCTGTAATATAATAATGGAAGTTTGTTTTTTTAAAATACTCTGTTTAATATTTTTTTTTCAACCTACCAAATATATAATAGCGTAAAATAAAAATATATATATTTTTAAAATAACTCTTAAAAACAATTTTTTTTATTATCTTTAAATTTGTAAGATCAATCAATTTATTTAAATGTTTTAAGAAATAAAAAATATTAAATATCATATTTGTTGATAAAAAATTATAATTAATTCATTATAATTTTAAAAAAAATTTCTAGATGAGAATAACATAATGATATTATTATTAAAATAAGAATTTATAATTAATATTAAAAATAAAATGCATTTATGCAACTATGTGGAGGTGAGTTGCATTGGATGGCAGCATAAGTTGCTCCCAAACAGAAGGGTAGACTTTCGGATCAAAAGAGGATTGGATTCCTTGGAATAATTTGATGGGAAGTTTGGTACCAAAATGTATTTATTAATCAAGTGGAAGGGAATTTTCGTTTGTCAGGTAGAATATCGTTTTGTTCTGCTTCTGTATTAATAATTTTTAAATATAAATTACTCGTTAATAAATTGCTTATTTAATTGAATTAACATTTTTTTATTAATTCCATTTTCTTTAAACAATGACTAAACCAATCTTTGACATTAGAGAAAAAAATAAAATAAAATAATAATAATAATAATAATAATAATAATTATTATTATTATTATTGTTATTACATGTTTCATAAATTTTGTAGGCATTTAGTAAAACATTTTTTTGAGTTTTAAGAGGCCGTTTCTTGTTTGGTATGTGGGGTTGCCCACTTTGGATCGTTGCTTTGATATCATACTTGTTTTTAGCAACCATTTTCTGGCTGTTGAAAGAGGAAGTGGGCATTACTATTTCGAATCTCCACGCAGCAATTGTCCTACGCATGGATTTAAGGGTATCTTTGTTTGTTGCTTTTCTTTTTGTTAGCAAGTGGTGCATGAAGAGAGAAATAGCATTTTTCAGAATAAAAATTGTGAAAAGAAAAAGAGTTTCCGGGTTTAAATGTTTGATTTTTTTAGGGCTAGATGAAAAAAAATAAAAAAAAAATATATATTTAAAAAGATCTCTAGCATATACAATATTAGTTAAGTTGGGTCTTACATGTGAATATAGTTCAACAAATTTTTATAAAAACTATTTTTAATTTTTTTTTTCAAATTTTTTAACATAAAATGTTTAGGAAAAGAAAATGAAAAACAACTTTTTAAAAGATTTTGATATAAAATTTTATTTTTAAAATAAAAAAGATTTTTTCAATAAGTTTTTATTTTTTGGTTTTTTTTGCACAAAAGTGTTTCGAGATGGAAAAAAGTAAAACTACTTTTCAAAGTTCTTTTTGTAAAAGAGAAATAATAATGACAAAACAAATGGAAAGCAAATGCATTACGAGTGCTTTCTTCCCTTTCTGTATCATACGTCTGGAGATTCAACGTGAAGTTGCTCGATCTCATATGCTTCCAAGTAATTTTTGAACATTAACTTGTAAAATTTGGATTGAATACGCTACTGATACTTGAAATGAGCTAAGTTTTTTGAATGAATCAAACATATATCGTACGCTAAACTCAACTCATCTAAAACAATCACCATTTTGAGTTTGGTTTGAACTCGATTCAAACTATGATTATTCCGTTATCATTAAACAATTTGTTTGGCCAACTAATGAGCATTAATACAAGTTATTGTTAAGTACAATATTTGCTCGTGCACGTTATTGATGATGTTAATGAGTATTACTATGAAACCATTTGTTTACTAACAAAGTTGTATCAAGCCTATTAATGAGATATCAATACTATATAAATAATGCCTTAAATGGTACTTTTAAATGGTTCTTAAAATATGAATTAAACAAGTTATTAAACAAGCTTATTATCGAACTTAAATTAGCTTCTTAACAAGCTTGTTCACAAGCAGTCATGAATAAAAAATATTGTTTTAGATTTTGCTTAGTAACATTTATTACAATTAAAAAAAATTTAAAATAATATTTTAAAAGACATTATATTTTTTAAAAATATATATTTCATATAAGTGACAAAAAATGTCATGAAATTTATTTGATAATATTTTGTTAGGTTTTAATTTTAAAATAAGAAAAAAAAAATTCACAACTTACTACAAAATATAAAATAAAGCTCATAGAAGATTTCTATTTAGCACTTGTATGAATTAATTATAAATATCATCAATGTGAACTTTTAACAAATAATTTTTTATTTGCCGCTTCTTTAACTAAAATAATTTTGCGAAGGCTCAAGCATTCTTAAACGCAGTTGTTTGGTAAATTATTAGCCTAACTCTATATAATTATTATTAAATATTAAACATACTTAAAAATAATTTTAAATATATATATATATATATATATATATATATATATATATATATATATATATATATATATATATATATATATATATATATATATATATATATATATATATATATATATATATATATATATATATATATATATATATATATATATATATATATATATATATATATATAACTTTTATAAATGACCATATAATACAAGATATCATATGATAATTGTACAATCAAACTCAGTGTACATTGCATAGAAAAAGCTATGATCATCCTCTACGATAAGGGACAATTACACAATACGACCATGTCAATGAAGTGTAATTTTTATAAAGGATCAAATAATACAAAATGTCACATTGTAATTGTATGATTAAGCTTAATGTGCATGGCATTGAAAAGGTTATGATAATACAATACAATAAAAGATTATCATATGATTCAACCATGTGAATTAAGAGGAAATAATATAAATGAATATAAAGGCTAAATACAAATTGTACAAGTACAATCAGCCCATCATTCTAGTAAGTTATTATGTAGAATAAAGTATCACATTAAAGGATTAGACCAGACAATAAGATAATAATTATATCATATATTTACAAAGCATAAATCACACAAATGCAATAAAAAATGAGAAGGAAAACTTAATCAAGTCCAAATTGGTTAAGTGATGAATGAATACATTGTATAATACAATATATAAAATATATAAGTACAATAAGAAGAAGAATAATATTATACGTGAAATCATTAGATCACAACATAAGAAATATATGTATTAAAGTGTATCGTGTAAATATATTTATTAAAACATATAAGTACAATAAGAAGAATTAATGGTAGACTATGGGAATATTAGCGTTATATGGCATGAAGTGAGAAGATGTATAAGTATAAAATAGAGAAATTGCAAGGATTTTAAAACTCAAACAACAAATGATTATCTTAATTGGTGCAAGGGGTGGCCAAGCAATGGGAAGCAATCAAAGTTAAGTTGGAAATGAAGGTGAAGAGGTATGAAATCGATAGGATATAGCCATTAGTGAAATTTGAAAGAGTTGTGAGTGGTGTATAAAAACAAGGAAGATCAAGTTTAAGAAGAGTTTTTTTTTTTTGAAAAAACTAGTGTGATTAGCTTTATCCAAGTGTGATAAAGTGAAGAAAAAAAAGAAAGAAGATGCTCCCATGTATCTCTAGGAAACATGAAAAGAGTTAAGCATATGACAAAAACAAAACTAAGAGCTTGAAGCAAATTTCCAATCTTTAAAGGAGACCATTACTTGGGATTTGAAAGATAGACAAACTAGTAGTATATGTATGTGCTTGAATGATTATTATTTTTAGGTTAAACACCTTCAGATTATATAATTATTTGGTAAAATTTGAGAAAAAACAGTTAGATTAATTATATTGATGATTAATATTGGGTATGTGATACTTGAACTATTACAAGTTGATCTCACATGATGAACTTAGTATGTTGATTTCTTTGTATTGAAGTAGTATAATGTGCATTAATCTATGAGATCAATATAATATGACATAATGAAATGTTTCATTTATATGTTTCACATGATGTTAATATATGATACTTTGAGTTGCTTTATTTAAATGACTTAACTTTTCATGTCATTATAATAATGCTCACTAACAATAAAAGAAATAAAAAGAAAAATATCACTTGTTAAGGTAACCAAAAAAGAAGGAATGATGAGTTAAAAAGAAAAAAGAAAGAGTTTTATGAAGGAAGGATAAAATTCAAAAGATGACAAGAATGATTATTCAAATTAGTAACCAACATCTTGAAATAATGATTCGAGAGACGAGCCAAATGAGTAATTCTATTTAGGTTATTTAAGTAATAGTAACGTGTTACCAAATATGTCCAGTTGTTTTAAAATAAGCTTTGCCTTAAATCAATCCTAAATACAATGGAAAGAATAAGGACATGAGCAAATAAATAACAGGGATAAAAGACAAAACTTAAACAAACTTTTACTTAAAATATACTTTATAACATTTTATTCATTTGTTTAATATTTTATAAATCAAATGCTCTTATTACATTATAATGTTTGCAATTGATTATGCATAAAACTATTCAAATATTATTTTTCTTTGTATATATGTGCATATTTTGTCACAGAGCCAATATCGATTGATTTTTATGCCTATTTTATCTTAATACTTATAGGATAAAATGAGACGCAATGCGCAACCGTGGGAGAGTAATGAGAGTTAGATCATGTTGGCTTTTACAAAATGATATGTTATTTTCTTATCTAATTATAATAATTGTGATAATGTATTTTTTATGAGAGAATAATAGATGTATAATAATTCTCTCATCATATTATTGGTTCAATCTTTATTAACTTGAGCAATGTATGGATACATGGGATTGTTTATTTAAACATTGAAATGTTCTCTTTATGAAAAAAAAAGTTCAATGAAAAAGAAATTGTTTAAAAGTAATTTATTTGTAAGATTTTTTTTTTAAAAAAATTATTTCTACAATGTTTTGAAAAAGGTCTTGCTAAAAGAATGAGCTTTATAAAATTATCATATTTTCAAAATAAAAGAAAAAAAATATAAAGATTTAGATGACATGACATTAAATTTCAAAAAATGTTGGGTCATGGTAGCCACAGGACAAATGCCCATTAATGATTGGTTATGTTTATTGGATTTATAAAAATATTATCGAAAATAAGTTTGAAAAAAATAATAAACTTTTTTAAACTTTTATTTGATAAAATATTATTCAAAATGTTATTCATGATTAAAAATATTTTAATTCATTAGGTAGTTAATTAATATTTATCATTTAATCAAATGTTTATCTCTATGGAAAAGATTTGTTTGACCAAAATATTATTCTAAATAAAAGTGATGCATTTTAAAGTGAAAAAGAAACCACTTCTAATATTACACGTTTTATTCTAAATATAAGTGATAATGATTTTTTTAATCTAGATTAATCTCTATTTAGCTTTTTAATTAAGAAACAAATTAAAAACTCACTAACTTATTGATTTACCTAACACTAGAAACATTCACAAAAAGGACTTTTAAGTGGAAGGCCTTGTATGAAAAAGTGTAAATATGGATGAAGGTTATAAAAGATGTTCTAATTTAACGGTGATGATTAGCCTTTTGTGATGAAATACCACGAATTAGTTAACCTCAATATCCAACATTTTATTAGGAAAATGGGTCATCAACTACAAATGCAAAACATTTGCTTTTAGATTGATTCTTAATTTAGCACATTTACTTTGTTATGGATTCATTATGAGAGAGGAGGATGATCGGCTTGATCAAGGAAGATGAAAATGTTAGGCTTAGTGGTATATCAAAAGTGGACCAAGGGGTAGTTGCTCAAGTGGAAAGGAATAATGATAGTCTTTTGAAAGAAGGTGGTGGGGAAACAGTCATGGTGGGTGACATTGTACTATGTGAGGTCAACACAAATCATTTAAGTGAGGTTGTATTCATTATAGGAAATAATGTAGTGGTTCTTGATGCATTTGAGAAGGATTTTATTACAACTAGTTTAGATGATACAACAATGAGCATTATTGATCAAGTGAAGAGCATGCATGTTTAAGGATCCTTTAGAGCATTATTTGATCAAGAGGGTTTATCCAACATCATGATATTGTAGATGTAATCTATGAGGGATATAAACCCTATGCTCAATTAGGTTTAAAAGCATTTGTGAGTCCATAAAGTGGGAGAGAGACAAGTGAACCTTATATGGGAAAGAGTTTGGGCAAGAAGAACACATAATTGGACATAATGGAACGATCACCATTGACACTTTAAGAAGAAATGTCTCTAATTCATAAGAAACTGAAGGATGAGTTGAAAGCAACACATGATCAATTAAAAAAAATAAGATTTGTGAATTATAGATGAAATTGGAGAAAGTTTAGCATAGACATTTGACTTAATATTAGATGAAACAATGATTATGACATAATTGGATTCCCAAAGAATTTTCAATTCAATTTTTTATTCTTCTTGATGAGATTTATGTGTCAATCAACTTTTATCTTCTTTTTTTTTATGATTTTTATTATTTTTAGAAATTTTTTAAGCCTTAGATATTTAAAAATTATTATTTATAAGTTTTCTTTAAACTCTATTTGAATTTTAGTTCAATGATAGTCTCACAATTTTTTATATTAAGAAAATTGTATTGAACTTATATTTTTATACTCTATGCCATAATATTATTTTAAAATATTTTGGCTTCATTTAGTATTTTTTTACAAATTTTTAATATTTTTAAAATTTATAAACAAATTCTTATAAATGCTAAATAATTTATTTTAATTTCTTAAAAATTATATTCTCATCAACTTGGTGTTATCGACTTTGCATTAATTTGTATACCTAATTTTTCAATTCACCTTCCTCAATTGAGTTGTTATATCTCCTTTTAGTATTGTATAATTTTTTCGATAAAAATATTATAATTTTTAAAAATCTTAAAAAATTTTATAAAAATCAAAATAATTAAAAATAAATTTATACTTTATTTTTGTTTGCTTTTATACTACAAAGTCTCCCTTTTTAAAATCATTATTTTTTTTTAATTCTCAAATTATTTATTAAAATATTTGTCCCTATGGGATGTTACAAAAAATCACCGCCAATGCTTCAAGAAGGAATTCTCTAATCCATAAGAAAGTGGGGGTATTGAAAACCATACTTGTAATTAAAAATATAAGGTTCGTGCATTATAGGTGAAATTGGAGAAAGTTTAGCTTAGTCCATGGAGTTGACATGGAATGAAACAATGGTTATGATGCAAGTAGATATGAATAATAACTATATGGATCAAGTGAGAGCTTTGAGCAAACATCACCAAAATATAGTGTTAGCTTAAAGGGTGTGTGACATGTGAAAAGCTTGACTCATTGGTGCAAGTGTTAATCATAAAAAGCTTCACACATAGTAACAAGCTAGAAATGGTAGAGATATACCCTCAGTTTAGCAAAGAGGAGATTTTTAATTTGTTATATCATGTGATTACACTCTAAGTAAGCTAAGCTCATATTGAAGAAGATGCTACTCATCCCATCCTATAAGAGAGGGCTTCAATTCATCAATTATTGTGAGACAAGTTTTCATCGTGTTAGCTTATTCAAAAAGGCTCCATCCTTGAGAAAAAAAAGATCTTTTTGATTTTCTTCATGTGTAATTGGGATGTTGTTATCATCATTGATCTTACATTTTTAAATTTTTCTTCCCATTTGTTATGCATTGCTCTTATACTCACTTCTTATATTATGGAGGTATGTGTTAATTTATAAAATTTGAATGTTGTTTTTTTTGGATTAAAAATTTATAAATAAACTCATAGAAGAAATAAATCTGAAAGGGTTTGATGACAATAATTAGTTGATCATTAGTTGGAAAAACATGAATGGATGAAACATTATTGATCATTAGGTTTCTTTGGGTGTGCATATTCTCTTTTGCCAATAAAATAGTGTGTTAAGAGTAGACTTTAGTTGCCTAAAACTACTTTTGTTCTTACGTTCTTCATTTTTTGTTTTTCATCCTATGTCCTCCAAAGCTATACTTGATTTTTTTAAAGAATTATCTCTATAAGTGCATTTTGTGATAATCTAATGTATTTACCTAATATATTTTTTAAGTTATGTGTGGAGACAAAGATCACCAAAACTTGAAGTAATTAGGTATTGAACTTGAATTTTGAATTCCATACTTGACTCAAGGACATGGAACAAAATGAATATTCTTAAAGATAGAGAAAGCTCCTTGTATAATTTCAAGAGGAGAGGGAGATAAAGAGGAAGAAATAGAGAACTCCATTCTTCGACAATTAAATGTGTGTTTAAGAACTTATGTTTATATGTTAAGCTTTGGATATTGCCTATATAAATGATTTATATGAAATATTTTATGCTGCTTTAGAAGATCATGAGGGGTAATATAATATACATATATACATATACACACACATGCTAAGATAATATGACATTAGGATGTAATAATATTATAATGAAGTGAGATAATAGCTTGGGTGATTATGATGACCCTCATCACCACAAACTTCTTTTATTTTCTATTTTAAATCATACTATGGTATCACCAATATGATGACCTATTATTCTCTTCTTTGACACATACTCTTCTTTTTTAATTTAATTCATTTCTTTATTTTAATATCTTATTTTTTCTCAAATTTAGAACTCAAATACATAGAATATCTCATAGATGTTATCTATTTTTTAATTTATAAATATATCAATATAATATATACATCTATAATTACAATAATCATATAGTTTATATCGACAACTATCAACTATAAATAATAAAAAAAACATCACCATAATCATATTTTATAGTTTCATAGTTTTTTAGTTATTATTACATCTAGTTTTCACATACAACTATAATATTGGATAAACCATGTGATTAATAAGTTATGTAGCACAAACTCTAACATAAACCTCTATAACTTTGATTATTTCTTATAAATAATTGTTATGGATAGTGGTCTTATTATTGTGGTTTTAATGTATTTGAAATATTAATGTCAAAGAAAAGCTAAGTTAATTATCATTAGCTCAATATGTTATCTCTAAGAACAAATAAAAAAGTAAAATAATGATTTGGGATAGCCACATATAGGGTCTAATCACAAGTATCAATCATAACATATAATCAAAAGGTGTCATTTAATTTAAAACATAATAAAAAATATAATATGTTATAAAAGAAAAGTATGCTATAAACTTTAAAAGAAATAGTAAACATATATAGTTTCATATTAAATTTTAATTTTTTTCTTAATATGGTCTTATTTATTGACCCATATTTCTACTTAATCAAATAAATCTTACGATAACTATTACTACTGCTCCTTCTCTTCCTTGTTTCTACTTAATTAGTATATATTTTTTAATTTATTTAGTTATAATGAAAATCTTAATTATTAATTTTTCACACAATTTCTTTATACACAATCATACTCAATATTTGTATGTTTCTAATGATCATATCTTTGAGCAAATCTCATTAGTGCAGTTGACCAACCACTAGCTATCTCTTGGGGGTAAATTTCAATCTTGTGACACATTAACCACTAGCAGTAAAGAATAATATATTTTTTACTTTAAAAAATTTACTATTTATTGACATAATTTTACTAATTTTAATTATCATTCTCTTAATTTGATTTTCATATGTACATCATTCTCAAATTTATAGTATTTAACTAAATGTATGATTTATCATCAACACATTAATTATCATGCTTATACTATTATTCATGTCAAAAAATTTTACATAATAATTTGTTAAAATTAAAAAGCATACATGTAGTTATAAATAAAATTTATATATAGGTATATATAATACCATTACATCAATATATTAATACATTAATATCATATGTTTTATATATAATTTAGATGAAATGTCTTATTTAATCATCAGTAATACAATAGGTATAGGCATATAATATTATATGAGGATATTTATCTCAAGAGTTTTCTTGTTTCTAGTGTGTGTCATTGTCAGTTAAATTCCTTATTTTCTTAATTTCAGCTTGTCAAGCAACACGTCTCCGCTTATGTAGAAAATTTATGAAATTTTAATTTATCAAGATTTGTAATTTCTTCATTATACAACTCACTTCAAATTAATTAATTTTTTTCTCACTATAAGCATTATCTCTCTCTCCTCTATTTGAACCTATTCTCAAAACCTTAGCTTGCAAAACTCAAAATGTTTTTGCAAATTATCAATCTAATAGCTGAGTATGATCTCGATTAGAACCAAATCTTATCTTACCTTATAGGGAATCAAAGAAGTTGAAGACAAGAAACACAAACAATGGGTTAGGTACTCACAGATCCTTACCACCACACCAACTCCTTGCTTTTTTTTGGGTACTCCAACAGTACTTGCACCTGTCGCTATTGACAAAACAAGTTTTAGTGAAGCTTTCAGCTAACTGCATGAAATCAATATCAGGCACAGAAGAAAGAATGAAGAGAACTTTGGTTTTGATTAAATCAATAATTTTAGGTATTTATTATTTAAATATAATAAAAAAATTATTTATAATTATTAACTTTGATAATTTGTAATAATTCAAAAGAAACTTCAATCAAGATGAAACAAATATCATTGAACTCATATCGATAAGCTTTATCCAATTTTATATTCATTTTTATATCTTGGAATACTTTATTTTTTATATTTTTAGCATATTTTATTAGACAATTTAATTCGTATATGATTTATCAATTTAGGATGTTACACTGTTGGAGATAATGATGAGTTGGTATGATATGTTCTTGAGCGATGATAAATATATGATAAGGTGTATAAGAGCTAGTGTGATGTTGATGTCATGATGAGATTTGACATGACTTGGGTAGTGTTGATCCCAAAAAACATGTGACACAATTTAGTGAAGAATAGATTACAAAATGATGTATAATGAAATAATTTATTGTTATTCTTATTTATGCATCTATTATATATCATGTTTATTTTCTTTATTGGATTGAAATGTTGTGTCATGATATTTGCTATTTATTATATATTCTCTTATAGAAAATTAAATGTAATAAGAATGTTACATTAAATGTTGCTATATAATAAAATAAATCCTTAAGAAAGGATAAGCAAGGAAGCTATTAGTATTAATAAAAATTAAAGCCATGAAGAGTAACCTAGGGCTAGATGTGACATGGTGTTGGAGAAAATAGATGAAGTTTCTTTCAAAGAAAAGAGAAATTTCTAGCATAACTTGAAATACAAGTGGAAAAAAAGTAATTAGATAAGTTGGTGGAATAATTCTATGGGCTACACCCTCCTTATTTTGTTTATATAGCTAATCTAAGGTAGCTTGAGGATTGGCTAAGAGGTACGAACATGCTATTTGGAAGATTATATCTAAAAAATACGAAGGTGTCACTAATAATAATTGTGCTGAGTGAAGTTTCTATGATTTGGTGGTTTGAACAAAAGAGATTACAATTTAAAGACAATTTGAATGTACATATATCATGGAAAGACTTTTTTAAAGCCTTTAGGAACTAGTTCATCCCAACATGAGGTTCAAGATAAGACTTAGAATGATTTGAATAATTTGATATAATAGAGCATGATTATGACATAATATGAGCAAAAATTCTCTATATTAGCTAAATAAGTTTTTAAATAGGATTCCATAGAGGATTAGCATTATTAAATGTTCAAGAAAGGGCTGTGAAGCTCTATTAGAGTTGTAATGGCTCCAATGAACTTCCAAAATTTAAAGAGCTAGTTAAAGCAACTCAACTCGTACAGCATGATTAAGGCATCATGGAAATTCTTATTGAGGCTAGAAAAAGAAAGGAGCCTGCATTACAAAGATAGAGAGGGAAAAAAATAAGAGGTGGATGATTTTTGGTGCAGGATCCTAATAGCTTACTTTGTCATCTAATTCTAAAGTCAAAGACAAACCAAGCAAAAAACTTATAGAAAGATACATTGAAGCATATGTCCTAGAAAATGGTTAATCAAATGTTTTCAAATGTCATAACTTTTTTCAAATTATAAGGCATTAATAGATGAAGGGTTAGGATTTTAGGGAGTTTTGAGTGGTATTATGCATATACTAGGTGAATCGAAGTATTAATGACTTATGATAAAAGAGGAGATTAGAATGTAGTGGTATTGCTAGGATTATAGGGAATACAGTGCACAAAAATTCAATACACATGAATTGTTGCACGAAAATTCTAATGAATGTGTGACAATTATAATAATGTGCACTAGTAGGTGTGTGATATGCAAAAAATGTTGAATTTTAACTAATTCAATGACTTTTGCAAACCCATGTGAACATGCATGTTCGAAGTGCCATTACAACGACAAGATTTTTGCAACAATGTTTGATTTATGTGGAATTTTTTAACCAAAACTCTTATAATTAGTGCCTCTCACATGATTGGTCCTTTAAGCTTATAAAAAAGGGACGATGTATAATTCGAATAACATGTTTTCTTTTTCACACACACAGTCTCTCTTGCAGTCTGTCTCTCTTTATCCTTTCCATACTCTCTCATTTCTTACATTTCTTTGCCTAATCATTTTTTCAATAAATTTTTTTAGGACAAGGACTGAGCAACTAATCTCCCATTTAAATCATCCCAAAATAGTTCAAAAAAATGGACTTTGAGTGAAAAAAAAAACAATATGACAAGCCATGAAAAAAAGGTATATATTTGATAAGGTGTTAAGCATAATAAATGTTTTTCAAAAAAATTTAGTTAAATTTGTGACACCTACTTTGAAGCTTTGATATATTATAAGGTTTATTGCTACAATGATGATATGATTCATATGTTATATCCTCATCTCTAAATGTTATTAGTATCACATGTTGCTTTACATGCTTTTATATTTTATATAAGAAAAATTACAAGCATGCTATTTTGACTATCTTGCTCATTGTATTATGAGAATGGCATTATGAACATATGAAAATAATTAATGTGCAAAGAGTATGATAATATTAAATAATGGAAGAAATTAACATTGAATGTGGGTTGATTCTTGTATGTACAAGTGGGTTGTTGTTAAGATGATAATATGATATGCAATACTCTTAGATATATATATATATATATATATATATATATATATATATATATATATATATATATATATATATATATATATATATATATATATATATAAGAAAGCAAAATGAAAGAGAGATGATATACAATTGAAAATATATGATATATTATAATATAAATTATGAAAAATAATATGATATTAAATAATATGATATAGTTCAGTGACTAATAGAGAAGTTTGGTGGGCCTATATCCTTAGGATTGATGAGAGTGGCAACTGAACACTAAAGGACTACTTATAAGAAGGGGAAGGAATCACTGGAATGGTGTGACTCCTGTTTAAAAGCTTTTAAGGGGTATAAGGAAGATTTATTCCACATAAAAGTTAGGGAGAAGGATTTTGATGTTGTTCTTTAACTTTGAAGGTATCATGGTATTGATAACAATATTTCTCCTCAATTTGCATGAGATGACGAGATGCAACATGATACCTTGACATCTGAGGATAAACAAAATAAAAAATAAAGGAAGCACATAAAGGAAATAATTATTAATTATTATATAAGATAATGCATATGATATATTTATTTATAGTACTCAAATATTTTTGTACTTTAGGTTATAACATGTTTATAATATAACTTATTTATGGATTTTATTAATATGGTGATATTAGAACTTAGATTTATAGAATTCATACTAAAAAAGTTAAAATAAAGTTTAATTAATATAATTTTTTTTTGCTTAGAATTGTTATTGTTCATATAATTATATACTAAATTTGTGTTAGACTCACCCCTCTCACACACATATATTGTTTACTTTTTTTAGGCCCATATGATAGAGACACCAAATGTATGAGTAAAAAGTATAAAAAATAAAATAAAAATTAATAATACTTTTCCCCTCATCATGAAGAATACCATGTTGGTTGATTCATATATTTTAAGTTTTACTTTTTCTAGCAATTTAAGGTAATGCAATTTTTTGATGTCCAATTTTTTCTTAAAATAATGTTGAAGTTTACTATGAGAATAATAATTTGTTTGTCAACGAAACCATACTTGTTTATTATTATTTCCTCTTCAACGTCTACCCTAATGCCCATTAATAACAATATATAAAAAAAGTTTCTATTGAACATAATGTTTCTGACCACCTCTCAAGCATAAAAACTAAAATAAAAGAATACCAAATCTTATAATTAAATAAGATAATAATAAATATTATCTTCAATAATAATGAAAATGTTCGTGGAATTCAAAACATGATAACAAGTAATAATGTAAACTTGAGGTTTTACATTGTGAGATCCTTACATCATAGTCTAATCTCAATGTTGTTAGAAGCAAATGAAATGATACCACTTATAACTCTTGACACATATCTATTGATATTACTGCTGATGCTTTATCTCCACTGTTATAGATCAATACAACTCAATGTTATATACCTATAACATATCAAAAGTGGGAGAAATTATTTAAATAATTATTTTAAAGATTTTGAATTATCAGTCTCTTAAATAAACAAAACAATGATGATCTCATGAATGATTAGAGATCCTAAGGGAGAATTTTCACATTTGAAATATAAAGAGAATTTGTTTTTATAGTTATTTTAATCATTTAGAATTTTAAATTTTTTTGGAAAAGTTTTAAAAGTTTATTTAATTTTTCCCCAAAAATCACACATAAATTACATGTGTTGTGACACCTCAAAGGAGCAAGATGAATTATAAAAATAAGTATGAAAAAAGTTTTGAAATTAAAAACACCAAGTTGATGAAAATTAGAGTTGTATAAGCATCAAAACTAAAAGTTAACGAATTAAAGGATTTAATAATTAATTAATTTTAGAGTTTAGAGAAGTTCAAAAAATTATTAAAAATATTAAATGGACTAAAAAATAATGAAATTTGACTTAAACATAAAATGTGTAAATACTAAATTAATAAAAAAAAATTGGCACAAAAAGAAGTATTATAGTCATAGAATTAAAAGTCGAAACTAGTATAAGGAAAATAATTTAATGATTTTTATAAGGATTTTTAAGTTTAAAAAATGAGTATAAGTACCAAATAATTGCAAAAAAAATGAAAATTATTTGATGGGTTAAACTCATTGAGGATAATCATAATGGATTGATTAAAAAAAATGATTTCAAATTAATTGAAAAATACAAAAAATATTGTTAAGGCTATGTTTTTTTTTTAAAAAAAAACTAATTTAGTTAAATTTCAAAAATCCTAGAAACTAAACGATAAAAAAAATCTAAGTCAACAATGATTTTAAGTGACATAAACCATTAGAAAAGTGTCATGATAATTAGGGAAGAAAATGTCAAAAGAGATAGTTGCATCTAATGTTGATTGAAGTAGTGAAAAGGAGAAATGATGCATGAGGGATTTAAAAGGAGAAGGCTTTAGACTATTGTGAGGTTTTTAAAATCTAGAGGAGATTTCTGAAGTGTAGTCAAGTAGAGTGAAAAAAAAATTGGCAAAATATGGGACAAAGGAAATTAAGGGGAGACATTGAAGAAATTGTTACTGTTGAACTAAAGGAGAGAGAAAGAGGAGGTGCTTCTAAAGAATTTTGATGGATAGGGAATTTACTTATGTGTCTATAGAGAGAATAATTGAGAAAATTATTATTATGACTCAACAAGGGAAGGAGACTAAAAGAAAAGGGCTTGAGCTTGTGGAGAAACATGCAAGTTAAGACCAATTAAAAGGTGAAACTACTATGAAATAGAAATCAAGATAGTTATGCATTGTAACATCTATGTATATGATTGTTATATTATGTTTTAATGAATAATTACCTCATTAGGGAAAAGATTGAAATTGATTATGGAGAATGATTGTGATCCTTGTAATGTTTGATTGTTACTATCTAATTCAACATGATATGAATGGCTATTTGTTTTCATAAAGTTATAATTTAAAATATGTTGTAATATTACATTAAATACAATTAAAGAAAAAATATTAAAGCTATTAAAAACTTGTTCATAATATGAATTAAAAAAATGATAAAAAGAAAAAAAGAAAGTAAGAAAACAAGTTGGTAAAAGGGTAAGAAATTATTTTAAATATGCATAAATAGTAGATTTCTAAAGGTTGATTATTATTCTGAAATAATATGTTTTGAAGATTAACCAAAAAAGGCATCATTAATATTATTCTTATTTGAAAAAACATATTTTGGTGGAATATATCCAATCTATTTTAATAAGATAAAAAGTGAAAAGAACTTGGTAGGTCGCATAGGGAAGTGAATTATGACTTTTTATGATTCATTATAATCAAAGAGTTATTTTCTTCAATCTGAAGGTTAATCTCGTAATAATGATTTGAGATTAGATTTAAGATTTATACCTTAACTAAACTTGCTATTTATAAAATGATTTATCCAAATAACCATGATTTTTGTAAACCATTCATAATTTTTAAAACACTTCGTGATTGATTTTAAATAAAATAAAAATATGTAAGAGTAAATAATAAAGCACACATAATTTCAAGTTGTTTGGCCAACAAATACATGGCCTAAATTCACCTCTTGTTAACCCAACAAAAATTTCATTAACAAATGTCTTTATCAAACTAGTGGGCGGTCTAAAATCCTCATAATACTTCGATCAACTTGATCAATAATAGCTTTATTAAGCCCACAATCATAGAGTACACTTGGCCAAATACAACCCCTACTTGATTTAACACTCAATAACTAAAATAAATTATACAACACTTGAAATCAATTTATATGATTACATATATATTAATCATAATAGAAATGTAGCACAAAAATTAGATGATATAAGAGATATTTCCATATAAAGTGGAACTTGATGTAATTCAATGTTTATGTGAGGACAACTAAGAGTGTAATAGATGCAACAATTGAATAGCTCATGCTTAGATTTGGCACATGTCGTATTCTAGTAGATCATAACTTCTTTTTATCTTTTTGGACATAATTTTATAATCAGTATTCTACCCTTTTCTTTTTTATTTACCATCATATCTGTATGTATTAGTGAGTTGGATGTAAATAAAGAATTTTTAGTGATTATAATTACATTTTTGTGACTCTTCAACTAGCTATTACAAGTCTTGATAATATATCATTTTAGTATGTTAAAACCATCATATCATGATAATGAGAATTGACATTATGATCATCTTGATAATCTAGCGATATAACTAGCACTATTACTTTAAAAATACTTATTGTACAAGTTAAAAAATGTTCTCATACTGTACGATGCAAACTCTTAGTGTAGTGTTTAAGTTCTTATATATATCATATTAGACGATCATATGGATTATATTATTATAATGAAGTTTGTATCTACAATTTGAATAAATTATACACGTTTGATAGTCGATTGACATGGTATAATATTTAATTTCAGCAAAAGTCATGTTGTCAAAATAATCCATCAAAAAGAGTAAGGTCTCAGATGTGATATAATATCTAGGCTTATTTTCTTCATAAGATTTTTTTATATTAGATTCTTTTCACTTTTAGTACCAATAATTGTATTAATAACCTCTGTTATTATTTGAATTCTAATGATAAAGAGCTCATATTTTTATTTTTTTTATGAGATATATCATTTGGACTCATCATAAGAGCTAAGTTTTCATCAATTTTAAAAGACTTTCAAGTATATTTTTAGTCTTAACTATAATAAAAACTATCCTATACTTTTTTAGAAATAGTTTAAAATACAATTATTAGTATTGATATCATATGTGTCATGTTTTCTTATAATAATCATTATATTTTTTATTTTTGTTAGAAGAAGTATTGTTAATTATATGCATAATGCATTTTGTTTGAGAATACTTTTTTATTTATGACAAATGTTTGAACTTATACTCAAACATCTTAATATTTTGTCCCTCTAGATTTATTTTTTTGTATTCATTCTTTTTTTTTTTGATAATCATCATAATATACTAACTTGTTGTAAAGATTAAATAAACAAAATATAATTTAATGGTAATAGAATACTACATACATGTAAAATATTTTGATACTATTTACATCTTATTAATAGGTATTTTCAAACTCACAACTTATTATTGAAATTTGTGATAAATTATTACATCATTTATTCTTATTGATGTGATAAATTATGTCACTTTCTTCACCTTTCCTCCATGTAACCAATAAGGCATAATTCTTCTCTAATAAAGTTTTTAAATTAGCTTCATATCACTTATGCAACAATATCAGTTCTTATGTTAGCTTTCCACCAAGTTAATACATAACTTGTCATTTTTAAACGAGCATACACTGTTTTATTAGTTGATGAATAGTCATATAGAAAAAATTTTCTCTAGTTGCTCCAATAAGGTATCTAACTTTTTACGTCTACTATACCATCATACATTGATAAATCATAAGTAACATCTACCTTGAAAAGATTATGTCGATTCCCATGTGCTAAAAGGTTGAAATTGATGTCATCTTCATATTTATCTCTTTTTTTGGATTACTACTTCATCTAAAATTCCTCTTATCAAGAGTATTTTTTTGGTGAGTTATTTTTTGAATCTATTGTAAGAAAATAATTAGATTTTAATATCATTTTATTAACATTTATATTTATTGAGTTAATTAAGCTGTTGGTGTCTCTAAACTTTATGATGAAATAGTTATCATAATGACCTTAATTAAAACCTTTTTAATCTCTTGATTCTTTTTATAGCTTGTTATTAAACTACCATCTTCTTTATTCATACTCTAATCAAAGTACTTTGATAACAAAACTAATATAATTTTTCTATGAGGTGGTCTTGCCTCAAGTTTTTAACATACCTTCGTTTTGGAGTCACAAAAGCAAAAGTTGAACCATGATAATGGTGAGGAAGTAAGGAAGTATGGAGTGAGAAAGTAGGCTTTGCTACAAGAAGATTGAATTTTTTAAAAATATTTTCTTTAAACAGTTTTGAATTTATGAAGTTCTAAATTCACAAATTTTAAATTACTTCATTCATCATTTTAACTCTTTGTATGTAGGTTTAGATATAATATTTTATCACAAAATACATAATATTTTTATTTTCACATGAAACATATGATTTTTTATTTTAAAAAAAGAAATTTCACAAATTTTGTACCCTAAGCTACCTGGTCATGCACATACAATTTACCGCTCATGCCAAAGCATTGTTCATGTGCACAAAAAAGCCCTACATGCACTGTGATCATGGTGGTACAATAAATTCACTTATCATGCTTGTAGACTGTGTGCACGATAGGTGGCTAACACGTGAGCACATGAAGCACAAGTGAGCCCATCCCACATAGTCACACATCCCACATAGGACCCAGTACATGTGAGCATTTTACACGTGGTGCAAGACTACGCCTCTGTGCATAATGCTTACCAATGCATGCTTCATCATTCTTACAATACTATGCTTAGATATGTGTGTGGTTCTTACTACATGTTGCTACAATTATTTTTATTGCTTTGTCACCTCCCTTATTTTTTTTTATAATATTTGAGTTTAATGATCTTTAAATTAAGCTCCTAAAGAATTATAATATGTAAAGATGAGATCATGGAATGTTGAAGGATGAGACTTGTAATATTGAGATGTGATATAAGGTCTCTAAGTTTTAGATAGAGGTCATGGAAAGAGTCTTAACTCAAAAAAAGAATGAATATATAAAAAGTAAAAAAATAAGAAAAAAATAAAATTGAATGCAAAAAAAATAGTAAGATAAAATAATTATATGATGATTATGAGATGGATATATATATATATATATATATATATATATATATATATATATATATATATATATATAATCATAAATATATTATTATAATATTTTTTATAGATTGTCATGCATTCTTTTATTTACTATTTTATTTTATTATTCAGCTACTTGTTCTTTAGAATAGTTTATTTCATGTTAATAGATGTTTGTCTACTGAACATGTTATACTTATTTTTTTCTTATATTATATAATAAGATACTAACACTCATAAAACTTATGATTCTTAGATGATAATACAATATGTTAGATAAGATTTTGTTATTTTTTGTGAGTGAGTGATATTGTTTATATGTGCATACAACTACCTCTTATTTTCAAATTTCTATATCAGTCTTAGTTTTTGAATTTTCATAATGTAAGGCAATCATTTATTATGTTTTTTTATTTTTGTTGTGATAACTTTAAAATTATCATGATTTTGACACCACCCTCGCTTATTTTTAATAAAATATATTATTATTTTTGTACTATTAGTTTTGATTAATATGACAAACTTGTATTATAAATATAATTTATCTAGCTGTATTGATTTATGTTGAGCAGGGTGTCACATAGAAGGTATGATATTGAATATTATATTGTACAATCAAAAAGCAGTAAAGAACATATTTTGTTTTAAGTTTGACTTTATTATCCTAAAATTTAGATTTAATTTAAATCTATTTATAATGATATTATTAATGAGTTGATGCAGTTATGTAAATCTTACGATCTTAAATATGATTTAATAATGTAATTTATGACATGTAATCCTAGTTTGTTGCTTTAGCATGAAGGAAAAGTTTGAAAATGCTAATCATAGTAAAAATGTAAGTAAAGGTCTAACCATACCAAAAGTAATTTAGTCAAGTCCAAGATCTGAAGGTTGAGCCAAAAGTTTAAGCATGAGCCTTTAATCTTCTTTCAATTGTAAATTTATTAGACATTACTTCTTTTTAATCATTTACTACATATAGTAGTAGAGTTTGTATATGAATATTTCAATTATTCATTAGTAAATAATAACTTGGATTATGATTATCAATCTCAAGGTACAACAAAAACTTTGCCTCATATTAATTAGAAGAGAAAGTGAATTAACAAAGATTAAAAAAATTACATAATTTCTTAAATAGAAGATTGAGTATCTTTAACAAAAAATAAAATATATTTTATTTATTTTTTAAATTCATTTGTTATTTTTATGTACATTGTAGAAGATTGACCTAAAATAAGACACGATCTCAATTATGCTTGTTTTATATACATGTTATATCGTTTTTGTTATTGAGCAGTGATGATTGGCTTAACCTTTTTTATGATATAATATTTCAAGTCAAGATAAGTCATAGCATGAGATTCCAATACCGTGTTAAGAAAGATAACTAGATTTGTGCTTAACAGTTAATTTCCTTTATTATCTTGCTGTATAAATTTCTATGAAAATTCTTTATATTTCATTAGTATAAACATGTATTAGTAATTATATTATGATGTCGAGTTTTCTTTTGTTAAAAAATGTGATAGTTTTATTGCTTTCAAACATTATTTTAAATTGGATTTCAAAGTTATGAACGTTTGCTTTGGATTTATTTATATGTTTATAGCAAACCCATGGTTTTCACAAGACAATAAAAAAAGATGTGGTGACACCACCTAGGAAAAATGAGTTGGGTTACTGCAAGCATTTACGATAACCACACATGTCGCACTATTGATACAATGACCTACCACTTGTACCAAACTAGAACTAACCTCTTGTGTCATTTTTTTAGATCAGTTCCTTTAAAAAATACCAACCCTTTAATTAAAACATCAAGCATTTTCTTTTACATTCCTCTTTCCTTGCTTACCTGGACACTTGAGTTTTCTTTGCCACTCAAGTTGCCTCCACATACCATTGTACATCTTATCCTAAAGTGGTGACATCAAATTTGCAATAAAATTTATCAAACCCTTCTTCAAAACCATCTCTAAAGTATACTTAATCAACATTGAGAACATCTCATCATGCTTATGTACTTACATATTTCTTTACAATAATTGACTCAACTCTTCTCTTATATTCTCTATTATCAAATTTAGCATAAAACAATCTCTAAATACTCCATTAAACTCTCCATTACAAAGTTACTCTCTAAAAGATTCTTTATGCATACTTCAATCAACCCTTAACCACAATAGAATCAATAGTATCAAAAAGGTTTTGAAACATATACTTTAATAAAATTCTATAATTTTCATCTAAATGTGAACCATTACTTTACCCCTCAAGAAAATCATCCTCATCACTTGCATAAAAGAGAACTACTCATAATTATTGATATGTAAGTTCTTGTCATTGTTTTCGGAACCTATACCATTATTTAAATCCCACTTATTAGTTAACATTTGTTAAGGAAACAAGTTTGAATAATACATAAATCACAAAAAAAAAAAAAAAAAAAAAAACTAAACCGGCATGTGAACTAAAATTTTATCTAATAATAATAAATCTGATCTATTTATATTTAAACATTAAACATTTCTTATAAAAAAACTCTCTTTTTTTTCAAAACGTGCTAAAGAGAGCAACTTTAAAAATGGAAAGTGGGTACTCGAATGAAGTATTTATGCGAGGGAATATTATATATTTAAGGAGATGCCGGACGATAAAATCACTTGCTTTTATTGACTAATTTGCTAATATTCTGTGAAGAATGAAAGCAAATCGAGAGGAACACAGTTGGAAGGAGCAAGTAGAAGATTGGTCGGTTTATGGGGTAGGAATATCAAAAGAAAAATAGCATTATGCGGTTGTCTCTTCTGTTTCTTTAAGATATGGAGATACCTCCCATTTCTGTTAAAAGGTACAATTAGTCTAAATTCCTTTTTAATGGTGGTTATTAACTTTATTTTTAATATAATCATTTTAATTATTAAATTTATTGATAAAAGTTGAGTTTAAAAATTAAAATATATAAATCCAATTAAAGAGTTGTGTATTTTATAAACATTTTTGTGTATTTGATAAGAATATAGCAGTTTATTTTAATATTAATTTAGATAAATAGTTTTTATCTAAATTTTATTTTTATTTACAAAAATGTTTTTTCAGATATTTAAAATATTTTTAGAAGTTTTTTTTATCTCAAAAGTTATTTACAAATTAAACTTTAAAATTTAGTATTTATGGAGATATTTATATAAAAAAATTGATGAATCTGCCATTAAACGAAAAGCTAAGTATGCCAAGTTCGATCACGCAAACGGAGAAGAATATGTTTCACACCTAAATGAAGTATTCTCTTCAAAGGGACACCAAAGCGCTTGGAATCAAGCTTTCGGTTTGGATTGTCATCGTTGAAAACAATAAAGAACTAAAGAATCAATTGAAAAATTTGATGAATTATCTACTTTCTAAGATTGATATATTGCTAAGATATTTTTAATTAAGAATTAAAAATATATTAAAGTTTGTATTTAAGGTATGAGCATTATGATTTTATGATCATATTCTTGAATTAACTAACATTTTATTGAATTTATGAACTAGATGAATAAAAATTTCTTATTTTATCTTCATCACTTTTAATTCATAAAATATTATATTTGTAGACAGATTTTAGACTTATCCAAGAGATGAGAGAATCACGTGAAGCATCTGCATTTGACATTACAAAAGCTAGAAAAATATCAATTATATATAATTTTTTTTAAATACAAATTTTGAGTATCAAGAATTATTTTTCTTCAAATGTTGTTGGTACCATTAAAGGCTAAAATTGGATTGGCAAAGACTTTATAATGTATGTAAAGTACTTAGGTTCTTTGGATCGATTAGTTATTACAAAGATTTGTAAAGAGATGTTCGCAACTAGTCCATAAACTAATCAATTGGCTTAGAAATCGATGATAGTTTATGAAGTACTTTGAGGGAAAGAAATTTCAATATTTGAAAGATTGATAGTTTTGATGATAATGGTTCTATTACTTGAAAGATTAGAAGTTTAAGTATATATTGATATTGTTTTTAATTGTCCAAGATGAGTTGTAAAAGAAAATAAAAAAAGTCACTTATATATTAAGAATTATCATTTTCATGATTTTTGTGTGGGCATCACATATATTTTTGTTGGATATTTAGATGTATCGTCTATATAGAGTGATGACTAATTTTTTTAAATGATCATTATGAATTAAAATAGATCATTATTTGAACAAAAATTAGCCAAGTTAATGTATAAAATATATTTTTATTAAAAATAAATTAGACAAAATATTGTTGATTTGAACTAATAAAAAACTATGATTTAAAAATGGCTAACATATTGAATAGAATGGATGGTTTGAAAAACTTGATTGTTGAGGCCACTGAAGAAATCCTTTACCATTTTCCCAAATAGTCATTTGTTAGGTTAGTTAAGTCAAACAATTGTTAGTTAGATATTGACTGGTTTAAGATGTGATGGGGGTATGAACCTATGATCATTGTTGTCAATCCAATTGTAGTAGTGGCAAGCAAATGACATTGACAAAAGAAAATTAAAATAAAAATTTTGAAAAAACATGCACAAAAAGAAAAATGTAAAATTTTTTTGATAGAGATGGAGACTACATTTAAAACAAAAATGAATATAACAATTATAGATCTACAACATATTTAAAAATATAAAAATCATAACTAGTAAATGTGGCTTAATAAGATAATAAGATAAAAAAAGTAAGAGAATACAAAAATCAAAGATCTTGAGGATATTTTAGATTAGGGCTAGGAAATTGCAATCATATAGTCTTAAGCTTCAAAAATATGAAGCATGAAAGTTGTATAGAATTTGTCCAAGCATCATGCTTTATGCCTTAGATTTTTAGGCTATTTGATTGGCAAAAAACAAAAATATAATGAAGTTGTAAATTTGTCAATTTGGATAAGTTGTCCACTTAGGGGGGGTTGTTAAGAGAGATCAAATGTGCATTCAAAAAGTTTTATAAAATAAGTTTTTTTGAAATCTCAAACCATTTCATAGCATGCCATGAATTTAAAATACAATAACTAACTGAGAGCTAAAGTGCAAAAAAGAAATGACACATTAGAATTTTTAAGTGCTTCAACTCTTACTGCACAAGTCTATATTGACCCTAAATCCAATCAGATATGATCCTAATCTTTTTCGTCCTCTATCATCATAGTTAGTTGATACATTACTTACATTTATTCCCTTTCCTTAAGGTTAAGACACATACTCATTTTCTTCATACCAACCCTTAAAGTAGACTTTCACCTCCACACTTTAAATGCTTAAAATAAGCCTCTCACCTTCACAATCTTATAGTCTCTTAGAAGACCAATTGCAACAATTAAATAAAAAATCCTTATAATCCCTCACAAAGGAAGATTTACATGTTCACCAAAATTGATAACCTATGCTCTTACGAAGAAAGAATATAGAATAATTTTATAGAAATTAGAAGCTTAAAGGATGTAGAAATTTTTAAATAAAAGCTACTCTAATTATTAAGAGATTACTTATAGGCTCATTAAATCTAAAATGAATGAAAAAATCATTAAAGGAGACAAAACAATGAAGAGCGTCGATGCAGCATAAAGCAGTAGGATCGCACGTGAAGACTCACTCCAGTGTGCTAGCGAAGCACCTCACATGTATGCATGCCCAATCAGCCACCTACCTCGCATATGTTCCCCTTGCTTGCGATAGGTGCATCTACCTCATCGCCACAGTTAACGCGTGCAAAAGACTGTCGTCACATGGGAACATAACCCACATGTGAACAACCCCATGGCATGATTGCACACATGTAGTGTGCTGACACATGTGCAGACATGTGTGAGATTTTTGCAAAATTTATAGAGTTTGGAAATTTTAGATTTTTGATCAAAATGATATGATTTTTTTTTATGATTAAATATTTTATCCCAACCTCTATATAAAAAAGTAGAAAAAATGTATGAAATAATTCAAAGAATTTTAAGAATCAAAACTTTGTAAATTCATAAAACTTGAATAAAATCTTCTTGGAGAATTTAATCTTTTTGTAGTAAAAATCATCTTCGCATTCTTTCTTTTGCTCATCTCCATTAACATGCTTTCACTTTTGCCACTAATTACTCTGGAAAAAAAGGTTTGTTGACGAAGGCTCGTATGCTGACATAAAATCAAAAAAAGATTGCAAGCATGTTGTACTTGTTATTTTGTGGCACAAGAGTGAGATCATATTTATAGTTGTTACAAGTGGTTATTGTTGTAAATTGTGGGAGCATGATTTCTATAATAAAATAGTGAATTGAAAAAAATTATAACTTTCAGGCCAACATAAAATCACAAATGACTTTGTAATGAAAGGTTTATAAATTTTTGTAACCTTATTGGTTGTTATAACACATCTTTTATGAAATGTTATTAGGTTTTAAAAATTAGTTATATTACAATACAAATAAAGTTTGTAGAGTTTCAAGTGGTTTGATCTAAACTTGAATCTACATTTACTTTAGACTAATTATTTTTTGGGTTTTTTCTCATCATTTACATAATCATAACAAAAATTAGAGATTATATATATTTATAATAAATAAGTGGGAATATAAAATCTTAGGTAAATACCTAATGATAAAACTAAAATCCAACCATAAACTATTTAACCATATATATACTAAATAAAAAGATTAATATAAATAAATGATTCAACTATAAAGCTACACATAAACCATCTAATCGATAAATAAATATTTTGTCACATTTATACAGATCCAAATATGCTCATGGCACATAAACCTATAAAAGAATAATCACTATGCATGCTAATAAACCCAATCCTCATTTATAACATCTACAATTCTCGGTATAATAAATATATTACCTATAAAGTAAATACTAATAAGAATCTAAAGAACATAATAGTTAACCAATAAGATCGTAATATATATAATATTATAATAGAAAATATATCATTATGACATAATAATAAAAAAACCAATAAAATTAGCCATGATATAAGAAAATTTAAAAAATTAGTTAAAAATATAAATATAAATATGTATATTTTTTTTTATTTCCTCATTCCTTATTTATTATATTTGTAAGACTTAACTATTTATTTCTTATAAAAATAAGTTTCTTATTTGCTCATTCATTACATTCTTAAAATATAACTCATATAATTTCATTTCAATCTATTATTCTTTGAAACTGATTTCATGAGAGCTCATAAAATTATCCTCATCATAATTAGATATCATCACCTTATATCATGTATGTCAATATCATTTAGATATAAGTGAGCCATCCTTTCCCTATATCATGTATATATGCCAATCTTATTTTAATCATATATATAAGTATCGTGTAGTAATAGATGGGCATCATTGCCTTGTGATGTCATAATAAACCTAAGAACATATTAGGATAATGTTTTTAGTAGTATATCAATCATTTTATTTTATTTCTTTAATTAATAATTAAGTAAGCTACATATTCATACTTCATATCATTTTCTTATCTATTAACTCATAGAATTTCTTATTATGTTGTATGTCAAAATTCTTGTTATATAATACCATAAAATAATAAGATATGAATAAGATATCAGATAAAAAGATGATATATAAAATATGATAATATAAAAAAGTAATCATACCATTACTACATGCGCATAAAAAATATTCTAACATCTATGATTTTTTAACTAAAGATAACAGGAAAATAATTTTTTTAAATAACAAAAAAAAATAACTTGTTAGTATTATATCATAGTTATCTAAATATGAGAGTTCACTTATTTTTCTAAATTCAATCTTTCTTTGATTTTTTGTAATGACATGTATATGTCATAGACAACATATATTCTATATGTAGTATTTTTAATAAGAATATAAAATCATATTAATTCATTCTATGGCCTTAAATTGTTGCCCTTAATAATACTTGTATGGTCCCCTTCATATAATACGATTCATAAAAAAATATTTTGAGTTATATTGTATGTGTACGATATCTTTGTTGTATTTTTTAATTCTTAAGTCTAATATTATATTATTCATATCACTTCTAAACATACCATACAATTATTATGATCGTACCATATGAGCCTGCTATACTTTAGTATAGTTTATTTTGCATATTTATTGTCCAATATGATCGATAACATCATTATATGAGATTACCTTTTTGTCTACATCTTGTTACCTTGTCAACTAGTCATATTTCTATGACAATCCCATTATACTATGTGATCAATATATTATTTCTCTCTTTACATGATATCATCTCCTAATCATACCATAAGTTTTCACTTTTAATTTATCATTAAGATATCATACCTTATGACTATATGTAACATACAAGTTCAACTAGAATCTCTTCTCTCTCTAAACTTAATAAGTTTATCCATAGCTTTCCTGATCAATTAACACGATCAACTTAGTCATGCTATATAATATACTCATTCAATGCCTCAAGTAAACTTCTTTCTTGATGTACAATATGATTCCATGTCTCGTACTTACATGATCTAGCTTCTTGATCAATTATTTGCTTTTATTCATTAATAATCATCCAATACAATTAATCATATCATATTGAATGATTATTATTTTCTCTCTCAATGGTTTACTAATCTCATCCACCAATTGTACTGATATAGTATGAATATTGTATCATATGATTCAATATGTTAGTTTCTTTATTCATCACTCAAAATAGTTTTTGTTGTATGATCCTACTATAAACTAAATTTTAAACTATCATAACTTATGATCAAGCATCTCAGATTAATTTGATCTCTTAAACTCAATAAAATTTTGTTTTACTTAAACTCAAACTGATTGTTTAATATGATTAACTAAAATTATACTTATATGATCCTCACTACTTGGCCTAACCAACTTATTTAATATGATCACCATAGTTGTACCAGTATGACCTATGTTTATGCCATAACTCATCATACAAGGTCAATACCTGTATTTCCTATGTAAGGAGAACTTGATAACTTAACCAATTGTATAAGAATAATACCTATATTATCTTTGTGTGGTGAACCTGACAGCTCAAACTACAATTTAAATTCTCTTTGTAATAATATGGCCCAATAAATCATCTTGTACGATAGTTCAATAAACGCCATACAACCCAACACCATGTCCACATCGTACTGTACGATGTATAACACTGTACAAAAATAATACTTATTAATAGCTATAATCTCTCTTCTTTGTCTCTCTCTCATTCTCCCTATGTCCATTACTATCTTTTCATGGTGAACATGACATTTCTTGACTACTTTGTCAGTAGAATTATCTCTTCCCAATCTTATCCTTACTCTTCTATTCATTAGAACCTAAAACATGCACAATTTAAAGAAAAATAATACTATTCAAGCCTTAAGTCTTACCTTATCAGAGATGTTAAAACTAGGAGCTTTCTCTCAAGAAAGAGCATGCCAACAAGAAATCCCTAAGTTCATAATAAACTTGATGGAGAGGATAACACTTTGCTTTGCTTACTACACTCAACTGTTGACCAAAAGGTGATTTGTTAAAGTAGTCTGAGCTTCACTCATTCATGGCTCCCCATTGGACTTGTTGGACTTGTTTATAAGTCACATTGAAGACTTAGTGTGTCTAAATCATCATAATTCCATGAAGATCCTTAGATTTGGTTTGAAAAATAGAAACCATCCAAAAATTACTTTTATCTAAATTACCCACACCATTATCAATAGAAATCAAAAAATTTCATTCATGTTCATTTTAGCATGAGATTTTGATAAATCTTTTATACATTTATTAATTACAAACATGTCCACCACTTTGTTTTCATTGTGTAAAATTAAGAAATTATAAATCTACCATAGAATAAACCAACATTCATATATTTTCATATCTATCATCTATCAATCGATTTTGATTTAAGCCAAAATTCAATAAATTATATATATATTGTAAGCAACATTTCAAAATTATAATTATACCTAAATCTTAAAAAATTCATAAGTAATTCTATAAGTATCTAAAAATTACAAACTTAATGTCATTGAGTTTTTTTTGGATATGCTCAAATCTTATTTTTTATCAAGCTTGAGCTTATGACACACTCCATAATATTTTATTATTATTTTAATATTTTTATATATAAATAATATATTTGAAAAAATTGATTTGATTGAGTTTAATCATACTTGAACATAATCTTCATGGTTTGATTTTAGGATTTCTTTCATCTTGATTGGATGAAAATTAGGATTATTACAAAATATCTAGGTAATCTACCAAAATATCAACTTAATAAATACCTAGAACATACGCTTAATAAAAACTTATAATATTGACTTGATAAAAATCTACAACACTAATTTGATAAAAATATATAATAACAGCTTAATAAAAATCTATAATACTCACTTAATAAAAGCTTGCACAATGGCTAAATAAAAGTCGACATACCATCTTAATAGAAGTTTAAAATTGACTTAATAAAAGATAGCACATTAGCATTATGAAAGATTACAGTCTTTGATTAATATAAGACAACAACAAATTAAGTAAAAGTCTCAATAATAAGACAAAAAAATCAAGTAAAAGCTCAATATAATAATTCTTATAACCAATGAACGTTTAAGCAAAAGACACATATTTTGAATCAATACATGATATGTAATGAAGCTCAATATTAATATAATAGATAATGTAATTGTTATAACTTGAAATAACAAAAGCTAACATAGCCCAAGGATGAAAAGAAAAGCTAAGTGCGTGTTCTAAGATAAGTGTCATAGATTTGTCATTTTCTCTTCTTAAAAATGATGAATCTAATTAAGCTTTCTTTATAAAGGATTTTTCAATCAAGTATTAGTCTTTTTTACTATGTTTGGATTCTTTTATATACCCTTAAAAAATTCTATCAAATGACTCCAAAATTGTCTCAAACAACTATTTCAAAAATTAATCAAACCAATCATTACTCATATTTTGAACTAATCATATTATATGTTCCAATAAAACTTTACAAGTATGATACAACATTAATATCATTTAACATTCATTACTATCTTACTAGTTTAATTTCAGGGTGCAAAATTGATCATACAAATATAATTTAGATATCATATAATATGACTAGAATAAAACTTTGTAAAACTAAATTCTGAGTTTTTGAAAAAATGTTGTACAATGTATAATCCTACACTACGATAAACTCATTTATACTAATCATAAGATATCATGTTAGTATAATAAGTATCTTATAATACTATAATGTAAATTTACCTAACATTTAACAAAGTTCTAGTACTATTCTATTAAGTGAAATGATATTTTATATGTACAAAAATCGTATCATACAGGTATGACAAAAATTGACAAATTCACAACATAAATCGTAAACTCTCACTAAATAGATAAATGAGTGATATGATTATAATGAATATCATTATACTATACAAAGCCCATCAGCTCCTCGCATCACTAGAAAAAACAAGTGCTGCACTCGTACACGATGATGGCTGTACTTACATAATAATACAACAAATTCAAAATTCTCTCATCACTTGGTTTGATCACTTATCCAATCATTCTAATAAATATATTATAATAGTGTAAAAGATAATATCATATTATACAAGAATCAAAAATACTAAATCTCAAATTAGACCTCTTCAGCAAATGATTAATGTATCATATGTCATATTGGGACAAAAAGTGTAAAACATACATATTATTCAAGATTACCTTAAGCAGATGCTTTGTCTAATCCAAATATTAACTTATTGTATTACATAATGGTTTATCATATAATATTGATTAGTTCAACTAATACAAGTCTCACCCAATTTAATCTATTTTCAAATCTTTATTTAACCTTAACACATAATATAACTCACTATAAATGTAATATTCTAAGATAAATAATATATATAAAATAAGATGAAATATATGCCTTAAGAAAATCCTAAATGCTTTAAATAAATTGTTATATATTTTGAAATTTTAATTAAAAAAGTAAAAAGACTTAACAAAGATTTTCTCCTTGTGTTTCTCAAGCTTATGTTTTTTTTGGTACTAGTTTTGGTTAACACCTAGACACCTTCGTTAAGCTCATTAAGTCATATGACCAAGTCCTTCATGTGATTAGTCTTATGGCTCTTAAGATGCATGATTTAAAATTAATACTTAGAAAAAATCATTAGAAAATTTAATATAATAATTTTGCTATCATTTAAACAAAATAGTGAAATGACTAAAAGGTTTAATAGTTATCGCTTTCTAATATCTCTCAAATGCATTGTCACTTGTTCAAGATTACACTGAAGTAGCCTTGATCCAAATAAACATTAAAGACATGATTGTAACAATTAGTAAACCTCAAAAATTTAAGAAAAACATTAATTTTACTAGTCATTATAGTGTTCCTAAACTCAACATACCATATGTGTTAAATAATATACTATACATGAGTCCCTATGTTAAGAGTAAGAAAAACCTTCTTTAATGCTTCATAATTGATGTACGATTCTTTTTGGATCCGATGTGATGTAATTGAAATTGATACACTAGTTGCAAGTGTTAGGTTGGGAACCAGTAACTCAGTGCATCATATGTTGCTCTCGACATATCATGTATTTGTACATCAATTACCTTACGTGACTTATGACTTACTATATGCCAATAACAATTTTTTGTTATTTTGATTTCTATAAACTTAAGTTTAGTGATTGCATATAACGATTTGCAATAAATTTAGAAACTTATTTTTTAATATTCTAAAAATCCATGAATGCATGAAAATGTAATAACAACATGCAAGATCAAATCACAAAAAAAATCTAATCTCACAAGTTACCCCAAAATTAATCTTGTCTACTTACCATTTTCAAACTTGATTGAGGCCGTCAATGCTTCCAAGTCTTCATTTAAATCATGTCAGGCTTCATTTGAAGTCCACAAGATTCTTAAGCTCCTTTTGTTTATATGCATCTTAAACTTCCTGTGAGTTAAAATACTTTAATGAGATTCTTGCTTTATAGGCTTGATCACCAATTCAATAAAATCATATACACACTAAATGATCTAATTAAAACCACAGTCAATTTTATTGTTATCATCAAAATTATTTTGATCCATGTATAGCTCATAGGGCTAACAAAAAAATAAAATACATTTTTGAAAAATAATAGAGAAGATTGTTGGTTCTTATGTGGAATCATTTGAGGATTGATTATCATTTTAAAAAAAAATTTGATAATTTTTTAGATTTTTTATGAAAATGACAATTAAAAGGTAGGTTGAATATGATTAACAAGAGAGGGCTTGAAGATAAAGAAAATAGAATACATATGAAAAATCACTTGGGATATCATGGTGGCATTATCTTGGCTCACGCTAGACTCAAAAGTGCATCACATTGCTCTTGTATCCACCATCAAACACCTTGGATGAATGCACCAAATAAACTATCATTTCCATGTGAGAAAGGTCAAAATAGCACATTTAAATTACCATAATTGAAATACCCATTACAAAGCTCTTAATAGATTCAAATACATGAAGAAAGATTGAAGAAGTGGATCAAGACAATCAAGACTAAGTTTGAAAACCTTGGATGTGTAATAATAATTACTTGAGGTGATTTATGGATAGCATTGAGTATTGAAATATGGACTAACCTAAGTAGTCGTTAAACCAAAATGAGTGGTGTTATCTAAGATGAAGTCTTAAATAAGATTGATAATTGTTAAGAAATTTTATAATTATTTTTAATATGGTGTAAGGATCAATTGGGATAGTCTTAAAAAACATTGAACCCATGGAAATAACCCAAGTACATATCAATTATAGCAAGGTAACTTGTTGTAAGGTTGTCAACATTTATATATATTTTAAAAAATAATAAATAGAAAAGAAATATTACTTAAAATTCACTTTTCCCTTAAAATAGTACTTCTCTTATCAATTTGAAAATTCATGATGCATATTTATAAATAATAAAATATTTTTGTTGCTTTAAAATTTATTTTTTTATTTGTTTTTAGTAAAAAAAATTATTTTATAATGGAATAAAGTCATATTTTTCAAAATAAGTATTCTTCATAATTGTAATAGTAAAAGTAGAAAATTTCACTCCATCTTTAAAATAAAATTTCAGAAAAATAAGCATTAATATGTCTTAAACATGATTAATTATCATATATATTAATAGCGAAATAAAAAGCCAAAAGCTGGAACATTCTTTCTTTTAGTTCTTCTCTAGTGCCTTATGTTATGCAACATTTTTAACAAAAAATTTTTAAGCCAACAAAATGATTGAGATAACTATATTAGATCAATAGACAAAAATTATATAATTCAACACAAAACACTATACATTTATTATCTTGTCACATTCTATATACATTAAAACATCCTTATGAATTAGCAAAAGAATTGCATGATAATAAAATAACATATGCAAAAAACTTACAATGCAATAATTTATTGAAATTCTTCCAATTAATCATTTGTCCTTTCATAATTTCTATAAGCCCATTTATCCTTTGTAAATTCTCAGTGGTTCCTTAAGTCTTAAGTTTATAAATCTCCCTTGGTTCTTTGACCTTACCCTTCATATCATATGATTTAGTCCAATGAGCCTCATCTAGGTTGAGTAATACTTGACAATAAATAAGATATACCATGCACTCCTATGAGCCCTATCAATCCTAACTAACACTCATCATGCCTTTTTTCTAAAATAATTAAAACATGAATGAATTTTGTTTAACCACCCCCTTTTATTCTTTTAAGAAATTCCATTAAAAATTTCTTTACTATGATTTTTTCATTTACGTTAATGATCATGCCAAAAGTTGATATAAGATAAATTTCATATGAAACCAAGAAAATATGCATAAGCCAAATTTTTCATAAATAAGCATGTGAAACAAACCATAATGATTCTTAACTAATATGAATAAGTATATCAACATGAATTTCATCACAACAATCATCACCCATGTAAGCAATTATATTAGCATAAATTTTCTTAAAAATTGGCCATTAGTAGTAATACAATAAGCATTAGGCATATATATAAATAATGCATAGTATGCTTACCTTGATTCTAAATTTGTAGTAACTTCTAAAGTTTAATTCATATAAGTGAAGTTTCCCATGAGCTAAACCAAGCACAAATCTTGGTTTCCACATATTGTTTTCCTTGTTAGAAAGATTAATTTCAAAAGTCCATATTTGGTTTATTTTGTAATAGTTTGTCTACTAATTCTATTCAATTCTCACATAATAACTCATAATCCTCTCCAATTCATTTGTGTAATGCTCTCAAAGCAAAAAAAAAACTCATTTTATGGGTTCTAATTTTGTGAGTTTCCATTCCATAATTGTTCTTTTTATTTAGTTTTTTCAATTATCCAAACTACCAAATTAATTCATCTTAACATATCAAACTTCAATAGAATAGAGGTTACATAATATTAACATTCTATTAAAATCTCTTATGATTTTGATGGTTGATGTTAGTCATTTTCATAGCTTCAATATTTAGTTATGTTAAAGATTATGTAGAACTCATCATTTTCTAACCCATATTAAGATAGGAAACACTAAAATCAAACCAAAAAAATTATGCTCAAGTATGGTTCAAATTGATCAAGATAATTTTTCCAAATGTGTTATTTATATATAAAAATGATAAAATAATAATGCAATATTCGAGGGTATGCCACAAGCTCCAACTTAAAATCATCATTTGAGCATATTAATAAAAGAACTCTTCATGATGAAGTCAACAATAATGAGTTTATAATTTTGAAGATTTAGAGAATTTATTATAAATTTTTAGAGATTCAGGCATAATTATAATTTTTAAAATGGCTCAAGATAGATTTATCATTTTGAAAATTTAGGCTTATGTCAAAATTAATTGATAGAAAGTAGATTTACAAAGAAAAGAATGTTGGCTACACTAGAGTAGATTTGTAAATTTTCAATTTTTGATTTAGAATGAGTTGTACTCATGGAGGATAAATTTATAATAATTGTAGTTACAATGTTTTTATGAAATCGTGCATTCAATCTCCTAGTGTGAATAAAAATTCAAATTTTCATATTTGGTGATGAAAAAAACTTAAAATATCCTTTTGGTTTTTTATATTCTCGATTATGTCATGCACCTAATGAATCTCTCATAGGGGAATTATTTAATAATCCCTTATATGACATTAAGCACACATGCATTATTGCTTATAAATGGGTTTGACAAGTCAATGAGTCATGAAGGAATGAAGCTCATGTTACACTAATAAGCCATTGTTTGGTTGGAGGTTGAGTGTGGTGAGCAAAGTGACGTGTTGTTGTCTTTGTCAAGGTTACTATAAAGTTAGAGAAGTCTCATCGTTGTGTTCTGATTGAGAGTGGAAGCACTCTGGCTTATAGTTTTTGCATCCTTGGTGAGGTAAGATTTAAGTCTTGAGCAAAATTATTTTGCTTTAAATTTTGCATATTTTGGGTTCCTATGAGTAGAGGAGTGAGGATAAGAACAATAAAAACTAGTTCTATTGATGAAATAAGCCAAGGAACATCGGCTTCATTGTGGATGACAAGAATAAGGGAGAGGAGGTTATGGCTAGTGAAACGCATCATACAATTACTATGGTCTATGTCATATGGTACGATCAACTTAAATCCATCAAAGTAAAGGATTGTAATGATACGATGCTAGTTTTTATTGTATCTTTGAGGGGTTTGTACTAGGACAATCTTTTATTGTACTAGTTCAAAACAATAACAAGCTATTTGGTTCATTGTATAAGGGTGATATATATATCATACTTTTAAATGATGATATTTATTAGGTTTATTGTATAAGAGAAATTGGGTATTATACTTATAAGATGAGGATATAGTTATTTGGTTTATGGTAACTTAATGATATGGTATCATAATAGTACACTAATGATGGATTATTTGCATGTATGATGATTAAATAATTATATTCTATGAAAAAGGGATTAAATCAATGTAGTGGATAGTTTTGTTTGAATGATATCGTTAAATACTTTTGGTTAATCATACTAAATGATTAGTCAGAGAAAAAAAGCTAGTGGTTATATCTGTAAAATTGTTGGATATAATCGTAAAATATGGTTAATTGGTTGTAATTTTACCATGGGATCAAATAATATTATAAATGGAGATTGTACTATATGAAGATAAAATAGTTATAATAAGGAATCATATGAGATGATGGACACATCATTTTTGTGGTTCATATAAGAAATGTATTATATAATTTTGAGAATCGTACTGTAACAGCATTAGTTTCCTTTATTTTATTTATTGTACTTTTTTTAGAAAGAGCTCTTTGAGACGAGTCTAATGATGTTTAATTTGTAATTTTTGGAGCTCTAATGAATAAAGTATGAATTTTTAAAGATTTGGGATAAATTTGTAACGTGGAGGATAGATTTGTAGTTTTTAAATGTCGGCTTAATTAAAATTATATTTGGCGGAGGATATATTTGCAAATACCAAATTTAGAAGGGGTTTTTTGCAAAATGCTGTTCACGAACCATCACTTAAGTCGGTTCCGATCGCGGCTATGAAAGCCAACCCATGTGCATTTGAAACGCACCTCTGTGAACACGGCGACAAGGCAGGACGGTGAGGCATGGCGACGAGGAATTATAAACGATTTCCGGCACGCGACGACGACGGTCGATGAAGGTGAGAATTTTTGTTTGCTTTGTCGTCGGGTTGTATAAGTTTTTTCAGTGAGTGGCGGTCAATTGGCCTGCGAGAGACGCGAGAGATTTCGAGTTCGCCGGCGAAATATTCTGGTTTCGTCGGATGTACAGGAGAGAGAGAGAGAGAGAGAGAGAGAGAGAGAGAGAGAGAGAGAGAGAGAGAGAGAGAGAGAGAGAGAGAGAGAAGAGCGAAAAACCAGTCCACGCCTTTGGACCGGGTTACGTTGCTGAACAGGGCGGTTGAGCAACGACGGTCCAGCGTGTCGAGAGCAGGCAGTCCAGCGTGCCGAGAGCGTGCGGTCCAACGACAAGCGCGCGTAGTCCAGCGATGAGCACACGCGGTCCAGCGTTTGGCGCGGGCGGTTCAGAAAGCACTTTTTTTCAACTCATTCAAGATCTAGTAGGTTCAGACCATATGAAACAAGCACTAGTAGAGCTAGTTGGAGTTCAGATAGAACGAGTAGATGTGGGAAATATTGAAGATGGCATATGGGAGAATGTAGATCAGAGTCTATTCGATCAATCAGATGCTATCAATGCCAAGAATTATGACATATTGCTTGATTGCCCAAAATTATTTGAACTAAAAACTGTCAGTGCTTCAACCAGTGGAGTTAGAGAGGATGCAAGTCGAGTTAGAGGCCGCAGATCTACGACGACTTCAGGTGCTGCGGTTAGAGGTGGAGCAATAGGAAGGGGAGGTTAGGCGCGTATTTATTCGATCACTCAGCAAGATGCTCCGCACTCTATTGATGTTATTATAGGTATGCTCGTGTTACATAGATTTTCTGTTTCTATACTCTTTGATTTTGGAGCCTTATACTATGTTATATTCACTAATGCACTCTATTGACATTATTATATACGTATGCTAGTGTTTCACAACTTACCTGTTTCTGTACTTTTTGATTGTAGAGCCTCACATTCTTTTATATCCCTTAATGCATCGAGACAAATAAATGCCTTATTACACTGCATGAAAGATATATTAGTAGTAAAAATGCTGGATGGAAATAGTATAAGGGTAGAAAAGTTTATTGAAGATGAGATAGACATCGAAGGAAAACAATTCTCAATATTACTACACATCTTACCTCTGACAGAATTTGACGTAATCCTTGGCATGGATTGGTTGTTTGAGCATAAAGTAAAAAGAGATTGCTATGAAAAGAGGATTGAAATCCTAATCCCTAGAGAAGATAAATTAATCTATTTTGGTCAAAGGAGAAAAATTCCTATCATAACTATGCTCAAAGCTCAGAAGCTACTAAAGAAAGGATGTGCTGGATGTTTGGTATCTATTGTGGACTTGGATCGATAATTTTGTCAACCCTCAGAAGTATCGATAGTTAAAGAATATTTGGATGTCTTTCTAGAGGAATTAGCAGGGTTACCCCCATATAGAGAAATTGAATTTGAAATTCAATTGATTCCTGGTGCTGAACCAATTTCAAAATCTCCTTATCGTATGGCACCTGCTGAACTACAAGAAGTTAAAATACAACTACAATAATTATTAGACAAAGGATTTATTAGGCCAAGTGTCTCCCCATGGTGAGAACCTATCTTATTTGTAAAAAAGAAGGACGGTAGTCTTCGTATGTGCGTGGATTATCGAGAAATCAATAAAATCACCATCAAGAACAAATATCCTTTGCCTTAGATTGATGAGTTGTTTGATCAGTTACACGGAGCAGTTGTATTTTCAAAAATCGATTTACGATCTGGATATCATCAGTTAAAAATCAAGCCGAAAAGATGTTCCAAAGACAGCTTTCAGAATCAGGTATGGACACTATGAATTCTTAGTATTACCCTTTGGGCTAACTAATGCACCAACAATATTTATGGATTTAATGAATCGAGTGTTCAAGAAATATTTGGACCACTTTTGTAACAGCCCTAGTTTTCTCTTATTTGTATTTTTATATTTTTATAGAAAAAGCTCTGTGAGACGAATCTAACGATGTTTAATTTGTAATTTTCGGAGCTCTAATGAATAAATTATGAATTTTTGAAGATTTGAGATAAATTTGTAACGTAGAGGATAGATCTGTAAATTTTAAATGTCGGCTTAGTTCAAATCCGATTAGCGGAGGATATATTTGCAAATATAAAATTTAGAGGGGGTTTTCTGCAAAAACGCGGTTCACGAAGCGACGGATAAGCGCTTCTATAAAAGCCGAGCCAGGTGCGTTTGGAAAAGCACTTCTGCGAAAAACGCCGGCGAAGAGGTTGCAGAGTGCGACGATGAGGTTTCCGACAAATGTTGTTTTTGCGTAGGCGTTATAGTAACATCCAACGAGGATTTCCGTGAGCATTGGCACGCGACAGTGACGGCCGGCGAGGATTTCTATAAGTTCCGGCACGCGACAGTGACGGCCGGCGAAGGTTTCCATGAGGTAAGAAATAATTTTTTTGTCGTCGGAGTTCTGTAAAGTTTTCCGGTGAGTGGGGGAGACCAAGAGGCGGAAGCCGAGCCGGATTAGATCAATTCAGCACGTGAAACGACCGATCCAGCGCCGACGAAAGATTTCGGTTTCGTCGGACGCGAGAGAGAGAGAGAGAGAGAGAGCGGCGTGAACCGGTCCAGGCTTGGACCGGGTTACGCTGCTGAACCGGATGCCGAGCGCGAGCGGTCCAGAGCGTCGAGCACGCGGTCCAGCGCGCCGAGCACGCCCGGTCCAGCGCCGAGAGCACGCGTTCCAGTGCGCCGGGAGCGGGCAGTCCAGCACCGCGAAAGAAAATTTTGGGGAAAAATGCCGTTTGGAAAAGCTTTTAGAAAGCTTTTCTGCGCGGGAGGTCCAGTGCCGAGCGTGCGCGCGCGGTCCAGCGGGCGGTTCAGTGCCGCGTAAGCCCATCTTTTGGGATTATTTTGGGGTGTGTTTGGGAAAGCTTTTAGAAAGCAATTTTTGACTAATAAGCATATTTAAATTAATTATTTTTGTATTTTACGGGCTTGTAGGACATCAAGAAGAAGCAGAAGTGAGTAAGACAGTTGGTACATCAAATTCAGGTAGATAGATTCCTAACCCTGTGATGTAGCACATTACTATGTATTTGCTTTACATGATTTTCTTTCAGTTACATGGTGTTTGATTGTTCTATATGTTGATGTTTCTTTCATTTGTATGAAAACTGAAAAGAAAGAAATAACATGGTATGACAATGAAATCAAAAGAAAGAAACAATATGGAAAGAAGGTCTTTTGATATGACATAATTGTTTGGAATTACGATTGGAAATGATAGTAAAAATGGATTCCCAGAGAACATTATCCTCACCACTAGGCCCAGCATGTGTTGCAGGGTATCGATCTTCGGATCAGATATCTGTCTAGTGTTTATACCAGGTCCAGCGTGTGTCGCAGGGTATCGATCTTCGGATCAGATATCTGCCTGGTATTATGTGCTATGACTCCATGATGATTTACACCAGGCCCAGCATGTGTTGCAGGGTATGGTACCATACCTGCCTGGTGGCACTAGGCCCAGCATGTGTTGCAGGGTATCGATCTTTGGATCAGATATCTGCCTAGTGTTATGTGTTTAGTTGGATGCCAGCTGGAGGTCATTTATTGATGATGTTTGGATCCAGAGGATAATGCGTCAAAAGGAATTGGGCCCGAAAATAATACACATATAAGGAACTGGCATTTCTTTATGGTTTTCATTTGGCATTACCTTATATATATGACATATGGTATAGTTTAGCTTGATGCATATGATTCATCTTTATTGTTTATGGTATTTTGTTATGTCTTTTTATTTACTTGGTTAACTATGTGGATTTATCTACCGAGATGTGTAAATCTCATTTAGTGCTTACATCACAGGTCATGAAACCACTGCACCGAGAGATGGGAATGGTACTGCTAGAGAAGAGCCATTTTCAAGAGATGTGTGAGAGTGAGAAAGTTTTAGTGTGATTAAATGTTTTAAAAACATGCCTATATATATACTTTGGATTTTGAGTGTGTGTTTGTCTTACCGTCGGGTCCCCACCTTTGATTTTTGGTTAGTTGTCCTCACTTGATGTAACAGCTAAACAAAATTTATGATAATATTGTTATATAATGGACTTGGTTAGGTGGGGGCTTGAAAACTTTATTATTGTCTTTGTTGATGATATCCTAATTTATTCTAAATCTTTGGAAGAACATGGTACACATTTGCATTTAACATTACAGGCTTTGAGAGAAAACCAATTATATGCCAAATTCTCGAAATGTGAGTTTTGGTTATCCAAAGTCATTTTCTTAGGACATGTTGTCAGTGCAGAAGGGATTTTTGTGGATCCATAAAAGATTTCGGCTATCATCGATTGGCCAAGTCCCATAATAGTGACGGAGGTCAGAAACTTCTTGGGATTAGCTGGATATTACAGGAAATTTGTCAAGGGTTTTTCTCAGATTGTCACACCATTAACCCACTTAACACGAAAGACAACAAAATTTGAATGGGATGCAGCTTGTGAGAATAGTTTTCAAATACTGAAAGAGAAATTAGCTACAGCTCCAATTTTAATAGTGCCAAAAGGAACAGAAGGTTATCAGATATACAGTGATGCCTCTTTACAAGGGCTAGGTTGTGTATTGATACAACATCACAAGGTAATTGCCTATGCATCTAGACAGCTTAAGACACATGAAAAGAATTATCCTGTGCATTATTTGGAGTTAGTAGCTATCATTTTTGCCCTAAAAATTTGGAGCAATTATTTATACAGAGTTAAATGTATGATATTTACTGATCATCAGAGCTTAAAATATATCTTCACTCAAAGGGAATTAAATTTTAGGCAAAGAAGATGGTTGGAATTTATTAAAGATTATGATGTGGAAATCACATATCATCCAGGTAAAGCAAATGTGGTGGCAGATGCTCTCAGTAGGAAAGCTAATGGTAATAGCTTATTAACTATCTCAGAAGAAAAGCAATTGATATTTGAGATGGACAAGTTACAATTAGAATCTAAAATATAAAGAAACACGACGTTACTAGCCCACCTATCTGTAAGACCAGATTGGTTGATGTCAATTAAAGAAGACCAGGCTAAAGACCCAGAACTACAAAAGATAATCCAAAGGGTCCACAAAGGACGAGAATCTGAATTTAAAATCGATCAGGATGGTCTATTCCGATTTCAAGATAGATTATGTATACCAGCACATCAGCAACTCAAAGAATTACTATTAAAAGAAGCTCACAACTCTCGTTATTCCATACATCCGGGAGAGAATAAAATGTATCAAGAGCTAAGGCAACAATACTGATGGCCAAGGTTAAAGAAAGATGTGGCTAATTGGGTTCAAAGGTGTTTAATTTGTTAGCAAGTGAAAGGAGAACAACAAAAGCCTGGAGGATTACTACAGTCATTGCCAGTACCAGAATAGAAATAGGAGGAAGTGACAATGGATTTTGTAGTTGGATTACCAAGATCACCAGCATGTCATGATGCAATTTGGGTAATGGTTGATAGGCTGAAAAAAACTGCTCATTTTCTTGTTATAAAGGCAACTTATTCTGCTGAAAAATTAGCTCAAGAATATGTAAAACAAATTGGCAAATTGCATGGGATACCAAAAGTTATTATCTCTGATAGCGATCCTAAATTCACTTCTCACTTTTGGAAGAGTATACATCAAGCTTTTGGTACAAGTTTAAAGTTCAGTACAACCTTCCATCCTCAAACAGATGGTCAATCAGAAAGAACTATAAAAACTTTGGAGGATTTACTACGACTTTGTATTTTAGATTTTAGAGGAGATTGGGAAAGTCACTTGCCGCTGGTAGAATTTGCTTATAATAATAGTTATCAGTCTAGCATTGGAATGGCTCCATATAAAGCACTTTATGATAGAAAATATCAATCACCTTTATGCTGGAATGAGGGGAAGGAAAGAAGTTTGATGGGTTCTGCATTTGTGGAAGAAGTAACGGAAAAGATCAAAACTATTCGAGGAAGAATGAAAGCAGCCCAGGACAGACAGAAAAAATACTATGATATCAAACACCGAATGATAGAATTTCAAGAATAAGAGCATGTATTTATTAAAGTAAGTCCAACAAAAGGTATCATTAGGTTTAGAAGGATAGAAAAATTAAAACCTAAATTCATTGGTCCTTTTCAAATACTAGAAAGGGTTGGACAAGTGGCATATCGATTAGCTTTACCACCTCAGTTGACAGGAGTACATAATGTTTTTCATGTCTCAGTTTTAAGGAGATATATTCTAGATCCCTCCCATGTGGTGAATTACATAGATCAAGACATCAAAATTCAAAAAGATCTGACTAATCTAGAAACACCAGTGAGGATCCTTGATCGACAAGAAAAAAATCTAAGAAACAAGGTTATTCCTATGGTTAAAGTCTTGTGGCACGATCAAACAGAAAGAGAAGCTACAAGGGATGTAGAGACATATATGATCACTCGGTATCCAGAGCTGTTCTAAATTTCGGGATGAAATTTTTAGAAGGAGGGAAGATTGTAATAGCCTTGGTTTCCTTTATTTTATTTATTGTATTTTCTTTAGAAAGAGCTCTTTGAGACGAGTCTAATGATGTTTAATTTGTAATTTTTGAAGCTCTAATGAATAAAGTATGAATTTTTAAAGATTTGGGATAAATTTGTAACGCGGAGGATAGATTTGTAATTTTTAAATGTTGGCTTAGTTCAAATTCGATTTGGCAGAGGATATATTTGCAAATATCAAATTTAGAAGGGGTTTTCTACAAATTGCGGTTCACGAACCATCGCTTAAGTCGGTTCCGATCGTGGCTATAAAAGCCGACCCATGTGCATTTGAAACTCACTTCTGCGAACACGGTGGCAAGGCACGACGGTGAGGCACACGGCGAGGAATTTTCGTGATTTCCAGCACGCGACGACTACGGTCGACGAAGGTGAGAATTTTTGTTTGCTTTGTCGTCGGGTTGTATAAGTTTTTTCGATGAGTGACGGTCAATTGGCCGACGAGAGACTCAAGAGATGTCGAGTTCACCGACGAAATATTCCGGTTTCTCCGGACGTACAGGAGAGAGAGAGAGAAGGAGCAAAAAATCGGTCCACGCCTTTGGACCGGGTTACGTTGCTGAACCTGGCTGTTGAGCACCGACGGCCCAGCGTGCTGATAGCACGCGGTCCAGCGAGCAGAGAGCGTGTGGTCCAACGCCCCGAGCGAACGGTCCAGCGTCGGGCGCGGGCGGTTCAGTGCCAATGTAAGCCGATTTTGTGATTTATTTTGGGGGTTTGTTTGGGAAAGCTTTTCAGAAAGCACTTTTGGTTAATGAACATATTTTAATTTGTGACCATAACCTGGTAGGACATCAAGAAAACAAATTAGAAGTGGACAAGAAAATTTGGTACAGCAAATCCAGGTAGATAAATTCCTAACCCTATGATGTAGCACAATATTATATGTTCTTACATGTTTTTCTTACTGTTATAGTATTTTGATTATTGCATATGTTGTTTATGACATAAAAAAAAGAAACACTATGGTATGGATTACTTATGCATTTGCATGAAAACTGAAAAGGAAGAAATAACATGGTATGATAATGAAATAAAAAGGAAGAAACAATACGAAAAGAAATTTCTTTTGATATGGCATAATTGTTTGGAATTATGATTGGAAATGGTAATAAAAATGGATTTCTAGAGAACATTATCCTCACCACTTGGCTCAGCATGTGTTGCAGGGTATCGATCTTTGGATCAGATATCTGCCTAATGTTATATGTTATGTGCTATGACTCCATGATGATTTACACTAGGCTCAGCATGTGTTGTAGGGTATGATACCATACCTGTATGGTGGCACTAGGCTCAGCATGTGTTGCAGGGTATCGATCTTCGGATCAGATATCTGTCTAGTGTTATGTGTTTGGTTGGATGTCGGCTGGAGGTCATGATGATGATTGGATCCAGAGGATAACACGCCAAAGGGAATTGGGCTAGGTAATAACACATTATATAAGGAACTAGCATTTCTTTATGGTTTTCATTTGGCATTATCTTATATATATGACATCTGGTATGGTTTTATCTTTATACATATGATTGATCTTCACTGCTCATGGTATTTTGATATCTCTTTTTCATTATTAGTTAGATATTGTGATTTATCTACTGAGATGTGTAAAATCTCATTTAGTGATTACATCACAGGTCATGAAATCACTTCACCGAGAGATGGAAATGGTGCTGCTACAGAAGAGCCATTTTCAAGAGATGTGTGAGAGAGGGAAAGTTGTGGTGTGATTAAATGTTTAAAAACATGCCTTTATATATATATTTTGGATTTTTGAGTTAGTGTTTGTCTTATCGTCGGGTCCCCACCTTGGGTTTTGTTTATTATCCTCACTCTGAGAATAATTTTTTTATTTAGAGGTACTAGTTTAGGTGAGGGCTTGACACGTACAATACAACAATCTAATAGAACTTGTAGATTGGCTAAAGTAAAGTAAGATCATACAATTATGACCCTTATAATCAAATTACAAGAACAAGTTATTTGCATGAAATATGCAAGATCATATAAATGATAAAGGGATTGTGCATGTACAATTTTTGAGAAAAACATATTTTGTGACTGGTTATATTGTACGATAGGGGAATCATACATGTATGCTCTAGAGTAGTTGCAAAAAATTTATTTTCTTAATAATAACTCATACACATTGCATATAAGGCTTAATATTGATCATTGTAAAAAATAAAGGCAAACTAAAGTGTGGGTAAGGATATTAGTTTTTAGATGTAGGTAAATAAATTAACCTGTGATGTAATATATTATTATTATTTTATATATTCTTTCACTTATTTTGGTATTCTTACTTCATATACATAACATACTTATGGGTGTTTGTTGCAATGGTATTGCTAAATATATATTACCATACAATTCTTTTATCATGGAATAAAAATGACATAAATGGACTATAAAACATGAAAATGTTTACACATCGATTATAATATGCTTGGACATTAATTGAATACATGCACATGGAATAAAAAGGAACATAATTCTTTCCTAACAACATTATCCTCAGGACAAGATTGTCTTCATATAAATCTCATTTGATTTGGTAAAGTTTTACCATATACATGTATTCAATGCCATTATTGCACTATGTAGAGTGGTTGGGTGAGGTTGTCTCTTTATATTTGTTGGATGCTAGCTAAAATCGTTATCTTTATGATTGGATGTAGAGAATAACAATTAAGGGCCATTCATACTTTGATTAAATAAAATATAAAACAATAAAATTTTATTAAAAACATATTCATGATTTTATCTTATATCTTTGCTTTCTTTTAGCACTTTTTTATATGTTATGATTTATGTTATTGAACTATGTTTTTTATCTTTTAATGTTATTATATTTTGATTTATTTATTGAGATTATTATCTCATTAGTGTAACATCACAGTTTATACATCTATAATATTATGAGATTAGGAAGATGTTATAAAGGAGCATCTTACCCTTGAGATGTGAGAGTGGGTGCTATTTTGTGAGAGTTGAACTTTTGGAATTGTAATGGCGTGAGTTTTTATTTTGTATATATTTGAATTAGATATTTTATGTAGTTTTCAGTTATGCAACATTAATTTTACAAATGTTTCATTTGGTTTGCTATAGTTTTCAGAATTTAATCCCATTATCAAGTCTTTACTTGGGATCATGTATCCTCACCATTATTTTAATCATGCTTAATGTATAATTTTTATATTATTAAGAATGTAATTAGATGAGGCCCTAAAAAGTTAGGTTTTTAATTAAGGTGTTTTTAGAAATTGAGATAACACTGATCTTTTAATTAAATTTTTTTAGTAAAATTTAAAATACATTTTTCATCAAATTTTATCATCCATAAATTTTTTATAATTTTTATATTATTTAATATTTTAATATTCTTGTTCATAAAAAATCATATAATAATACATTTCTTTCTACGTAAGTCCTCTTAAATAGTTAAACTTTTTAAAATATTAATATCATTAGACTTCAAATAAAATTTATTATTTTTATAATTTTTTAAACTTTTTTGACATTATGTGATAATTTAATAATTTTCTCTTTCTAAAATAGACATAACAATATTCTTCTTATTACTTTGGCCCTCTATTTTATGATTAATGCAAGTCTAAATTTCACACAATTCATAATATCTAATTTTTAATAATTTAAAACTTCATATTTGATATTGATGTATTTATTTAGGACCCATATCTCACATTTTTTAAGAGAATATACTATTTCTTAGAATAATTCATAAAAAATTTTATAAATCATAAAAACCATAATTTAAGAAATTGTTTTACCAATGATGATGTTAATAATTGAAGCACCTCCTTTAAAAACTTTAATAATCATTTAATAACAATTGTTTTAATTTAATTGTCAAATAATCATGAACAAATTATTAATTAATTCCTATATCTCTTGGATGTTGCACTTGATGCTAACTCAATATTATCAAAACCTAGACAAAAATATACAATACTCATTTATATCTCCATGATGATCAATATGCTCAATTCTATGCATTACAATATAGTAAACCCAAAAGGTATGATATTGTGTGCACATGCACAAATAATTAGTTGTACATATAGAAAAACATTTCTCTACAATGTGATGGCCCAATGATTTTTATACTTTCCTAGTGATCATCGATAGAGTTTTAAGCAAAACCATACCATGATAGTACGAAAAGTTCTTGATGATTGGATTATAGAGTTTCTTATAGATTACAATGAAATATTGAAGTTAAAAGGTAAATGCTGAATTTATATAAAATGTATCAAGAGCTAAAAAAGTTCATTTGGTGTTTTGGAAGAATGTTCAAAGTTTGTCAAGAAATGTTTATCTTGTCATCAAACCAAATCAGAGCATCAAAAGTCAAATGGCATTATACAATCTCTTCCAATTCCAATGTTGAAATATTTTAGGTCACATTAATTAACATCAAGGCATCATTGTGTTCTTGAATAACTCACAATTTTTGTTTTTTGCCACTTTCACTTTGGCACACTTGCATGCATTAGTATTTCCCCATGGGTACCTTGAAGTGTTTAAATAAGTAGCATGGTGGAATGGCATGGGGACCATGATGATTGAACTTCAAAACATTCAAGTTCAATTGAATAAACATGTTCTTACATCTCTTGCTCTAAAGAGATGAAGAGATTAGCATCATTGGATTGATGAATCCTTGGATGAAAAATAATGGAGACTTAAGGGATAGAGGAGTTTACTACAATATAATACACAATTAAACTCTTTTAAGACCTCTTAGACAACATAGGAAATAAGAGATTCGATGAGAGAAAGATCATGATTAGGAGGAAAATCCCATCAATCAAGTAAAAGTGGAGGGCACCTTAATTTTGTTGTGGAGGAGATGAAAATTTTTATGGATTGTTAAGCGAGTATGGATAATAATTTTGAATTGCACAAAATGTTAAATTTTAAGAAGGTTAGATCAATTAGAATAGAATTAATTAGGACATGCTAGAATTTATTAAATAGGAGTAGATGGGAGGAGAGATAGGATTAAACAAGAGATAATGAAGACTTAGAAAGAGATGAAGGATTTACTCAAAGATCAATACCTTTTTATAACTTATCAAGAAAATATTACTCAGTAAATTGTGCATGTTGAAGGGTCCATTGTTTCAAAATATATAAATTAGTTGATCAAATTCTTGATCACATGCGAGTTAGCTAAGCTGCTCCATTCACTATAGCAAGACTTTGAAGTGGATCTTTCAAGTTGGTTCAAGAATTGTTAAGATATGACATTTATAACTTGAAAAAATATATATATAACATAACAATGGAATACAAGAGCTATATAAATTAGAAAAAGTTTTGAGTATATTACTAGTAATACCTAAAATTACAATCTACATGAAATGCTATTTATCCACTCTTTGTTGCGTGAGTAAATGAAACCTTGTTTAGTAATACCACTTCTCAATTACATAGATCCAACCCCACAAAAAAAATGAACCACTTTGGACTTCCAAAATTTATTGTGGCCCACCAATGCAATAGTGCCTTGCATGTGCCAACACAATAACACATAACAATGCTTCGATGTCAGTAGTTGACACCTACTACCTTTTCTTTCCCTAAAAGAAGTAAGCATAGTTCATTGAAGATTTGGAGAACCAATGTAGAAATGTGATAGTTTGTAGTGGTTTTTTAAAGCAAATACTCTTGTTGTTCTTCTAGAGAAAACATCAAGAAATGTGATGCATTTTTCATAATAGAACCTATGGTAAAGTAATGATTGATGGAAACAACCCTTTTTTGTATTTTGTGAAACTAGACAAATGACAAGTATGTTAGATAAGGCATCCAAAATAAACCTTTTTCATAATACACCTCACACTTTGTCACCAATAAGATAAAGAATTTTAAATTTTGCTAATAAAAGTTCTAAAAAATGAAAATTGAACTTTAAACTCATCCAAACTATCAATTTTTAATTTCTTTTTTTCTTCTTAGGCTTGTAGTCTTTTTCAATTGGACGTCATTGTAACACTTGTAACGCACAAGTTTATTATGAGGTCATGATTTTCTTTTTTTTCAATTTAACATGTTGTACTTAACTTGCCTATATTGATAGCTTATATTTTGTCTTTTATAATCAAGGCAATCTGAAAAGATTTATTATTTCTAATCATCAATTCTTTTGGATATATGAACTGCTCATTGTAGTTATAGTTGAACTCCAAGTTTTATTTAATTCATATCATCAGAAATTAGCCAAGCTATGATTGCATTGACGATGTTGGTACAATATGTCAAAGAAGTTCCTTCACCTAATTTTAAGTTGAACATAGTGAATTAAGTAAAATTTATTTTATACAAAAGATTTTCATATATATTGCATAAGATTGACATGAAAAAATGTTATTGTTTTCTAATTGATGATATTGAAAGATATGTTTCTTATGCCAACCAAACTAATATTGATTGTCAATCTAACTTATCTCTTCTTGCTTCATCATTGAGGTTTTTTCCTACTAAGGGTGATACACCTTCTTTTGAGGTATAAAACTTTTCATTAGAATCCCCTAAAATTCAAAACCTTGCCTTTGCATTAGTGAATTTTTACTTTTACTTCATATATTATTGCTCTCATTTCTTCAATTACCCAAAAAAGGAATCTTACTTTAGTTCAATTACTATGAATTAAATAGAAGAAAACCATCATTTTTAAGAGCAAAGCCAACTAATATGATGAAAATAACATATCAATGATTCTCAAAATGATGATAAGACTAGACAAAAATAAGTAATATAATCATGCATGGTAGAATATAGTAGATAATATGAAAAAAATAGCAAATCTACAAAATAAATATAGCCATTTAAGCAAATCTCCACTTTCAAAATAGATCTTTCCAAAAGGGATATAGAGGTGCAACTTTACAATATTTAGATCTTGAACAAATGAAGACTAAGACTTACAATGTCGACAACCTTTATCTATAGAGTCTATTGGGTAAAAAAAAATAAACTCATAACTTTCACTATTGATTTTCGATTGCACAATTTTGTGGGTTAAGTGATATACTTTATAATAAAACAATGTTTTGTTATCATTTTGTAAAGCCTATCAAATAGACTAATCCTTAGTCCTTGACTCAAATCCTTTCCTTCATCACTATTCAATCATATTCATCAAATAGTCTGATCAACATCAAAGAGTTTTATTTACTATAAAAGATAATTTTTTGAATCCATAACATAATATTTCTTTTAAAAAGAAAGATAAAAATAAACAAAAAATGGAAAACCTTTTTTCTTTAATCTTCTAAGGAGAAAAGGAAATGAAAGTGTTATATTAGTTCCTAATCTTTTTAGAATTCAATAAATATTATTAACCTAAAAAGAATGGAGATGAAAATAAGTGACATAATCTCAATTAAGGAACTCACAATTCTATATGTGCAATTGGGTAAAACAAAAGATATTTTGAAGGTATATTTTCTTGTTAACATGCACAAAATTCTTTATTACAAGTTCCAATGGAAATAGGAATTATATATATTTTTTGTATCAAATAATTATTTATTATTGTCTTATGTCATAGTTGTGATCATAGATAATCTATAATTTTGATAATAAACAAATACATGTATTCAAGTTTTTGATGATATAGTTATTTTAATTAAGGAATGATGTGGACCCACCACTACTGAAATAATGCCTTAAATGATTCCTACAATCACTGGTCACCTCTTTTGTTTCAACACTTGAGAGAATGCATCAAGACACGAATAACATTGGATTTGATGACTATAAAATGTATTGTCAAAACATAATTGCAATTGAAAAAAGTTAATCGATTATGATATTTAAAATAAAGTAGATAAATAAAAATGAAATTGTCTTTTAACTTTTTGAAGGCAAAAAAATATAAAAGTATAATAACTATAAAAATGAAAAAAATTGTTTAGAGTTTTACTTTTTTCATTAAAAATCTCAAATGAGCCTTATCTGGAGTCTATCACTACAATAAAAATGTAACTCCATTTAGAGGTTCATAATCAAATAAAAATTAATGAGTTCCAAAAGTGATGACATGATCTTTGTTACACACAAAAATCATAAAAGAATGAATGAGCCTGATAGTTATTCTCTATTGTGATTTTTTTAAAGGTGTGATGTTTTTCAAAGTATGTTTTTGATGATTGTAAGAATTTGGTTTTGTTAAATGACAAAAATCAGTATTGGAAATGAGTATTTATGAAGTTATTTAAAAAAGTTCTTATAAAAAATACAACCACTACCACTATAAAATTTTACTTTTTATAACAATTGTACTAAGCATCATAGTAAAAATAATTTTAGCTTATTTAAAAAATTTCAAAAAATTTAAAAATTGTTTCATTTTAACTACTTTAAAATATGAGTTGGATTACTATAAGGCTTATGGATAACTATAAATGATGTGAGATAAGTAAATGATATTTTTAATCTAATAGTTTAATTTTTTTTAAATATTTAATTATTATCCTAAGCCATTTTTTTTACTAATTTTAAGCAAAAATAGAAAGTAACATGATTTGGTAAATTTTCCTAAAGAAATTTTAACCCTAAACATGTTGTAAAACAAGTAATCAGAACATGGGTATAATAAACTGTTTTAGGTTTTGATTTCAACAACTTCAATTTTAACAAACATAATTATGTTATTTTAGTAACATTAATTGAGCAAAATAATAAGCAATAACATTAGGATATTAATGAGTTTTTTTTAAAAAAAAAATTGATTAAACTAAATACTACATATAACCATACATCTTGTAAGAGAATTACACTATTAACAATCCAAGTCAATCCTAGCTTTAGGATAATAAGTATTATGCCTTTAAGAATTAATAGAGAAGAACATTGGTTTTTCAATGCGCTTAAAGAGAACATATTTTACACACCATAAAATTTTTGTTATCACAATATATTCATATTTTTGGTACAACATACGAATAATCAAACCAAATTAATAAGACGAACACTCAAGAGTAATCTCACAACAAAAAATGATTAGAAAAAATGAAATAACTCAACAACTCATAGAAATTATAATAATACCAAAAAAGATGGTACTATAATATCACATTATCTCATGATTTCATATCGAAGACTAAAATCCTTATTGTATTCATTGAAAAGCTCAAGAGAGAAAAGGACTCAACAATTGCAATAGTGTCTTCTTGTAAAAGTTAACAGTGCAAGCACATATATAATAAATAAGCAGAAGTGAAACAACTTAAATGCCTACACTAGGTTAATCACTTGATACAATCAAAAGAATTGCTTGTAGTTACTTATTGATGGCTTGATGTAGTTGTAACATCTCAAATATATGAGAATTATTTAATTAATATTTTATTTAAAAATTTAAATTATTTGATAATAAATTGACAAAATATGTATATTTGATGATGAATGAAAGCTTAAAAGGAGTAGCTTTATTAATATCATTTAAAATAAAAATTTTTATTAAAGGAATGTTTTATAAGTCATAATAATTTTTTGAATTATTGAAATTCTCTAAAAATCATATTATACATGCTTTAAAATAAGGCCTACAAGACATAAAGGAAAGCAAACTTCAAGTTATAAAGTGTGATCATTTTAAAAAATAATAATATAAATTTTATTTCATACTTCAATCGATCATAAAATAGATGGTTAAATTCATAAAAATATTATTATAAATATTTTTGGGAGGGTTGAACTATTAATTTATCAAATAAAGTTAGAAAATGTAAAAAAACATATAACAAATAGTACATTTTATTAAAAATTCAATAATACAAATTTTATGAAAAATAGATGTATATCAATCATGAAATGAGATGTCAACCCTATTAAAAAATAATATTTAATTAATATTTATATGATTTTTATAAAATATTTTTAAAATACTAACTAATTTTAAAGATTACTAAATTTTTATAGATGATAGAGTTTAATATGCAATTTATTTTATTTTATTTTTTATTTCCTAAATCCCTAATCGTTTGCTAATGCAAATGCTAAAACCTTTGTTGTTGGTGGGACAAATGTTAAGGAATTTTAATAGAGTGCTAAGCAAAGGAAAACTTTTATTTTGTTGAAGTTTATGCATCAATGTAGATTGCTTTTGATAGTTTGAATGATTTAAGGGAGACAAAGGGACACAAATGATTAAGGGATTTAAAAACAATCAATTAAAAATTATAATAAGGGGATTGTGGCCTTGTGGAAGGAGTTTAGTATCACATAGAGAAATTAAGAGAGAGTAAGAGGATGAGAGAGAGAGAGAGAAAGAGAGAGGATCATAGTGTGTGTAATTGAAACTAATTAGTGTTTGACTATGATAGAAGAAAAGAATTGAGAGAGTTCTATTATAGCAGCTAAGGAAAGAAAAAAAAAAAATTAAGTTTAATGAAATTTGTTAGAATTTGTGCTAGCAAAAATTCAAAATTTTGGTATAAACATTAATTCAAAATTTTAAGATAGGCATCTATAAATCTTATGATGCATATGTTTTATGTTTGATGATGTGTAAGCCAATGATTCTTAATATATAAAAACTGATTAATTTATAACAAGATATTGTGATGATCTAATGTTATAATTTTTATATTGGCATAATATGATAATGTATGCAATTTTAATGATAATATTAGCAATAGAGTGAAAAAATATAACAAATTTTTGGAATTTATTAAAATAATATAAAATTTTTAAAGGTATAAAATGATAAAATAATATATGAACAAATGGTTTAGATCATCATTAGGAAAAAAAGATAATTTTAATAGTTTTTTTTAATAATGAGACTTATAGAAGGTATAACTTAGAGATGAATGATTTTAAAATGATACTGCATAATAGTGAGAGAAATGATTCATTGTGTCTACTATAATAATAAATCTTTAAAATACAATAAACTTTAAAAGGGATTAATGGATCAATAATAAAGAAAAAATAATACTAAAATAATTGTAAGAGAAATTCTTATTTACAAATATATGATTATTTTAGCTTATTTTAATTGTTTTATATATTATGCTTGATGTTCTTATGATGAAAATTTGATCTTATACAGCATGACCAAATAATGTACTAATTTACATGCATGAGTAATTAGTTTGCTTGCTAAGTCTTATCAATTAGCTTAACTTATTTTCCACTTAATAGTTATAGAAAATATAAATACATTTTATAAGTGTGACATCTTAATCTTTACATTATTTTATTTGGTAGTTCATCTTGATTAAGTGATTATTGCTCTTCTTGAAAGGCTTTTTTCTTTTGTCATTTATCTTAATGCTATTTTCATAATAATATGTTTATTATAAAATCTTCATAAAATTGAAATAGGTTTTGCTCTCAAAAGTATATTAACCTCTCAAATTAAAAAAAAAATAATTGAAATTAAAACTCAAAATGAAATCTAAAATATGTTAATTAAAACCGGATAGTTTCCAAAATAGCCGATGGGAAAAGTTAGATTTTAGAATTTAATTAGAATATCATTTGTTGACCGTATGTAGCAAAAATATAATATTTTATATTAAAAGAGTATTATTATTTTATTGTCATATTTTACCTTTTTTTAATTACTTTTATTTTTCACTTAAAAATAATACTTCAATAGAAGAACAAATTTTTTTCCTCGAGTCAATATGTTTTGCAGCCTTATTTTATTTTATTTTATTTTAAAAAACACTTTAACCGCACCCAACACAACAGGGCGGAAATCCGGCGAACTCCCCATTTTACCCCTTCGACGGCAACGGCAAGCGTAGGCGTCCTCCGTAGACGTTTCTGAGGATCTGGGGACAGATCAAGACGCGTTGCACTGTCGTTCGATCTAGCTATGCCTCCGTTTGGCGAGTTATCGACGCCGATATAGCCTTGCTGACGCTGATTTGGCCATCGGTATTTCCCTGCTTGTTTTGGGATGTTAGGTTGACTTTGGATTTCTTGGGCTTCTCTCACGATTTCATTTCACATCGTCTCTTCTGCTGCTGCGTTTGGAGCACTCTTGAGGGGGCCCCCACGTATTGCTAGTCGCCGAATGCGTTGACTCAACAGTTTTTACTCACATTTTTTGGATTACAGTGAGGTATTAATGTGAATGTTTGTCTTGATGTTTGATTATGTTGTAAAGAAGTTGTGTTTTTGACGTGCTTGACATGATATATGACTGTTGTGTGTGTGTTTTACAATTTGCTGACCTATGATTGACTACTGCATGTCGTATTTGTTTATACTAATTTCTCTTTATAGCTCTCTTATTGATACAGTTGCTCATTTTCTTTTGCAGTTATTTTATTCGTTTATACTGTATGTGCTGTCCATCTAATTGGTATAACTTGTAAGAGAAAAAAAATCTTATTTGCTTATGCAGTTGAAAAATATTTTTTTGGTCTTGCTTAAGCGTGGGATGTGGAGGCATGGTTCATGAATTTACCATATGGTTTGTACGGTTTATCTTAATCTTTTTTATTTTTACTTGTTTATTGAATCTTTTATGGTATTTCATTTTATTCCATATGCTACAATTACGAAATCGTGTGAGAAATTTATAGCAGGATTAACATTTATCGCTACTGCCCTCATTATTTGCTTTCTCCCTATTATTTTTGTTAGCTTTATGGATCTTCAACCTACAAATGTTTTAATCAGGTGCAATATGAGCTATTAACTTTAAGCATGAGGCTTATATTCTGTTAATATTGATATTTGTCATTTTATTCATCATTCTTTCATGTTAACTCCCATCAATTCTGTATTGCTGCATTTTTTACCTTGTCCTAAATGTTCACATCATTTACATCCAACATTCACTGCACATGTCATCAATAGTGATATTCTTAAAATCGTTTTATAGCCTGCGTCACTTGCTTAACTCACTCAAAGGCTAGCTTGATCCTAAAAGTATTATTATTGTTTTCACATTGCTTTTTTCTTATAGCAAGAACTCAGGTGCAAGTATTTTTTTCACTTCGCTTCTATTTTTATTTTTACATTGCTTTCAATATTTTTTACACAGACACACACATACACACAATTACTTCATTATAAAGACTTTTCAGTATTCAACATCATCGCTTGCTTCATTATTTGTTTGCTTATGAAACCATTTATGGTATCATTTATTCTCATTTAAAAGGCTTTTTCATGCCTTGTCTGGAGTTTGTTTATGTTGTTATTAGAAAGCCCATATGTAGTGTTGTTAGGAAGCTCATTAAAGACTTCATTTGGGTGTTTGATAAGCTTGTTGGTAATAGATAGGTGAATACAAGCTTGAGCTAATTTCAAATTTTGCTTGAGCTAAACAGTACCTAATTCAACAAGGTTGAACACCTGATATGCTTGTACCAAGCTTATGCTAAGCTCAAGCTGGGTGAAATCAAACTACGTCTTTACTTGTCTTGGTTCAATTCATTTACATCCCTAGGAATTGGTTTTGTTCTCTTGTAATATGGCATAGAAATTTCCAACAGATTAGGGTGTGGAGGAAGGATATAATTACAAATTGATAAAAAACATCATCACTGAATGATACAACTTACATCTGCTTCCCCCTTTTGGAGATTTAAATGATTAACTTTTGTTAAAATCTTTTAGCAAGTGTACTTTTATATACAAAGGTGTAGTTTATGCTATATCTGACACTGATCTGTTTATTAAGGTAGATATATTTTTGTAGTATGGCGTTGTTATTTTTGGACAATATTGCTGCTGTTTTATTTTTTTAAGCAAGAATTCTAATATATAATGCATGTTACCAACAAATTGTTGTTGCTGTTGTTTTTTTCTTTTAAGCTAGAACTCTAACGTATAATGCATTTTACCAACAAATATTGTTGATGCTTTTTTTTTCCCTGATGACATCACTGTTATATGTCACATGTGATCAGGGAAGAATGAGATTGAATGAGTGATCCATTTCTTTTTTGTGCATGCAAGTAAAATTTTGCAATTCCAGATTTGGCTGAATAAATGGGATGCTGTATATCGCATACCTTCCATGTAAATCTTGAGCTATATCTGAGCAAGCTACTAGACCAGTGAGGAGCTTATTTCGACTTAGCTAAAGTAGCTTGGGATAATACGGCATACAGGTGATCGTGAGAAAAAAAATATAAGCCCATTTTTTTGAGATTTGCCATCAAGCCTTGTTTATTGTCATTGCAAAACAGAAATAAATTGGAAATTATTCTCCTTTGAATTGAAATTGGTATTTTTGTTGTTTCATAAGTTATAATGGTATTCAAAGCAGGAAAACAAACCTTCCTTGGTTATGGCAGGTTACAATCAATGTTTCAATGACATTTGATAAAATTTTTTTTGTTGAAGCGGCCAAAACAGCTTACAGACATAGATCCTTCTTGCTCCACCATTCAGTTCACAGCAAATAGGGTTTACTTCACCGATTTCTTTTTCCTTGATCAGTAGCATACATGAATGCTTCACTTCCTCCAGCATGTCTCAATGCTTGTCACCTTGGGTTTTTTCTATTTCCATTAGATTGATTGTAGAACCGCTCAATTGTTGGATAATGAAACCCAAAGTGTTATTTTTGGAACATTAGAAAGGAAAAGATGTCATTTTCAAGAAGAATGTGTTATGCTTGTTAAGCTAGTTGTAGGATCAAAATCATTTGAAAGTCGGATCAAGTTTTTGCTCAAATTGGGTTAGATAAAAATGGGGGTGTAAGGCCTATGGAAGAAAGCTAGATTTTGCAACAAAAGGAGACGCTCTTTGATCTTGGGAGGAATTGAGGTATGCAAAGATTGAAATGAAGAAGGGGTTGGGAAGGGGAGGAATTTTTGTCCCTTGCATTGGACAAGCAAGCCGAATGACAACACATTTATGGGAATTGAGGAGGTTCTACAATTTTTTGGTTGGCTAATCTCACTAATTTAGGTGGGTTATTAATTTTAATTGAGTAAAAGGTTTGGTTGTGTTAGAGAAATGTTTTTTTGAAGTTCATTTAATTTTATTTAAAATATTAATAAAATAGTGGAATAATAAATGAATATTAGTAATTGTAATGGGTCAAAATATAATGATTTTTAATTTCTATGTATTTATATTCCTATATAATTTTTAATGGATAGCCTTCATAAATCTTCAAAATAAAAAGAATAATCTTTTTAAGTCATTGGATAAAGTTGAGTTTTCAAGAAAAGGTTTTAGATAATCTTTAGCTCAATCACAAACTAAATAGTTAGATGGACAGTAAGAGTGGCATCCTTTGGCTTGCTGCTTTGTTACATGTTATGCCCTTCCTCTACTTCCTCATCCGCTTCTACCTCACCCTCATTGCTGCTCCCTTCAGTCCCTTTGAAGATCTTGGATCATCTCCTTTTACCGTAAGACTCAACTTTCTTTGATATGCCTTTACCTCTCAACCCTCCACTCCCCTTACCCAATTTTGTAGGTCCATCATGCTTCAGCATGGATTGGATCTTTGGCAAAGTCATTGCATCATATGGTAAACCCTAATCTCCAATTGTTTTTGTTATCCACCTCTTGGATTGCTAAACAAACTAATATGTGCAACATGCAGTCTGTTTCATCAAAATAAACATGTAGTGTGCATGCTGGAATTTTCATATCAGATCATTGTTTAGGAGTTTTGAAGCTATTTTCTTTGGGATTATTCTACTTTATTTAGCAGCAACCATTTTTTTTCAGTTTACTTTTCAGCAATTTTGAAGGATGAACCATCATTGATATGGCATAATTCTTTTGCAAAATGCCATGATGCAGCATGTTTTTTGGAAGTTTTGGGTTAATTTCTTGTTAAATTTGCATAACTGAAGCAACTTGTAATTCGTTTATGGTTATTTCTAGGTAACTATTTCCACTTTTATCCTTTGTTTGGTCATATTTTTAATTTGTATGCTATGGAAGGATCTTTAATGGAGCTGCAACTTTGGGGAAGAAGTCATATCCCCTCTTTTCATGACACTTTATGCACGTATTGAATTTAGTATTTTGGTCAGATGTTGACAATCAGGATAACCCATTCAGCAAGCATACAATTTAAGGTGTTTCCGAACATATATATTAACTACTAATGTATTTTTCCATTAATTTGAAACTTGCTGTTTATTTTGTTTAATAATGGTGTTTATTTGGTGTATAAACAACAACCCTTCCTGTTTGTTCTTCTTAGGTACTGCATTGGCCTATGTCAAATAGCTCACCTTTTTTTTCCAAGTTATCATTCTTAAGATATTTTTGTTTCAAGCTCAGATCCCAGCGCTGTTCAGTAATAATATCTTAATTGTTTCTATACTTGGGCGGCCTTCTCCATTACTTGGTACACTCAGAAATACTTTCAGCTGTCGATATTTTCGTGGTGTTCCTAATATGGCTGGTGATATTCCGGGAAATTTATCAAATGGAAGTGCAAAACATGATCCTCCAAGATCCTTCGAAGTTGTTGTTGCTGCCACTAGAGAACTGGGTATAGGAAAAAATGGAAAGTTACCATGGAGGCTTCCATCTGACATGAAGTTTTTTAAGGATCTCACATTAACAACATTGGATCCTGCAAAAAAGAATGCAGTGATTATGGGTAGAAAGACATGGGAAAGTATTCCTACTGAAAATAGACCTTTGCCTGGTCGTTTGAATGTTGTACTGACACGTTCTGGAAGCTTTGATATTGCTACGGTGGAAAATGTTGTTATATGCAGCAGCATGAACTCTGCGTTAGACCTGTTAGCGTCATCCCCTTATTGCTTTTCAACTGAGAAAGTTTTTGTGATAGGTGGTGGCCAGATTCTGAGGTGAGCTATTGTTGTACTTGCATCCAGGTTATGAGATTTTTCGATTTAAAGAAATATTCTTCATTTTGTTGCAGGGATGCACTTAATGCACCTGGATGTGATGCCATCCATCTTACGGACATAGAAACAAGTATTGAGTGTGACACTTTCATCCCTCCAATTGATTTTTCTGTTTTTCAGCCTTGGTGCTCATCACTTCCATCTATAGAAAACAACATTCGATATTCTTTTGTGACTTATGTCCGAGTGCGTGGTCAGTCTATGGAATCCCAAACCCTGGATAATGATCAAGTAACCAATGGTGATCTTTGCAAGAATAAGATTGAGATCCAGCAATTCTCATTTCTCTCAAAATTGATATTTGACCGTCATGAGGAATATACTTATCTTAGGCTTGTGGAAGACATCATATCTCATGGTACTGTGAAGAATGACCGGACTGGGACAGGGACATTATCAAAGTTTGGTTGTCAGGTAGCTAAATTTACAAGCAGTTTCTATCTTTTAATCATATTCAATTGTTAATCAAGTGTTAGAAACATATTATTTTGTTTTTATCCTCAGATGCGGTTCAATTTGAGAAGATCTTTCCCACTGCTTACTACCAAGGTACTAATCTTCTGTTAATTTGAGAATTTTGCCATTCAGATGTATTAGTCATCAAAAGATAAAAGGCTTGCTTAGCATGATTCATTGAAGGTGCCTATGGTGAGCATGGTACATTTGATTATTGACATATGTTACAGCATTTCTTTTTCTTTTGTATGCATTGGATTTTAAATTTCCATTTAGTTTGAAAAGATTATATTTCTTATATTTATATTTTTAATATTTGGAAAGATAATTACTATTTGATGAAAAAGGGTATATATTTTTGTTGTTGTTGTGTTGATCAATAGCTGGAAAAATGATGATGATTAGATGAAAATAACAAAACAGCATCATGAGTTCTATAATATTTTAGGCTAGAAATATTGATTGTTTTCGCTGTAATTTTGTCATACATGAAAGAGTTTCATAATGAAATAGTGCATTTGCAGTACAAAAAAGTTGTACCCACTTGTTTTTTAAACTACTTCATGGAATATGCATTGAAAGATTTTGTTTTTGATGCATATTTTCTTAATGCTGCTTTTAAATAGATCTCTTTGCTATTTGTCCTGCTTTCTACTGGTACTTTTCTTTTGTATCAATGGTTGATACAAGTGCTGCTTCATCTTTTCCATATTTATATATGGGCTCGCACTCACAGCTTGTTGGAATCATCTATTTGCTTTCATTATATTGGTTTAATTTTGAGTGAATTTTTTTTCTCTTTATTGCGCTTGGATTTTCTCCTTGATGATTTTTCATGTCTGAGCTTGCACAGTTTTAAATTATTTTGAATAGTGATTGGTTAATTATGGTTGTACAGAGAGTATTTTGGCGTGGTGTAGTTGAAGAACTCCTATGGTTCATCAGTGGCTCAACAAATGCCAAGGTATCATGATTTTTCACTTAGTTTTCATTGCGTATATACGTTGTAATGCTTGAATTACCGTGACACTCTTTCTTCATATCCAAACTTGCTTCTCTTTTTTTTTTTGAAAAGGATATATCATTATATCAAAAGTGGCAAAGCCACACAGGTTTTACAGTTAGATCCTCAAGGGGGATCAAACAGAAAATCAGACAGCATGAGTTGGATGAGAGGCTGAGGAAGAGATTCCCCAGGACCCCAAATGAACTCATGAGTGCAAGCTCTGCGAGCAGCCCAGTCAGCAGGCTTATTTCCCTCCCTGTGGATATGAGAAAACCGGCAAGCCTCCATGGCCTTGACATACTGCAGAGTAACAGCAAGCATCCCCTCCCCACTGGGTTTAGTAACCATATCCCGAGCCTCCAGAAGTGCAGCCATCGAATCAGACTGGAACTCAACTGCACGATACTGGGAGAGAAACTCCCTCGGAAGGTCAAAGGCCATAATTATGGCCTGGACCTCCATCATATCAACTGCCACAGAGAACATCCTCCTACCGGCCACCATGAGAGGTTTGCCAGAGCAGTCTCTAACAACGACACCAAGACCAGCTATGGAATCACCAACCGCGGCATCACAATTAACCTTGATCCATCCTGTAGGGGGGGGATGCCAACCGTTCGTGACAAGCAAATCCGAGGATTTGCCGGGATTCCCGCTGGACAGAGATGAATAGATAAGATGCCTCCTGAGGGTTGTGCTTACCTCGAACCTAACAATCCGAGACACTGAGCAAAGAGTGGGCACGAAGCCGTTGTGTATAAGCGCATTCCTCCTCGACCAAATGTAATACAAGGTGGTAGCAATAGTCGCCACATGCTGTACCGCACCGTCGCGCCGCGCCGCAGGAGAGCTTAAGAATTTGATCAACATCTCCAAAATGCCAAGCCCGGACGCCGCGCCCGTGGGCCAGCCCAGCTCCCTTAGCACATGACGTGCATGACTGGTCCCCCACACGTCCCGGGCACGTGGGCATTCCCACAACGCATGCTGTAGGGTTTCCTCCATGCAGCCGAATCATAGGAAGATCCGAACCCTCGGCAACACCTTTAATTTCCAAATTCTCCCCGTAGCTTCATCATGCCGCCGGTCGCCGCCTCCCGCAGAGGACGATTCGCGTTTGATCTGTGCATAGACTAGGCCACTGTGAGCCTTCTCCTTTTCCGTATGCGTCTGGACCAAGCAGTCCTGGACGGAGTCTCGAGCACGCGGGAGGTTTCTAATTCTTTCAACAAGCTCCTCACCAGCCCAGCTGGAAATCGCCTCAACATTCCAAGCACCGTCGTCCCTGATGCATTCGGCAACGCTTTCCGGCCATCTTGTGCGGACATTAATGAACGTGGGCCAACAGCTGATAGGAAGCACCCCAAGCCAATTATCCTCCATAAATCTCACCCTCCGCCCGTCGCTGATGCGCCACACGAAGCACGAAATCGCCGTCGGCATGGCTCCCAGGATCATCTTGCAAACGGCCGAGGCATTCCTGGGTGTCTTCATCAACGGGTCGATGAACCCGTACTTCCTTCTCATCATCTCGGCCCATAGTCCGCCTTCGCGCCCCAAGATGCGCTTACAATTTCCCATCTGCAGGGCCTGGTGCCAAATGCGAAGGTCCCGCAGCCCGAGCCCGCCGGCCACCTTCGGCGACGACACACAGTCCCAGGAAGCATAGTGCAGCTTCCGAACACTACTCGTGCCGCCCCATAGAAATTGCCTGATTCTGCATTCAATTGTTGCAATGGTTCCCGCCGGCACCCAACAGTGGCGCAAAATATGGTTGGGGATTACACACAGAACCGAGGACGCCAACACAGCCCTACCCGCAAGCGACAGAACCCGTCCGCGCCAGCTGATCACTGTGTTATCAATTCTTTGGATTATGGCTCTCAGATCCTCCTTAGTCACTCGGCGCGCAGTAATGGGGACCCCCAAGTACACCAAGGCGCGGCCGATTGTCATTCCGAGCTTCCGTGAGATTAAGCTGGACTGCTTCTTGCTTAATCTGCTGCTAAAGTAGACATTGGATTTGGACAAGTTGGCCCTCAATCCAGCACTGCCCTCAAACGTCCGCAAAGTGCGGCGAACAGCGCGCGCAGCCTCCCTGGATGCTGGAGCAAAGATCAACACATCATCCGCGAACAAGAGGTGGGAGACCAGCGGTGTATGCATTCCCGGCCTAAACCCGAGCAACTGCCGGGACTCATATTCCCGCATCATGCACGATAGGTATTCCATGGACATGACAAATAGGAAGGGGGATAATGGGCAGCCTTGCCGGAGACCATGACGCGCCGACACCCAGGGAAGACGCGCTCCATTAATGAGTACAGCGTACCTAGGACCAGAAATACATGCAGTGATCCAGTTACACCAAGTAGCAGGAAACCGCATAGCCTTCATGGTTTCGAACAAAAAATCCCAGCGAACCCTATCATAGGCCTGCTCCATGTCGACTTTCACTGCCATAAGGCCGGAAGCAGCGGTGCAGGACCGCATTCTCGTTACCATCTCCTGGGCAATATTTATGTTATCTGATATACTCCTCCCCGGGACAAAGGCCGCCTGTTCCTGAGACACGAGACTAGGCAGCAGCAATTTCAGCCTGCCAACAAGAATTCGAGCCACCAATTTATAGATTGTGTTACACAGACTAATCGGCCTAAAATGCTCCGGCCGGCAAGCACCTTGCTTCTTCGGGATAAGGACCACAAGAGTATCCTTCCAACTCTCCGGCATTCTACACTCCTCAAAGAATGCCAAGACAGCCTTGATAATGTCCCGCTGCGTGACCCTCCAATATCCATTGACGAAATCCATAGTAATGCCGTCGATACCCGGGGCGCGATTCCTTTTGATTCCCCGCATAGCCACCAAAATCTCATCTTCCGTCACCCTTCGGCAAAGGTCGGAGCCAGCCTCCTCACTGACGAAACCGGAAAACGGGGAGATTGGAGGCAATGGCGCCATGTTGCTATCACCCCATTTCCGTTCAAAAAACTCGAAGACAAGCCGTCTAATGTTGTCGGGAGAGTCCACAGTGTTGCCGTCAGCGTCCCGCAAGGATGTAATACGGTTCCCCCTATTCCGAGCCGATGCCGCGATGTGGAAAAACCTCGAATTGCAATCCCCAAGCTGCGCCCAACGCACCTTAGCGCGTTGCCACCACCATTGTTCCTCGAGAGCACACCCCCTGTGAAAGGCAGCAACCAAATCACCAAGCCGCTTATGGTCCTCTTCCGACAGACCGTCGCTAGATTCCCTATTTTGGAGCTCATCAATATCCTGCTCCAGCACCTTATTCCGATCAACAATATTCCCCACCTCCTGACGGCTCCACCTGCGCAGTGCCCACATCGACCGCTTAAATTTTGTCATCACAATCTCCATACTATCGCCCTGAACAGTCCTCCTCCAAGCCTTTTCCACCACCTGGAATGATTGAGGGAAGTCCAGCCACACACTGTCGAACAATGGCCTGCTTGACTGCTGCCACTGATCTCCGTCTCCCACCTTAACCAACAATGGACAATGATCCGAACCTAGCCTGCTGAGGTGATGAACCGAACAATTGGGAAATGCAATCAGCCCCTCCGAGTTCATAAGAGCCCGGTCCAGGCGTTCAAGAATACGCGCTCCCCCCTGCTTCCCATTGCTCCAAGTAAACCTGTTGCCGGAAAACCCCAAATCCATAAGTTGAAGCTCCTGCAAAAGTTCCGCAAATTCCTGTTGATCCTTGCCATAAAAGAAGCGCCGACCCCCCTGCTTTTCTTCCGGTGCCAAGATCAAGTTAAAGTCTCCAGCAACTAGCAAAGGCTCATTACTGTCGCAGAAATTTCGGACATCCTCCCAAATAATCCGTCGTCTGTGATGGCACTTCGGGCCGTAGATAAAGTAGCAGTTCAACCTACCATCATGTGAGGTTTTGATTGTGCAGGCCATAGTATGAGATGTAGCACCAGAAACCACAAGTTCCGCCTCCTTCCTCCACAGAATAAGAAGTCCAGCAGAAAGTCCCTCTGAGGGATGTGCCTCAAAGTCCCATCCTCCCCCAAGCAGCCAATTAGCATCTTGTCTAGAGAATTCCACAGCCTTTGTCTCCATTAACGCCACAACAGCAACATTCCTTTCACGGATCAACCTGCGCAAATAGCTCCTGGACTTCTTTTTGACGCCTCTTATATTCCACACAATAATGTTCATTGATAATGTCATCAAGGGGCCCCTAGCCAAGCTGCTGCATTTCCCTACCTTCCGCCACCACCAGAGGTGGTCGCTGCGCCCCACGAAGCGCAGCCGCAAGCCACATTCTTAGGCCGCACTGCCCCCCACACCAGTGGGCGGCTCCTTCTCCCGAGCCGTCATAGACCCTGTCAGCTTTCCCTTAACTCCGCCCCTCCGAGCTACCAGCTTCGCGCCTTCCGCCCCCAAGCTTCGGTCACCAGGGTCCGTCCGGTGTTGAGCTCGACTCCTGGTTGGTGAGCCTCGCCTTGATCTGCTCCTCCCGCGTTCCCTCGAGGAGCAACTAACCCCCCTGGATGAGCCGGCATGCATCCTCCCACGTGTTCTTTGAGTGTCTTTCCTGGGTCCGTGAGTAGCCATGGCCGCCGGACCCCTACGAGCATCAGCACCCGTCTTCCTCCGTTTGTGTTGGACTAGCATCCAAGGCCCAAGTTTATGCGCTTCTTCCGTAGCCTCGGTGAGAATATCTCCTCCATTCCTCTGTTCCCCGTTCGCCTTCATTCCAGAGCATTCACTCTGTCCGGGCTGAGACACCTCCTTCGTAGCCTGCACATTGCACTGGCTTGCAAGATGACCCACGCGCTCGCATGAGAAACAAATCCTCGGCAGTCCCTCATATTCGAAATTTTGGTAAATTCTCCCATAGTCCCCTTTTAGCCAAACCCCCGGCTTCAAGGGTTTCGAAAGGTCTGTGCGAATACATACCCGTGCATAGGACGATCTCTCCATTGCCGCCGTCCACCCATCGAGAAGGAACGGATCCCCTATAGCCTTCGCAATCCGCAAGATGTTGTCCGTATCCCAGTAAATCAGGGGAAGACCGGGAAACAGCATCCAAATCGGTGCGCACATAGCGTGGGAGTCACCGGGATTGAATTAATGCGACCAAACATCCAGGCCCATGGCTTGGCCGGCAATTTGCCACGGCCTCCCGAGCCACACTTCATTCCGTGCCTCCTTCGATTCGAAGTGTAAGCAGAAGCAATTCGCGGACAGATCAAACACTCTGAAGTTCTTATGGTGGCCCCAGCGTTTGAGCAATACTCTGGCGATCATCGGAAAAGGCAGCGTGTTCCCGAATATACGGCCCACCAAGTCATATTTGTGAAACTCGATTCGCCGTTGGCATGCTTCAGAAGAAACGATGACTTCACCATCCTCCGCCACGTCCGGAACAGCAGCAGCGCGTTCCTTAACATCAACATTAGCCGGCCGCGCGAACATATTCACCAAGTTACCATTCTGGAAGTTGCGGGCTGTCAAAACCTCTCTGAAGCTAGCCTTAGCAGGTAAATGTTCCGCATCCCTATGAGTCTCCGCTTCTCCGGTGATATTATTCTCCTCCGTGACCCCATCTCTCGTCACCCTGCAGCACCGTCAGGATGTGGATGATCCCCGTAAAGTGGCTGTCCTTCTTCGGACGATGATGAAACACACTCCCTCGCCGGGGAGTTGCTAGCAGTGGTCCTTGCACGCCGGCTGCTCCTTCGTAATGTACTTCCCGCCATTGATTAGGGCTGCAGGGTCCTTGGCGCGACGGCAGGGATGAAGGTTCAGGTATCCCGCAGGATCTCGAGCTGATTAATCGTGTCCCAGCACACCCCGCGTGACCAAATTTCAAATTCAAACCCGGCCACGTGCAGTTTGACCGAAAGACCGTCTCCCGCCACTCGCCTCCGCACCGGCCACGTGGTGGAGCCAATGTCAGGCCCACCCCGCGGCCTCTCAATCTCCGCCTCCGCCTGCGCCTTCGGTCCCTTTACAAGGATGGGCTACACCTCGGGTCAAGCTCCCGAATCCCTTCTCGTCCCGTCCCAGACGAACCGCGACCCCCTCCCGGCGCGTCCCAGCCGACCACTGCCTCCGGCGCTCCTACCTTCTGATCGCACTTACCGCTTACCACCTTCCGCTCCTCCGGTGCTCCTCATTCACAAATCCAAAAGTTAGTTGTATCATCTTAAATGTGGGTGGCCATCAAAGCTTGGCAACTTGAATATCTCCAAACTTGCTTCTCATATGTATAATTCAACCATTAGTTGATTGCTTTGACTTCAGTTGCTAAAATCCTTGTCTTTGGTATAACTTCTATGTTTGCATTTTCTTGCCTGTGATTTCTAATATGAAACATTTTCCAGGAACTTCTTTCAGAACTGCTTTGTCATGCTTCCTTTTTTACAAATTGTCTTAGAAATTTTATTCTTCTTTTATTCTGTTAATTATGACTTTACAATGTCTTGTTGTAGTTTTTTTTTGTCAATGTAAATCCTATTAGCGTCCATGGCTATATTCTCCATTGCTATCCATTGGCATTATATTTTTTTGAAGTATTTTCTTTTGCAATTAAGTACCTGCAATTTCATTCCTTTCTTTTTATTTGGTATTTTCTCTTCAATTCTAGAGAGTTTTTTTATGATGTCTTGTAATTTACTGATGTGAATTATTACTCCTGTATCCATACAGCTAATAATGGAAAAATATTCTTGAGGGAAGCTGATCATGATGTTTTTATCCAATTTTCTGCGTTCTTATGTCCTGCACAATTCAAAGAATATTAAAAAAATAACCTTTTTGCAATTTGACAAATAATTGGTCTTCCAGAAATTGCAATTTTTTGAAAGCAGTGTTTTTCAATGAAATTTTCAATTAATGCAGCTTTTTATTGTGGTTGGGTTTTCAAGAACCTACCAGATCTATACTTAAATACTTTTTCAGGTTGCTTTATGAGTACACGTGTGCCTCTTCATGTTGAGTATTGTGCAGTGTTGTGCCTCTATGTTTTTTTGTACAACTTGAATTTTTAAAAATTTGTTTTTTTAACAAAGGTTTTGGTCTGAGCCATTCTTGAAATTTTGGGTTGCGTTTGGTTTGGATCCTTCGGTGCTTGGGGCTGATTGGGTGCTTTGGTGCTTGGGCCTGATTTGCATGGTTCTTTGGTGTTCAAATTGGTTTTCTCATCCAATTAATTGCAAGCATGCAATTGTTCGTCCATGAATAAAATTACTGAAAACTTTTAAAAAATAAAATTAAAATAAAATTGTTGTAGACAAGATGTGGTTTGGCTTGAATCACACTACAAAGGGCCACCTATGAGTTCCTAAATATTTCTGCTATTTGAGCATCCAGATGTGTCAAAATATCATGTGTATATATAAATGGATAGTTTTATGGAACTTCTGTGTCTGTATTGATGAATTGTAGGCATGCATGTATGCATTTATGTTTATAAGGTATTGTAACACCTTTAATTTTCTGATGAACTTATATGTTGATATTATTGATCATCATTTGAAAAGCAGTTTGTCAACTAAGTATGAGCTATCTTTGCTGCATACTAATATGCTTGAATGTTCTGAAAATTGTGACAATCATTCTGTTATTTAGCTTACTTCTTTGACTAGGTTCTGCAGGAAAAGGGAATTCACATATGGGATGGGAATGGATCTAGAGATTATCTTGATAGGTATATTATGAGTTTTATGTGTCATCCTGTAGCTAAAAAATGCCAACATTCTATGCTCGATTTTTTTTCTACATGTTTGTGGCTCATAGGTTTTTTCCTTTTAGTGTTGGCCTAGTTCACAGGGAAGAAGGTGACTTGGGTCCTATCTATGGGTTTCAGTGGAGACACTTTGGTGCTGAGTAAGTTTGATAGGATACGGAGCTTGTTTAACCTTTCTTTACCTAAAAACTTTATTTATCATGTTTTTGTAGATATATTGACATGCATGCTGATTATACTGGGAAAGGTTTTGACCAATTAGCAGATGTTATTAATAAAATAAAGAACAACCCAGATGATCGACGGATAATTTTGTCTGCCTGGAATCCATCTGATCTCAATAAGATGGCCTTACCTCCATGTCACATGTTTGCACAAGTTAGTTATTCTTCAGATTTTATTTTGTTATTTCATTGTGGTTTTTTCTGTTTCTGTTGTCAAAACCAAACCAAATTGCATGTTATATAAACTTTTTGCAACTATGTTTCCTTTGTAGATTGGTAAGAGAATAAAGTATTAATTCTTTGATATTTATACTAGCGTTCTTGAGAATTATTCTCATATTTTTATGTTGGACTTCTTGAAAGAACGTAGCCAATTCCACCTGAATTGTAACTCATTGACAGTTGTAGTAGCATTTGTTCTGCAATACCTTATTATTTCAAGTATGGTGTGCTTTCTTAAGAAGCAACTGCAGGACACTAGAGTTCTCAAATACGTGCTTAGAAACACTAAATGAAATGTGAAACCAACTCTGACAACAGAGATTCTAGTAATATGACATTTTAGATGGAAGTCAGAAAGGTAGATATGCACTTTTTCCATATCAGTAGTATGTTGGCAAGCATTAATAGCACTAAAGTTAGGTTATATTTATTTAAACACCAATCAGAAGCCTTACATGTTTCCATTAGTTTGAGGTTTAGTGAAGAGTACTGAAAGCAAAATTTATCTTACTAACAGTATTTAAATGAACTCCTGAAAGATGCTAAAAAATTGGAACTTTCTCGTAAAAAATTATGGGGTGCTACAACCAATATTGAAATAATATAAGAACAGAAAAGAACAAGAACTCAACATAACTTCAAATTGATGGCATGCCAGAGTAAGGTTGTTCCTTGTTGGTCATTGTGTGTCTTCATAATATGTGAACTCGATCTTTTTATTCTTGAGGAAAGGATTTGCCAAAAACATGTATTCAGCTGCTCTGCTAAACAACTTTCAAAGATGCTCTGCTAAACATCTGCAACATTTGAAGCTTCTCCAAAGGTTCACAATAAATTAAAATGAAATCCCATAAGAATTATCCTAAGAGGGTCTGGTCAGTTGGCCGGACTTAAGGCGGTTGTTTACAGTACTGTATCTTTTGTTCTGTTAGTCAACAACTGCTGTTGCTGTTGGGCTGCTTTTTGTTTGGTGTTTCTGCTTTTTCAGCCGTTCTACATATCTTTTAGAAACCTCGTAATGCTGATTTCTTCATCTTCCTTGTGTTAATCTTTAATTGCGCCATCAAGATCTTCTAGTATGTCATATCTTCTAGTGAGCCTGGAGTTGAGAAAGCAGAAAACGATACAAAATCATATATGAGCAAGTTTAGTTCCATATTTTCCTAGTGGTAATTTTGGTGTGCACTATCCTCTGACTCCATATGGGTTAATAGTAAGGTGTATTTTTGGTCATTGATTACTGTAGTTATTTTGCTGATATCGTCAACATTTGCATCCAGAGATGTTTTGTCATTGTGATACAGTAATAAGGCTGGTTAGAAAAGCGTATAGACAGTACAGAAAAGAAAAGAAAATAAGTTTGATGTGTGAAATATATTGTTAGTTAATAATTCCTCTAGATTTCAGTATTTAGTAATAGCTGCATAGTTTTAACAAGGTTTTCAGAAGTGGCCATTTTTTGTTAAATAGCTGAAGTTTTAGTGTTCAGTTTTGATTTTCGTTAATTTTAAGTTTTCAAGCAATTTAAAACTGTAAGAAATTAAATAAAAACTACTTCAAAAAATTCATGCATTCCTTAAGCATTATTTTAATTTTAGAAAGCTCATTTATGAATTAAAGAAATAAGGAAAAATATGGAAGCTAGGTTTGAATGGTATTCCTTGTTTGTCACCCAAAATATCCTTGTCTGAGGCGACTTTCATCTGGCATATATTACCCTTGGTGGCATTGTTACCTCAAACAACTTATGTTTTGATCCTTAGTTGCTAGACTTGCTTCTGCAAGCTTGGAAGGTTTACAAGTAAAAAGGATGTAAAGGAGGTGACTTGATAGCTGTGAAGCTTGAGAGTCATAAACAACCTAAGTCTTCTCCTTTGTTAAGTCTAATTTTTAGGTACAATAACTCAAACAACTTTTGTCTTGATTCTTAGTTGCTAGACAAGTGCTTGGAAGCTTTATAAGTAAAACAGATGAATGGAGGTGACTTGATAGCTGCCAAGTTTGAGAGTTAAAAGCAACCTAAAAGGTCTTCTCCTCTATCTTTTCTTTCTAACCTCTTCGTCCAGCTCCTTTGCTTTCCTCCCATCTTTTCATATTCCTTGTTTTTTCCTTTACTGCTTTTGTCCCTATCATTGATGTCCCTGCTAACGAATTTAGACTAGTGAGTGGTTTTTGGCATCCCTTCTTTGAGTTACACCCTTGTGACGGTTCAAAGTTTTTTGTGCATTTTGAGAAGATAATCTGACGTCCATTGAAATTTGTAGAAATAATTGTTTGAGTTCAACCAAGGATCTACTGGTTTTATCCAAAATAGTCAATTAAACTTAGCAGATTTTGTTATAGACTACCAAAAATGCCCAAAACATTCAGCCGTACTGTCAAATTGTGGATAGTCAAAAAAACTTCAAAATCATCAAATGGTCATTTTCATTTGATCTTGAAAACCTTGATTTCAATTTTAAATATGGTGATATAGCCATGGCAATAAATAAAATTTGCAACAAGGCGTTTATGAGGACATGGTACTGATAAAGCAAGGCCTTTCGTCAATGATCAGGGAAATGATGAATGTATAGATGCTAATGAGAGTTAGACAAATGAAGGCTTGATTGTGAGTATATAGAAGGATCTTGTATACGTCTTTTTCTTGGTTTAAGTTGATGTGATCAAAAGATTCTTGTCTGGAAATGATGAGTTGAAATTGGAAGATGCTTTTTTTTTTTCAAATAGAAGGAATGGAGTTTAGTCATATTTGTAGGAGAAAACATAGAAGAAAATAGTGACCTATAAGTAAATGTTTGAAGAAGGTATTAGGAGAATCTTGGTTAATAACTGATATTGTGTTATCGGTTATTTAGTTGTTGACAAAAAATTTATGTAGCTCACATAGCAAGATTAAGGTGAGGGCTATATTCTTTGAGCCATTTCTTCACTCATCTTTCCAATGCTGATTTTTGTTTACAATTATTGTTTGAGCGTCGAATTATTTGGTGTTTGGTTGATGATCGTTCTTCTTCATACCAAACTTTAATGAAGTATGGTGTCATAGAGTGTTTAATGTATGCAAATCTAAAGGAATTATCATCTATTTTTTCATCTAGTGTGTGAAAGTTTATATATATTGAGAATGACTTACCTCACTAATTCTTTAGACAATCATTGCTAATCTCCTAAAAAATTGAGCTAAATAGGGATTAGCATCCATTGTCTTTATTGACATTGCTTTGGACTGCACATCCTTGACATTTGAATTTCTCTCTTAGCATATTGTTGTGATTCCAACCAATGACTTCGATGGCAGCATGATAGTAGCACTTATGACTGGATGCTAACCAATTCTCCTAAAAGCCTGAACTTATACTAAGGGGTTATATAAGATGGTGCCCTTGGCATTTTTGCATGGTTCATCTTGTCTTCTGCCAAAAGGCAAGGTGATGAAGACAGTCAGAACAACTCAAAATGTTGAAATCCATTTTCATTTTAATTATGTTTATGGCTAATTGTGAAAGTTTCTTTTAAGCTTCATAGTTGGTTTTACCTTTTATCCTTTTTGTGTTTTATTTCAAAATTTGAATGCTGAAAATGCAATGAATTTAGGAAGTTCATGATTGCTTTTTCAATGATAATTGTGTCCATGGAAAGCTACTTTAGCATAGCATTATAAAAGACAAAGTGAGATGGTGTTATATATGTTCATTTATGAGCAGATCAATTACTTAGATCAAAAGAGAGACTATCTGCATAAACAAGATCACAAAGGATATGTTGGGCTAACACATCCATGGTTAAAATTTGTGCAAAAGAAATGCTTTCAAATATCTTCAAATGCATCTCTTAAGCATAATGAATTCTTAAAGAAGGATGGTATAGTTTACATATAATTACTACAATAAGGTGGATGTTTCTAATAATGCTAATATTATTACTTTTATATTTTTGTAGTTCTATGTGGACAATGGAGAGCTGTCATGTCAAATGTACCAGCGCTCTGCAGATATGGGTCTTGGAGTGCCATTTAACATTGCTTCGTATGCACTGCTGACATGCATAATTGCTCAAGTTTGTGGTAATTTCTTTGCAAACTCTTAAGATATGAGCATTTTTTTAGAATGACTTTTATTTGGGTCAATAGTTTTATTCATTGTTTCCATGTTATATTGTTTTTATTCTTTATGTGAAACGTGTTTAGGAATGGATATAGGTCAAGCAGGAATGCACAAGTCCACAAAACCTGTAATGGACATTTCTAGGAATTTGATTGTGACGTATCTAAGAAACAAGGTCTTTAGTTTCAATTTTCAAAGTTTTAATTTGTTTAAAATTTCAAAGATTTTAGTTAAGCTTTATTCCTTAATGGAATAGATTCTATGTTATGTAAATCATGAATAAATAAATTAATTTTAATGAAAGCTGATTATCAATTGTGAATAATGTAAAATAAGTTTAAAGTGTTATGATTGTGTTGGCAAAATGACAATAACTTTTAATTTAGAATGAAAACATCACTTTTTCATAGTTCTAAACCATTAATATACCAATATGTTTCACAAAATTTAATGTTGACACTGAAAAAACATCGAAGTTGTTAGGTTTGTTTATGTTGTGTATTTCATAGGAATTGTGCTTTCTGTTGTAAAGGTGAAAAATATTTTTTCTCTTCAGATGACCTATGAGGCTTGTGAGCTTGAGTGATTTGAGGGTGTGTTGATTTCATCCAAAACCATAAAGCATGCTCAAACAAAGCAGATCACTGAAAAGAAATTATATTAAAGATTTTTGGCCATTTGCATGTGGGTACATTATGATTTTAAAAATGGAATATTCAATTGTATGCACTCATTCATGAGCGCACTCACACACACAAACATATAATTTTGTATGCCCTTGGCAAAAAATTAATTTAAATCTTTAGATAGCAGAGTCTATTCTTGTAGCTGCATGCAAAGTTAAGTATTAAGACAAAATACATTGAATTTATTACTTGTTTAAGAAATGGAAAGAGAATTTGATTATTATCAAAGCATTATTTTTATGAATGCATATTGATTATTGTTCTCAAAAAATAAAAACTAAGGTTAGTTTGGGAGAATGGTTGACTACCCAAATTTTTTAATGTTATTAGGTTTCTGAATTGAGAGTTAGGAAACAAGCACAAAACAACTATGTCCAGGATTTGATGCTGGTATGTTAGACATAAAAATAGGACTCACTTCAAATTAGAGAATAAAAAATGTCATATATAGATGGGGAAGCTAATTTTATTTAGAGCAATGTTATATCTATATGGTAATTAAAGCTGTGTTTGGATAGCCTAAAGAGAAATGCTTCAAAATTGAAAGAAGCTTGGTGCAAAAGACGAAGTTGGAAAGAGCAAGTTGAAAGGCATGTTATGAGGCTTATTATATTTGAAAAATACTATTAATTGGGCCATACATAATTGTTTTTGCAATCAATGATGTGAAGTTATTGGCTTTTAAAAAGTTCTAAAATTAGGGCACTGGTGAATTAAGGATGATAAATGTTGTTTAATGAAGAGATTGTAAGTGTTAGTTTGATAAGATCTACGGATTTTTGTTATGGTTTTGACAATTTGATTATTCTAGAGAGCTTGGCTAGTCAAAAGAGAATAACAAATGTTATTTTCTTTTAGGTATGCTCAAAATTAGGATTAGGGATGTTAGGAGATGAAATGTATAGAAGCTATAGGCGTTGATGCTATCATAGTAGATGTTTGGAAATATATGGGATGGAAGTCATTTCTTTGTTTATTGTATTATTTAGCTTGACTTTGAAGACAAAAAATAAAACTAGTTATCAAGACTTGTTTAATATTTTGGCACAAAGGTGATACAATGGACTAAACCAACATGAGGAATGTGAAATCATTTATTTTGGTGCCAAAGTTATCGAGTTTTCATCAGTTCACATTTGCTAGTTGAATCGACACTTTCTTATTCAAACTAGGTCAATTAATTCAACAAGTCATCTTCAATTTTCAATGGTATTTTGAGGAGGTTGGTTGCACCTTGAGACCTTTGGACTTATGTAATTGTGGTAGTTGTTGAATTTATCAATCCTTATCACTATCTGTATCTTGTGAAGTAATTAGAAAGTTTGTTGGAGCTTGCATTTTAATTAGCATAAAAGATAAAATTAAGCCACTCATTTGATCATTTACAGGACTTGCCACAAACTCTTTGCCAGTGCATAATTAAATTTTTGTTTGAGCATAAGCTTATATGTAAAGAAGTAGACTATTAAAAGATAGATGATCTTAAGCATAAAAAATGTGACTTCTTTTGCCTAAATATGAATGTTCAAGAAATTCATATGATGTACATACTGTCTTATTGTCTTAACAATTGTATTTTAGGGATTTTTTAAATAATTTGTCCAAATTTCTAAGAGTGATAATAATTTTCTTTCAGTTAATATAAAGCTATGATTGATGGCATGTGCAAATTTTCATGAATTACCCTTATCTTATATTGCAAGCAAAACATAAGGGATTATATTATAAATGCATATATTAGCCTTCAAAAGCTTCATAAACATCAACCAAATTATTTATCCTCAACCATATTTCTTGTGTTCTTATGAATTTGTTGCCAACATAGTGGAAATCTAGACCTTCCTCTTTGGCTTAGGAAATCTTCATTCATATCCCACTCTATTATGTCCTTTGTTTAGCTTCCCTCGCCCATATTTTCTCAACTTGTTAGCTTATTTGCAACCTGGACAACTAAGCCACTTTCTTGGAATAGTGAAGCCCTCCTTGCTTGGGCTAGGTGCCATTTGTCCCTTGTTGGTGCTTCCCGCTTAGGTTTAGCCCTTTGTTGCCCTTTGTAATAGGTCAAGGTGGCGTCCATTCTCTTTGCTCTTATTGAAATCCTCTTTTGCAATTCTACCCCTTAATCAGCTCATCTAGGCTTCCTTGTACCAAATGACTATTGTTTAGTCCTTACAGTGCATAACTCTTTTGCCCTTAATCTCACTAAACTATAGTTCTTGATCTTCGTTTATTACTTTCATTGATCATATCAACTACCAGCCTTGTCTTGTCACTTGTTGTATTAAGATCTTTTCTTGATTGACTTGTCAAGTTGTTTCTTCCTCTTATGTAGAGGAGACATTTCAAGTATGTTTTGTATTCTAGTGTGATTATCGAAATTGTGTTATGATGACTTTATGTTGAACATCCTTTTTTTCTCATATGTGTGCTCTTAGAAATGGTGGAACTACAATTTTTGTCATTTGTGGCTATGTTTTTCTGTCTTTGAGGTTCTCCACATGAATTCGGATGAATTGGATGATTTTCGATGGCTCTTCATCTTCTTATCTTCTCCTCAATCATGGATTCGGGCATTTTCGCTTCTACACGATATGTGGGATCCACACTTGCCTCTGCATCGATGTCATCTTTTGATGTTTATCTTTTCTTAATTTTTTGTTGAGAGGTTTGTCTTTCTTGATCCATTAATGATGTTCTATAGGAACCATTATCTGGGGCAAAAGGATATTGATTTGGGTTAAGTTTATCATGAAAGTACTCCCTGAAAATGTTGCCACCAAAATCATGCCAAAATTCAAAAGTCCACAGCATCCTCTAAGTGCTATAAGATGCTGCATGCAATAAGACCTTGTTGTGGTAGCCTACACAAGAGGGCTTGCAGTGTTCTGTTTGAATGGCAAGAGAGATTTGCCATTGGAAGATGGTATGATGCAAAGGATGGTTTATGGAGGGAACTGACAAACCGATCTTTTTCCATCATTGCAAAAGCAATCCTACAGAATGGACTTATCCTCTACATTATTGGATCTCTAAGGAGAAGATAATCTCTCTACCTTTGTCATTATTTCTTCCTACCCTACAATAATCAACTCAAGTTGCAAAGGGAGAGTAAAGACTTTTGACCATTTGTTGCCTTGTTTAGTGGTAGCCTAGGATTAATTGCCCCTACTTAACCTTACCTAGATAAAAGGCATCACCATTAAGTGTATGCTGCCTTGGTGCATCCTGTGAGCCCATGAGCAGTCCAATTTCCCATTATGACGCCTCAATGAGGCAATCAGATAAGAGATGCATTTGACTGTATTATGGTAGATAAAATCAACCAACCCCAAGATGTCATCTGGGGTCAAAACTTGCTTAAGGGAGATCTCATGATAGTTTGTTAGCAAGTTTTATCATTGCAATGGCAAACCCATATGGAAAGTGTGACCTGTTCATCCACCATGTGCAAAATTGGAGTGAAGAGACTGCCTATTATATACATCCAAGCTTTTTATGCATTATAGATATAATAATACAAATTGACTTTGATAGCCTCTTGTTGATTTTGTGGGAGATTGTTCTGCAACCTTGATTCCTCTAGTTTGGGTTTAATTGAATGACAATCCTCTTAGAAGAATCTTGTTAAAACCAAATAAAAAATATTCTTAAGAGTAAGTAAGATATGTGCAAAGTATGGTCAGTACACCCAACAAGTACATTGGGTACTCCTTTGGCTCTCTTCGTGTTCTTGCTTGGTCATTGAGGACCTTAGCCCTTTGGCACTCTTGGCCAAACTAAGATTCTTGATAAGGATTATAAGTTCACCTCAAGTATTAAACCAAAGGTTCTTAGATGATGAACACGACAAAGTGGCTTACTAGAAAAATTTACACTTTGAAAAATAACCTGTCATGTTCTCTCTTAGGCACTCAAAGGTTTTTAGCTATCTGGCTTGCTTAGTTCACTTAAGTTTTTGTTGAGACAATAGTTGCCCTTTCTTAAGCATTGGCCTAATGGGTTGACACCATCAAGAATAACTTGCCTAGACACCATGGTCTTTTGTCCTTGCTCAAGCATTGACATAGTAACTCTTGGGTGATGAAAGCTCGAAGTTTATCCAATGAATTCCTCCCATCCTAGCAAATACCCCTTGAATCAACCATGTTTCTCGATGATCCCTAGTGTGCCCCCAAACTAGCAACCCATTTTCCTGTTACACAATCTCTTTTTGTCTCACCTTGGTCAAAGCTTAAGAGCACTTGTTGGCCTAGACCAAGGAATTTTGTTGATAAATCATTAGTCCTCATGCAAGAATTTATTGGAAGCCTCAATTCAAAAAGGAGAAAAGGTGCTAATTACAACCACGAGGCAAATTATGCAGGTTTTAAACCTAACTTTTCTTATGCATTTGTCCTGGGAACCTGTATACGCCTTAGGCAAACTATTGTTGGCTCAAGAGAACTCATTTTGACTTGCCACTAACACTTCGATCCCCTATGGTGCCACTCGATATAGCAAAGTTTCTTGTTTGGGACAATGGATGCTATTCTAAGCATTATTAGTTGGTCAGTTCCCAGCTATGGGATGCATCCTTGGTGCTATAACCTTTTTGCGTGCATAACCTTCCCAAATGAAAAAACAAGGTATATATTTGAAGAATTGTTGGAAAGATAATGGAGATGAGGACTTCCCCATGTTGACGCTACTTGCGATCATTTCTTCACCACACTACATGACCAAAAATGCCATATCCTACTTAGGTGTAAGAACTTTATTCCTCTCTGACTCGCCTTAATGGAGGCTCTCAGTTGAGACTATGGGTACTCAAATACTAAGTTAAGCCCTAGATTGACCAAAGCTTCGATGCCCTGACCATTGTCTCCTGTTTTGATCCCTGTCGGTTTGATAGAACTAAGCTTGAAAATAGAAATGCCGTTAACGTGCATGCCATTCCCCTGTCTATATAAGAATTCTTGATCAAGCATCGTAATAATCATGGGCCCATCTATTGCCTACTATCTTAATTATTTGCTTGCTTGAGAATATCTCTTGTAAGCTAAAAAAATATATAAATGTAATAATATTGATTTACTTCGACTAGGCCACTAGTCTAATAGGCCAAGCATGCCCTACTTTGTACCATGTTGTCTAGATGAGTCCTATGGTTGTTGCCTAGTTCTTTCTAATGAATTTTCTTTAAGCACGACCCAATTGTTTGTTCCAAAGAATTTGCCATTGGAAAAAGGAAAGCAAAGATGGAAATAATTATTGATGATCAGATGAAACTCACACTTTCAAATTTTCAAAAATTTGGGCAAACATTCTTTTAATTAATCTGTCAATATATACAAAATCAGATACAAAAATGCAAAAACTGTGTTTTAACGAATTTGGTCAAAGTGACTTTCCTCAGGTCTCTACATGGCTTTTGGATGCTCCCTCATTGTCCAAGCTTTCAGCATTGTCTATCACCTCGGCATTGGCATTGAAAGACTCACCTCTCAAAATACTGAGTGATTTATTCTTTTATGGGTTGTAGGTAAGCTTATCATCATATGTCGATTCAATCTCATGCGGTCAGCATTAAAGTCCTTCCCATTCAGCCTTAAGAGTGAAGTGGCCCTCTCCCAAAAACTTTGGACTGTCCCAAACATCAGTGCACTTAGAACTTTTTATATTTGTATTTTTGCCATCTCTGTTGATTTGACCTACAAGTTTGGCCCATTCTTGGAGCTCTTAGCTATCGCTTGAAGCTTGCCGTTCTTAGCTTGGTAGGTTGCAACTTGCCCAGTCGATTATTTTTTCCTTTCTTTGACCACGTATAAATCCTTGTGGGGCTCTTGTAATCTTTGCATTCTCCCAAAGGATGCAAATAACTATTTGTCATGTTGACCTTATCTTATTTAGCCTTAGCTTTTTGGTTGCATTGGTGATTGGTTCTAAAGCCTATAAAGCTTTTGAAGCTCCCAATGTGTTCCTTCTCCTTGATCTATTCCAAAGCAATATCTTAGTGTCATCCAATAAATCGATTACTCATGGATTATTCCCTCAATAAATCATGGATATCCATAAACTTTTATGAGTAATTATCACGATAAGGATTAAAAACAAATTCTAATCTACACTAGATCTTAGAAATGAATTGAACACTATATTCCAAAACTTTAGGCTAGTTAACTTGACTTCAAGAGATTTCATTTGTCAATTTCTATATTTTCAAATCGACTACAATATTTCTGAATTCTTTTACTATTAATAAATGTGAATGCTTTTGAAATTAGGTGCTGACTTGATGGTACAATATCGGAGTGCAATCAAATTAATCGCAACTTTGTGCTTATGATATCACTTTGTCATGTCTTGGTTTGGAAAGGCTTAATCACAAATGACAATGCTAAAGCCAGATTAAGGCTAAATAATATTGCTTTATATAGAAGGATTGGATGCATATGTATTAGTACCTTGTCAAGTTAAACAATGGATTTGCTGAAATAAAAGATCGGTAAAATTTGAAGATCAAATCAGCTGTGGGTCAGATCTAGTTTAGATCAAGGTTGCCTCCAAAATCTGGAATGGATTTAACTTTTTCAAGCATATCTGGAAGATAGTTGCATACAGCATCGTCACATGAGCTCTGTTCTATCCTCATGCCGTAAATGAGTTGAAACTCGCCAATCTAGTTATGACCATTATGGTTTTTGCACCTCATGCTAAAACTATGTAGCCTTCCATTGTCAAATTTATCCTTCTGAAAAGAAGAGGAATAGGTTGAAGCAAACAATAATTAACTTCAACTAGAAGGATGTCTAATTATCTATCAGTGTGTGAAGGATTATCATAATTCCACCCTCTTCTTCTCCTTTTCCTGCACTAAAATTGGAAATTAGCCTTTGCATTCCTTCCATGCATGTAAAGTTCATCTTGAACTTTTCCTTGAAGTCAAAATAAGGCTTTTCACTATCGAACCTCCAATATGGAGTTCGATGCTTTTTCGGAAATGCTTCACTAAATATGACATAAAATATGTGGCATTGTTTATGTTTTGCTTCTTGTTCAGTTTGGTGGCATCTTTTCCCAACTCCTTGTGTTGAGAAGTAATGTTCCTTTAAAATGCACAGATCTCATTCCTGGGGAATTTATTCATGTTATTGGAGATGCCCATGTCTATAGAACTCACGTGAGGCCATTGCATGAGCAACTTCAGAAGCAACCTAAGCCTTTCCCGGTAAGGCCTTCTCTCTCTATAGTTATGGTATAGACATGGAGCTTCCTAGTTATTTTTTCGTGCTTGTAAGCTAAATGTTTGTTGTTGATTCAAATAAAACTCAGATTTTGAAGATCAACCCCGAGAAGAAGGATATTGATTCATTTGTCTCATCTGATTTTACTCTTGTTGGTTATGATCCTCATCAAAAGATAGAGATGAAAATGGCTGTATAGATTTCTCATCAAGAGGTACTGAAGAACTTTTGCTGCCCTGCTTTCTCTAGTCATCCATTTAAGCGATGAGGGACTTAATTTTTTTTGGTATGGAGTTAATTTTCCAGATGCATAAAAGGCTTGGAGCAACTTCTGCTGTACGCTATAATGCTTCCGTAGTTTAATATTTATGAGGTACTTTGCTTGCATGTTTTATGTTGAAGTCATGAGACTCGAGTTGTAGCCTTCTGTTTTAATCTGGCTACCCAAGAGAGTCACGGTATTGTCATTTATATTACATCTTTTGCTCCCAGTAGACATTTTTTCAGTTTCTTTATGATGAATCCTTTGATTACTTTGTGCTCAACATTTTGCATACTATTTTTCTAATTTTACTTTTAGATGCTTGACACTGTAGTAAAGAAAAAAAAAAGTTTGTATAACCTGAAGTTGTAAAGAAATGTTTAGGAACGTACTTGTTATCTGCCTGCATTGTTGAACAGGTCACGTCATCTGAATGCAAAAGTATATTATTAGTCTCTATAAATATGTAAAAGACCTCTTTAATATGAGAGATTCTAACAAAAATTGTAACACCGACCTGGTACGAAGTCTGTGCTTTGCTCAAAGAAGAGGCTTTTGTGTAACTCATGAAATTGATTAAGACCTGCACGCACAGTTGTGTGGATAAATTTAACGGGTTAGGATTGGTTCCTGGCATGCAAGCATTGAGCTTCAATTTTAAATATCAATAGGAAGGTCATTAATTGCAAGTAAATTGGTTTTCAAAAAATGAACATTCATAAAATCAATCATGGGTTTCCAGTATAAATTGCTTTAGATTTACTAATTCTTTAAAGGACGAAATTATTAAACATGTCAGGTAAAGTAATTCTCATTATTTCTCAGTTTCCGGCCATTAAATTCGAGTAGGGTAAAGGAAAGGCGGTACATTTTATGTACATTCTATTTAGTCTCTCTTTATGGAGATGCATTTATACTCCTTAACTATGTTTGTGATAGCATGTTCAACTGGCAGCTTCTCTATGCTCGAAGCACCATAAAACCCATGAACTCCCTTGGTACTTTTGAGGACATATTCTGCTTCGCGAGGACCTGATATAGGACCTGAAAGAAAAAAATAAAAAATAAAACAATGTATAAATAAACAACTGTTCCAGATATAACTTGATTTGACTAATGATTTCGAGTTCATTTGGGGCGACAATTGCCGAAGTTTGGCTAACAAAACGAAGGTATCAAAACAGTAATTATCAAAAAAATATTTATTGAATCATGTGATAAATCTTTTTGACTGTTTACATAAAATAAAGTGAATAAATCATTACGATATTATTGGAGGGCAAATAGTCTCCGATAGTTTCATAATACAAAAATTGATGATGGATCTCTGAGGGGTTTTAAGCAAAACAAAGTTAAGCTCTAAAATACCGTTAACCACATGGTTTTGAGTTTTAAAAAAAAGAAATTATCCCAGTTTTCTCAGAAAAATGGTTTCTAAAAGCAAGTCCAGATGCAATATTAAATACATAGAGCAACTGTCAATTCATCGATAGGTTAAAACATATCTTGAATCATGAAGGATTGCCTTAACTCATGCAGATCGTCCCTGGGCTGGGCTGTTATGGGTTTTCTTAGGGAAATCACTAACCCTTTCTTTGTAGCAAAAAGCTCCAAACACCTTTAATTTGGGCTTTGCATTACGTCTAATATTATATGTATTAGGGTTTTTGTTTGGATAGAATTATGATAAATGACAACGAAATTCTGGATCAGAGGACCGACAAATAAAATGGGTGTTAAAAGCTGAGAATAGGATGAATGACAATTTGAAAAAATATAATTAACAACAATGACCAGAAAAGAAAAATTTTAATATCAAACCAATTTGCAATAGGCATAGAAGAGGTTGTTTATTTTGATTTGAAAATGTTAGAACATAGACCACTCAATGTTTCTATCAACACAAACAATTAAAGATTTTTTTTTTCTGAAAATAAAAAAAGAATACTTGCTAATAAAAAATAGATTCGGAGAATATAAACAAATAGGAAAATAACGATGAAATTCAAATAGACTAAATTCTCAAATTTGTTTGGAAGAAGATTTAAGCACACATTTATAACATAATGGCATGATGAACAAAGCTCCAATTAAAAGGCTTTGATTTGCGTTTGTGACTCTATGAAGGATGTCTAGGGGATGTAGAATAAAATGAGATTGATGTTGAAAAGGTGGGTTGGATGCGACAAGAACTCTGCTTGAATTGGCGACAACTCGGTCTGAATCGGATGTGACTAGTTCAGGATCGGAGGAGAATCGACAAGGATCGAAGGCAACTCGACTGGGATCATAGGTGACTCGACCGGGATTAGCGGTGACTTAATTGGGATCAGCGGCGACTCGATCAAATCAACAGTGAATCGGCTGGATCAATGGCAAATCGATCGGATCAAAGGCAAGTTTGTCGGATCGGTGACAAATCAGCCAAAATCAGCGGAGAATCAGCCAAGTTTGGTGGAAAATCGGCGGGAATAGGTGGCAAGTTAGCCGGAGGTGGTGAATTGGCCTAGGTGGCGATGAGTTGGTCAGGAGCATAAATGAGTCGACTGATTGAGAATGGAGTCGGCGCGGGCCGACGTGGGTTGGCTCGGGTGGGCACAAGCCCACTCGGATATGCACAACCTTAAAAGCGGGCCAACACGGGACAACGTGCGTCGGTGAGTGTCAGCACAAGTTTTGCGAGTCGGCGAGTCGATATGGGTCAATGCGATTGATGCAATTGGCGAGTTGATAAGGATCAATGCGTGTCGACACAGTCCATACAAGTCGGTGAGTCGATGCGAGTCAATGCGGTCAATGCAGATCGACAAGTTGATGCGACTTGATGTAGGTCAACACGATCGATGCAGGTCTGTATGGTTTGACGGGGTTTGGCACAGGTTACTGCAGGTTTCGACAAGTTGATGCATGTCAACACTAGTGTGCAAGTTAACGCAGGTTGCTATGGATCGACGTGGGTCGATGCAGGTCGACAATGACTCGCAGCCTTTTCAAAGCAATGGCCAAGTGCAGTTTAAATCCTTAGTTACCTATTTTGTGTTGTCAGCACTCGGGAAGACGAGAGTCTACGGTGACGACTTGGGAAGCGACGAAGATGTGGGATCATTTTTGGCAACAAACGAGACGAAAACAGCAAGTCTTCCAATGAAATCGAAATTGCGAACAAAGGGAGACAAAACTCATTCAGAAATGTCTTGTCTTGCATTTGGTCTCCGACAATGATTGCAAAGGTTCCGACCGTGCCGGAGGAGCTTCTCGAAATTATTTCCTTCTTGTCCTCTCTCTCAGTTTTCACTTTCATTGGCCCCTAATGTAGTCGACGAGAAGGGAGATTTATAGTAGTACTTGGAGAATGATGCCAAAAACACATTGGATTTCCTCTTTCATTCTTTAATCTAGCTTGGTGACTTTTCCCGAGAAATCTAGTGAAGCGTGGTAGGTCATATGCATTATTGTTTTTCTGCATCTTTATTTAATTCCCCAATTCTTCGTAATATCATTTATGTTGTAATGACTAAAATCTAAAAGATTCATCTATGCAACCATCAAGTAGTCAATTTTTTTAAAGAATATTGTAAAACAAAGATATATCAATGGTATTATAATCCGACAATAGTTTGAAGCGTGGGAAAACAATGATTAAATTTTTGTTAAAGTGATGAAAAGTTAGGATACAAAACCAGTTTTTCTTGAGATTTCTGTGCTACCAATAATTGTCAAAAGAGAGAGAAAGAGAGGTTTAAGTTGCACTTCTTGAATCTGTTGTACAGCATAACTATAACGAGAAGAAAGAGAGTCAAGAGCATGTTTTACTAAACCTTCATGTGATAGAGCAACAATGAAAGAAGAGAAAAAATTCAAACCTTGTCTCTCGTATCTTTCGTGTGAGTTATAAGGAAAAGAAGGGGTAGAGGTCATCTCTCAGTATTTTTCGATATTTCGATGGCAACAAAAGTAATCAAGAACATACTAGTCGAGCTTTAAGTGATGCTAGAATTTTTAGTAGACTTTGTAAGTGGTCAATAATTCATACATTTAGTATCTTTAACTTTTAAAGGTAAAACTTTTTCAAGTGATCCCCACTCCAAGCACGTGAGCGCTTAGTACTATTTTCTGTCTGAAGTTGATAAGCAAGGCTAGGAACTTCTCTTTCGAGGAATTCAATGAATGATTGAACTGTCATTTTCATAGTGTTCAGGTAATGTCCACTTGACTATAGAAGGTCCCCTTACACTACAACCACCCTGAAGGAGTATTTAATTTCACGCATAGGTGGTGCTGAGATGGCCATCTAAAATGTGTTCATTATCAGCCTCCTAAGGATAGTATTGTAGATAGGAACAACGACTATAATGAAGTCGATCATGTGCATGACTGAGCTTGAAGAAGTTTCCATTATGAGTAATAATATGATTTTTTCTTCTGACTCTAGAGTTTCTCTAGAGAAACTTACAAGTAATTTTGTAATCGGGAGGATAAGGTTTCAACTAATACAAATTTATTGAAGGCATCGAGAAAAAAAATATCAACTGAACTCCTAGAGATAATGAGCATATAACAGACTTCTACGTTAACAATTATCCTTAAGATTACTATAACATCATTATAGGGGCTGCCAACAGGTCTGAATGATATCAAAATAGATAATTCTTGCTATCTTATCATATTGGTAATCATAGTTTGTTTCAGTGTTCTCAACACAGAGCTCTTTAAGTAGGACTGCTTCCATCCGGTGATGACATAAACGATCCTAATAGAAGCATTGCTTTTGTCTTTTAATGCCAACTGAAGAGTTTGATCATCTTTCTCGATTCTTTTAACGGTTATTGGTCCTACAAGCTTATTAGAAATAGAATTCAGTTTAAACACTTTTACTCAGTACTCCTGGAGGTAATTTTCTTTTAACAATCTCCCAATTAAGGCTTTGAGGGCCTTGCATCCAGTAGTTGTGTGGCCATGGTCTTCATAATACTTACAAAATTTCATTGTGTCTCGATTATTTCCCAACAATAGTCTCGACTTCTGATATAATCTATGTTTTTAATGGCTCTCAATTTATTTCGAAGATGTATTTAAGGGAGTGCTAAAATGTTGAGAATGATATCCTTGTTGATTATGACGAGCCCTCCAAGGGTAATCTTTGTCTCTTGCGACTTTTTTAGTCTTTGATCGAGGGGCCTTGAAGGTGACAATACATTCTCTTCTAATATGTCAGATAGAGCAAAAGAGAATTCCTCGTTGATTAAACAAATAACTCTATTAAAGATTTCTTGTAACAATTTTGATGAGAACCTAACCAAATGTTTTTGAAAATCTCTCGATTGAAGAGATCTAATGAGGACTGCTTAGGTAAATCGAGAGTCCTCATGATCAACTTATTTAAAAGCTTCTCTAAAATGTTGGAGATAAGCTTGAAGTGATTTTGATTGATATTGTTTTAAATCAAGAAAAGATTCAGAGACCTTTTTAGGTTTGACACAATTGGCGAAGGATGATAAGAATAACATTTTGAGCTGGTCAAATGAAAAATTTTTTTAGAACATTATGAAGCTACATCTTTAAAATAGGTAGAGAAAAATTTGCATAAGATGGCCTTAATCATAATATGTAAAGCAATCATCATAAATTCTCTTAAGAAAATATAAAGGTCTGAATTATTGTAATAGAAGGTGAGGTTAGATAATTGAAGTTTAGGAGGTAAAGTCAAAAAGAGCTCTTCGATAAAGAAAGAAACCTCATTAATGACATTTGGGTTATACTAATGTTGCCAAAACAGTTGAAACTCATCATTAAAGAAACAGGGTTCTTGATAAAAAAATAAGAGCTTGCAAGATTAGATCAAGAATAAAAGAGTTTTAGTTTGGTGTAAGCTGGAAGGCCTTAGGTTGTAAAGTATTAACAGGTTGTTGGGATGTTGTCGCAAGAGGTGTGCATTGGAAGATTTTTTGAAATGGGTGCAATGTAATGAGATTCAAGTATTCTAAGGTATCAAGTGACTCTTTATTGAAAGGAGAGATGTTTGGTATACTTGGTAAACTTTTTTTTAGTAATGTGGCCAAACTTGTTCTAATTTGCTCTCTTATGAGCATAGGACGGGTGGGGGGGGGGGGGAATCTTGTGAAGTGCTCTATTTGCAATCAGAATAAACAAAAAAAATAACAGTAGGTAACTGAAGAGATTCTGAAGTTTGTGAAATTTGGAATAGAGATATAGGGATCTCCACCGTCTTTTGGTTGCGATTGTCAGATGCTTCTTTTTCAGGATCAAATGTAGCTTCCTCTTGGTTTTTTATTTCAACTTTCTTGTTTGCTTCCAATAGACAACAATAGAAAGTGTTGAAACGAAAAATAGATTTGAGAAATTTAAACAAAAACTTGCTAAGGAAATGATAAGAAAGTCCGAATGGACAAAATTTTCAAATTTGTTTCGAAGAAGATGGGAGCACACCTTTAGGACAAGTTGGCATAATGTGGTGAAGTTTTGGTTAAGAGACTTTGATTTGCAAGTATGTGACTATAAATGATGTATCAATGATATAGAATACAATACTGTTGACGTTGAGATGGTGCGGTGGGATGCGGCAGTAACTCGGCCTGGATTGACGACGACTCCTTCAGGATCAAAGGTGACTAAGTCGGGATCGGAGGCAACTCGACAGGATCGAGGCGACTCAACCCGAATCAATGACAACCAGGCCAGGATCGACGACGACTTTACTAGGATCAGAGACAAATCGACCAGATCAGAGCTGAGTTTTTCAAATTGGCGACAAAGCGACTAGAATCACTGGAGAATCGGCCAGGATTGGTGGAGAATTGACGAGAATAAGAAGCAAGTCGGTGGAATAAGCAGTGAATTGGCCTAAGTGGTAGTGAGTCGACTGGGAGCGTCAATGGTTCAATTGGGTGAGCTCGGAGTTGGCACGGGTTGACACGGGTCAGGGTGTGTCTGAGTATGCACAAGCCAATTCGAGCATGCACAGGCCTGCGCGGGTCGACGTTTGGCCATGCGTGTCAGCACAGGTTTTGCAGGTTGATGCAAGTCTTTACTGGTCGACAAGTCGATGTGGGTTGAATAAGTCGACATAAGTGATGCAGGTCGGCGAATTGATACAAATCGACGCTGTCAATGCAGGTCAATGCAAGTCGACGAGTCAATGCAGGTCGACGCGGGTCAGTGCAATCGATGCAAGTCGGTGTAGGTCGACGAGTCGATACAGGTTAATACAGTTCGGTGCCATTCGACGCAGGTCATTGCGGGTCTCGACGGGTTGGCGCCTGTCAACACGTGTGTAGGTTGACACGGGTCGTTGTAGGTCGATGCAGGTCGGCGGTGACTTAAGGTAGCTTTTTAAAAGTAGCAACCAAGTGTAATTTAAATCCCTAATTACCTGTTCCGTGTTACCAGCACTAAAGAAGATGAGAGTCTGCAGTGATAGCTCGAGAAGCGACAAAGATATAGAATCACTTCTAGTGGCGGAAGAGAGGAAATAAGCAAGTATTCCAGTGAAGTCGGGATTGTGGATGGAAGGATATGAAGCTCGTTTAGAAGCTTCTTGTCCTGCATTTGATCTGCGACAACGACTATTTCCTTCTTCTCCTCCTCTCTCTCTCTCTCTACTACCACTTTCTTCGACCACCTTTGCACTCCGCCGGAAAGTGGATTTATAGTGATGCTCGGCGAATGGTGCCAACGCTATGTCGGATTTTCTCGTCAATTATTAATCTAGTGTGGTAACTTTTTCGAGGGAATCCGGTGAACTGTGAATCACGTAACTAAACTATTTATTATGTTTATTTATTATTGTTATCAATTTTATTATACAACAGTGTCAACAGAACTTTGCCCAACATCATGACAAGAAGAATTGTAAATATACTTAAAGTATGAGCAGAAAAATGAGAAAGAAAAGAAAATATATTTTAACTCATCGAATTTGCAAGACAGGTTCTTTGATTCTACTTATAAGAGTGGTTATTCTGCTCATATTTTATGTTTTAACCATCAGTTGCAACCATCGAATAGAATCAGCTGATACCATATTGTGGGTTGACTACATATAGCTGCCAGTATACTGGATTACCAAAAATATAACATATTGTTTATCGCCTATGCTAAATTTGCATGTTAGTAGCTTGGCATACAACGTAAACTACTAGCTAAAAAAATTACTTCACGAGAATTCACATCAACCAAGCTAAAGTTCATAATAGAAAATATTGATCTAATAAAGTGGAATAAATAGTAAGGACGAAGCTTACCTCCATGGCAAAGAATAATTATGTTAGGATTTAAAGCGATTGCAGCATCTGCTATGGTTTGAACACGTGTTACACTTTCCTCTAATGTAACAGCTGTTTTTGCACCTATTGATCCAGAAGTCGTGAGGCCCATATGTGCAACAATAATATCAGCCCCGGCCATAGCCATGGACATAGCTTCATCTTCATTAAAAGCATATGGTGTTGTCAATAGACCAAGTTTATGAGCTTTGTTAATCATCTCTGTCTCCAATCTAAGCAAATAAAACCAACAAAAGAGTCCATGTATCCACATATTTCTCCAAGCATTATAACTTTGTTGAGGGGAAGAGAGAAGAATAACTAGAAACTTACCCATAGCCCATTCCCGTTTCTTCCAGATTTTGGCGGAAATTACCATCAAAAAGTCCAACTGTTGGAAAATTCTGAACACCAGAAAACCCAGTTGCTTCAAGCTGCTTAAGAAAGTAGTCCATCCGACGAAACGGATCGGTTGCACATACTCCAGCAAGGACCGGGACATTCTTTACTACCTGCAATGAGGTTAGAGATGGGATTGTTGAAAGAGGGAAGTAAACTATTCCAGAAATTATGGATCTGCATTAAGACAAGTCTAAGTAATTCAAAGTGTACACTAGTTGATCTGTTGATCACCTCTCTTCTTTAACTTTAGGTGGTTTTGTGAATTTTTTTTTTCGTAATAAGCCATCTCAAAGATCTTACACCACAAGTTGCAGTTAACGTGTTTTCTACATCTATATATAAATGGAAGGTATAAACTCACAGGCAATACTTCATTAGCCATGTCAAGTACAACAGCATTTGCATCGGCAAAAGGCAGTAGTCCAGCCAAGGAACCTCTTCCAGCCATGCGGAAACGCCCAGAGTTGTACAAGACAATCATATCTGCCCCACCAGCTTCTTCAAATTTTGCAGATATTCCTGTTCCTGCACCTGCACCAATAATCGGCACACCTTGATTTATCTGATGCTTCAGTTTTCCAAGTATGGTTTGTGTCCTTCGCAAAGTTTCTGCAAGAATGATTAGCAAATATGGTTAATCCCCACTATTAGAATTAATATTGTCAAAAAGACAAGTTTGGCGGGAGGGGAAGACAGGCATTGGGAGAGAGCAAGGGTAAGAGAAAATATTGCAGAGGACTTAATTTTACCATTTTGTTTGGTTATGTCATTGGATAATAAAAAATTCATTAGACTATTAAAATAAAATGTAAAAAAGTGAAAAAGAGAGAGAGAGAGAGAGAAAGAGATGAAGTGTAACTTGACTGAAAAAAATTTGGAATACAAGCAAAAAAAACTAGTAGAAACCTGCTGCAAAAAATGAAAACAAAAAATTGCATTTTTTGAAGGGATGGTACTAAAGCATGTATATCAAGGAGATAAATTAAAGGCGTTTTTAGTAGTGATGAACAATAAAAAAAAATTGAAATTAAATTTTTTGTAGGGATGGTACTAAAGCATGTCTAAAACTTTGCGAGTAATCAAAAAACGACAATTAAAGCGATAATAGAGCTAACAAGAGTGTATCCATAAATGAATAGAAGACAGCTCCTAAACTAATAAGCAAAACGTGGCATCATTGAAATGATTCCAGTTTATCCTTTGAGGAGCATTATATTTAGTTTTGAAAACTCTAGATTATAAATGTCTTTGCTGAAAATTGGAGAATGAAAAAAATCTTCAATAGCTAGCCAAACTATTTGATGAATCAAGTAAAAGATCTAAAATGACCCAATGAGGTAAGGCTATAAGATAGTGCCAAGTAGAAATAGCAACATGGGAGAAGAGTGGCACAAAAATTGTCCTCGGTTTACAACATCAAGGGCAGGCCTACTCCACTCACCATCAAAGGTCCAATATATGTGGAGGCTCTAATGATAACATCCAAGTTATGAATTGTAAAGAGGACTCTTTACCACAAGCACTTCCCCATGATCACACAATCCTAATAATAATGCACATGGAAGGAAGGCAGGAAGAGCAAATATTTGTTATGGTCGTCCCCCATGCCTGCATGTCTGTCATGCCTTAGTTGAGTTGGAGATGCATGAGGTACTCTCATCTCCCATAAAGGTTGTCCCCAAACAATGGGTAAAGAAACTCAGCTCTCTCATCTCCTATGGTTGCTAATCGAACATGTTTTTGATCTCAAAAACTTAAGCATTAAAGAACCCGCATTGGGTGAACCTGACATGGCTTTTTTGCAAGACCTCTTCTTCTACAAACTAGGATCCATTCATGTCCAGTTCCTTCCTGATACGAAGTAAATGTATTACTCAACTCATACTAGTACAACAGTGTAATTATATGATCGAAGGTAGAAATTTATGATATTATCTCCAATAAAAAAAAGAAAATTAGAATAAGTTTAAAAAATCTTTAATAAAGGTAATGGTCATTTGATCAAACATAACTAAGAAATGGACCAGGCACAATTATGCAATTGCAAGCATAAATTTAATCCATTTGACTTTCAAAAAGAAATCTTTTTTATGATAATAAATCATATGTTTTCATTCAACTTTCATTACTCTGATATCATGAAATTTATGAGTTCCTTATCTTTCCATTTTAACAATCCAATTGGGAAACAACATGCTTGATGCATTATTTGATCTTTGTGAAAGTTTATGAAGTTCAACATTCCATTCCTTTTTAGGGTGAAGATTAATTTGAGTGTTCTGGACTTCCCATTCCAAGATGGTATGATAAGCAATGACTTGCAAAAACAAAGCACTTAATGTTTATTCTAGAAAAAAAAATCTAGAATAACAAATAAATGTCATTCTGATGATAATGGAAATTATGTTGTTTACCAGAAACATGACCACACAACCAATCAAGTAACCAGATATTCTTAAAAAACTTTTGTAAAATAAATGTTAAATTTCATAGCTTAAGTTAACCTAGCTCAACATGCTAAAATTAAAAATCAGGCACGGTTTCTCATTTTTCCACATCTATGTTTCAACTCTAAACAATTTTGGGGATCTTTATTAGTACAGCTCAACTCACAATAATCCTTGACTTAGGACACTAGTAGGAGATAACTCAGTTGAGAAGCCCCGTCATAGTGAGTCCTTCTCTTAATTTGCTTTACTTATTCCCTAACACCATTGTTCTTATTCTCCAATCCATGCTATAGTTTTTCCTTTTTTTTTTATTTTTATTTTTTTTTATGGGTTGGTTTCTTACATCCTCTTCCTACCTAAAGCCTAAGTTTGGTTCCTATCATTGTTTCAACAATCACAAGTACTTTTGGCTTCATCAATAAATGTAGCAATGTGGAATTAACAGCAAAGTGCGGAGTTTTTGACGATCACTTCACACATTTTTAAACATTAACTTTGAAGACTTTCTCCAATAGGCTAATTGATGGTTAATGCAATGAGGCCTCACTAAATAACCTAAGGACCTTTAGAATCTTATCACTTAGAAAACATGATACTTAATATTTGTCAAATCACAGATAAATCCAACCACTACAACTCCTACCACTCAATATTGGCTTGGATGAAAAACCAGACCAAATAATCAAGTTGAGTCAAACTTGGAAATGATCAAAATCTTCAACAATATCAAGTTTGACAAATTCCATTCATTTGCCAAACCTAATCTTGAGAGCTAAGCATCACCTCAAATTTTCAACCAACAAATCATCGCTAAGTATAAAATGAAAGAACACTCACTCCAATTTGAAAAAAGACAGCTTGGTCTCATGTAATCTGTCTTATAGGACAAAGTTGCAGGAAGGTAGAGTTCTATTATTTCAATAATAAAAGACCTCAAATGCATCCTTGCTCTTCAACTCTCCCCCTTTGTATTAACGAAAAATATATTGGGTCATGTTTTTTTCATTATTTTTGGTTTGCTTTATTGATTCTGATATTTTGAAGAAGCAATCAAGGAAGCCAAACAATCCATGTGTTGCTTCAATACATTGACTAAAATTATCTAAATTGTTGGTTTATTAAACTGAGTTGGACTTTCTATCTTTGCTCACATAAGCATAACTCAACAAGACGATCGAGCTTCGTTCCAAGTGAATCGTATATATTGGAAGATGCAACACAACGTCTTGAAAATTTAAATTAACTTGCATGATATCCAACCCATTGATGCATACATATCCAAGGTTAATAATAATTGTTGAGCAATACATCTCAAATAACTAAACCTTGCACAATTATCTTAATTTTGATAATAATATATTGAAAAATGATAAACTCAAAAACGACAACAACAAACCATATAAGTATAACAAAATAGCAAACGTATTATAGTTATCTCTATTATCTTAAATGAAACAATATATTAAATGCCAACTGCAAATGTTATCAGTTTAATTGAAAAGTACAAATAAATATTTCCTGAATCATTCACAAAATGACAAATTAAAGAAAAGCAGAAAATGCATGAAAAAAGCTACAAATAATAAATCAAGTTAACTCAAACACAGTTCTAAAATATGTTACACATGGCACTGCACTTAACTTGAATACTTGTACGCCTACATTCACTACAACCCAAAAAAATCAAAAGCCTATTCTGTGATTGGACATCTTTCCAATACTGGGCAATTTGATGATATTGTCATCAATAACGACCACTGACATTGCATACAGTTCTTGTAATTTCCCCAAAATTATTGCTCCTTCACATCCACACTACAGTAGTGCATAGTCAATATCACCTCACAGGCTTATAACAACTAGAATAACTCTTATTGATAACCAGTAACATATAAGTTAGATTATAATAACAAAAATTTCTAAATGGATTGGTCCATTATATATATCCTAGGATAACAAATAAAGTGATTGCAAGGTTCATTATTAAATTTCACTTAATGGTACGGGAAAAGATTGAAAGCCAAGATAATAAGAGTGGAGTGATACCAAACATTGAAAATAACAAGTATCTAAGTAAAATATAACCTGGTCTTGCATCAGGAAATTCAACTGGGCTTCGAAAAAAGGCTATATTATCCAAGTCAACTTCCATTTGACTCTGTACAACCTTAGTTACAATATCATGATTCAATTCTGAAACCATTCTTTGCTGAGGCACTGTTGTGTGCGAAGACTTTATATCCATCTCCAAGAATGAGTCGACCAAGGCATGAGCAAACTCCCCGTCATTAAAATGGTATGGGAGTATCCTGACCTACATAGCATACCTAATATTGTGGAGCTGTTCGGACCAAATATGCAAGAAATAACTTGAAGAAACTTCTGTGAGTTCAGAAAAGGTAAAATTAATAAACGAATACCTGGAGATTTTTATTTTTTTCTATAAGTCTATCTAGTTCATTTATAAGAACATGTGTTGCTTCAGGGTCATGAAATGGTTTTCCCGGTGCATCTAGCGCAGAGATACCTTTCTCTGGAAGACAAACACAGACTTTGGAGGAGGCCTGATTCAATTTCTCAGCTATAAACTTAGCGAATTTCTTGTTTTCGTCTACCGTAGTTCGCATGAGTGAAACCTGCAGAAGCATTGATGTTGTTAGATTCACCCGTTAATCTATTAAAGATGTTCGGGATAGTGCAAGATCCAGCTACAAATTAATGAGGTGTGACTTGGCCCTCTTTTTATAAATGTCTTGGCCATATTCCTCTGACAATAAAAAACAGAAAGTGTATTCAATCTCTTTCACACACTATTAGAATTCAGGACTCAATTTGCTTAAAGAAAAGAATAAAAAATAAAATGAACAAAGTATAGTTAATTGAATTTAAGAATCCCAATTTCAAATATTTATTTTTTCAATTCCAACAGAATTCACATCTAAATGAAAAGTTAAATTACAATTTTTGTTATGGTTAAATATTCTGGTATTTAAAATAAAGACTCCTTTATAAAGACAATATAATTGATCATTAATCACAATCAAATAAAACAGAAGTTCATGACCTTCATTATCTGAAGGTAAATAATTTATTTTAAGTTTGATAGGCTTGATTTATGCTTTGGAATTTAAAACATATAAAGAAATTGAAAACGAACATGTGGATAAAAACTTCTTTATTTTAAAAGAATCAATTTTATATATATATATATATATATTGAGAGAGAGAGAGAGAGAGATAGAGAAACTAAAATCTTAATTACCATTATCCATTACAAAAAAAAGAATTTTGATAGTACACAATCCCTCACATGTGCCAGGTCATGGAAGGTTTAGGCTTAAAATATAATTCATATGCAATTTTACTCTATTTTTTTGTTAAAGGTTATTTCCTCTACTTAAGGTCTTAACTATCAAATCACATAATAACAAATTTTATCATCGTGCCAAGGTTTCCCATCACAATTACTAATTGCTAAAATTACATCATAATTGTAATCACCCACCATTATGCAATTTGATAATACATTGCAATTATTCGTCATACCAAAGAGAAAAAAATATTGGAGCCATACAGGCCCTAAAAGGGAGACTTCGAACCACAACATATGGCACGTGTCTCAAGTATGGAGTGCAGAGTCCCCCATAACTTATAAAAAAGGGATAACGATAAAGCACAATAGAAGTGTAAGTCAATGAAAATGGACAAAAAGCCACAATGATATAAAAGATGAAGCCAAGAGACACCAACATTACAATAAATTAAAAGATAGAAGCATGAATTAAAGAGAAATCCTAATCTAGTTATGGCATATATGTAAGGAGAGTTTATATGTAATTGTTTTATATAACTTATATTTTTGTCAATTTTATTAAAGATTTTGTTATCATTAAAAAGTGAAGATTGTTGTAGTATTAATCTTAATTATGATGCTTTATTTGAAGATAATAAATCCTAAATATTTCTAATGAATTTCGTTTAGTGAGTTTTTAGATTCTAAATAACTAATGCCATGAGAAATTTAAGAAGATGAGCAAAAGTGAAATCCAATGAAAATCATTTTGGTTAAAATGACAAACCACCAAAAGATATTTTTTGACATTACTTTTAGATATTTCAATTTCATTTTTAGAATATTAAACTTGATTAAAATTATTCTTTCAAGGCACATAAAAAGATTAATTAAATTTCATTTCTAATATCCTTGTTCAACTTTAATCAAATATTTCAAATCTGCATTTCTTAATTATTTGATTAACATTCTCGAAGTTTTTGTTTCAACAATAATTTAAATAAGAAATTTAAATAAAAATAATTAAAAAAACTAATTCTAAGTCATTTAAAAATATTCCTGATCACTGTTCGCCATCTGCTATAGTAACTGGTTAAGGTTATCACTCTTGAACCTGTTTGGAATTATTTCCATCACTCCTAAACCCATTTGAAATTTTGTTCGGATTAGGAAATTACTCTCTGAATCCAAATTTAATATTATGTTACTAGCAAGCACAGGCAATTAAATCCCGAATGAACCAGGGTGCAGCTAACCCCAAAATTTGGCTCTCTAAAATGCACCAAAATGCTTATATGGAGAAAATAGATTTGCAAATACACAATGTAGGAATAAAACTAATTGCTTTTTCTGCACAGTGAACTCCCAAATTGTGGGCATGACATGAGCCATTCGATCGCGCATTTTGCAATTGAATGGTCACCACCTTATCTGATTTTTCAAAAAAATGATAAGTCTATCAGCCATCCAATCGCAATTTCGAGATCGCACGATCCAAATTTCATCATCTTGAAAAGTTAAATCCTGTCATCAGATCACGGCTCAGATCTAATAGTCCAAATCAATTTCATATTTCTAAAAGGAGCAGATTAAACTGCATCTGTCCGATCGCACAATTTTCACGATCGAACAATCGTGGTTCGCTTTGATCCAACGGCTCTTTTAGTCATTATTTTGAACAGTTGAAGATACTTTATTTAAATATTAATTTTCAAATAAATTATATGAAAGCTACGAAACGTTAACTAATTTGATGTTTGGTTAGTACTTTTAGTCATTACAAAATGCTATAAATAAGAAAATTCTTGAACAATTTTTAGTTAATGTAAAATTTTACAAAATTTTGAAGAAAAATTCTTAAGTCATGACCTCGAAATAATTAGCAGACAATGCTAATCGTCATTTCCTATCCTCTTTTTTGATATTTTATTTTGCCGTAAGGCCATTGTAACATATTTTTGTTTTCTTATTGTGATGATTTAGCCTACTCGTCTTTTAATGAAAAACTTATATAGTTTATGTTTATGTTGAGTTTTTGCAAGGGGTAGACGTAGGCTTAATTTTAAATCAAATCACCTAAAAATCACTTATGTAAACGTCTAAATTTTTGTACATTTTTATTTCATGGTTTCTCAAACTTTATTATTAAAACAGAAATTAATATTTTTATTTTTAGCAATTAACACTCCTATTGTTGAATCACATTTTAGTTTCACCTTAAAGGCACCACATTAGAGAAAATGAAGGCATCATCCTCATTCTTACAGATGTTAATTGAAAAATAAAATAGATAAAGAAACATTTAAGAAAAAATTGTGGACATAAAAGTCACCACATCATCACCCTCACCATAAGAGGAAATCAGACATGAATCATAAGGGAGCTTAGTTGAAGCAATAAGTAGAACTAAGTATACTATCTTTAAGTTACCCCACCTTCTTGACCTTAGGTGGCACCAAATGCGATGAGGTCCACTAAAGATAACCCTTGTAATTGCTAATGTTGGCCACACATGACTATGAAGAGCAAGAGCACTGTTTAGTGCTCCAAAAAAAATAAACACAAGGTGCAGCCAACCACCAAGGAGAGAAAGGTGACCAAAAGTCCACACAAACAATTGTGCAAAACTAAAACCAGATGCATAGACATCATTGGAACCAAAGAGAGTTCTATGGCACTTAACCAAGGCTCTAATACAAAAGATTCTTGGGCTAAATGGCATGGTTGGCATGTTTTTTAAAGGTATTGATGTGTAGGTCAATTTTATGGAGACTTGACTAATAATTAAATACAAAATCAACCAACAAAATCGATTGACCTGTTGACCAATTGACAAATTAGACAACAAGATCTAAGCATTGCATGCCAAACATCTCAAACTGGTCATGCCATCCCTTCTTAGGAAGATCCCATGAGCATCACTCATGTTGGGTCATATCAAGATCCTAAGAGCCTTTACGTGGTCCATATTTAAAAAGCCTACAAAGAAACATTTTATAAGGCCTTAAGACTTATCCAACCACCAAAATTGTTCAATACTTTAATGAGATTTACTATCCTGCACTATTAATCATTGGTCAGCTTGGATCTTTTGGGTCATTTACAGCCAATGATCTAACTTTTGGTCCCATCTTGTCTTTATCCATTTGTTAACTAAAGCATGTGTAAGCATAAGCTTTGTTGTAGCATCCTTCTGCCCAACAATACAATTAGTGGAGTAAATTAGCCAATGGATCTTGATTGCTCAACTAGACAAACCAAATTTGCCTTAGGCAATAATAGAATCTCAAAATATTAAGCCAAAATTGCAAAACGAGTCAACCTTTGCTTGAACACCACTCAAAATAGTTTGATAACAAAATCGTCAACCATGATCACTTAGTTCTCTTATAACCTTATCAACGATGGCAGGTTCCAATGATCGATCATATCCTACATAATTTTCCTTATTTAGGTTTCAACGATCGATTATATTCTGACATAATTGTTCATATAATAAGGATCTTCCACTCCAAATAATCAGAATTGTCACACAGGATTTGCTAGCTTTGATATGAACTAGAGTGCAACTCCAGCAAAAACCATCACCCAAAGCATTCAACCTGCAAACCTATAAGGCAAACTTGAATAAGAGATAAAGGCGTTATATTTTTTTTTTTTTTTGGCTAACTTACTATTTGGAGGTCTCTTTTGGGGTTTTCTTAATTTATAAATCAAATTTACTATAGGGATTTATAAATTAAGAAAACCTTTATGTAAACATATTTCATGGTGTTTACAATATCAGGTAGATGAATTCTTCTTCATGTATCATGAATTGAGGAATTGACAACCCTCTCTTAGCATTGGAAGGACAAATCCCTTTTGAGGAGGTTAGATGAGCTTAAGACACCAAGTAAAAATAAAAAATACTGCTTGCTACTATATAATCTCATTCAAATAAAAAATTCTTATATATAAGCAACATTGGTCCATTTAGTTTTGAAAATACACCAAGTTCTTTGTATTTTTCCATTAGCTCATTGATAAGATTACAATTAATTAACAAAAAGCCTTTAGTAGAAGGCTAAGCCCCATACTATCTATATCTATCCGTCATCCATTGTATGGGTCTCCACGGTGAAGTTGTCTCACTCCAGATTCAATTCAATAGGTCTAATTGTAATGTTTTTGGTGAAATCTTAAAATCATATTCACAAAAATTGGATAGCATGATTATAAAACAATTTCTATCGAGTGACTTTACTCAAGCATTGATTCAATAGGTCTGATGCTAATGTTTTTAATGCAATCCAAAAATCATGACAACAAAAAGTAATTAACTTGAAAGAAAGAACCATATTTGTTTCAAATGATCTTACAATTCCCTGCAAAAATTGTAGCCACATTTTTTTCTAACAGTGTGTATTTGACTTGTCATAATTGTTCTTTTGGACATATGGTCCAAAATGAATATGCTCAATCTTCAAATCCTCTGTCAGCTTAAAAAAAATCACAGCCAATATCTGTCATGCACCAATTTTCAAGCTCATAGGCCTTGACCATCTATCTGTAACAAATGCTACTATGATCTAATCTATAGCTCATTAGTGTCTTGGTTGATTTAGGAGCAACACAACCCTATAATTTTCAAAATCAGATTCATTTTGTCAACATTTTCAACCTCTTTAACATAAGATCAGACAAAAAGCTAACTTGAGAGCACTATTGGTACCACTACTATTACCACTTACCATAAAAGAATCACATGCCCAAAGAGCATACAGAGTGAAGCTTTTCATCATGAGATGAATAAATCCATAAAAAGGAGTTCAACGATAAAGAAATTCATGGATGTTAGAAAAGAAAAATGCGTAACATGTGTGTTAGTTGTAAGAGAAATGTAATCAAGCTTAGCAGACCAATGGAAAATACAAGGATGTGGAATAAAAGAAAATGAGAAAAACAAAATTATTCAAGGAAAAAGTCGCTCATGATATATCATCACAAAGATTCCATAAATATACTAAACTTAGTTTATTGATTACAAACAATATTGTAGTAAATATACCTTTCATTCTCAAACAAAATTGAGCCTCATAAATTAGAAAAAGAAATACTGAGCAAAAAACCTTGTCATTATGAATTTTCAAGCTGTTGATCTTGATCATCAATCTGTGGCAAAGGTAATTGTTATCTGATTTATAGGCCATTAGCGTCTTAGTTGACCTGGGAGCAACACAACTCCTAAGAGTTCTAAAGTCAAATCCAATTAAGTTCTATTTTTGTTAGGTTAGTTTTGGAAGAAATTTTCAACCTTTTTAATGTAAGGTTAAACCAAAAGCTAAATTGGGAATATTAATGATATCATTTACCATAAAAAAAGATCAAATGCCTAATGGAAAAAGTGTTTCACACGATAAGAAAAATATTGAGGTGTAGATGAAAAAAATTCATGTATGATGAAAAAAAACAAATAGGAGCATGTGTTAAAAGACATTGACAATAAATTTCACAACAAAGGTTTATGAAAATGTTTTTATCACAATTAAGATATGGTCAAACTTTTTATAAATAGTTAGGTAAGTCATGCAATTATACCTTTGCAATATCCAGCTAAAACAAAAGTTGAATCAACACATTCTTTAAAACAAGAAGTAAAAAACTGATAAAAGTACTAAACAAAACACCCATTAAACAACCATAAGGTCAAAAACAACTCAAAAGAACAACATTCAAACATAAAAAAAAAATATTATGCTGTTCAAAATGACCAAAAACGTTTTCGGTGCTACCAAGTTAACAAAGTTTTTATTATGCTGTGAATATTCTTATCAAACTAGGTATAGAAAATGACACTAATTTCCTTGGTAACAATTTATCAAACTTGAAAATATGTGCAATGTTATGGTAAAATTGTGAAGGGTGTAGGATAAAAACAATCAAAAACCACAACACTACTTGCATGATTACCACAAACAAAAATAGAAGCAAAAATACAAACAGTTAGGTTAGTTACATAGAAGTTCAAGGATTTGAATTCACACCTTAAGATGCATGCATTTTAAGATGAAGAAGTACTAGATATATGACAAACGTTTTGTCATGCAAATTGAGAAGCAATTACAAGGAATTGAAATAATTTCTGATTTCTAGAACTTAAATCATCAAATTAGGCGTAAGAGAAACATGATCAAGATTACCACATCAAAAGAAAATCCAAAGATGAGTGATACCAGAAAATGAGAAACACAAACTTGTTTATGGGAAAAAAAGTCACTCAAGATATATCTTTATAAGTATTCTATAAGTATACAAAAATTACGTTATTGTTATATACAAAAATTACGTTATTGTTCATAAGGTCCTATTGAAGTAAATACATTCTTCTCCCTACAACAAAACTAAACCTTATAAATTAAAAGTAAAAAGCAAACAAATAGAAAGCAAAACATAACCTGGTCATTATGGATATGAATATTCCTTTGATCGAAGCTTGTAGGTATTGTTTGCCTAGCTCCGAAATTCACCATGTCCAAGGCACCAACACTAAGAACCAAAGGAACCTTTTTCTCTATAATGGAATCAAAGCGTGAACTGTCACAAGCCATGACACCGCCAACTATATAATCAGCAACTTCTGTTGTCGTGATGTCTAGGACACCCTACCAGATGAAAGAAAAGGAAAAAAAACTTGAAAATGATCATGGCTAATCCTGTTCACCTCTTATAATTTAAAATCAACACGTTCATCTAAATTTATTGACTAATCATAAAGGTAAAAAGGATTATTCTATTCTTGAGTTATGCAAACATAAAAAAGGAAAATTAGTTTTCCAAATATCTGCTATTAGGTGAGCTGCATAGTAATTATAAAGGAAACCATTTAAGTTCCACTAACTTTAGTGCATAAAGAACAGTTGAGATCCACAAGTTTTAGGACACAATGAGATTTATTAAAATTCAGTAGAGTTAAAACACAAGAGGCAATAAAGAGATAAACAATTCATACTCCATTCTTTCTGTGTTTCCAGTGTAACCTGCATAAAGACATACCACATTGACCTAGTATTGCAATTTCACCATGACACATTCTGTTTGAAAATACCAAAAAGAACAGAAGACATAGAAACTTGTTCCCTTCAATAAACATTCAAAAATAAAAAGTATTTTACCATTGTTGAAAAAAAAATTTACACACCTGAATGAAGCCATCTCTGACAAGCTCTTCCATAGCTTTTCCACCAACACCAGTTGCATGGAATACAAGCGTCTCATAACCCTCCTCTGCCAACCTTGCCTTAACAGCATTGACACAAGGAGTGGTAACACCAAACATAGTAATGCCCACAGTAGGTTTTGTACTCATCTCACTACTAAAATCAGACTTCAGTAACCTACCAATAACCATCCCAGCAGCAGCAGCTCCAGCATTTGAAAAAATAACTCGACTGACATTATTGACACCACATATGTCAACAACGGATGGTAACAAAAGTAAATCGGACGTTCCAACATATGGCTCTGTTTGGCCACTAGCCACAGTAGACACAATGAGCTTAGGAACACCAAGTGGTAGAGATCTTAATGCTGGAGCAATCAAGGAAGTTCCACCACTACCACCAATTCCAATAGCTCCAGCAAGGATGGAATCTTCATTGGCTTTTCTGAGGAAACATTTAAGTGCATTGCTTACGATGGTAATTGCTCCACCTCTATCATCTGGAAGTGCGACAAGTGATCTCTCTTCGGCACTCGAAAGGCTTAAAAGGAGAGTATCTCTAGTTACAAAGTGTACATTATTTGGAGGCCTTATTTTGTACTTGCGAGTGGAACTAGAAACATCTATTATGGTAACCTCTACCTGATATTTTCATGAAACAAGAACAAGGTGAATCGTACTCACAAAAGAAAATTCATATGTACTATGAAATCATGAAAATCAAGTTCTACATTAGTAAACAACATTATAAGAAATTCATAAGACAATAAACATCATGCAATGCCCTTTAAAATAGCCTTTCAAGATGACCAAATAAAATAATCATGAAAGGCATTGAAGAAAGTTCTATTTTTGGATGATCATACAATTTACGGAATTTGCATACATAGGATGATTTTTAGAACCATAAATAAATAAACGAATTGAGGAAGCTGATAAGCTGTACATTTTTCCCGTGCTTATCTTGTACAATAATGGATTGTAAAATAACCATCTGCCCTCAACACAAAACAGAAACGGTTGGTAAAGGGCGTTTGATTTGAAGTTCTTCAAAATTTTATAGGAAACTGTCTATCCAGCGCAAATTACTGAATAAGAAAAATCAAATAAAGGTATTAACACAAGAGGGCAGCATTTACTGAAGAAATTTTATATTTTCAGCTAAACCCTGAATGCATTTTCCAATTTGGGAATCTCCATTTCGTGGAAGTTCATGAATTAAGCCCAATGCTTAAATCAGAACAAAGAAAATATTACATGTAAATCATCCTTATAGTTTTAGACCAATAAGAACAGGTAGATTGCAAAGAATTTTCCATTTAATCTCTCCAATTATTCATCAACTCACCATCATCAGATCCCATCATCAATCACAATCCATCACTGCTATAAATTTCATTATCCTTATCCAACTATTTTAAGTTGTGTTTAGAAATAACCAAACTAAGAGATGATCATAAGATAGATCCTAAAGAGAAACAGCTCGACATATATACAGTCCTACACCTTATTCACTTGACTCACGATTGCCACAGAATATTCGGAGGAAAGCAAACTGAAGCTTCGACTATTGAATACCTTGTACGGGCATCCTCTTGAGAAGGCGTCTAGATTGGATCGGATGCGATCGGAGAGGTAGAGTAGTTCCGCATACTTGGTATCGACCGTTCCAATGCAGAAGACCTGTAGTGCCTTATCCTTCAGCGCCATTCGTCGAAAGTTAGTTCAAGTGTTCGGATTCAATTCTAGAATAGCAGATATGAAACCAACGAGGAAATCGCCCTTATAAAAAGTCACCACTAACAAATGAGAGTTGCAGAAGATTTTGATCCTTTTGCTTCGGGGCGGGGGGATATCATCGGGTCTCTTTCATTTAACGGCCATTTGGCAAAGCTTAATTAAAGGGGTTAATAACTTATCATGTTATTGCTGACATAGTTCGTATATCACCGGGTCTATCCTATCAAAAAATATTTAACATAAAAAAAAATTAATTAGATATTACATCAAAAAAATGTTTTATCTTCACTAACCCTAATCACTCCTCTCTCCTAATCTCTAGCCAAAATTAGATTTTATGGCTAGAGATTTTTTTCTAACCTCCGTAGACAAATTAGAGCAAGAACAAATTCAATTATTCACATAAAATTTAATTTTTTAATTATTCTAAATCTAAGATATATATTAAATACAATTTTTTTTTTAACACAATCTAATTTAAAATAACTGTACAATATATAATTATTTTAACTAATTTAATCTCAAATAATATTCAAAAGAAATCTCACTAACTAGATTAAACTAGTATTATCAAATAGGGCCTTAGTGTATGACCATCTTACCATTTCAATTATCTTCTTCTCACAAACTTCGCTGTAGAATTTATTGCTTGGAGATCGATAGGCAAGATTTTTAGCTATTGTCGTGAGGTTGACCCCAATTAGAAAAGTTGCCGAAGCAATTTGGTGATCGGAGATTGCTAATTTAAAAAAAACAAATTTTTAAATACAAGTGAATCAAATAATAAGTTTAAATTTTAAATTTATTTTATTACAGATATCAATCAAACTATATCATATAAAAATTATAATTTTATTATTCATGAATCTGATTTTCATATAGATTCCAAATTATATCTAATTAAATAGGCCACGTGGGGATTTAGTTACCTTCTGTAAAACTTTAAACTCAAAAAAGATAAATCCTGAAATTATAATTTGATGTTATCCTTTTTTTATGGGATATATTTATTATAATAATTTTTTAAAAAAAGATACTACTCAATTTGTTGCATGTATGACTTCGATTTTTTTTTAAATTGATTGTAACATCTGCCTTAACAAGCTTGTAATGAATTGATTGCATATCGCTCCATGTTTCGCATCGCTTGGTCTCGTTATGGAATGAACTCCTTTGATATTGGGAATTTCTTTACTTCACAGCATGATATAACCATATTAGAGCTACATCTTCTTCACACTTGTGTGAATTCACATGCATTAGTTCAGTACTGCATCGAACGAGCTTTTTCTTTTCTTTTCATGGCATTTATTTCATTGTTAATTGCCATATATGGATAGAAAAAGATAAAATTCAAGCAAAAAAAAACCAATTAACAAAACTATGTAAAGAAATGGGGCTTTTGAAAAAAAAATAATATATTTGTTATCTAGTTTCGATATCACGTTTAAAAAAACTTAAATGATAAGCATATAAAAAAATATTGATGACAATCATTAAATTTTAATATAAAACATCCATGTGACTTATCATTATGATAGTCCAAATCTTATTTTTGTAAAACAAAATGATACACTTAGTGTATCATTCAAAGTGGATAAAAAGTAAACATGCATCGATAAAAGTACAATAATATGTAATAATGAAAACATAACTTATATATAAAGCTTTTAAGACAGATATTAAATTTTATAAATAGAACTATATATCTTGAAATAATAAAATATCTTTTTCAAGTAACTTGGACATAAATCCCATGAGAACTTAATGATTAAATGCTAAAGTTAAAATAGTTTTGAGATAAATGACAGGTCAGAAGAAATTCTCTAGATAAAGACAACATTTCAATAGATTAAGATAATATGTTAACAAAATATTAAATATTACACTTAGTCATATACTTGATAATACACTCTTATAATATACAAATAAGATTTATAATATTATGGTAAAATGCAAATTGGATGTCGCAACCTTTTTTTCATACTCTAACTAAAATTGTTTTTAATTAAACTGTATTCTCATTCCAACAATATGACATTCTTATTTTTTCATCAAAAACTTTATTTTTTTTAAATCGAATTCATGTTATGATTCTTTTTTAATTAAATTATCTTTAATATCACTAACATCCCTTTTTTGTCACATATTTAATTTATTCTCTCAAATTTTAGATTTCAAACAAACAAAATATCCTCTAGATTTTGTTCATTTTTCTAATCAATAAGTACAACAATATAACATTTATATTCATAATATAAAAAATAAATAGTTTATATTCATAATTTTTAATTATAAATAACTAAATCTAATAATTATAAATAATAAAAACTTTCAAAAAAATCACATGTTATAGTTTTTATAGTTTCTTCAATCTTACAACTAGTTTATATATATATAATATTATATTTATCACATGATTAATAAATTATTCAACACAATTCTTACAATAAAAACTTTTGTAATTTTAATTTTTTTCTTACAAGCTGTTCTTATGAATAGTTCTCTTTTTATTGGAGTTTCAATATATCTGAAATATTAGTACTTAAAAAAGATTAAATCAATCATCAATAACTTAATAGGTTATATTTAATAATAAATAAATATATAAAATAAACAATAATTTAGGATAATTATAGGTATGTCTAATTATAAGTATCAATCATAACATGTAAACAAGTAATATTTCATTTATACTAAAATATAAAAGACAATATATGATTGTTATAAAAAAAAAAATATATTGCAATCTCTAAAAAAATAACAAGCATATGCAACTTTTTATTCTATTTTCAATCTTTCTCTTAATGTGGTTTTGTTTATTGACGTCTATTTTCACTTAACTAAGTAAATATTTTGCGAGCTAATAGCTTTTCAGTTTACTTAGTTATAATGAAAACTTTATTTATTAATTTATCATATTATATTCTCATACGCAATCATGCTTAGTTTTATCATATTTTTTATGTACATATCTTATGACAAATTTTGATAATACGACCAGTGGCCACTAGCCAACTTACAGTGATAATTTTTAATCTTATAACACACTGGCCACTAGCTACCCCACGATGGCAAATATCAACCATATGGCACATTGGCCACTAGCCACCTCATAATGATAATATCTCATTCTTGTGACATATTAGCCACTAGTCGCAAATAACAACATATATAACTTTTTAGATAAGTCACTATTCATTTATATCGTTTAATATATCTTCAACCACCATTTTTTTAATTTAATTTAACATATAAAATTTTTATTATTTTTATAATATTTATGCACGAACTCATCAAATATAATGCTTAAATAATTAATCATATCAAAAAATTTTATATTTATACTTTATCAATATTAAAGACATATATCTAGTTACAAGTACAAATTTTATATAATTACATATAATGACATGACATTAGTATATCAAAATCACATACTCTATATAAAATTTATATGCAATATCTTACTTTTAATAATCAATAATATATCAAGTATACACATAAATATATTTATTTCAAAAAGCCTACATCTCATGCAAGATATTAACTTTAATAATCATTACAATATTAGATATATGCAAATTCAAACTTTTATTAAAATCTAATTCGGAGCCTACAATACAAGAAATGCTCAATAAAATTATTAAAAAAATATGAAAAGATACTATACATTAATTAGATTTAGATGACACATTTAAAATTTTAAAATTATTCAAAAATTGGTATCTAAATTTATAGCATAGATTATTAGGTAAAATATATGATAACACATTAAGCAGTTTTTGTCACACTAATTTCACACATATAAAATAAATAATTTGATATAAACTCTATGTAGAGTACTTTAATAGAAGAAAAACTAATTCTAATTTTAAATTATTATCTAAAAAATTATTAAAAGTGTACACATTTTTTGCAATGATATCTTACAGTTTTATTAGCATTGATGTGTGAAGCACCAAATATAGAAAAATGCAATGAGGTGACAGTTTGAGTTGAAAAAGAATATTGTCTTAAAAAGGTAATAGATAATAAGGTAACATTTGTAGCCTTGTTAAAAAAGATGGTAGTTTGGTGATTAGTAAAAAGGTTGGTGTAGACTTATGGGTGCTAGAGGAAGCAAGAATTTGTTTGGTTACCAACTCTTCTAGTGAAAGGTCTCTCACATTAGATCATTCTCTCTCACAAAAGGTTTAGTTGTCAGTTCTTTAATTAGAAAGACTCTTACATTTAATCTTTATCTCTTACAATAAGAGAAAAAATTAGAATATCTCTAATTAGAGTTGGGTATATATACTTTGCTTACAAAGGTGTAAGCACATAAACAAATAAAACTTTCATTCCAAAATATCTATCTTCAATATAGTGAACATCTCTATTTATAAGGACCTGAGAAGTTCATTAATAATTTAAAAAAAAAATAAAAAAAAACTGCAAAATTAATTGACGTTAAGTAGTTTCCATACTGGTTGTGTATTTTGGGAAGTGGTAATTCCAGAAATAAAAAAAAATTATTCTAAAATATTCATCTTCAACATAATGAGTATCCTTATTTATAAGGATCTCAAAAGCTCATTAATAATTTTTAAAGAGTAAAAATTAAAAAAAACTATAAAATTAATTGATGTTAAGTAATTCTCAAACTTGTCATGCATTTAGGGTGGTGGTAACGACAACCCACGTGGACAAAGCTACTAGTCCAATTTTCAGGTAGGTGTAGGTAGGATGGAATAATATAAGTCAGTAGGATGAACAGGTTGGCATGGGTCATCTTGGGTTGGAGCAAATCAAGTTAGTTATCATGGGTGATTGGTTGACGTGGGTCAAGTGGATTAGCTAGGTTCTAAGGTCAGTTCGGGTCATGCTGGTGTATGGGTAAGCTCGAACGATGACAACGGTTGCTGACAATGATGGTGCCGATAGCAGAACAACGAAAAACTCAATTCTATGCATTTTTAAAGCAATTTTTAACCAAATTTGTACTAACAGACTTATAAAATTGCTGCGACGCTAGAGAGTGTATATTTAAGCTAACATAAGATGCTCTTACGTCATGCTTACTTTTAATTATAAATATAACTTCCTGCATAATTATACAAAATAGTATTGTATTAGTTTATCAATATCACGTGCTCTACACATGATTTATATACAATATCTTAATTTTATAATCACCAATACATCAGACATATGCATAAATTTTTATGTCGAAGTGCTTATCTCACATGTAATACTTTAATTTCAATAATCAGGATCATATAAGACATATGTAAATAATATTTATGTTAGAATGCTTACCTTACAATTTTTCTCGTTGTTTTGAGAGTTTTATAGCAATTTAATTTTCACTTTTTGTTAATTTCAACATGTCAATTGTAATTTTTTTTAATTCAATATATAGATTTTGCTTAAATTGAAAATTATTAAGACATCAATGTAGAAATTAAATGGCTCAATTTATAAATTATGGAAATGACATCTTTCATACCATATTTTTTCTATTTTTCATTTTCCTCGAAACCTAACTTATGAAACTCAAGAGATTCTATGTATTATCAACCCAATGGCCAAATAGAATTTTAATTAGAACTAAATCTTAGCTTATATTGTCAAAATTAAAGAAATCAAGGCACAAATGATCGATACTTGCTACTATTGATTTTCCCAAAATCTTCCAAATATCATAAAACAATTTTGCTTAAAATCTAGTGAATTCCAAGCTGAAAATTAAAAAATAAAACAATTTTGAATTTCAGCTTTTTCGGTATATGAAAGGTCCTTGGTGGTGCAAATTGGTTGCAAGTTTTTTATTCTCTCAAAAGATTAGGGTACTCAACGTCTTCATCGTAAACAAAGTGACTCTCTAATGAAATTCTAAATGAACTATGATCAAGATGAAGCAAATATCATTAGACTCTTTGAGCTTTTTCCAAATATAAATTAATTTTTATATTTTTGAATATTTATTTTTTAAAATTTTGATATATTTTATAAGACATTAATTCGTACCTAATTTGATGATTGAGGTTGTTACAATAGATTAGATGAAATATACTATAAAAATATAACTCTACATAATAAGAGTACCCATTAGAGCCTCCAAGCTTTGTGTGAAGGAATGTTGAATGTTTGACATAAGTGTGCTCCCAAGGCAACAGTAGGTCATTAACCTATTTGATATGACCATTATATACCACTCATTATAAAGATGGCTTAATATAATCACATTAATGAACTACTAACAAAGAATGCTAAATACTCAAGTTATAAGAGAAGCTTCTAGGGCAAGCTTTGAACATGATAAGTTAGACAAGAAAAAGCAACTAATATTATTTTGTCACATAAGTGCATATATGGCATATGAATATGATCTCCTCTATGTGAAAATAACTCTTCTTACAAAATCTCTAATACATTTATTTAAGATTCAAAATAATTTTGAACTCATTTTGCCTCATGTTGAATGACATGCCCTTTTTAAGAGAACAATTTTCTTGCTCATCGTAACTAAAAAAAGTGTGAGGTTAAAATAAATATAATGATCCAACTCTACTAAGTATCTTGACTAGATGATCAATTAAAATAATATAATTTCATTTTATGTTTTATAAATAAAATAAACAAATAAATAAGATATTTTATTTTCAAAAATATTTTTACACAAAAGTCTATCTTAAACAAGTAAATGAAGATAAAATACTTAACAAGAGGTTCACATAACTGTTTTGCTATGTATTAACCTTAAATTTGAGGTGCTCAATCTCGAATGTCAAGTATTTAAAGATAATTTGATCATGAGATAATTTCAGTGGTTATTAACAATAATACATTCACAAATCATATTGCATTCTATGTCTCTTATGCTCAAATATATCGAAGGGATCACCATCTTAGCAATTTAAGATGAAGGTTATGAACTTAGATCCAAATAATTGTCTCGATGACTTGAACTATATTATAGATGACAGGTACAATAAGAGAAGGGTAAGTGAAAATAGAAGCACTGTTGGTTTTAATCTTTTTTAAATATCTAAAAAAGAATGAAATAAAGCTTTCAACTCTTTTTTGTGTGTGTTTAATGTATATTCATCTATTTTAAAACAGAAGAGATGTAGCTTAATACACCCATCCCTTCGATGATAACCTTCTCCGAACCAAATTACATGAATCTGGAGCCATAAATTACTACATTATGTAAACTTTCTTTCATTTTATTATCAGGGGTTTACTTGTCATTAATTTTGAAAAAGAAATTAATTACACTAATAAAGTTTTTTGTTACATTTATCCCTTGCATACGTAGCCATCCACTCATCCACAATCGCTGAAGATAAGCCCACCACAAAGTAAACGCCACGTGTCAAACTCATCCACCACCTCCTTCCTATTATTACTCCCGCTTCACCCACCCAAAATCAACTTCGCAATGGCATCGTCCGCGGCGAGCGTGCTGCTCAATGCCCCACTGGTCCGCCGCTCCCCGGTGGAAACAGCGGCCCTCGGCTTCAGTAGGCGGTCGGCGGCGATCTTCGGGCTAAGCAACACCCGGGGGCGCGTGGCGATGATGGCGACGTACAAGGTGACGCTGGTCACCCCGGAAGGGACGAAGAAGATCGAGTGCCCCGACGACGAGTACATCCTGGACCAGGCCGAGAAGGAAGGGATCGATCTGCCGTACTCGTGCCGGTCCGGTTCGTGCTCGGCTTGCGTTGGGAAGCTGGTCGAGGGGGTGGTGGACCAGTCGGAGGTAAGCTATCTCGAAGATGACCAAATAAAGGAGGGATGGGTGCTCACGTGCTACGCCTATCCAAGGTCGGACGTCACCATTAAGACTCATCTCGAGGCCGAGTTTAATGATTAATTCCCACGCTTTAATTGGTTAATTAATTCCCACGTTTGATGCACTAGTGATTCTGTACTTTGTTGCGCTTCAAAAAAAAAAAAAAGTTTCTTTTTTATCCAAAAAAAAATTGTCATAAGATCTGAATTAGCTTAACTAATTAAGTCTTCAAAATCAATAGTGAATAATGACACATTTATTAAAAAAACATTTTTTTTTTCTTTATCACAACCTCCATTAATTTATCCTAGTATCATATGAACAAAGTTATAATAACAAGCTCCAAGTAATCAATCATTTACATAATCAAAACTCCATCTTCATGTTCTTCTTTCTAATGCTCTCCTTAATATCATAAAGAATTCTATCAATCCTGCAAAATACAATGTTAAATTACCTGAATAAAAAATCCAAAAAACCATAAATATCAATTGTATATATATATATACATACATACTTAACATTTACAACAAAAATAAGCAAAACAATATTAAAAAAATTAGAGCAACACAAAAAAGCTAATGCTTCGCTATCAATACACTCAAAAAGTTATGAAAGAATTTGACAAGTAACTAATTTTAAAAAAATGTTTGAAGAACTTTTGAAGATCATGTAAAACAAAAAAATATAAAGAATATAAGTTTTCATAAAATCTTAAAAGAAAATAATTAACCTTTCAATATTAATTCCTTAACTAATTCCCTAAACACCACCACCTCTTGGCTAAGGAAAGGAAGGCACATCGAGTGACGGATTGTGATAAGAGGCTTTGCGGGTTGGAAGAAAGAGGGAACCCTTGAGAAACATCAAGGAGGAAAAAGTGTCAATTGTTGTTGCTCCAACTAGATTAATTAACTCATGCTTGATCACTGACTGGAGCATGCTCATGCTAGCTAAGGTCAAGTTGACATTGGTGTTTGAATGGGTTACAAGGTCATGGTTAAATTCTGGTTAGGTTTGACAAAGTAGGCATAAGTTTGACTAGTCAACTTGGTGTTGGATTAGACTTTAACTTAAGTTTGCTAGTCATTAGAGATAACTCAAATGGTGGGTTAATTCTTAAGCTAAGGAAGATTTTTGGCACATGTGATATGTATTCTATTGTAATCACTAGCTAACTCAAACTTAAGTTTAATCTTGTTTAGCATATCATTATTAATAAAATTAAGTTGGTTCAACCCAAACAAATTTTTAATAATCTAGCCATGATTTTCTCTCCCTTTAATGCTCACTCCTTATTAATTTTTGTCGTTGCCTCATCCATCCTAGCAATTGAAAAAAAAGTAAATTAATAAACTTTAGGTTTATCTGATTTTTTTTTATTCTCTCTCTTTCTTATTCTTTACTATAAACAATTACAACTTGTTGCTCTATACCTGATTAATCTTTGACTTATTTATAAGCGAGGTGGATGTGGGAAAGCTAGTGATCTCGCTTATTCTGCAATATCTCAAAAGTGAGAGCAAACAATTTTATAATATTTTAAAGATTTTAAATTATGAAGCACTTATATTAAATGTAAAATCATGATTTTTGGAATGATTAGATATCATACAAGGATAGAGGAATTTAAGCACCCATAAATATAACAAAAATTGTAATTTATAATTATTTTGACTTTTTGAGAATTTTTAAAAGTTACAACACTTTTCCCAAAAAATTGTGCAATGCTAAAATGAGTTGAGGGGAAATTTAGTAAAAAAAATTAGAATTCTATGAGATAATATGTGATTTTTAAGTAATAAAAATTTTGATTGATTTTTAATTTATTATAGTTTATTTAACACTTTTAAAAAAACTAGAAATTTGTAAAAATATTAAAAGGATTTGAAAAATTATGAAATTTTTTTGGGTCCTATTTCTTATTAAGATGAGCTTAAAAAATTTTATTTATATGAAAAGGAGGTGAGACAACTCTAGAATTAAAAACATTAGGAGAATTAAAGATAAATATTAAATAAATAATTTTAAGTTTAGAAAATTGTTAAAAATGCTAAATGTTGTTAGAAAAATGTTAAGTGATGAGGAGGAGAAATGGAATGAGAGTGCTATAAAAGGGGAGGTTTGAAAAAAATAGAGAGTAGAGATCTTGGTTGAGAGCATTCGAGAGAAGGGGAGAGAGAGAGAGAGAAAGAGAGAGGAGGTGCTACTAAGGTGTAAAAAAAATCTATGAGAAATCAAGTTAAGAAGAAAATAAATTTATAGAAAATGCTATAATGAGTAAATGTAGCAATGCTGTAGCACCCAAAAAGAGAAGGAGAAAAAATTACATATTTTGATATTCAAGATGATACCACTACATACAAAAAAAAAGATATGTAGATTTTGTACTTATATTTATTTAATATAATGTACATTGTAGTTTAATGACCCAATAAGGATGATCCAAATTCGTTCAAAAGTAATGATAAATGTTATCCATGCTTGTGTTGCAATGTTAGCAAATGATTGTTCAATAAGATATTCGTTTATGTTTAATTCGACATATTATTTGTATTTGTTCCCTCATCATGATATGTGTACTATGTTTAAAAAGTCATGTAACATGCTTTCAAAATATGAATTATGAGAATGATCATACAAAGAGAAGGAATAAATTATTGATTGATTTAATAAAAAAAATAAAACATAGAAAAGAAAAAAAAATAATAAGAATAAGAGTTGGTAAAAAAATAAGGAAATAACTAATTTAACTTGAGAGATACTATTCGAAATGACATGTTTTGAAAATGAAGTCATTATCCAATATGACATATTTTGAAGATATCAAATAATTGAAATCCTTGTTCTAGAATGACATTCTAGATTTGTGGCCATCATTTAGACTGGCATATTTTTGATTTGAAAACCAAAAGTCTAAGAAGATAAATGCCTTGTCCTAGAACCAACTAAAAGGAAAAAGTAAAATATTTTGTAATTATAGAGCAATGATGTGACAACCCATATTTTATTACTTTAGCATTATTTCTAACTCAAATGTTGAATATAGAATATTCTAGAACAAGATATAATAATATAATTTTATATAAGTCTCAAAAATAAGTGTCCAATAAAGTACCTCAAAATTTGACTATAATATATTTTCAAAAAAAGCACATCATGACGAATCAAACGATATATTTATTGTAATTTTTAGAAACCATTTAAAATTTTAATGAATTATTCAAAGAAAGAATAAATATTAATTCTTAAAGTAATTAATGATTTTAATTTCTTATTAATATTAAAACCCATTTCTCTATCTTTCGTAACTCTAATCCTCTCTCGATCATCGACTAATGCTCAGCCTCCATCTGGAACCACTTTGCAAGAAGAAAATTCCTACAAATTCGATTAAGGAAAGAAGGGAATCATGAAGAAGGAACGTTGAGAAGGGTTGCATGACCTAAGCGCTATAACCTCCTTTTGATGAGCCATGACAAGTGAAGAGATCGAGGGATCAAGTGGTCTTCAACAATGATGGTAAGTCTTATATTAAAATTGATGCTTTACGTTAGTATTTAAAACCCCTCTACAATTTATGGATTAGCTTAGATTGATTTTTAACCTAATTGAGCCAAGTCGTGTTAAGGGACAGTGGGTGTTTGCGAGATTCAAAGGTCATCGATGACGAAGGGAGTCCCTTCGATGCAATTGATAGGTTGAGTAAAACAGAGGAGAAGAGATACTCAAAATTAATTTGGTTGAACATCACTGTTTATGCATTTATTATACAAACTATTATTGTAGCTAAAAAGTAGATACAAAAAAATCATAGAGTTATGTTATTGAAGGGAAGGAAAAAAATGCTCAAGCACTCTCATCATGAATTATAGTAGTAAGAAGAGGTAAAACATGTGTTTCTCATTTTCATATTGTGATATTTTATTTTCATTTAGTTATTTCATGAATAAATTATAACGATCATGAGATAAGATTTGACACAAAATTATGAGAAAATTTCTTAATTTATTGTGAAGTTTATGCAACCTTTTAAGGAGGAGTCTGTAATAATTGGTCATAAATCACAATAAAAAGAATAAAAGGGGAAATTGACATCAGAGTAGATCACGAGAATCTAGATAAATAAGCTTAACAATATTAGGATATAAGTAGTGAATTACATAATTATTATTTTGAGATTTGTGATATAAACAATTCAGTTGGGAAGGGTCTCTATGTAATAGGGTTTACAGCTAATGTAGAAGACAATGCAGTTGTGTTGCAGGATGTGGGCATGCACGATGGTGATGTGGATGTATTGCACAAGGGTGGGCAGCCTGGAAAACCGGAAGTGAGGGTCTCCTTCCGTGAGGCTCTCACTGCCAACAATAACCCAGGGTATGGAGCAGCCACTTCCTTTATTGCCCCCAAAATGGTCGATATTAAGGAAAGAGCGGCTCTAACGCAAAACATTATGAAAAACGATGTGGTTATTCTGTCACACGAAGCTTGCTCAAGGCGGAGGATCTTTCATCAGCATGATCTCATTGGCAGAGTCTATGGAAATTCCCTTCCGTTTGCTATCATTGCTAAAATCTTGACAAGAAGATGGGGTCATCTTAGTGAATTTTGTGTCATGGAATTACCTTTTAATTGCTTTTGTTTACATTTTGATTCAGTGGAAGACCGAAATAAGATATGGCTGGGTGGTCCATGGCAGGTGGCGGGGCAAGCAATGGGTCTTGATTTGTGGGAAGCAGATTTCAAGCCGTCACCTGATGCTGTTATGTGTGCTCTACCACTACTATATTGGGATGTTGAAAATATCATAAAAATTGCCAAGAATGTAGGGGAACTCATACTACTAGGTGGCTGGACTACGCAGATGCAAAGGACTTCATATGCCAGGGTCTGTGTACGGATGGACCTCACTAAGCCGCTTAAGTCGGGGTTATGGCTCAGTGGTGACTTGGGCAAATCTTTCCAACCTATTGAATACGAGGGGCTGCCACGTATCTGTTATGCGTGTGGTCATGTTGGACATGTGGTGGAGCATTGTCTGAAAAAGAAAATGGAAATGGAAACTGTTAAAAACATAGCAACGAACACTGGGCTCACTGCGTATTGTACTGGAAGCGAGGAGTTGCGTGCCTCTAATGGGAGTATTTTTGTTGAATCCCCTGCTGTGGTTCCCCCGTGTGCGCCACCAGCTCAGACTCAGGATATGCATGCGGACGAGGCAGTGAGAGAAGGTCTGGGGCCTTGGATGGTTGTCCAGCTGAGAAAGAGAAGGCCAATTCAGATCACAAATGATCACCAGAATACCGGGCAGAGATCTCATGCGATGGACAGCACTGTTAGGGGTATCAAACGGGAGGAGGGACGGGATAGAATTGCAATCATAAGAAGAAGAAGTGCTTCAATTGTTAGGGGCAAGGAGCCAATTCAGAGGTCATGGGCCCCTAAGGGCGTTACGAGGAGCGCCCCTAACAACAGACATGAGATCTTGACTGGTGACAAGGGCAAGAAAGCAATGCCAGTGGACAGTATGGAGGAGGAAGACCGCAGCAATAGCTTGAATGACAAACATGCTGTTATGGGTTGAGGGGCTACCCCCCCAGCTGCAAATCGTGGACTGCAGCAGTTGTTGGTGTTGGTGGAACTGGAGGTGCTGGAGTGCGCTGCGGTGCGGGTGTACATTGGTGGAGCTGGATGTACGGGATGGAGGTGTTGGTACATGCTGGAGGTGTTTGGACGCACTGTGGGTGTTGGTGATGCTAAGTGCTGCAGCAAGTTGTAGGTACACTGGACGCAGTATAGAGGATGTGCTCACTGGGTCGGTGCAGGCGATCGCTGCGTATGTGGAGGGGGTTCGGTGCGTGGGGCTGCACGTGTTTGCACTCCCGAAACACATTTTCTGCACATCCTCATGGTATGTTTGGGGATGCGTTCTGCGGTTGCGGCCTTGTTGGCGAAAGAATCGAAGGAATTTTTGTGGGGGAAAATACCTATTTGCTAATGATTAAGATTGCTGTTTGGAACATTAGGGGGGTAAGGAAAAGAAAGTCACGTAGCTACCTAAAGAGATTTGTTAGGGAAGAAAATATAGGGGTGGTGGCACTTGTGGAGACTAGAGTTCAATCTTTCAACAGACGTGATGCTGACTTTCTTCTCGGCAGGGATTGGATGCTTGCTACTCAGCCTTCCGAGGGGAAGTCGGTTGGTATTGTTATTATGTGGAGGCACTACATTGACCTGGTGGTTACTCGCTCTTCAATGCATATGGTTGTCTTTGGTGTCAAGTTCCTGAGAGGCTCATATCTAAAATGCTGTGTGGTATACTCTCTTAATAACCCTGTTACACCCCATTTTTTCCTAGGCTGATTTTTGGCATACATTTTTTTTTTTTTTTACATATAGACAGCTCAGATCGTCCCATACCAACCTGAGTAGCCTACGAAAAACATAGGATATAACACATCATTACACACCTACTTTCCTTAACAATGTGGATCCCATCTCCCGGGTACACCGTCAAATCAGGTTCATGACTCCTGAATTAACAGATGGACTCGCGCAATGTTACTCCTGCTAGACCCAATACTCCTAACCCATACCGATAGGAGAACCGGTCTAATAGAAGTCTGAACCCCCACGGTTAAGTTCCATAGTCATGTAATGACCTCACCATCAAAAATAAAATACATAACATCCACAAATAAGATATGGCACTCCACACACCATACTCCAATACAATAAGGTAGGGCAGTAAATGGAGATTACATTACAAGAAATAAACCAAGTCTAACAAGTACAATATTATCCAACCAGAACATAAGCCAGAATTACCCTCACGGATTACATAACATATGAGAATAACAATCTCATTAAATACATCCAACAGCAACAATCAACTAACCAGAATATCTCAGACAATCACAATCAGATATCCTCCACAAGCCTGCTGGCCACGATCCCACCTTATCAGGTAGCGTCAAGTCTGCCGAGCCACTGAAATATACAATACAGGAATGAGCTACGCCCAGTAGGAAAGACAGCTAGTAAAACTCACATGCAAGAGAAGGATAATAGCAAAAATATAGGAATACAGCATAACAATGTATGGTGGATAGGCACTCTCAGTCCCAGACTCCGACCAACCACAGTCACCCCTAGTCACACCAGAGTAGCTCTCCTCTGGGCTTCCAGGTAGCATGCCAGTGGGAACGCCCATCTCGAAACACGCATGGCGCCTAAGCACCCGACACCGCAGCGTCTCTCGTCAATCAATCTCCTGGAGACTATAGACAGATCTAGTCACAAAATCTCTAGCCAACGTGAGACACCCCTGCCACCCTAAGGCGCGCAGGCCTACACACTTGGCTAGCCACTGCGAGACACCCCTGCCACCCTCAGGCGCGCAGGCCTACACACATGGACCAGGAGAGATCGACTCAGCCACCGTCCCAAAGAGTCCTCTACCAACAACTTCCATAGAAGCTCACGCCCCTACAGTCATTGCCAATCTCTAACTCCAAGATCCGGCAACATGTATCCAGGTACAACAAGGCGCATACCAGTCACATGTATACTGTGGAAGCTAAGTCTGAACCGCACAGTTACCTACCACAACTACCCTAAAACATCATATAGGGTCTATAGTAGTCCGGTCCAGTATGCCAATCCATAAAATATGCCAACACTGAATAAACTGACTCAGTCCATGCCGTTGCCATCAAGGCAACACAACTGTCAATTACTGACTGTTCTGGTAGCATCCATGTACCATACTTCTGTCTGACTGTTTCCAGCTGTACTGTCATCACTGATAACATTTTTCCCCACTTCAGGAAATTTTTAAATCCCAATTTCAATTTCCGCCCTTTATCCATTTTCCGAAATTCGAAATAAATTTCCGAATTTAAATTCCACATATATCCTTTTTCCAAAAATTCGGATTAATTTCCGAATTAAATTTTTCGCTTATCCTTTTTATTTCCGAAAATTCGGATTAATAATAAATTTCCGAATTTTCCTTCCGCTTCTCTCTCCTCCGCGCCGCGCCGTTCGTCCGCGCCGACTCCCGCTGAACCGGTTTTCGCTGCCGGTTCGGCTTTCGCGCCGTTCGTCCGCGCCGAATCCCGCTGAACCGGTTTTCGCTGCCGGTTCGGAACTCTCGCGCTGAACCGCGACACCGCCGAACCAATTTCTTATTAATCCGTTAATTGGATTATTTTAATTACTAATAAAATAGCATAAATACCATTAATTACTTAATTAAATTTGTAATTATCTAAACCCTTCTCCTTTCTCGGTCCGAAGCCCGCGAAACCCTAGCCGCCGCCATCGCCGACCATTACGATCCTTCCGTCGATTTCCGGCGACTGCGAACAAGGAGAACAATTTCCTAACATGCTCCTAAGCATCAATAAATTTTTTTTTTTCGGCGAAATGGGAATTTTTCCAGGAAATTCCGAAATTTGCAAAAGACACAAATTAGCATTCAATTAAATCCGATTTTCATCCACATGCTTGTTTTCATTAAGCAAAGTATTTCATGCTTTTAATTTTCTACTAAATCACTAATTTAAACTGAATTTCCTACCTCAACGACGCCGGCGACGGTGAACTTCGTCCGCAGCTCGCCGCAGCTCCTCGCCGAACGAATCCGGTATGAATTGACTCTCCTCGTTCCCGTGGATCTCCAGGCACAAAAAGCCCCTTGCCAGGCCGCCGGAATCACGCGCCGTACGCCGGAAAAACTCTCTCTATCGGTCGGCCGAACGAACCCTAATCGTTTCGCGAGGGTTTTATATTTCTAGCCGACACGGTGAAACCCATTACGCGTCGTTGACACGCTTTCGACACGGTAAGCACCCGATACGCGCTGTCGACACGCTATCGACACGGTAAGCACCCGATCAGCCGGTTCAATCCCAACCGTCGATCACGACCGTCCGATCAGCTTATCAGAACGCACGCGCAAACTCACTCGGCGAACCGTCTCCGCCTCCGCTGAACCGTTCCGGTCCGGTTCACGCGCGGTAAAAACCAATTTCCGGTTTAATTTAAATGGATTTTCGAATTTCTAAAAATCCAATAAATCTAATCAAACAGGGAAAATTACTTAAAATTCACCTCGGTGCTCCGAAAAATCCCTAGAAATTTCAGAAATTCCAATAGCCTCTGATTGAGCTCCTGGCTCATCCTACTGTCGATCTGAAATCATCCAAGCCAAAAATTAATTTATTAAAGATTAACATAAAACTTTTTACTGGGTATAACAATCTCCCCACCTTATCAGGAATTTCGCCCTCGAAATTCAGCAAGAAGTTCCGGCCACTTCTCCGTAACATCCTGCTCTAGCTCCCAGGTTGCCTCCCTTTCGTCATGTCTATTCCACAGAACCTTGACCATAGGAAACGACCTGTTCCTCAGCTGTCTGTTGCTCTCCTCGAGGATGCGAACTGGTAGTTCCACATAAGAGGAATCTGGTGTCACTTGCAAACCAGGAAGATCATCACTGATACAATGAGAAGGATCTGGCATATATCTCTTGAGATTCGAAACATGAAACACATTGTGAATCCCAATCAGATGTTCAGGAAGTGCCAACCTGTAAGCCACTTCACCAACCCTCTCTAGAATAGGATAGGGTCCAATGTAACGAGGTCGAAGCTTAGAAGGCTTCCCGAACCGGAATAGACCTCGCATAGGACTGATCTTCAGGAATACCCTATCTCCCACAGAAAACTCAACAGCTCTGTGCTTAGGATCATAATATTTCGTCTGGCGATCTTGCACAATACGTAATCTGTCTTGCAATAACTTGACTTCAGCTGTGGTCTCCTGCACAATCTGAGGTCCCCACACCCTCCTGGAATCACCCTCCTCCCAACAAAGAGGGGATCTGCACCTACGCCCATACAATGCCTCGTAAGGTGCCATACCAATCGACGCCTGGAAGCTGTTATTGTACACAAACTCTACCAAGGGTAACCGTCTGGCCCAATCTGTTGAGTAAGTTTGTACGCTCAAGCGTAGCAAATCCTCCAAGGTCCGAATAGTCCGCTCAGACTGTCCATCTGTCTGAGGATGATAAGCAGTACTGAACTTCAACTGTGTACCCATGGCAGCGTGTAAGCTCCTCCAAAACTGTGATGTGAACTTGGCGTCTCTGTCAGAAATAATAGATCGGGGAATTCCATGCAATCTGACAATCTGCTGAATATATACCTCTGCCAATTGTGCCGCTGAATCCGTCTTCTTAATTGATAAGAAATGGGCTGACTTGGTCAATCGATCCACGATGACCCAAATGGCGTCAAAACCTTGTCTGGTACGAGGGAGACCAGTTACAAAGTCCATAGTGATGTCATCCCATTTCCACTCCGGAATCGGCAATCTCTGCAACAATCCTCCAGGTCTCTGGTGCTCGGCCTTAACTTGCTGACATGTAAGGCACTTCTTAACAAAAGCAGCAACATCTGCCTTCAAACCTCTCCACCAGAAAACACTCCTCAAATTCCTGTACATCTTGACTTCTCCAGGGTGTATAGCCAAAGTTCCATAATGAGCCTCTCGAAGGATCCTCTCCCTGAACTCCTGATGTGATGGCACACACCAGCGACCCCTGAAAGTCAAAATGTCGTCTCTGAGAGCAAAGTCCCCTCCCAATCCCTGCGATGCCAACTCTAACTTCTCCTTCAGCTCTTCATCACAAAGCTGAAGATCACGCATCTCAGATAACCAGTCAGCCCGAATAGTCAACGAACTGAGTCTGTGAGCCAGTCTCTGAACAGACAACTGTTCCTGACATCTCTCAACATCCCAATCCAAGTCTGCTATAGAGTCGCAAGCTATCACAGTATGCACAACTGCGTGTCTGCTCAAGGCATCAGCCACTGGATTAGCCTTTCCCTCGCAGTAGTTTATTGTCAGTTCGTAATCTTTTATCAGTTCCAACCACCTCCTCTGCCTCAAGTTCAGTTCCTTCTGAGTGAACAGATACTTAAGACTCTTGTGGTCGGAGAAACAATCTACAGGAACTCCGTACAAATAATGTCTCCATATCTTCAAGGCAAAAATGACAGCAGCTAACTCCAAATCATGAGTGGGATAATTCTTCTCATGATCCTTCAGTTGCCTCGAAGCATATGCTATAACTCTACTATCCTGCATCAGTACGGCTCCCAAGCCTATATGTGAAGCATCAGTATACATCTGATACGGCTTCTCCTGTGTAGGTAACATCAATACTGGAGCGGTGCTAAGCCTCTGCTTCAGCTCTAGGAAACTGTTCTCACAACTCTCTGACCACTCAAAAGATTTTCCCTTCCGGGTCAACTGTGTTAGTGGAGCGGCCAGTCTAGAAAAGTGAGGAACAAATTTCCTATAGTATCCAGCCAAACCAAGGAAACTCCGGATCTCAGTGACAGAAGATGGCCGTTTCCAATCAATAATAGCTCGTATCTTGCTAGGATCAACAGCCACGCCCTCTGCACTGACAATGTGTCCCAAGAATGCTACTGAGTCCAGCCAAAAAGAACACTTGGAGAATTTTGCATACAGCTCATTCTCCCGCAACACTGTAAGCACAGTCCTCAACTGATCTGCATGAGTTTCCCTATCTCTGGAATAAATCAATATATCATCTATAAAGATGATCACAAACCGATCCAGAAAGGCACGAAACACTCGATGCATCAGGTTCATAAATACTGCTGGAGCATTAGTCAATCCAAAAGGTAACACTGTGAACTCGTAATGCCCATATCTAGTACGAAATGCTGTTTTGGTTACATCAGAATCTCTAATCCGGATCTGGTGATAACCCGAGCGTAAATCAATCTTGGAGAACACAGTTGCTCCCTGAAGCTGATCCAACAAATCATCGATGCGTGGTAACGGGTACCGGTTACGAATAGTAACCTTATTCAATTCCCTATAATCCACACACAGCCTCATACTACCATCTTTCTTCTTGACGAATAAGACAGGGGCACCCCAAGGTGAACAACTGGGGCGTATGAGTCCCTTGTCTAATAAGTCCTGTAATTGAGTCTTCAACTCTGCTAGCTCGGCTGGAGCCATCCTGTAAGGAGCTCTAGCAATAGGAGCTACTCCTGCCTCCAAATCAATCGAAAACTCCACTTCCCTAGCTGGTGGAAGTCCAGGCAACTCCTCTGGAAAGACCATAGGAAAGTCTCTCACCACTGGAATATCTGACATAGGGGTAGTGGTGGCTTGGCTATCGGTCACATAGGCCAACCAACCAGTACAACCCTTACTTACTAACCTCTCCGCCTGAAGAACTGAGATCAGGGGAATCTGCCTGTTCAGACCAAAGTATATCACATCCCCCGAACCAGGCACTCTGATCCTGACCTTCTTCTCCCAACAATCCAGCACCACTGCATGGTAGCACAACCAATCCATTCCCAAAATGATGTCGAACTCTGCTAGTGGCACACATATCAACTCTGTCACGAACTCGTGTCCACTAATCAGAATAGATCCGTCAATCTTCTGAACAGTGGGAATCTCTTTCCCATCAGGAAGCCTAACCAATAAGGGTTCCTTCAAGTAACCCTTGGATCCTGATGTCTGATTCCAGATCCTCTCAGCAACAAAAGAATGAGATGCACCAGTATCAAACAAAGTCATGCACTGCACGTTGCCAAAATAAAGCATACCTGTGATCACCTCTGGTGACTCTGAAGCCTGCTGCCGAGTCAGTGCAAACACTCTGGGCTGTCCCCCAGATGAACCAACCGGTCCTGTGATCCTCTGTTTCTTCAACTCTGGGCAGTCGCACTTCTTGTGTCCGGCTGTCGACAATGGTAGCAGATAATCCCCCCAGTCCGGGTACCTGTCTGCTGCCCTGGTCTCTCAGAGATAGGTCGTGGCTGGACCACGCCCTCCTGAGTACCACGGTGATCTCTGTGTCTCTTGTCCTTTTTGTTTTGTTGGACATTTCTGAATTCCTTCCTCTTGTTGTGAGTCTCTCTCTAGGCCTCCATCCGGGTGTCAATAAGCTCAACGGATCTCGCAGCCTCCACCAAGTCACGAAACCTGGCAAACCGACTCACAACTAGCTGGCGCTGCAGCATAGGACGAAGTCCCTCCAGGAACATCTCACATCTGCGCTCCTCAGAAGGTACCAGCTCTGCGGCGTACCTCGCCAGATAAGTGAACCTCGATAAGTAATCGTTCACTGACATCTGGCCCTGCCTGAGGTGTATAAGTTCCCTCCTGAACTGAGACATAGCAGAAGCCGGAATGTAGCACTCCCTGAATGCCTCAACAAAGTCTTCCCATGCTATCTCGCTGTTCTGGGCCTCCCCATACATGGCGCGCCGCTGGCCTCTCCACCAGGTAGCAGCCTCTCCCTCCAATACTAGAGCAGCAAGTACTACCCTCCTGCCAAGTGGACATCCCAAGGCATCAAACAGCTCAAGCATATGAGCCATCCAGTCATCAGCCACCGCTGGGTCAGCCGACCCACTGAAGCTCCGCGGACGCAACCGCATGAAGGCATCGATCCAACGATCCACGGCTGGCTCAACTGGCAATGCTGGGCTCGTCTCTGGGGTAGGAGTAGTAGATACAGGTCTGCCTCTAGCTGCTCCACGAGCGGAAAGTCTCCTGGTACCAGCCATACTGTCAAAAGCAACTAATCTGGCATTAGAGTCGTCATTTGGCAATTGGCATATGGACTACTATAGTAAAAAAAGAATCAACAGTTCTCCCCACCTTGGGTTGAACTCCTATACATGTCTAGCCCCACTATCCTCACCTAGGGCTCTGATATGTCTAGCCCCACTATCTTAACCTAGGGCTCTGATACCACTCCTGTTACACCCCATTTTTTCCTAGGCTGATTTTTGGCATACATTTTTTTTTTTTTTTACATATAGACAGCTCAGATCGTCCCATACCAACCTGAGTAGCCTACGAAAAACATAGGATATAACACATCATTACACACCTACTTTCCTTAACAATGTGGATCCCATCTCCCGGGTACACCGTCAAATCAGGTTCATGACTCCTGAATTAACAGATGGACTCGCGCAATGTTACTCCTGCTAGACCCAATACTCCTAACCCATACCGATAGGAGAACCGGTCTAATAGAAGTCTGAACCCCCACGGTTAAGTTCCATAGTCATGTAATGACCTCACCATCAAAAATAAAATACATAACATCCACAAATAAGATATGGCACTCCACACACCATACTCCAATACAATAAGGTAGGGCAGTAAATGGAGATTACATTACAAGAAATAAACCAAGTCTAACAAGTACAATATTATCCAACCAGAACATAAGCCAGAATTACCCTCACGGATTACATAACATATGAGAATAACAATCTCATTAAATACATCCAACAGCAACAATCAACTAACCAGAATATCTCAGACAATCACAATCAGATATCCTCCACAAGCCTGCTGGCCACGATCCCACCTTATCAGGTAGCGTCAAGTCTGCCGAGCCACTGAAATATACAATACAGGAATGAGCTACGCCCAGTAGGAAAGACAGCTAGTAAAACTCACATGCAAGAGAAGGATAATAGCAAAAATATAGGAATACAGCATAACAATGTATGGTGGATAGGCACTCTCAGTCCCAGACTCCGACCAACCACAGTCACCCCTAGTCACACCAGAGTAGCTCTCCTCTGGGCTTCCAGGTAGCATGCCAGTGGGAACGCCCATCTCGAAACACGCATGGCGCCTAAGCACCCGACACCGCAGCGTCTCTCGTCAATCAATCTCCTGGAGACTATAGACAGATCTAGTCACAAAATCTCTAGCCAACGTGAGACACCCCTGCCACCCTAAGGCGCGCAGGCCTACACACTTGGCTAGCCACTGCGAGACACCCCTGCCACCCTCAGGCGCGCAGGCCTACACACATGGACCAGGAGAGATCGACTCAGCCACCGTCCCAAAGAGTCCTCTACCAACAACTTCCATAGAAGCTCACGCCCCTACAGTCATTGCCAATCTCTAACTCCAAGATCCGGCAACATGTATCCAGGTACAACAAGGCGCATACCAGTCACATGTATACTGTGGAAGCTAAGTCTGAACCGCACAGTTACCTACCACAACTACCCTAAAACATCATATAGGGTCTATAGTAGTCCGGTCCAGTATGCCAATCCATAAAATATGCCAACACTGAATAAACTGACTCAGTCCATGCCGTTGCCATCAAGGCAACACAACTGTCAATTACTGACTGTTCTGGTAGCATCCATGTACCATACTTCTGTCTGACTGTTTCCAGCTGTACTGTCATCACTGATAACATTTTTCCCCACTTCAGGAAATTTTTAAATCCCAATTTCAATTTCCGCCCTTTATCCATTTTTCGAAATTCGAAATAAATTTCCGAATTTAAATTCCACATATATCCTTTTTCCAAAAATTCGGATTAATTTCCGAATTAAATTTTTCGCTTATCCTTTTTATTTCCGAAAATTCGGATTAATAATAAATTTCCGAATTTTCCTTCCGCTTCTCTCTCCTCCGCGCCGCGCCGTTCGTCCGCGCCGACTCCCGCTGAACCGGTTTTCGCTGCCGGTTCGGCTTTCGCGCCGTTCGTCCGCGCCGAATCCCGCTGAACCGGTTTTCGCTGCCGGTTCGGAACTCTCGCGCTGAACCGCGACACCGCCGAACCAATTTCTTATTAATCCGTTAATTGGATTATTTTAATTACTAATAAAATAGCATAAATACCATTAATTACTTAATTAAATTTGTAATTATCTAAACCCTTCTCCTTTCTCGGTCCGAAGCCCGCGAAACCCTAGCCGCCGCCATCGCCGACCATTACGATCCTTCCGTCGATTTCCGGCGACTGCGAACAAGGAGAACAATTTCCTAACATGCTCCTAAGCATCAATAAATTTTTTTTTTTCGGCGAAATGGGAATTTTTCCAGGAAATTCCGAAATTTGCAAAAGACACAAATTAGCATTCAATTAAATCCGATTTTCATCCACATGCTTGTTTTCATTAAGCAAAGTATTTCATGCTTTTAATTTTCTACTAAATCACTAATTTAAACTGAATTTCCTACCTCAACGACGCCGGCGACGGTGAACTTCGTCCGCAGCTCGCCGCAGCTCCTCGCCGAACGAATCCGGTATGAATTGACTCTCCTCGTTCCCGTGGATCTCCAGGCACAAAAAGCCCCTTGCCAGGCCGCCGGAATCACGCGCCGTACGCCGGAAAAACTCTCTCTATCGGTCGGCCGAACGAACCCTAATCGTTTCGCGAGGGTTTTATATTTCTAGCCGACACGGTGAAACCCATTACGCGTCGTTGACACGCTTTCGACACGGTAAGCACCCGATACGCGCTGTCGACACGCTATCGACACGGTAAGCACCCGATCAGCCGGTTCAATCCCAACCGTCGATCACGACCGTCCGATCAGCTTATCAGAACGCACGCGCAAACTCACTCGGCGAACCGTCTCCGCCTCCGCTGAACCGTTCCGGTCCGGTTCACGCGCGGTAAAAACCAATTTCCGGTTTAATTTAAATGGATTTTCGAATTTCTAAAAATCCAATAAATCTAATTAAACAGGGAAAATTACTTAAAATTCACCTCGGTGCTCCGAAAAATCCCTAGAAATTTCAGAAATTCCAATAGCCTCTGATTGAGCTCCTGGCTCATCCTACTGTCGATCTGAAATCATCCAAGCCAAAAATTAATTTATTAAAGATTAACATAAAACTTTTTACTGGGTATAACAATCTCCCCACCTTATCAGGAATTTCGCCCTCGAAATTCAGCAAGAAGTTCCGGCCACTTCTCCGCAACATCCTGCTCTAGCTCCCAGGTTGCCTCCCTTTCGTCATGTCTATTCCACAGAACCTTGATCATAGGAAACGACCTGTTCCTCAGCTATCTGTTGCTCTCCTCGAGGATGCGAACTGGTAGTTCCACATAAGAGGAATCTGGTGTCACTTGCAAACCAGGAAGATCATCACTGATACAATGAGAAGGATCTGGCACATATCTCTTGAGATTCGAAACATGAAACACATTGTGAATCCCAATCAGATGTTCAGGAAGTGCCAACCTGTAAGCCACTTCACCAACCCTCTCTAGAATAGGATAGGGTCCAATGTAACGAGGTCGAAGCTTAGAAGGCTTCCCGAACCGGAATAGACCTCGCATAGGACTGATCTTCAGGAATACCCTATCTCCCACAGAAAACTCAACAGCTCTGTGCTTAGGATCATAATATTTCGTCTGGCGATCTTGCACAATACGTAATCTGTCTTGCAATAACTTGACTTCAGCTGTGGTCTCCTGCACAATCTGAGGTCCCCACACCCTCCTGGAATCACCCTCCTCCCAACAAAGAGGGGATCTGCACCTACGCCCATACAATGCCTCGTAAGGTGCCATACCAATCGACGCCTGGAAGCTGTTATTGTACACAAACTCTACCAAGGGTAACCGTCTGGCCCAATCTGTTGAGTAAGTTTGTACGCTCAAGCGTAGCAAATCCTCCAAGGTCCGAATAGTCCGCTCAGACTGTCCATCTGTCTGAGGATGATAAGCAGTACTGAACTTCAACTGTGTACCCATGGCAGCGTGTAAGCTCCTCCAAAACTGTGATGTGAACTTGGCGTCTCTGTCAGAAATAATAGATCGGGGAATTCCATGCAATCTGACAATCTGCTGAATATATACCTCTGCCAATTGTGCCGCTGAATCCGTCTTCTTAATTGATAAGAAATGGGCTGACTTGGTCAATCGATCCACGATGACCCAAATGGCGTCAAAACCTTGTCTGGTACGAGGGAGACCAGTTACAAAGTCCATAGTGATGTCATCCCATTTCCACTCCGGAATCGGCAATCTCTGCAACAATCCTCCAGGTCTCTGGTGCTCGGCCTTAACTTGCTGACATGTAAGGCACTTCTTAACAAAAGCAGCAACATCTGCCTTCAAACCTCTCCACCAGAAAACACTCCTCAAATTCCTGTACATCTTGACTTCTCCAGGGTGTATAGCCAAAGTTCCATAATGAGCCTCTCGAAGGATCCTCTCCCTGAACTCCTGATGTGATGGCACACACCAGCGACCCCTGAAAGTCAAAATGTCGTCTCTGAGAGCAAAGTCCCCTCCCAATCCCTGCGATGCCAACTCTAACTTCTCCTTCAGCTCTTCATCACAAAGCTGAAGATCACGCATCTCAGATAACCAGTCAGCCCGAATAGTCAACGAACTGAGTCTGTGAGCCAGTCTCTGAACAGACAACTGTTCCTGACATCTCTCAACATCCCAATCCAAGTCTGCTATAGAGTCGCAAGCTATCATAGTATGCACAACTGCGTGTCTGCTCAAGGCATCAGCCACTGGATTAGCCTTTCCCTCGCAGTAGTTTATTGTCAGTTCGTAATCTTTTATCAGTTCCAACCACCTCCTCTGCCTCAAGTTCAGTTCCTTCTGAATGAACAGATACTTAAGACTCTTGTGGTCGGAGAAACAATCTACAGGAACTCCGTACAAATAATGTCTCCATATCTTCAAGGCAAAAATGACAGCAGCTAACTCCAAATCATGAGTGGGATAATTCTTCTCATGATCCTTCAGTTGCCTCGAAGCATATGCTATAACTCTACTATCCTGCATCAGTACGGCTCCCAAGCCTATATGTGAAGCATCAGTATACATCTGATACGGCTTCTCCTGTGTAGGTAACATCAATACTGGAGCGGTGCTAAGCCTCTGCTTCAGCTCTAGGAAACTGTTCTCACAACTCTCTGACCACTCAAAAGATTTTCCCTTCCGGGTCAACTGTGTTAGTGGAGCGGCCAGTCTAGAAAAGTGAGGAACAAATTTCCTATAGTATCCAGCCAAACCAAGGAAACTCCGGATCTCAGTGACAGAAGATGGCCGTTTCCAATCAATAATAGCTCGTATCTTGCTAGGATCAACAGCCACGCCCTCTGCACTGACAATGTGTCCCAAGAATGCTACTGAGTCCAGCCAAAAAGAACACTTGGAGAATTTTGCATACAGCTCATTCTCCCGCAACACTGTAAGCACAGTCCTCAACTGATCTGCATGAGTTTCCCTATCTCTGGAATAAATCAATATATCATCTATAAAGATGATCACAAACCGATCCAGAAAGGCACGAAACACTCGATGCATCAGGTTCATAAATACTGCTGGAGCATTAGTCAATCCAAAAGGTAACACTGTGAACTCGTAATGCCCATATCTAGTACGAAATGCTGTTTTGGTTACATCAGAATCTCTAATCCGGATCTGGTGATAACCCGAGCGTAAATCAATCTTGGAGAACACAGTTGCTCCCTGAAGCTGATCCAACAAATCATCGATGCGTGGTAACGGGTACCGGTTACGAATAGTAACCTTATTCAATTCCCTATAATCCACACACAGCCTCATACTACCATCTTTCTTCTTGACGAATAAGACAGGGGCACCCCAAGGTGAACAACTGGGGCGTATGAGTCCCTTGTCTAATAAGTCCTGTAATTGAGTCTTCAACTCTGCTAGCTCGGCTGGAGCCATCCTGTAAGGAGCTCTAGCAATAGGAGCTACTCCTGCCTCCAAATCAATCGAAAACTCCACTTCCCTAGCTGGTGGAAGTCCAGGCAACTCCTCTGGAAAGACCATAGGAAAGTCTCTCACCACTGGAATATCTGACATAGGGGTAGTGGTGGCTTGGCTATCGGTCACATAGGCCAACCAACCAGTACAACCCTTACTTACTAACCTCTCCGCCTGAAGAACTGAGATCAGGGGAATCTGCCTGTTCAGACCAAAGTATATCACATCCCCCGAACCAGGCACTCTGATCCTGACCTTCTTCTCCCAACAATCCAGCACCACTGCATGGTAGCACAACCAATCCATTCCCAAAATGATGTCGAACTCTGCTAGTGGCACACATATCAACTCTGTCACGAACTCGTGTCCACTAATCAGAATAGATCCGTCAATCTTCTGAACAGTGGGAATCTCTTTCCCATCAGGAAGCCTAACCAATAAGGGTTCCTTCAAGTAACCCTTGGATCCTGATGTCTGATTCCAGATCCTCTCAGCAACAAAAGAATGAGATGCACCAGTATCAAACAAAGTCATGCACTGCACGTTGCCAAAATAAAGCATACCTGTGATCACCTCTGGTGACTCTGAAGCCTGCTGCCGAGTCAGTGCAAACACTCTGGGCTGTCCCCCAGATGAACCAACCGGTCCTGTGATCCTCTGTTTCTTCAACTCTGGGCAGTCGCACTTCTTGTGTCCGGCTGTCGACAATGGTAGCAGATAATCCCCCCAGTCCGGGTACCTGTCTGCTGCCCTGGTCTCTCAGAGATAGGTCGTGGCTGGACCACGCCCTCCTGAGTACCACGGTGATCTCTGTGTCTCTTGTCCTTTTTGTTTTGTTGGACATTTCTGAATTCCTTCCTCTTGTTGTGAGTCTCTCTCTGGGCCTCCATCCGGGTGTCAATAAGCTCAACGGATCTCGCAGCCTCCACCAAGTCACGAAACCTGGCAAACCGACTCACAACTAGCTGGCGCTGCAGCATAGGACGAAGTCCCTCCAGGAACATCTCACATCTGCGCTCCTCAGAAGGTACCAGCTCTGCGGCGTACCTCGCCAGATAAGTGAACCTCGATAAGTAATCGTTCACTGACATCTGGCCCTGCCTGAGGTGTATAAGTTCCCTCCTGAACTGAGACATAGCAGAAGCCGGAATGTAGCACTCCCTGAATGCCTCAACAAAGTCTTCCCATGCTATCTCGCTGTTCTGGGCCTCCCCATACATGGCGCGTCGCTGGCCTCTCCACCAGGTAGCAGCCTCTCCCTCCAATACAAGAGCAGCAAGTACTACCCTCCTGCCAAGTGGACATCCCAAGGCATCAAACAGCTCAAGCATATGAGCCATCCAGTCATCAGCCACCGCTGGGTCAGCCGACCCACTGAAGCTCCGCGGACGCAACCGCATGAAGGCATCGATCCAACGATCCACGGCTGGCTCAACTGGCAATGCTGGGCTCGTCTCTGGGGTAGGAGTAGTAGATACAGGTCTGCCTCTAGCTGCTCCACGAGCGGAAAGTCTCCTGGTACCAGCCATACTGTCAAAAGCAACTAATCTGGCATTAGAGTCGTCATTTGGCAATTGGCATATGGACTACTATAGTAAAAAAAGAATCAACAGTTCTCCCCACCTTGGGTTGAACTCCTATACATGTCTAGCCCCACTATCCTCACCTAGGGCTCTGATATGTCTAGCCCCACTATCTTAACCTAGGGCTCTGATACCACTCCTGTTACACCCCATTTTTTCCTAGGCTGATTTTTGGCATACATTTTTTTTTTTTTTTACATATAGACAGCTCAGATCGTCCCATACCAACCTGAGTAGCCTACGAAAAACATAGGATATAACACATCATTACACACCTACTTTCCTTAACAATGTGGATCCCATCTCCCGGGTACACCGTCAAATCAGGTTCATGACTCCTGAATTAACAGATGGACTCGCGCAATGTTACTCCTGCTAGACCCAATACTCCTAACCCATACCGATAGGAGAACCGGTCTAATAGAAGTCTGAACCCCCACGGTTAAGTTCCATAGTCATGTAATGACCTCACCATCAAAAATAAAATACATAACATCCACAAATAAGATATGGCACTCCACACACCATACTCCAATACAATAAGGTAGGGCAGTAAATGGAGATTACATTACAAGAAATAAACCAAGTCTAACAAGTACAATATTATCCAACCAGAACATAAGCCAGAATTACCCTCACGGATTACATAACATATGAGAATAACAATCTCATTAAATACATCCAACAGCAACAATCAACTAACCAGAATATCTCAGACAATCACAATCAGATATCCTCCACAAGCCTGCTGGCCACGATCCCACCTTATCAGGTAGCGTCAAGTCTGCCGAGCCACTGAAATATACAATACAGGAATGAGCTACGCCCAGTAGAAAAGACAGCTAGTAAAACTCACATGCAAGAGAAGGATAATAGCAAAAATATAGGAATACAGCATAACAATGTATGGTGGATAGGCACTCTCAGTCCCAGACTCCGACCAACCACAGTCACCCCTAGTCACACCAGAGTAGCTCTCCTCTGGGCTTCCAGGTAGCATGCCAGTGGGAACGCCCATCTCGAAACACGCATGGCGCCTAAGCACCCGACACCGCAGCGTCTCTCGTCAATCAATCTCCTGGAGACTATAGACAGATCTAGTCACAAAATCTCTAGCCAACGTGAGACACCCCTGCCACCCTAAGGCGCGCAGGCCTACACACTTGGCTAGCCACTGCGAGACACCCCTGCCACCCTCAGGCGCGCAGGCCTACACACATGGACCAGGAGAGATCGACTCAGCCACCGTCCCAAAGAGTCCTCTACCAACAACTTCCATAGAAGCTCACGCCCCTACAGTCATTGCCAATCTCTAACTCCAAGATCCGGCAACATGTATCCAGGTACAACAAGGCGCATACCAGTCACATGTATACTGTGGAAGCTAAGTCTGAACCGCACAGTTACCTACCACAACTACCCTAAAACATCATATAGGGTCTATAGTAGTCCGGTCCAGTATGCCAATCCATAAAATATGCCAACACTGAATAAACTGACTCAGTCCATGCCGTTGCCATCAAGGCAACACAACTGTCAATTACTGACTGTTCTGGTAGCATCCATGTACCATACTTCTGTCTGACTGTTTCCAGCTGTACTGTCATCACTGATAACATTTTTCCCCACTTCAGGAAATTTTTAAATCCCAATTTCAATTTCCGCCCTTTATCCATTTTCCGAAATTCGAAATAAATTTCCGAATTTAAATTCCACATATATCCTTTTTCCAAAAATTCGGATTAATTTCCGAATTAAATTTTTCGCTTATCCTTTTTATTTCCGAAAATTCGGATTAATAATAAATTTCCGAATTTTCCTTCCGCTTCTCTCTCCTCCGCGCCGCGCCGTTCGTCCGCGCCGACTCCCGCTGAACCGGTTTTCGCTGCCGGTTCGGCTTTCGCGCCGTTCGTCCGCGCCGAATCCCGCTGAACCGGTTTTCGCTGCCGGTTCGGAACTCTCGCGCTGAACCGCGACACCGCCGAACCAATTTCTTATTAATCCGTTAATTGGATTATTTTAATTACTAATAAAATAGCATAAATACCATTAATTACTTAATTAAATTTGTAATTATCTAAACCCTTCTCCTTTCTCGGTCCGAAGCCCGCGAAACCCTAGCCGCCGCCATCGCCGACCATTACGATCCTTCCGTCGATTTCCGGCGACTGCGAACAAGGAGAACAATTTCCTAACATGCTCCTAAGCATCAATAAATTTTTTTTTTTCGGCGAAATGGGAATTTTTCCAGGAAATTCCGAAATTTGCAAAAGACACAAATTAGCATTCAATTAAATCCGATTTTCATCCACATGCTTGTTTTCATTAAGCAAAGTATTTCATGCTTTTAATTTTCTACTAAATCACTAATTTAAACTGAATTTCCTACCTCAACGACGCCGGCGACGGTGAACTTCGTCCGCAGCTCGCCGCAGCTCCTCGCCGAACGAATCCGGTATGAATTGACTCTCCTCGTTCCCGTGGATCTCCAGGCACAAAAAGCCCCTTGCCAGGCCGCCGGAATCACGCGCCGTACGCCGGAAAAACTCTCTCTATCGGTCGGCCGAACGAACCCTAATCGTTTCGCGAGGGTTTTATATTTCTAGCCGACACGGTGAAACCCATTACGCGTCGTTGACACGCTTTCGACACGGTAAGCACCCGATACGCGCTGTCGACACGCTATCGACACGGTAAGCACCCGATCAGCCGGTTCAATCCCAACCGTCGATCACGACCGTCCGATCAGCTTATCAGAACGCACGCGCAAACTCACTCGGCGAACCGTCTCCGCCTCCGCTGAACCGTTCCGGTCCGGTTCACGCGCGGTAAAAACCAATTTCCGGTTTAATTTAAATGGATTTTCGAATTTCTAAAAATCCAATAAATCTAATTAAACAGGGAAAATTACTTAAAATTCACCTCGGTGCTCCGAAAAATCCCTAGAAATTTCAGAAATTCCAATAGCCTCTGATTGAGCTCCTGGCTCATCCTACTGTCGATCTAAAATCATCCAAGCCAAAAATTAATTTATTAAAGATTAACATAAAACTTTTTACTGGGTATAACAATCTCCCCACCTTATCAGGAATTTCGCCCTCGAAATTCAGCAAGAAGTTCCGGCCACTTCTCCGCAACATCCTGCTCTAGCTCCCAGGTTGCCTCCCTTTCGTCATGTCTATTCCACAGAACCTTGATCATAGGAAACGACCTGTTCCTCAGCTGTCTGTTGCTCTCCTCGAGGATGCGAACTGGTAGTTCCATATAAGAGGAATCTGGTGTCACTTGCAAACCAGGAAGATCATCACTGATACAATGAGAAGGATCTGGCACATATCTCTTGAGATTCGAAACATGAAACACATTGTGAATCCCAATCAGATGTTCAGGAAGTGCCAACCTGTAAGCCACTTCACCAACCCTCTCTAGAATAGGATAGGGTCCAATGTAACGAGGTCGAAGCTTAGAAGGCTTCCCGAACCAGAATAGACCTCGCATAGGACTGATCTTCAGGAATACCCTATCTCCCACAGAAAACTCAACAGCTCTGTGCTTAGGATCATAATATTTCGTCTGGCGATCTTGCACAATACGTAATCTGTCTTGCAATAACTTGACTTCAGCTGTGGTCTCCTGCACAATCTGAGGTCCCCACACCCTCCTGGAATCACCCTCCTCCCAACAAAGAGGGGATCTGCACCTACGCCCATACAATGCCTCGTAAGGTGCCATACCAATCGACGCCTGGAAGCTGTTATTGTACACAAACTCTACCAAGGGTAACCGTCTGGCCCAATCTGTTGAGTAAGTTTGTACGCTCAAGCGTAGCAAATCCTCCAAGGTCCGAATAGTCCGCTCAGACTGTCCATCTGTCTGAGGATGATAAGCAGTACTGAACTTCAACTGTGTACCCATGGCAGCGTGTAAGCTCCTCCAAAACTGTGATGTGAACTTGGCGTCTCTGTCAGAAATAATAGATCGGGGAATTCCATGCAATCTGACAATCTGCTGAATATATACCTCTGCCAATTGTGCCGCTGAATCCGTCTTCTTAATTGATAAGAAATGGGCTGACTTGGTCAATCGATCCACGATGACCCAAATGGCGTCAAAACCTTGTCTGGTACGAGGGAGACCAGTTACAAAGTCCATAGTGATGTCATCCCATTTCCACTCCGGAATCGGCAATCTCTGCAACAATCCTCCAGGTCTCTGGTGCTCGGCCTTAACTTGCTGACATGTAAGGCACTTCTTAACAAAAGCAGCAACATCTGCCTTCAAACCTCTCCACCAGAAAACACTCCTCAAATTCCTGTACATCTTGACTTCTCCAGGGTGTATAGCCAAAGTTCCATAATGAGCCTCTCGAAGGATCCTCTCCCTGAACTCCTGATGTGATGGCACACACCAGCGACCCCTGAAAGTCAAAATGTCGTCTCTGAGAGCAAAGTCCCCTCCCAATCCCTGCGATGCCAACTCTAACTTCTCCTTCAGCTCTTCATCACAAAGCTGAAGATCACGCATCTCAGATAACCAGTCAGCCCGAATAGTCAACGAACTGAGTCTGTGAGCCAGTCTCTGAACAGACAACTGTTCCTGACATCTCTCAACATCCCAATCCAAGTCTGCTATAGAGTCGCAAGCTATCACAGTATGCACAACTGCGTGTCTGCTCAAGGCATCAGCCACTGGATTAGCCTTTCCCTCGCAGTAGTTTATTGTCAGTTCGTAATCTTTTATCAGTTCCAACCACCTCCTCTGCCTCAAGTTCAGTTCCTTCTGAATGAACAGATACTTAAGACTCTTGTGGTCGGAGAAACAATCTACAGGAACTCCGTACAAATAATGTCTCCATATCTTCAAGGCAAAAATGACAGCAGCTAACTCCAAATCATGAGTGGGATAATTCTTCTCATGATCCTTCAGTTGCCTCGAAGCATATGCTATAACTCTACTATCCTGCATCAGTACGGCTCCCAAGCCTATATGTGAAGCATCAGTATACATCTGATACGGCTTCTCCTGTGTAGGTAACATCAATACTGGAGCGGTGCTAAGCCTCTGCTTCAGCTCTAGGAAACTGTTCTCACAACTCTCTGACCACTCAAAAGATTTTCCCTTCCGGGTCAACTGTGTTAGTGGAGCGGCCAGTCTAGAAAAGTGAGGAACAAATTTCCTATAGTATCCAGCCAAACCAAGGAAACTCCGGATCTCAGTGACAGAAGATGGCCGTTTCCAATCAATAATAGCTCGTATCTTGCTAGGATCAACAGCCACGCCCTCTGCACTGACAATGTGTCCCAAGAATGCTACTGAGTCCAGCCAAAAAGAACACTTGGAGAATTTTGCATACAGCTCATTCTCCCGCAACACTGTAAGCACAGTCCTCAACTGATCTGCATGAGTTTCCCTATCTCTGGAATAAATCAATATATCATCTATAAAGATGATCACAAACCGATCCAGAAAGGCACGAAACACTCGATGCATCAGGTTCATAAATACTGCTGGAGCATTAGTCAATCCAAAAGGTAACACTGTGAACTCGTAATGCCCATATCTAGTACGAAATGCTGTTTTGGTTACATCAGAATCTCTAATCCGGATCTGGTGATAACCCGAGCGTAAATCAATCTTGGAGAACACAGTTGCTCCCTGAAGCTGATCCAACAAATCATCGATGCGTGGTAACGGGTACCGGTTACGAATAGTAACCTTATTCAATTCCCTATAATCCACACACAGCCTCATACTACCATCTTTCTTCTTGACGAATAAGACAGGGGCACCCCAAGGTGAACAACTGGGGCGTATGAGTCCCTTGTCTAATAAGTCCTGTAATTGAGTCTTCAACTCTGCTAGCTCGGCTGGAGCCATCCTGTAAGGAGCTCTAGCAATAGGAGCTACTCCTGCCTCCAAATCAATCGAAAACTCCACTTCCCTAGCTGGTGGAAGTCCAGGCAACTCCTCTGGAAAGACCATAGGAAAGTCTCTCACCACTGGAATATCTGACATAGGGGTAGTGGTGGCTTGGCTATCGGTCACATAGGCCAACCAACCAGTACAACCCTTACTTACTAACCTCTCCGCCTGAAGAACTGAGATCAGGGGAATCTGCCTGTTCAGACCAAAGTATATCACATCCCCCGAACCAGGCACTCTGATCCTGACCTTCTTCTCCCAACAATCCAGCACCACTGCATGGTAGCACAACCAATCCATTCCCAAAATGATGTCGAACTCTGCTAGTGGCACACATATCAACTCTGTCACGAACTCGTGTCCACTAATCAGAATAGATCCGTCAATCTTCTGAACAGTGGGAATCTCTTTCCCATCAGGAAGCCTAACCAATAAGGGTTCCTTCAAGTAACCCTTGGATCCTGATGTCTGATTCCAGATCCTCTCAGCAACAAAAGAATGAGATGTACCAGTATCAAACAAAGTCATGCACTGCACGTTGCCAAAATAAAGCATACCTGTGATCACCTCTGGTGACTCTGAAGCCTGCTGCCGAGTCAGTGCAAACACTCTGGGCTGTCCCCCAGATGAACCAACCGGTCCTGTGATCCTCTGTTTCTTCAACTCTGGGCAGTCGCACTTCTTGTGTCCGGCTGTCGACAATGGTAGCAGATAATCCCCCCAGTCCGGGTACCTGTCTGCTGCCCTGGTCTCTCAGAGATAGGTCGTGGCTGGACCACGCCCTCCTGAGTACCACGGTGATCTCTGTGTCTCTTGTCCTTTTTGTTTTGTTGGACATTTCTGAATTCCTTCCTCTTGTTGTGAGTCTCTCTCTGGGCCTCCATCCGGGTGTCAATAAGCTCAACGGATCTCGCAGCCTCCACCAAGTCACGAAACCTGGCAAACCGACTCACAACTAGCTGGCGCTGCAGCATAGGACGAAGTCCCTCCAGGAACATCTCACATCTGCGCTCCTCAGAAGGTACCAGCTCTGCGGCGTACCTCGCCAGATAAGTGAACCTCGATAAGTAATCGTTCACTGACATCTGGCCCTGCCTGAGGTGTATAAGTTCCCTCCTGAACTGAGACATAGCAGAAGCCGGAATGTAGCACTCCCTGAATGCCTCAACAAAGTCTTCCCATGCTATCTCGCTGTTCTGGGCCTCCCCATACATGGCGCGCCGCTGGCCTCTCCACCAGGTAGCAGCCTCTCCCTCCAATACTAGAGCAGCAAGTACTACCCTCCTGCCAAGTGGACATCCCAAGGCATCAAACAGCTCAAGCATATGAGCCATCCAGTCATCAGCCACCGCTGGGTCAGCCGACCCACTGAAGCTCCGCGGACGCAACCGCATGAAGGCATCGATCCAACGATCCACGGCTGGCTCAACTGGCAATGCTGGGCTCGTCTCTGGGGTAGGAGTAGTAGATACAGGTCTGCCTCTAGCTGCTCCACGAGCGGAAAGTCTCCTGGTACCAGCCATACTGTCAAAAGCAACTAATCTGGCATTAGAGTCGTCATTTGGCAATTGGCATATGGACTACTATAGTAAAAAAAGAATCAACAGTTCTCCCCACCTTGGGTTGAACTCCTATACATGTCTAGCCCCACTATCCTCACCTAGGGCTCTGATATGTCTAGCCCCACTATCTTAACCTAGGGCTCTGATACCACTCCTGTTACACCCCATTTTTTCCTAGGCTGATTTTTGGCATACATTTTTTTTTTTTTTTACATATAGACAGCTCAGATCGTCCCATACCAACCTGAGTAGCCTACGAAAAACATAGGATATAACACATCATTACACACCTACTTTCCTTAACAATGTGGATCCCATCTCCCGGGTACACCGTCAAATCAGGTTCATGACTCCTGAATTAACAGATGGACTCGCGCAATGTTACTCCTGCTAGACCCAATACTCCTAACCCATACCGATAGGAGAACCGGTCTAATAGAAGTCTGAACCCCCACGGTTAAGTTCCATAGTCATGTAATGACCTCACCATCAAAAATAAAATACATAACATCCACAAATAAGATATGGCACTCCACACACCATACTCCAATACAATAAGGTAGGGCAGTAAATGGAGATTACATTACAAGAAATAAACCAAGTCTAACAAGTACAATATTATCCAACCAGAACATAAGCCAGAATTACCCTCACGGATTACATAACATATGAGAATAACAATCTCATTAAATACATCCAACAGCAACAATCAACTAACCAGAATATCTCAGACAATCACAATCAGATATCCTCCACAAGCCTGCTGGCCACGATCCCACCTTATCAGGTAGCGTCAAGTCTGCCGAGCCACTGAAATATACAATACAGGAATGAGCTACGCCCAGTAGGAAAGACAGCTAGTAAAACTCACATGCAAGAGAAGGATAATAGCAAAAATATAGGAATACAGCATAACAATGTATGGTGGATAGGCACTCTCAGTCCCAGACTCCGACCAACCACAGTCACCCCTAGTCACACCAGAGTAGCTCTCCTCTGGGCTTCCAGGTAGCATGCCAGTGGGAACGCCCATCTCGAAACACGCATGGCGCCTAAGCACCCGACACCGCAGCGTCTCTCGTCAATCAATCTCCTGGAGACTATAGACAGATCTAGTCACAAAATCTCTAGCCAACGTGAGACACCCCTGCCACCCTAAGGCGCGCAGGCCTACACACTTGGCTAGCCACTGCGAGACACCCCTGCCACCCTCAGGCGCGCAGGCCTACACACATGGACCAGGAGAGATCGACTCAGCCACCGTCCCAAAGAGTCCTCTACCAACAACTTCCATAGAAGCTCACGCCCCTACAGTCATTGCCAATCTCTAACTCCAAGATCCGGCAACATGTATCCAGGTACAACAAGGCGCATACCAGTCACATGTATACTGTGGAAGCTAAGTCTGAACCGCACAGTTACCTACCACAACTACCCTAAAACATCATATAGGGTCTATAGTAGTCCGGTCCAGTATGCCAATCCATAAAATATGCCAACACTGAATAAACTGACTCAGTCCATGCCGTTGCCATCAAGGCAACACAACTGTCAATTACTGACTGTTCTGGTAGCATCCATGTACCATACTTCTGTCTGACTGTTTCCAGCTGTACTGTCATCACTGATAACATTTTTCCCCACTTCAGGAAATTTTTAAATCCCAATTTCAATTTCCGCCCTTTATCCATTTTCCGAAATTCGAAATAAATTTCCGAATTTAAATTCCACATATATCCTTTTTCCAAAAATTCGGATTAATTTCCGAATTAAATTTTTCGCTTATCCTTTTTATTTCCGAAAATTCGGATTAATAATAAATTTCCGAATTTTCCTTCCGCTTCTCTCTCCTCCGCGCCGCGCCGTTCGTCCGCGCCGACTCCCGCTGAACCGGTTTTCGCTGCCGGTTCGGCTTTCGCGCCGTTCGTCCGCGCCGAATCCCGCTGAACCGGTTTTCGCTGCCGGTTCGGAACTCTCGCGCTGAACCGCGACACCGCCGAACCAATTTCTTATTAATCCGTTAATTGGATTATTTTAATTACTAATAAAATAGCATAAATACCATTAATTACTTAATTAAATTTGTAATTATCTAAACCCTTCTCCTTTCTCGGTCCGAAGCCCGCGAAACCCTAGCCGCCGCCATCGCCGACCATTACGATCCTTCCGTCGATTTCCGGCGACTGCGAACAAGGAGAACAATTTCCTAACATGCTCCTAAGCATCAATAAATTTTTTTTTTTCGGCGAAATGGGAATTTTTCCAGGAAATTCCGAAATTTGCAAAAGACACAAATTAGCATTCAATTAAATCCGATTTTCATCCACATGCTTGTTTTCATTAAGCAAAGTATTTCATGCTTTTAATTTTCTACTAAATCACTAATTTAAACTGAATTTCCTACCTCAACGACGCCGGCGACGGTGAACTTCGTCCGCAGCTCGCCGCAGCTCCTCGCCGAACGAATCCGGTATGAATTGACTCTCCTCGTTCCCGTGGATCTCCAGGCACAAAAAGCCCCTTGCCAGGCCGCCGGAATCACGCGCCGTACGCCGGAAAAACTCTCTCTATCGGTCGGCCGAACGAACCCTAATCGTTTCGCGAGGGTTTTATATTTCTAGCCGACACGGTGAAACCCATTACGCGTCGTTGACACGCTTTCGACACGGTAAGCACCCGATACGCGCTGTCGACACGCTATCGACACGGTAAGCACCCGATCAGCCGGTTCAATCCCAACCGTCGATCACGACCGTCCGATCAGCTTATCAGAACGCACGCGCAAACTCACTCGGCGAACCGTCTCCGCCTCCGCTGAACCGTTCCGGTCCGGTTCACGCGCGGTAAAAACCAATTTCCGGTTTAATTTAAATGGATTTTCGAATTTCTAAAAATCCAATAAATCTAATTAAACAGGGAAAATTACTTAAAATTCACCTCGGTGCTCCGAAAAATCCCTAGAAATTTCAGAAATTCCAATAGCCTCTGATTGAGCTCCTGGCTCATCCTACTGTCGATCTGAAATCATCCAAGCCAAAAATTAATTTATTAAAGATTAACATAAAACTTTTTACTGGGTATAACAAACCCCTACAGGCGCAGGGATATTTGGCATATGTTGAGAGTGGAGGCAGAGGGGGATGACCCTATGATTGTTGCGGGGGACTTCAATATTGTGATGTCCCAAGAGGAGAAGAGGGGGGTAAGGCATACAACTGTGGACTTGGCCAGCAGGAGTTTTCAGAGGTTATGCAAGATCTTCAGCTTCTTGATCTGGGTTTTGTAGGCAGCAGGTTCACTTGGTGCAACGACAAGCAGGGGAATGCCAGAATCTGGGAGAGGCTGGATAGGGCTCTTATGAATACAAATGGGCGGAATGTTTTCCCAGCTACCTTGGTGACTCATCTGGCCCGGATCGGGTCTGATCATTGCCCTCTTATGATTGATATGGGCACAAATGTGGCAAAACCGAATCACAGCAGGATCTAGTTTGAGAACATTTGGCTTGACCATCCCGAGTCTGTCGGTATTGTGAAGCATATGTGGTCCAGAAGTACTATGGGGAATTGTATGGATAGCCTCTCCACTAAGTTTCGTCAGTGCCTGGTGGCTCTACGCAGGTGGAGTAAGAGGGAGATGCAGGACATTATTGGGACAAACAGGGAGTATAAGAGGAGGATTGGTGAATTACAAGAAAAGGAGGTGGGATAGGGTCTGAATGAGGAGGAGAACACCCAGCTTGGTAATCTCATTTTTGAATTCCATAGAGGGTGTGCACTTGAGGAGAAGTGGTGGTGCCAGAGAGCGAAGATCCATTGGGTACAACTGGGGGATAAGAACACAAAGTTTTTTCATGCTGCAGCCACAACTAGATGGCGTAATAACAATATATCTCATATGAGGAATGAAGAGGGGAACAGGGTGGAATCGAGGGCCGACATTAGCAACATCTTATTACAGTTCTTTGACACAAAATGGCGGGGTGGTTCGTGGGTTGCACCCTCCCTACGGCATCTGTCACACAACTGCATAACCTTGGAGAACAGAGAATGGCTGACCCATGGAATCACTGAGGAGGAGGTGGCCGATGCTATTAGGACTAGTAGGAGAAACAAAGCACCGTGGATGGACGGCATCACAGCAGAGTTTGTTACGGGCTACTGGACTATCACTCATATGGATATTATAAAGGTTGTTCTTTGTTTTTTCAAGGAGAATTACATGCCTAAAGCATGGAAGGATACATTGGTGGTACTTATTCTCGAGAGGCAAGGTGCTTCTAAGCCTGAACACTTCAGGCCAATTAGCCTCTGCAATATCATTTATAAAATTGTCGCCAGGATCTTGGCAGAAAGACTCAAAGGAGTACTATCTGAGGTTATTGCTAGAGAGCAGGGAGCTTTTCTTCCCGGGAGATCCATTTCCGACAACATCTTTATTGCACAGGAGATGGAGGCGAGAATGTATTCATCCTCATCCAAAGTGGGCTTGATGGCTGTGAAAGTGGATATGGAACAGGCGTACGACAGTGTGAGATGGCAATTCATTGAGGAGATGATGCAACTCCTTGGCTTCCCACCGACATGGTGCAAGTGGGTTCTTGCTTGTATTACCTCCCCAAGATTTGGTATTCTGCTGAATGGAGATAGAGTACCATGGATTGAGGCTTGCAGGGGTCTTCGTCAGGGTTGCCCCTTATCCCCATATTTGTTCACTCTGGTATCGGAATTATTCTCTATGCTGACGCGTAAGTATGAGAATCAGGCGTTACTTGGCTTTAGATGCACCTCCAATGGCCCCCTTATCTCGCACCTTTTATATGCTGATGATGTTATTATCTATGCACCTGGTTTACATAAGTCTGTGTCTGTTATCAAGAAAATGCTCTATAAGTTCATTAAGTTCGCTGGGCTCAATGTTAACCATGAGAAATCTAGAATTTTCTTCAGTAGAGGTATGAAAAAGAAAAAGATGAAGCTTATGTCCTCTAAGCTTGGTATCCCAAAGGGAAATACACTCTCCTACATGGGTATTCCTATTTCGGCTAAGTTATTCAAGAAAACATATTTCAACTTTTTTTATTCAGAAAATTGAGCATCAGGTTGCTAAGTGACGGGTACGCCCCCTCTCCTTGGCTGGAAGGATTCTGTTGATCAAGGCTGTTTTGGAGTCATTTCCAAATTTTGTGATGAGCCATTATGTGGTTCCACAGGGGGGTGGTGGAGCAGATGGAACAGTTGATGAGGAGATTCCTATGGTGTGCACAGGTACGGCTCATGCTATCCATTATGCTGATTGGCACACTGTTACTCTCCCGAAGGACATGGGTGGCCTTGGTTTACTTGATCTCAAGATCTGGCGCCGTGCATTGGTCATGAAGCATTGCAAAAGACTATTATACCGTGAGGACAGCCTTTGGGCGGACATCATGAAGAGTAAGTACCCTTTGAGAAACAACCCTTGCAGGGTCCCTAGGGGTGCTTCCCATGCGGGAAGGTTGATGCTTGAGGCCCTCCCAAACGCCCTTGGGGGTTTCATCTGGAGGATGGTGGATGGAATGTGCACTGATTTCTATGAAGACAATTGGTTGGGTTTTCTTCCAATAAAATGGTGGCCCACATTCATCAACATGGAGGCCTCGTGGCCAAAATATGTGGGAAATTGCATGTTAGGGCCGAGGAAGTGGGACAGGGATTCTATTGCTCACTGGGCGAACCCTTTATTGGAGGACAGAGTCATGCACCTGTCGTGGGTTTATAATTGTGGGAATGACGAGTTTCTTCAGGTACACACTGAATCCCCTAAGGTCTCTTCTATAAAGTTCTACCGGGCTCTCATTGCATTGAGAGGACCTTTGGCGTGTGGCTCGGAAGCTCGTGCCTACGGTGGATTGGCTCAAAAGAAGGCATTTGATTGTTTGTAGCAACTGTAGTTGGGGCTGTGATGTGGCTGAGACTCAGCAACACGCACTGTATGATTGCGCTGTCTCACGCAGTATCTGGGAGGACCCTGTTTTGCACGCATCTGCCGAGGTGTTGGGTATCTGTGGCGGTGTGCGCACGCGCGCCCGCTGTGGTGGCCGGTTTTTGGAGCGTTTTCTTTCCCGTGCTGCTCAGCTTAACACGATGCGTGGCATCTCTGTGGCTCATCTGGCCATTGTGGCCTCTACCTTGTTCCATATCTGGGAGAATAGAAACCACAATGTGCATAAGAAGTCCACCCTCAGTAATAACATGCTAATTCAGAGGATCAAATTGGAAAGTACTGCCACTATAAAGCTCATTAATCATCATCCTTCTTCATCCAACAGGAAGTTCAACCCCTTGGGGTCCCTGGTAACTAGTTTTTGGCTTCCCCCTCCAACGGGATGGATAATGATCAATTGCGACGTTGCAGTGAGAAACGAGAAGGCTGGTATTGGCTTGGTCGTTCGCGATCATGAGGGTAGGCCCATGCATGTTGTGGGGAGAGGTTTCATTTCACAGGCAAGTGACGCCTCTGAGCTTCAGGCTGTTATGGAAGCTATGGTGTTTATCATGACTAAACTAAAGGAATATCCTGCGGTTGAGATCTAGACTGATTCTACTTTCTCATTACATGAGGGAATGCAACGGGTTCATTGTCCTTTGGAGGGTGGTATTGTTTCTGATGCTCTCCATTTTGTGAGAAAGCTACCTGCTTTTTGCCTCACTCATGTTTGAGGGAAGGCAATGCCCCTGCGGATTAGGTGGCAAAATTTGCATACTCGTCTGATATGTCCTGGGAAAGGGGAATGTCCCTACCCAAGCCGTTACTTAAGCTCCTACTAGCTGACTTTGCTTTTAAACCCCCATAGTAGGTCGTTTAATGTAGGCCTTGGCCACTTTTTGATCAAAAAAAAGATTTTACCTTAAAACCCTTATCATAAAGATGTAACAATGAGCATTGACCCATTCTCATAAGAATACTCTTTTATTTATATTATTCAATATCTCAAGATAGATTAAGGCAAGTGTAATAACTAAATTTCTATTGTTTAGAAGTTCAACATAACCATTATGTCTTAAAAAATGATTGTATTATCCATTGGATCATACAAATACAATGCAATATTAAGTGTACCATCCAAGCTATCGACACTATCTAATTAGTTCATTTTGCCTTATACATATGTATCATATAGATATGAAGGATACATCGAATGATACAAAAGAATAAAGTCACTCAAGTCCAAAATCTAAGTTCTCAAGGAAATTATGTAAAAAGATGATCGTATACTACGATTAGGAGTATAATAAGCAAGGCCTCATAAATCCAATTTTTGAGCTTTCAAGAAAATGATGTATGATGGCAATCATATGTGGAAGATATGTTGTATAAGAAGCTCAAATTATTAATCAACAAGATCATATTCGTATGATAAGTGGATAATACTAATAAGACATTAATTTATTGAATAAATGATATAATCTTCAAAATAAACTCTTGGATAATGTATCATACCATACTATAATAGTATTATACTGATATGACAAAAATTAGTTCAAACTTGTCTAAGTCCTAAGCTATGTCTCACTTATTAAATTAATTATACTAGTCTAAAATTGCCATTACATAATACATATTTTCATAAAACTTGAGCTCTAAAAAAAAATGTCATATGATACGATTGTAAATTACAAATGCTTTTATGATTTATATATTAATTAGTTAATATAGTTATATGCATATGATTATATTAGTGTGATGACAAGTATTGTGAAGTAAACCATCATACAAGTTATATGCATAAATCATCTTAGTATGATGTGATATGTTACAAATAATATACACATGTGATGTAGTAAGCACGTTTATTAATGAACGAACAACCATTACACATATACTTCATACTTGTATGGTTTACAAAATAGTAACAAAATAAAATTATGTTAGTACTTATTATAAGAGTGTTACGTATTATAAGAGTGTTTATTAACTTATAAAATATTATTACTGAAGAATAAATACAAAGGCTTTGTACTATATGATATATAACTCTTTTTTTTTTTTTTTTTTTTTTTATTACTGATAGAAATATTACATAAGACCCAGTCTCCTAAGAAGGAGACTTTCAATGCCAAGGAGTTTCCCAGCTCGCATGTGGTACATAGAAATTAAGAAAATTTGGACTTCCCACTGAAACTTGTCTGGCCTACAGCATGTGCCTGAGAAGAGTGCCGCATTCCTTGTCTTCCAAGCAAACCAACATATTGCTGCTGGAATTGAAAATGCAAGTGATTTGAGAGAGGATTTGCGTGACCACCAATGTTGCACCAGCTCAAGGAGATTAGTTTGATCATAGACCTCCAGGGTACGGCCAAACCACTGCCAAGTTGGGTATACCATACGACAGCGCCAAAAGATATGTTCCATTGTGTCCACGTCGGGGCAGAAAGGGCATTTCGGCGCCAGTGAGATATTCATCTTTTGTAAGTTCAAAGGAAGAGGCAGCGCATTGTTGAATAGACGCCACATGAAGATGGAAACCTTTTCCGGAATTCTAGAATGCCAAAAGAGTCGATTATCATAATGCTTGGGAATGGAAGGTAACGTCATCTTGCTCAAGATGTCATAGGCTGTTGCAAAGGAAAATCCTCCATACGGGTCCGAGCATTTATCAAGCCATCCCACCAAACCGCTTAATTCATCCACCAAGTTCAAACCAAATGGAACTAAACCAAGAATCTGGTCCAGCTCCGAACCGGAAACCCCAATCAAACCGGACGCGCCAACCGAACCGGGTGACGCGTCCCGAGCTGAACCCGTGGGCGAGCCGTCGTCTTCTTCCTCCGAACGGACCGGAAACAACGCCCTAAATTTTACCAGGCTACGCCAAACGGGAGAAACGCGATGCTTCAGCTGGAATGGGTTCTCCCTCGTGAGATACGCCTGACAAAAAAACTTGGTCCAAAGATTAGAAGTGTGGAGGAGCCGCCACCACAGCTTCGCCGAGTGCGCCAGAGCCTGTACCTCAAAATTGATTATACCAATACCTTGTTCATCCACAGGCCGCGCAATCCTGTGCCATGCAGCCCAATGATGATTATTTGTGTCCTTTGTCTTGCCCCAGAAAAAGCGAGCAAGCGAGCTATTGACCGCCCTTACCGATTTCATGGGAGGGGCCATTGCAGCCGCAATGTACCCGGACATCGAGCTCAAAACATTGTTAATAAGAACTTTCTTCCCGCCCATCGAAAGATATATAACTCTTATTAATCTACTTATAGTAGAATATGATCATATTAATATGATATATAAATTATATTCATCTTCTCATTACTAAGCCTATACACTTTGTCAATCTTAAGAGAAAATAAATGTAGTACTTATAGGAAGAAATCTTCATACTCATACGATGCTAACAGAAACTCTACTATTAAAGATCAAATAACACACATAAGAGGTTGACATCTTATACAACCATATTCATAGTTTTTTATATGATAATTACAATTGTGCAATGACGACATCATACTCTAAGATGTCATGATGACTTCAGACTTTAATTAAGATTTTAAGCTAAAATATAGATCATCCAAGTATGATATTAAATATTATACTACACAATCAATAGAGAGTGAACAATATAACTTAAATTAAATATATTTTAAAATTTCATTTTTTAAGACCTGAGTTGAGCTTAAAACATGTAATGATATTATAGGTATACTAATACAATTCTAGTAAACTTGATAATTAAAGAAATAATCGAGGACCTCGTCTTAAAAAAATACTCGTTTTTAATTTAATAGGAGAATGCTTAAGTTAAATATGCAATACTATCTTAATTATGTTATATATAAAATAAGTGATTCAATAACTAATCAAAACTAAATGAACTCCTTATGAACAATCACTTCACTAAGCATAAAGATAAATAATTCCATTATTTACATATTGAGTCAAACTTGAACATAGCCACCAACATTCTTTAATATGCTTTTATGAGTGGATTATTTTATAAAATACTTGATCAAACTCTCTAAATAATTAATCTTTATTTGATTTTAAGATATATGATCTAAAATATTTAAAAAAATATTAAAAAACTAATATAATAATTTTATTATCATCAAATAAATAATATAATGACTAAGGGTACAATAAAATGAATAAAAAAGAAATAAAACTAAATTCTCATTATTTTTAAAAAATAGAGAATGAGTGCTTTAAAAAGAAAATGAAAAAAATGTATTTATATGTTTTAAACGTGTTGTTGATATGCTATATTACTTGAATCTAATCCAAAATATGGCCTGAACCAATGTTATATTATTTTAAATTTACGTTTTATAGTTTTTACCACTTAATTAGTGATAATTGGCTAACCCATTTTTGGCTTAATACTTTCAAGTCACAATGAGACACAAGATGAGATTATTGGGGCGTAATGAGACATAACTTCATGATCTCTAGCTTAGATATTACTTTTTATTTGATATTGTTAGAAAAGTGTAATAATTATATCTATAAGAGAGAAAATGAATAATGTAAACTTAAAACTTGATTCAATTACAATCTTAAGATAAAAATAGTAATAAAAGTCTATTGTCTTCTTAAATAAAATTTAATGAATTCAAATACTTTCATAGTAGAATTCTTTGTTCAAACTCAATCCAATCAAACACAAGTGCTTTACATAGATGATCTCTTGGTTATCTTGATTGTTATTATAAATCAATTTTAGAAAGTCTTGTTTAGCTTTAAAAAATCTTTATGTTATAATATGATTATCTATAAATAATAAATTAAGAAAAATAAAATAAAAAAGATCAAATAAGATTTTTAAGTACTTTGACAAGACCTTTATCAATATTTACCCCTAGTTGACCTTAAAAGTTTCCACAAATAACAACACTATTTTTCTATAGTCGATAGGTGAAAAACCTTATAAAACACTCCCTTTTTGCCCACAACCAGGTAGAAGTTACCTTCACAAATCACTCCTATTTTATCCATGACCAAGTAAAAGTCACCTCACTCAACACCACTCTTTTTTCCTATGATTGGGTAGGAGTCATTTCCCTTAAAAAAGTACGAAACAACTTACACAATTATTATAACACTTACATAAAATAGTATAACAAAATATTATATTATTTATAGAGATAATAACGACACAATGACTAAATACTATGAAATACCATTACTAAGTTAATATGTGAAATTTTAATGTAATAATAAAATAGATGATACAAGTAAAGTACTAAATACAACAACAAAACTAATGGGATAAAAAATAACATCACAACGAAAAACATGACCTACAACCTTATTGTTTTCTTATTTGTAAGTGATTTAACAATAGATTCATTAGCTTTCTCTTCCTCAAAACCACTTTTATTTACATGTATCAAGAGAATATATACAAATTAAGTAAAAAAAAGTTTTAATGGTTAAAATCTCATTTTCAAAATGATTGAACTAATTATTATACTCTTGAGATACTGATTGTATTATTATAATTATAAGATTGTACAAAATAGTATGTCTTACACATGAATCTGTCACATAAGTGCCTATCTAACCAATTCATTTTTACATCTCTCAAAGTATCATATTGGTATGACATAAATCTGATAAAAAATCTTATAAGTCTTGAACTAAGTCTTACTTGTTATATTAATTGTACTTATTTCCAATATATAATGTATTGGTATGACCATACATATTTTAGTTTAACCCAATTAGTTAACTTGATCATGTTGGTATAATTATGAGATCGTATATATATTAATAATTTTGTTCACTTATAATTTAAGTTCTTAACTATTACTATACAACATATTAATCATACAAATATGAAGATCTTATCATACTTATACGACACTCCACCTTTAGTGTACTCACTTAAATCACTCGATTCAATTCATGTATGGTCCACCAAGGACTACATTGTACTACACAAAATATGATATTATGATATACAAAGCTCTAATATTTCACACCTTAACACGCACTTTTATCGTAACTCTTTAACATACTTGTATATTAGAAATATATTATTCATGAGAATCATTAAACCTTAAGCAGATTACTTAGAATCACACCTAACTAATGTTGTACCCTTTGATGTGATAATTACAAAACCAAGCTATTTATTACTGAAGGAATTTTTGAGACATGCGCAAGATGTTTTATAATTAAATGTCTTTTTATTTCTCTTGAATTTGATATGTCAAAACCTTGAGATTATGTGGCACACTAGTAGTATTAACATTTAAAAATATTATAAAATTATTTAATAATGAATTTTCATTTTTGGGCCAAGCATATTTGACAAAATGTATAGACATGGGTATTTGATTTTTTAATATTATTATGGAATCGTTTTTTACGAATTTCTTTTCATAGCCACTTAATTAACTTATAATACTATAAGAATATAAAATTATTTTTATACACTTATATTCAAATTTGTGGCTAAAAAATTCGTCAAAAATACCCTAAAACAGCAAAAGTCTCGGGAAAAAGCACTGTAGCATGAGCGGGTCGACCCGACGTCAAAATAGCCCGTCCAGGCCTTTTAGAAATAAAAAATATAAAAATTTGGTTGACCCGAAAGGGGCGAGCAAAGCCCGCCCAAAGACCGCCGAGAGCAGCTCGGCTAACGCTGGTCAACGGTCAACGGAACAGTGCCTGGCTAAGCCAAGCCTGCCGAGAGGAGCTCGGCTAAGTCTAACTTCAGCGTGGTCAACGGTCAAAGAACAGTGCATGGCTAAGTCAACCTGAACCGGGTGATGAAATCCCGGTCAAGGAGGGGGGGAGCCAGCCCCAAAGTGGCTCGCAGGTTAAACGGCGCAAATCTATTATAAAGCGCTGTGCAAAATTGCATTCTGCAGTGTGGGACTAAAAATCCCACCTTATAACTTCGGCAGGATCCAAAGGCGCAGATCATGCCCGGGCAAACTATTTGAGGGTTCCCAATTTGAACGGGGCGATCCTTTCCCGCGCAGCCTGGTCGCAGCCGGCATCTTGCCGTCGGCACCTCGCCGCTCGTCTCTGTTGTACCCCTTGTTCTGTCCCCCCCCTGTCTTGTAGCTCCTTTCGTTCTGCGCCTCCGGCTCCCTTCATCCCCAGTCACCTCCCCCACCGCCCGTGTTGCCGGGTCGGATGGGCGGTTGATGGGTACGCCAAACCGATTCTTTGCGGAGGTTTTGGGGGGGGGGAGTGAACCCTCCCCCTTGCAAACCGCGTTGTTCATCAATCTACAAAGGAGCGCCGGAGGTGACCTTCTCGTCGGAGGAAGTCACGCGTCTGGCGGATCCCTTCAAACTTTCCCTGGTGGGAAAATTTTCTCATGGCCGACCGCCTCTTGAGGCCATTCGCGCATCGCTGGCCAAGGTCGGTTTCAAAGGAGTTGTAACGGTGGGTCTTTTGAATGCCCGTCATGTGCTGCTCCGGTTCGCCGTCGAAGAAGACTACCTCTTCTTCTGGCTCAAACCCATCTGGCACTTCCGTGAATTCCCAATGAGACTGCTTAAGTGGTCGCCCGACTTTCGCTTTGACATCGAACCCACCACCGTCCCGGTCTGGGTCTCCTTCGTCAATCCGCCTCTTCATCTGTTTAACAAGGTCGCCCTGTTCTCTATGGTGGCGGCCATCGGCACCCCTCTCAAGCTGGACTCGGCCACGGCGGCGGTTTCCAGACCGCACGTAGCCAAAGTGTGTGTTGAATTAGACATCACTAAGGAGCTCCCGAAGAGAATGCGTATCTCCTCTGTCACCGGTGTGAAAGATGGAGGCTTCTGGCTTCCCATTGTTTACGAAAACCTCCCTCCGTACTGCTTCCACTGCAGGACCATCGGCCACTCTAAAGAGGATTGCAGAAGCCGTGCAGCGAAAGCTAAGGTCTCGAAGGCAGACAAAGGCAAACAGGTGGCGGTGGGCACCTTGCCTTCCACGGACTCGTCTCCTAAACAACGTTTCTTTGAAAACGGGCAATGCAGCTCCCCTAAATCCCCTCTGACGGTTCCTTCCCGGCCTTTGCAGGCGGCTGGTGACAGTGCTGTCGCAGACGGCCCCTGTGATCAGGTGTATCAACTCGCCCTAAAGGCAGCACAAGCTGAACTTGCCTTGCTTCGGAGTCCTGACCCCATCCTGACTCCTTCTCCGTCGGCGGAAGATTCATTTGTTGAAGACTCGGCATCCTTTTTTAAGCCAACTCTCCTTCCCAGTCCCACGGGAGCCGTCTCTCAGCCAAATTCCCCGCCTTCTGCGGCCTTAATAGACTCACCCCTCCCTTCAATCGTTGAACGGAACTCTGCTCCCACTACAGAAGATCCTCATGCCCTGGAATTCCCGCCGCTTACCCTCATCAAAACAAAAAAAAGGGGCAAAAAACAGAGCTTCATCGTTTGTGACTTCTCCTCCCCGTACTAGGAGCGCGGCGGGCTCTAAGCCGCCTTTATCTCCTAATGGTTAACATCCTTTCCTGGAACGTCCGGGGGGTCGCCAACCATCCCACCCTCGGACGCCTTCGCCGCCTCATCCGCTCCAATCACGTCGACCTTGTCATCCTGATCGAACCCTTCTCTGGGATAGATCGTCTCCCCCTCCTCTGTCGCAATCTGGACCTACATGACGGCCTCAGTTCCCCCTCGGGTAAGATTTGGCTGCTTTGGTCCTCCAGATGTCTGGTGGCCCCTGTCAGTTCGTCCGACCAGGCCGTTACAGTCCAGGCCGCCTTTACTGGTTCCCATTCCACAAAATTCATCACTGCGGTCTATGGAAAACACAACAGGAGCAGGCGCCGGCCTCTCTGGCAGTTCCTCGCGGACTCAAATCAGGCGGTGGGTGATTCTCCCTGGTGCGTCTGTGGGGACTTCAATGTCACAATGATGGAGCAGGACCAAAGGGGAGCTGCAAGATTCCACAACAACGAAGCCAGCGATTTCCATTCGGCTGTGATGGACGCTAATCTTCATATCCCGACGACTATCGGCAGACCTTTCACTTGGTAGGGCACGCGGCGCGGTGGATCGATCCTGAAAAGGTTAGATTATTTCCTTTGCAATGCTGGATGGTTGGAAACCTTCCCGGACGGCACCGTGGAAATTATGCCACGTACTGCGTCTGACCATGCACCCATTCTCTTCCGAGTCGCGCCCCGTCGCCGGCTAGGTGCAAAACCTTTCCGCTTCATTGATGCCTGGCTCAAGCACCCGGACATCGACGATCTGGTCCAGCGGTCGTGGAACGTCCCAATAGCAGCGACTGGGATCTACAGGCTTATTGGTAAACTAGCGAGGCTTAAGGTATTGCTTAAAAGATGGAACAAGGACTCATTCGGGGACCTGTTCAGAAACAAGGATTTGGCAGAGCAGAACGTTCGCGATGCCGAAGCTGCCTTGGCGGCAAACGCCTGCCAGGAAAATGTCGACAGGCTTGCCTCAGCCAATTCTTTGCTTCTTAATCGTCTGGAAACAGAGGAGGATTTCTGGAAGCAAAAGGCCGGTTTGCGGTGGATTAAAGAAGGCGATGCAAATACAAGCTTCTTTCACGCCTCTGTAAAAATGAAAAGGCATTCGCTTGGCATTCAAAAACTCAAAAATCCAGACGGCTCTTGGTCGGTAGGTGATGAGGAGTTAGCTGGCCTCCTCACAAACCATTTTCAAAACCTATTCCGGGACAATGGCTACTGCAGCTCAGACGCAGAAGGTATCCTTTGCCATTCCCCGATCTCTGTTTCGGAAAATCAAAACGATGATCTATTGCGCCCCGTCGACGAACTGGAATTGCGCAGGGTGCTATCCACTATGCATGAATCAAGTGCCCCAGGACCGGATGGATACTCCGTCAAGTTCTTCAAAAAGTTTTGGACCCTGCTTGCACAAGACATGGTAGACGCCGCAAATGATTTCCTCATTGGCACCACGATCCCTAAGGCACTCGGGGCGGCGTGGATCTGCCTGATACCGAAGACGACGGCAGCCACTGCCCCTGCCGACTACAGGCCAATAACCCTTTGCAATGTAAACTGCAAAATCCTCACCAAGCTCCTCTCTTCACGGCTTTCAACTTTACTGCCTTCTATCATCTCGGTCGAGCAATCCGCATTTATCAAAGGACGCAACATCACAGACAATATCTTGATGGTGGAGGAAATGCTCTCTCGCCTCAACAAAAGAAGGAAATTCAGTAATGTGATCCTAAAACTGGACTTCAAGGCCGCATTCGACAAGTTGGGATGGTCTTTTCTTCTGGCGGCTCTCCGGGCAAGAGGCTTCAGCGAAAAATTCTGTGATTTGGTGCTGAACGTTCTTGACGCCACATGGTTATCAGTTTTAATCAACGGATTTCCCAAAGGCTTTTTCAAGCCCAGTCGCGGTGTCCGTCAGGGAGATCCCCTCTCACCGGCACTGTTCCTCATCGCTCTTGATGCACTTAGCCGGTGTCTCACTGCAGCGGTTGCTTCCCGTAGCATCCAAGCGTACGTGACTCCAAAACTTAGTCGTCCGATCACTCACCTGGCGTTCGCGGACGATGTGATTATATTCACTACCGCGAACCGAGCCTCCCTTAAACAGCTATCAACCTTGCTCCAAACCTTCCTCAACGCTTCCTCCCTGGAACTTAACCGGAGTAAATCGTCGGTAATACATGCCCGTTCCCCTTCCACAGGTGCAAGAAGAAGAACACAGAACATCTTAGGATTCCATCATGCGAAACTTCCTTTCCTTCATCTTGGCTGCTGGTTGGATGTTGGAAGACCTCGCGCCTGCCATTTTCAACCGCTGCTGGACAAAATCAAATCTCGTATCTCTGCCTGGCAGAACAAGCTTCTCTCAATGGGTGGTAAGAAGGTGTTGATCAACTCTGTGCTCTCCTCCATGTCAGCATATATCTCGGCATCCTGGTCCCCTCCACAAAAGGTGGTCTCTTCCATCAACGGTGTCCTTGCCAACTTCTTCTTGGGAAAAAAAAAACAATGCGCAAAAGCACCACTGGGCGGCGTGGCATAAGCTGGCGCGGCCAATTAACGGACACGGAATTGGAATTATCAACCTCAGCGCTCAGATCCTGGCCCAATCGGCCAATCTTTGGTGGCGTTTACTTCACACAGTCACTCCCTGGTCACGCTTCCTCATCCAGGCCTACCTGCGGCGCGGCGATGAAGTCTGGTCGACTCGTGGGGACTCTCCTGGCTGGCGTCGCTTGGTCGCCTTTTGTGATCGGCTGCCCTTCGTTCGTGCGAAGGAAGACGACGGTCTAAAAAAATCCGATTCGATCTACGGTTGCTCTCCCGGTTCGACCGGCTCAGCATCCTCCTCTCAATCCAACAGGCGGGTTCGGTCCACCCAGCGGGACCTGGTCAGCCACCTCAACTGGATTGGACTATGGCTCAGCAGCTGTACGGACAACTTGGGACACTTCTCTTTCGCCAAGGCATACGGCTTCTTCTGCGGTACATCCCTTCCCCCTATTACCAAGCTATATGACAACAACAATCTGATTTGGCATAAAAGAATTCCGGAGAGAGTATCTATACTGCTGTGGAGACTACTTAACGATGCTCTTCCTCTGCCACCTAAGATCCAATCTATTGGCATTTCCCTTGCGCCAAAATGCCCCTTTTGCCATTGTATTGACACTGCTGAGCATATCTTCTGGCAATGTTCGGTCACATATCCCACCTGGATTTGGTTTGAACGTCGCCTGAATATCTGCAGTCAGACTCCTCACCTCGTTCGGACTTTCAACTGGTGGACATACAAAAAATCCCTCAGCTCCCTCGCATTTTCAATCCCGGCCTCGATCTGTTGGATGGCTTGGAAATGCTGGAACTCGGCTTTGTATGACGGTATCATCACAACCCCGGATAAATTCCTTTGGGACACACAGAGATTTCTGGTTCAACTTTACTACCATAGGTCAACTGGACACCTGCTGGCGGCAGAAGTCCTTACTCTTAGCAAACTAGGTCTCATGTAACTCCCGCTCTTGGTAGTAGGATCGTCATGTACCTTTCCCTTCCTAATAAAATGCTCGTTCGATTCTCCCAAAAAAAAAAAAAAAAAAAAAAAAAAAAAGGCGCAGATCATGCCCGCCCAGATCCAACGGGCGAGAGTAATCTTGAACGGCTGTTTAATCAGCGCCGTTCGTTCAGCGCGCAGGATCCAAAGGCGCAGATCAAGCCCGGCCAGATCCAACGGGCGAGAGTAATTTCGAACGGCTGTTTAATCAGCGTCGTTCGTTCAACGCGTGGGATCCAATGGTTCAGATCAAGTCCGCCCGGATCAGACGGTCTGGAGATGATCAAGCCGAGAAGTCCATCCAGCCGTCCATTCTTGAAGTGGGATCGGACGGCTGCTGCTCTCCTTTTCGGGCTTCAGGCAACGGCTATTTTCCGGTTTCTTTTTTATCGTTTTTCTAGCCGTTTGGAATTGCTTTTTGGTGGACTATATATATAGGACATCTTACAATTTATAGATTGATGAATCCACTTGCAAACTTCCTCAAGAACTAAAGAAAAAGGCCAAAACCGAGAGCAACAATTGGCATACTTGTGGGAGCTACGGGCTCAACCTTCTTCTCAAATTTCAACAGCTTTCTTCCACATTTCGTTGCATCATTCGGTAACATTTAGTTGTGCCACTTTGCTTTGAGAAATTAAAGGTGTAGGATTTTTGTATGCATTGCTATTGTAAAAATTGTATGCATTATTGTAGCCGGATTTGTTCGGATTTTTGGTGTCTCGTTGGAGCACCGGTTGTACTTGGTTTACCCCTACCGGCTTCGGCAAAAGGGAGTGGTTAGTGGAAGCCCGATCGGGTTGATCGGGGGTGGATGTAGGCACGGGTTTGGCCGAACCACCTAAAAATCTTTGTCTTTTGTTTGCTTGTCTTATTATTGCACTTTTCGTTTTTATTTCACAATTTATTTACAAACGTTTTTAATTGAAAGATTTTTCAAAATCTAAATTTTAGTGAAAAGCACAATTCACCCCTCCCCTCTTGTGCGTTGTTCTCACACGATTTACATCAACTAATGCATTGTTCGATTCCATGACATATATATCATATTATATGATAATGAAATTAAACAAATATAAATATTTTAAATGATGTATTATTTAAATAATTTTTTAAACTATGAAAGTTGATCAATTGAGTACTTGCAAACCTATATAATTAATATTCATTTTTGCATACTTATATGTATGTAAATATGTATGAAATGCATGTCTTATGATCTCTTAAATTTAATATGCATGAGTAATATAATAAAATCTTATGTAATATTAATATCAAATAATAAGTTTAATAATTTCATCCTAAGATAAAGTGTAGATGAAGAGCTTCAAATGGGTAACTCCTCTTTCAAGAGTTGGAACAACAACTTCACGAATTGTAAGTTGAGTCAAATTTAAGCAAATCTGCCAACACTACTTGACCTATCTTCAAATATGGATTGCTCTATGAAATAATTTATCAAAATCTTCAATTGGTTAATCTATGTTTGATCTAGAGATAAATGATCTAAAAATTATTCAAAGAAAAGTATTAATAACAAGGTCACAATTATTTTATATTCATTAAACAAGAGGTGTATAACCAAGTTATCAATTGTGTAAGCTACAGCATCAACTCATATTATACATTGCATTAGTTACACATGCATTAGAATTGTAACATCCTCAGTATTTTGTATGTTATTTTATTTTATTTGTTTAAACGAAAGAGCTCTGTGAGACGAATCCAACGATGTTTAATTTGTAATTTTCGGAGCTCTAATGAATAAATTATGAATTTTTGAAGATTTGGGATAAATTTGTAACGCTGAGGATAGAGTTGTAATTTTTAAATGCCGGCTCAGTTCAAATTCGATTTGGCAGAGGATATATTTGCAAATAATGCATTTATAGAGGGTTTTATGCAAAAGAGTTGTTTTACGAGCCACCTGGCCGTTGCTTCGGGAGAGTTTGACACATATCTGCAGCGTTTATAAATGCTAATCGGGTGAAATTACGTTTGCGAAAACTTCGACTGCATGCGGCTGCAAGGAGAGATTCCAGAGTGCGAGGTTCTGTAACAAACGTGACTGCGGCGAGAGTTTCCTTAAGGACGAGATTCCGACAGCAGCCACCGTCCTCTTCGAGGAATTTCGGCACGCGACGGTGAAGGTCGGCGAGGGTTCCGTAAGGTAAGGAAAACGGGAATTTCTTTGTCGTCATTGTGTAAGGGTTTTTCGGTGAGCGACGGAGATCGAGAGGGGTTGATTTGGCCGGCGGGAGAGAGAGAGAGAGAGAGAGAGAAGGCGGCGTGAACCGGTCCAGGCTTTGGACCGGGTTACGCTGCTGAACCGGATGTCGAGCGCACGCGGTCCAGCACGTCGAGCACGCGGTCCAGCGCACCGAGCACGCGCGGTCCAGCGCGCCGAGCACGCGCGGTCCAGAGCGCCAAGCACGCCCGGTCCAGCGCCGAGAGCTCGCGGTCCAGCGTGCCAAGCGGGCGGTCCAGCGACGGCGTAAGGAATTTGGGAATTTAGAAAACGCAGTTTTGGAAAGCTGTTTGGAAAAGCTTTTAGAAAGTTTTTCTGCGCGGGCGGTTCAGCGACGGGCGCAGGCGGTCCAGCATAGACCGTGGCCGGTTTAGCGCCTTTTGGGATTTATTTTGGGGTGTGTTTGGGAAATCTTTTAGAAAGCAATTTTTGACTAATAAGCATATTTAAATTAATTATTTTTGTATTTTACGGGCTTGTAGGACATCAAGAAGAAACAGAAGTGAGTAAGACGGTTGGTACAACAAATTCAGGTAGATAATTTCCTAACCCTGTGATGTAGCACAGTATTGTATGTTTTACATGGTTTTATTACTATCACATGGTGTTTTAAATTATTGCATATGGTAAAGGAAAACCTGATGTTTTTGTTGTTACTTATGCATTTGTATGATAATTAGAAAAAAGAAAAAATAACATGGAAAGAAAGAATATGATACAATATGCTAAAGAAAGAGATGAAACAATATGACATGAAAGGACTTTTGATATGACATGGATTGATGTTTGGAAAATGACAAATAAAACAATGGGATTCCCAGAGAACATTATCCTCACCACTAGGCTCAACATGTGTCGCAGGGTATCGATCTTCGGATCAGATATCTGCCTAGTGTTTATATCAGGCTCAGAGTGTGTCGCAGGGTATCGATCTTCAGATCAGATATCTGCCTGGTATTATGTACTATGACTCCATGATGATTTACACCAGGCTCAGCATGTGTTGCAGGGTATGGTACCATACCTGCCTAGTGGCATTAGGCTCAGCATGTGTTGCAGGGTATCGATCTTCGGATCAGATATCTGCCTAATGTTATGTGATTGGTTGGATGCCGGCTGGAGGTCATTTATTGATGATGATTGGATCCAGAGGATAATGCGTCAAAGGGAATTGGGCCAGATAACAACACACTATATAAGGAATTGACATTCTTTATGGTTTTCATTTGGCATTACCTTATATGTATGTATGACATTCATCTTTACTGTTAATAGTATTTGTTATGCCTTTTATTTCCTTGGTTAATTATGTGAATTTATCTACTGAGATTTATAAAATCTCATTTAGTGCTTACATCACAGGTCATGAAATCACTACACGGAGAGATGAGAATGGTACTGCTACAAAAGAACTCCTTTTATGTATATTGCGAATTTTGGAGTGTGTGTTTGTCTTACCGTCGGGTCCCCACCTTTGATTTTTGGGTTATTTGTCCTCACTTGATGTAACAGCTAAGCAAATTTATGATAATATTGTTATATAACGGTACTTGGTTATATGGGGGCTTGACAAGAATAATATCCATTGTCTTATATAAAACTTGGCTTTTAAAAGAGTTATGATGCATATGTGGTTTTTAAGGATTATTATACACCACATGAAAAAGAATTACAAGTTCTGAAACAAATGAGATGAACAATGTTCAAATTAGTAAGAATACTAAATTATAAATTTAATTGATTTATCAAACATAAATCAAGCTCAAAATGGTATGTTGAAGATATAAAAAATAATAATATAAACATTTTAAATTGAGAAAAATTATTGACTATTAGAAGATATCCAAAAATTTAGAAAATATAAAAAATGGTATACTTTATTAGATGTTCAGTGGTATTAATTTAGTGAAAATAATACTTAAATTAGTCACAAAATAGAGTATTTGCTTATAAGAAAAATAATTTAAGAAGATATTTTATCAAAAAAATATTAAAAATATTGAATGACCCAAAAAAATATGATACTTTTATGATAAATGAAGTTTGTGGCTTTGAAATTTTTGAAATTGGGATACAAAATTGTATTTATCATTGGACTAAAAAATTAAAAAAATCAATAATTTGAAAACATTTAACAAGAACTTTAATTAAATTAAATTTTCAAATCATAGTCCTAACATCTACTATAAAGGTAATGTGCAAAATATCTGGGTTCACTTGTATGGAAGGGAAGCACCAAAGGAGGAGGTGGATGAAGAAAGAGCAAGAGAGAGAGTGGTAACGTGAGAATTCCAATTGTTGAGGGAGTTGAAGTTGCAAGATGGTGAGAGGTCGATCACACAAGTTATATAAGAAAAATTTTGGCTACCCACAAAGTCAGAAGAGGAGATTGAATATTGACAAAGGAAAAGAGAGTGGAGGAAAGATAGAAAGAGACATTTCTAAACAGAGAATAGCATTGGATGTGGAGAAGGGAGAGAAAAAGAGAAGGATATCGACAATGGAAAATTAGGGAGAAAGAGAGTGTTGATGAGAAAGAGGAGAAATTATGAGAAAAAAAGAAAAGGTGCTATTAGGAAAGAGAAAGGATAGAAATAGAGGAGAGAAATTGTTGGGAAAAAGGAGATAAGAGAAGAGAGAATAGGGTGGGAGAAAAAGAGGAGAGAGAAGGATCCATTAGGTGTAATGAAAAAGTAAAAGAGAAAAGAGAGAAAAACAAAACAAAAACTTAAAAGATAATAATAATGATAATAACAATAATAAAAACAATAAAAAAATGGCTATTGATATTTGTAAAAAAAATAAAAATTTTAACAATAGCCAAGCAATCAAGGAAGAGGAAGGAAGGATTTGAATGCATAAAGATTTTATAAACAAATAAGTAGATCCCCCTTTGGTGTGACCAATACACAAGAAAAAAAGTAAGTGAGCATACTTTACAAATGATTGAGTGCAAATATAGGAAGACAAATATAAAGAAAATTTTACTTAGATAATATGGGTTGATGAGAATATATATAAATATGAAAAATGATAAAAAAAATATTAGGTTAAATCAATCATGGGTAAAAAGGGATTTAATTTCATCATTTAAAGGAAAAAGGACAACAGTTATATATAGTTTGGAGATATTCTATACTCAGTACAGCACCAAATAGGGCTTGCTAATAAAGCCCAATTAAAGTTGCAAAGGAATCACTTTAATTGAGTTAAAATATTTGTGGATGCTAATGTGTAATGCTTTGGGATTGTTATAAAATACTCACTAACTTGATTTATAATATTTATGCTTCCTTTGTAGTGATAAGAGAAAAAGTTATGAAAAATATGAAATTCTATAAATTATGAAAATAAATAAATAAAGGAGATAATTAGAATAATGAATTAAACGATTAGGATTGACTTAAAACATGGTAAAGAAAGTTTAATTGCTTTCTTGTTCTTGTATTCCTGGTTTTTACTATTTTATGTTTCTTTATTAAGTCTAGCTTGTCGTTGACTCAATAATTATATTTTATTATATTATATGTATATAGTTTTTGTTTACTTAGCCTATTTTGATTGGCTTAACTCTTTCTTTAATATAATAATTACAAGTAAAACTGATACACCCTACTAGATTTTAAAGGATAACTAAAGGAGAGGATGACATAGCCTTTGAATTCCTACTTTATTATTTTCTCATGATTATTACAAGATTAAACTGTTGCATTAATTAATCTAACTTGGATGTGTATGATTTATTTACTTCATTCCATAGTGAGAACTACTTAAGCTTTTGAATAAATTTGCACAAAATATGATTTATTTTTGCTTCAAAATAAAAAAAGTTTTTACTTTCTTTTGAGAATAAGAAAAATATGTTTTTAATATTGGGTTTATTTTGTTAAATATAAATATATAAACATCATGGGTTTTTATACTACAATAAATAAATATATTTTAAAATAAAAGAAAATAAAGAAATTTTTTAGTGATTTTTTATTTCATAACTAAATTTATAAATAAGAAAATCAAGGATGCTACACTTAATTACTATTTTAGATTTCTAAAACATAATTACGAGCTTAGCATAAAATTTGGGATGTTATCGCAAACTCAATAGACTTGTTTTAAGTTTAATTTGGAGCTAAGTTAAGCTTAAATTTATGAAGAAATTGCTCATAATAATACTTAAATAGCATTAAGACACTTACTAGTTCAAATAGATTATTTGTGTGTAGAGTCATTGTCATTTATTTTTATTTGTAATCTGATCAATAGAAAAAAAATTATTATTAATTTTTCCCTTAAAAATGATGTTTTTATAATTAATTCAAAAAACCCTGATATATATTATTCATAGATATAGAAACATTCATGTCGTTTGGAAATCCCTTTTTCTTAGTTTTAATAAAACTTTTTATTTTGCGATGGAGTAAAAACAATATTTCTCAAAAAAATCTTCTTCATAAATGTAACAGAAAAAAATAATAATATACATTCTATCTTTATAACTATAAGTACTCAAAATGAAAAATAAATACAATGCATCCTAAACTAGATTAGGTGATATAATAACTTAATCTCATAATTAAAATATGATACATGATTTTTAAAAAATGAAAAACCACATCAAAAACATTTTGTTATCTTTTCTCTTGATTTTTTAATAGTATTATATAATGCATCATTATCACTTATAATTAAAAATGTCAAAAATAGATTAAGTTAGTCTACACTGATTTAAAAGAAAACCTACTGATGCTTGCAAATCAATAAACTTTTGTGTAATATTATATGTTATGTTGATATCATCATAATAAAGTAAATAAAGTAACAAGTATAAAAAATAGTGATATATGTAAAATAAGAAAATTTCTTTCAAATTTTCATTATTCCAATTTTTCTTATATATATATTAATTTGTTATTTTCTTGACCCCTTTTTATTTTCATTAGTTTTAGCATATTAGTATCAAGTTTGAATAATAAGTCAATTATATTATTATTAAGTTATACTTTTATAGAATCTTTTAACTTCAAATTTCACTTTTTATGAATCATATTATTTAATTAAAACTATTGAGATATTATTCTTTTTTTTGAGATGATATTTTTAACATTATTCTCATTATTAATTTTTTTTGGTAACTCTAAAATTTGTTTCAACTAATTTAGCAATTACCAAAAAAATTATTATAAAATTTTCCCTATCCCTTATGTTAATACTCATATGAAAATTTATATGCTAAACATGTAATATTATATAAGCAAATTTGTAAGAAATTAAAAAAGCATATGAGGAATATATGACATGACTTAAAATCCAAATACCAACATCAAACATCACCAAAAAAGTTGATTTGTAATTGAAGCTAATCCTAGAAGTTAAGGGCTACTAACCATTATTTTATCATAATTCCCAAGTATATGTACCATGAGTTTCATAATCACCTATGTTAATTACATGCATTAGTAACACCAATAGTTAAATTATTTTTGTAAAACTTCTCAGGAACTTCACCAAGCTCGATGTGTCATTCTAACTCTAGTTCCTTTAATAAATTCCCAATTAACAAAGCTAAATTTCAATTTTTGTTAAAGTTTGATCACAAAATTTCTCTCAAATTCCTACACAAAAAACAAATATTTACTCTCAACTCTTTAATGTAATAAAAAGGCTCCTTTTAATGCCAAACCCCCTTTATCTAACTTTCAATTTAGATAGACCAAGTTTCATGGCCTTTACCACATTTCACTTTCTCCTAAATTGACCAAATCATCAAACTACTCCTCCTTAACATGCTAAACTTCAATGTAACAAAGGTTTTATTGAATCATTTACATAAACATTTGCATTAAATCTAAGTTATAGAATGAAGTGGGAGGAACATGTTGATTCAATTTGCTTTGACCTAGGTGACTCTCTGATCCTCTCTCTAACCCTTAACACTCAATAGAAACCAATTTTTTCTTTATTTTTCTCTTTTCTTCTCTCTCTTCTTAATTTTTCTCTTTCCTCTCTCTTAATAACATTAGTTACACTTTGTGCACCACTTAGCTAGTACCTTGCCCCTCTACACATTCACTCATGCATTGCTCAACCACAACCCTTATCTTCTACATGCAATTGACCATTCACACTACTTAGCACTCTGCCACTTGACTCGTATCATGAAGTGCCCACTCACTCCTACGTCTAAACGTCCATTGACTGAACACTAATATGCCCCTCATAGTGTTTGTCTTATGCATGTCTACCAATGCACACTTGTTTGCATCTCCATTGCATTTACATATTCTCACATATCTAGATTTGTGTTTGTTTTTTTAAATAATAATGTTTGAATTCTACAAAATATACTCCTTACAGAGGTTCGTACACATAAATAGAATGTAAAATAAAAAAGCTGTTTGAGAAAGGATATACCTCAATCCCAAGTACAATCAGAAGAAAGCGCAAAGTGAACCATCCAATCCACTACACAGTTATCTTATCGCAGAATATGAGAAAGTCTGAAAGCAGTAAACGAGCAGGCATTTATAGCAAAAGCAGTAAAAACTATTTAGGAAAGTCTGCATTTGTGTTTGTTTGTTTGTACATGCCTTCCAAGGTGAATATTTTGAAAATTAATATATGTTTGATATTATGTTATTAGAAAGTGTTTATTTTGAAAATTTTGATTCAATTTTTATTTCCTTTTTTTAATTAGAAATACAATATATTTATAAAAAGATATGGATAAGCTTACTGTTTGAAAAAATATTTAAAACTCTGAAGCATTTTAAAATATTTAATATTGGATTCTCATCGCTAATTACTAACTGCTTTATATTGTACGCCAGTGTCGCGTGCATTGCTTTTTAGCGGACACTCGCTAATATTATATTGTTGTTTTTTTTTTTTTTTTTTTTTTGAAAAGTAATATTATATTGTTGTTTTCAAAGCCTTCTAGACTCACTCACATGCCACCATAAAGGTATCAATCATGTTATTGTCGTCACTCTTTTCTATTAAACAAATATTAAATAGCAGTAATTATAATATTTTTCTTTTTTTTTTATTAAAAATTTTAAAAACAGTTTTTTTGTGATGCATTTATTTATTTGAAGGCAATCATGACGACTCCACGACATTTAACACTCTTATTTTATAGTTTATTCTCAAAGTGATAAGGTTATCCTGTTTTCTTTTGTTATCATTTTTTATTTTTTAAATTAAAAATACATTTCAAAACATAAAATAGACACACATCAGACTATATTTATATTAAAGAAAAAAAACAACTTAAAGATTAAAGTAAGCCGCAATTAATAATTCAATAAACATTTGAAGGTTGAAGAACTATTAATAATGAATGAGAGAGAACAAACAAGAGAATAGGGGAAGAACAAACCAACCTTGCTAACTAATGGGAAGTGTTATTCTTTCAACGGCCTTCTCTTCATACCATCCCATTTCTATTCCACAAAGAATGAAGAAGCCTAGCTTTGCTAAAGTTGAGCATCATGCAAGAGCTATCACTTGTAGAAGGCCTCCAAAAGGTTAAGTAAATCTTGGGCAGTTCATTTCAATCGAATGAAATAACATTATGTCGAATTTTCATTGAAAAATAGGTGCTCAAATTCCTAACTTAATTGCAAAGGCGAGAATGGAGATAACAACCGAATCAGAAAGACGACAACTAGAATCTTTTGAACTGGTATGTATAATTCATATTCAATATAGTTAAGATTTGTTTTGTGACTTGGAGGACAAATAGAAATTCAAGTTATGATTATATTAAATAAGGTTGACAACCAAGTGAAAGAAGATGAGAGGATGGAGACATTGGTTGGAGAGATAAAAGACATTTTTGCCTCTTTAGGAGATGGTAATTTTAGCCCAACGGCTTATGACACGGCTTGGGTTGCAAGGATCCCATCCATTGAAGATCCGAGGAAACCACAGTTTCCCTCGACCATAGAATGGATCACCAAGAATCAAATGGAAGATGGCTCATGGGGAGACCATTACTTTTTCATGGTTGATAGACTCATTTCAACTCTTTCTTGTGTTATTACTCTCAAACTATGGAAGCACGATGATGGACACATAAACAAGGGTAAGTGTCTAGTTGGAAAATTTCATAAAAAAATGATAATTAGAAACGAAATTATAGAACAAAATAATTTTTATATATTAAAAATATTTAATATTTTTTACACCAATGTTTTGGTCTACTTAGGGATCCAATTTTTGCAAACTCATCTTCAAGATTTAGATTATGACAAAGGCCTAGGAAGGACAATTGGCTTCGAGATTTTATTCCCTTCGCTTCTCAACGAAGCAAAAAGCCTTGGGCTTGACCTCCCCTATGAACTCTCCTATATGAAGCACATCAGTAAGCTAAGAGAGAAAAAGATGAGCAGGTACATCACTCTCTTGTATGATGTATTATTTATGTATAATTCTTGTCATACAAATAGTTAAACCAAATTAAAAAATGCTAGAGATTCCATTTAACTTGCAAAGAGAAACAAAACCTTAGAAGAATAATCCTAAAACAAGCTTTTGCTTCAGAATACCATTGGAAATGTTGCATTCTGTACACACAACACTGCTGTTCTCTTTGGAAGGAATACAAGATTTGGTTCAATGGAACACAATCATGAAGCTACAATCTCAAAATGGTAGCTTCTCAGACTCTCCTGCAGCAACCGCAGCAGCTTATTTGAACACTCGAGACAAAAAGTGCCTCGAATATTTGACCTATGTTGTCAGCAGATTTCAAGATCATGGTAAATATTTATTTATTTTTTTAAGTGGTTTAAATTTTGTTTGATTTAACATTAAAAGGGCATGCAAATTAATATCATTTTGCTTTGCAGCAATTTTGGCCTGCCCAATGGATAACTTTGAGCGCATTTGGATGGTTGATACAATTGAACGATTAGGAATAGAACACTTCTTTAGGGAGGAAATTTCAAATACTCTCGACTATCTCTATAGGTAAAACAAGAATTCTTATTTACACAACAAACTCCTTTAAAAAATTTCTAAAGAGATTAGAAAATATTGTAAACTCTTTAGGAAACATCATGTTATTATTATTCATCACTAATTGAGTAATCTTTTGCTAATCTATAGGCATTTAAGAAAAGATGGAATGACTTGGGGTAGAGATGCATATATTGCTGATATAGACGATACAAGTATGGCACTTCGATTGTTTAGACTTCATGGTTATCCTGTTTCTTCTGGTGAGTTTCAATTAACACATATCAAACACAAAATTTGCTCAAAAACTAAAAACTAAGCTCACAAATCAATTTCATATCAATTCGAGGATGTTTGATCCAAATTCAAACCAATTTGAATTTGTTCTTTAATTTCAAAAGTGTTTTTTTATGCATATTATAAACAATTGATTGATGATGATAGTATATACCGCTTTGCTTTTCTACATAATCTTAACAGTTTTTTTTGTATTGAAAATAAATAGATGTGCTGGAGCTTTATAAGGATGATGATAATAACTTCGTATGTTATGTGGGTGAAATTCATAAAGGAGTTTCAGATATGTTCAACTTGTATCGGTTCTCCTAAATTGCATTTCCAGGAGAAAAAATACTAAAAGAAGCCCAGAATTTTACAACGCAATACCTTATGCACAACATACAAAGCAATGAAGTGGTCGACAAATGGTCGATAAGGAAATCTATACACAAAGAGGTGCTCAAACTTTACCTTCACATTTTAAACATATTGGGTCTTACGTGATGTTCTAATCGATCTCCACAAATCAATAGATTGAGTGGTCACTAAGGAATCCATGGAAGATAACTCCTCCATGGATAGGAGTTCGAGAATACATAGACAACTATGGAGACAAAGATGTATGGATTGGAAAATGCCTATACAGGTGATTTAACTTATTTTTCATATACTAACTTAGGTGGGCATTACTTGTTATTCATACCTTGCAGAATAAGTACATAAAATTATGATGCTTATGTTTAGGGGATATAATATCAACAACTCGAAATACCTAGAACTTGCAAAGCTAGAGTACAACAAGTTGCAAGTCTTGCACAAAAGAGAAATAAACTCAATACAACAGTGAGTAATATCCTAAATTTTCTTATTTATTGGACAAGTTATTACCAAATCATAATTTTCATTTCTTTTACAAATCTAGATGGTGGAAATCTTGTGGATTTGATGATCCCAAAATCACCCAGGTGAACCCACACAATATTCACTTCTCAATATGTGTAACTATGTATGAGAACAAGTTTTCAGCTACTAGAATTGCCTACACCAAATGCAATAGTCTTGAAAACTTACTGAAGGACATCTTTCAGAACCATGAATCAATTGAAGACCTTCAGCTATTTTCTCGAGCAATAAATGAGTAAGTTTGTATGTTTCCATTTGTCCTTATTAAATAAAATACAATTCATTCATGCTTGAATTAACCACCTTCTTAGATGGAAACCTTCACTTATAACGACTCTTCCAGCCTCACTACAAAGGGTGTTTAGGGGAGTTTACGAAACCATGAACGAATTGGCAATTAAAGCCAACAGCATCCAAGGAAAAGATGGCCTTCTCTACTTACATGACCTGGTGAGACAACAACCTCAAAAGGCTAATACATAATCACATCCATACAAAACTTTATGAATGCCAAACTTTGTTCATATTGTAGAGGAAATTGCAAGTACAAGAATACTTAAACATCAGGCAGTTTAAAGATGCAAACCATTTTGAATGTCTTGAGGAATATGTTGAACAAGTTAAAAGAGGACTTGGAATTTCCATCAGGTTGTTACCAGCCATGTTCCTCATGGAAGGTGTTTTACAAGAAAAAGCACTACAATACTTGGATCCCAGATCCAAAATGCATGAACAATCGGCTTTCATCCTTGCATTACTTGTGAGTATAGCTTCTATGAATATTCTAATAACTAATGACTTCAATATTGCAAATGCACGGAAACTGATTAAGCAGTTGTTATATCTGTGGGTTTAGAATCCAGTAATTGAGGATTGGACAGCTGTTTCCATCTATATGAACAAATACAACTGTTCTAAGGAAGATGCTATTGGGTACATCGAGAACAAGATAGATGATGCCTTTGCTGAATTAACACACGAGTACTTGAAGCCCAGCAACCATGCTCTCGATTCCTGCCGTAGGTTGATCTTTGAGCACGTTAGAATCACTCGTTTTTACCTTGACAGGGTTGGTAATGATCAATTTGATGAGGTAATGAAGAGGGCCTACACTCCAATACCTTAAACTCTGGTCATGATAAGAAGCCATATGATACCCAAAAACCTTCCATTTTTGGCAAGGATATAACAAAAACATGTAGTCTTATGGGTTGTAACAATCACGATTAATAAATAATGACAAGGCATTATGGTTTTTTTTTCCTTATCTAACAAAAATATTCTTACTTTTACATTTCTTGTTAGTTAATTATAGTCAACCAAATGCTTGCAGAAAAATACAAAAACCTCATGGTATAATGAAGATACTCTTAAATCTCAATGATATCAAGTGAATGTGCTAACAAATAATGCTAAACATTGGGAATTAACCAAACCATTATTGAAAGCCAAGGAAACTATCAATGGTAATGAAAATAAAACACCAATTTTGTTATAATAATGACACACAATAAAAACTTGTCTAAAATTTATTAAGAAATTACACAACATAATTTGCGCAAACTCAATTATCGAGTTAGATTGATACCATACCTTAAATCGAACAACTAAAAAAGTGCATGCTCTAAAATTTATTAAAACAATTTAGTAGTATCACTTGCTCTAAAACTCCCCACGGTTTAAATCAAACTACTTGAAAGTGCTTGATTATTCATTTTTTAGGTACACTCATTAAATTGATTGATAAATTGCAACTATATCTCACAGGTTTTATGCAACGTGCAATATAGCACGCAATATTAAATTTAAATCAAGAAATGCACATGCTGCGTATGCCTGGTAAATCATCTCAAACTTCTATGAATTCATAAAGTTTATAAAAGAGGCCCTCTTGAAAAGTAATATTACTTAATTCCTAACATCTAAAAGTAATATTACTTAATTCCTAACATCTAAAAGAGGCCCTCTTGATAAGGGTGACTGATTTGAGAGAAATGGAGCATACTTAATTCCTAACATCTAAAAGTAACTTTGACACCATATAATGGGAGTGTTAACTAATGAGATCAAAAACATTTTATGACACCACTTCACAAGTCCCCAATCCAACACAAAGTATGCCAAGAAGTCATCTTAAGACCTTTCATTTTACCTTAGTAATCAATATTAAAAGAATGTTTGGTTTTTAGATGATTATAGTTGATTGGGCTTATAGAAGTCGATGGTAGTATCATCCATTTGTCACATCTTCAACCAACTTGTTTATAAAAGAGGCCCTCTTGAAAAACATAAAGGAGGATCTACAATACCTAAAAAGTTAGCTGTATTCGAAAGTGTGGCTACTAGCCTCATTTTCTTTACCAATGATTTAAATTAAGATACTAGAGGAGCCCCTTGCCTTCCACTCCAGAGACTAATTTTTCATTTGGCATTCTCTACAAAAGAGGAGGGAGGAGGAGTTGATGAACATGTTGGTTGTGCTGCTGCTACACCACTCTGCTTACACAATCATTGATCATTGCCATTACTATCAAGTAGTAAAGGCAATTAGGAATAAAAAATGAACTAGACAAAGGGCCTATTTGCAAGTTATAACAGACTATTTGTTATTTGACCTAGTTTTGAAAATAATTGTTTCTACGAGAAAACTAAGCCAAATCTATTAGATCTATATATAATTTGTTCTTAATTTAAATTAGATAAGAATAAGGTTTTGTTTGGTAGTATTATTTTGCATTATCCTATCTCAAATAGCATCATTACTAATATATGTTGACTTGTGAATTGCCTGGTTTGAAGTGTCTGGTTTAACTAAGTTGAAAGTCTTTTTTCCAACGAGTTGAAGTTTGTCAAACTTTGAATTCTTAATATTGTTAGAAATATTTTATCAAGAGAGCTTCATTAGTTGGATGATGTATCAAACATATAAACCTAAATATCTATGATAATTTCATTTACCTTTTATATTTCTTCATTAAACATTTTGTTTACCTTGTCTTTGAGCTTTTTATCCATTACTTGTTGAAGTAGGAACTTTTTTGTTGTGTAGTTATAGCATGTTGTTAAGATCCCTCTAGGGGCCATGATATTGCAAAGATTAAATGATGTGTTTTTTACTCTGGAGTTGCCTTGGTGATAAAGTTGGCCTACCCATTCGATAACTTTGAACACATTTTGGTCAATACAATTGAATGATTGAAATAAATCACTTCTTTAGGGAGGAAATTTCAAATACTCTAGTCTATCTCTATAGGTAAAATAAAAAATTAAAAAAATTATTTTAGTTGTAAAAATTCTTATTTACACAACCAACTCTTTCAAAACTTTTTAAAGAGATTAGAGAATATTGTAAACTCCTTAAGAAACATCATACTATTATTATACAACACAAATTGAGTTTCTTTTGCTAACCTATAGGTATCTAAAAAAAGATGGAATGACTTGAGATAAAGATGCATATGTTGCTAATATAGATGATACAAATATGACACTTTAATTGTTTAGACTTCATGGTTATCTTATTTCTTCTGGTGAGTTTCAACTAACATACATCAAACCCAAAATTTGATGAAAAAAAAAACTAAAAACTAAGCTCACAAAACAATTTGAAGATGTTTGATCCAAATTCAACCCAATTTGTATTTGCTCTTTCATTTCAGAAGTGTTTTTTATACATATTATAGACAATAGATTGAGCATGATAGTATATGCCACTTTGCTCTTTTTCATAATATTAACATTTTTTGTGTTGAAAATAAATAGTTGTGTTGGAGCTTTATAAGGATGATGATAATAGCTTCGTATGTTATGTGTTATGTGGGTGAAATTCATAAGGAGTTTCAGATATGTTCAACTTGTATCGCTTCTCTCAAATTACATTACAGGAGAGAAAGTACTAAAAGAAGCTCAAAATTTTACTAAACAATACCTAATGCATAACATACAAAGTAATCAATTGGTCGATAAATGGTTGTAAAGAAATCTATACACAAAGAGGTGCTCAAACTTTGCCTTTAGATTTTAAACAAATTGGGTCTTACACGATGTTCTAATCGATCTCCACAAATTAATAGATTGAGTAGGCACTGAGAAATTCATGGAAGACAACTACTCCATGGCGAAGAGTTCGAGAATACATAGACAACTATGGAAATAAGGATGTATGGATTACAAAAAAGCATATACAAGCGATGCAATTGATTTCTCATATACCAACATAGGTGGGCATTACTTGTTAGTCATAACTTGGGGGGCTAAGTGCAAAACTTGTGATGTTTATGTTTAGGAGAGATAATATCAAAAATTCAAAATACCTAAAACTTGCAAAGATGGAGTACAACAAGTTGCAAGCCTTGTACAAGAAAGAGCCAAACTCAATACAATAGTGAGTAAAATCTTAAAATCTACTTATCTTTCGAACAAATTATTATCAAATCATAATTTTATTTCTTTAACTAATCTAGATGGTGGAATTCTTGTGGATTAAGGTATTGGTGTGTAGGCCCTCTTCATTACCTCATCAAATTGATCATTACCAACCTTGTCAAGGTAAAAACGAATGATTCAACTGTGCTCAAAGATCAACCTAGGACAAGAATCAAGAGCATGGTTGCTGGGCTTCAACTAGTCGTGTGTTAATTTAGCAAAGGTATCACCTATCTTGTTCTCTATGTACCCAATAGCATCTTCCTTAGAAAATTTGTGTTTGTTGATGTAGATGGAAACAGCTACCCAATCCTCAGTTACTGGATTCTAGACCCACAGATATAACAACTTCTTAATCAACTTCTGTACATTTGCAATATTAAAGTGATTAGTCATCAGAATATTCATTAAAGTTATACTCACAAGATATGAAAGGATGATAGCCAATTGTTCCTTCATTTTGAATCGGAGATCCAAGTATTGTAGTTCTTTTTCTTATAAAGCACCATCCATGAGGAACATGGCTGGTAACAACCTGATGGAAATTGCAAGTCCTCTTTTAAGTTGTTCAACATATTCCTCAAGACATACAAATTGGTTTGCATCTTTAAGCTGTTTGATGTTTAAGTATTCTTGTACTTGCAATTTCCTCTACAATATGAACAAAGTTTGGCATTTATAAAGTTTTGTATAGATTTCATTATGTATTAGCCTTTTGAGTTTGTTGTCTTATCAAATCATTTAAGTAGAAAGACATATTTTCCTTGGATGTTGTTGGCTTTAATTGCCAATTCATTCATAGTTTCGCAAACTCCCCTAAACACCTTTTGTAGTGAGGCTAGAAGAGTTGTTATAAGTGAAGGTTTTCATCTAAGAGGGTGGTTAATTTAAGCATGAATCAATTGTACTTTATGTAATAAGGACAAAAGGAAACATGCAAACTTATTCATTTATTGCTCGACAAAATAGTTGAATGTAGTCAATTGATTCACGATTTTGAAAGCTGTCTTTCAGTAAGTTTTCAAGATTATTGCATTTGGTGTAGGCAATTCCAGTAGTTGAAAATTTGTTCTCATACATAATTACACATATTGAGAAGTGTTTATTGTGTGGGTTCAATTGTGTGACTTTCGGATCCTCAACTCTGGTAAGACATATAATACCCAAAACCTTCCTTTATTGGCAAGGATATAACAAAAAAAATGAAGTTTGTTTTAGATAGCAATGTTGACAATTTCATATCATCCATTGAAATAGTGTTTTGTGAGTTGCAACAATCATGGCAAGACATTGTGGTTTTTTTTTGTTATCTAATAAAATATTCTTGCTTTTACATTTCTTTTTAGTTAATTATAGTCAACTAAGTGCTTGTAGAATAATACAAAAACCTCATTGTATATCAAAGATATGCTTAAATCTCAATGATATCAAATTAGTGAAACACAACATCAAATTAGGACATGCATGTTTGATTTTAATAGTGCCTTCTCTAAATTTGCTATTCTAGTTGCATTTGCTTCAAAAAAGTAGCAAGCTACATTAAGATTTATTAGAAATCCAATTTTTTTTAAACAAATCCTTGTTTAACCTTTATTATAGATAGCCTTGCCCCCCTTTTCAAATTCAACAATAAACAAATAAGCATTTTAATTTCCTAAAGTAGTTGCTAGTTTTTTTTTTTCATCCTAGCATTGCCAATGTCAAAATTGACTTGTTTAAAGTTGCAATTAAGTCCTTTGGTTTTGTAAAGTTACAATTGGATCATCTCAAAATTGAAGCATTAGTTATTGCAAAACAATTGGGAATCTCATTTGTCCATCTAGTAGCCCTCCTTAAAGTTTGCAGGCAAAGTATGATCTGATAAACTATATACAATTTGTGCAGTACACTAAGTACTATTATAACAATGAGTTTGTTACCTTCCCTTGCCTTCACCCACCTTCAAAGGGTCAAAAATATCATCTCTTACAATTTTGCTAACCTACAACTATACCTATAAAGACGTGAACCTTAGCCCCTCTAATACCATTGATGCCTTTACATCTCCATTGTTACCATTCTATTGTGATAACAAGACTTGGACCAAAACATGGAGAGGAACCACCCACGGCAGTTTAAGAATTACAATTGTCATACATGCATCCTAATGATATTAAGTTAGAATGAATGTGCTAACAAATAGTGCTAAATATTGGGAATTAACCAAACCATTTTTGAAAGCCAAGAAAACTATCAACAATAATGACAATAAAACACCAATTTTGTTATAATAATGACACAATAAAAAATTATCTAAAATTTATTAAGAAAATTATACGATATAATTTACTCAAATTCAATTATCAAGTTAGACTGACAAGATACCTTAAATCCAACAACTAAAAAGGTGCATGTTCTAAAATTTATTAAAACAATTTAGTATAACTTGCTCTAAAAATCCCCATGGTTTAAATCAAACAACTTGAAAGTGCTTGATTATTCATTTTTGAGGTACACATTAAATTGAATGATAAATTGCAACTATATCTCCCAGGTTTTATGCAATGTACGAGATAACACACAATAGTCCAATAACAAGCAATTCGTTCTTTCAAATTCAATAAAATTACAAGTAAATCTTCCCTATAAAATCCCAAAATTAGCCATGCCAGATTAATGTATCATACAACTAGAAGATAGTGTAATCCAATTATATTAATCCGGATTAAACATAGCAAAAAATTATCCCTCTTCAGTCAAGTTAGCTACATAAATCATATAATTTATTTAAGGTTCTTCCAATTGATCATACGAAATATAAAACTTTCTCCACTTTTTCATCTCAAATAATGCATAACATGACCACATTAAAATAAGGCAGTTACAGTAAATGATGATAACAAAAACAACAAGTATAGCTATTTAAAACAAAGTATATAAAACAGCACACTAAATAAAAGGAACTGACCATATGCTTTGAGAGCAAAAGCAAAAAAAAAAAAAAACTGACATTACTATGCACCACCGTAGCATTATTTTAATATAATGAAACAAAGAGCTCGCAGAAAAATTTACCATCAAAGCATGTTGTAGGCAAATTAATAAATCACAATTCCACTGAACCTTAGAAATATATGAGCTAGCTAAATTAAAGATCCAACTTAAATCTCAGCAAGTTGCAGAAAGATGTGAACAACGGATCAGCATTGTTCTTCCACATAAACTACTAAAAAAACTCTTCTAATGGACACCAAAAATGCACAAAAATTGGTAATTAAATGAACATTCATTTGAATACAAAAACATTTAAATCAAGAAATGCACATGTTGCGAATGCCTGGTAAACCATCTCAAAGCAACATTCTTCTATGAATTCATAAAGTTTAGCACATATATATAAGGAAAGCTCCTAAAATGGTCAGCATGAGGAGAGTTACCAAAATTATAAGAATGAACAATCCTTCCCATAGCCTTCTGTGTTAGAAAGAAAGATTCCACTGAACTTGCTGGAATCACTTCATCAGCAGAGCTGTAAAGGAACAGTTGGGGGCAAGGAGGTTGTTCCTTAGATGGAATGGAAAGAACTACAGGCAATCTCCTGTTAAAGTGGAATATCATTTACTTATTTAAAGTTTTCACTCAGATACAACATTTACACAAAAAAAGAGCATAGAAGAAAAGTTGGCCACTTACTGATTAACATCAGCCAAAATAAGGATTAAGCTGAACAATTTCTCCAAAATGAACATGGATATATTTTCAGTGACTTGTGATTTCCAATTCTTTAAGCTTGCTCTATCGATACTGCCTTTAGGATTACCTTCATCAAAAGTCTCAAGCGAAGTACATACTGCAGAGTTACACTTTTTCATCAAAGCCGCATAAAAGCCTGCTGCCCATATCCACAATAAAATGTCTTAGAAAGCAGTGGGAGCACAAATGGTCTAATCTTTCAAAGAATTGCTATAAGGCTTCCACTTAACAACAGAATACCTCAAGACAACTTTCCTTTAACAAGTATTACATGCACAAAATAAAACAAAAATTTTACACAGGTTCATAAAGGTCATCTATACAAATTAATCAAATAAGGGCATACCATCATCAAAAGATTGCCAGTAAGAAAATATACCATATCAGGTTCAAATTTCTCTAGCAACTGTTTCAAAAAAACTTCCATTTTATAGCAGAAAACCTCAATACAACTTCCCTTTAACAAGCACTACCTCCACACAATTAAATAGAAATTTTGACACTTTCATAAAGGTCAGCCATACAAAATTAACCAATTAAGTGCAGAACACCACCAAAAGATTGCCAGTTTGCAAATATACTATATTAGATTCAAACTTCTCTAGCAACAGTATCAATTGTTGGCCAATCTAAACTCTTAGAATAAAAGTAAAAAAAAAAACCAAAGTTTGCCAAGCTTCTAGTTCTTTTATATAACAGTAGAAAGCATTATGTTGCATGATCTGGAATCCATGGCCTACAATTTTTTCCAAATTGTACTGCATGTAATCAGAATGACATGATACCATACCAACGCCATTTTGCAGGAAACTGTTAAGTTGAATATTAATTGATCTGTCAAAAGGAGAGAGAAGACAGGAAAGAAAACAAATTTCAATTTTTTTCCCCACAACAAACCTATATAGTGATACGTAAACATGTAAAATTGTAGAACCAATGAAAAAGTAATACAGACCATAGAGCTTATCTCAGGGGCAGCTCCAGAGTCAACCGCACATCCTTTAATCTTTGCAATAACATCGCCCCTAGAGTGTAGATTTCTAAGCAATGTGCCATAACTGCACAGCAAAAAAGTTCCTACTTCGGCAAGCAATGGTTGAAAAGCTCAAAGGAAAGCCAAACATAATCTTTAAGAAATATAATTGGTAAATCAAATTGTCACACATATTTAGGGCTATCTGTTTGAGACATCGTCCAACTTATAAAAGCTCTCTTGAAACAATATTTCTAGCAAGCAATATTTAGGAGTCAGAGTTTGGCAAACTTTGATTATTCGCAAAAGAGACTTTCAACGTAGTTAAACAAGAAACGTCAAACAAGACACTTCACAACTCAGCTTGCCTATGAGCACATTTCCAGTTAACATAATATGCTTATGCATCCCAATTATGGCATCACAACCACACCCAACACGTGGTTCAGAAACATTTCTTAGTGATGATGCTATTTGAGATAGGATAGTGCAGAATAGTACTACCAAAAACAAACCTTATTCGCATCTCATTTAGATTAAAAACAAATTATATATAGATCTAATAGATTTGGCATAGTTCTCTCATAGAAACATTGATTTTCAAAAATAGGCCGAATAGCCAATAGTCTATTATAACTTGCAAATAATGATACAAAATATGATTATATTGAACAAGGTTGACATCAAGGTGAAAGAAGAAGAAATGATCAATTAGTTGGTTAAAGCGATAAAGGAGATTTTCACCTCCTTAGAAGATGTGAACTTTAGCCCATCGACTTATGACACAGCCTAGGTTACAAAGATCCCTTATGTCAAAGATTTGAGGAAACCACAGTTTCCATCAACTATAGAATAGATCCTCATGAATCAAATGAAAGATGGCTTATCAGGAGAGTATTTCTTTTTTTATAATTGATAAACTCGTTCGCACTATTTTTTTATATTATTATTCTTAAGCTATGGAGACAAGAGGATGGCCATGTAAACAAGGGTAACTTCTTTTTTGGATGAATTTTAAAAAAAATGATAATTTGGTATAAAGTTATAGAACAAAACAAATTTTGTATATTACAAATATTTAATATTTTTTTCACCAATTTTGTGGTATCCTTAGGGCTCCAATTTTTGCAAACTCATCTTCAAGATTTGGAAACTGACAAAGATTTATTAGGGACAAGTGGCTTCGAGATTTTATTTCCTTCACTTCTCAACGAAGCAAAAAGCCTTGGGCTCAACCTCCCCTATGAACTCTCTTGCATGAAGCATTATTTAGATGTGGCTCTGGTCAAACAAATGGTTACACCAAATGAAAAAAATTTGACAATCTCGTTTAACTTTCAAAGAGATCAACAAAGCCATTGAAAAAATCATATTAAAACAAGCTTTTGTTTCAGAGTACCCTTGGAAATGCTATATTCTATGTGCACAACAATACTGTTCTCCTTGGAAGGAATACAAGACTTGATGCGATGGGACCACATCATGAAGCTTTGACCTATATTATCAACAGATTTCAATATCATGGTAAATATTTTATATTTTATTTTTTTAAGTGATTTAACTCGTGTTTGATTAACGTAAAAAAGCATGCGATTTTTTTGTGTGAAAAGGACATGTAAATTAATATCACTTTCTCATGTATATTTCAATTTTGTAGTTTGTTCTCAAAGTGACAAAAGGTGGTCATTGTCCCTTCTTTTAATATAATTTTGTTATTTTTGAAATTAAAAATAGATTTTTAAAGCATAGAATAGACAAATATCTAATTTAACAATTAAAATAGGTCTCGCTAGCTAATTTAACAAACATTTGCACAACTATTTATAATAAAGAAGAGAGAATAGAGAAAAGAGAAGAAGAAGAACGAGCCAATCTTGCTGATTAATGGATAGTATTATTCTTTCAATAACCATCATTTCATATCATCCATTTTCTATTCCATCTAGAATGAAGCAACCAAGCTCCAATCATCATGCAAGATCTATCACTTGTAGAAGATTTCCAAAAGGTTAAGTACAGCTTTAGGTGTTGATTTTAATTGAAAGAAGTAATCTTATGTAGAATTTCCTTTCATGAATAGGTGCTGGAGTTTCAAAACTAATCCAAGGGAGGAGAATGGAGATAACAACTAAATCAAAAAGACAAAAACTACAATCTTTTGAACTGGTATGTATAATGCATACTCAATATATTTAAGGTTTTTATAGTAACTTAAGGGCAAATAGAGATACAAACTATGGTTATATGGAGCAAGGTTGGCATCAAAGAGAAAGAAGAAGAGAAGATCGAGAGGTTGGTCGGACAGATAAAGGAGATTTTTGCCTCCTTAGGAGATGGTAACTCTAGCCCATCAGCTTATGACACTGCTTGGGTTGCAAGGATCCCTTCCGTGGAAGATCTGAAGAAACCACAGTTTCCATTGGCAATAGAATGGATCCTCAAGAATCAAATGGAAGGTGGCTCATGGGGAGACCACTTATTTTTTATGATTGATAGACTAGTTTGCACTCTTTCTTGTGTTATTACTCTCAAACTATGGAAGCAAGGTGATGGACATCTAACCAAGGGTAAGTCTTTTTTTGGATGATTTCTTAGAAAAATGATAATTTGGTATAAAGTTATAGAACAAAATCAATTTTGTATATTAAAAATATCTAATATTTTTTGCACCAATTTTGTGATATGCTTAGGACTCCAATTTTTGCAGGCTCGTCTTCAAGATTTGGAAATTGAGAAAGACCTAGAAAGGAAAGTTGGCTTCGAGATTTTATTCCCTTCACTTCTTAACGAAGCAAAAAGCCTTGGGCTCGACCTCCCCTATGAATTATCCTGTATGAAGCACATAAGTAAGCTGAGAGAGAAAAAGATGAGCAGGTCATCACTCTCTAGTATGAAGCATTGTCTATGTGTAATTCTTGTCATACAAGTGTTTATACAAAACCTTAGCATAAAGAACTAAATAAAGTTTTTTGTTGAAAAAGCTTTTGGGATACAATTGGAAATGTAGTGTTTATACAAAACCTTAGCATAAAAAACTATATAAAGTTCTTTGTTGAACAAGCTTTTGTTTCAGGATACCCTTGGAAATGTTGCATAATGTGCATACAACATTGCTGTTCTCCTTGGAAGGAATACAAGATTTGGTTCAATGGGACAGAATCATGAAGCTACAATCTCAAAATGGTAGCTTCTCAGACTCTCCTGCAGCAACCGCAGCAGCTTACTTAAACACTGGAGACAAAATGTGCCTTGAATATTTGACCTATGTTGTCAGCAGATTTCAAGATCATGGTAAATATTTTATTTTTTATGAAGTGGTTTAAATTTTTGTTTGATTAACATTAAAAGGTTATAGAAATTAAATGCAAACCTGTCACGGATTAATCCCTATGTTTCAGCACCTTTCACGTGTCCATTGGACAACTTTGAACGCATTTGGATGGTCGATACAATTGAACGACTGGGAATTGATCACTTCTTTAGAGAGGAAATTTCAAATACTCTCGACTATCTCTATAGGTAAAATAAAAAACTAAAAAAGTTATTTCAGTTATAAGAACTCTTATTTACAATTCCAACTCTTTCAAAACTTTCTAAAGAGATTAGAGAATGTTATAAACTCTTTAAGGTATCATATTATTATTATTCATCACTAATTGAGTAATCTTTTGCTAACCTATAGGCATTTAAGAAAAGATGGAATGACTTGGGGTAGAGATGCATATATTGCTGATTTAGACGATACAAGTATGGCCCTTCGATTGTTTAGACTTCATGGTTATCCTGTTTCTTCTGGTGAGTTTCAACTAACATACATTAAGCACAAAAAATTGGATAAAAAACTAAAAACTAAACTCACAAATCAATTTCAAATCAATTTGAGGATGTTTGATCCAAATTCAAACCAATTTGAATTTGCTCTTTAATTTCAAGTGTTTTTTTATACATATGATAGACAATTGATTGATGATGATAGTATATACCGCTTTGCTTTTCTACATAATCTTAACGGTTTTTTTTGCATTGAAAATAAATAGATGTGATGGAGCTTTATAAGGATGATGATAATAGCTTCGTATGTTATGTGGGTGAAATTCATAAAGGAGTTTCAGATATGTTCAACTTGTATCGGTTCTCCCAAATTGCATTTCCAGGAGAAAAAATACTAAAAGAAGCACATAAGTTTACTGCACAATACCTTATGGAAAAAATACAAAGTAAACAAGTGGTAGATAAGTGGTCGACAAAGAAAGTCATAAACAAAGAGGTGCTCAAACTTTACTTTCACATTTTAAACAAAATGGGTCTTACACGATGATTTAATTGATCTCCACAAATCAATAGATTGAGTGGGCACTGAAGAATCCATGGAAGATAACTCCTCCATGGATAGGAGTCCGAGAATACATAGACAACTATGGTGACAAAGATGTATGGATTGCAAAATGCCTATACAGGTGATTTAACTTATTTCTCATATACAAACTTAGGTGGGCATTACTTGTTATTCATACCTTGCAGAATAAGTGCATAAAATTATGACGCTTATGTTTAGGGGATATAATATCAACAACTCGAAATACTTATAACTTGCAAAGCTAGAGTACAACAAGTTGCAAGTCTTGCACAAAAGAGAAATAGACTCAATACAACAGTGAGTAATATCCTAAGATTTTCTTATTTTTTGGACAAGTTATTACCAAATCATAATTTTCATTTCTTTTACAAATCTAGATGGTCGAATTCTTATGGATTTGATGATCCCAAAATCACCCAGGTGAACCCACATAATATTCACTTCTCAATATGTGTAACTATGTATGAGAACAAGTTTTCAACTGCTAGAATTGCCTACACCAAATGGAATAGTCTTGAAAACTTATTGAAGGACATCTTTCAAAACCATGAATCGATTGAAGACCTTCAGCTATTTTCTCGAGCAATAAATGAGTAAGTTTTTTACGTTTCCATTTATCCTTATTACTAAAATACAATTCATTCATGCTTGAATTAACCACCTTCTTAGATGGAAACCTTCACTTATAATGACTCTTCCAGTCCCACTACAAAGGGTGTTCATGGGAGTTTACGAAACCATGAATGAATTGGCAATTAAAGGCAACAGCATCCAAGGAAAAGATGTCTTTCTCTGCTTACATGATCTGGTGAGACAACAAACTCAAAAGGCTAATACATAATCAAATCCATACAAAACTTTATAAATGCCAAACTTTGTTCATATTGCAGAGGAAATTGCAAGTACAAGAATACTTAAACATCAGACAGTTTAAAGATGCAAACCATTTTGAATGTCTTGAGGAATATGTTGAACAACTTAAAAGAGGACTTGGAATTTCCATCAGGTTGTTACCAGCCATGTTCCTCATGGAAGGTGTTTTACAAGAAAAAGCACTACAATACTTGGATCCCAGATCCAAAATGCATGAACAATTGGCTTTCATCCTTGCATTACTTGTGAGTATAACTTCTATGAATATTCTAATGACTAATGACTTTAATATTGCAAATGTACAGAAACTGATTAAGCAGTTGTTATATCTGTGGGTTTAGAATCCAGTAATTGAGGATTGGACAGCTGTTTCCATCTATATGAACAAATACAACTGTTCTAAGGAAGATGCTATTAGGTACATCGAAAACAAGATAGATGATGCCTTTGCTGAATTAACACACGAGTACTTGAAGCCCAGCAACCATGCTCTCGATTCCTGTCGTAGGTTGATCTTTGAGCACATTAGAATCACTCGTTTTTACCTTGACAAGGTTGGTAATGACCAATTTGATGAGGTAATGAAGAGGGCCTACACTCCAATACCTTAAACTCTCAGGTCATGATAAGAAGCCATATAATACCCAAAAACCTTCCATTATTGGCAAGGATATAACAAAGAACTTTAGTTTGTTTTAGATATCAATGTTGACAATTTTATATCATCCATTGAAATTGTGTTTTGTGGGTTGTAACAATCACGAGTTATAAATAATGGCAAGGCATTATGGTTTTTTACTTTATCAAATAAAATATTCTTGCTTTTATATTTCTTTTTGGTTGATTATAGTCAACAAAGTACTTGCAGAATAATGCAAAAACCTCAGGATATATCAAAGATACTCTTACATCCCGATGATATAAAATCAGTGAAACGCATCATCAAGATTTAGCACATTCGTTTTTCTCATATCCAAAAATATTTACAATCCAGTCTATTATAGAGAAATCCTTGTTTAACCTTTATTATAGATAGAACTTTTGAAATTCAACAATAAAGAATTAACACTTTAATTTCTTAAAGTTGTTGCTAGTCTTTTTTGTTTTTTTTTTCCATCCTAACTCTACCAACATCAAAATCACCCTAATTTAAAGCTGCAACTAAGTCATTTAGTTTTGTAAAGTGGCATCCAAAATGTTTAACAACGGCTTCTCCCTCAAAATTGAAGCATTAGTTATTGCAAGAATGGGAATCTCGTCAGTCCATTTATTAGCCCTCTCTAAAAGTTTGCAGGCAAAGTATGACCTAATGGAGTGTATACAATTTGTTTAACAATATCATCTTTTACAATTTTGCAAACCAACAACTATATCTATGAAGACGTTAACTGTTGCCTCTCTTCTACCATTGATGCCTACCTTCTCGCCTCTATATCTTCATCGTTGCCATTCTTTTGTAATACCAAAAACTTGGACCATAACATGGAGAAAAACCACCTATGGTAGTTTAAGAATTGCAATTTTATCATACGTGCATCCTAATGATATTAAGTTAGAATGAATATGCTTATAACAATACTAAATAGGAATTAACCAATCCATTTTTAAAAGCCAAGGAAACTAATAACGATAATGACAAAAAACAACTTTGTTATCATAATGACATACAACAAAGGCTTGTCTAAAATTTATTAAGAAAATTACTTAATATAATTTGCTCATATTCAATTATCGAGTTAGATTGACACCATAACTTAAATCCAACAACTAAAAAATACAAGCTCTAAAATTTATTTAAAAAAATCAGTACCATCACCTGCTTCGAAAATCCCCAAAGTTTAAATCAAACAACTTGAAAGTGTTTGATTTTTCATTTTTGAGTTACACTCATTAAATTGAATGATAAATTGCAACTATATCTCACAGGATTTATGCAATTTATAAGATAACATGCAAAATTTCAATAACAAACAATTACCACCACTTAATAACAGAAACTCAAGACAACTTTTCTTTAACAAGTATTACCTCCACAAAATAAAACAAAAATTTTACAGAGGTTCATAAAGGTCATCTATACAAATTAATCGAATAGGACCATACCATCATCAAACGATTGCCAGTAAGCAAATATACCATATTAAATTCAAATTTCTATAGAAACTGCTTCAAAAAACTTCCATTTTATAGCAGAAGGCCTCAAAATAAGTTCCCTTAAACAAGTATTACCTCCACACAATTAAATAAGAATTTTGACAAGTTCATAAAGGTCAGCCACACAAATTAACCAAATAAATGCCACTAAAAGATGTCCATTTTGCAAATATACTATATTAGGTTCAAAACTTCCTAGAAGAAACAAAGTTTGCTTTGCTGCTAGTTCTTTTATATAACTCCAGAAAGCTTTATACAACACAAAGTGGTAAACCAAACATTTCACAAAACATATATTTCTCAAAAGCATGCATGATCTAGAAGCCACGTACTATTTTTTTTTTTTCAAATTGCATTGCATGTAATCAGAATGATATGATAACATACGAATCCATTTTGTAGGAAATTGCTAAGTTGAATATTAATTGAACTTTCAAGAGGAGAGAGATCAAACAGGAAAGAAAAAAATTTCAGCTTTTATTATTTTTTTTTTTTCCTAGAGCAAGCCTATATAGTGATACATAAACTTGTAAAATTGCAGAAGCAACGCAAAAATAATCCAGACCATAGTACTTATCACAGGGAAAGCTCCAGAGTTAAAAATATATCCTTTAATCTTTGCAATAACATCACCCCTAGAGGGCAGATTTCTTAACAATGTGCCATAACTGCACAGCAGAAAAGTTCCTACTTCAACAAATAATGGATAAAAAGCTCAAAGGCAAGGTAAACATAATTTTAATGAAGAAACATAAAAGGAAAATTAAGTTGTAACAGATATTTAGGTTTATCTGTTCGATACATCATCCAAATCATGAAGCTCCTTGATAAAATATTTATAACAATATTTAGAATTCAGAGTTTGACAAACTTCAACTCTTTGGGAAAAAAAAAACTTTCAACTTAGTTAAACAGGAACGTCAAACCAGATAATTCACAACTCAACATGTGTTAGTGATGATGTTATTTGAGATAAGATAGTGCAGAATAATACTACCAAACAAAACTTTATTCTCATCTCATTTTAATTAAGAACAAATTATATATAGATCTAATAGATTTGGCCTACTTTTCTCGTACAAACATTAATTTTCAAAAATAGGCCGAATAGCCAATAGTCTGTCATAACTTGCAAATAGGCCTTTAGTCCAATCCATTTTTTTTTCCTAATTGCCTTTACTACTTGATAGCAGTGGCAATGATCAATGATTGTGTAAGCAGAGTGGTGTAGCAGCAGCAAATAAGCAACATGGTCATCAACACCTCCTCCTCCTCCCTTTTTTGCAGAGAATGTCAAACGAAAAATTAATCTATATAGTGGAGGGGAGAGGGCTCCTCCAATATCTTAATATGAATCATTGGTGAAGAAAAGGAAGCCAGTAGCCACACTTTCCACTACAGCCAACTTCCTAGGTATTGTAGATCCTCCTTTATGTGGTTCATGAGGGCCTCTTTTATAGACAGGCTAGTTGAAGATGTGACAAATGGATGACACTACAATTGACTTCTACAAGTCTTGTTGGTTATAATCATCTAAAAACCAAACATTCTTTTAATATTGATTACCAAGGTAAAATGAAAGGTCTAGAGATGGCTTCTTTGCATACTCTATGTTGTATTGGGGACTCATAAAATGATGTCACAAAATGTCTTTGTTCTCATTAGTTAATACTCCCATTATATAACATAAAAGTGACTTTCTGTTATGAAATCGGATCAAATCATAGCAAACCAAATCTAAATGACATAGAAATTTACGTGAAAAACTCAAATGGGAAAAACCACGAGAGTGCGCGAGTAAAGAAATTCACTATAATTGAGGATTACAAGAGAGTTTTGGAGGAGGAAGAAAGCTGCCCTTAAAACAACCAAAAAATGACTACACAACTCTAATCCAATATAGCATATATATAGATGGATTTAGGGCAAAACGTTAAAAAAGTGAAATTACAAATATGCCCTCATACTTCCAACGATAGTTATTCTATACATCGTATTTGATTGCATATTTTAAGATATACTTTATTTTCAATTTTTGAAGTTTAAAATTCAAAGCAAGATCAACATTTTCAAATGTTAAGAATTAAGTATATTCCATTTCTCTAGAATCAGTCACCCTTATCATGCACCAAATGCCCAAGCATTCTTAAATTCACAAAAAAAAGTAATTATATTAGGACTTAATTTTACAATGCTACAATGTTATCTCCTTTGATAGTCTTATACTAATCAAAGTAAATTTTATCCCTTGAATTATTCCCTTATTTCTTAATGTACAATTATTCATCCATGTATTTCTCAATCTAGAAACTTACCAAGAGTCACTCCTTATTTAGTGATTCTACACCTAAGAGATAAAGAAGGGGTAGTAAAAACTCTTGTAGTGAGATCTGAGGTGGAAGATTGTGATGACGACGACAACAACAACAATAGAGGTTAATTTGAGTCATAATTCAGATATCTTTAAATCGCAACCCAAAGAAACCTAGATCATAACTTAAGAATATATATATATATATATATGCATGATAAAAAAAATAATAGTTTTAATTAAGAGATAATTTTGAATGATAATTTGGATATCTTTCCATTACAATTTGAAGAAACCTAAATTACAACCTAGGAATATGCATGCTTGCATAATAAAACAAACTAAAGTTCTAATTAATGCAAAAAAAAACTAATTTTTTCTCTTTTCATAACAAGACTTTAAATAGATTATAAAACACCTAAACTTAAAATAAAAATTATAAAATAACTTTCATAATAAAATAATAAAATAATAAAATAATATTAAAATATACAAAAACAATTAAAAACTCTTAAGGGCCTTATAAATGACCCATAACAATTCAAAATTAACTAAAAATATAAAAAAAAAAACCTTATATAACTAATTAGATCAACTTTGTATCATCTATTGATACAATCTATTGTATATCAGTTCACCTTATCAAGAGAAACTCTATCCCACAGAATCGTATTCCAAGTGAATCTTTATTAATCTCAGCATCAATATCTTCTATAAACATATTGATTATTAAATTGGACATATTTCTCTCTCAATATTTAAATGTTATATATGAACTTTTTAAAATATTATAACAAAGATGTTAATTAATCTATACAAATTATGACCCAAGATTATTTGAAAAGTTTTTCCAAATAGAATGGATCAACAAAGCTTAGATACCAAAGTGTAGAGAGAATTGGCTCTAATACCAAAATTGATAAAGGTGTAGTAAGAACTCTTCATCAGGATCTAAAGTAAAACATAGTGATGACGAGGATGACATGATGGTGGAGGTGGATTTAAATCGTAATTGAGATATTTTTGAATCGCAAACCAAAGAAACCTAGATCACAACTTAGGTATGTTCACACATGCACAATAAACAAAATGCAATTTCATTTAAGTACATCTGAATAACAATTCAGATATTTTTGGATCATAACTCGAAAAAATACATATCATGACTTAGGGACGTGCAAGCATACACAATAAAAAAAATCGTAGTTTCAATTAATGTTAAACAAAACTAATTCTTCTTTCTCATTCTATAAAAACAATTTAAATTGATTGTAATGCTAAATATAAAGTCAAAAGTAAAATGATGAAAATAACCTCCTAATAAAATAATAAAAAATATAAAAATATGAAGAAATAATTAAAACTCTTAAAGGCCTTGTAAATATCCCATTGTAATCCAAAATTAATTAAAAATAAGAAATAAAAAAGAAAAACCTTTTATGAATACTAGATTAGCTCAATATCATTTATTGATGCAACATATCTTGCATCATCGATATATCACTCAATAATCACTTTTTGCATTCTTTAGTCCAATATGCTATTTGATTTGTTCTTAAACCATATCATATTATAAGAGATAGTAGTTTGATACCATAATATTAAGACCTAAGCTTAATTATATTAAAGTATTATCCTTTTTTAGTCATCTCATATTGACCAAAATAAATTTTATTCATAAAAAATATTTTGACATATTTTAAGACCAAAACCTCAAATAAAAGGCCTTCAATCATTCACTCTTTTTCAATAAGAGAATATTCATCCATGTACCCCTATACCTAGAAGCCTATAAGCTTGTCAAGAGCAACTCTTTTATGGTAATTTCACACTTAGAACATCATTCGACAATTGCGCCCCACTCTCACTAGTTTTGGGTGTTACACGTTATTTTCTAGCAAGCATATTCAATTCCCAACATCTAAGAAACATTATTGTTAAACCTTTGACCTTAACGTGATTAATTTGATGATAACAAAAATATTTTATTTTTGAAATAATGTATTCCTCTTAAGTGCTTATTTAGATCATCTCCCTAAGCTCATTTGATTAAAATATTTGGGGTAATATAGTAGTGGACAAAACTAGAAGATTTGGAGCGTTGATTTGTGACTTAAAGGGCTCATTAATAAAAGGTTCATAGTCGAAATAATGATTGCAAAACAAAGAAGAATTAAGCTTAGATGCCAAGTCGTTTCAAGAAAGACAGAAAGATTCGCTTTGTAGAGTTATCTTTATTGAAATATATTGAAAACCTATGACAATAATCTTGAAACATTAAATATCTATTAACCTATTTTAGTTACGTAAAAATAGAATATCCTCTCCCCCAATCTTATTCCTAAAGCAATTTTAAGGCCTTTATTCTTTTGTAACCAACCAAATTCATTGGAGTTTCGTTCATTGACATCATGGAAATTCCAACAAAGTTAAGAAGGTTGTGAGTTCTGCTAATGAAAAGATTTAATGAGTCAAAAAAAATCGAGGAAAATGAAGATCATTTCTATTCCTCATGATTTAGCTTCAAATATTCTTAATTTGTGACAATGATCAAAGTATTTACCTTAATTAAACTTCCATTTGATTACTAGAATAATTGGGAAGGAAAACATCGATGAAATAGCGAGCTAGAGCCTCGAGAAAGGTGCAAACTGAGGAGAGAGAATGATGGAAGGAGGAGAAACAAAGAAAAGATATTTCATCAATTAAAAGCGATTTGTATAATGAAGAAATCACACAAATTATGATAAATTATAATTGTGCAATTTTTAATAAGTCACACACATTGTTGTGTGATAGGTTGAGCTTGAAATATAGAGTAAAATAGGCTACTATCAACTGAAAGTAAATGAGGAGCACAATCAATATCTATTGAAGAGCAACTATTTTTATATATGCTAAGTCTATTGAAGAGCACCCTCAATTTCTTTATATTGTTTTGTAGACTTTAAGGGATTATAATTATTTGTAAAATTTTCAAAATATGAGTGTTGGCTACCTTAGATCTCTTTCTTAAGACAAGTAGTAAGTATAGAAGGAATTTATAAACCCTCAAAAAATAGTTGTAATTATTAATTGGCTTAAACCTTCAAAGGTGTTAGAGATTAAGAGTTTTTTAAGTCTAGTAAGATATCATAAAAAATTTGTAAGAGGATTCTCACAATTAGTTAAGCCTTTGATAAGACTAAGTCAAAAGATAGTCAAGTTTGCATGGGTTTCAGATTATAAAGAAGGTTTTCAAATTATAAAGGAAAAATTGAACTTGTCTTTAATTTTAGGTTTACTTGAAGGTTTGGAATGATATTAAATTTTTAATGATGCTTCATACTAGGGCTTGAGATGTTTGCTGATTTAATTTGGAAAAGTCATCACTTATGCTTCTAGACAACTAAAATCACACGAAAAAAATTATCCTGTTTGGAGCTTGTGACAATTATATTTACTCTCAAAATATGGTGTCGTTATCTCTACATGGTGGAATACGAGGTATTTACTAACCATCAAAAGTTAAATTTTGTGTTCTCTTAAAAAGAATTAAATTTAAGATAGAGATAATGACTTCAATTTATAAAAGATTATGTTTATAAAATATCTTATCATGTTAGAAAAGAAAATATTATTGTTGATGCATTGGGTAAAAAGTTCATATTTAATTTGATAGTAGATCAAAATGATAAAAGACAGATATTCTTTAAAATTGATATACTATAATTAGAAAAAAAAAGAAATAAAGTATTATTATTGCACTGCATTTCTATCAGCTCAGATTGGCTTGATTCTATCAAGGAGGACCAGTTACAAGAAGACAGATGAAAACTTAGATTCAAAAAGCTAAAAAAATAAGATATCTAGTTTTGCACTTGATACAGATGGTGTACTATGTTCAAAGACCGATTATGTATTCTTAAACACAAACAATTAATATAAACATTACTAAAAAAATTTCATAATTCTTATTATTCTATTCACTATGAAAATAACATATATCAAGAACTTAAGCAGAGATATTAGTGGCTTGGATTAAAAAGAGATGTTATAGGTTGGGTCAATAAATGTATTGTTTGCCAACAAGCAAAAGGTGAACAATGAAAACCTAGTGGATTGTTGCAATCATGTCAATTTCTAAATGAAAATGGGAAAGTATCGTGATAGACTTTGTTGTAGGTTTACCTAGATCTCCTACTGGATATGATGCTATATGGGTCATGGTTGATCATTTGACTAAATTAGCCCATTTTCTAACAATTCAAACCATATATTCAACATACAAGTTAGCTTAGATTTATGAGCAACAAATCGTGAAACTTTATGGGATGCCCAAGGTCATTATCTTTGATAGAGATCCAAAATTTACCTTACTTTTAGAGTAATGTTCATAAAACCTTCAAAACCAATTGAATTTTAGTATGGCTTTTTACCTTCAAAAAGGTCTAAAAGAATAATCAAGACTTTTAAAGAATTACTTTCATTATACATACTTGACTTTGAAACAAATTGGAAAAGTTATTTTACCTTTGATTGAATGCATATAAAATAATAATTTTTAATTAAGAATTGGGATGGCTCCCTATAAGACTCTACATCAAAAAAAATGTTAATCATCTTTATGATGATTTGAAGACAATGAAAAGCAACTGGTGAGGTCAGAGTTCATTAAAAAAGCTATTGAAAAAATAAATATCAGAGATAATTAAGACTATTTAAGGTAGACAAAATAAAAATTTTGAAAATAAATACAAAAATATTATATTTTAAGAGGGTGAGTATGTCTTTATTAAAGTCAATCTTATCACTCACTTTGGTACATCAGGAAAATTAAGACCTAAATAGGTTGAGCCTTTCCAAATAATTGAAAGGATAAACCAATTTGCATACGAGTTGGCAATGTCTTCATAATTAACGATAATTCATGATATTTTTTGCATATCACTTTTTAGGTAGTACATTTCAGACCTATCACATATCATTAGTTATGATTCAAAAGATTGACAAATCTGTCAAGATATGACATTAATAGCATCTTGTTGTAAACTAGAATGACAAAAAAAGGTTAAGGAACAAATTGATTCTTATGGTCAAGATATTATGACAAAATTAAACTAAAAGAAAAGCAATTTGGGAAGTTGAAGATGCCATGAGAAATCAATATCTAAAACTCTTTTAAATTTTGAAACAAAATTTCTACAATGTGAGAAGGTTGTGATGACCAATATATTATTACTTTAATATTATTTTTAACCTAGATGTTTATTAGAAAAGTTTTTAGAATATGATATAATAATATTCTCTTTCAATAAATGTATCTAACAATGTACCTAAAAATTTGATTGCAAACACATTTTTAAAAAAGCATGTTGTAAGGAATTCAATGATATGTTCACTATAATTTTTAAAAACCATTTAAATTTTCACATATTTTTGAAAGAAATGAAATAAATATTAATTTTAAAAATAATTAATTAGTTTAATTTATTATTGTTACTACTATTATTGAAAACCCTTTACGTATCTTATGTATCCCTAATCCTCTCTAGCTCATCGATCCAACGTCAACCTCCATCGAGAACCATTTCGCACGGAGGAAATTTTTGTAAATTCAATTGAGGAAGGAAGATAATCGTGAAAAAGGAGCATCAAGAAGGGTTTATGACCTAAGCATTGCAACCTCCTTTTGGTGACCTAAGCTGAGCAAAGAGATTGAGGGATCTGATGGTCTTCAACCACAATAGTAAGTCATATACTAAAATTGGTTCTTGCATGAGTATTCCAAACCCATTTTGCTTCTATGCTTCTTCAATTTTTGGATCAATTGAGATTGATTCTTAACTTAATTGATACACATTGTGTGAAGAGACAATGGTGTTCGAGAGATTTAAAGTTCATCGGTAATGAGGTGAGTCCCTTCGATGCAGTTGGCATGTTGAGCAAGGCGAATGAGAAGAGATATTCAAAATTAATTTATTTGAACCTCGTTATGTTTGCATTTATTATAGAAATTATTATTTTGATTGAAAAAGGGAGATAAAAAGGAAAATTTGGGAAGTTATGCTATCGAAGGATAAGGAAAAAATGCTCAAGTGTGCTCATCATAAGTTGTGACAGTAAGAAGAGGTAAAACATGTGATTTTTTTATTTTTATGTTATGATTTTTTAGTTTTATTCAGTTATTTCATGAAGATATTATAACAATCATGAGATAAGATTTGAAACAAAAATATAAGAGAATTTGTTAAATCAATATGAAGCTTATATGAACTTTTAAAGAGAAGATACGTAATAGTTTGCTATGAAATAAAACATGAAAAAAAACAGGAGAATTGATGCCAAAGTAGTCTATGAGGATCTAAGTAGATATACTTAATAATATTATGATACAAGTAGTGAATTTTTTACGTAATTATCATATGGAGATTGTGTGATATGAAAAATAATTTCTTTTATACCTTGTATATTACATAATTTGACATGAATAACAAGGCTTAACATATGCAAGCATATTACATTCGTTCATAATTAATATTGTATAATAGATTTAGTGTATTATTGCATGCTTATAATAAAAAAGTGGTAAGAGAATTAATATCAAATATGTTATGTTGGATAAATAAATTAGAATATATATATATATATATATATATATATATATATATATATATATATATATATATATATATATATATATATATATATATTCATAAATTAAGAATAAGTAGTTTAATAGATAAAAATCTTTATGTAGAGACATGATTATTCATTCTCTTGATGTCATGTATATTATCATATTACTTGAGATTAGGTGTATTATATTTTATATTATTTTTTATACCTATTTATTTTGCTATCAATTTATATGTTGAGTGTTAATACTCACTCTTGTGTTATAGGACATTACACATGTATACACTAAGTGAAGATGTTTAGTAATATAGGAGTAGGTATTGAGAAGTAAAAGTATGTTCTTTATAGATAATGATAATATTATAATTTATGATGTGAACTCATGTAAAAAGAATTTCGGAGACCCTATGACGTGGTTTCTCTTTTGTGATAATGTGATTTTATTGTGATGATACAACATTTGTCATTGTGTTTATGGTTTTATCATGATAATATAATTTTATAATGATATTATGTTTTAGTGATGAATTATTTGTTCAATATAAATTTTTGTTAATGAATAGTTGATAAATCAACTATATATATTTGAAAATATACTATTTATAGTGGAGATTTTTTATTTGTTTTCTAAAATTTGAATCTCTTATAAGTAAAAAATTTGAATTATTAGAGAATTAAGACAATAATTAATCATCATTTCTTAGCTAGGTAAGACTTTGGTGTCCTCTTAATACATTAACTTTGTTCATTCCATAATTATTCTTATTTGAGAAGGAATTAAGAGTTAAGGATAAGCAAGTTATGATAGAGCTGTCCACAAGAAGTGAGGTGAATTGTGCAAATATAAACTTAATTTAATTTAAAATACTAGATTAATAATTAATAGAGTTCTTTATCTTTCAGAAGCCAAATCCATTACTTAGGTTGACTATGAATTGTGATTTTTTTAAAACAAAATAAGTTATTTCAATAACTTTAAAATAATTATAGTAAGCTTCTAAAATCATAAACAAATCACTTCAAAGCTCCAAAATAATTTAAACACTTGTTTTAATATGATTACAAATTACATATAGAAATAATTGATTAATATTTCAAAATATTTGCAAGAGTATAATAAGAAATAATAATCACTAATACTTGTTTAATCTAATAACTTTTATAACAAGTTTTAAAATTATTATTTAGGATAAAAAAATCTTTGTGTGAGAGTGTAAGAATAATAAATAATACAACCTAATTTTTAGGTGATTTGACAGGACTTTTGCCTGCATCCATCTTTAGTTGACTCAACCAAGCTTTTAATAAAAAACCACTCTCTCTTATTGAATTGATAAAGATATATCTTTACAAAACTACTTTTTTCCATATTAGGTAAGGGTATACCTTTGGAACATATACAATAGCTTACAAAATAAAAGTTCAATTTATATAATAAAACTTAATAATGTTTTACCACTCATTTTAAGAAATAATTTGACATACAGCTAAATTGATATACAAGATATTATCAAATTGAAATAAAGTTTGATGAAATGTAGAAGATAAACAAACTGAGAATGTAGCAAATGAAATTTTTGTTTTCCTTTTATGCATAGCTCAACTCAAAAAGATCTTACCTTAGAACCCTTATCATAAAGATAATTGATCCATTCTTATAAGGATACTCTCTTATTTATGTTATTTAGCATCTCAAGATAAATTAAGATAAGTGCAATGGCTAAATCCTCATTTTTAGAAGTTCAACCTAATCATTATGAGTCTTAATAAATGATTGAATTATCCATTGGATCATACAAATATGACGTAACATTAAGTATACCATCCAAGCTATCGAAACTATCTTATTAGTTTATTTTGCTTTATGCATATGTATGATATAGCTAAGAGGGATACATCGAATGGTACAAAAGAACAAAGTCACATGAGTAAAAAATCTTAGCTCTCAAGAAAATGATGTATAAAGATGATCCTATACTATGATTAGGTATATGATAAGCAAGGCCTCACAAATCCATTTTCTAAGCTTTCAAGAAAATGATGTATGATGATAACCATATGGGGATGATAGATTATACAAGAAACTCATATTACTAATCAATAATGATCATATTCATATGATAATTAGATAATACTAATAAGATGTTAATTTGTTGAATAAATGATAAAATCTTCAAACTAAACTTTTTGGTAAGTATGTATCATACTAATATTATAATAGTATTGTATTGGTATGACAAAAATTAGTTCAAATTTATCTAATTCCTTAGCCATGTCTCACTTATTAGACTAATAGTACTAGTCTGAAGGTTGCCATTGTATAATATATATTTTTATTAAAATTAAACTCTCAAAAAATGTCATATACTATGATTGTAAATTACAAATGCTTTTATGATTTATATATTAATTAGTTAATATAGCCATATGCATATAATCATATTAATATGATGACAAGTGTTGTGAAGTAAACCATTATACAAGTCAGATACATAAATCATCTTAATACAATGTGATATGATATAAATAGTATACTCATGTGATATCGTAAGCATGTTTATTAATAAACAAATAATTATTACACATATACTTCATACATGTATGGTGTGCAAAATAGTAACAAAATAAAATTATATTAATATGCATTATAAGAGTGTTTATTAACTTACATAACATTTTCACTAAAACATAAACATAGAGATTTTATACTATATGATATATAGCTCTTATCAATCCACTCATAATAGAATATGATCATATTAATATAATATATAAATTGTATTCATCTGACCATTACTAAGCTTATATACTCAACTAATCTTAAGAAAAAATAAATATACTCATAGGAAGAAATCTTCATACTCATATGATGCTAACAAAAACTCTATTATCAGAGATCAAATAACACACATATGAGACTGATATCTTATACAATCCCATTCACAATTTTTTAATATGACAATCGCAACTATGCGATGAAAAACATCATACCTTAAAATTCTATAATGACTTCAAATGTCAATTGAGATTTTAAGCTAAAATATAGATCATTCAAGTATGATATTGAACATCATACTATACGACTAATAAACATTGAACAATATAGCCTAAATTAAACATATTTTAAGCTCAATTTCATTATCTTAAAACCTGAGTTGAGCTTAAAATAATATGTAATGATATTGTAGGTGTACTAATATAATTCTAGTATACTAGATAACTCAAGAAATAATTTAATAGGAGAATGCTTCAGTTAAATATGCAATGCTATCTTAATTATGTCATATATAAAATAAGTGATATGATAATTAATCAAAACTAAATGAACTCCTAATGAACAACCACTTCACTAAGGCAAAGATAGACAATTCCATAATTCGCATGTTAAGCCAAGCTTGAGAAAAACAGCAAATGCTCCTTAATATGTCTTTATATGTGGATTGATTTATAAAACACTTGATCTAACTCTCCAAATGATTAATTCTTATTTAATTTTAAGATGTATGATCTGAAATATTTAAGAAAAAATATTAATAAATTAATATAATAATTTTATTATCATCAAAAAGTGATGCAATAACTAAGGATACAACAAAATGAATAAAAAAAGAATAAAAGTGAATTTTTATTATTTTTGAAAAATAAAGAATAAGTATTTTAAAAAGAAAAGTAAAAAATTTTATTTATATGCTCTAAACACGTTGATATGCTATATTACTTAATTTTGACCCACAATATGGCATGAATCAATGTTATATTATTATTATATATGTATATATATTTTTTATAGTTTTTACCACTAAATTAGTGATGGTTGGCTAACTCATTTTTGGTTTAACGCTTTCAAGCCAAGATAAGACACAAGATAAGATTATTAGAGTGTAATGAGACATAACTTCATGTTCTTTAACTTAGATATTGTTTTTCATTTGCTATTGTTAGAAAAGTGATCATGATGTCTGTAAAAGGGAGAGCGAATCATGTAAATTTAAAACTTGATTAAATTACAATCTCAAGATAAAAATAGTAATAAAAAGTCTTTTGCCTTCTCAAATCAGATTTAATGAATTCAAATACTTTCATAGTAAAATTCTTTTGTTCAAACTCAATCTAACTAAATACAAGTGCTTTACAAAGATTATCTCTTAGTTGTCTTGATTGTTATTATAAAAAATCAATTTTAGAAAGTTTTGTTCAGCTTTGAAAAATCTTTGTGTGATAATATGATTACCTAAAAAAAATAAATCAAGAAAAGTAAAATAAAAAAGGACACATAAGATTTTTAGGTAGCTTGACAAGACATTTGCTAATATCCACCTCTAGTTTACCTTACAAGTTTCTACTAATAATAACATTATTTTGCTATAGTCGGTAGGTAAAAATCCTTATAAAACACTCCCTTTTTGCCCATAACCAGGTAGGAGTCACATTCACAAATCACTCCTATTTTGCCCATGACCAAGTAAAATTCACCTCACTCAACACCACTCTTTTTTGCCTACGATTGGGTAGGAGTTATTTCTCTTGAAAAAGTTCAAAGCAACTTATACAATTGTTACAACACTTATATAAAATAGTATAATAAATCTTATATTATTTATAGAGATAATAATATGACACAATGATTAAATACTATAAAATACTACTACTAAATACCACAACAAAACCAATAGGATAAAAGATAACATCACAATGAAAAACACAACTTACAACTTTATTGTTTTCTTACTTGTAAGTGATTTAGCAATAGATTCATTAGTCTTTTCTTTCTTAAAACCACTTTTATTTATATGTATCAAGGAAATATATACAAATTAAATAAGAAGTTTTAATGGCTAAAATTATATTCTCAAAAGGATTGAACTAATTGTTACACTCTTGGGATACTAATCATATTATTATAATTATAAGATTGTAAAAAATAGTATGTATTACATAAAGTGCCTATCTAATCAATTCATTTTTATATCTCCTAAAGTATCATATTGTTATGACATAAATGTGACAAAAAATTGTCTTAAACCAAGTCTTATTTATTCTATTAATTGTATTTATTTGAAGTATGTAACGTACTGGTATGACCATACGTATTTTAGTTCAACCCAATTAGTTATCTTGATCATGTTAGTATGACCATGAGATCGTATATGTACGACATAATTCAGCTCACTTATAGTCTAAGTTCTTAACTCTTACTACACAATATATTAATTATACAAATATGAATATCTTATCATATTTATACGATCCTACAAACTTTAGTATACTCACTTAATATCACTCAATTCAATCCCTATCTGATCCACTAATGACTATATTATACTACATGAAATATGAAATCATACTAGATGAAGCTCTTATATTCCACACCTTAACACACTTCCCAGGTAACTCTTTAACATCCTAGTATGATAGGAATATCGTATTCATGAGAACAATTAAACTTAAGCAAATTACTTATAATCAAACCCAATAGATGTATTTTTTGATTCCATGCCATATAGAGCATATTGTATGATAGTGAAATTGAATAAATATAAATAATTTAAATGATGCATTATTTAAAACATTTTACAAACTATGAAAGTTGATCAATTGAGTATTTGCAAACCAATATAATTAATATTCTTTTTTACATGCTTATATGTATGTAAACATTATGAAATGCATGTCTTACGCCCTCTTAAATTCAATATACATGAGTAATATAATAAAACCTTATGTGTAATGTTAATATCAAATAATAAGTTTAATAATTTCATCCTAAGATAAAATGTAGATGAAGAGCTCTAAATGAATAACCACTCTTTCAAGAGCTCCAACAACAGCTTTATGATTTGTAAGTTGAGCCAAGCTTAAGCAAAGTCACCAACACTCCTTGACATATCTTCAAATATGGATTATTCTATAAAGCACTTGATCAAACTTTTCAATTGATTAATCTATGTTCGATCTTGAGATAAATGATCTAAAAATTACTCAAATAAAAGTACTAGTAACAATCACATAATGATTTTATATCAGTTAAACAAGTGGTTTATGACTAAACTATCAGTTCTGTAAGGTACAATATCAGCTCATATTGTACATTGCATTAGTTAGACATGCATTAGAATAATATCCACTATGTTATAAACTTAGTTTTTAAAAGAGTTGTGATGTTTATGTGGGTTTTAAAGTTTATTTTATTATTAAGTTTTTAAATTATTTTCAAAATGAAGTTTGACTTGATTTTACTAAAAAAATTATTTTTTAAAAATAAAAAGATTTAGATCACATTAATAGGACCATGAAAATGTTAGGCTAAGGTCCCATGAGATAAGAAGTGGCTCCTTGTATGCTTATAGATAGAGGATTACGAAGATGATTGCCCTATATTGGTTACTAAGAAAGAGATTCTAATGTTTATATAAAATGTTGTTATCTTAAAATATTGACGACTCTTTTTAGAAGAACAAAACCTATTGATAAAATTGATAAATTTTCTAATGAAGTCTGAATCTAATATAGTATATTTGCAAAATGGCAATCTTTTAGTGGTGTTGTGCACTTATTTGGTTAATTTGTATGGCAGACTTTTATGAACTTGTCAAAAATCCTATTTGGTTAATTTGGTTTCCTATTATAAAATGAATTTTTTTAAACAATTGCTAAAGAAATTTGAATCTAATATGGTAGATTTGCTTACTGGCAATCGTTTGAAGATGGTATGCTCCTTTTCGATTAATTTGTATGGATGACCTATATGAACCTCTATAAATTTTTTGTTTTATTTTGTGGAGGTAATACTTGTTAAAGAAAAGTTGTCTTGAGTATCTGTTATTAAGTCGAGGTAATTGCTTGTTATTGAAATTTCAACAACTTTGGCCTGCCCATTGGATAACTTTGAGCACATTTGGATGGTAAATACAATAAACGATTGGGAATATATCACTTATTTAAGGAGGAAATTTCAAATACTCTTGGCTATCTCTATAGGTAAAATAAAAAATTAAAAAAAGTATTTCTGTTACAAGAATTCTTATTTACACAACCAAATCTAAATGAATTAGAAAATATTATAAACTCTTTAAGAAACCACTATTTGAGTGTTCTTTTGCAAACCTATAGGCACCTAAGAAAAGATGGAATGACTTGGGGTAAAGATGCATATGTTAGTGATACAGATGATAGAAGTATGGCACTTCAATTATTTAGACTTCATGGTTATCCTATTTCTTCTAGTTAGTTTCAACTATCATATATCAAACCCAAAATTAGATCAAAATCTAAAAACTGAGCTCACAAATTAATTTCAAACAAATTGATCATTACCAACCTTGTCAAGGTAGAAATAATTGATTCTATCGTGCTCAAAGATCAACCTACGACACTAATCAATAGCATGGTTGTTGGGCTTCAGGTACTCATGTGTTAGATCAACAAAGGCATCATGTATCTTGTTCTTGATATACCCAATAGCGTCTTCCTTAGAACAGTTGTATTCATTCATGTAGATGGAAACAACTGTCCAATCCTCATTTACTGGATTCTAAATCCACGAATATAACAACTGCTTAATTAGCTTTTGTACATTTACATTGTTAAAATGATAACTCATCAGAATATTAAAAAAATTAAACTCACAAGTAATGCAAGAATTGAAGCCAAATGTTCAAGCATTTTGGATCTAGGATCCAAGTATTGGAGTGTTTTTTCTTGTAAAATACCTTCCATGAGGAACATGGCTGTTAAAACCACATGGAAATTGCAAGTCCTCTTTTAAGTTGTTCAACATATTCCTCAAAACATTCAAATTGGTTTGCATCTTTAAACTGTCTGATGTTTAAGAATTCTTGTATTTGTGATTTCCTCTACAATATGAACAAATTTTGGCATTCATAAAGTTTTGTATGGATTTGATTATGCATTAGCCTTTTGAATTTGTTGTCTCACCAGGTCATGTAAATAGAGAAGGACGTCTTTTCCTTGAACGTTGTTGGCTTTAATTGCCAATTTATTCATGGTTTCATAAACTCCCCTAAACACCATTTGTAGTGAGGCTAGAAGAGTCTTTATAAGTGAAGGATTCCATCTAAGAAAGTGGTTAATTCATGCATGAATGAATTGAATTTTATGTAATAAGGACAAATGGAAACGTACAAACATTTAATGCTGGAGGAAATAGCTGAAGGTCTTCAATTGATTCATGGTTCTGAAGGATGGCCTTCAGTAAGTCTTCAAGGCTATGCATTTTGTGTAGGCAATTCTAGCAGTTGAAAACTTGTTCTCATGCATAGTTACACATATTGAGAAGTGAATATTATGTAGGTTTACCTCGGTGATTTTTGGATAATCAAATCCACAAGAATTCTACAATCTAGATTTGTAAACGAAATGAAAATTATGATTTGGTAATAACTTGTCCAAAAATAAGTAGATTTTAGGATATTACTCATTGTTGTATTGAGTTTATTTCTCTTTTGTGCAAAGCTTGCAACTTGTTGTATTTTAGCTTTGCAAGTTCTAGGTAGTTCAAGTTGTTGATATTATATCCCCTAAACATAAGCATCACAATTTATGCACTTATTCTGTAAGGTATGACTACCAAGTAATGCCCTCCTAATTTAATATGTGAACAATCAATTAAATCCCCTAACTAGACTGTTTGCAATCCATACATCTTTGTCTCCATAGTTGTCTATGTATTCTAGAACTCTTATCCATGGAGGAGTTGTCTTCCATGGATTCCTCAGTGCCCACTCAATCTATTGATTTGTGGAGATCGATTAGATCATCGTGTAAGACCCATTTTTCTTAAAATGTTAAAGTAAAGTTTGAGCATCTCTTTGTTTATGACTTTCTTTATTGACCATTTGTCGACCACTTAATTGCTTTGTATTTTGTCCATGAGGTATTGTGCAGTAAAATTATGGGCTTCTTTTGGTATTTTTTTCTCCTGGAAATATAATTTGGAAGAAACAATACAAGTTGAACATATCTAAAACTCCTTTGTGAGTTTAACCCACACAGCATACGAAACCATTGTCATCATCCTTATAATGCTCCAACACATCTATTTATTTTCAAAGCCAAAGAAAATTGTTAAGATTATGAAGAAAAGCAGAAGCGGCATATACTATTATCCTGAATCAATTGCCTATAATATGTATGAAAAAAGGCATTTGAAATTAACTAGCAAATTCAAATAAGTTTAAATTTGGTTCAAACATCCTCAAATTGATTTGTGAGCTCAGTTTTTAGTTTTTTATCCCATTTTTTGCTTGAGGTATGTTAGTTGAAATTTTGAATGTTACAATCTTGTTTGCAGAGAATTACATGTTAAGCATATGTTGCAAGAAACTCACCAGAAGAAGCAGGATAACCATGAAGTCTAAACAATCGAAGTGTCATACTTGTATCAACTATATTAGCAAAATATGCATCTCTACCGCAAGCCATTCCATCTTTTCTTAGATACATATAGGTTAGCAAAAGAACACTCAATTAGTGATGTATAATAATAACATGATATTCCTTAAAGAGTCTATAATATTTTCTAATCTCTTTAAAAAGTTTCGGAAGAGTTGGCTGTGTAAATAAGAGTTCTTATAACTGAAATAACTTTTTTTAATTTTTTATTTTACCGTAGCGATAGTCGAGTGTATTTGAAATTTCCTCTCTAAATAAGTAATCTATTCCCTGTTGTTCGATTGTATCGACCATGCAAATGCGCTCAAAGTTGTCCCATGGACACTCCAAAGGTGCTGAAACATAGGGAATTAATCCACGACAAGTTTGCATTACAAAGTGATATTAATTTGTATAACCTTTCAATGTTAATCAAACAGAAATTTAAACCATTTCATAAAAAAATAAAATATTTACCATGATCTTGAAATCTGCTGGCAACATAGGTCAATTATTCAAGAGACTTTTTGCCTCGAGTGTTCGAGTAAGCTGCTGCGGTTTCTGCAAAAGAGTCTGAGAAGCTACCATTTTGAGATTGTAGCTTCATGATTCTGTCCTATTGAACCAAATCTTGTATTCCTTCCAAGGAGAACAGCAGTGTTGTATGCAACATTTCCAAGGGTATCCTGAAACAAAAGCTTGTTCAACAAAAAACTTTATATAGTTTTTTATGCTAAGGTTTTGTATAACCACTACATTTCCAAGGGTATCCTGAAACAAAAGCTTCTTCAACAAAAAACTTTATGTAGTTCTTTATGCTAAGGTTTTGTATAACCACTTGTATGACAAGAATTACACATAGACAATGCTTCATACTAGAGAGTGATGACCTGCTCATCTTTTTCTCTCTCAGCTTACTTATGTGCTTCATACAGGAGAATTCCTAGGGGAGGTCAAGCCCAAGGCTTTTTGCTTCGTTGAGAAGTGAAGGGAATAAAATCTCGAAGCCAATTGTCCTTCCTAGGTCTTTGTCAGTTTCCAAATCTTGGAGACGAGCTTACAAAAATTAGAGTCCGAAGCATACCACAAAATTGGTGCAAAAAATATTAGATATTTTTAATATACAAAATTGATTTTGTTCTATAACTTTGTACCAAATTGTCAATTTTCTAAAAAATCATCCAAAAAAGGACTTATCTTTGTTTGTGTCCATCACCTTGTCTCCATAGTTTGAGAGTAATAACAAAATAAAGAAAGAATGCAAACTAGTCTATCAATCATAAAAAATAAATGGTCTCGCCATGAGCCATCTTTCGCTTGATTCCCGAGGGTCCATTTTCTATAGTCGATGGAAACTGTGTTTTTCTCGGATCATTCACAGAAGGGATCCTTGCAACCCCAGCTGTGTCATAAGCTAAAGGGCTAAAGTTTTTTTTTTTTTTTAAACAATCAACCTCAACATCATCTATAACAACAATGTTGGTGTCCTTTTTAGGATACATTTTTTTTTTTTTTATTTATTTTTTTTTGACAACCTTTTTTTTTCTAGGGCAACAGTTCTACACTAGTTAAGATACAACGATAAGTAATTCCTAAGAAAGCTTTCTTTTCAGCCACCAGCTTCCAGCAAAGTTGAGCTTCTTCTCCACTGCTCCTGCAATTCCTTCATCAGATCTCTCTCTAAACAGTATACTAAATGAAGATCTACTGCAACTCCTCCTGCCAACTATTGTTTCTTCTGTGAAACTGCAGCTGATGTTTCCTCCTTTTTTTTTTCCTCCCCAACTATAAATTTCCTTGCAAAAATTCTTCCTGGAACACAACATATCTCCAATGCTTTCCTCCAAATCTTTGCTTTCCTTTATCTGTTTTTTCTCCTAGATTTATCCTGTTCAAACCCACTTCCAGTTTTGCCACCATTTATCACTCGTATTCCCCTTCTTTGCCCTTCACAGCTCATCGAAATTCAATAAGATCCAAGAACTAATGGATGCCCAATACTAAGCTCATCGAAAAACTGGGTAAACTCCGTATTGCAAGTAGTTGTCTGAATATTCAGTCGAACAGCAGAAATTGAAGACCTTCAATGTTTATCATTTGGAAAAGCTCTTTTTATGTTTCTGAACTGAAGTATTATTAATTCACAAATAGATTTTATTGAAATCACACTCTCATCTCTTGTCGCAGCGTTTCACCTCTTCCAGATTTCCCAGCAAGTAATGGCAGGAATTATAAGAGCCGCTTCATCAATGACGCTTCTGCCTTTCTTCCACCATTCCTGAATTCTATTAAAGGGCTTACTTTTATGCGATAATGTAATTCCAAACCTACTCTCTAACTGATCCCAAATATCTGTCGCGTGCTGACAGTTCATGAACACGTGATCCACTGTCTCTTCGTTGCCGCAGAATTGACATTTAGATGCCAGATTGAATCCAATCTTCTTTAGGACCATCGAGAACGAAAGAGCGTCGTTCAACATCCTCCAAAGGAGAATAGACATCTTACTAGGAATACAACGGTTCCAAATAAATTTGGCTTCTTTGAATTTTGATGCTTTGGTTCTCACCACTTCATAAGCTTTACTAAGGTTGAATTTACCCTGATGAGAAAGTTCCCCAATCAGATCTTCAAATTGGATAGTAGTGCTTCCCATTTTATCCATCAATACCTTCTTAAGTTTCATCATCCTTTTCCAAACTGTGGATCCGTAACAATACGAACTATTATCATTTACTCTCCCATGTGTCATGCTCTTGATCATGTTAACCCAAAGAGAGTCCGAGTAAAGATAGTTCCACCACATCCTGTAGGCTGCAGCCATACTCAAGTGTTCCAGACTTCTTAATCCGAGTCCGTTCTCCTCTTTAGGTCTCGTAATCTTTTTCCAGGCCTTCCAATGATGCGCTTTTTCGTTATCTCTGCTACACCAAAAGAAGTTGGCCAGATAACTGTTAATTTTTCTGATAGTTTCTTTGGTAGGGTCTTGTACTGCCATAATATGCATCGGGATCGATGATAAGACGTCCTTTATTAATATCAGCTTCCCACCCTTAGACAGATCTTTGCCAATAAAACCATTAATTCTCCCAGCTATCTTATCAACCAGTGGTTGGAACATTTCATTTTTCGTTCTACCCTTAGCAAGCAAAACTCCCAGATATTTCATTGGGAGCTTGCCTTTGGAGAATCCCGTGATTCTCATAATACGTCTCCCTACATTTTTCGAGTTATTGTTGTGACATGTGAAAGTAGATTTTCTCATGTTGATACATTGGCCAGACAATGCTTGATAAATGTTAAGAAAATTCATCAGCTGCTTAAGAGAATGTGATCTTGCAGTTGTGAAGATCAACGTATCATCAGCAAATGCAAGCGATGAGATAAGTGGGCTACCTCTTGGGATAGAGTAGGTGTCAATCTTCTTTTCCTCCATCAAGTTCTTCAGGCTCCGAATAAGAACTTCCGAGGCCAACACATATAAGGCAGGTGATAAAGAATCCCCTTGCCTAACCCCTCTGCTTGCAGGAAAAAAACCTTGTGGGCAACCATTAATTAGGACAGAGAACATGTTGCTGGTTAGATAGTTATTCACCATTCTTATGAACTTGTCGCTGAACCCAAACCTTTTGAGCACCACCTCAAGATATCTCCAATCCACCTGGTCAAATGCTGAATTCATATCTAGTTTCAGTATAGTATTGTTACCTCTATTCCTTCGATTGATTCTATTTAACATCTCTTGGGCTAGTATGATGTTATCCGCAATATTTCTCCCTTTCACAAATGCTGTTTGTTCAATAGAGATAATGTTTTGTAGGATCAAAGAGAGACGAATGGCAATGATTTTGGAGAATATCTTACTTGAGAAATTACACAGGTTAATTGGCCTGTAGTCAGCAAAACTCATCGCAGAGTTAGATTTCGGAATAGGAATTATCCAGGTACTACCGATGGTGTATGGGATCATTCCTCCGTTTATGAAGTCATTAGCAGCTTCAACCACGTCATCAGCAATAATATCCCAGCATTCCCTGTAGAATCTACCAGTAAAACCATCTGGACCGGCAGTACCGTCGCAATTAAGAGAGTCCACCGCGAATTTGACCTCCTCTCTCGTCACTTGTTTGCAGAGATCGAAGTTTTGGGCATTAGTTATAAGGGAAGGAATATTGTCAAGTAATTTCATGCCCTCCTGATGTATTGCCCCCCATCTCGAAGACATAAGGAGCTTTTCAAAGTACTCAACAGCTTCTTTGTTAATTCCTTCCTGATTTTCAATCCACTCCCCATTATCCTTTCTAATCTTCTTGATAGAGAGTCTTTGCTTCTTGACTTTAGTGCATTTATGAAAGTAACCAGTGCTCGCATCACCTAAGGAGGCAAAAATCTTCTTTCTCTGTCCGACCAACCTCTAGATCCTCTCTTCTCCTTTCACTTTGACGCCAACCCTGCTCAATATAAGCATAGTTTGTACCTCTATTTGTCCTCAAGTCATTATGAAAACCTTAAATATATTGAGTATGCATTATGCATACCAGTTCAGAAGACTGTAGTTGTCGTCTTTCTGATTCAGTGGTTATCTCCATTCTCATCTCTTGGATTAGTTTTAAAACTCGAGCACCTATTCATGAAAGAAAATCCTACATAAGATTACTCCATTCAATTAAATGAAGTCCCAAAGCTTTACTTAACCTTTACGAAGTCTTCTACAAGTGACAGATCTTGCATGATACTCAACATTGGTGGGACTTGGTTGCTTCACTCTAGATGGAGTAGAAAGGGGATAGTACGAAATGATGGCCATTGAAAGAATAACTGAATCCACTAATTAGCAAGGTAGGCTCATTCTTCTTCTGCTCTTTTCTCTATTCTCTGTCCTTCATTATAAATAGTTGTGCAAATGTATGTTAAATTAGAAAGTGAGAACTATTTTAATAATTAAATTATTTTAAAATTTAATTTTTATATAGTTAGATATTTGTCTATTCTATGTTTTAAAATCTATTTTTAATTTCAAAAATAACAAAAGTATATTAAAAGAAGAGACAATGACCACCTTTTGTCACTTTTAGAACAAACTGCAAAATTGGAGTATACATGACAAAGTGATATTAATTTACATGTCCTTTTCACACAAAAGAAATTGTATGCTCTTTTAAGTTAATCAAACACGAGTTAAATCACTTGAAAAAATAAAATATAAAATATTTACCATTATATTGAAATCTGTTGATAATATAAGTCAAATATTCAACAGATTGTAACTTAATGATTTTGTCCCGTTGCCATAAATCTTGTATTCCTTCCAAGAAGAACAATAGTGTTGTGCACATAGAATGTAGAATTTCCAAGGGTATTCTGAAACAAAAGCTTGTTTTAAGATGGTTTTTGCTTAAGGTTTTGTTGATCTCTTAGAAAGTTAAATGAGATCATCAAATTTTTTTCATTTGGTATAACCATTTGTTTGACAAGAGCCTCATCTAGATAATGCTTCATGCAAGAGAGTTCATAGGGGAGGTTGAGCTCGAGGCTTTTTGCTTCGTTGAGAACTGAAGGTAATAAAATCTCAAAGCCAGATGTTCCAAATAAATCTTCGTCAGTTTCCAAATCTTGAAGACAAGCTTGCAAAAATTGGAGTCCTAAGCATACCACAAAATTGGTGCAAAAAATATTAAATATGTGTAGTATACAAAATTGGTTTTGTTCTATAACTTTGAATCAAATAATCATTTCTTTTAAAAATTCATCCAAAAAAGAAGTTATCCTTGTTTAGGTGTCCATCCCCTTGTCTCCATAACTTAAGAATAATAACACAACAAGGAGTGCAAATGAGTTTATTAATTATAGAAAAAAGAAATGATCTCCTTATAAGCCATCTTTCATTTGGTTCATGAGGATCTATTTTATAGTTGATGGAAACTGTGGTTTTCTCAAATCTTCAACATAGGATATCTTTTTACCCCAGCTGTTATACCCGGTAAAATATTATAGGTTTAATCTTCAATAATTCAATTGTGGCTTGGATGATTTCAGATCGACAGTAGGATGAGCCAGGAGCTCAATTGGAGGCTATTGGAATTTCTGAAATTTTCTGAGGATTTTTCGGAGCACCGAGATTTTTTTTAAAAACCGGAATTTGGATTTTTTTTCTTTTACCGCGCGTGAACCGGACCGGAGCGGTTCAGCGAAGGCGGGGCGGTTCGCCGAGGTGCGTTTGCGCGTGCGTTTGGATAAGCCGCGGATAAGCGGATCGGACGGGCGAGATCAGCGGTGGAGATTAACCGGCTGATCGGGTGTTAAGCGGCGTTTTTGGAAGGTCAACCGGCGCTTAATGGGTCTTAACGGGTTATTACCGGTTTAAGCTGGGTATTTAACCTAAACTGTTCGGCTGTTAGGGTTTGGAACGGCGGCTAGAGGCGAAGTGTTCGCGGCGAACGACGGTACTTTCCGGCAGCCTTCCAAGGGGCTTTTGGTAACCGGAGGTTCGCGGGACAGAGGCGAGCATTTTGGTACCGGTTTCGTTCGGCGAGGAGCTGCGGTTGATCGCGTGCGAACTTCACCGTCGCCGGTGAGCAAAGTTAGGAAATTCAGATTAAATTAGTTATTTAGCAAATTAAAAATATGGATTATTTTACAAATAGCTACTTGAGCATGCGGATATGGGTTTTTGAAATTGATTAATGCAATTTATTGATTTTAGCATTTTAGGGTTTCTTTTTTTTATGAAGAAGAATATATAAAATTTCCGCCGAATTGGAATTTCTGTGCATAGAAGCAAGCCTTAGGTTTTGATATTATCATATTGCCATTATTCAGGTTATGTGAATGCTAGAATGATTTTAATTTCATGAATTGGCATAGTTGGATCGGACAACACTTCGGCGAAAATTTTTGCATGGACATTTAGCTTCGCGACTTGATTATATGGAATTTTTAGGCTAGTACGAGCTTTAGGCGAGCGTTCCCTTGCGTTCGGTCGCCGGAAATCGACGGGGAAAACGGAGACTTCCGGAAAGTCGACGGTTAGAATTTCGCGGGCGACGGGCGAAGGAAGAGGATGAATTAGGGCTAATTAGGGATTAGTCTGATTATTAAGTGAATAATTATTTTAATTATTAATATTTATATGTTAAGCGTCGGCCCAAATTCGGATTATTAACTTCGGCCGGCGGGGTTCTCGGCTCAGCGCGTAAGGGTTCCGAACCGGCGACGAGAATCGGTTCAGGGGAAGTGCGGCGCGGATGAGAGAGAAGCGGAAGAAAAAAAAAAATTTTTAATTCGGAAATTAATCTGAATTTTCGGAAAAAGGATATGCGGATTTTAAATTCGGAAATTTATTCCGAATTTCGGAAAATGGACAAAGGGCAGAAATTTATTTTGGAAATTAAAATTTCCTGAAGTGAGGAAGAGGTGATTTTTGGAAATCACGTAGCCAAGTTGAAATTGACTGTTGGAAATTACCCATAAATTCAGTGCAGCTGGATTAGTTGGAAGGAAGTGTGACACTTGGGTGCTACCAGAATAGTCAGAATTTTGGTACAGTTTGTGTTGCTTTGATGGCAATGACATGGATTGAGTCAGTTTACTCAGTGTTGGCATATTTCATGGATTGGCATATTGGACCGGACTACTATAGGCCCTATATGATGTTTTAGGGTAGTTGCAGTAGGTAACTGTGCGGTTCAGACTTAGCTTTCACAGTATACATGTGGACTGGTATGCGCCTTGTTGTATCTGGACACATGTTGCCGAATCTTGGAGTTAGAGCTTGGCAATGACTGTAGGGGCGTGAGCTTCTATGGAAATTGTTGGGAGATGACTTCTTGGGACGGTGGCTGAGTCGATCTCTTCTGGTCCATGAGTGTAGGCCTGCGCGCCTGAGAGTGGCAGTGGCAGGGGTGACTCGCCGTGGCTAGTCAAGTGTGTAGGCCTGCGTGCCTGAGGGTGGCAGGGGTGTCTCACGTTGGCTAGAGATCTATGTGACTGGTTCTGTCTATAGTCTCCAGAAGATTGATTGACGAGAGACGCTGCGGTGTCGGGTGCTAGGCGTTGTGATGCGTGCACAGAGATGGGCGTGTCCCGCTAGCATGCTTTGCCTAGGCGCCATGCGTGCGCAGAGATGGGCGTGTCCCGCTGGCATGCTGCCTGGGAGCACAGAGGAGAGCTACTCTGGTGTGACTGGGGGTGACTGTGGTTGGTCAGAGTCTGGGACTGAGAGTGCCTTTCCACCCTACATTGTTATGCTGTATTTCTATACTCTTACTATTATCCTTCTCTTGCATGAGAGTTTTTTTTACTAGCTGTCTTTCCTACTGGGCGTAGCTCATTCCTTTATTATCTATATTTTTCCAGTGGCTCGGCAGACTTGACGCCACCCAGCTTTAGGTGGGATCGTGATCAGTAGGCTAGTGGAGGAGATCTGATCTGTGATTTTCTGAGACATTCTGGTTAGTTGATTGTTGCTGTTGGATGTATTCAGTGAGACTGTTATTCTTATGTCTTGTATTATGTGAGAGTGATTCTGACTCATGTACTCGGATGGATGATGTGGTATTTGATGGACTGTGACTTTTCATATGAGTTACATTTTTATACACTATCTTATTTTTTATCTTGACGGTATGGTGTGTGGAGCACCATTTCATATCGGTGGATGTTATATATATATATTTTTTTGTTGATGGTGAGGTCATTACATGACTATGGAACTTAACCTTGGGGGTTCAGACTTCTATTAGATCGGTTCTCCTACCGGTATGGGTTAGGAGTATTGGGTCTAATAGGAGTAACATTGCACGAGTTCATCAGTTAATTCAGGAGTCATGAACCTGATTTGACGGTGTGCCCGGGAGATGGGATCCACATAGTTAAGGAAAGTAGGTGTGTAATGTTGTGTTATATTCTATGTTTTTCGTAGGCTACTCAGGTTGGTATGGGACGATCTGAGCTGTCTATATGTAAAAAAAAAAAAAAAAAAAAAAAAAACTGGGGTGTAACACCAGCTATCAGCCAATGAGCTAAAGATCCCATCTTCTAAGGACGCCAAAATCTTCTTTATCTTTCTAGCCAAACAATTGATCATCTCTTCTTCTTTCATTTTTCTAACTTTTTTCAATATAATCATATTTTGTATCTTTATTTGTCCTCCAAGTCACTAAAACAAACCTTAAACATATTGAATATGTATTATACATAATAGTTCGAAAGAATGTAATTATTGTCTTTTGTATTCGATTGTTATCTCCATTATCGAATTTACGATTAGTTTTAAAATTTGAGTACATATTTCTGATTGAAAATTCTACATAACATTTTGGAAGTTTCATATAGATAATATCTTGCATAATACCTATTTCTTTTTTTTTTTTTTTGTTCACTCTTCTTCATTATAAATGATTATTTAAATTTACATTGAATTATTAATTGAGATGTACTTCATTTTAAATTATTTTTTAAATTTTAAATTTTTATATAAATATAGTTAGATATTTGGCTATTCTAGGTTTTAAAACGTATTTTTTAATTTAATAAAAATAAAAAAAGGATATCAAAAGAAAGAACAATCACCACTTTTTCACTTTTGAGAATAAACAACAAAATAAGATAATTTAACCAACTCATTGGTAAGACTTAAATGCTCATAAAAGGAAGTCGTCAAGGTCGCCTTCAGACATAAAAGTAAAAAAAATTATTAATTCTTAATAGAAAAAAGGCTAAAACTATTAAAAAAAAAAACGCTTTATATGAACGTTAGATAACAGAAATTTTTTAAAAAAAGGTTTTTTTTAAACCGACCTTAAACTCAGTTTTGAAATTAAATTGATTAAAAAGACTTGTGTGTGATGTTAAATTAATTAATAAAAATTAAAACATTAAAAGTATTAATCTTTAATATTATTAAAAAAAATTTATGTTAAATATATTACTTATAAATGTTTAATATAATAATTGTATGATAAAATTATTAAAATAAAAGTTATTTTTTAAGAACACATTCATTTTTTGTTTTCTTTGATTAATTTTAATTTTTGAATTTAAAATATATTTCAAAGCTGATCAAGTAATGCTTAACTTCAATTCAAACAAGATATTTATAAAAAAAAATTATCATTAACGCTTGGTTAATTTAAGTTGGTATAAAAAAAATAAATATAATAAATATTATTATTAAATAATACTAAAAATTGATGTATTTAATATTTGATAAAATAATTTATGCCATGCAATGTTTAAAATAATGTCTTTGTTTTTGTGAATAGCAAAAGTATGTTTTGTTAAATATTAAATTTAAAAACGAGAAGCTAAAATTTGATGCGCACAAACAATCTAAAATTGCATATTTTAAAATACGTCAAAAGTTTCATATAATTTTCAAATAGTGAACTTTTCCATGTCTTTTTATAAATATATATTTTCTAATTAAAAGAAAAATAAAATAACAATTCAATAAGAATTTTCAAAATAAAAAATTTCTAATAATATAATATCAAATGTATGATAATTTTCAAACCTTTCATCTTAGAATCAGGACTGTGTGATAAATATATACATACCACAAAATTAGGTGTAAAGATATGTAATCTGATAAGGGCATAAAGAGATGCAAATAAGTGTGTGCAAATAAGTATACAAAAGAAAAACACTATAAGGGCACAAGAGTATTGAGTTGATGGAAGCTTATGAATGTGAGATAAATAAGTAGAGTTGTGGGCGAGTGGGAATTGCGTGTTATGAGCCATGTGACGATAAGGGTCTTGGTTGAGTCGTGACGAATGAATAGGACATGTGTGTATAGTGGCGAGGCAATGACCAAGTAATGCACAAATGTAACATTTATAATGTCATTAAGAGAGAGGAAGGAGAAGAAATTAAGAAGAAAAAAAATGAGAAAAAAAAAAAAGAAAATGAATCTCCTATTTTGAGATTAGAGTCACATAGATCAAAGCAAATTGAATATACATCTTCCACTCACATCATTCTATATTTTTAATTTAAAGACAAATGCTTATGAAAATAATTCAAAATTATTCAAATTTTCTACTAAAAAAATATAACTCTAACAATTTATTTTAAAGAAAAAATACATGTCTAATCTTGCTTTGTTATCTTCTTGGTTGTTACAGTATTGCTATTCTAACATGTCTCGTTAATGATATAATATAACATCCCATAAGCATTAATTAATAAACTTTTTTATTAGAAATTTTTTATTTTCTAAAAGTAAAATTAAATAAATAAATCTATAAGATGAATGATCAAAACTAAAATATGGAGAAGATGTATTGTTTGAATCAGGATAAAAAATTTCATTATAAAATAACCTTATATAATTTTATAATTTTTTGTAAATTATTATTGATTAATGAAAAATCGTACATTTTTAAAGTAAGAAAAAAAGTTCTAGAGAAGAAAAAAAAGATTAAATAAAGAACGTTAAGTTATTACAAAAAATCTAATATTGCAATATCATAAAATTTACAATTAAATTGGTGACAAAATAAAAGACCAAGATTATACAAAATAAACATTATCATAAATATTTTTTAAAATGAAACATCAATTATTGTACAAAAATAGAAAAAATATAAAAAATAATATATTTTATTTGAAATATAATGGTATAATTTGTATAAAAAGTTTACATGTTTTGAAGGCCATACCTATAGAGAAAATAAAAATTTATATGACTTTTAAAAGATGAAATAAATTAAAATTATTGAATAATATAAAAAAATTATGAAAATTTTAAAAAGGGTAGATTTTATAAATAGCTTAATTTAATTTTCTTAGAATTTTTAGAGATTATTTGAATCAAAAGATTTAAAAAATTAAAACTATCCTTAAGGAATTAATAAAAAAATCAAATACTTATCTAATTTTTCTAATTTTCCCAATTAAAGCTAATAGAAGTTAACTATCAAAACAATGAGAACCGATTGTCGTCAACATTTTTTAAAACTATAAACTAATATTTTTAGTTCTTATCATCTAAAATTGGCTTAAATTACAAATCAATATTTCTAGTGATGTTTAAGGTTTAGATTTGTATGTTAAAATGTATTCCGTGTACTTATAATATGTTTATTTAATTTCTTGCAATTGTTTTATATAATATTACATGTTTGGCATATAGGTATGAGCATTAACATGACAAATGAGGAGAATTTTTTTACACTTTTTTTGGTAATTACTAAATTATCTTTAAAAAAATTTATAGGTGTAAAAATAAATTAATAGTGGAAAAAGATTAGAAATAACATTAGAGAAAAAAACATCTCAAAGGTTTTGGATAAGTGGATTTATAGAAAATATAATACAAAGATGAATAATTCTACAAACAATATAACTTGACAATAATTGAACTAACCTATAATAATAAGGAAATATTTTTATTAAGTTAATATTGATTGGCTTAGGCTATTTTCAATATTAACAATTAAAAAAAAAATAATGTTGATGCACTATATAGGACTTAAGAAAAAAAAATTTAAGAAAAAAGATGATATATTATTCTTAATGTATTTTTAATGTTTCTTAAAAATCATGTTTTATATTTTAATTATGTGATTAAACTATTACGACACATAATCTAGTTTAAGACGTATTACACTATTTTTCATTGTGTTTCAAAAATGGAATGAATATTATTGTTTTTTTATTACAATTAGGTAGATATTTTGAGATACAAAGTTTTTACTTTATTACAAAATAAGGAGTTACATTAAAACTTAAAAAAGGATTTCCATGCAACATTAATGTTTTTACATTTATGAATAATATATATCATGGTTTTTCAAATTGAAACATTATTTTTAAGAAAAAAAGTAATAATTTTTGCTATTTATCATATTATAAATATAAATAAATGACAAGGATCTTCCACACAAATAATGCGTTTGACCTAACCTTAATATTATTGAAGTATGAATAAACCTTTTGCCAAGCATAGGCTTTTGTAGTTTATCTTGGTTTGGTTGATCGTTGGGTGAACTGCACTGCTTTCTGAAACGTGATGATTCCTTTCAGATTGTTCACGACAATCCAAGGCTGCTGTTGTGCTCCTCCAGGCGTTGTTTACATAATTGTTATAATACATTACTTGTTGGGTGCCCTCATCTTCTCTAAGCAAGATGGTACAATTCCAAATCAATTTTTACAGATTAGAACATAACAGCTCCTATTGAGGGCTGCTTAGGACAGGACTTATTGTGAGGTACTTCTTTAACTCTTGGAAGGCTTGTTTGCAATCCGATGTCCACTCCTCCTTTTGTTGTACAAAGCCTTAAAGAAAAGAATGAAGCAATTGGTCATTTAGGATGTGTTGCACAGATTGACAACCCTCCCCGGAAATTTTTGAACCTCAATACTTATCTTTAATAGGGCATGTCGATCAGCATTCATAATTTTTCTAAATTTTTCTCAACTCCCCTTCATGATGCTAAGAATGTAAGAAAGATGGAACCTCAAATGTTCACATTTAATGGTTGGGATGCATCTGATTTTGTTAGGAAGTTTGGAGAGACTCTCTGATGTTTTACAAATGGTCCATGAATGTATAACTATTAAAGAGAAGATTATTCACGCATGTTTTAATATTCCTCTTAATTTTGTTACGAAAGGGGTGCACCATCCTTTGTTAGGTTGTTTCTTGCACTCTTTAAGCCAAAAATCATACATATATCAATGCTGAAAGCTGTTTTCGCTTTACTTTGATTCATGAATCCTGATTTGGTGATATCTTGAGAAAGCATTCATTAATGAATGCCCTCTTCTTTGTACAAGAATGTAATATGAGCTTGAGAGATTTATATTGATTGCTAACACGATCGTTACAAAGATGAACTTGATTTGGGATTAACTGAAATGAGAACAATTTTTTTCTCTAAAGAAACAAGTGCAGAGTTACTAAGAAAACAAGTCTTAACAAATTTCATACACCACTGCATCCACCATCAAAAAAACTATTATGAAACAAATCCACTAACATCCACATGATGTGGAACAATTGGAAATTGATGTAAAGAAAAAAGCATTGAACTAATAAGAATACAAATCCAACTAAAACTACAAACACTCAAGATAATGTCATTTAACAATTGTAAAGTCACATGGTTGTGGCTCCAAATGCAAATCAAGTTGAACTTAGTAAAAACTTAGGTTTCATACCTATTGTCACCCCTCGGAAGCATAGTCAAATGTGATGTCTCTTTTTATCATAAAATCAATGTTCACGATCAAATATAGGGACTATAGTGTTCATATAATTTCGTGACTATGTAGAGACTTAGTAAGATGGGTAAGAATATAAGCAAAAATAATACAAGTCAACAACAAACATTTTACTACTTGAGGTTTGAGCACGAGAGTGCTATTATAAATATGACAAGAAAGTTAGAGAGAAATGGACCACAGACTTGGCATTGGTTTAGTATGTGATACTTTCTTGCTTGACTCGTCATCATTCCTTGGACAACTCTAGGTTGGAGTTCAAAAAGTAGACCTTGCTCCTGGGGAAGGAGTGCTTGGATCTTTGAGGTAACAATTTAACTCCTTTATGAATCTTAAGGGCACATTTCAGTACCCTTTTTCTCTCCCCTTGTGAGCATTTGCTTCAATGCATTTTTTTTTCTTAGAAGTTAGGTATGATATACTCCTTTTCATGATTGTAAACAAAGCCTTTTATAGATAAGCTAATGATTCTAAACAATACCTTTTATGGATAGGATAATTAATTTAGCTAATAGCCAACATAGGTGTCAAGTTCCAAAGGTTCTGTCTATTATAAAAGTTTGATGATTAAAAAATATTCGAGTTTACAAGAAGTTGGGAAAAGTCTTAGTTACTTTTCCAACATGTTTTGTATTGAATTGGGTGCTCATAAAATGATGCCATTGAATGTCTCATGAGCCCACACCCTCTATCGATGCTAGAGTTAATGAGAAAGTGGTTGGATATCTACACAAGAATATGGGTAAATTATAAATTTTACAAATTTTAAAAATCAAGAGTATCAATATGAAATTCAATGAAAGTTTTGATATAAAACTTTTAATTAGGAATCTTGATTTTAATTTTTGAAAAACATTTTTTGTGAGTGCGATAAAGTGCATATACCAAGATATTTAGTTTGTTAGATCCAGAACACTCAATTTACATTCAAGTCCAATCACAAAAGTTCATGTTTATAATTTCAATAGCCTTCATAAAATAGGTAATTAAAACCTTCACAATGGCTCAAAACACCCTATAATTCATTAACCTAAAGGAGCCTACAATAATAGGAAAGCTCTAGAAAATCAGGCCTAGATTATAACTAGTTCTAAAATCTAGGAGGCATGTTAAGTTAATGCAAATTAACTTAGGAAGTTTTTACCACTTATAACAATAAAGAAATTGGAATTGTTTCTAGCTTCAAACCTAATTTAGTGTTGATTTTTAGGATTATTAATTTAAATTGTGATGATATTTAAGTTGAAAAGCTTAAATTCAATACTGGCTATGTCCAATTTATAACTCAAGGTTAGCCAAGTGCATAATAAGTAATGGTTGCTTGACTATTTGAGACTTAAATTAGAAAATTAGTGAAAGATCTAGAAATCTTGGATGACCATTAGAGGCTTTTTGGAAACATTTCAAGCGATCCAATCCATTTAGCGAATCGTTTGATCAGCTCAATCCTGATCAACTCGATATGTAATGTTATTAATGAACAATTTGACGGGTGTCTAACAAAGGCTTTATTTTAAAGTTCGTTTTATTAGCCTAGCCAATTGACTATTCTTTCACCTATTGGACTAATTATCGGATGCTGATTGAATGATCTAATAGACATCCAACAAATAATAGTTTTGTGGTACATCATATATCAAAATCATGAATCCTCTTGTGATTACCTTTCTCGCCACAACTATATATTTCTAATTTAAATCATTTTCATCCTTTAAAATCCTCTAAATTTTAAATTTCAAATTTCAAATATACAAAACCTCTTGTATATTTTGTCCATTTTTTAATTTACAATTATATCAGTATAGCATATATATTAACCAATATAATATTACCAACAACTTTATATATTAATTTAATACTACAATTATCCAGACAATCCTACAATTGCATTTTGCAATTTTGCAATTAATTTTAACTATTAAATCCATTTTTGATTACAAATATAATACTAAATACATTTTATAATTAACAAGTCATTCGATACAAGACCTTTGCAATTTAGTTCTTTTCTCTAGATAATTTTTATGGATGATCCTCTTTTTGTTATGGTTTCAATGTACCTGAAAGATTAGTACCAAAGAAAAGGCTAAACAAATCATCGTAGGCTTAGCAGACTATCTTTAATAATAAATAAATATGCGAATAAACTAATGTTTGAGAGAATTGTTTGCATAGTCTAAATCATGTATATCAACTAAAGAAATGAATAAGAAGGGTCTTATTCAAGATAGGATATAATAAGAAATACGATCTGCTATAAAAGAAAACATGCCACGAAATTTAGTAAAAAATATCATTGACATGTCATTTCACATCGTTTCAATTAAGTTTTCTTAATATAGCTTTTTTTATTTGTGTCTTTTTCAACTTATAAGTAAGCCTTACAATGGTCATGCTTGTTCTCCCACTCTCTCAAGGTAATCAATTAATATTTTTTTTTGAGTTTATTTAGTTAGAATAGAAATTTAAATAATTGTTTATTCATATCATATTTTTATACATAATCATACTAAGTCTTTCTAATATTTTCATTTGTCATAACTTGTGGCAATATCTATTGGGCGATGCACTAACCATTAGCCACCTCTCAATAGCAAATCTCAATCATGCGACAAACTGACCAGTAGTCACAAAAAACAACATATTTTAATTTAAAGAATTCATTGTTCACTTATTTCATTTATTTGATTTCAATTGCATTCTCTTTTTTTTTTTATTTCACATCTGTAGCCTTTCTCAAATTCACAGTATTTAATTAAATATATGTATTTATAACAATATATAAAATATCTTGCTCATACATTTACAATATGCTGAATAAATCAACACAACATTACATCACAATATACAAGTTATACATCTAGTTACAAGTACTAATTCCTACACAATTAAATAATATAATATTATAGCAATATATGAGTATTATATGTTCTATGTAGGATTAATATACAGGGTCATATCTAAAACAATCAATATTACATTAAACATCTACATATAATATTTATGGTAGTATCTATTTTAAAATTTTCTTATTTTTGTGCTTGATCTTATTGCTTGTCCAACTTACTCTATATTTCAAGTTGAAAGTATCACGCAATGTGTGTTTACTCATTGTTAAAAATTGCATAATTATGATTTATCAACATTTGTAATTTCTTCATTGCACAACTCACTTTCAATTGATGAAAAATTTTTCCTGGCTTCTCCTCTTTCCTTCATTCTCTCTCCACGGTTTGCCCCTTTTCTGAAGCTCTAGCTCGCTATTGCATCTTTGTTTTCCTTCCTAATCATTCTAATAACCAAATTGAAGTTTAATTGGGGCTAAATACTTTGATAATTGTTATAAATTAGGAATATTCCAAGTTAAATCATGAGGAATAAAAAGGATCTCCATTTTTTTCGATTTTTCAAACTTATCGAAACTTCTCGTTGGCAGAACTCGACTCCTCCTTGACTTCATTGGAATTTCCACAATGAGTGAAATCCTCATCGTCGATGAACAAAACTTTCACGAATTTGTTTGGTCACAAAAAAAGAAAGTCTTTAAGATTGCACCAAGAACGAGGATGAGGGAGAGGATATCTTGTTTTCAAGTAATTGAAATAGGTTAATAAATACTTAATAAAAAATTATTATTATTATTTGTACTCATTAATTTTTATAATTCACAATAATTTTAAACGGATTTTAATCGAAAAGAAATAAATGTCGTTGAACTCTTCTCAACTAACTTTATCCAATTTTATATTTTAGAATATTTTTTTTGATGAATTGGCACACTTCACAATATATTTTTATTAGTTTTTTGTTTAGAAATTTAAGGATATTACATCTCTTTTTGATGGTTCAATGTTCGTCCGACAATGATTCTCGTTTTAGGTTTAAAATGTCTTAGCAGACCAAGGTTTGGACGGTCTAATGCTTGTTAGACAAAACATGTAATTGTGAAAATTTTAATTTTAAACTTTATAGAAATTATTTTGTTATATGATAATATTTTAGATGGTTCATTTGTGATTTTCACACATGATCTTATGCATTGTATTCTTAATGTCTCAAGATTACTATCATAAGTTTACAATCTATACCAATAAAGATAACTCCACAAAGCGAATCGTTGTCTTTCTTGAAATGACTTGACATCTAAGCTCAATTCTTCTTTGTTTTGCAATCATTATGTCAACTACGAACCTCTAACCAATGAGCTCTTTAAGTCACAAATCGTTTCTCTAAATCTTCGAGTTTAGTCCGCTATTATGCTACCCCCCAAATATTTTAGCCAAATGAGCTTAGGGGGATGAGTTAAATAAGCACTTAAGAGTTATACATTAAATCAAAAATAAAATGGTTTTATTATCATCAAATTAACCACATCAGGTTCAAGGGTTTAACAATAATGTTTCTTAGATGTTAGGAATTGAATATGCTTGTTAGAAAATAACATGTAACACCTAAAATCAATAAGAGTGTGTCATAATGGTTAAGTGATGTTCTAGGAGTAAAATTATTATTAAAGAGCAGCTCTTGATAAGCTTATAGGCTTCTAGGCAGAGGGGTACATTGATGAATAGTCCCACATTGAAAAAAAGTAAATGAGTGGGCTTTTATTTGAGGTTATGGTCTTAAGATATGTCAAAATACTTTTTGAGGATAAAATCTATTTTGATCGAGACGAGATGACTAAAGAGGGATAAACTTTTATATAATTAAGTTTAGGTTCTAACATTATACTATCAAACTAGTATCTCTTGTAATATGACAGTTTAAGAATGAACCAAGTAGCTTATTACACCCTAGACTAAAGAGTGTGGGGAGTGATTGTTGTGTAATATCCTTGTGATGCGAGACATGCTGGATATTGAACTAATCTAGCATGTCATAAAAACTTTTTCCTTTTTATTTCATATTTTTAATAAATTTTGGATTGTATTAAGATATTTTTTAGGTCCTTAGAGTTTTTAAATTTTTCTTCATATATTTTATATATTTTTTATTATTTTATTTGGAGGTTATTTTCATCATTTTACTTTTGAGTCTATATTTAGTATTACAATCTTTTTAAAGTGTTGTTATAGAATGAGAAAAAGGTTTAGTTTGCTTAACATTAATTAAAGCTGCAATTTTTTTTATCCTGTTTGCATGCACATCTTTAAGTTATGATTTATATTTCAAGATCTTTTTAATTACTATTCAAATGTATTTCTTAATTAAAATTGTATTTTGTTTATTGTACATGTATGCACATCCCTAAATTGTAATCTGGGTTCCTTTGGGTCATGATTCAAAGATTTCTGAATAAAGATTTAAATCCATCTCCACCATCACGTTGTCCTCGTCATTATTATCTTTTACCTCAGATCCTCTGGTAGGAGTTCCTCTTACCCCTTTATCAATTTTGTTATTAGAGACAGGTTTTCTTTTTATCATTTTGGTATTAGAGCTGATTCTCTCTCCATTTTGGTATCTGAGCTTTGGTGATCCATTCCATTTGGGAAAGCTTTTCAAATAATCTTGGGCCATAATTTGTATAGATTAATTAGCAACTTTACTACAATATTTTAAAAAGTTCATATAGAATATTTTTAAATATTAAGAGAGAAATATGATTGATTTAATAATTAGTGAATTTATAAAAGATATTGATGCTGAGCTTGATAAAGATTCACTTAGAATATGACTTTACGGGATAGAGTTTCTCCTGGTAATGTGAACTGATATAGAATAAGTTGCATTAATAAACGATATTGACCTGATTTAGTTGGTTGTATAAGAATTTTTTTTATTTTGTATTTTTAATTGATTTTGGGTGTTTATAGGCATTTATAAGACCCGTAAGAGCTTTTAATTATCTCTATATATTTTAATATTTTTTATTGTTTTGTTATGAAGGTTATTTTCATCATTTTTGTTTTAAGTTTAGGTTTAGTTTTATAATCTATTTAAAAGATTAGTTTTTCTTTGAATTAATTAGAAATACGATTTTCTTTATTGTGCATACATGCACATCCTTCGGTTATTATTTAGGTTTTTTCAGGTTGTAATATGAAGATATACAAATTTTAATTTTAAGTTATCTCCAAATTAAAATTATTGTTTCTTTTATCATGCATGTATGCTCATCCTTAAGTTGCTATCTAGGTTTCTTTTGGTTGCAACCTAAAGATATCTGAATTGCAATTCAAATTTAGTTGTATCATTATCGTAATTCTTGTCATCACAATCTTTCACCTCAAACCCCGTTACAAGAGTTTTTACTACTCCATCATCCAGGTTTAGAATCACTGAATAAGGAGTAACTCTCTGCAAGTTTCTAAATGGAGAGACACATGGATGAATAATTGCACATTGGAAAATAAAGGAATGATTTTGGGTTTTATTTGTAAGACCATGGTCTTACAATTTTAGGACACTTATTAGAGATAAAACCTACTTTGATTAGTGTGAGACTATCAAAGGGGGATAAAATTTTAACATAGTAAGAATAAGTCCTGACATAATAATTTTGTGTGAATTTAAGTATGCTTTAACACCTAGTGCATCGCGAGGGGTTACTGATTCTTGAGAAATTGAGCGTACTTAATTCCTAACATTTGAAAAATAACTTTGATCCCTGATAAAGGGCATGTTAACTAATGAGGTAAAAGACATTTTGTGACATCACTTTACGTGCCAGCGATGCAACATAGAGTGTGTCAAGAAGCTATATCAAGACCTTTCATTTTACCTTAGTAATCAATATTAAAAGAATGTTTAGGCTTTAGAAGATTATAGCCGACGGGACTTGTAGATGTCGATGATAGTATCATCCATTTGTCACATCTTCAACCAGCTTATCTATATAAGAGGCCCTCTTGAACCACAAAGAGTAGGATCTACAATACTTAGAAAGTTAGCTGTACTAGAAAGTGTGGCTACTGGTCTCTTGTTCTTCACCAATGATTCACATTAAGATACTGGAGGAGCCCCTCCCCTCCACTCCGGAGACTAATTTTTCGTTTCACATTCTCTGCAGAAGAGGGAGTAAGAGGTGTTGATGACTATGTCAGTTATTTGCTACTACCACACCACTCTTCTTACACAAACATTCATTATTGCCACTGCTGTCAGGTTGTAAAAGTAGTTAGGAAAAAAAAAATGGATTGGACTAAAGTCCTATTTGCAAGTTATAATAGATTATTGGCTATTCGACCTAATTTTGAAAATCAATGTTTCTACGAGAAAACTATGCCAAATCTATTAGATCTATATATAATTTGTTTTTAATCTAAATGAGATGAGAATAAGGTTTTTTTTTTGTAGCATTAGCATTATTCTGCACTATCCTATCTCAAATAGCATCATCACTAAGAAATGTTTCTGAACCACGTGTTGGGTGTGGTTGTGATGCCATAATTGGGATGCATAAGCATATTATGTTAACTGGAAATGTGCTCATAGGCAAGCTGAGTTGTGAAGTGTCTTGTTTGACGTTTCTTGTTTAACTACGTTGAAAGTCTCTTTTGCGAATAATCAAAGTTTGCCAAACTCTGACTCCTAAATATTGCTTGCTAGAAATATTGTTTCAAGAGAGCTTTTATAAGTTGGACGATGTCTCAAACAGATAGCCCTAAATATGTGTGACAATTTGATTTACCAATTATATTTCTTAAAGATTATGTTTGGCTTTCCTTTGAGCTTTTCAACCATTGCTTGCCGAAGTAGGAACTTTTTTGCTGTGCAGTTATGGCACATTGCTTAGAAATCTACACTCTAGGGGCGATGTTATTGCAAAGATTAAAGGATGTGCGGTTGACTCTGGAGCTGCCCCTGAGATAAGCTCTATGGTCTGTATTACTTTTTCATTGGTTCTACAATTTTACATGTTTACGTATCACTATATAGGTTTGTTGTGGGGAAAAAAATTGAAATTTGTTTTCTTTCCTGTCTTCTCTCTCCTTTTGACAGATCAATTAATATTCAACTTAACAGTTTCCTGCAAAATGGCGTTGGTATGGTATCATGTCATTCTGATTACATGCAGTACAATTTGGAAAAAATTGTAGGCCATGGATTCCAGATCATGCAACATAATGCTTTCTACTGTTATATAAAAGAACTAGAAGCTTGGCAAACTTTGGTTTTTTTTTTTACTTTTATTCTAAGAGTTTAGATTGGCCAACAATTGATACTGTTGCTAGAGAAGTTTGAATCTAATATAGTATATTTGCAAACTGGCAATCTTTTGGTGGTGTTCTGCACTTAATTGGTTAATTTTGTATGGCTGACCTTTATGAAAGTGTCAAAATTTCTATTTAATTGTGTGGAGGTAGTGCTTGTTAAAGGGAAGTTGTATTGAGGTTTTCTGCTATAAAATGGAAGTTTTTTTGAAACAGTTGCTAGAGAAATTTGAACCTGATATGGTATATTTTCTTACTGGCAATCTTTTGATGATGGTATGCCCTTATTTGATTAATTTGTATAGATGACCTTTATGAACCTGTGTAAAATTTTTGTTTTATTTTGTGCATGTAATACTTGTTAAAGGAAAGTTGTCTTGAGGTATTCTGTTGTTAAGTGGAAGCCTTATAGCAATTCTTTGAAAGATTAGACCATTTGTGCTCCCACTGCTTTCTAAGACATTTTATTGTGGATATGGGCAGCAGGCTTTTATGCGGCTTTGATGAAAAAGTGTAACTCTGCAGTATGTACTTCGCTTGAGACTTTTGATGAAGGTAATCCTAAAGGCAGTATCGATAGAGCAAGCTTAAAGAATTGGAAATCACAAGTCACTGAAAATATATCCATGTTCATTTTGGAGAAATTGTTCAGCTTAATCCTTATTTTGGCTGATGTTAATCAGTAAGTGGCCAACTTTTCTTCTATGCTCTTTTTTTGTGTAAATGTTGTATCTGAGTGAAAACTTTAAATAAGTAAATGATATTCCACTTTAACAGGAGATTGCCTGTAGTTCTTTCCATTCCATCTAAGGAACAACCTCCTTGCCCCCAACTGTTCCTTTACAGCTCTGCTGATGAAGTGATTCCAGCAAGTTCAGTGGAATCTTTCTTTCTAACACAGAAGGCTATGGGAAGGATTGTTCATTCTTATAATTTTGGTAACTCTCCTCATGCTGACCATTTTAGGAGCTTTCCTTATATATATGTGCTAAACTTTATGAATTCATAGAAGAATGTTGCTTTGAGATGGTTTACCAGGCATTCGCAACATGTGCATTTCTTGATTTAAATGTTTTTGTATTCAAATGAATGTTCATTTAATTACCAATTTTTGTGCATTTTTGGTGTCCATTAGAAGAGTTTTTTTAGTAGTTTATGTGGAAGAACAATGCTGATCCGTTGTTCACATCTTTCTGCAACTTGCTGAGATTTAAGTTGGATCTTTAATTTAGCTAGCTCATATATTTCTAAGGTTCAGTGGAATTGTGATTTATTAATTTGCCTACAACATGCTTTGATGGTAAATTTTTCTGCGAGCTCTTTGTTTCATTATATTAAAATAATGCTACGGTGGTGCATAGTAATGTCAGTTTTTTTTTTTTTTTGCTTTTGCTCTCAAAGCATATGGTCAGTTCCTTTTATTTAGTGTGCTGTTTTATATACTTTGTTTTAAATAGCTATACTTGTTGTTTTTGTTATCATCATTTACTGTAACTGCCTTATTTTAATGTGGTCATGTTATGCATTATTTGAGATGAAAAAGTGGAGAAAGTTTTATATTTCGTATGATCAATTGGAAGAACCTTAAATAAATTATATGATTTATGTAGCTAACTTGACTGAAGAGGGATAATTTTTTGCTATGTTTAATCCGGATTAATATAATTGGATTACACTATCTTCTAGTTGTATGATACATTAATCTGGCATGGCTAATTTTGGGATTTTATAGGGAAGATTTACTTGTAATTTTATTGAATTTGAAAGAACGAATTGCTTGTTATTGGACTATTGTGTGTTATCTCGTACATTGCATAAAACCTGGGAGATATAGTTGCAATTTATCATTCAATTTAATGTGTACCTCAAAAATGAATAATCAAGCACTTTCAAGTTGTTTGATTTAAACCATGGGGATTTTTAGAGCAAGTTATACTAAATTGTTTTAATAAATTTTAGAACATGCACCTTTTTAGTTGTTGGATTTAAGGTATCTTGTCAGTCTAACTTGATAATTGAATTTGAGTAAATTATATCGTATAATTTTCTTAATAAATTTTAGATAATTTTTTATTGTGTCATTATTATAACAAAATTGGTGTTTTATTGTCATTATTGTTGATAGTTTTCTTGGCTTTCAAAAATGGTTTGGTTAATTCCCAATATTTAGCACTATTTGTTAGCACATTCATTCTAACTTAATATCATTAGGATGCATGTATGACAATTGTAATTCTTAAACTGCCGTGGGTGGTTCCTCTCCATGTTTTGGTCCAAGTCTTGTTATCACAATAGAATGGTAACAATGGAGATGTAAAGGCATCAATGGTATTAGAGGGGCTAAGGTTCACGTCTTTATAGGTATAGTTGTAGGTTAGCAAAATTGTAAGAGATGATATTTTTGACCCTTTGAAGGTGGGTGAAGGCAAGGGAAGGTAACAAACTCATTGTTATAATAGTACTTAGTGTACTGCACAAATTGTATATAGTTTATCAGATCATACTTTGCCTGCAAACTTTAAGGAGGGCTACTAGATGGACAAATGAGATTCCCAATTGTTTTGCAATAACTAATGCTTCAATTTTGAGATGATCCAATTGTAACTTTACAAAACCAAAGGACTTAATTGCAACTTTAAACAAGTCAATTTTGACATTGGCAATGCTAGGATGAAAAAAAAAAAACTAGCAACTACTTTAGGAAATTAAAATGCTTATTTGTTTATTGTTGAATTTGAAAAGGGGGGCAAGGCTATCTATAATAAAGGTTAAACAAGGATTTGTTTAAAAAAAATTGGATTTCTAATAAATCTTAATGTAGCTTGCTACTTTTTTGAAGCAAATGCAACTAGAATAGCAAATTTAGAGAAGGCACTATTAAAATCAAACATGCATGTCCTAATTTGATGTTGTGTTTCACTAATTTGATATCATTGAGATTTAAGCATATCTTTGATATACAATGAGGTTTTTGTATTATTCTACAAGCACTTAGTTGACTATAATTAACTAAAAAGAAATGTAAAAGCAAGAATATTTTATTAGATAACAAAAAAAAACCACAATGTCTTGCCATGATTGTTGCAACTCACAAAACACTATTTCAATGGATGATATGAAATTGTCAACATTGCTATCTAAAACAAACTTCATTTTTTTTGTTATATCCTTGCCAATAAAGGAAGGTTTTGGGTATTATATGTCTTACCAGAGTTGAGGATCCGAAAGTCACACAATTGAACCCACACAATAAACACTTCTCAATATGTGTAATTATGTATGAGAACAAATTTTCAACTACTGGAATTGCCTACACCAAATGCAATAATCTTGAAAACTTACTGAAAGACAGCTTTCAAAATCGTGAATCAATTGACTACATTCAACTATTTTGTCGAGCAATAAATGAATAAGTTTGCATGTTTCCTTTTGTCCTTATTACATAAAGTACAATTGATTCATGCTTAAATTAACCACCCTCTTAGATGAAAACCTTCACTTATAACAACTCTTCTAGCCTCACTACAAAAGGTGTTTAGGGGAGTTTGCGAAACCATGAATGAATTGGCAATTAAAGCCAACAACATCCAAGGAAAATATGTCTTTCTACTTAAATGATTTGATAAGACAACAAACTCAAAAGGCTAATACATAATGAAATCTATACAAAACTTTATAAATGCCAAACTTTGTTCATATTGTAGAGGAAATTGCAAGTACAAGAATACTTAAACATCAAACAGCTTAAAGATGCAAACCAATTTGTATGTCTTGAGGAATATGTTGAACAACTTAAAAGAGGACTTGCAATTTCCATCAGGTTGTTACCAGCCATGTTCCTCATGGATGGTGCTTTATAAGAAAAAGAACTACAATACTTGGATCTCCGATTCAAAATGAAGGAACAATTGGCTATCATCCTTTCATATCTTGTGAGTATAACTTTAATGAATATTCTGATGACTAATCACTTTAATATTGCAAATGTACAGAAGTTGATTAAGAAGTTGTTATATCTGTGGGTCTAGAATCCAGTAACTGAGGATTGGGTAGCTGTTTCCATCTACATCAACAAACACAAATTTTCTAAGGAAGATGCTATTGGGTACATAGAGAACAAGATAGGTGATACCTTTGCTAAATTAACACACGACTAGTTGAAGCCCAGCAACCATGCTCTTGATTCTTGTCCTAGGTTGATCTTTGAGCACAGTTGAATCATTCGTTTTTACCTTGACAAGGTTGGTAATGATCAATTTGATGAGGTAATGAAGAGGGCCTACACACCAATACCTTAATCCACAAGAATTCCACCATCTAGATTAGTTAAAGAAATAAAATTATGATTTGATAATAATTTGTTCGAAAGATAAGTAGATTTTAAGATTTTACTCACTATTGTATTGAGTTTGGCTCTTTCTTGTACAAGGCTTGCAACTTGTTGTACTCCATCTTTGCAAGTTTTAGGTATTTTGAATTTTTGATATTATCTCTCCTAAACATAAACATCACAAGTTCTGCACTTAGCCCCCCAAGTTATGACTAACAAGTAATGCCCACCTATGTTGGTATATGAGAAATCAATTGCATCGCTTGTATATGCTTTTTTGTAATCCATACATCCTTATTTCCATAGTTGTCTATGTATTCTCGAACTCTTCGCCATGGAGTAGTTGTCTTCCATGAATTTCTCAGTGCCTACTCAATCTATTAATTTGTGGAGATCGATTAGAACATCGTGTAAGACCCAATTTGTTTAAAATCTAAAGGCAAAGTTTGAGCACCTCTTTGTGTATAGATTTCTTTACAACCATTTATCGACCAATTGATTACTTTGTATGTTATGCATTAGGTATTGTTTAGTAAAATTTTGAGCTTCTTTTAGTACTTTCTCTCCTGTAATGTAATTTGAGAGAAGCGATACAAGTTGAACATATCTGAAACTCCTTATGAATTTCACCCACATAACACATAACATACGAAGCTATTATCATCATCCTTATAAAGCTCCAACACAACTATTTATTTTCAACACAAAAAATGTTAATATTATGAAAAAGAGCAAAGTGGCATATACTATCATGCTCAATCTATTGTCTATAATATGTATAAAAAACACTTCTGAAATGAAAGAGCAAATACAAATTGGGTTGAATTTGGATCAAACATCTTCAAATTGTTTTGTGAGCTTAGTTTTTAGTTTTTTTTTTCATCAAAGTTTGGGTTTGATGTATGTTAGTTGAAACTCACCAGAAGAAATAAGATAACCATGAAGTCTAAACAATTAAAGTGTCATATTTGTATCATCTATATTAGCAACATATGCATCTTTATCTCAAGTCATTCCATCTTTTTTTAGATACCTATAGGTTAGCAAAAGAAACTCAATTTGTGTTGTATAATAATAGTATGATGTTTCTTAAGGAGTTTACAATATTCTCTAATCTCTTTAAAAAGTTTTGAAAGAGTTGGTTGTGTAAATAAGAATTTTTACAACTAAAATAATTTTTTTAATTTTTTATTTTACCTGTAGAGATAGACTAGAGTATTTGAAATTTCCTCCCTAAAGAAGTGATTTATTTCAATCATTCAATTGTATTGACCAAAATGTGTTCAAAGTTATCGAATGGGTAGGCCAACTTTATCACCAAGGCAACTCCAGAGTAAAAAACACATCATTTAATCTTTGCAATATCATGGCCCCTAGAGGGATCTTAACAACATGCTATAACTACACAACAAAAAAGTTCCTACTTCAACAAGTAATGGATAAAAAGCTCAAAGACAAGGTAAACAAAATGTTTAATGAAGAAATATAAAAGGTAAATGAAATTATCATAGATATTTAGGTTTATATGTTTGATACATCATCCAACTAATGAAGCTCTCTTGATAAAATATTTCTAACAATATTAAGAATTCAAAGTTTGACAAACTTCAACTCGTTGGAAAAAAGACTTTCAACTTAGTTAAACGAGACACTTCAAACCAGGCAATTCACAAGTCAACATATATTAGTAATGATGCTATTTGAGATAGGATAATGCAAAATAATACTACCAAACAAAACCTTATTCTTATCTAATTTAAATTAAGAACAAATTATATATAGATCTAATAGATTTGGCTTAGTTTTCTCGTAGAAACAATTATTTTCAAAACTAGGTCAAATAACAAATAGTCTGTTATAACTTGCAAATAGGCCCTTTGTCTAGTTCATTTTTTATTCCTAATTGCCTTTACTACTTGATAGTAATGGCAATGATCAATGATTGTGTAAGCAGAGTGGTGTAGCAGCAGCACAACCAACATGTTCATCAACTCCTCCTCCCTCCTCTTTTGTAGAGAATGCCAAACGAAAAATTAGTCTCTGGAGTGGAAGGCAAGGGGCTCCTCTAGTATCTTAATTTAAATCATTAGTAAAGAAAATGAGGCTAGTAGCCACACTTTCCAATACAGCTAACTTTTTAGGTATTGTAGATCCTCCTTTATGTTTTTCAAGAGGGCCTCTTTTATAAACAAGTTGGTTGAAGATGTGACAAATGGATGATACTACCATCGACTTCTATAAGCCCAATCAACTATAATCATCTAAAAACCAAACATTCTTTTAATATTGATTACTAAGGTAAAATGAAAGGTCTTAAGATGACTTCTTGGCATACTTTGTGTTGGATTGGGGACTTGTGAAGTGGTGTCATAAAATGTTTTTGATCTCATTAGTTAACACTCCCATTATATGGTGTCAAAGTTACTTTTAGATGTTAGGAATTAAGTATGCTCCATTTCTCTCAAATCAGTCACCCTTATCAATGCACAAGTGCCAAAAACATACTTAAATTGACAAAAAAATAATTATATTAAGACTAAATCTCACTATGTTAAAATTTCATCTCCTTTGATAGTCTCATACTAATCATAGTAAATTTTATCTCCTGAATCATTCTCTTGTTTCTCAATATGCAATTATTTATTTATATATCTCCTTATACAAAAATTTATTAAGAGTCACTCATTATTTAGTATTTCTGTGTAGCAAGATTTGAGGTGGAACCTTGTGATGACGAGAATGACGACGATGATAGAGGTAAATTTGAATCACAATTTAGATATCTTCGAATTGCAACCCAAAGAAATATAGATCACAACTTAAGGATATGCATAATGAAGGAAACAATAGTTTTAATTAAGAGATAAATTTGAATGACAATTTGCATATCTTTTTATTACAATCTGAAGGCACCTAATTACAACATATGGATGTGAACAAATGTATGATAAAGTAAGCTGTAGTTTCATTTAATGCAAAAAAATAATTTTTTTGTCTTTCATAGCAAGATTTTAAATAAATTATAAAACACCTAAACTTAAAATAAAAATTATAAAAATAACTTTCATAATAAAATATTAAAATATACAAAAATAATTAAAAACTCATAAGATCTTATAAATGACTCATAACAATTCAAAATTAACTAAAAATATAAAATAAAAAAAATACCTTATACAACCAATCAGATTAACTCAGTATCATATATTGATGTAACCTATTGTATATCAATTCATCCTATCAAGAGAAATTCTATCCTGTAAGATCAAATTCCAAGTGAATCTTCATCAAGCTTAACATCAATATCTTCTATAAACATATTGATTATTAAATTGATCATATTTCTCTCGCAATATTTAAATATGTTATATATGAATTATTTAAAATATTATAATAAAGATGCTAATTAATCTATACAAATTATGGCCCAAGATTATTTGAAAAGTTTTCCCAAATAGAATGAATCACTAAAGCTGAGATATTAAAATGGTGGAGAGAGAATTGGCTCTAATACCAAAATTGATATAAGTATAGTAGAAACTCTTGCACTAAGATCTAAAGTAAAAGATAGTGATGATAAGGATGACGTGATATGGAAGTGAATTTGAATCATAATTCAAATATTTTTTATCACAACCCAAAGAAACCTAGATTGCAACTTAGGGATGTACATGCATGCACAATCAACAAAATGGAGTTTCATTTAAGAAGTACATCTAAGTAGCAATTCAGATATTTTTGGATCATAACTCGAAAAAATATATATCATGACTTAGGGATGTGCATGCATACAAGATAAAAAAACTACAATTTCAATTAATGTTGAGCGAAACTAATCCATCTTTCTCATTATATAACAACAATTTAAATAAATTGTAATGCTGAATATAAAGTCAAAAGGAAAATAATAAAAATAACCTCGTAATAAAATAAGAAAATATATAAAAATATGAAGAAATAATTAAAAACTCTTAAAGGCCTTATAAATATCACATTATAATCCAAAATTAATTAAAAATAAGTAATAAAAAAAACCTTTTATGACATGTTAGATTAGTTTAATATCTATTGATACAACATGCCTTGCATCATCATAATATAATTTAATAATCACTTTCTGCATCCTTTTGTTGAGGGTGCAATAGGATATTTAGTTTGCTCTTAAATGATATCGTATTATGAGATAGTAGTTTGATACCATAATGTTAGGATCTAAGCTTAATTATATCAAACTATTATCCTTATCTAGTCTCATCATATTGACCAAAGTAGATTTTATTCATTAAAACATTGACATATCTTCATACCAAAGCCTCACTTAAAGAGCCCTCAATCATTCACTCTTTTCTCGATGTGAGACCATTCATTCATGTACACTTATGCCTGAAGCCTATAAGCTTGTTAAGAGTCACTCTTTTATGATAATTTCACACCTAGAACATCACTTGACAATTGTGCCCATCTCTCACTAGTTTTGGGTGTAACACGTTATTTTCTATCAAGCATATTCAATTCTCAACATCTAAGAAACATTATTGTTAAACCTTTAACCTTGAAGTGATTAATTTGGTAATAACAAAAATATTTTATTTTTGAGCTAATGTATTCCTCTTAAGTGCTTATTTAGATCATCTCTCTAAGCTCATTTGATTAAAATATTTGGGGGTAACATAATAGTGGGCGATACTAGAAGATTTGGAGCATCAATTAATGACGTAAAGAGCTCATTAATAAGAGGTTTGTAATTGACATAATGATTGCAAAACAAAGAAGAATTAGGCTTAGATGTTAAGTCATTTCAAGAAAGAAAAAGATTTTCATTGTAAAGTTATCTTTATTGGTATAGATTGAAAATCGATGACAATAATCTTGAAACATTAAAAACACAATGGTCTGATCTTGCGTGAAAATCACAAGTGAACTACCTGATATTATCATACAACAAAATAAATTTTATGAAATTTAAAATTAAAATTTTCACAATTACATGTTTTGTATGACACACACTAGACCATTCAATCCTTGGTTTGATAAGACAAATTTTAAATCTAAAGGAAGAGTCCTTGCCAGACGAACATTGAACCATCAAAAGGAGATGCAATATCCTCAAACTTTCAAACTAAGTATAAATCAAACTATATTATAACGTGTGTCAAATCACTATAAAATAAAGTATTCTAAGATATAAAAATGAATATAAAATTAGATAAAACACATCAAGATGAGTGTAATGACATTTGTTTTGTTTTGATCAAAATTTATTTAAAATTATTATGAATTATCAAAATTAATGAGTATAAATAAAAATAATTTCTTTATTAACATTTATTAACTCATTTTAGTTACCCAAAAAATAGGGTATCCTCTCTCTCATTCTTATTTTTTACGCAACCTTAAGACCTTTATTTTTTGCGACTAACCAAATTCATTGGAGTTTTGTTCATCGAAAACGAGGATTTCACTCATCATGGAAATTCTAACGAAGTCATGGATGTGAGTTCTGCTAATGAAAAGTTTCGATTAGCCCAAAAAATTGAGAAGTGAAGATCCTTTCTATTCCTCATGATTTAACTTTGAATATTCATAATTTGTGACAATGATCAAAGTATTTACCCTAATTAAACTTCCATTTGGTTATTAAAATAAATAAGAAGGAAAACACCAATGAAATAACGAGCTAGTGTCTTTAGAAAGGGGCAAATTTAAGAGAGAGAATGAAGGAAAGAGGAGAAACAAAGGAAAAATATTTCATCAATTAAAAGTGAGTGGTGCATAAAGAAATCACAAATTATGATAAATTATAATTGTGCCATTTTCAACGAGTCAATACACATTGTTACATGATAGGTTGACCTTGAAATATAGAATAATTTGGACAAGTAATAATGTTAAGCACAAAAATGAGAAACTTTTAAGATAAATACTCTATCATAAATATTATATACATATATTTAATATATCACTGATTGTTTTATATATGATCTTATATATTAATCTTACATAGAACATATGATATTGACATATTACTATAAAATTATATTATTTTTAATTGTGCAAATATTAGTACTTATAACTAGATATATGACTTGTATATTATGATGTAATGCTGTGTGAATTTATCAACATATTAACTATATTAGCATGATATTCTATGTATTATTGCAAATACATACATCTAATTAAATAAATGAAATTGAGAAAGATTGTGCATGTGAAATAAAACAAAGATAATGTTAATCGAAATCAATTAAATAAAAAAGTGAACCATGAATTTTTAAATTAAAATATGTTGTTCTTTGTGATTACTAGCCAATAAACAACATGATTGAGATTTATCATCATGACTTAGCTAGTGCCAGTGTACCATAAAATTAAAATTTGTAGTTGTGAGATTGCTAGTGGACAGTGTGCCACATGATTAAGATTTGATGTTGAGAGATGGCTAATTGTAGTGCATCACCCAATACAGATTGTCGCAATATACAGTTAATAAAAATATTACAATTACTTAGCATGATTATGCATAAAAATAAAATATAAATAATTAATAGTTTAAGTTTTTATTATAATTAAGTAAACTAAAAAATGAATACTAATTGATTATCTTGAGAGAATAAGAACAACAACACAACTATTGTAAAGCTTATTTAAATTAAGAAAAATAAATAAAAATAATAAGAAATCATATACCAATGTTATTTTTTTCTTGGAGTTCATTGCATGTTTTGTTTTATAGTAGATCATGTTTTCTATTATATTTTATCTTGAATGAAACCTAATTCATTTCTTTGGTTGATATATGTGTTTTAGTTAGTGCATGTAATGTTTCCAAACATATGTTTATTTACAAATTTATTTATTGTTAGAAGTAGTCTGTTGAGTTTGTGATGATTCCTTTAGCCCTTTTTTTATACTTATTTTTTAGTTATATTAAAATCACAATAAAAAAAGATCATTCATAAACACTGCATAGAAAAAAGAACTAAAATTGTAAAGGTTTTATACTAAAAAACTTGTTCATTATAAGATGTATTTAGTATTATATTTGTATTTAAAACTTAGATGTAATAGTTAAAAGTAACTGTAGAATCGTGAAATGTGCTTGTAGGATTGTCTCAATAGTTGTGGTATTCAATTAATATATAAAATTGTATAGAATGATATATTGGTTAATATATATGTTATATTAACATGATTGTAAATTAAAAAATGAACAAAATATAGAAGTAGTTTCGTACATTTTAAATTTAGAAAAAAAATAAGGATTTTAATGGATGATAATGATTTAAATTGGAAAATAATAGTTCTGGCGAGAAGGGTCATCACTAGAGGTTCATGATTTTGATATATAATGTACCCATACATTGATTATTTGTTGGATGTCTATTAGATCATTCGATTAGTATTCAATAATTAATCCAATAAGTTATCTAACCGTTTATTAGTTAGCTGATAAAATGAACTTTAAAATAAGGTCTTCGTTGGACAACCGTGAAATTGTCCATTAATAATATAGCATATCAGGAAGATTAGGATTAATCTGATTGAATGGTCTACTAGATGGATTGGATCACTTCATATGTTTCAAAAAAGCCAATAATAGTCATCCAAGATTCTTAGATCTTTACTAAATTTTCTAATTTAAGTCTCAAATAGTCATGCAACCATTGCTTATGCACTTGGCTAACCTTGGGCTATAAATTTGACTTATACAACATTAAATTTAAGATTTTCAACTTAAATATCATTACAAATTAAATTACTAATCTAGAAAATGAACATTAAAGTAGGGTTGAAGTTAGAAACAAATTTTAATTTCTTTATTGTTAAATGTGGTAAAAACCTTCTTAAGTTAATTTGCATTGACTTAACATGCCTCTTAGCTTTTATCACTAGTTATAAACTATTCTTCTTTAAGTTTTACTTGATTTTTTAGTGTCCTTTTGGGTTTTTCTATTAGATCTTTTGTTTTTAGGCCTTTTGGCTTGGTATTAAAGAGCTTTCTTGTTGTTGTAGGCTCCTTTGGATCAATGAATTGTAAGGGTCTTTTGGGAAATTGTAAAGGTATTGCTTACTTGTTTTACAAAAGGTATTGAAACTGTAAACATGAACTTTCATGATCAGAGGAGAACATAAATTCAATGTTTTGGATGTTAATAGCTAAATATCTCTGTATATTCACTTTATTGCACTCACAAAAATGTTCTTCAAAAATCAAAAGCAAGATTCCTAATTAAAAGTTTTATATCAAAACTTTCATTGAATTTCATATTGATACTCTTGATTTTTTTAATTTTGTAAAATTTATCATTTACCTATATTCTTGTGTAGATTTCCACTTTCTCATTAACTCTAGCATCGATAGAGGGTGTGGGCTCATGAGACATTCAATGGCATCATTGTATGAGTACCCAATTCAATACAAAACATGTTGGAAAAGTAACTAAGCTTTTTCCCAACTTCTTGTAAACTCGAATATTTTTTCAAGGCTTGCTACCTCAATGATCTACGACAATCTAATCATTAGACTTTTATAGTAGACAAAACCTTTGGAACTTGACACCTATTTTGGCTATTAGCTACATGAATTATCCTATCCATAAAAGGCATTGTTTAGAATCATTAACTTATTTATACAAGGCTTTGTTTACAACCATTAGAAGGAGTATACCAAATCTAACTTTTAAGAAAAAAAATGCATTGAAGCCAAAAGCTCACAAGGGGAGAGAACAAGGGTGATAAAATGTGCCCTTAAGATCCATAAAGTAGTTGAAGTGTTACTTCAAAGATCCAAGCACTCCTTCCCCAACAGTAAGGTCTACTTTTTGAACTCCAACCTAAAGTTGTCCAAGGAATGATGATGAGTCAAGTAAGGTGTCACATATTAGACCAATGCCTAGTCTATGGTCCAATTCTCTCTAACTTTCTTGTCATATTTAGAATAATATTCACGTGCTCAAAGCTCAAGTAATAAAATATTTGTTGTTGAATTGTATTATTTTTTCTTATATTCTTACCCATCTTATTAGGTCTCTACATAATGACAAACTATATCAATACTATCATCCCAATATTTGATTGTGAACTTTAATTTTAAGATAAAAAGAGACATCATGTTTGACTATGCTTCTTAAGGGTGACAAGGGGCATGAAACCAAAGTTTCTACTAAGTTCAGCTTGATTTGCATTTGGAGCCACAATTATGTGACTTTACAATTGTTAAATGGCAATATCTTGAATGTTTTGTTGAATTTGTATTCTTATTAGTTCAATACTTTTTTCTTCACATTAAATTCCAATTGTTTCACATCATGTGGATGTTAATGGATCTGTTTCAAAGTAGTGTTTATGATGGTGGATGTAGTGGTGTATGAAATTTGTTAAGGCTAGTCTCCTTGGTAACTTTGCACTTGTTTCTTTAAACAAAAAAATTGTTCTCATTTTAGTGAATTCCATATCTTGTTAATCTTTGAAAGGATTGTGTTAGTATTCAAGGATCGTGTTAGCATTCAATATAATTTTCTCAAGCTCATATTATATTGTTGTACAAAGCTTATCATACAATTGTCCACAAAACTATATCATATAGTATGTTATATAATATGTCATTTTGTATCAATGCAAATGACAATGCTCAAATCTGAAAAATTTGGCTTAAAGTTCAAACCATTTTACCATAGGTTTCCTTGACCTTCATTTTAAAGAAGCAAATGATTGTGAGCTAGTCCAAGGCCCATTGATCAATGAGATCATGAGGCAAGAAAAACTTTGAAGTCTTTGTGAGGAAACTCCTCATAGCACCAATAACAGTCATGTTAAGTGTAGTTAGTTGCCTCACCCTAAGTGAGGGCCTTGTACATCAGAGGAGAAGGCATCAAAAGCTCTTTTTCAATTTGAGAAGGCAACGGTCCAACTCCTAGTTGTCAGGTTAATTTGTTCTATAGATATCCCAGAGCTCAACAAACCATACAATGATAAATGCTAGTCAAGGCTAATATCACCAACCCAAACATATGATGCATCATAATTAACACTAAGAACTCTAAGAATGCCCCCTTCTTTTATGTTATTGAGATAATGTAGTTAAACATGGACATTATTCTCTCACTCATTGAAATTTTGATCAACTACTCTAGTAAGCTAGCCCTCCCACCCCCTCAAGGGTATCGTGAATTTGCTGCTAACCCTCAAGGGAAAAGGTGGCTCCTTAATGCATATGATCAAAAAGCCAATGGTATGTACCAACTCAGTCTACAACCATTCTCAGGCAAACAATTCTACGTAATATAGAGCCATGACAATAATTTCTTGTTAAAATTTGCAACCTAGGGCAATATCAATACAATTCATGGGGCCTCTCATCTAATTGTGATAATGGTTCTTGAATGCTTTAAGAAATGATAAAAGAAGAATAAATAAAATAAAATTCCATAATATAAGGGAGTCAAATAAGGGACAAGTCTCAAGAAGAGCATAATTTCTACATCTAGATCTCTATGATTCCAAAAAGATTATAAATATTCATACATTTAAATGAAAAAGAAAATATTAATATTATTAAATTACACACAAAAAATGTTGATTACTTTTCATGAATACCAATAATAAAGTATTAGATTCATGGGAAAATGGCAAAGAACTGTCTCATTGTTAAAATAGTGTCATCCTCGTAAGACAAAAAACGAGAACATTTGGTGCAAAAAAGAAGTCATAAGGGCCAAGATTGAGCTCTTGGAGACAAGTTTCATCAGGTTTATCCTATACACAGATTGGTAGGTAAAGATCATTCTTATAAGGAATGCTAATAAAAAATTGTGGGTTTATGTGGACTTCACACACCTCATGACATGACTAAAATAGTTATAACTATTGCCTTAGATTGACGAGCTAATTGAATCAATAGCAAGTTTCCATTATCTTGATTTCATGAATGCTTTCTTAAGATATCACCAAATCAAGATTCATGAATCTAGTAAAGAGAAAACAACCTTCTTCATTGACATATTTATGGTTTTTGGCTTAAAGAGTGCAAGGAATAACCTAATGGAAGATGGTGCACCCCTTTCGTAAAAAAATCGAAAAGAACATTGAAACATACATGAGCAATCTTCTAATTAATAGTTATACTTAAATGGGCCATTTGTGGGACATCAAAGTCTCTCCAAACTTAGCAAAATAAGATGCATCTCAACTAAAAAACCTATAAATCTTATCATTTTTATATTCTTTATTATTATGTAATTTATAATATTATTCTTATTTAATTATATATATATATATATATAATTTTTTAAAATTATTTTTGTTAAGAATAAAATATTTTATTAAAATTATTTTAAAATCATAAAAGTTATATATATATTTTTATATTTTTTTTAACAAAATTACTAAATCAATGATTTTATAATTACCAGATTTTTGATTTAAAAAAATTAAAATTTTAGTAGGAGTTAACAAGTTTATTTGTTAATTATACCCTTTTTCTTTCTTTATTAAAATATTAAATTATTTGGATTAAAAAAATAATTTTTTTGGATGAGAACTAGAAAATTATTGTTATATTTTAAAGACATTTAGATTTATTATTCCATATCATTGTACTAAAGCTATAAATAATTTTTTAAATGAATTATCTTAGTCTTTATTATTATTAGAATTGATAATAAGTGATTTACTAATTATGAATTAAATGCAATTCTTAGAATTTATAGTTGCGTAGCCATGATTATATTATATATCCTTTTATCTTTTTGAAATTAAAAGAGAGAGAAGTCCTTGTGAGTTTGTTTAATCATATGACTTTGTTTTAAGTTGAGTTTTCATTGAAATTACTAAAAACATACATAAAGAGAGTGAAAGAGTTCAAAATCATCAATGTTATTAAGCTAAATATGGATAGAATGCATGATAATTAATTAGTATTGTTATATTTATGCAAGATTGTTAATATTTTGCCTTATAAAGTTTAATGGCTAGCTTTTGTTTATGCTTAAAAATTAATAAATCATTTTTGTTTTTGATATAATCCTTTTTAACAAAGATGTATTATAACTTATACATTTTATTTTTTAAGACAAATTGTTATACCCGGTAAAATATTATAGGTTTAATCTTCAATAATTCGAATTGTGGCTTGGATGATTTCAGATCGACAGTAGGATGAGCCAGGAGCTCAATTGGAGGCTATTGGAATTTCTAAAATTTTTTGAGGATTTTTAGGAGCACCGAGATTTTTTTTAAAAACCGGAATTTGGATTTTTTTTCTTTTACCGGGAGTGAACCGGACCGGAGCGGTTCAGCGAAGGCGGGGCGGTTCGCCGAGGTGCGTTTGCGCGTGCGTTTGGATAAGCCCCGGATAAGCGGATCGGACGGGCGAGATCAGCGGTGGAGATTAACCGGCTGATCGGGTGTTAAGCGGCTTTTTTGGAAGGTCAACCGGCGCTTAATGGGTCTTAACGGGTTATTACCGGTTTAAGCTGGGTATTTAACCTGAACTGTTCGGCTGTTAGGGTTTCGAACGGCGGCTAGAGGCGAAGTGTTCGCGGCGAACGGCGGTATTTTCCGGCCGCCTTCCAAGGGGCTTTTGGTAACCGGAGGTTCGCGGGACAGAGGCGAGCATTTTGGTACCGATTTCGTTCGGCGAGGAGCTGCGGTTGATCGCGTGCGAGCTTCACCGTCGCCGGCGACGAGCAAAGGTAGGAAATTCAGTTTTAAATTAGTTAATTAGTAGAAATTAAAAGCATGGAATATTTTGCTTAATGAACACAACCATGTGGATGAAAAATCGGACTTAGTTGAATGCTAATCTGCGTCTTTTACAATTTTTGGATTTCTGGAAAATTTTCCATTTCGCCGGAAAATTTAGTTAATGCTTAGGAACATGTTAGGGATTTGTATTATCAGTTTGCCATTGAATTAGTTAATTAATTGTTGGATTAATCTTACGGCAATGGTGTACGGGCGAACTCCTTCGGCGGAAATTTTAAATTAGTGGCATTATTGAAACATTAGGATAGTACGAACATCGAATTTTGTTTCTCCTTGTTCGCGTTCGCCGGAAATCGACGGAAGGAATTGGATTGGTCGGCGATTGCTTCAGTTAGGGTTCGCGGGCGTCGGACCGAGGAAGGAGAAGGGTTTAGATTAATTACGAATTTATTTAAGTAATTAATGGTATTTATATAATATTTATTAGTAATTATATTTATTTAAGCATCGACCGATTAACGGATTATTAAAGAATTTGGTTCGGGGGTGTCGCGGTTCAGCGCGAGGGTTCCGAACCGGCAGCGAAAACCGGTTCAGCGGGATTTGGCGCGGACGAACGGCGCGGAGGAAAATTTAATTCGGAAATTAATCCGAATTTTCGGAAAAAGGATATATGTGGAATTTAAATTTTATTCGGAAATTTATTCTGAATTTCGGAAAATGGATAAAGGGCAGAACTTGATTTTGGAAATTAAAATTTCCTGAAGTGAGGAAGAGGTGATTTTTGGAAATCACGTAGCCAAGTTGAAATTGACTGTTGGAAATTACCCATAAATTCAGTGCAGCTGGATCAGTTGGAAGGAAGTGTGACACTTGGGTGCTACCAGAATAGTCAGAATTTTGGTACAGTTTGTGTTGCTTGGATGGCAATGACATGGATTGAGTCAGTTTACTCAGTGTTGGCATATTTCATGGATTGGCATATTGGACCGGACTACTATAGGCCCTATATGATGTTTTAGGGTAGTTGTGGTAGGTAACTGTGCGGTACAGACTTAGCTTTCACAGTATACATGTGGACTGTTATGCGCCTTGTTGTATCTGGACACATATTGCCGAATCTTGGAGTTAGAGCTTGGCAATGACTGTAGGGGCGTGGCCTCTATGGAAATTGTTGGGAGAGGACTTCTTGTGACGGTGGCTGAGTCGATCTCTTCTGGTCCATGAGTGTAGGCCTGCGCGCCTGAGAGTGGCAGTGGCAGGGGTGACTCGCCGTGGCTAGCCAAGTGTGTAGGCCTGCGTGCCTGAGGGCGGCAGGGGTGTCTCACGTTGGCTAGAGATCTATGTGACTGGTTTTGTCTATAGTCTCCAGAAGATTGATTGACGAGAGACGCTGCGATGTCGGGTGCTAGGCGTTGTGATGCGTGCACAGAGATGGGCGTGTCCCGCTGGCATGCTTTGCCTAGGCGCCATGCGTGCGCAGAGATGGGCGTGTCCCGCTGGCATGCTGCCTGGGAGCACAGAGGAGAGCTACTCTGGTGTGACTGGGGGTGACTGTGATTGGTCAGAGTCTGGGACTGAGAGTGCCTTTCCACCCTACATTGTTATGCTGTATTCCTATACTCTTGCTATTATCCTTCTCTTGCATGTGAGTTTTTACTAGCTGTCTTTCCTACTGGGCGTAGCTCACTCCTCTATTATCTATATTTTTCCAGCGACTCGACAGCCTTGACGCCACCCAGATTAGGTGTGGATCGTGGTCAGCAGGCTTGTGGAGGATATCTGATCTGTGATTTTCTGAGACATTTTGGTTAGTGTGATTGATACTATTGGATGTATTCAGGGAGACTGTTATTCTTATGTCATGTAATATGTGAGGGTGATTCTGACTTATGTATCTAGTTGGATGATATTGTATTTGTTGGACTTGGATCTTATTCTTGTGATGTAGTTTCCATTCACTGTTTTACTTTATTGTCTTGGTGGTATAGTGTGTGGAGTGCCATATTTTATCTGAGGATGTTATGTATTTTATTTTTGATGGTGAGGTCATTACATGACTATGGAACTTAACCGTGGAGATTCAGACTTCTATTAGATCGGTTCTCCTACCGGTATGGGTTAGGAGTATGGGGTCTAGTAGGAGTAACATTGCGCGAGTCCATCTGTTAATTCAGGAGTCATGAACCTGATTTGACGGTGTACCCGGGAGATGGGATCCACATTGTTAAGGAAAGTAGGTGTGTAATGATGTGTTATATCCTATGTTTTTCGTAGGCTACTCAGGTTGGTATGGGACGATCTGAGCTGTCTATATGTAAAAAAAAAATAATATGCCAAAAATCAGCCTAGGAAAAAAATGGGGTATAACAAGAGTGGTATCAGAGCCCTAGGTTAGGATAGTGGGGCTAGACATGTATAGAAGTTCAACCCAAGGTGGGGAGAACTGTTGGTCATTTTATTATACTATGGTAGTCCGTATGCCAAATGCCAAAATGACGACTCTAATGCCAGATTAGTTGCTTTGACAGTATGGCTGGTACCAGGAGACTTTCCGTTTGTGGAGCAGCTAGAGGCAGACCTGTATCTGCTACTTCTACCCCGGAGACGATCCCAGCATTGCCAGTTGAGCCAGCCGTGGATCGTTGGATCGATGCCTTTATGCGGCTGCGTCCGCGGAGTTTCAGTGGGTCGGCTGACCCAGCGATGGCAGATGACTGGATGGCTCATATGCTTGAGCTGTTTGATGCCTTGGGATGTCCACTCGGCAGGAGGGTAGTACTTGCTGCTCTAGTATTGGAGGGAGAGGCTGCTACCTGGTGGAGAGGCCAGCGGCGCGCTGTGTTTGGGGAGGTCCAGAACAGCGAGATAGCTTGGGAGGACTTTGTTGAGGCATTCAGGGAGTGCTACATTCTGGCTTCTGCCATGTCTCAGTCCAGGAGGGACCTTATACACCTCAGGCAGGGCCAGATGTCAGTGAACGACTACTTATCGAGATTCACATATCTGGCGAGGTATGCCGCAGAGCTGGTACCATCTGAGGAGCGCAGATGTGAGATGTTCTTGGAGGGACTTCGTCCTATGCTGCAGCGTCAGTTGGTTGTGAGCCGGTTTGCCAGATTTCGTGACTTAGTGGAGGCTGCGAGATCCGTTGAGCTTATTGACATCCGGATGGAGGCCCAGAGAGAGGCTCATAACAAGAGGAAGGAATTCAGAAATGCCCAACAGAACAAAAAGGAAAAGAGACACAGAGATCACCGTGGTACCCAGGAGGGTGTGGTCCAGCCACGACCTATTTCCGAGAGGCCAGTGCAGTAGAGAGGTACTCGGACTGGGGGGATTATTTGCTACCACTGTCAGCAGCCAGGACACATAAGGTACGACTGCCCGTTATGGAAGAAACAGAGGATCACAGGACCGGTTGGTTCATCTGGGGGACAGTCCAGAGTATTTGCATTGACTCGGCAGCAGGCTTCAGAGTCACCAGAAGTGATCACAGGTATGCTTTATTTTGGCAACGTACAGTGCATGATTTTGTTTGATACTGGTGCATCTCATTCTTTTGTTGCTGAGAGGATCTGGAATCAGATATCAGGATCCAAGGGTTATTTAAACCCTTACTGGTTAGGCTTCCTGATGGGAAAGAGATTCCCACTGTTCAGAAGACTGATGGGTTTATTCTGATTAGTGGACACGTGTTCGTGACAGAGTTGATATGTGTGCCGCTAACAGAGTTCGACATCATTTTGGGGATGGATTGGTTGTGCTACCATGCAGTGGTTCTGGATTGTTGCGAGAAGAAGGTTAGGATCAGGGTGCCTGGTTCGGAGGATGTGATATACTTTGGTCTGAACAGGCAGATTCCCCTGATCTCAATTCTTCAGGCAGAGAGACTAGTGAGGAAGGGTTGTACTGGTTGGTTGGCTTATGTGGCAGATAGCCAAGCCACCACTACCCTTATGTCAAATATTCCAGTGGTGAGAGACTTCCCTATGGTTTTTCCAGAGGAATTGCCTGGACTTCCATCGGCTAGGGAAGTGGTGTTTTCGATTGATTTGGAGGCAGGAGTAGCTCCTATTGCTAGAGCTCCCTACAGGATGGCTCCAGTCGAGCTAGCAGAGTTGAAGACTCAGTTGTAGGACTTATTAGACAAGGAACTCATACGCCCCAGTTGTTCACCTTGGGGTGCCCCTGTCTTATTCGTCAAGAAAAAAGATGGTAGTATGAGGCTGTGTGTGGATTATAGGGAATTGAATAAGGTTACGATTCGTAACCGGTACCCTTTACCACGTATTGATGATTTACTAGAACTGAATTTGAGGCAAAGGAGATGGTTGGAATTGATAAAAGACTATGAGCTGGTGATAAATTACTGCGAGGGTAAGGCTAATCCTATTGCTGATGCTTTGAGCAGGCACGCAGTTATGCATACTATGTTAGTCTCTGACTCTATACTAGACTTGGATTGGGATGTTGAAAGAGGTCAGGAACAGTTGTCTGTTCAGAGACTGGTTCACAGACTCAGCTCGTTGACTATTCGGGCTGACTGGTTATCTGAGATGCGTGATCTTCAGCTTTGTGATGAAGAGCTGAAGGAGAAGTTTGAATTGGCATCGCAGGGATTGGGAGGAGACTTTGCTCTCAGAAACGACATTTTGACTTTCAGGGGTCGCTGGTGCAGAGATGGGCGTGTCCCGCTGGCATGCTGCCTGGGAGCACAGAGGAGAGCTACTCTGGTGTGACTGGGGGTGACTGTGGTTGGTCAGAGTCTGGGACTGAGAGTGCCTTTCCACCCTACATTGTTATGCTGTATTCCTATACTCTTGCTATTATCCTTCTCTTGCATGTGAGTTTTTACTAGCTGTCTTTCCTACTGGGCGTAGCTCACTCCTCTATTATCTATATTTTTCCAGCGGCTCGACAGCCTTGACGCCACCCAGATTAGGTGGGATCGTGGTCAGCAGGCTAGTGGAGGATATCTGATCTGTGATTTTCTGAGACATTTTGGTTAGTGTGATTGATACTATTGGATGTATTCAGGGAGACTGTTATTCTTATGTCATGTAATATGTGAGGGTGATTCTGACTTATGTATCTAGTTGGATGATATTGTATTTGTTGGACTTAGATCTTATTCTTGTGATGTAGTTTCCATTCACTGTTTTACTTTATTGTCTTGGTGGTATAGTGTGTGGAGTGCCATATTTTATTTGAGGATGTTATGTATTTTATTTTTGATGGTGAGGTCATTACGTGACTATGGAACTTAACCGTGGGGATTCAGACTTCTATTAGATCGGTTCTCCTATCGGTATTGGTTAGGAGTATGGGGTCTAGTAGGAGTAACATTGCGCGAGTCCATCTGTTAATTCAGGAGTCATGAACCTGATTTGACGGTGTACCCGGGAGATGGGATCCACATTGTTAAGGAAAGTAGGTGTGTAATGATGTGTCATATCCTATGTTTTTCGTAGGCTACTCAGGTTGGTATGGGACGATCTAAGCTGTCTATATGTAAAAAAAAAATATATGCCAAAAATCAGCTTAGGAAAAAAATGGGGTGTAACACAAATTATGCATAAATATTATTTTTATGAACACTCCTAGTTTACATCTTTTATTTTTGTTTTATCTTTTGATGCATGACAAAATGGGAGAGAGATATGTGTGAAATGAAAAACTTTCATTGCATCCAAGTTTATGACATAATTATATGAATTTCATATATTGAGGGGAGCAAGAATGTAGGGGGAGCATATGTATGCTTTCATAAGTTATATATTTTTATTTCAAAATTTTGTTAATAATTTTATCATCATTAAAAGGGAGAGATTATTGTACCTTGGTCATGATAGTACTTGTTTGATGATAGCAAAACTATTGTGTTAATTTTTTTAATATTTTTTTGAGTATCTGTCAGGTCATGCAATCAAGCTAAAGAGTTTTGGTCAGATGTCTCATGAAGCAATCCACAAATAAAGTAATATTTAGTAATGTTGGTGGCTATGCTCTAGTTATGGCTTAAATGATATATTAAAGAGTTGTTGATCAAATTCTTGGTGGAATAGCTAACCATTAGGAGTTCATCTTTAAAATATCTATTAGTTTAATTATTTATCTTATCACTTGTTTACATATGACATAATTAAGTTACACAATATCATTCATTTACATGCATTATTATCAATTTTTACATATTATTATTTTTGTAGTTTCAAAAATATTTTGTTATTTTAATAGTTATAAAAAATACTTTAAATGTATTAAAAAATAATAAATATTTAAAAGATAGTTTTACAAAATAAAAAAAAATTTGGCCTAAGAACTCAACAAAAGGTCAAGCCAAAAGGGCTCAGACCAAATTGGTCGAAGTGTTAGGCAATGAGCTTAAGGAGTTGTGGGTAAGAAGATTGGGTGAATCGAGTTGGGTCAGGCCCGAGCCCTTATCAGACCCTATCTCTATGCAACTTGGAAAAACCCATTGAACCAGCTTAAATATAATGAGTCATGACAGACCCGTGAGTTATTAAGTATTAATGTAGGCCAAGTCATACATATTATTCTATTTAACATGCAATCTTGTAAGTATATGAGTTGCATAGATAATGAATTCTCAAGGACATAAAGAGAGAGGCAACCCCATATATTAAATCAGATTACAAGAGGTAAGGAATCCTTATAACATAAAAAATCCATAGCAATTAGAGAATGTATGACTAGAATTTTGATGTCTATTAACTATCCAAAGCTAGAGCAAATCAATCTCGTTCGATCACGCATTTCATGATCAAATGATCCAGATCGCTCCTACTTTTATGAATAGTGATATTCATATTATCGTCCATCTTAAAAAAATTGATCAAATTGTTGAGATATTCTTTGCATTTGTGAATAGGGTATTTCATTTAACTATCAATCCATAAAGCTCGATCGAACAGCTGTGATGGTCTCCACCTTCGTGAACGGTGCTCCTATGCTTCATCACTATCCATCATGTGAAATCTAACGGCCTAGATCAAATCCCATTTAGATTAGATCTGAATCCTTTACTCTACATTTTTATTAGGCTGTTATTATTTCATCCGCCCATATCAAACGACAATCGCTGTTCACACTCATAATAAATGTGCAAAAAAGTTGTTTTCTTCGTTTTGAATGTTGAAATGCTAACTAATATTTTGGGGGATCGTTCTAGTCGTTAGGAAAATTCTATTTTAATCTAAAATAATCTAATATAAATAAAAGAGCCTTAAGAGTTGGAGAATTGATGATTTTAACCTTGTCATATCAATATTTTGAGAAGAGGTGTAAAATTGAAAATTGCAATTTGATTTCAACTACTTTGTAGAAACCATGTTTGTGACTCATATTTTCTCCTTCAACATTTTTTTATTGCAAATATTATTAGTGATATCTTTACAATTATTTTTTATTTCTTTTTTTCTTTTTTATTTTTTTGAAAAAGATCGTAATAACGTAAAATCTTTATTGATTTTATTTTTCTTAATAAAGTTAGGGCATATTGATAAATATTTTGGATTTAATATTTTAAAACTAAGTCATTTAGGTGTTTCAATATTTTTCATATGTGCACTCATATTCCAACATCATAATTCCTAGACTTGTATCATATTTATTTTTATAAATGGATAATAAATATTATGATTAATTATTATTTTTTTTATTATGCCTTAATATATAAGCTCTTTACAATTGTGACGATAAACCCTTACCTACTGCGATAGAGGGTGTGATTTGTAAATGTTATCTCTATATACCATAATGAAAGAGAGTGACTTTGTTAGTAGAATCTTAGTTGGGTTGATGGGGGTTCAATGTAAACAAGGGTTAGGTCAAACTATTTAAAAATCTTCTCATTTTTATTTTTATTGTTATTATGTAATATATGATCTTTTCTTATCGAATAATATTTAATTAAAAACATATAAAATAAAATTTTAAAATTATTTTTATTAAGCATAAAATATTTTATTGAAAAATATTTTAAATAATAAAATTTATATTTTTTATTTAGTAAAATTATTAAATCAATGATTTCATAATTATCAAACTTTAATTTAAGAAAAGATTTTCAAAATAGAAAAAAGTTTAAAAGCACAATTCACTCCCTCCCTCTCATCTTATGCATTAATTTGACATAAATTACATCATTACTTTGTGCAACTAGTTAACTCTACCAGTTCTCTATACAAAAAAAATCCAAATAAGTCATAATGATTTTAAAAGAATCTTGTAGCCCCTTTTTAAACGTATAATATTTTTGCTATTTCATAGCCACCATCACAGGAACATATTTGGCAAGTGATAAAAATTTTTGTTCATAAGCTCTAATACCATAAATGTGACAACCTTATTATCCAAATATTTTAATTATATTTTAATTTAATTAATACTCTAATATTATAAATGTAATATTCTTATTTTTGCTACATATTTAATTTTTTTCCCAAATCTTAGTATTTAAATGGATAGAATCTCCCTATATTTTGTTTATTTTTTAATTTTCAATAATTATAATATAATATTTATATCTAGAATATAATAACCACTCAGTTTATTCCCATAACTATTAACTATAAATAACAAAATCTAATAACTACAAATAACTGAAACCATCACAATAATCAAATGTCATAAGTTTTATAATTTTTTTCATTTTGACAACTAATTTTCATATACACATACTAAATTTATCACATGATTAAAATTATTCAACACGACTCTTGTAATACTAACCTTTTTAGTTTTTAATTTTTTTATAGACTATTTTTATAGATAGTTCTTTTTTTATTAGAGTTCTAATATACCTAAAATATTAGTACCAAAAAATATTAAGTCAATCATCATAAGCTTAGCATGTTATCTCTAGTAATAAATAAATATGTAAAATAAGTAATAATTTAAGACAACTTTATGTAAGGTCTAATCATAAGCATCAACCATAGCATATAAGTAAAGTCTTATTCACATTACAATGTAAAAAATGAAGCATAATATGGAATAAATAAAAGCATTTTATGAACTCGAAAAGAAATAACAATCACATATAATTTTATTTTTATATATTTTCAATATTTTCATAATATGGCCTTATTAATCAATGTCTGTTTTTATTTAACTAAGTAAATCTTAAATAACTAGTATTGTTATTCAATTTTTCTCTCAGTATAATTAATTAGTATCCTTATTTTAATTTACTTAGTTATAATAGAAACCCCTTTTATTGATTTACCACTTCATGTTTACATATACAATCATGTTCAGTCTCCTCATATTTTTCAATGACTATATCTTTACAGCAAATTACAATAGACCCATTGAACACTAGCCATCTCACGATAATAATATCAACCATGTGACACATTAGCCACTAGCCACCTCACAGACCAATTCCCTTAATTTATTTTTGCTTGTTCAATCCACATTTTTTATAATATTTAAGTAAATGTATGTTTTTACATCAACATATCAATGTCATGCTTACATAGTTTATCATGTCAACTAATTTCATATTTATACTTTATCAATATTAAATAGCATACATCTAATTAAAAGTATAAATTCTTACAATCTCATATAATAGTACTACATCAATACATCAATTTTACATATTTTATACAAATTTATATGCAATATCTTACTTTCAATAATCAGTAATACATTATGCATATACATATAATATTTATGGTATAGTGCCTACCTCATAATTTTTTTTATTTTTCTTGCATGTTTTTGTGGCCAATCAACTTCCTTATTATCTTAACTTTTACCTATCAAGTAACATGTCTCAACTTAATATAAAATAATTATAATATTTTAATTTAGCAAGATTTGTAATTTCTCTATTATAATACTTCAAATTAATGATTTCCTTTTCTCGCTCTTCAAGAAAATTTTCTCTCTCTCAATTTTCCCTTTTTTTTAAACCTTGACTTGTAAAACTTAAGAGATTTCACATATAATCAACCTAATATAAAAATAAGATCTTAATTAGAGCCAAATCCTAGCTTATATTATCAAGAATAAGAGAAATTGAAAGCAAGAAGCACAAATGATGGGTTAAAAACTCACAGATCCTTATCATCACTAGAAACTCCTCCTCCTTACTTTTTGTCTATGTTTCAACGATTCTCATATCTCTGATAGTAGTGAAATGAGTTTCAATGAAGCTTTTTAGCCAACTGTGCATAGAAATCTTCTTCTAGGGCACAGGGATGCTTCAGGCACATTTGGGAAGAAAAAGGGGATTCTATTTTCAAAAATAGAAATCACATATGTACTTAAACACACACACACACACACACACACACACATATATATATATATATATATATATATATATATATATATATATATATATATATATATATATATATATATATATATGATATAAGTTATTAGTATTTATTTTTATTACCAACAATAATTTAAAAAAAATTCTAAATAAACTCTGACAGAGAGGAAACAAATATTATTAAATTCTTCTTGACAAACTCTATCCAATTATATATTTATTTTTATATTTTATAATACTTTATTTTTTAAAGTTTTGGCATATTTTATGAAACATTTTTGAATCTTATCTAATTTAATGATTGAGTATGTTACAGGTATTGTGCAAAATATCTAAGTTCATGTCCATAGAAGGAGAAATACCAAAGGAGAAATAGAGGGGTAATGCATCAATTTTGACTATTAAGTGAGCTAAAACTACAAGATGGTGAGAAGTCAATCGCTAAAGTTATATAAGCCAAAAATTTGTCTTTGCACAGGGTGTAAGGAAGAGATTAAATACTATGAGGGGAAAAGAGAAGGGAGGAGAGAAATAAAGGGAATAACTCAAGTTATGGCGAAAGGGAGGAAGAGAGGGCTATGTGTAGTGGAAATGGAGAAGGGAAGAGAGAGTATTAATGGGAGAAAGGAGACATGACGAGAGAAGAAAACAGGGTGCTACTAAGAAAGAGATAAGAGCAAAGCTATTAGGGAAAAAGAGATATGAGGATAAAGAATAATGTTAGAGAGAAAGATGAAAGAAAAAATGACTTTAGGAGAAAAGAAAGAGTAGAGAGGAAAAGAGTGAACTGTTGAAGGAAAAGGGGCATAATAAGAGAAAAAGAGAGGAGTGAGAATTCATCACTAGATGTGAAGAAAGAGAATAAGAGAGAAAGGTAGCTATGCAAGAGAAAAATCAAAATATAATAACAATAATTAAAGAGGTTCTATTATTTAAAAAAATAAAAAATTTCAATAATAATCAAGCAATAAAGGTAGAGGAAGGATTCAAACACAAGGATTTGTAAACAAATAGGTAGATCCCTCTTTAGTTTGACTATTACTCAACAAAAAAAGCAAGTTAGCATACTTTTCACATTCATTCATCTAAATGATGTATGAGCTACTTTCATTTATAACAAAGTTGAAACATTGGAGTTTTTTAGAATAAATTTATATTGGAGTTTCTGGTTGTATTGAAAATAACTTGCTTTGTGTTAAGGTTGGGAATTATTATGGTTTTGAAATTCATGATATCCTTTTCATTATGTTATATGGTCTTATATGAAATACATGTAATGGTATGCATATTTCTTTTTTAAAATATGATAAGTGAATGTACCACTTGAAAAATGGTTAAGTGCAAATACAAGAAGACAAATGTAAAAAAAAATTAGTCAAATAATATGGGTTGATGTAACATGTCAAATCTTCAAATCAAGTATAAATTGTATTATCTGTAAATATGTCAAAATACTAAAAAAATATAGTATTTTAAAATAAAAAACATATAATTAGATAGAGCTTGTCGAGATGAATCCATTAATGTATGTTTCATCTCGATTAAAGTTCATTTAGAATTTATGTGAATTATCAAAACTAATAAGAATAAATACTAATAAATTATATATTATATATATAAGTTTTTGTTTTCAAAAATAGAACTTCCTTCTCCCTAACCATGCCATATGTCCACACTTTAGGTTTTCCCTTATGCATTTGGCTGGAATTTCATCGAAGAGTCACTTTGTTGACATTGAGGATGTAGATTGCCATCATTTTTTCAAGGAAATCAAGGATTTAAAGTTGATTTGTACCATTAGGGACCTTCTATAAGTTGAAAAAACCAAATCTTAAAAATCCCTTTTATTTTGTAAAATTTAACTTGAAATTCATGAGATTTTAAGCAAAAATCATTATATGAGATCCCAATTAAAGTTTTATGTTGTTGTTTGAGAGCTTTGGGAAAAAACAAGTGACGACAAGGATCCGTGAGTTTTGTAACCCATCATTTGTACTTCTTTATTTTGATTTCACTCATTTTTAACAATATATGATACGATTTTGTTCTAATTAAGATCCTATTTAGTTATTATGTTGATGGTATGTGGAATCTCTTAAGTTTTGCAAGCTATGGTTTCAAAAAAGAGAAAACTAAGAGAAAGTGTTTGAAGAGAGAGAAAGGAAAAATTCATTAATTTGTAATGACTTTTATAATAAAAAAAATTATAAATCTTAGTAAATTAAAATTTTGTAATTTTATATATTAAGTTGAGACATGTTACTTAACAAGATAAAACTAAGAAATAAGAAATATGATTGATAATAAGGACAAGAACAGGTGATATGGTGAATTGATACAATGTTATTCTATGTAAATATATGAGACTTTATACTTGAAACTAGATGTGGGCACTCTAACATAAATATTTATACGTATATTTGATGTATTATCAATTGTTGAAATTAAGATATTACACATAAATTTTAGCTGTATAAGCATAACATTGATGTGTTAATGTAAAAACATATATTTATTTAAATACTATAAAAAATAAGGATTCTATAAGTAAAAATAAATGAAAGGAATGATAGTTGAATATTCATAAAATGATATTAATGAATAATAAATTTTCTAAAATTAAAATGTGTTCTTCTTTGAGACCAGTGGCTAGTGTGTCATAATATTAAGATATTATCATTGTGAGGTGGCTAGTGGCGAGTTTGCTACAATGTTTATATTTGCTGTCATGAGATGGATAATGGCTAGTGTGTTGTGAGATTGAGATATTATTATCATGAGATGGCTAGTGGCCAGTGTATTATAAGATTAAGATTTGTTGTCACAATGTAATTAGTGGCTAGTGAGTTGTATTATTGAGATTTGTTGCAAAAATATTGATATTAAAAATATGATAAGACTGAGCATAATTGTACATGAAAATATGATATGTTAAATTAATAAACGAGATTTTTATTATAACTAAGTTAACTAAAATGAGGATATTAATTGACTATCTTGTGAGACGAATGGATCAGTAATACAGGATATCATAAGGTTTACTTAATTAAGTAAAAAAGATACTAATAAGTAATAATATATTAAGAAAAAGATTACAAATATATATAAAAAAGTTGCATGTACTTATTATTTCTTTTAGAGTTCATAGAATACTTTTATTTATAACATGTCATACTTCTTTTTACATTATAATATGAATGAGACTCTATTTGTTTACATATTATGGCTGATACTTGTGATTAAATCCCACATTAGATTGTCATAAATTGTTACTTATTAAGCTAATGATGGTTGGTTTAATCTTTCTTTGGTACTAATATTTTAGGTACATTAGAACTTTTGACAAAAGAGGATCATCTATAAGAATAACTTATAAGAAAAATTAAGACTACAAAAATTTGTCACAAAAGTTAAGTTGAATGACTTATTAATTATGTGATAAATTTAATATTATATATGTAAGTGAAAATTAGATATAACATTATAAGAAATTATGAAAACTATGATATGTGATTGTTGTGATAGTTTTAATTGTTTAAAGTTAAATAATTATTGAAATAAACTATGTGGTTTTTATATTGTAGATATATATTATATCGATGTATTTGTAAATTAGAAAATAGACAAAATCTAGGGAATATTTTGTCTATTTGAATTTTAAAATTTAAACTATAAATTAATTAAATATTACAAAAAAATAAAAAATATTTGTGATATCAGAGCATGATTTAATTAGAAAAATTTAAGTTGTTTGAGACATTGTCTCTTTTCTCTAATACTATTCCAATATTATTCTCATTATTACTTTATTTTTGCACCTTTAAAATTTTTTAAGCTAATTTAATAATTACTAAAAAAAATTATAAAATGTTTCTCATCCAAAATGTTAATGCTCAAATGAAAATTTGTATGCCAAACATATAATGTTATATAACAAAATTTGTAAGAAATTAAATTATATAAGAAAATACGTGGCATACAATTTAACATTTAAATCTAAACATCAAATATCACTAAAAATGTTGATTTATAATTTAAGCCAATCTTAGATGTTAAGAACTTAAAAAAGTTTATTTATAATTTTAAAAAATGTTGAGGAGATTGGTTCTCATGGTTTTGATAGTCCGCTTCTAATATGTTTAATTGAGAAAATTATAAAACTTAAATAAATATTCTATTTTTTTGCATCTTTTAATTCAAATAATCTCTAAAACTTCTATGAAACTTAAATTAAATTACTTATTAAAAAACTATTATTCTTAAAATTTTCATAATTTTTTTAACATTGTTGAATAATTTTAATAAATTATTATCTTCTAATAATCATATAAATAATTATTTTCTTCATAGGTAATCATATAATTTTTTTTATAAGTTTTCTGTTTTTTTACGTTTGATAATTTTTCAAAAAAATATTTAAAATAATATTTTTTTTAATATTGTCCTTTTATTTTGTCACCAATTTAAATCCAAATTTTATCATATTAAAATATTTGATTTTTAAACATTTAATATTATTTATTTAATCTTTTTTTTTCCATAGAACTCGTATTCTCTTATTTTAAAAACTGTACAACTTTTCATAAAGCAACAATAATTCTCAAAACATTATAAAGTTTCATAATTTTTTTTATAATCAAATTATTTTATAATTAATTTTTTTTTCCTGATAAAAATAATACATCTTTTTAATATTTCAGTTTTGATTGCTCATCTAATATATGTATTTTTAATTTTAATTCTTTATAATAAAATTTTCTCAATAAAAAAGTTTATTAATTAATGATCATTTTTTTAGAAGTTTTATTATATCATTAATGAGAACATGCTAAAATAGCAGTATTGTAGCATCCAAAAACTGAACAAAATAAGATTAAACATGTATTTTTAAAAAAATAAATTGTTAGAGGTATCTTCCATTTGTAGAGAATTTGAATAATTCTAAATTATTTTCATAAGAATTTGTATTAAATCCAAGACACAGAATGATGTGGGAGGAAAATGTCGATTTAATTTGCTTTAGCTTACTTGACTCTTTAGCCTCCAATAGAAGATTCATTTTCTTTTCTTTTCTTTTCTTTTTTCTTCCCTCTCTTTTAATGGCATTAAAAATATTGTACTTTTGCATTACTTAACCAAGGCCTCGTCCCTATATGCACCTGTACCATTCATTCATCACTACTCGACTACGATCGTTATTGTCACATAACTCGCATCACACAATGCCCACTCGCTCACTAATCTGCTTGTTCATCTCATATTCACAAGCTTCTATAAACTCAACACTCTAAGTGCCCTTATAACACTTGTCTTATACATGTCTATCCACACTAACTTTTTTTTTTATTCAAAAGGAGGCATAAGTCTTACAAAAGGTCACAATGGATGGTCCTCACAGAGGAACAAACATGAAGTCCGTCAACATAAGTTTAAGGAGGGGCTTGGGAAGGGGCACCCCCACCCCCACACAAAATCAACACAACAGGTAGCGCGCGCAACCCAGTCAGCTGGCGCATTCCCCTCTCTATAGATGTGCGATAATCTAAGCGCGTCAAGGCACCGCACGTGCTTAATAGCCTCAGCAAAGGGACCCACCACATGCGGGTACGAAAGGAGCGTGCGTACCTCCTGCAGCACCGACATCGAATCTGTTTGAATCTCCATTGAGTGATACTGGGAGAGGGTGTCCCTTAACAAATCAAGAGCCTCAAGCATTGCCTAAACCTCCATAGCTTCGCCTGCCTGTGAGACAACCCTTTTCCAACCACCAATAACGGCTTCCCCATGTAGTCCCTCACCACCAGGCCAAATCCAGTGATATCCTCCCCAACAGCAGCGTCGCAATTCACTTTTATCCATCCAGAAGAGGGGAATCCAAATATGGGTTACAAGCAGTTCGGAGGAGCTACAAGGGTTCCCGTTGGAAATGGATGAGTAAAAGTTGCAATGCTTTGCTATTGCAATAATCTCGATCTTTACCTTGCACAACATAGTGCAGCAGTTGACCACGGAATTATTGTGCCTCTTAGCGTTCATTCTCTCCCATATGTAGTACATAATGGTAGCCAAGGTAACGGCATGCATTTTGCCTTCCCCACTTCTCGCAGTCGGCAAACCCACGAAATCCAGGAAACGCTGCAGAAATGTCCGCCCAACACCCACCCTTCGAGGGAGCCTAAGCGCGGCCACGGCCTCGGGCGCCTGACGATCAGCCCAGAGCTCCTGTGCGCGCGGGCAATCCCCAATAACATGCTGTGAGGATTCCTCCGTATTACACCCCCACGTGCACCTGCTGCACTCAAGCAGCCCTCTTTGTGCCATCTAAACAATCGTAGGGAGATGATCCCCCACCAAGCACCACAGAAAGATGCGCACCCTCGACAGCACTCTCAGTTTCCATATCCCCCTCATCAGTTTCGCGTCCCACTTGGTTCTTCTCCTGGTGTTGTCATCAGCTTTGCATCTCAGGTGCATGAGCAGAGTGTCCTGTTTGGACATCCGGGCCCAGGGAAGGTGCATCACCCTATCGAACAGTTCACCAGCCCATGCACAAATTTTTTCCTCGTCTCATACACTAGCCGCTGTAATGCACTCGGCCACGCTCGTCGGCCACACCGTGGTCATATTAATGAATGTAGGCCAACTGCAGATAGGAAGGAAGCCAATCTAGTTGTCTTCGACAAACCTCGCCGTCTTTCCGTCGCCAATTCTCCACACACAGTTGGCCACAAGGTTCGGCATAGACTCCAACATGAGCTTGCATGCATAAGAAGCGTCCCAAGGTGTCTTCGAAGTGGTGTGTGCCACATTATATTTTCGTCTCATAATATCCACCCACAGACTATCCTCGCGGCTCAGCAGACGCTTGCAATGCTTCATTTGCAGAACGCACTGCCAAATACGCAAGTCCCGTAGCACGAGTCCACCCACAACCTTCGGTAGGGCGATGCTATCCCAAGACGCATAGTGAATCGTTTGCGAGCTACTAGCCCCACGCCACAGGAAATTTCTAATCCTCCTCTCAATCTCGACCCCCTTAGGCACAACACAGTGGCACAGGATGTAACTCGGGATAGCATTGAGAACAGAGGTTACCATTGCAGCTCTACCAGCAAGCAAAAGAGAGCGAATCCGCCAATTAGCAACACAGGCTTCAATCTTCTGAATCAGGAAGTTGAAGTCAGTCTTTTTCAGATTATTCGCCGCAATAGGAACCCCAAGATATGTAAGGTTATGGCCCTGCTCCATGTTGAGTTTCTTCGCAACCATTTTCATTTTCTTCCTGCTCATAACTCTGCTGAAGTAAACCCTGGACTTAGAGTAGTTCACATGCAGCCCCGCAACAATGCTAAAGTTCTTCATGATTATGCGCACCGCGCACACGGCCTCGCGCGTTGTAGACGCATACAGAAGGACGTCGTCTGCGTAAAGCAAGTGCGAGATCAACAGCGCATGCTATCCGCACCGAAACCCGAGCAATTGCTTAGTCTCATAATCACGCACTAACACAGAGAGGTATTCTGTCACTATAACATACAGGTAAGGCGAGAGAGGGCAACCCTGCCAAAGCCCACGCTGTGCCTCAACCCATGGGAGTCGAGCACCATTAACAAGGACCCCGAATCTCGTATAGGTGATGCAGGCTTCAATTCAGTCACACCACAGAGGAGGGAAACCCATAAGCTTAACCATCCCGAGCACAAAATCCCATTTTATATTTTCATACGCCTGCTCCATATCAATCTTAAAAGCCATGAGCCCAACCTTGACAGTGCAGGAGTACATTCTGGAGGCCATTTCTTGTGCGATGAATATATTATCCGAAATGTTGCGACCAGGGATGAAGGCTCCTTGCTCGAGCTAGATGACAGAAGGCATCACCAGCTTAAGTCTCTCCACTAAAATTATCGCAACCACTTTGTACATGGCATTGCAGAGGCTGATAGGTCGGAAATGTTCTGGTTTACATACACCATGCCTCTTAGGAATCAAGATAATTGGCGTATCTTTCCACTCCTTCGGCATCCTCTTCTCCTCAAAGAAGGCAAGCACCGCACGAATGATGTCACTGTGAGTTATCGCCCCGTATTCCTGGATAAACTCTGCAATGACCCCGTCAATGCCCGGAGCTTTGTTCCTTCTAATGCCTCTGATAGCTGCGGTGATTTCCTTCTCGATCACCTTGCAGATCATCTGAGTAGCTTGGTCTTCATTGATGCTAGCACGCGGCGCGAATGTCATCAGCGGTGGCGCGTGCCCCGCGCAACGACACTTCGCCTCAAAGAAGGCCAAGAGGATAGCAGTCAAAAGTATTCGCCACCTTACCCTCAGCATCCTTCAGCTGAGCAATCTGGTTCCTACGAGCACGCGCAGTCACTGCTGCATGAAAAAATCGAGAACTGCGATCCCCTAACTGCGCCCAATGCAGCTTCGCTCTCTGCACCACTATCTTTCCTCGTGGGCATATCCACGGTGGAAAGCCAAAATCATGCGACCAAGGCGGGAGCTTTCCTCATTATCCAGCCCCTCTTGAGACTCCTTAATCTACAGCTCATTAATATTTCTCTCTAGCTCTGCATTATTGTTAGTAATGTTTCCTACTTCGGCTTTGCTCCACTTCCACCGCACAATCAGAGAGCAATGAAACTTTGTCGTTAATTCCTCCATATGATTGCGCCCCGCGCGCTTGCACCATGCTTGATGCATAACCCCGATAGACTGAGGGAAGTCCAACCAGACACTCTCAAACTGAATCATTGCCTTGTCCCCCCATAACTTTCTACCACCCAAATCAATAAGCAAAAGGTAGTGATCCGACCCAAGCCACCTCAGGTGCGTGACGGAACGCTCAGGGAACACATGCAAGCCCGCAGTGTTCATAAGCACCCTATCAAGTCTCTCTAAGATACGAGAACCACCTTGCTTCCCGTTACACCAAGTTATTGCCAATAAACCCTAAGTCCACCAGTTGCAGCTCCTGCATAAAATCCGCTAACTCCTGCTATCCTTTGCCATAAGTGAACTTCCACCCCGTTTCTCACTTTGTGCCATAACGAGGTTAAAATCTCCCGCCACAACAAGAGGATCATCGCTGCTGGATTCCTTCCTCACGACATCCCATACTTCCCGCCGCTTATATTGTTCTTTGGGGCCATACACCACACAACATTTAAGCTTAACCACGCCTCTTAGCCTGACCTCAAAGGCCACGACATGTAAAGAGGAGGCAGTGACCTTAATGTCCACCCAGCTCTTCCACAACAAAACGATTCCTACTGATTTCCCAGCTGAAGGCTGCACCGCAAAGTTCCATTCTCTTCCAAGAAGCCAATCTGCATCCTTCATCAGGAAAATTTGAGCTCTCGTCTCCACAAGAGCCATAGCAGTTATGTTTTCATCATGTACAAATCTTTGTAGATAACACCTGGACTTCTTATCTCGGATACCCCTAATGTTCCAAACAGCAAATCTCATCATTTAAGGTATGTTATGATAACCCCAGTATAGCCACCATCGTGAAGTAGGACTCCCCGAGTGACCACGAAAGCACGCACAGTTATGCACGAGCAGTGAGCCCACGCCAGCCCAACCCGTGCCAACGACTTCCCACGTAGATGAGTGCAGGAAGGAGTCCTTAAGCACGTAGCATTGTCGCTCCGAAACATGCGCTCATCTTATGACGTAGCATCCTCCACCCCATGTGAGTGCCTCCGCACCGTCACACACGTATACATCATCTCACAGCGCCAACACGGGACAATAAGGCCTCTATCCCACCACCTCAAATTTTCGTGCCATTCAGTGCACAACGCACCCTTGATAATGTACACACGCACCACATTCCTCCGTATGCTGAATGGTCACCGCACCTGCTTGACATCAATTGTATAGTAGTATCGCGTGCTGACAGCCACAATATTACACTTCCTCCACAGTGAAGCGAAAGGTGGCCTCCAGTGTCCATCCCGATATCCCCTGCACCCCACGAAGTGCAGCCCAAGAGATGCCCTCCTACTTCTTTACATCGCTCATGTTCTCATCTAATCATATGCTTCTATATCTACTTTTGTGATATGTACATGTGTCACATAATCTGATGTCCTTCTATTACATGAACATGCACTACAATACTTGGATCCCAGATCCGAAATAAATGAACAATTGGCTTTCATCCTTGCATTACTTGTGAGTATAACTTTGTTGATTGTTCTGGCGATTAATCATTTTAATATTGCAACAGTATAGATGGTAGTCAAGCAGTGGTTATATCTATCGCTTTAGAATCCAGTAATTGAGTATTAGACAGCAGTTTCCATCTACGTGAATAAATATAACTGTTCTAAGGAATAAGCTATTGAGTAATTGAAGCCCAACCACCATGCTCCAGATTCTTGTCATAGGTTGATCTTTGAGCACAGTAGAATCATTCGTTTCTACCTTGACAAGGTTGGTAATGATCGATTTGATGAGGCAATAAAGAGGGCCTACACTCTAATAACTTAAACTCTGGTCAGTGTAAGAAGCCATATAATACCCAAGAACCTTCCATTATTGTCCAGGATATAACAAAAAACTGTTTGTTTTCTTAGATAGCGATGTAGACAATTTTATCTCACCAATTGAAATGGTGTTTTATGGGTTGTAACAGTCAATTGAAATGGTGTTTTATCTCATCAATTGATATGATTATGGTTTTTTTTTGTTATATTCTTGCTTTTACATTTCTTTATTAATTATGATCAACTAAGTGCTTGCAGAATAATGCATAAATCTCATGGTATCGAAGAAACTCTTAGATCTCAATGATATCAAATCAGTGAAAGGCAACATCAAATTAGCACATACATGTTTGATTTTATTGAAGCCTTCTCTAAATTTGTTATTCTAGCAATACCTGCTTTAAAAAAGGATCAAGCTAAGCCAAGATTTAGCACATTGGTTTTTCTCACATGCAAAACAAGCTAGAAATCCTGTCTATGGTGGACAAATCCATGTTTTTCGTTTATTATAGATAGGCTTTCCAAAATTCAACAATAAAATCATAAGAACTTCAATTTCTTAAAGTTGTTACTATTTTTTTTTCTTTAATCCTAACACTATCAACGTCAAAATTGCCCTAGTTTAAAGCTGCAACTAAGTCCTTTGGTTTTGTGAAGTTACAATTGAGCAATCTCTAGCACTAAAGTGTCAACTCTTGCTATTAGTTATTGCATAACAAATGGGAATCTCATCTATCAATCTAGTAGCCCTCTCTAAGTTTGACCATGATGGAGTGTTTATAATGTGTTCAATACACTAAGTACTATTATAACAATGTGTTTGGTAGCTTTCCGGCCTTCACCTGCTTTGTCACTATCAACAATATCATCTCTTATCATCTTGCAAACCTACAACTATACCATGAAGACGTGAACTGTTGCCCCTCTACTATCATTGATGCCTTCCCTGTTGCCATCAATGCCTCTAAATCTCCATTGTTGCCATTCTATTGTAGTATCCAAAACTTGTCACATAACATGGAGAGAAACAGTTTATAATTGGTTAAGAATGATAATTTTGCCATACATGTATCCTAATGATATTAAGCTAGAAAGAATAAGCTTACAAACAATATTAAATGTTGGGAATTAAACAAAACACCTTTGAAAGCCAAGGAAAATATCAACGATAATGACAAAAAACAAAAACATTTCTACAATAATGACATATAACAAGAGATTGTCTAAAATTTACTAAAAAATTATAAAGTATAACTTGCTTATATTCAATTACGAGTTAGATGACACCATAATTCAAATCCAACAATTTAAAAGTACATGCTCTGAAATTTATTAAAAACATTTAGTAGCATCACTTGCTCATGTTTGCTTATCGAGTTAGGCTCACCCAATAGTGTAAATCAAACAACTTGAAAATGCACGATTATTTCATTTTTGGAAGGTAAATTGCAACCATAACTCACAGATTTTACGCAATTTACAAGATAACATGCAACATTTCAATAATAAGCAATTAGATCTCTCAAATTCAACAACATTACAAGTCGATATTCCCTAACAAATCCCAAAATTACGCATGACACATCAATGCACCATGCACTTAAAAGATCGTGTAATCCAATTGTACTGATCCGAATTAAATAGAGCAAAAACTTATCCCTTTTAAGTCAAGTTAGCTACGTGAACTATATAATATCATGGCCTATAAAGGTCCTCTCTGCTAATGATTTAAGGTCCTTCCTAATGACAATTGGTATGCTTTTTCAAACTTCTACCTTTCAAATCATATGAAAGATAAAGCTTTCTCGTTGCTTATCCATCTCCAACAATTCTTAACGTGACCATAGTAAATTAAGGCAGCTACATTAAATGATAATAACAAAAATCAGAAGTATAGTTATTTAAAACGAAATATATAAAATAGTATACTAAATAAAAGCAGCCAACCAAATACTAAGGGAGCAAAAGAAAAAACTGAACATTACTATGAACGAATGTGGCATTTTTTTAATATGATGAACAAACAGTTCGTAGAAAAATTTACCATCAAAGCATAATGTAGGCAAATTAATAATCACAATTCCATTGAACCTTAGAAACATAAGAACTAGCTAAATCAATTCCACTGAACCTTAAAAACATAAGAACAACCTACATCAAAGATCAAACTTAAATCTCAGCAAGTTGCAGAAAGATTCGCGCAATGGATCCGAATCGTTCTTCCATATAAGCTACTAATAAAACTCTTATAATTGATACCCAAAATGCACAAAAACTGGTAGTTATGGTGCTGTAAAATGAACATTCATTTGAGTACAAAAAAATTTAAATCAAGAAATGCACATGTTGCTTATGCCCGGTAAAACATCTCAAAACAACATTCCTCTAAGAATTCATAAATTTTAGCACAATATATATGAGGAAAGCTCCTAAAATGGTCAACATGAGGAGAGGTACCAAAATTATAAGAACAAACAATCCTTCCCATAGCCTTCTGTGCTTGAAAGAAGGATTCCACTGAACTTGCTGGAATCACTTCATCAGCAGAGCTGTAAAGGTACAGTTGGGGGCAAGGAGGTTGTTCCTTAGATAGAATGGAAAGAACCACAGATAATCTCCTGTTAAAGTGGAATATCATTTACTTATTAAAGGTTCTCACTCAGATACAACAGCTTCACAATAAATGAGCATAGATGAAAAGTTGGTCACTTACCGATTAACATCGGGCAAAATAAGGATTAAGCTGAACAATTTCTCCAATATGAACATGGATATATTTTCAGTGAATTGTGATTTCCAATTCTTTAAGCTTGCTCTATCGATACTGCCTTTAGGATTACCTTCATCAATAGATCTAAGCGAAGTAAATACTGCAGAGTTACGCTTCTTCATCAAAGCGGCACAAAAGCCTGCTGCCCATATCTACAATAAAATGTCTCAGAAAGCAATGGGAGCACAAATGGTCTAATCTTTCAAAGTATTGCTATAAAGCTTCCACTTAATAACAGAATACCTCCAGACAACTTTCCTTCAACAAGTACTACCTCCACAAAATAAAACAAATTTTACACAGGTTCATAAAGTCATCTATACAAATTAATCAAATAAGAGCACACCATCATCAAATGATTGCCAGTAAGCAAATATACCATATTAGGTTCACGGTTCTCTAGCAACTGTTTCAAAAAAAAAAAACTTCCATTTTATAGTAGAAAACCTCAAGACAACTTCCCTTTAACAAGCACTACCTCCACACAAGTAAACAGAAATTTTGACAAGTTCATAAAGGTCAGCCATACAAATTAACCAAATAAGTACACAACACAACCATAAGATTCAGTTTGCAAATATACCATACTAGGTTCAAACTTCTCTACCAACAGCATCAATTGTTGGCCAATCTAAATTCCTAGAATAAAAGCAAAAGACAAAACAAAGTTTGCCTAGCTGCTTGTTCTTTTATATAACTGCAGAAAGCTTTATGCAGCACAAAGTGGTAAACCAAATATTTCAAAAAACATATATTTCTCAAAAGCATGCATGATCTGGAAGCCACGGCCTATTTTTTTTTCCTAAATTGCACTGCATGTAATCAGAATGACGTGATATCATACCAATCCATTTTGCAGGAAACTGTTAAGTTGAATATTAATTGATCTTTCAAAAGGAGACAGATCAAACAGGAAAGAAAACAAATTTCAGTTTTTCTTTTTTTTTTTTTCAGAGAAAGCCTATATAGTGAAACATAAACTTGTAAAATTGCATAACCAATGAAAAAGTAATTCAGACCATAGAGCTTATCTCAGAGGCAGCTCCAGAGTCAACCACACATCCTTTAATCTTTGCAATAACATCGCCCCTAGAATGCAGATTTCTCAGCAATGCGCCATAACTGCACAGTAGAAAAGTTCCTACTTCAACAAGTAATGGATGAAAAGCTCAAAGGCAAGGTAAACATAATCTTTAATTAAGAAACATCAGGTAAATCAAATTGTCACAGATATTTAGGGTTATCTCTTCAAGACATCATCAAACTAATGAAATCTTCATAAAATATTTATTGCAATATTTAGAATTCAGAGTTTGGCAAACTTTGACTCTGTTTAGAAAAAACTTTCAACTTAGTTAAAAAGGACACGTCAAACCAGACATCTAACAACTCAGTTATCTATAAACATATTTACAGTTAGCATAATATGCTTATGCAACCCAATTATGACATCACAACCACATGCAACACATGGTTCAGAACAAAAAGCGAAGATTGAATAAAAAAGAGTTGGGCCCACAACCACAACACAGCAAAGGGAACAGGAATGGTAAGAAGAACAAGAAGTCTTCTAACTCTATATAACCTTGGGCATCCTAGCAATGGTTTGATGGGACAGCATTTGCTGGGACCAAGCCTACCACAAATACCAAGTAGCAAAATTAAAATTGCATAAGGCATAGGCATTAACTAGTGAAACATTGGCAGACTTGCCCTCAGACATCTAAAGAAGTCCATGTCCTCATCCAACAGCAGAGGGCAAGCATTGTTATCGACATCAACATTAGCAATTCCATCCAGCTGCTTGGTCTTTCCTCAAATGTACGCTCACTTGTCATTACAATTTGAAAATGATGATAATAGATCAAGAAGCCTAATCCTTGTTCACACACATGAAAATATTAACTTTGGATAGTTGGTTGTAAGCCTCATCAAGTTGAAGTACCAGACCATGCACAAATCAAAGGGGAACTCAACGATCTCCAGCACCCAAGCAAATCACAGGATTGCCGCAACGACATTCGGACTTAGTTTAGCTATGAAAAGACCATAATGATACAAAACATCACAATGACTATACTAGAAAGGTAGATAAATCCTAAACGAAGTTAGTCCAAAAAGGTTGCCACTAATCGTTTGAAGTTAGGTTAGCAATTCACATGTCGCTAGGCCCAACAGAACCATCTTGAACGCTGGTTAGGCATGGAACTCCCCAAACTAATGACAGAGATCCAAGCCTTGAAATACCAAAGCCCAAAATTTCGTGCTGCTCTCAAAGGCCTCTCACAAGCCCATTTTTGTAGTGCAGGAAGCTAAGCATTAAAAGTGAAGTAGGCATGTCCAACAAGGAAGCAAAGGGACCAAGAAAATTGCATTCCATTGGGTAGCCAATGGCATTCAATGACTACCCTACTTATTAGCATGCAATACTCAAAATAGTTGAAGAAGATGAAAATGCATGGTTCAATCTCACAGCTCATCCAAAAGATGATCGACAGTTAGGATTCAACAATTTAATATTACTGTTACATTTACACCCATCCAGAAGTGCCACTTGTGTTCCATGCCTGCATATGCAGACCCCAATGTGTACTAGTTCATCATCAGTATGATAATTTCCTTAGTGTTCACAAATAGCACCTATGTTATTTCCAAACTTGGTTACCACCACATTTTTTAAATTCGCAAAAATTTCTATAAAATGTTACCCATGGCACCATTCAAAGCCTTGAGGAGGTGCATATTCCCAACTATACAAGGATTTATCTATTATGGCCCATCAAGAACAATCAGGAAACTATTATAATCTATTAAAGAACACCACGTAATCACATTCAAGTCATACATGGGAATAAGACAAAGATTTAAAGAAGAGCTCTTCTTATTCATTAATTCAAAAGGAGTGTCTTTTCACTGTCAAAAGGCATATAAATCAAGGCAAAGACGCACATTAAAGAAACAAAATAACACAGGAAAAAAGAGAGGAAAAACATTATCAGGACCCCCTTTAACCATGGCTGCATCAATGGAAAGCCTCAAACCTAGGCCTAGTCTCACCCTTGCTTATCCACCCTTCCCTTAAAACAGTCATCTAAGTGACAACCTAGGAACACTCAAAAAACCACAAGAGGCAAAGTGGTGGCCACGTCACGCATTAGCACTCAGCGTCCACCGTGTACATAAAAAGATCCTCCATTGTCGTTTGATATTTCAATGTATCCCAAAGACCCAAGCGATTGACAATCTTCACCACCTTGACTGCAATAGTTTTGATGTCAACAAGGTGCATTTTCCCTCACATTTTCTCTTCATCCATCATGACTTCTGCAAAGTATTGGGTTTGAATCTTGAAAACTAGTCATAAGAATCCTAAAGCTTCTCCACAACTTACTCAAGATTCTTATTCGCCAAGGAGAAGTTATATACCCAATTCCTTTGCCCAACTTCCCATCCCGATCAGTTTCAATCTTTTAGATTTTGATCAACTCACCCCGATACTTTAAGTTCTTGATCAATCACTTGTCATTATCACTCAGCTCCCTTTTTAGCACCATCTTTGTAATGTTTGAGACCAAAGAAGGCAAAGTGAGTGTCTAGTCTTAAGACATTTGGCATAGAAGAAGTAATCTCTAGAGGTTCTTGATAGACTTCGAGATGGATAGGTACAAAGATGAATAACCCCACAATAACTATGGAGGGAATGATTCCAAAACTTATATGTAAAAAGTTGACTTCAAAATGTTAAGACGTCTTCTGAAAGTAAAACCTAATTTAAAAACTATAAGGCAAGCAAAGGGGGCAAACAAAACGTCGACATAGTAAGATCACGCGATATCCCATATTTTTTTCTTTCTTAAGTATTATACTTAATATGAGTATTCGATTTGTAATATTTAAAATTTTATTAAACCAGAATAAAATAATCTTATTTTGGTACATCTCGAAAAGCATGCCCAACAAAATAATCTAAAATTCATCAATGAACATGTTTTTTGATAGAACTCAACATGAGAAATCTAACAATATATATATTGCAATTTTCGAAGACCAACTGATTTCGAATTGTTGAACATTTAAATATTAAAGAGATCATATATTATTTATCGCTTTTTTCTTTTAAAAACAGCTATAGTTAAGTCCTATCTCTAGAACAGATGCCTAAAGCAAGTGTTAGAGGTTTTGTTTTTTGAGAAAAGCTCTCGGGACTGGTGGTCTAGAGAAGATTCGAGAGAAAGCAGGAGCTAGACTAGAACCTTAGAGAATGAGGTATTATGGGGCTGCTACAGGGGGTGCAAAAGAGGGAAAGAAATCCTGTTTTTGGGGAAGAAAAGAGAATTGAAGGTGAGGGAAGAGCTGCAGTGGGCAGCTGAAAGTTCCTTGGAAAAAACTTTTTGAGGATGGGGGAGTGAAGTTCAGCTGATTTGAGGTATGAATTTAGGAAATTGATTTGTATGGTAGCTATTTGGAGTTATTCTTATATTTGAAGTTGCTGCATTGTGCTTAATCCATGTGAGTAAGAGCTGTGGTGTTGAACAAATGAGAGAAATAAAAGAAGGTTTCTGCAGTTGGAATAGTAGCATGGGAGTGTTAGAACCTGCAGGTGGAATTCAGGAATTCTAGAAGCAGCAAGTTCAAAGTATTTTGCTGCTGTCCAGCTCAGTTAGAGGTTACTGATGTGGCTAAATTCTGTGGTAAGAACTCCATTTTTGCTCCACAGGAAAAAGCTTATAAGTTGTGTTTTGTGGTTGCTACAAGAAGGACTAAAAGCAGCTTTGGAAAGAGCTGCAGCAAAGTTTTTAAAAGTCTTAAAAGAAATGTAAGAGTGTGATATGGCTACGTTTCTCTTGAGTTTACTAATGGAGTCCTTCAATTGAAAAACTGTTTTCCTTTAAGGTTGCGACTGGAAACTAGAAAAAGAGGAGCAAGGGGAAGTGTTTATTGCAACAATATCCTTAGATTAACGTGTTGAAAATTTATTGGTGTTGGATGCATTAAGAGATACAATAAGGTATGGTCTTAAAGTTTTGTATGTGTCATTCTTTTTATTTAAATGAGTTTCTTTGCTATCCTACATAATAAAACTTGAGAAAGCTAACTTCCAACAAGTGGTAGTATTTAGGAAAGTTATTATGCAAACAAGATAAGCAATTAATATAATATTTGAAATGAATATATTATGATCCATGTGTGTAATTTCTATTATATAAGAAATGCAAAGTAAAAGAAAACTGATAAGAGAGTCATATCTAAGGATTTAGGTAGATAGACTAGCACAAGTATGATGTAAATAGCTACTAATTTATATCTCGGGCAATACATGAATTAGAATACGTAATATGACATCATTGACTCATGCATACATATTAAACAATTGCATATATATTGACACATGGGTGACATGAGATGAAATTTGAGAATAATTTATGCATATAAAAAATATGTGAGCTTATTATGTGACTAATAACACACATTATGTTAATATATATATTAACATAATGTGAGAATAAAAAAGAAAGAAAAGTGAAAGACAAAAAATAAATGTTAGGTGAACCTTATAAATTTCATCTGAAATACCAAAATGATATAGAAAGAATAAAATATACAAAATTTAAGTCTATTGAATCTAATATTTTATAAGACATCTATGAATTAATAATAAAAAATTATTTTTTCTATGACCCTATCTCTTAGTATTATTTGTTATGTGGTATGATGATTATCACTTGTTCTGTGATCTAGTGATATTTTATATCATTAATATCTGATTTTATGATAAGAGTGAAAAACTATGTGATCAGGAGCTACAACTTGTTGTGATACTTAATAGCCACCGTTTGTTGTTTGATCTAGCAATTAAAATCTAAAGAGAAATGATATGAACCACTTGTTGTATGATCTGATAGTTATTAGTTGCTATGTAATTTGAAAGTTGATACAATGAAATGTTAATTGAGATAAAATAGAGATCCTAAGGATAAGAGTTATGTGAAAAAATTAGGGTTCAATATTTTAAAATTAATAAAAAATATTATAAATAAATATAAAATATTATAATAAGAAATATGATTAAATTTAAGATGAAAAAATAATATTATAACATGTTGGCATGAGAGATAATGATGTGCATATGTATCATTCTTAGATGTCATACCTTTATTACTGTGTTTTGGATCTTGTTAGATTTCTCTTATAATATTTATATTACTTTACCTGTTTTAATTATCAAATATTTGCTGAGTGTATTATACTTACTCTTTTACTTGTATTGCACAACATAACACAAGTACTCACCAAGTAGAGGAACCTAGTGATACATGAGTTAGGACCCCAACAACAAGTAGCAATGAACTTTAAACTGTGGTCCCGTAATATTATCTCAAATTTATCATATATGTAATTTTATTAAAAATCTCTATGATTGTGTACTGTAATATCTTTTATATGTAATATCGCAGATTTAACATGCGATATGCTTCTCTGTTTTGTAATTTAGTATGTTCAGTTTTGTTAGAGGCGAATGTGGTATTCATTTGTGTTAAGAATTGTAACGAAATATTATTATATATACAAAGAAAAAATAAACAATTTTGAGGGAAATCTTATCCATTTGATTTTTGAAATTTGAAACTTTCTTAATCAAAATTTGAAAGATAAAGGGTTGAAAAATGAATAAGAGTTGATTTTAACCAGCATTTCTCACTTGATTAAGTCATTAATGTCATCTAGCTACTTTTAAATTCTAATTTTCTCAATATTAAAACTATTAAGGATGATATTAGAATAGGATGTCAAGCCGGGCATGACAAATCAAGTCGTGATAGATAGGATCATGACAATTGTTAAAGACCCACTAGTATCCACTTAATACATCATTGAATCATATCAAACTATAAGAGATATTACCAAAGTATCATAACTAGATCTCACTATATAAAAATATTATATTCTTTGGCTATCTTATACCAACCAAAATAAGTTTTATAATAAAAATTTCTTAACACCTTAAGATCAATATCTCACATATCAATACTAGAATCATTGTTTTATAACTGATGTAGAATAATCCATCATTATATCTCCTCACTTAGAAACATATTAAGAGTTCCTCGACTTCTTCAAGATAAAAACTCTCAAGGCCAAACTCTTTATTCTCTTTGTTTTGGGTGTTACAACCTTCATTTGGATCACATATATGCTTGATTAAGTGAAATCATTGAAGTGTTGATGGACCTTATCTATTAAATGACTTATTTTTTAGTGTTAATGATTATGTGGCAAATGACTAAACCAATGAATGCTAGATAAAGTTTTTCCTTAAGAGTGAAGATGACAACATCAGACCAAGGGATGGGAATCCTCTATTGATGAGAATCCATCCAAGTTAGATTTGTTGGATACATCTACAACCTCCTCTTCATGTGGAGAAAACCATTTCCCTTTGTCCTACTTGGTTTGTTACAAATGCTATGACCCCTCGAGAAGAACTTTCGACCTCTAGAGTAGAGCAAAAATGACCAATACGACATCAAATACCAACAATATGTCTATCTCCTATTGTGGCACCTTTAGAGTTAGTTTGGCAAACTACTTAAAAGACCCCATTTGATGATGTTTCTCAATGTTATTGGATGGATATCGAGTTGAAGCAGACTCAAGCAGTGGAAAGCAACAAAGAGAGCTTTGGAGCAAATAAGGTAGTTGGTGAAAAGGGTGTCACTTCTAAAACAAAAAGACCTAGAAAATCAATAGACATCATTGATCACGTATCATTGTGTGACAAGTAGGACAAAGTAATATTTATTAATGATCTAGAGTTCCAGCTCAACATCTAAGCATTTGATGGGCTGATTTCGCCATCTTGCATCTTGCATGAAGGATTGTATTGTCAAGGGAAGAATGAGGAGGAAAATTATAATGTCATACCCTATTGGGCCGGCCATATTGCCCATTGTTTTTTGCATCATGACAACCCAACAAGTCATCCTATCCAACCATCTTCAATAATGAGTTCAAGGCTCAAGCAAGTTTGAAGGTTGCAATGACTTCTCAAGTTAGTAAGATTAATTGATTAGAGATGCATCCACAACAACAACCATCACCTCATTCATAGTGGTTCACCAAACAATAACCTAGATGTCCATATTTGTAAGCCTCCACACCATCATTGATTAGGAATAACAAAAACAAGGTTGTCGAATCCGTCATGTCACTACTAGGAAAATGTGGTTCACAACTAATTCTATTTTGTGAGTTGATTTCAAGTTTTGATAGGATCAATTGAACATGACTCGAATGGAATCATTCATGTTAAGCAGATATTTAATTGAACAAATTTATGTAATAATGGAAACATATTTTCATATATCTATATGATTGAATATTCAAGCATATTTATGAATAGGAATTTGACTGAAAATAAAAAAATTGAAATTTGGATCGATTTTTGCTCAAATCAAGCTCAAACTTATAACAAAGCTAGGCCTAACTCAAAAGGCAAGAGAGAATCAAATCCTTCTTGTTCAAAGCTTGGATCAAAAGAGCAACTCAAATCAAATCATGAGCCAACATAGGAACAGCTCAAGATCAAATCTTCTAAAAACCTATTTTGTATAAATTTATAAGTGAATAAGGCATGAAGCAAAATTATTTCATCAAGAATGGTTTCTCCTATACCAGTAAGGTTGAAAAAAAATTCAAAATGAATATAATGAGCAGCAATTCAGGAGGTCAAAAATCATGATTTAAATTTTTAGAAAGGTACAGCAAACATCCGAATAACCGCAGCTAATATGTCAAACATAAAGGAAAATGAGACGAAGACCAAAGCAGAGATCAGTTACACCAGCCAACCAGTATTGCTGAATGTATGGAAGAGCAAATTGCGCTCCTTCCCATCCCTTGTAGTGTCCGAGCACCAATGCGCCAGCTCATCCGCCAGCCTGGCGACTTTCTCCTCCAGCTTACGCCCGAAATCCAACCCCACGACCTCCCTTAGAGGAACCACGAATTGGACAGACCTAAACCCCCTTGCGATATAGATATCTGCGTACCTCCTTAAATGCTTCTCCTCCGCCCCAAGCCACCCAAGGAGCACCACCGTCCACATCTCCCGGTTACCCCCAAAAACATCTATATGCGATCCACCGTCACAGATGGTTAGATCGTCGGCAGCATGCAAGACGCTGGACTCCTTACCTGGCCCCGAAGCCGAACACTCAACATGGTTCTGAAGTGAAGAGAAATAAAGCGAGAGGAATAGTGGATTCCTCAAGTGAGGATACTTTTTCAGGAAAGGAACCTGACGCTGGATGCGGCCGGAGCCGAACACGACGGCTATAGTTACGGTTCCTTCCCTCGACGAGAAGGGACCATTTGTGGGTTGAATCTTGGTGATAGGATTTCGGACAGGGAAAGAACGTCGAGTGTACTTCAAGGGGCTGAGATGGAGGACGAGAGTTCCGGAAATGAGAAGGCGGACGGAGACGGCCATGGCCGCAGACTCCAGTATCTCATGAAACGAACATTCCTCTTCGTTGCCTACCGAAATCTGATTTCACCGTCATTTTTAGGCTTGTTTCTCGAATTTATTATATTGTCCTCCTTATTTAAGCAAATATCTTGACTGACATTATCGAAACCGAGTTTGTTTATAATTATTCAAACAAATTTAAAAAACCATCAAAAACATTGTTCAGAGAAAACTTTAGAAACTAAAACAAGACATACTCATGATAAAAAAATAATATGAAAAAAATATAAAAATTAATTAATTTCTTTATTTATTGTGAAGATGAAAACATAGACTTTGAAGATTTAAGATTTCTTAGACAATTATCTAAACTCTATTGTTCAAGCTTTGCCCAACCAATTATGATTAAGATCAAACTACAAAGTCTACTAGAGTTTTTTGTTGTGTTGTTGAGCCTTTAGCTTACTAATGAACATTTTTCAATGATTATTTCTTCACATACAATTCTGTTAAGAAAGTAAAGATTTTTTTGATACTATACAGATAAATTTGACAAACAAAAAAGCTTTAGAGCTGACTTGGGTTCTAACGAATATTTAGTTTAACTACTTCAAATAATGTGCTCTGGAAGAATACATCCTCTAAACAATAGGGTTTTTGCCTTGCTAGTTGCTAACCTAGGAGTAAAAGATGGGTTAACAAAGTAGAAATAAGGGTTAGAGGTGATTTGGGGATATTTCGGATTAGAAAAATTAAGAATAATATAAGAGAATAAACTTAGTATTTGGACTGTTTGTGGTAAGAACTTTTTAGACTAGGCTTCTTTAAGGCATAAAAGATGGATTATTAGGAATGTTTATTGTCATGCCACAAATTAGAAGACAACCAATAGCCTTCTAAATTTCATTTTAACTCAAATGTTCAATTATAAATAGAGTAATACTACAAGGATTTTTAACAAAATAGTAACTTCATATGATTTTGAATTCAAATGTGATGGTTAGCAAGAACTTCAGATTATGAGACTTTGAAGATCTTTAGAGTGTCTAACGAGCTACAAAATTCCAAGCTTCATGCCAAAACACAAGCTAGAAGTTAACTAAACTAAAACATAAAAAAACAACTAACAAAAGTGGCATTTAATGAATTCTTCATGCAAATGATATACAAAACTCAATTATAAAGATAAAAGAAAGTAAGAAATTGAATGATATCACCTAACCTACATTCAAGAATGTTGACTTAAAATACAATATCATTGAAACCCTATGAAGGATTTCAAAGCATGAATTTTCCTTTGCACTAACACTCAATATTTTACAAAGAAATAACAATTTAAATAGAATAGATCAATAATCTTGATTTCAATATTTTGCAATATCATATAATGCACTTAAAAATAATAAAACATGAATTTTATAGGAACTTTTCATAATTTAAAGAGGAGTAAAATGAATAAAATTTGTTAAAACCACAACAGTTAGTGATTTTATATAAAATTGCATTGAACTATTGACTAATCATAATGGGCAATCTATACCAACCACCATAGTAGGTTTGGCTGATTTATCTAAAGGAAAATTGGCAACTAAATTGTCATCATTCTATATGATAACGAAAGAACATATATCAAAAAGCATTTGTGTTCATGGCAATATTTGATTTGATATAAATAATCTTTAGCATATTATAATACAAAGCAAAGCCCGACAAACTCAACACTATGACATAATATAATTACAAATATAAACATGAACAAAGATACCTCAACATACATTGCATCAAACCTCCTTAGCTCAAAAGCTTAAACTATATTTCTTTGCACCATTGGGTATCTAATAATCATGTAGGAATATATTTACATCTCAATCAAATGCCTTTGATCCATCTAATATTGTGAGTTAAACTTGTCCTATAATTTATGACAGGTTAAATAAAACGAACCAAATTAGGTACTCTCATACTAAAGAAAGTACCTAAATAAGCCCTAAAATCAACCAACACTAGGAATAATGGTAGTGGATAAAAAAATATCACATGTTTCTAATAGAAATAACACAATTTTTATTGTATCTAAGGAATATGTATCAAATTGAAATGAAAGTGAAATATAACATGCAAATGCAAGCATATAAGGAATTGTATAAACTATAGAATCATTAACTCTAAGAAAACCTCTAAACTCACTCAAATATGTGGTAAGCACCCCCACAAATACACATTATAGAGAAACATAGAGATTATAAAGGGAAAAAAAGGAAAACATTTGTGGTCACTTGGATGAATGCCCAATTTTTTTGTCACATCTAATCTCGTCTTAATTAATCATTTGTTTACTACTTTAGAATTTACAAAAGTATTATCTTGCAAACTATATCCCTAGCATATGTATTAATCACCCAACAATACTCAACACTCAAAGCATTTTTCTTTCATTACAAAATCATCTTGGTTTCACATCAATTCCTATAATGTGTGAATGACTATAGTCAAACTTTTAAAATAATAATAATTGAAAATTGTGCATGATGACTGATTATTTTAGTAATAATAGAAGTGATATTGGATAATAAATGTGGGTTTTAGGTTATTTGCAAGTAAGGATTTGGATGATATTTATTTTGAAGTTCTGGCATATTGATCCTTCTCTTTTGGTATGCTTGGCAATAATATAGTGATCATTCCCTTAAACTTAAAAATATGTGTTTTTTTATTTAAAAAAACAAAAATGTGTTTTCTATCATTATCAGTTACAACATGATGATTTAAATGTGGATTAACTTATGGCACAAGTATGACCATCATTGGCATGATATCAAACCGTTTATTTATGCATAGCTACCTAGTTTTAGCAACACATGATATCATTAATTAACCTTCTTTGTTATTTTATTAATATATGAAATGTTGAATAGATGTTGATGTGTTTCATGCAATAGTCACATCTATTCTATACTAAACTACGAAATCACATTCATAAAACCTTCCAAATTGTTCATTAATTTATGAGTTTTATTATTGTTCTTAAAATATACATAAAAGCTCAATGCTTTATCTAAGTGCTCTAATTCCATGGGAGTACATAATAATACTCCAAGATGCATCTTTTCTTCAACATCAAAGCTTTCCTTGTATAGTTCAACCTCCACTTCTTTTAAATCTTCTTCTTAAGTATCTTAAATCTCCTTAAATTGTCATATAACTAGATTCTTATAATCTCATTTTAGATACTCTACAACTATGAGCACATCTTGAACTTGTAATATTTTATTCAATACTAATAAGGCATAAATTTAGATATTTCATAATCAATGTTTATCACTTTTTCGCTATAGTTGTATTCATATGTGTACTTGGTTTAGCATAAGTCATAAGGCCCAAGTAATGGAATTTGTGTCTCTCCAAATTTAAATTCTTCTTTAAACTTGTTTAATAATTCTCATAATCTAGTATCATATATTATAAGATTTTTCAAAAATATATGCATTATACCTTAATTATTTTCATGCTAGTTATGGCTTTAACACATCTTTTAACCTAGCTAGGTGATTTAAGGCCACACCTAACAATGAGTTTTCATAAATGATTGTGTTTTGTATGACATGTATGAAACTTTGTCTCGATTTACACAATTGAACTAAGAATATATTATGATAAGTGATAAGAACTTATGTTTTAACTACTTGCTATTTAAACCTAGCTTTTTTTCCTCTATCTCAATCTAATATATATTTCTTGCCTACCTAATTTATCTCAAATTTCAAAATGGCAACATTGATAATAATCAAAATACTAATCATAGTTCATAAAGGAATTCACATCACTTCAAACATCAAATGATGGTACCTCCTCCTTGACATATCTAAGTACATGATCATCTTTCTCGTAGTCATGATCTCACTCATTGCTTCTTATGCCTATTTTCACAAATGAGTTATATGGAATTTGGTTTTGTTTCATATTCTTAGTGTATTTTTCTTATTGTTTAATGGTTATTCCCTCTTCATCTACAGATGCATTTGTCTCATATGTCAAATCTCTAAACCTTTTCGTAGGAATAATTGTAAGAACCAACACATCAAGATGATTTCAAATTAGTTGTATGATTTTCATTAGTATTCTCTTAAGGTCTCTTAATTACCATATTTTTTTATTCAAAATTTTTATCATTTTCATGAATTAAAATTAATTAACTAAATGAGTGTGTTACAAATAAGAAAATAACAATATCCTAAAATTAAATATAATCTTTTTATATAATTAAGATTAATTATGAGCTGAAAAACACTCCATGTGTGTAATTGTACAAATTTAAGCTAAGTTAGTATGTCTAATGTAGGCTATAAAGCGATTATTAGATTTTACGAAGTGTTTAATAGATTAAATATAAATAGCTTATGAAAGAGCTTATTGAGTTGACTCTATAGGTTATAATTTTGTTAAATTTGGAGCTAGTGTGAATTTATAGTGAACCTTTAAAGATCTAAAAATGTCAACAAAATTTGGACATGTAGGAATTCAAGAATCAAACATTTTAAAAATAGCTTGGTAATTTATTATGATCATTTCATAAGAAAAATTCAAACAATATGAGTTTGAATAAAGTTGGATTTCAATAACAAAGTTGTGGCTCATATATAAAATAAAGGAGAAAAAAATGAAAGTTTACTTTTGTTATGTTTTGTGAAGAATCCAAGAGAGAAGTAAGAAGATGAAGGAGAGGGAGTGGTTTAAAGGAGTTGACAGCTTATTAAGGAGGATTGAATGAGAGATTATTCAAAAGAGTTAGAGCTATTATTACAATGAAGGATTAAAGAAGAGGAAGATGAGGAGAAATGTAAGATTTATGTTTTCATGGATCTTTGCAACCTCTTAAAAGATTAAAAATTTGAGCTTAAATTCATGTTTAAGATCTTGTGACGAGTTTTTTTTTCATAATTTTTGTTTGATTATAACCTTAAAATGTATAGTGCAAAGTTTTGGAAACTTCAAATGTCAGTGTTACTATTCTTAAACTTCTTGCAACTTAATTAGATAGTTCAATCAAAGAATTGAAGTATCTAATCAAAATAGAAAGTATTGGTTAAATATGATGATCAATTTGGTAGTTTAATCAACTAATTAGATGATCTAAATTGTTTATTAGATGTTTAGGTTCTGAGTTCGATAGTCCTAATGTAATTTAATTTTTGTTCTAATACTTTGAAGGAAATTAGGGAGGAACAAATTTTTCACTTTATTTTTATGAGTGAAATCATGCCAATGTCCATGCCAAAATTATATGCATCTATATGCAATAATATTCATAATATATAAGCAAATTTTCTTAAGAAATTATGTGAAACAATTGCACGATGATTCTTAACCATGAGTTTAGCACATGCATAAAAGGAATCTTGCATCATAACAAACATTAGCCATTACACCAAATTGATTCACATGGAGATTATTAGTCCAAAAGATAAATTCTATATCAAAGAGGCCACTTGTTGTAATACAATAGAACATCATATTAGATATACTAAGAAAAATATAGCATATCAATGTTAAAACTTGTGCCTTTCCCAACTCAATCTAAATAAAACTCTATAAAATACTAAAAACATCAAATTTCAAGATAAAAATAGAGCAAGAAGAAATATTACGAGAACACAAAAAAATCAAGTATGATTGATAATAAAACATCTCAAATTCATATATTATCTTAGATAAAACAATTAAATAAGAGTAACATATATAGTCTTAAAACTATCATATAATAACAAAGTTAAAGCAATACATAAATATATCGTCTATCAAAATAATATAATAAATGCTCACATACAAAACATTTCCCATAATACTCACATCGAGAACATACTCTCAACTGGTTTCAAGCTATTTTTTAAGAACCTCAACTTTTTGCATACCTTTATCCCAACTTGTAATGTAAACAAGTAATAAACATGATATACTTACTAAGAAAACTACTGGTTATAAGAAATAAAATAAAATGAAAGTGCATTAATTTAACTGATAAGTAAAGATAGAGTAAAGCCTAAAGCTTTGGATTAGAGGTGGACATTGATCATGTGTTTAGGATCGAATTATCTAAAAATTTGATGTGCTTACTTTGTTGCACCTCGCAAAACAAGCTTTCAAAATCAAGGAGGAGATTTAAAAAATAATTCAAGAGTAATTATATTAAAATATTTTTGCATAATTCATACTTTAAGTTTAATGATTTTATAAAAAGTCACAAATCACCCCTTGACTTATATAAACATTTTAATGATCTTATTCTAATAACCAAAACTTGAAAGTAAGACAAAAACTTAAATTCACAAAAATTCCAAACTATCATCATATTTATTTTAAAACAAAATGATACAGCTATTATTTGAATATCTAACATAAATGATCACATATATAAATCTATATCATAAATAAACTATAAACTATTATGATGGAGAAATAATGGGGAGATAAATTTGAATCATAATTCAGATGTCAGTTCACAACTTAAAAATTTCTAGATCGCAACCTAGGTTATGCATATATGCATGAAAGGAAATAACAATTTATGAAAGTAAGACGTCATTTTAAAAAATTCCTTTTTCGTTTCATAACAATGCTTTTTAATAAATTATAATGCTAAGCACATACTCAAAAAAAAAAAATAATAATAAAAAATTTTCTTGTTGAAAATATGTAAAAAAGATGAAAATATCATATATATGACTTATTATAACCCACAATAAAATAAAAATATGATAATTTAAATAAAAAATAAATAAGATCTATTATATCAACTCAATCATCATCTTAATATAATCTATCTTAAGCTCTACTAACCAAACTATCTAGTGCTTATGACTCCCATCTATATCACTATAAAGCTCATCTTCATATAAATTTAAATGTATTACTTGTGATGTAAATATTAATAAAATTATATAAAATTTAATAGATAAATTAATAACATAATAAATATAAAAAAATCAAATCAATTTACAAAGAAACATATGAGAACTAATATCTATGATATATAAAAAAACATAATTACATACTATAAATATTTTGCCATTTATTATTTATTCCATTTTTTCATATAATCCTTAAGACAATAATTTTGCATACTATCTTTTATTTCTTAGGGTTATGTTTTACTCTTTGATAATTGTCCTCACTATTCAATATATTCAATATATAAATAACCTCTGCTCATATGTATAAATGTAGTTGATGTCCAAATTATTATAGTGATCTACTTCGACTATATTTTTTATAGTCACATTTATGAATTCTTATTGTATAAAAAAATATGTAGTTTACAAGAATAATGAAAAGAGTGAATACTTAAAATAAAGAGACATCTCAAAATCATATGATAAATAAATTAAATAAATATAATATAAGTAGATTAAATTATTAAATTATCTTAGAGTATTATTATAGAATGCCATATTATATGAAATAGATTCATCTACATACGTTTTGATATATAACATATCGTATTATTATGATATATATATATACGTATGTATGTATGTATTATATACGAATTAGAACATGAGATAAAAAATAATAAATAAAATAACAAAAGAAAGAGAAAAAAGACTAAAAAGATGAGAATTTGTAATAAAAAATAAGTTGAGATCATTGTTATGAAAAAAAATTGGGTTCATGAGGCTTAAATAGGTGATAAGACTAAAAATTATAAGTTGAAGAAAAAAGGTTTCAAAAATATACACTTGGAAAATAACTTAAAGAGGAAAGGTTCTAAAATGGCATAACCTAATTGCGAGAAAATTTATCGTCACTCCCAAGTTAGCATTGTAATCCTAAGATCAAAATGAAAATAAAAAAGGAATATTAAGTATTTAATTATGAGAAAATAATAAATTAAAAAGAATAAAAAAATCGTGATATTTCTTAATTGAGACTTGCATAGTTATGACATACTTTATTATTCAACTTGTCATTTATGTGTTGTAACTTTGACTTGGCATGTGATTAACCCAAATGTATAATGATTTATATTATAAGTAAATTATCTACTAAGTTAGTGTCGATTAACTCAATAATTTTTTGGCATTAATATTTATAGATTAATATTTATAGTTGATAATAATGTATTAATGCATGAGATTCTAGGTGAGAATTGATTGAAAAAAGATCTACTAATTTATAATTTTTTTCTTAAAAATCATGCAATATGCTTAATTGATATAATTAAGCTATTGTGTTTGGTAATCTATTTTGAAACTAAATGGTTTAAATTTGTTAAATTTGAAAAAATTATTATAGGATTGATATTTGATTCTTCTATTACAAATTTGAGAAAAAGACATGGTTTAATTAAATTATATGATTTTCTTTATATTATGTAATGACAAAAAGATTTTTATAAAGATAGGATATTATTTTAAAATTAAGAAAAGTGTTTTCAAATAAAATTGGACTTTTATTATACATATCGATCATGACTTTTATGTTAAATCAAAAAAATGATTATTTTTACAAGTATTAAAATTATTAATATAAGAGCTTCTAATCTCTTAAAAGTATTTAATAAAAATTATATATTAAAATTGTTAATATGAGAGCTTTTAATCTCTTAAAAGTATTAATAAAAATTATATATTAAGGCTATTGTTCTTGAAATATTGCTTGAAACATTTTTAAATATTTTCAGATGTACGAATAAATCAAACAATTGGTTGAAATTGTTAACTTAAAAATTATTGAAATTGTTATTAAAAGTAGTACTTTGATAAAATTCTATAAAAGAATATTATGTATTATTATGCATTTGTTTTAAGAGATTTATCACCATCAAATACAAAAAAAATTATTATGAAATATTATGGTATCCTAACATTATTAAAAGTTTACTAATATTTTTTGTTCTTCAATTATCATTTGACATATTTCAAAAGATTTTTTTATAACTTGTATGAAAGAGTAAATCAATATATCAAAATTAGTACTTCAAATATGCCTAAGATGTAAATTAAAATTATAATTTTTAAAAAATCAATAAAAAAAGACTATGTATTTGTTACATATTTATTTTAAGAGACTTGTTATCATTAAATAAAAAAGTTATTAAGAATCATTTTAAAATATTTTTTACATTATTTATATAAATACATCTTTTTTCAAAAGATTTGAACAATATTAGAGTGAATAAAATAATAAATATAATACAAAGTCTTTGTATTTATATATATATATATCTTCTTTTTGTTTTAGTAACTCTTATAAAATTTACTCAATTATGATTTATAGCACAAGATGTATTTTTTTAGTTAATAACTTCTCAAATACTTTTACAAAAATCTTGAGTACTTAACTTATTGTATTCAATTAGCAATATATCTAAAACACATCTCATAATTTAATTTAAATTACATATAAAATACTATCTCATTATACATATTATTTCATATGTATGTATATATATATATATGTAAACAATCTTTGAATTTGCATCTCGTGTTCCTCTTCAATTAAAATATTTAGAATGCTTAACATAAATAATTATTACTGCATGACGTTTGAATTTTAATAAGAAAATAAAGTTATCAAACGGAATATTAAATACAAAGTTTTTTGTTTTAATTATTTCTTCTAATTTCCAAAGTCATTAAACTTGTGTATCAAAGGTGACTCCTAGTCATAGGCAAGCGAAATGGCAGAGGTGAAAAGCCGGGTTCTGGTGATCGGAGCAACGGGGAGAATAGGTCGGGAGCTGGTGAAAGCCAGTTTGGCCGACGGACACCCCACCATCGCTTTCGCACGTCCATCTGCCTTTTCATACCCCCAAAAGTCTTCTCTCCTTCACTCCTTCACTCCTTCACTGACTCCGGTGCTGTCGTCCTCAAGGTAAACCTTGCCCCACGCTCAGCACTCCATGTCTATGTTTGAAATGCCAGTTGCCTTGTTTTTGTAAGTTTTTGTTTCCATGTTTCTATCCTTACTTTCTATATGCTAAATATTTTGAGAAAAAAAAAAAAAAAAAATCCCTTCTAACTAATTTGAGGCTTCATGCGGCATCCGATTTTACCTTAGAACAAATTTTGTTATTTGAATGGAAAAGAGCGGAGGATTTATGTGTTCCTTTCTTTTAGTACGGTTATCTGGGAGATGAAGGCAAAGGCATTTTTTGGAGGTTTGTGATAGTTAAGCTGTGCAATTATAACAACGCATTGGATTTTATAGTGCCTTGGAAATTCTAAACTGCAAAAATCTATTTAGGAATCGATTAAATCTCTGGGAACGATTTGAATATCAACTGCTAAGTAGGGCTGTTAAGTTAGCTTTATAATCAAAGATTATCTGAAAATGAGAGCTTTTTTTTTAGCTCGAATGAGACTCAAATTGAAGTGAAATAAGCCAGTTCTTAGGTTGAAGTGTTATGGCTGATTATGAGCCTGGTTAGGATTGTATTAAGCTAGCACAAAATTAGATTAAAACAATTAGATATCTATGCATGTATTCATGTGTTCATGAATATAAGAATATTTAAGCATATAAATGAATGTATTAGTAGCATATATTTTTACATTTAACATGATTGAATATATAAGATTATTTGAGTGAGAATTCAATTGAAAAATTCAATAATAACAAATTGGATTAAATCTTTCCTTTTCTGAATATTTGATCAAATCGAGAACTTTGATTCAACCTTGAGCCAAGATTGGTTCGTCTTGCGATGTAAGCATTAAATACCCTCCTTTTAACATTTTCGAACTTTGTTATGACATTTTGAAGCTTTTGACCTTATTGTAGTTCTTTATTAGAGAACTTTTCTTCGGATTGATTGGCAAAACACTCTAGTGGAAATAAAGTCAGGAGGGTTAAAAAAGACAATCCATTGTAGAATTGTAATTTGGTTAGCTTAAGTGTGTGATAAATTTTTTATTTCCCAAATCACGTAGAAATGTTTTTAACAAGGGTTGGGCAGGTAAGCAGATTTACTTTTTTATTCTTTCAAAAGTTCTCACGTTTAAGCATTATGCTTTCATACTTGATTATTTTTTCCAAAATTTATGAAACAGGGCTCTCTAAATGATTATGCATGTCTTCTTCAAGCAGTGAAGCAAGCTGATGTTGTGATCTGTGCGCTGCCATCATCACTAATACTTGAACAAAAGATTCTTATTAATGCAATAAAAGAAGCAGGTTGCATCAGAGTATGTTACTCCCAGGAACATCCTTATTCTATCCCTTCACCACTATGGTTGCTATTTTAGATGATTTCTCCAATTTTAAGTTTATGCATTCTTTTTTTTTTCCTCAAATTCTATTTTAAGTTGTTAGTCTACTGCCATTGACGAAAAGAATGATACACAATCATTTGTGTATTTTGAAAACAAGTTAGCTATTTCAACACCACATGGGCTAATTCATTTGAGCCATCTAGCAAACAATGCATTGGTAATTATGACAGCCCTGAAAGCTTTGGTTAGCCCATTGTTGCTTTTTTCTTCTTCAATTGGAAATGTTTATTCAATAAGTAACCATGACACTACATGACTTGATACAAGAGGTTACAAATATGAGATAAATAGCAAATAAGTTTAGTCTTGTGCATTTTCTTAGGTTTTGCTTCAAAGTTTAAGAAAATTGCTAATTCTGTGAATTGTAAACTCAATGCAGTTTTGAAGATAATTATGGCAATGGACATTTTATTTTCATTCATGGTCAAGCACCAAAGTAGCACCATTAATTCATGATTGTATTGTAGCTGCTTTTATCCTTATATTTTCAATGCATTTAAAAAACAAAATTGCAGGGGCCAATTCATGTTTGTATTCTTACTTTTGCTTTTGTATGTTTTTAACTGATGCAACTGGGACTAGAGATTTGTTCCTTCTGAATTTGGAGCTGATCCTGATAAAGTTCAAATCTTGAACATGGATTATGGGTTGTACAAGAACAAAGCTGAAATCCGACGGTTTATAGAGAGTGAAGGGATACCTTACACTTACATTTGTTGCAACTTTTTCATGACCTATTTGCTTCCATCACTTGTGCAACCTGGCTGTATGGTTCCTCCAAGAGACAAATTAACAATTTATGGTGATGGGAATTCCAAAGGTTAGTTGATTTGGTTATTTACGATTTGGCTCACTTGAATATTACTTGTTTGATTGTTTTTGTTTGCCTGTAGCTGTCTTTGTTAAGTAGTCTGATGTTGCTGCATTCACAATTGCAACCATTGACGATTCAAGAACTTTCAATAAGGTGTTATACATGAGACCACCAGCGAATGTTATCTCCATGAATGAACTCGTGGAACTCTGGGAAATGAAAATTTCAAAGAAGGTTGAGAAAGATTATGTTTCAGAGGAGAAGCTCCTTAAGAGTATTCAAGGTTTAAGCACTAAAATAAAGATTGTTTATTCAATTTTGCAATCCTTAGGAATCCTCTTAGAGTTTTTCCCATTGTTCTGAGACATCTTTACTTATCTTGCAGATATCTCATACCCGGACAATAGAGACTTAATTTTTATATATTCTGCTTTCATTAAAGGTGATCACACCTTCTTCAACATTGATGAAAATGGTGTTGATGCAACGAAACTATATTCAAACATGGCATACACAACAGTGAGTCAATTCCTTGATAACCTCGTGTAGAAAAGTGTTTCTTATACTTTCGAGTTTCTAGCATTATGATATGTTCGTTACATTTATTTGTTGTTGAGAATACAAAAGTTTATCACTGGGAAATTATTCACCCTTAGTTGATATTTGTGTTATAATTTTGTTCAATTTTTCTTTAAATTTTGTTTCTAACAATTGCTTTTCATCAAAGTTCTACTTTTACTCATATAAAACTCCTTTTGTAAATGTTTTTTTAAACCTCTTTTTTATATATTTTTTTTAATTTCACAAGTCACTATGAAACAAGCTAATATTTTTTTATTCATTTGTTGGTGGACCTTGTAAAAGATTATTTATTAGGAATATAAAAGTGCTAAGACTTATGGTGGCATATGTTATGATGAGTTCTTATGATCACTGTGAGCTAAGAAGGAATTATTCACAATAAAGACTGGCAATAATTAGCACTATTATGTTCCTAGACAATGAGCAAACAAAAAATGTCGATTCATAAAGTAGATCCAAACAATTGGGGGAAGGTGTAAAATGAAATTTAAGAAAATTTCATTATGAAACCTTTCTCACAGAGTAACTTCAAGGTTGTTTCCATTCTTATCATGGCTCAAGGGGCAATTATATGCTAACATTTGAATCCTCTTTGGAGAAATATATGAGGAGGTGATCTTGCTTTTCATAAGAAGTCTACAGATTATTAAAAGAATCATTCATGGCATATAAGTTCTGGTTTTTGTGAATGACAACAAAAATCTATTCATAATCACTTACATGTAGATGATTAGTGAATATGTCATAACTTTTATTTATTTAACAAGAAAATAACAACATCATAGTTCCTTACTTGTCCAATTTCATAGTAAAAGGGATCAATTTAACGACATAAATGGCTCACTTTACCATCTTTTCAAAGTAAATGTAAGGTTTATACATGAGAAGTGTAATAACAACATGGTGACCAATGTTGCTGAAGACCATGGATATAGTTCATTGTCTATCATTAGGTTGGAAATTTGAAAAAACAAGTTCTCATAAGCAAATGGTTCAATGTGATCATTAGGTTACATAACTTAAGATATAAAATTAATTGCAGATAAGTCTTTGTTTTATTGTGTAAGTAGGTTATTCATGTTCCAATAAATAGTCTAATAAGTCTATTTAATGTTATAAATATAACAACTAGATTCTCAGGTTTTTTTTTTTCTCTAAACTTATCTTCATATAAGAACCTGCTTGCATTGTTAAACAAAATATAACGATCCATCTAGCTATTTCTAAACAACAATTCAGGGGAAAAAAGTAGATTGGGACCTGGTTACTGTACAGATTGAACTATTGTTGAAATTTGAGAAATCTGTTTGTATTATTAAACAAGCATGAAACATGAAAGATTTATTTGTAGTTAAACATTTAAGATATGAATTATACATCTTATATAAGAACTATAGATAAAAGGATCAAGATATATTATGTTACATGTAATATAGCTTGATATATTATATGTAATAGATGAAAGTGTAAAGGAGTTGGTCTATGACAAATTAATGAACTCATAATATTCATTGTTAGTTGATGTAAGCAAAGTTATCTATTTATATTATATTACATATTAAATAAAGGTAGTCTCTTATATATTTGTGAATAGGCCTTAAAGTGAAATTGTAAATCTAAATCTCTATGAAGCCAATAAAATCTCATGGATGCACTACAAGGCATCCAAGTTTTTCAAGGTAAACTCATCCTCCATAGATTTTCCCAACACAAGTTGATGACTTAAAAGAGAATATAATGGTTCCATTTTTATTATAGATCCAAAAACCATGATAACAAAACAATTCAAAGGTATGCACTTTATGAAACATTGATGCTTTTTAAGATTTATGTATTTATATTGATTTATATTTGACATAGATTCTCCTTGATATTTGATACTTGTTAGATACTATTAGACTATGTCTTCATATTATATGATATATGTTATATCAATATTGAAAGTATAAATAATTTATAAACATGAATAAAAAAAAGAAAATAAAGAATAAAATGTCTTTAATATTATTAAATTCTTATTTAACTTAATATTAAAAATAATATATCTTTTTATTGTTTAGTAAATTTCTTTGATAGGAGATAATTAACAAATTTAACATATTTTTTCATATAAAATTTATGTTGGAATTATTTCCAAATTTTAAAATTAAATTTAGTTATAATGATGATAATAATGATTTAATATTATATTATATTGTAATTACTATACCTATATGTATGTGTGTATGCGTGTAAGCTTACACATGCACGTCTTGCCAAGCCTCATGTCTTCTATTTACAAAAAATAAGATGTCTTTTCTATGTATTATTGTAATGTTATTTTATCTACATTTATGTTTAATTATTTTTATTATATTAAACCATCATATCTTTACTTATTTATATGCTAATTTTTTTTTTGACATCTTTCATATTGTCTCATTTATATCATGTCGTATACATACCTCATATTGTACCATATTCCATAGTAGATAATAAATCCTCATCTTTTATCTTATTTGGAATATGCTTCGTTTATGTTGTATTAGTTAGCCTTTGATGTCATTCAATAGAGGTAGATTGGTTAATTTTTTTTCCTTTTTTATCTATATTTTTTTTATTAGAAAAAAAGTTTGTTCAAAGATGAAAAAAAAAGGAAAAATATAACATCAAATACTCACAAAGGAGAAATTATGTTAAGTTTAAGAATTTCAAAATGGCAACAAACTAATCCTAATCTATTAGAAAATCCTTTGGGCGTTTATTGAGCTTATAAATGATCTTAGTATAGTTCTCCACTTTTCTCTTGCTCTTGTTCTATTGATATTGCAAGTATTCTTAGATGATGACATAAGAGAGGGAAGGGTTGTAGGATTGTGCTTCTAGGGTTCCTCATCCCCCAGATTTGTGCTAGAATCCTCTCCATGATAGTTTAATATGTAGTATCGTCAATGATCTCTAACCATCAAGTCTCTCCGTATGTTTTTTTACTTCATAATTTTGTTTGCAAAGTATTATTATGCCCAAAGTTCCTCCCACAACTTATCATGTAGCACTTGATTCCAATCACGAGCTCTTGGTTGTTATTGTTTTAAGGTTAGATTCTTGATCTTGAGCTTCTCATACATGAGCTTTGAGATTTCAAACTTATCGATCATCTTTGAACATATGTTGCTAAATTTTTTATAATAATCCAAAAATTTTTGTTAATTAATTGAAAAGTCACAATGCCAAACCTCAACTTTGTCCTCATCCCCATTAAGTAACTCAAAACTAAGGAGAGAGTTTTCATATTATCAACTTTATATATCAAACTCCCAAACTACTATGTAGTATATTTCAACTTAGGAAGTCAATACAAAAGAAGCCAATTGTAGATAGAGATGATTAAAGACGTGTTATTAAATATGTCATTACCTAACTAGAGTAGTAAAAATATATAGAAATTGTGAAAAGATTATATAAGTCATCAATTGTGTTCAACTCATTACTCTCACCATTACTCCAAGATCTTTTAGTATCATTACAAGGCAATTGCTCTCCAAGACAAAGGATTGTTCTTATATGAAGTCATTTATAAAATAGTATTTTGTGGAAAAAGATCATTAGATGTTTACTATTATAAACTTTTTTTCCTTGATAATCCCAATAAAAGGCTCCTTTCTTTCTAAACTATTTTATTTTTTCCCAATTGATGCCCTTAATCTTTGCTTATACCAAGGCTCCTCTTAGCCTATAAACACTCAAGCAATGTCAAGACAACTTAATTTATAGTTCATTTCATTTAATAGATTAATCATCTACATAGTAGTCATGGTTCCTCCAATCTCTTCTTAATGATTTTTCATATAAATATATGACCTATTTTATGTTACATTTTTCTATTTAACTCTCATGAAGTACACTTCAAAACTAATAAATTCTTATTTAGTTTAATCCCATTCCAACATCTCTAATACTTGATGAACAAATCATATGAAAATAATTACAATTTTTTAAAACAAAAATGTCCTATTTAACTAGAAGGACTAATTGAGGGTTTCTCACAAGTAACTAACAAAAGATGAGGATATCGAACATTTATAATGCATATTTCAATAATAAAATTAAGATTGTAATTCATAAAGGATTTTTTTTACAAATAATCTACAACTTAATCTACATTTTTGTCTCTCTTGTCACGTGAATCATTTTACATTTATTTGACCCTTAAAAATACACGTGTAACTACATTTGTGAATTGGCTCAAGGTCAATCGGACATATCGGATCCTTTAAATGGCTATGTTTATTCGCTCCGCTTTCTCCGAGACTGTACGGTAATTCTCCGGCCCAAATCCCTATTTCTCTTCCAATAAGAGGTCGACGACGAGATTAAAAACGATGAAATGCGCGATGGACACGGTGGAGGAAGACGTCGAGGAATACAGCTGGAGGGACGTGGTGCTCCCGCGGCTGATCTCATCGACGCAGGAGCGGGGGCTCGATCGCGAGCCTGCCGGGGAGAGGCGGCGCGGCCGGGATATCCTCGTCGCCGTGGACCACGGCCCTAACAGCCGCCACGCATTCCATTGGGCACTCGCCCATCTCTGCCGCCTCTCCGACACCCTTCATCTCATCCTCGCCGTCTCCAGCTAATTTGCAAACTCTTTTTTTGTATTTCGTTTTTTGGATTATTCTGCAATTATGTGATATATGTTGGGTTAATGTGATAACATGATTGCAGGTGTGCATAATGAGGTGGTATATGAGAAGAGCCGTGAGCTGATGGAGAAGCTGTCCGTGGAAGCTTTTCAAACCGTCATGGTAAAAATTTACGCCTTTGTTTCTTTGTTTAACCTTTTGAACTGCGCTTATGTGCTTCTTTCTTATAAAAAAAATATTTACCAGCATAAGGAGCCTGTTTACCAACCAATTTAGTTTGATATCGAGTTGAGTTGCAATGAATTTGGCTCAAATCAAACTCGATACACCTCGCTCGACTACAAGCCATGTTCACACCCGACTAAGCCAAATTACACTTGTTTCGATGTCAGACCTGATCCAAGAAACCATAATCACTAACAACTAAACTTGTGTTTCATTTGATACTTTAATATAGCCTGGCAATATATTTAATAAAAGCTTGACCTGATTCGAATTATCGCATGAGTGCACTAAGTTAGGCTGGAGCTTGATCAGGACTCTGCTGGAGTCAAATGTGAGTTTAATATGATTTTATACCATTGGGCAGTTGTTTATTTTCTAACATTTTGTTTTTTTGTTTTACCTTGTACAACTTTTTTTAAGTCATATTTCATTATTTATCTTCTCGTAATGTTTTCTTTTATTCTAAAAAAATATTTTTTTTACATCTTTTGAAAAGTATTTTTTGATCCTACGAATTGTATGAACGAAGAATAAAAATATATTTTTGTTAAAAAATAATTTTAGTAGATCAGTGCAAGTATTGGACAAATAAGCCCGAACAAGATTTGGGTTTTTTAATTTATTAATTGACATTTTTATGTTTTGTCTCAAGGCATTAATGCCAAAGCTTCATTGAATTACCCTTTATCAACCCATACTTTTTTTTCTATCCCATTCTTGTTTTCATATTTAGGAGTATGAGTTATGATTTATTTAACAAGTTGAATGTTGCTACTAAAAGGGGGATGCCTAGTTATCATCGATCAATGTTATCCAATAGTTGTTGAATTTATGTTTTTTTTGTTCAGTGCTATCCAAATAGTTTCTTATTTTATAAAATCAGGTTGCTTGATGTTTAGATGTCATCAAAACTTAGGAGACATCTATTATTTTTCGTGCTAAAAATATTTTTTTTGTTTTGATAATATTAGTTTAAAATGCTATCAAGTGGAATATTTAATATCTTTAAATAAAATGATATGGGCAATAATATTAACGAATCAAATGTCTCCCAAAATTATTGAGCAATATGGTAAGACTTAAAGATCTGAGTCATGACCAATATTGTATTGTATATTAGGATTATTTAATAGAATTAATTTTTGCATCACTCATTATTAAAGAAAATGCTGAAATATAAAATCATTGAAAAAGTGATTTTGTTTAATCATTGAAAAAGTGCTTCGTGTTGATCCACTTTTCTGCATGCTGAAGATGTAGAGATCCAGTGATGGAAAAGTTGGAGATGAAGCAATTTCAATCCAAAGGAGTGCATGGACTAGACCAAATTCCTTTGTACAAACCTCTTGTAATACTCTCCAACCTAGATGTAGGCTTAAGACATTGGTTCTCCTTTGACAAGGGAAGCATATCAAATGGCCAACTAGAACCCAATCATGTGGCCTTATGTGTTCATCCTTCTGATGTAAGTATAGCATGATAGTGAATAATAGGAGAACGAGAGCTCTTCTCCTATAAGCTTTGGAACTAGGGATGTTGGCCAACTGGCAGCATGGGTAGTATGATGGACGACATCCCTTGATAAATATCAAGTTTATGGTGGGTCATAATAGAGAACATGGGTTAGATTCTTTTTTATTAGGAGGGAAAAGAAAATGTATTTAGTTAGTAGGGTACTCACTAGTCATTCTTGATAAGGGAATGGGTGAAGAGGGAGGTGGTGATGATTTGTTTTCCTAGTTCAAGTTGTAAGTATCAATGATTGGACATGTAAGACTTCTGTAACAATCAATTGCATAGGGGAAGAAGCAAAGAAGCTTTTTAAGAAGAGGTGAAAAGATGCACTTCTCCCATTGATAAGATTTGTGGTGATATGATAACAACAAAGATTGGAATGTATATAATTGATATGTAAATCCTTCTTATCAAAGGGAGTTGGAATTTGTCAAAATCTGGTATTGATCTAGGTAGAACTTATATCATAGTTAACAACGAAACAGTTACCTGGAAGTCGATGTCTATGAGGTTTCTTAAGTGGCCACAGTGGTGAATTGGTTATCTCTTCAATATAGATAATGAATCAAATATCTAGAGGCTTGTGCTGTATAATACATAGCGTGAGCAATGAACACTTAGATGAAATTCAAAGAAATATTTTTTGTTTTTAAATTTTTATGCAATATCAATTTTCATTATAACTTTTAAAGCATGTTGTCTACTTGGTAATATCCAATTTAATTGTAAGTATGAGAATAGGAGAACATCAATTGAACTGTAGTATAATTAAATTTTTCAATAATTAGTATAGTTCATTGCACTAAACATCCATGGATTAATTCATTCATGGGGTGTTAGTCCCCAAACCCCTTTGGGGAGAACTAAAACTTTTTTTTTCTTGATTTCAAAGATCAAGGAAATAGAGACCTAGCCTCGGCCCCTTTTGAAGCTTGCCACAAATGACATTAGTCAAGCTATAGGAAATTTTAATCCCATTTTGTACATGATAAATGGGCTCAAGGAATTGACCTAAACACAAATTATTGTTACTAAGGAAATGGAATTTAGGTGTTGTTTGGGGAGCTTTTAGAATGTAAAGAAAAGGTAACCCATATCTATAGAAAAGTTGCTAACTAGATAGCAAATTTTGGGAGGTATTCTTCTTGGGTTAATGCAATTGTTTTTTGGAGAAACTATTTTTCTTTTACCTAGAGGAACCTTTGGAATGAGTGCTATTAGGAGCTGATCACATGACTCTATTCGTGGAATGGTTCCTGCCCTTGGGTTTGCCTTGGGTTTGTTAACCAAGATAGATCCCTCATTATCATTTATAGGGCTATTACATCTATCATGATTAGCTATTTGATCCTTCATTTTTTAGATTTATTTGTAAAAAAATATTTTATATCATTAATAGTTTGTCTATATCAATACTTTATTATGATAGATAAATCTCTTTTAAAGTTTTCTTATCTATCAAATTGTCTATTTCTTTATTGGGCCATCACATAAATTATATAACAAAACTTTTAATTTATTCATTAATCAGACATCTGAAACCATTCCATCAATAGCCAATTAAATCATTCAACTGATTAGTCAAATCTTTCAATTCTCAATTGATCCATTTGATTAGTAGATCAAACCATTTGTTTGAAGTTGTCATTGTCTTTCTCGTGTCACCACTCAATTGAACGACTGAGATGGAGAACTAGATCATCCATTCCTTGTGTGGAAAACTCCGATGCATCATTAATAGTGACTTTCAGTTCCAAATACCTTCAATTCTCCTTTTAACCCATTTTCTTAATCTCAATAGAATCAATAACCTCTCTCTATTTTAAATTTCTCTTTTTTGCAACACCTCTTCTTCATATCTAGTTGTGGAACTCCAACTCTCCCTCTTCTTATTTTTTATTGTACCACAGCTCACTTAAAGTGATTAATTTATACAAAACATATTTTTCAAGCATTATAGAGAACCTCCACAACTTTGATTAGTTATGTAGCAAGTTATAAAAATGCATTACAAGGGCTTCTCAACAGAGAGATGAGAATTGGGGTTTGAGTTATAGAAAGTTAGGGAAAATAGGAGGCTAAGAAAGTAGAAATACAAGACATAAGCTCAATAGAACATGTCATGTAATGACCTTCCTTATGGAGATCTTTTATAGAGGAGGATCAATGTTTTTCTTGATCTCTATGATAATGTATTATTGCCAAGCCAATCTCTGATTAACGAATTTGGGCAATAAATATTGTTTTTTGTTTGAGGATCTAAGGCATTAAAAACTATATCTTAGAAATGTTGTTATCGGTTTTGGTGATAGATTTGGTAGATGGAGTTGGATGTGGCTCACAAGTAAAACCCATTTGTCTTGACAATGAGATCCTAATGGCTTATTGAGGGATCCTAAATCAAAACCACTAGACAAGATCAATAGAGACATAAAAATTTACTTATTAAATAGCAATAGTTAGTTTAAAATGTAATCACATGTTGAACATCAACGATTTGTGTTTAAGGTCCTAGAGGCCAAACCCTTGAGAGCAGTTCCTGGAGATTAGTTTCTCGAGGTCATCTCTCAAGGATGGATTTTTAAATCCAAAAAACCCTCAAGTCTAGTTCCTTGAGATGGTTCCTTCAAAGCCGATTTATCAAGATTGCACTCTTTGTCAACATACAACTAGTAATTTTAGACAAGTGTTAAACTCATGAGATTCAAATTAATTCTTCCAAGTTATTATTGTTTGATAATTATAACTAATTTTATCACATCATCAATATTTGAGTTTTTAATTCTTCATGTACAAAAATAAAATAAAATTGTATCATCTATTTTATCATATAAATAGACTTTTAAAAATCTAATTCAAGGCTAGCAATCCTAGACAACTTAACTAAATTAAAAACTCGCAGCTCAAACTAGGCATTTTCAATCTAATGCAACTCATTTTCTCCCATAAAGAACTCTCATTCTCTTTTTCTCTTTCCTTTTATTCTTTTTTTACTTAATATTAACCTATAAAGATTTCAAATTCTATTTTTGTTCTTTTATTTTCTAGTTTCTTATATAAATTTTCAATAAAGTAAAATTTTTCTACGTTTTATTGGATCCATATTATTATCAATAGTCAAAGATGGCAAAGAAGCCTGGTTGGGATGAGAGTGTAAGTCTCAAGAACTGAGCCAGGAAATTGGGTGACGGGAGGGTCGATTCATTTTCATGTAGAGAGGACTAGTGGGTTCAGGATTAGCCTTGGCCACACAGACAATCACCCTAAGCTTTTCTGCAAACAACAGAGCCAAAATGGAGCAAACCTTGCCAAGACAGAGAGCTTGGCTAAACAGGACAATGGCGGGCAAAACTGTTCAAGAAGGCAAAGATGTCTTGGGATTAATCATGGCAAACATCTGGAAGACTTCAATACGACTGATACCTCACTGTCTAGTTAGCTGTATGTCACATTCTTCTCTTTTGTTCATGATGCCTTACGATTGCATGGGAGAAGTCATGGCGTTATTTAGCATGTCTTGATTTGGCCTAAAACGACTGCTGTGGTTGAAACAAGGGTGATTAAAAGTCGGGTTTGAAAGACTTTTTACTGTAAAATGTTGAAAATTTAGTGTTGCTGTTGAAAAATATGTTGTAGTTCATTTTTAAAAGAAACAGTTGAACTTGACCTGTGGGACAAACAGGCGAAGACCGTTGCTCGAATTGTTGAAGGTGACCCTGGGAAGGTCATCTGCCGAGAGGCCAACCGGCTGAAGCCGGTGGCCGTCGTGATGGGAACCCGAGGCAGAAGCATCATCCAGAGGTAAGCCTACCCTCCCGCTCCTCGAGTATCGTCTTGCCTTGGCCGCCGACGCAGCCATAACGAGATGCTTTGTTGCTTCCCTTGGCGTATTTGCCAGTGTTTTGCAGGGCAGTGTGAGCGAGTACTGTTTGCACAACTGCAAATCTGCCCCGGTGGTCATCGTACCAGGCAATTCCCCGTCTGCTCTTCTTCACTCACCGCAAAGCATGGCATCTCATTCCAGGTTAACGCATTGATTGCTTGGTTGCCGTAGACGCCAGCTAGTCGTCGGTGATCTGAAGATCGGACGGACTTGTTATACGTTTTTAATGCGGGGGTAATGTTAGGTTTGGAAGAGCTGCGTTGAGATGTATTGTTTATGAGAAGTTATTATGGGTTATTAAACTATTTTGAAGAAATGTTTTTAAATAAATGATTTTGTTGTGTAACATGATTATTTATTTATTTATTTTTAAATGAATAAATTAGGATTTTTAAATCAGTTTGGTTACTTGTTCCTTTAGGATACTAATTTTTGTAGAATTTCAAAATTTTGTATAATTTTGTGAATCCTTTACTTTAAGCAAAGAATTATGCAATGTTGGAAGAATTGAGAAGAAAAAAAAACTTGGATTAATTTGAGAATTGTGAATATTTTGTAATTAAAAAGTAAGTGTATTGATAACTAAAATGAATTTTGTATAAATAATGAAAAAAATAAAAAAGGAAAAAAAATGTAGAAGTGATATTTTAGATTTTTTAGATAGATCAATTGAATGTTATGATAAAATTATGTTAATTATTAATTTGAAACATCATTATGAGATGTGATGTAATTATATTATATGACTTTGATGAGATAGTATATTAGCTTGAGCTAGATGTGCATGTGAGTGATTTGTGTGTTTGTGCTCATTCCTTTTTTTTTTCTTTTGGGCCCAAATTTCCTTATATGATTATTATATCTACTCATTGAGATATCATATTATATCATCATTTATGACGAAGCCACTGTCTTATCATTATTAACATATTGTGCTAATGAAGACAAAACCTTTGTAATGTTGTGGCATTATATGTAAGTACTTATGGTAACAATGTATAATTTTTCTTTCTTATATTGGGTAGTTCCAAGATAAAATAAACAATAAAATATTTCACATTCATATTTATTTCATTCTTACAATCTTTTAAATAACTAAGTTTAAACAATCATTCTTTATTTCTCATTCTTTTATTTTTCTTTTTATTTTTTCTTTCTTATAATATGTTTTAGTTTTATAACATCATAAATCTATATAGATATATACATTCATAGATATACATATAAATAACAGTAATGCATGATTATATAAATCAAAACATATGGAGATAATTTAATATCATACAAAATGCTAAAACCATATTGTATTTTATAATAATATTTCAAGAAAATTAACAATTCGACTTACATCATATTATTTAATTTGTAGGTTTTTAGATATTTTTAGTTTAAAATTTTTGTCCAAGCAATCAATGCAACTATTTCGTAGTTCTGTTAGTTCAAAATTTTGTACATGTTGACTTAAATTAAGCCTTTTGGGTTGTTTCTATTGATAGACACCGTCTGACATCATTGTCGTCATCATGCATGCATTGCCTCTTTTAGCTGTTCACCTATGCCAATCCATGTGACCAACTCCACTCAATCGACCTATGCAAAACTACTCAACCAACATAGACTTGAATTGATTTGCTTTGATGTGCGCTAACTGGCATAAATCGCGAACCCTGTGTCAATACACTCTAAACTGTGTTGACTCGTAAACTAACCCTAAGGCATCATCATGACTTTTTGCTCATGCTGCCTCGATCTCTTTATTTGTCACCTTGTCGCTCACTACTCCATTGCTCGACGCATTAGCTGTTTGAAAATTGCTTATTACAATTAATTTTGTAGTTTTTTAAGGCATGTTTTTGACACAATTCAAACTATAATTTTTTAAAACTTTATAGTGAATTTTAAAATTCTTAAATAACTTTAAAATTCTAAAATATGGTCTTTAGTATTCATAAGTATCTTTTTATATTCCTAGGTTTAGCAAATTATTGTTGTACCCTTTGAGGTCTCCATAAATATGTTTATCATATTGTAAGATATGAAATTTTGAATGAAGTAATAAAATGCTATTATTAAACTTACTTGATGCGATACGTGTCATGAGTGATCATCCAACTTTATGATACCAAAGATGCCTTGGAAATACAAGAGGCTTAAAAAGAGAGATCACAACCCATTATTAAGCAACCATAAAAGTGTTAAATCATCAAGAAAGTGCTTAATTTCTAATACTCTTTATTTCATCTTATAAAAGAGATTACCAATCACATCCAATTATCAAGCTAATGTAAGTTAATGTGTGATTTACTTTGTCTATAATTTAAGAACTTACTTGTGTGTATCTTGCAATTGCACCACTAACTTAGGTTGCACTTGTTGTGGATAGTTAAACCACTCTTGTAAGTTGAGATCTTTTGTGTTAAAGAATGTGTAAATTCTTAGCTTTTAAGAAAATTTTTACTTGGTGATCTTAGGATTTTTAAATTCTAAACATAAAACACCTTGGGTAGGCCACTATACAATTTATTATTTTAACTTAAGCATTTTCTTATCATCTATGACCCAAAGATAGATTTTAGTAATTTCGTCATACATCAACAACACTACTCAACTGATTGTATTGTTTAGTAATTATTATCATGCTTTACACTCTTCTTAAAAATTCAATTGATTCTAGTTTTTATATTCATCACACTATATGTTGGCCCCATCATACCATCTAAGTAAGCTGATCATACAATACGATTGGCTTGATCATATAGCATGCAAGGCACAATCATTAAACAAAAGGTTGGAAACTTTGACGTCAAATCTATGGCCAATCTAAAACAAACTTCAATCTATTTAACATAAGACATCACAACATATTAAGAAAGGAAAGATCTCTAGTAAAAGATTACCTTAAGCAAAGTTAATGGTTAGGAAGAGATCCATATTTCCTTTTAAAGTTTAATTCTTTTGTAGTTCTAAAATCTTTTTCATGACTATAGATTGAGCTAAAGCTACTTTAGGATTCCTTTGTTCCTTATCCCCAAGTCCTTTTCTCTCATCTTTCACTCTCAATTTTTCTCTCTCAATCATCCTCTTGAATTTGACAGCATAGAGAGAAGCATTAGGTTTAGGTTTTTATATTACTAAAAGATTTAATAAAATTTCCTTCTTATCTTTTTTTATAGAATTTTTAGAAATTCATAGAAAATTTAAATGACTTTAAAAAATTGTAAATAATATATCTACGAATTTCACAAGTTGGACCTTTACAATGGTATGCTTCGATATTTAATCTAGTTATTATCATCTTAGCATATATTTCAAGGTGCTCAAATTTACAATAATTCTCGTGTGTCAAATCTATAATACTTGTATCAAATATGAAACCCTATATTAAGAATATAGTTCATAATTAACTAAAAAGGATTGTTAAACTATTGATTGATAGCTTTCTCACCTAACATACCATACAATGATCCTATCATATGGTATGTTTAGTTATACTAAATGCTCTAATAATGAATTGTAACTTCCTTTGCTCTCACTAACCTTTAGTTAATGTATTGTACTATAGAACTGACATATAATATATATTATTTATTCATATTGATTTATTGAACTTACAATTAAATGTATTATGCATTGGGTCTAATATATAATGCACTCTTATTCAAACAAAAACATGATCACTAAAATCCAATCAATTGCACTCTATAGCATTTCCAACTCTTCTCAAACCGACAAAACTATGCTTCTTCTACTTAAAATAGCTACAACTCATTCTAGTTTTCATATAAAATTATAAATTAAATAAAAATGAATTAGATGCTTACCTCAATCAACTTACTCTTGTAACTCTATTTCTAGCAACCACAACAGCTCCTCTCATCTTTCTATTGGTTTCTATCTTTCTCTTTGAGTTGTAGTATTGGGTTTCAACCTTCCCTACAAACTCTCCTCCCTTTCCAGCACTTCTTCATCCAACTAAGCTTCTCATTTCTCTTCTTTCATTTTTTCTCTTTCTTATACTTCCTTGCCCTCACTTGTTACCTCACTTCCCCTTCAACCCAAAGTTTCACTTTCATCTAAAAGTAAATGTGGTAATATTGCAATTTGTTAAATTATAAATTTATCCTCTAATAATTGGATAAATTATATCTATATTTTTGTCTTAAAAATGTATATAAATTATCTAGATCTTCAAAAATTATAAATTTAATATTGTTATTTTTCATGAAAAACTCTTTCTAAAGATATACTCAAATAATTTTTTTTATTTTATTTGTAATTATTATACATCTCTCATATTCATATTCATTTAATAATATTTTAATCAATAAATATAATATTTCAAAAAATTAATTTTATTTTATTAAAATATTCATAATTACAAATTTTTTTTTTAATTTTGAAGATTTATAACATATTATATATAACAAAATTTTGAGATGTTACATTAACATACTCCATACACAATATACTCGACCATCTTTGTTATATGAGGTATATTTTGAAAGTTTAGATTTAGTTTTATGGATTTAAAATTAAATTAATAAATTCATATCTACTTCATTATTATCTTATAAAAATTAGTTATTTTGGAAACATGTTAATCCTTATATTCTTTATAATAAATTTTGTTTCAACAAATATCTCATAATAGTATAGGATTTTGTTATACTCATACCCATAAAGAGACCATGGAATTTTATATATAATTTTTAGATTATGCTACTTCATCTTTTTTCAAAAATCTATGAATATGATTTGCAATCTTTTTTATTTATTAAATTCACAAAAATTAAGCTTATTCTACATTATAGTTTTTATTCAATTATTTTTTGTGATTATACTCAAATTAAAGACACTCAAATATTTTATATTCTTATCAATTAAGAAATTTATATAAATAATGCTTGGTACGGCATAAATGATATATGCTACCATGATTTTATACTAAGTCATGCTTGGTTATTTTTAATAAATGATTGATATCTTAACCATATTGTTACTATCACTCTAAATGATCAGTATGTTATTTTATAATAAATTTGTATTTCATCAATCGACTATCTTCCTTTCTAATATTATACAATCCTATTTTATCATATTGTACAAGACCTTGAAATCTTGTAATATCTTTAAAATATTTCAAAAAATTATAAAAATTCTAAATAATAGAGTTTGATTAAAATTATTAGTTATAACTTATCCTTTTAAAGATCATTAATTATTTTTTAATATTATTCTTTTCAACATATTATGATTTATATTTATTAAATTTTTTTATCCTCTCTTGAAATGTCACAACACACAAAGAGATATGAATTATGATGTCATGGATGGGGATCTTACTAAATAAATGACTTAGTAGGTAAAGTAAGATGTAAAGTTTATTTTTAGTTTATGTGAGCACTTAGATGTGCACATTTAGAACTTATATGTATCAACATTTAGTATTTAATATACTATGGGTTATGATAGATATTTATGATTGATATAGTTGGATCTTTTGAGTTTGAAATAGTGCTTGTGGTATGGATTCATTATTTTGTTCTTTTCGTTAAAATTTTTTAATAATTAAAATTTTTAATTTGCTTTACAAAATGAATGTGTTGTTTGATAAGGTTTAAAATTTTTTTATTTTGCAAAATTAGCATATCCTTATATGTATATTTATTTATATTTATCATTTGATTATTATTTTATTTTATTATGTATATGTTAGGTGAGGCCTTGACAATATCTCTTCATCTTAAACAAGCCACCAAAAAAAGAATAAATAAAATTTTTGTTGTTTCCATAAATGTTCTTATCTCCAACACTAATTTAGAGCATAAAATTAATTACCTTCATATGCATTCTTTAATAATTTTTAATTTATTACATATAAAGTGTTTAGTCTAACTTTTAATATGGACATTTATCTATTTATTGGGATATAATGATTTCACTAGTTTTGTTTATATGCTTAAGAAACAAAAGATGTACTTAGTTGGATGCATTAAGCTGTAAAGTGATTAGAACACCATATGAGTTAAGCAGTAAATGTACACATTTGGATCATCTAACTTTTTGTGTAGTCAGACCACTTGGTGTTCTAATCACGAATGACTTAGAGAGATTGACGTTGAGCTTAATAAAGATTCCTTTGGAGTTCAATTATGCGATGCAAATTTTCTCTTGTTGTGGTGGACTGATGTAAAGCAACAGATCGAGTGCGCGTGTTAGGGCTTTCTTAATTTTAGTTTCATTTCTATTTTGTTTTAGAGTTGAAGTCAATTATATATAAGATCATCATAGAGTTTTAATCTTTTAAGTACATTTTTTATAATTTTTCTATTAAGAAGTGTATTTTTGTCATCTTACGTTTAGGTCTAAAGAAAAACAATTTTTCTTGACGTTATCACTTATCAATGCCATGCTTTCTTAATATGCATATATGTACATCCTTAGATTCATCAAGATTCCTTTCGGTTACGATTCAAATATATTTGAATTGTGATCCAATTTTACCTTTACTAGTGCTCCATTGTCTCCCACCCTTAATCTTGTTATAAGATTTTCATCTTACTTATCCTCTATCAAAACATAGTCATGCAAATCAATTTTTTATTAATAATTCCTAACCAATTGCATAAGGAAAATCGATAAGTTATTTAACAAGTCTAATTGAACAAAGGAATTTTGAGTTTTTGTTCCAACTGAAATTATTTTGATCATTGGCTTGATTTTAGTTCAACCAATAATTAAGGTCATATGAAATAGGTAACAAATTATCAAATATAGAGATGAAGAACATCAATTATTATCTAATCAATCATAAATCAATTCTATATTTTTAAGAGGGAGAAGTTTATTCCTTTAATTAAAGTAACTACAATAGTGATACATAAAATAAAGGTAACATAATTTTTCTCAAATGTTAAAGCACGCTTAAAACATCATTACAAAAGAAGACTTACTCATTTCTTGTTAATCACTGAAACTTGCCAAAGATGAGATCTAAATAGAAAATGTATTGACAACTTTTGTCGATACATTAAATCAGTAGAAAGACTTGCTGCAATAATGATACAACAATAAGAGCCTTACATTATGTCATCATTGAATTTAGTGGGCTACAAGCTTTACTTATTTGTTATACTACTTTTTTTTACATAAGAATGATTTGAATTGGCTAAATAAATAAATAATACTCTCTTCTTTATAAATTTTAATAATAAATTATTCACATTAAAGATATATTTAGTATCTTTTGTCATTAATTATATATATATATATATATATATATATATATATATATATATATATATATATATATATATATATATATATATATATATATATATATATTTGCATATTGTTTGTTATAGTAAACTCAATATGAATTATTGAATTATTTAGTCATCTCCAACAAATTCCATCTTAAATAAAAAATACTAATAATGAATATTAAGATAAATCTTAATATTTTTTTCATTAGGTTAATATTATAGCTATATCTAAAGTACATTTTCTTTGGCTCCTTTCAAACCCTACTAATTAAGGTTCGAAAAGCACGATGGACTAAGCATCTCACAAACCCAAATATCTATTGAACATTATATTAACGAGAAACCTCTTAAGCACATTTGTCACAATCCAATAAGGATTTTGTATCCAAAAGAGCTTGTCTTCTTTCCTTGAATGCCATTAGTGTATGATCTAGCAATGGAAATAAAATGTCATCTTAAGATTTATGATCTTGATTTCCTAAAGTCTTCTTCTCATTGCATTCTCGCAATGTTCATGTCTCCAACATTTACTTTGAAATCAAGTTTATGCTTATTCAAATCATGATACTTTCCCAAACTATGCAATGATGATGAAGCTAAAGCATCTTCACTCACAATTGTTTTTTTTAACGAATAAAATTCGTGAGCTCTCTTAACATTCATAATAAGCATTTTATTTTGTGAACTCAAAGAACCATAGCAAATCAAGAAAACAGGTATCAATCATGATAGGTAGCACTTATAAACACACAAACACAAATGTGAACAAGTTAAATCCAAAATTTATAAATATTTACATAAATCTAGTACAATAAAAAAAAGAACAATCATGTATCTAAACCTTAGTATTTTTCTACAACACTTGTGCTCAATGACTTGTTCGAGTTGTTTATGGCTTATTTAATTATTTGTTTAAAGATCTATAATGTTTTATGATATGCTTATTTTTCTTATAATAGAAATAGATTGTTCTTATGCCTTCACATTTTTTTTTAAAAACTTTTTATTGAAATCCCATTGAATGAGCTTCTCCTTCACATCTAATTTAGGTTGTTTTCATAATGACAATCACTTTAAAACAAAAAATAACTTCTTTTTCAAATAATTAATTTTTATATTTTTATTTGGTTGTCATCAATATTTTACCAAAGCTTTGATATGGAGAGAAGTTTTTGCTTAGACGCTACAAGAGCAAGGTATCCACCCACAAAAAAAAACAAGAAAACAAAAGAAGAATGTCAACATTTTTGTACTTTGACCAAAAATCAAGCTTACCATCAAAAGCGAGAGGGATAATATTGTACCAATGGTGAAAGTTATAATAGCAATATATAAAATAATGATAAATATTTTTTAAAAATTTAAATTTCTTTAAATCTCAGTATAAAATAAATCATACAAAATTTTGTCTTATAAAATAGATAGTAAAAAAAAGATAAAAATAATAAGATGCAAAAATCTCAACAACTATATTCATAAATAAGATTACTGACATGTACCTACAACAATATCATGATAAAACATGAAACATTAAGTAGGCACTTATGACTTGCTAGTGAAATCAATGAATGAAAACCTTCACAAAACAAATATGAAAACAACATCACATATGCAACCAACATTTTGTGTATAAGCATTTTATATTGATACCATGAGGATTTGTAGCAAAATATAGTAATGATTGAAGTATATTTTAATGAATAATCTTTTCTCTCTTTTAAATTCAAATAATTAATCATTACCTATTGCAACAATATTGAATTTCTCTTTTTATTAAATCATCAAAAATTAAAAATCAATCATCAAAATTGAATTTGTTATCTTCAAAACAATTTCTATCATAAAAAAACTTTTTGATTACACTTTTAGAAAATTTATGCTCAAAATATTTTAAACAATTTTAAATACTTATTTAAAACAATTATTATAATAAAATTTGTTTTAGTAGTTCATTGTTCCAATCATATTTTGTCATTGGAGATTAAAAATCTATGACAAATGCAACTTTTGTTTCCTTTTATTAAAGCAATAAAAAAGAAAATCTTGTCCCCACCCAAATTTATATATACCTCCAAATATCAATTAATAATTTATTATTATATAGAACATTAAAAATTCCAATGTATCTTTGTATTTTTAAAATTTCATTTTGTCAAAATAAAATTTCTTTCAATATCCATTTCACCAAAAAAAAAACTTTTTAATTGATTTTTCTTAATGGCAAACAAATACAATTTCTTCTCAAATTGTTGTTCCTTACTTTCTTGTTTGTGGAGCACCACAATTACATAAATTAAAATTTTTAAAGAAGTAATTATATATATATATATATATATATATATATATATATATATATATATATATATATATATATATATATATATATATATATATATATATTTATATATATAAGGATTGGGTGAAGGGGGTCCTAGAAAGCGAAGGGAGGAATAAGGTTCCCCAACTGAAAGAAATGGGAGGACATCAGCATATCCTCTTTGGGATTTGGCTTGGCCCACTACATTTAACAGAGAGATAAGACCAATTGGGCAAACCATGGATCATAAGCTCAACACATAACGCACTTTCATATTATTACTTTCCACTTGATGTGCTGAATTGTAAAGCAAGGAAATCAATTTTTTTTTTAAATGTAGCAATAACTAGTGATAATTGTTTTTTTTAAAAGATCCATGTTTTTTTATAGTGGATAAAAATCTATGTAATACGAATTATATAAATAAAAATCAAGTAAAAATAAATATTCATCAAGTAAAAATTACCTTATTATAAAAAAATACAACTGCATATAATATGAATTATATATCAAAGATTTTATAATATCCAATTAGTTGTTGAGGATAAAAAGATTGTAATGAATATTCAAAATATGGGAGTTGGGTTATCTAAAAAAGATGAAATGATAATAAAGAATATTAGAAATATGAGAGTTAAGGGATAAAATTTTCACATTGATTTTAGGATGAAAATTCTTGAATAGCATAAGTAAAATTATATGCCTTAAAATGATGAGATACCTTTTAGGGTCTACTCGAGCTTTGATATTATGAGAATTTTATTATTAAATATGGAATAATTTTGTCATAGACAACCAAGCTAAAAAAATATCCTTTGCAAAAGATAAAACTAGATTAACTCAGAACAATATCTCACTAATATGATGAGATGTTACAAAATGGTATTAAAGCCAATCTCCTTAGTCTAAAAACATTTTTTAGAGATAATTCGAGTTTAGATTCCATGAGAACTATATTATTAAAAATGTTAAAATTAGAATAATTTTTGGATTAGTGACCAAGTAAAAAATGACCCTTAAAAAAAACAAACATAATTGAATTAAGATAATACCTCATCAATAAAAACAATGTTGTTATAGGTATGTTAATAGAGAAATAATAAAAGGTTTGACAAGATGGACAAAGGGACAAGAGCTACAAAATATGATCGATTTTTTGGGATAAATTACCCTTCATAGTAATACCATTAAACAAATCAACCTGAGTGAAAAGGCCAAATAAAGAAAAAAACTAGCAAACCCATCAATTTCAAAAGGGAAAGTAACTAATTGTTTGATCAATGTCATGAGATGTCTAAAATGGTCTTATGGCATCACAACTAGTAAAACCATTGATTGTGAGATGAGATTATCGAAATCATCATAATGGCATGATGTAATTTGCATGATAATAAATCACTTGTTCAAATCGGCTTAGTTTATGCTTATTAAGACAATGAATTTATTTGAAAAAATAGCCAAATTATATGTTGGTACGTGGTGGGGACACCAGCGCCATGCATGATTTTCGACGTACTTCATCTGTTCAGATGCGCTCCTGCACTACCCGACGACCAAGGGAGTTACTCTTCATGAACAGGATCAATTTGGAGCCCAAAGTTGCATTTCGGGCTCGAATTAACACTCAAGAACATTATTTTTGGATTCGGGGACCCAAATTTGGCCAAAAGGCCTCTTTTTCCGGTTTTTGCCGCCGCCAAACGCCTTCCGCCGCCGACTGCGACCGTCCGCCACCGCTTCGCCGCCGTCGGCCGTTGAGTCGATGGACCCGCGCGCGGGTTCGCGCGAGACGCGCCCGCGGGTGGCGGGTCGGCGCGACCCGGTTCAGACCCGTGTCATGGCTCGGGTCGCACGACCTGCTGGATGAACCGCACCGACCCGTCTCCGACTCACGCCGACCCGTAACCGACCCGCGACAACACGACTCGACCGCGCCAGCTTTTGACTATTTCCTGCCTTTTTTTTAATGTTTTAAAAGGCAGAAATTGATATGCAGCCTTTATATTTGTTATTTTCCTATTTATTTCCAAGTTTCACGTATTTTATTCCTTTAAAACTCTAAAAGTTGTTTTACCGATATACCCTTAGGCTCTCTATAAATAGGGAGGCCTACCCCTATGTAAGGTCAGTTGATATTTGAGCTTGTTTAAGTATTTTAGTGCTTTGCTTTCACTTGTTGAGTCATTGGTGTGATTCCAACAAGACTTCGGCGTGCTGATTCGTCGAGGCTCCGGTACTGGGAGGAGGGGTGCGAGGCCCAAGCGGTGAGAGGCCGTGCCAGTTTATCAACGACGCCATCTTCATCTTCGTCCCTTCATCGACATACTCTCCATACCCCGCCGCTACCACGACGGTAACGTTTCATAACTACTCATCGTCACATTCGCCTTTTCATCCGGATTTCGACGCTTCTCTCTCTCTTAAGATTTGGGTTCCCTCGGACTTGAACGGTTCTTACTCGAATAATATCTGTTAAATTTCTGATTTACGGTGATTTAGCGCGATCTTTGTACCTTTCAACTGCGCCGGTGCGACCATTCCACTTTTCAAAATTTATCTCGCTCGGTATTTAAACCCTTATCCGAGTACCCCGCGTCTGTGCCGTCGAGGTGTTGCGGACCACCTAGCCTACGGAGCGACCTCTGTGTTGCTCACGGTCCCCCTCTTGGCTAAGATTGCCTTGGACGGGTGTCTCTTGCTTGTTATTTCTTTTCGAATTTTCACATCTTTACCTTTCAAGTTTACTTTATTTCTGGTGTGTGGATGTAATTTCTGTATTACTCAAATTATTGTAATCCGTCCGGCATCAGTACGCCAATGAAAAGTATTTCTTTATAGTAATTCAACATCTTAAATATATGAGAATAAATTAAATAATTATTTTTTAGAATTTAATTTATTTGATAGTATATAATTTGACAAAATTATAATAACTATTTTGTGAATTTAGTTCTATAAAAAAGGAGAAAATTTGTAAAATCCACATAAGTAACAAAATATATTTTATTTATAATTTTACTTTTATTTTAGTAATTTATTTTATTCACAAAATTTATCATATTGACTAAATTGAATGATATTAAAGGACGACTCTTCAAAGGAAGGAAAAAAAAGCATACAAAATAAAAGGGCAAATTAATATAAACATAATAGTACTAATTTTACAAAAATAATATATGATATGGTTATAAAAATGATACCAAAGCTTAATAGAAAAATAGTATTATTTTAATCAAAATACTGATATTTAAAAAAATTATCAAAATAGAAAATGACTTTTAAAAAAAATATGAAATTGGTATGAATTTTTAAGCTCATAAAGTAGTTCATTTTAAAATTTATCTAACAAATCTTGAAAACTATTTAAATTAAAAATTTCAAAGAATATGAATATATATGTATATTTATTATTTTTGTGAATAAACCCTGACGGCCTAATTGATGAAACATACGGAGCAAACTAAGAGGTTTGAAAGAAAATTAAAAATATGCCAAAGCAATTCCCAAGGAAATAATCTAGAAGTTTTGTGATGCCAAAAGGGTAAGCAAACTAAGTGGTTTTACTCTTTTACGACATGCTTATCACATCAAGCATTAAAGGTTGGCATGCAATATAATTAATTGTGAACTTTGTTTATGTTTGATTTTTTACAAACCCAAATTTATTTTCATGTGTGTTTGAAACTCATTAATTACTTGATTTTATTTAAATACCTTATAAAAATTATTACCTTTATATTATATATTGTATTTTTCTATGCATGATTCATGCATTTAGTATGGTTATATAGAATCAAAAAAGGAACTTACGATGCAATAAAAAGAATCATACATTGGTTGCACAACAAAAAATATCTTAGCTTCTATCATTTAGGAAGAATATGATTATTTTATATACAAAAATTCATCAAAAATAAAGATTAAAACCTAAGAAGTAATGGGATAAGGATGGAATATTAAGGGCACACCTAATTACAAAATCTATTATATTTTTAGGCCATAAATTGGTGATTAGATAATTAGAATGTTTGTTTAATAGTATAATATGGAACTATTAGTTTATAAAATTATACATTATATGATTGCAAGGACAAGGGCAAACATGATGGCGATCGAAGAAATGAGCAAACATAAATTGTAATGATTACATATGTTTAAATGGTTAAGGTTAAATCATCTAAGAAAAATAGACTTTATTATGAAAATTTTCACAAAATAAAGATAAAATCTTAAGAGATACTAATGTGATATTTTGAGACTATGTTTCTAAAGATAGTATACTAAACAAGACATGATCTTTAAGGACATACCAAATTATGAAAATAATAAGTTGAGTAGCTCATGAACTAGTGATGAAATCTTGGGATCATATAAATACATGGATTCTATAATTGAAAAAAGCTTTAGGAAAAACAAGGGATCAAATGAAGATAAAATTTAAAAATAATAGAAAAAGGTTAATAATAAATATAAAAGACCATCTATTTGTCATGTGTTATTTGCTTATTTTATCATACCAATAATTAGTTATGTATTTGTTTCACATAGATATATAATTGATCTATCGAATAGAATGATTGAAATGTGTATTGTGTTATATGTATGATCATATAATTCTATCTTTTAAGCTTATGATCATTGGCTCAATATATTTTTGGATAATATATTATAGATAATTTGAAAGCACATCATAAGAGTTTTGGAGAGTATCAAATAGAGATGGTTCATCATTAGTTTGGTTTATTGTTGCATAATAATGTATTAGGATTAGACATTTAGAAATATGTAATAGTGTCTTGTTATGCTAAGGCTTTATATTTAATTTTTTTATATTCCTTTTAAAAAATTACAATAAAATTGGTTTTGTTTCATTTGAAAAAAATTATAACTTTGAGTTGTTACAAATTTGCGGCATCATAATTTTGAAAGGAAAAAAATTAAATCAATATGTGGTATTTAGAGATAAAACACATCGATGATATACTTAATAAAATGTTAATATAATAAATAAATAGATTAAGTGACACATAAGTGTGTCATAAGGTGGCATGAGAGATTAAATCCATAAGGTGGTATGAGAGATAAAAGGTTAAAATAAAAAATAAATGAATTATGTGACATTATGGGTACCACGAGCAATTCATCGTGAGACATATAAAGTAAATTGAATTAACTAGTCAAACATAAGATTTGTTTAAGACATATATGTTATAATTTAAAATAAGTTTAAAGAATCACTTGATATTAGTTGAATTTTCTATAATAACATTTATTAAATTATGATATTATGTAAAGCTTTATATGACATAAAATATTAATAACTATAATATTAGTATGAATATAATAAAAAAATTATTGTGACATAAAAAATGATAGATTATATTACTCTAGAGATTCAAATAACCCAAAGGAGTACACAAGCCAATCAAGATATGCAAAAAATAAATATTATAATAAAGGATTCAAGCACATTAAACTTAAAATTGAAGGTTAATGTTTCTCAATGATAACCAAATGAAAGTGTTCAAAATCAAGAAGGCAAAAGAAATTTGAGATAAGATTTAATTTTCAAAATCATTAAGAATTTGAGCAATATCATATAAATTAACTTTACTATAAAAAAATAATAAGAATATTTAATGCCTTCTATGAATTTACATTGAGAAAGTATGTATATGAACTATTACAAATCATTCAATATCATCCAAATCTAATAAAGGTGTAATCAAACTAATGTTTTCATGACCTCCTAAAAAAATTGACAAAGAGCATTAAGTGATTAGTAAATAAACAAATTCCTCTGATGATGATTCAAAAAGAGAATCATAATGAGAAAAAAAACTAGATAGGAAATAGAAAAAGAGGTACATAAGAAATGTCTAGAATTATTTTTGTCAAATTTTGAGGACAAATGTTTTGTAAATAAAGGAGAATTGATGCAACATATAATCCATTACTTTGTTAATGCTATAACTAAGAGTTCTTATTCAACCAACTTAAGGGTGTGATAAAGGGATAAATAAAATTTTGTCAATTTAGTTTAAATTATTTTTCAAGATATTAATTGTCAAAATAATTTAAAAATCTAAAATATAAATTTTAAAAGTCTTATGATTCAAGATTGACTTTAAAATTACTAAAAAAGACATGTTCAAGAACTTAAAATTTTTCAATAACATATTAGTATTTTATGCAGTATGAAAACTATCATAAAGACTTTAAATGAAACTAGGTTACTTAATTCAAGATAATGGAACAAACTAGTATTTTAATGATTATGGCAAAGTTCATGAGACAACACAAAATTGAATCATTTAACATTGAGAAAGAATAAAAAATATGATATTTTCATAAAAAAAAGTTAGCAAGAAGAGTCATTTCTCATGTTAAGAAGCAACAAAAGATGCATGCTAGATGCCTGCAACATATGTGACAAATTGTATGCATGCACAGTTGACCAAAAGTGTGTAATAAACTGTGCATAAACTGACAAGTATGGTAGACAACTGACTGCATGTAAACCAACATGTGTGGCAAACAAACACGTGACATAATGATAAACATGGCATATAGTGCATCGTAGACTAACGTGCTCTAGGTCAATGTTCTGTAGACTAGCATGAAGTAAATAGCATGTGGCAAACTAATGAGTCATAGATGGATGAGCATACAACACCTAGTTGGCTACCTAAGAAGAATGAAAGACTATAGAAATCATTTGAAATATGGGAGCTATGGGATGAATAATTCTATATCAATTATAAGAAGAAAGGTCATGAACAATATAAATAAAATCATATATCTTAAATTAGTAAAACACTTTTTAGGGGTTGCCTAGACTTGGATCCTATAAGAATTTTATGCTTAAGCATGCTATAGTTAGAATAGTTTTGGGATAAGTGACCAAGCAATAAGAGACACCTTAAATAAGTGGCCAAGCATGAAAAGACACTTCAAATAAAGATAAAATCTGAGTATATCATGATGATACCTCACTAAGAAAGTTAGGATGTTACAAGCAGTAGCAACACATGTGCAAAATATTTACACATGTGAAAGCAAGTAAGAAATTTGATATTTTTTATATTATTTAAACAAAATATGAGATAAATTATATACCTGCATGTGTATTAACCAAAAAATTTTTGTTATACTATTAAAAATATGTAATTGGATCTTTTTTTTTTGGAGGGGGCATCATTTTAAGTTTATATTCCAAATATTTGGCAAAACACACTCTCTCATTTACTCCTTTAGTTCTTTAACATTTCTCACTTTCATTCTGCTACTATAACCTTGAAGTAAAGTCTACTATCGAGGGATCAAAGAGAGATACCTTACAAACAAATCATATATTTTGGTATCAAAGCCTAATCTATCATGAGGACTATGATAACATATTTTGACAACAAAATAATCTAACAGGATTGCACCATTGTGTTTTGGTCTCAAAGTCATTTCATTTCAACATAAATAGTTGTAATTAATCCATTAGTGAGGCATATCACCCTAAGTAATCAACAATAGCTCTTAATTTAGAGTTGTTGCAACGAAATAAAAGCAAGAAATAGCAAATAAATAGATTGAAAAATGTAAAATTTTTGTGCTAAATAATGTGAATGTTAGGAATGTCCTACTTCACACTTTTTGTCACTTTTTATATAGATTTAAATATAATATCTTATTACAAAATATTTATTTTTTTTATTTCCTACATGTTTTATGTATTTTGACTTCAAATTAGCCATTGTGGCGAAGCTATATGCGCATGCCCTACTTCACGCATGCAATCTACATGGGGATTGTGCGCTTGTCATACATGTGATCCATGTGCAACGACAGATGATCACTTGCATGATAGTTTTACTTATCATAGCATGTGTTATGCTTCTGGCAATGGGTCTTGCAGTCGTCATCTACAACAAACATGTGATTCTTACATATAAAAGTATGAAAGTGACTACTTATATGCAAAATTTTGTGGACATAGATAGGTATAAAATTTAATACTTTTTATATTATTTGAAAAAAAACGTAAAAAGAGTGAAATAAATATGTGTATATTGACCAATACATTCTTAATATACTATTATAAATGTGTAATGAATTTCATGTCAGAGAGGAAATTTTTCATGAGTTCATATTCTAACATTTAACAAAAATAATCTTTTTTTTTACTCCCTTAGTTCTTCATCACTTCTCACTTTTATTTTATTATTGTAACTATGAAGCAAGATTTGTTGCTTAGAGCTCGAATTGAGATGCTTCATAGGTGAATCATCCAAAGTGTTGATTTACCAAAATAATAAGTGGATTAGTTATGACAAACCTCTAAATTAAGCCATCAAATCACTTTAGCAAACTACTATTATGATTTAGATAAGCATAACTAAGAAAGGAAAAGAAAAATTAGCAACTCCTATTAACCTCTAGTGACACTTCAACCTACCATTAAATTCCTATATTATATCCTAGAATTCTTTTGAAAACCTAAGCCTTGAGTAATCTCTCTTACCATCATAGAAAGTGTGGACGTAACGATATGACATTTCACAAAACAGAGAGCCACAACTCCAAATGTTCAAAACATGCCAACTAACCTTTAAAGAAGTGGATACATGTTTATAATGTTGATAAGTAAGTGGAAAAGTGCAACAATAGAGGGAGCCTTAGCTTGCCAATCTATCATGCTTTGTGCAATTGACCATTCTCTTGTTAGCTTTTATCAATTGCCTAATGTGGTGGTTTGGACAACATTAGCCAATTCTCAGTCCATCACATGGGGTCCAAATAGCTAGTATTATGTTCACCATTGATTTTGTAGTGATAGTTTGGACCACCCCATGTGGTGCATTTTAGGTAAATCAAATTTCCAAAAAAAATGTAGTTCCACATGGTTCAATTACACCCATAGATCTCTCAAGATATCAAATATGTAATGTACATATGCAAAAGTGACCTAATAATAAAATATAGTGACATTGAAATTGACAAATATAAATGCTAACATGGATGTGTTATGATAACATGAACTACAGGAATTATAGGCAATTAAAGCAGTATAATTTTCTGATAAGATGGTATGATTCTTCGATCAAATAATCCATTCATCTTTTTTTATCATGCTATCATGCCCCACCATAGTTCGAGCTTATGTTGACATGATTCTGAAACGTGGTGCATAATCGTAATATTGGAAACCCTTGTGGTGGTATGGTAGCTTTAATTCTCCTTCATATATATTGAGAAGTAAATATTATGACATTAGAGTGATAACATCCATCATTATTCATAAAAAAATTATCTAAGAAGATCACTATATTATAATGTAAAGATGTGTGATCATAATTGATAGAGAAATTGGATGCTAGCCTAAATAAAAAGGAATATCAACAGTGATTTTTTTATTATGTTGAATACGGTATATCTATTGTGCATATTGAGTTCAAGTGTTTTACTTAAATTTTATATTCATATATTAAATTAATTTAGTTTTTCCTATATATCCAATAACTCATTCACACCTATTTTATTCATTTAATTTTAGATGTTATATAGTCACTACACCATGATAGATGGGAGAGTGCAAAGTGTTATAAACTATAGTATGCTTACATCTAATACATTATTGATCCTAGAATTTTTTTTATAAATTTGTAGTATCTTTCTAGACAATAAACTTTAAAATGATGTTATATAAGCATATGTGGACTTCCATATAACATATTTGCATATCTTAAAGTGTAATTGCTTATCATTTATGGTATCTATTTTAAAAGAAAGAAATCCAACATTAATAATTGCAAACATGAGTTGTGATCTCTTCAAAACTATGTTGACTATAAGTTGAGATATCCCTCACAACAACCTCCTCTATTGAATATCCATCCCTCCGATCCTTTCACAATGTCTAAAACAATTGTCAACCCCTTTTATTGGTATCCCTCATTATCTTCACTACTTCTCCCTAATCAACCTGAAAATAGTTAGTTCTAAATAGCTTTTCACCTACTCTCTCAAAATCCTCACCATAGCTTAATTACCTTTGTAATTCAAAGAAACCTTTCATCACTTTAGTATTGGTAGTCTCTCCTAAATTTGAAGAAAATCATCATTTAAGTTTCCTTAGTGGTCAAAATGTCTTGAGTGTTTTAATTATGATACTAACTTTAAATTTTTAGACAAATAACAATTATTTAAGTGAAAATGAGCTTTTGAAAAAATGTTCTAATTGGAAGCTTTTGAAAAAGCATATTTTTTGGGAGAGAAAAGGAAAAATTATAATAGTTTTTTAACAAGAAACAAAAGAAAATACCTTCCATGAAAGGTTGATCATTACCATGTATATCAACAAAATACTATAAGAAGTTTACAATTTTGATCAAGGCTCATAGACAAAATAGAGGTTAAAAATATGCACGTTTCCTGCTTGAATAAACCAAAAGAAGCCCCATAGGCACAGAAGTTACTCGCATTATTTCTCAATATAAAGAACTTGAGAAAATTTAACAATAATAAGCACCATAATGCTCATCTTGAGTTTCTCAAGCAATGCCGGAGAAAAAAAAAATAGATGAATCATCTTCATTCCAAATCCCGTTAATGGCTGAAGCAAGTGGTCATGCACCGCTAAATCCCAAAAGAGCTCCTTCCCTGTAGACACTGGTGTTATCGAAGGGAGAGAGCAGAACAATGGCAATATTGGATCAAAACCCTGAAATGCAAGAGTAAACTCGCCATGACCAACTTCGATTAGAAAAATGCTTTTTATAAGCTGCAAACTAACATAGCCAACATTGTTTTTTTTTTTTTATCATAAGCAAGTGCTTAATCAACTAACATGAAATCCTAAAGGAGGATCAAAGCAAAAATCATGAAGCAGAAGATTAAGAAAAGCCTTGGGCATCCGCGAGTCTCCACTCCACGTGAAGTCCGACTAGCATGCAGCGCGCGCGATCCAGTCCGCCGTCGCATTCCCCTCCCTGCCGATGTGTGACGTTTTCAGGGAGCTCAAATTACGTGCATGCTGAAGCCCCAAAGTGTAGCTGCCACCCTCAGGAGGATTAACGAGAAAGTTTCGTCGGCAATCACCGAATATGATTGTATCTCCACTGCAGGATAATCAGGCAGGCTATTCCTCAGCATATCTAAAGCTTCTAACATCGCCAGAATCTCCATCTCCTCCATAGCATGCGAGTAATACTGCCTCCCGGTTACCAACAGGGGCCTGCCGTGGTGATCCCGCGCCACAAGACCAATCCCGGAGGTGTCACCATCAACCGCAGCATCGCAATTAATTAGGATCCAGCCAGTGTGGGGGAACCCAAACATGGGTTACGTTCAGCTCAGAAGAGCTGTATGGGCTCCCGCAAATCATGGACAGGTGCTGATTACGAGTCTCAGAAACTGCAGCCACCTCAATTTGAATCTTTCGCCAAAGGGTCCCGGAATGCAAGGGATGTTCATTGTGCCTTCTCGCGTTCCTATTCTCCCATATGTAAAACATGATCGTCACAAGGGACGCCGACCATGCTCTGCCCTCTCCTCGACGCACATCAGGCAAGCCAACGAACTCCTTGATGCTTTGTATAAAACCCTGCTTACTCCCCCCCCCCCCCCCCATAGTGGAAGACCCCAGCACATCAGCGGCCTAACGCATATGACACGCGGTCCACACTTCTTGAGCACAAGGACACTCCCAGAATATATGTTGCAGTGTTTCAGCCTCATCACAGCCCCAGGAAACTTGTTGATATCGACAAACTTTCTGCACTGTAATAATACCGCAGTAGGCAAATAATACCCCACCAGCCTCCATATAAATATGCGTACATGCAGCAGCACATTCAGCTTCCATATCCCTTTGGCTACCTCCCTAACTTCCTTTCCCCGTACCCCATCTCTCCTCCTTGCACCTAGCTTAAGCTATTTGTAGAAGTGGCAGTTGTCAACCCTCTCCAATCCCGTATTTGCTTGAATAAGTACATCCTCCTCTTGCCCGTGAGCCCAAGGCAAATGCATAATCCTCTCAAATAAAGGAGCACCAACCCAGGATCGAATCTTCAATTCATCCCACACTCCACACTTGATGACGCATTCCCCTACCAGAGTTGGCCACTGAACATTCATGTTAATATAGGTGGGCTAGCAGGAAAGCGGGAGGAAGTCAATCCAGTTATCCTCCGCAAATTGGAGGCTGTTGCCCTCACCAATTCTCCAAACAAAGCTGGCAACCGCATGTGTCATGGCCCGTCACCAGTCTGCATGCATGAGACGCCCCGCGCGGCGCTTTAAGAGGCCACCCGCATCCTTCGGCAACGTAACGGTATCCCAATCCACGTAATGCATGGCATTCGCGCCTCCCACCCCGCGCCGGTCCACAAGAATTTCCTGATGATCCTCTCCCCAGCAGCAATAGTGGCCAAAGGAACGACACAAATATTGTTTAGGAATGATGCTCTTGGATAATGTTTGTTTGGAAAGGAAAGATGAACAAATTGAAATGTATTTTTTTACAAGAAAATATAACTTAATTTGAAAGACACATGCTTTGAGAAATATTTTTATAAGAAAAATAATAAAACCAACTAGTAACACAAGTTAACTTAATCAGCAATATTTAGAAGAGTAACTAAGAGGTTTATTTTTTAAAATTTTTAAAAGAGAGACTATTTTGTTCATTTTTGAATAATGAACCTTATTTTAGAAAATATGACTAATGTTTTAACACTTATCATTGTTTGTCAACTATTAAAACCTAACATAAAAATAAAATTCATGTTAATATAAATTATGTATTAAAATATTTTTTTTATTTGGCATAATTTATTCCCCAATTACAAAGTGACATAACACTTATCGATATAGCAAAAGGAGATAATGACAATTGATAATTGTCAAACAAAAAATTGATTAGACACTTGACAACGAATCATTTCTAACATGTCATACCAAGTAGGATTGGTCTAGTCAATAATCACCCATCAAACTCTCTCAATCTATCTTTTGTTATGTCATATGTATCACATTATTGGTCTTTGGCCTTCCATTAAACCTCCTGAGTCCTGACTCTTATCCTTTCATCTAACACTAGCCCTTTTAACAAATTGACCAAATCAAAGGACTTACAAGCAACTTAAAAACTGTGAGTAGAATTAATAGTCGTACATAGAGTTCATTAACATTGGGTATACCTTAATGGGCAAACCTTTAATATAATAAGAGGGTCTTATTATCTTCTAGACCAACTAAATTAGAGGACAATAATCATTTTAGAAACCTTGTGATTAGGATCCACTACCCCACAAGATTGGATAAAGTACATCAACAGTAATTGGAATTAAGCAATAAAACACTTTTTTATAAATGCAATCCTTGACCTTCATTAGATAAACAAGATTAAAGGATTGATGAACAAGGTCAACCACCTTATAAGATTAAATAGAGTTGATTAATAACAATTAAAACCTAGTGACCACAATCTAAACCAAATCTTGAATTTATTAGGATATTGTATCTAATTATGTGAATATCTTAATGAGAGAATAACACGTTGTAAAAAGTTTGTCAAAATGAAATGTCTCAAATATTGTGCACAATTTCAATGGTTGATCATGATTCAATGCTTATAAACAAATATTCATGGTATAAGAAAGGGTTACAAAGCACTCATTAATTATTAACACTTGCATATATTACCTTTTTTCAAACTTTTTATCCTTTTGTTTTAACTTTTGCAACACAAGTTTGGTAATAAAAAATTATTATAATATTTTATTAATAGTTTTTTTAAGTGTTTTACATCATATATCTCAAGATCAAATAAATCAATCTTGTAGATAGTTTGATGACTTGATTTAATGAGCCTAACAATAATATTTTTTTTTGTGAATCATAATTGTCATCAAGAGATATATAATATTAAATAGTATTTAAAGAATATCTTATTTGAGTCATTTTTATTGGTATTAGTATGCAATCCTATAATAATCTACATAAGATATTAGGTTTTATGAGATTAAGCGTGAGTGTTAAATATCTCTAAAAATCATTTTATAACTCATATTACTCTAGTCTTAAAAATTAAATCTTATCTATGCTATAAAATTAGCATAATCTAATAAAGTAGTAATTAAAAATTAAATGATTTGAACTACTTTAACAAAATATGTACTAATTATACTAATAAGATGATCCCATTGTATAATACAACAAATTAGCTTTACACAGAGAAGCGAACTTTGGGTGATCATTAATTAAATTGACTAAAGGCATTTGCAAATATACAATGCACTTTAAAATATAAGAATGATGTATGATTTTCTTAAGAGGTATCTTGCTAAAGCTTATAACTATGTACTTCATATAATACAATATATTTATTGTACTTGTACAGTTTATTCTATAATAGATGAAATTTGGTTATTTGATTGAGCAATATAGGTATGATTTGAGGTTTGCATTTTGGCACATGTACAATCAATATATCATGCTAGTATATAACTTTTTGTAAAGAAATAATAGTTACGTGTTAAGCATTAAGTGAACTAATTTGCTTCATACAAGTATAATTTACTTCTCATATAAGTATAATCTTTGATTTAGATAGAAGATAAAGTGTTTTATATAAATATGATCATTGTAATTGTGTTGTTCGATTATATGAAAACCCAAGGAGCAAAAATTAGATTTGAAGAGTTATATTATTCGTACATATACGATGATCCCATCATATAAATATGATAAGTTATTAATTAGAAAAATGAACTAATTAAACTTGTTTGGAGAGTTAGATATTAAAATTATAATAGTATCGTACTTGTACATTTTTTAGATCAGATAGTATTATTAGTTCAAAATAACGAGTAACAACTAATTTTATTTATTTTTTAAGAGTTGAAAATTATTTGGAGTTATTAAAGAGTATCAAATATGAAGGGATTTAAATTTTGAAGAAAAGATTAATATTCACTTGTATATCTTTATTTAAAATAATATTTAAAAACTTTTTTACAAGATAGAAGGGAAGAGTAAGACCATAGGTTACAAGCGTTAATATAGTTTTTAATTTTTATTTATTCTACATTGAACTAAGTTACATGTTATTATATAATTACTTCCTTTGAGCTAAGCTATATATTCATTCTTATATTATTTAAACTTCATATTAGTGTGTCTCTTTTTTAGATTGGATTAGATTATATGATATTATAATTTATCTTTTATTTTGGTTGTGTTCTATTGTTAGGACTTTTTTTTATCTTCTATTGGTCTTTGGACCATTGTGTTAGATCCTTTAGCTTATTGTTAGGTTACCTCTACTTCGCCATGACAAAAAGATAATAATTGTTTATTAGGTTGACTCGTATCGATTTATGGAAAAAAAGTGTTGTTATTTGTCAAGTTAACAATCTGTTCGCAACAAAATAATAAAATAATTTTAATAAAAATCTTACGATTTGGTTGAGAATAAATGTAGATTAAGATTTGAATTGAATCATCTAAAAATTTAATTATATATTTTATTTATACTCTTACATAACAATATTTTTTGAAAGCTAAATAAGATATTGTTTTAAAAAACAATTATTAGTCATTTGGATTACTAAAGTCTTCCATTACAATATTTAGATCATTTAAATTTGTTATTTTTATAGTTCATCTCTCTCTTGTGTGGGCTTCATGCTCTCATATTTCAAGAAATGTTATAAAAAAATGGCTACATATAATAACTAATCATCCTAAAGAAGGTCTTAGGGATAATTCACACAATGATTAATAAACTTGCTTCTTTGGGTGAGGGGACCTCTTCGCACTATCCGCTTTTATTCGATGAATTTTTTTTTTCATATTACAAGAATGAAAAACATGTATTTATTGAATCCATTGATGTTGATTTTGGTAAATAATTATAAGTAATTTTGAGTTTCCTTCTAAAAAGATTGATAATAATTTTGTTAAATTTCTTTGAATGAATTTTAACTAAAAAAATGGCTTGTCCAATTTAATTTTTGTGCTTTAAATATTATTCATTATGATTTATCTAATGTTAAATTTGAAAGAATTATGAATGGAGATACTGCTCATGATTTTTTATATGAGTTGTAAATTTTTTTTTAGCATAAGAAAAAAAGATTACACCTCCAACTCTATGAAGAATAGTGTTTTGTATTACAACCATATAAGTTTATTTTTATGCACAAGTATATAAGATAAAAGAACAATGGAGGAAGAACAAATGTTGAGGCACACTATCATAATTGTAAAGAATTGAATGAGTTTAGTGCAAATCTAGTTATTTGCTAGTGGATGTAAATCCAAATTTGGATCAAAACATATAAAACTTTCATTCTATTTTTTCCTTATTTGCACTCTCAAATAATTTTTTTTTTAAAGTTAAACAATTTTTTTTCTAAAACAAATTTTATAAAATTGTTAAAGTTATAAAAAACTTTAGTTGTACTTAGATTGTATAAATTTATGATTTTCATAATTCAACTCTCCTCCTCTTATGTGGATATCATGCTCTTATATTTCAATATTTTTAAGTGTCACTATGCTAAATTTTAAAATTAAGTGTTTTATTTTTTTGTTTCCTCCACTTAAGATCTGCATGTCTTGTAAAATGTTATAGGTCTCAATTTTTAACTTGAGTAAATAATTATGAGATCCTCGTATTATTGTTTAAAGCTTTGAAAAAGGGTTTTTACATGAACTTGTCTCATTACCTCTCTATAGCTTTCTCCGAAATTTTCAGCTTTCTCTTGCTTCACGTTCTTCGTCATTCTTTTCTCCCACCAATGACCTAAACCACATCAAATGCAAGTCCATAAGATGTTGTCATATGCATGTCAAAAGCCTTATTCCATCATTAAAGCTTTTAATTTGCACAAAAATAGCTATATACATTGTTAAAGTGTTATATTATCTATAACAAAGACAATTGGATGATGAAGAAGATGTGGTAAGTGCTAAGCTAATTTTTTTTTCACAAATTTTTTGTATGAAAAATAAATTTATCCCTTCAAAACATGTGAAAAAGATAATACTATCATCAAAACTATTTCTCTCAACATTAAACATCAATTTGAATTCTTTATGTTCAACAATTAAACAATGCTCTTGTCTTATTCTCTTTACTAAAGAATAAGAAGTAATCAAGAAAGAGATGTTTTGAGATCTTTCTTCCTATTCTATAAAACAACATAACCCCATCCTCGAATCATAGAAAGCAATTTCAAATCCCTTTTAAAACAACTTATAAAATGTAAAATTCTTAAGAGTTTACAATACTTCTCACCAAAACAAGAATTATATATTATATATGATTATTATTTAAATATGTCATTGACAACATGCTCAATATCTTAGAACAAAAAATGCATTAGATACCATCAAACAGCCACAAAATGTAATGTAACCTTTGCTAACATAAGTCCTGTGAATATAAATGAAATAAAATATCTTCAATCGTTAATTAATATGCTTAAATTTCACTTTTCGTCATATATATGTCTGACAAAGCTTTCTTATAACAACATTCGACAATTTCACTACCGAGTCCAAAATCGAAATAAGCCTCACATCTCCATCTTTGAATCGTTCGTCATCTTTAAATCTGCATAAAATAAAATAAAAAAAATTGCACAAAATACCAAATCAAGCATTCATATCATTATTAGGCAAATTAATTATTTACTTGATTGAAGAGGAAATATGGGTCCCTTTTCTTGATTGAAATCAGCACAGCTAATGCTTTGTGAATTGGCATGCCAACTAGAATTCTGCACCTAACATGCAAAAACGTATATATTAATTTAAAAAATTCAAATTGGATTTCTTAATTAACTTCAAATGGAATTACATTAAAGGATGGGTGCGAGAATAACGAATCAGATGAGTTCAGGCTCACGTTGAGCCCATCGCATGGTGGCATTTGACGCATTGGATTCAGCCCAAGGAATGAAGGCTCGACCGTCTGCTTTGGAGGTTCCATAGTAGGAATTATAAGATTACCGACCATGTTTAGCTGCATAACAATCACAAACAAACTTAAAGCAGCTCAAATAGTTGATTTATTATAACTATTTACTTGTAATTTTTATGTTTTGGTAAAACAGAATAACGAATTTTATTTATGCTTTATTTTATTATATTATATAAAGAATTTAAAATACTTTTTTTTTAAAATAAAAAACACCTGCTGGTCCAAACAAAGGCACAAATCGATTCAGGAAAACCAAAAAGGGCAAAAGCAACGGTTACCTCTTTGAGGAAGAAGCTATCGAAGTTGAAATCGATCCATGGGTTCACAGCAGCAAGCTTCATGGAGAGGAACTGTTGCAGCCAAAGAAAAGCCGAGGAAGAACTAAGAGTGATAAATAATGGATAACGTTTCCTTAAGAAACTTCTACTATTTACTGCTTTACTTTACCTCGACCTGTCTCTGCAGCGCCTGCACATAATTGATGATCTCGTCGAGCATTCCTGCCTTCCCTGTAATCTTGTCGCACCCTGGGACCAACCCCTGCAAGTACTTCATCCTTTCACTTATCCTCTCCCTCCTCACCTGCCCAAAACAGAGCGATTCGTTTCAGATTACTCACAAAGTTGTTTCGTTGGTTTGTCAGGCTTCTTACGCGCTCAGCCAAGCTATGGCTGTCAGTGGCCTGACCTCGCCGGGCTCTGACATGGATGAACTCCTGTTTCGGAGGCGGCTGCGGTGACGCCGCCGCTCCATCATTCTTCAAGTTCTCCGGTTTTGTCTCCCCTTTGCTCTGCTCGTTTGGCTTCTCCTCCGTTACGACCTTAATTCTCTTATCTTTCTCGGCCGAATTGCCAACTAGCTATACAAAAGAGAGAAAAAGCTGTTCAAGTCAAGTTGTCGGAGAAAGAAAAACAGGGGAAACGGGTGTGCGGTTGCTTTACCATGGGAGGCTTCACGGCCTTCCGTTTTCTAGAGCTTTTCAAAGACGAAGCGGAAGGAGAGTCCAGTGATTGATGGCGTGGGAACGCAGAGCAGCCGAGGAGGGAGCCGTTGGGCAAGTTGGGCCAGCCATTGCCGAGTTCATGGAGTGGGTATTCTTCGTCTTGGAGAGAGAGAACTGAATTGGGCGGAGACAGGAGGCTGTCGAAGGTGAAATTGACTTCGTCATCCACGGTTTGGAAGCTGGGTTGCCATTGGAGCCCAGCTCTTTGTCTCTCGAGAACAGAGAGGACGGACGAGGAAGATGGGTCGGGGCACTGCATCATCTCTTGCGGCTTCAGTTCTCTCAGAGAGAGAGAGAGAGAGAGAGAAAGAGACTTTAACAGGGATTTGTATGGAGGAGGAGCAGTTGGTTGTCCACTGTAAACCATGTTCTATTTTTTTTTTCTTTTGTTTTTTTTAAGAATATACGTTCTCTTATTCGTAGGCCAATGAGGAAATTTAAGGTATACGGATCGCCGCCGTTTTCCAATTTCGGATATTTGCATCAGCATCTCATAAAACTTCATTTTTACGGACATACCTGTAGACTATCCCTTTTGTTTGCAATAACACTAATTTGTATATGAAGAGAGACAATGTTAACTGCATATATTTTTTATTTTTAATATATTGTTCATTGTACAAAAAATAAAAATAAATGGTTAGAGACCTTTAAAGTGTATTTCACTTGTTGACAACAAAAATGATCATAAAAAAAAACATGAAGACATCAAATTAGTGATAGCTTTACTAAAACAACAAACACCAATAGCATAAGAGAGATAATGCAAAGATAAAAGAAAAAAGAATAGACATGAAATATCTTAATTTTATACAAAAATATCAATGTAATGAAATTATAATCTTATTGAATGCTCTAGAATGATCAACTATTTAGCATCACTATTACACTTAACTCTCTCGATTTATAAAGCTTTAAAAGAAAAATTAAATGAAAAAGAGAATGTAAATAAGAAATAAAGAATTACTCCTAATTGAGAAAAATAAAAAAGAAATGATTCCTATGCGAAAAGTTTAATTTGGGCTTAAAAAAAAGAGGTAAAAGAGAATGAAAAATAAGACAATGAGAAAAAAAAAGTTATTAATAATATATTAGACATGTAATGCAAGAAATTAAAAATCCAATTATATATTTTTTTACTTGAGTCCTATTATCATGTAGTAGGCACTAACTAATTTGTTTATTTTTGAGATAATATTGATCTTTTAAAACTTGTGAAACATTCATTCTATGCATCTTAAATAATTGTTGGAATGAATTGGAACATGATAAGACTAAAAAGACTTGGGCACGAACTAACATAATCTAGTAATAACAAATTATTATTATAACTTGTAAAAAAGATTTTTTTCAACAATATTATTACTTCATTTATTTGTGTATAAATGTATCCAATGATATACTATGAATTTTTATTAAATATTAAAATATTGAAATATCACATATTTCTTATAAATTATACGCATGAGTTAACTGTTCAAAATTTTGATTATAAACTTGGGGATTGTTTTACAATAATAGAAAGCTCAAGGTTCAAAATGCAAGTTGTCGGATAATTACACTGTCAACTGTGGGACTCAAAAAGGAAGAGCCCCTTTCCCATCATCCACAAATCGAGCCCCACAGTGATGCGACGGACACGTGAGCTTGTCCCAGAAAACCAAGCTCTTCTTCCAAGAAAATTAATAAATATATGATAAAAAACTGAGATAAAAACAAACAAATGGTCAAAATACTGTGACTTACCAAAACATTCAAATCGATCAGTAACGCCTTCGTTAATAACGTAATATTGACATTATTTGATTAAATATTCTTTGGGATTACCAACGTTTATAATTGTTTTGATATTTTCATACGTAATTTCCAATTTTTTAAAATACGCTGATAACGTTAGGGAAAAGCGCTGCATATTTACGAGAAAATTAAGACCGAATTGTTTTCAATTGAAGCAAGAGGCACACGTGGGTACAGAAATGCATGTGGCGTTTGGCAGTAGAAAAAGTCCAACGTTTATAATATAATTGAACGGAATTGAATTGGTTGATGCCCCAATGCGGGAATCGTTAAAAATTGGATTAATTAATTTATCAAATAGTTAATTTAAACTAAGATAATATATATATATATATATATATATATATATATATATATATATATATATATATATATATATATATAAGATAAAATATACAACTATAATTAAAGTTTATGCAAAAACTTATGTAATAGAGATGTCTCAGTCATAGTAATAATCCAAAAAGAATTGTACAATAATCTATGAAAGATTGTAGCTATATTAACAACCTATGAACATATGTAATTTTGATCAATAGAAGAATAAAAAGATGATGAGGTTGCAAAGCATTGCCACATTGGAATGGTTTTTATGTAAGCTTGCATGCATGGAAGTAATAATTAGAAAGGAGTGACCTTCCAACCAAATGTAATGAACCAAGATTGCCCATGAGCTAGCAAAAATAGTGACTCCCAAGCTTTTCTTGTCTTGAACACTTGTGTGACCATTGTTATTACTTGGATTTTTGACACTCATGGGAAATTGTTGTAAATGTCCCTAATGATTATATCGATGCCTGTTAATTCATCTGCTCTGCTTAGACCTATATGTCGAAGTTAACTTTAATCTGATTTAAAAAGTGGAGATTCTTTTAGAGGAACGAGTCTAAGATAGCCATTCAAATTAGGTGTTGTGATGCTAAGAAATGGGAGACGAGTTGTACAATGACTCAATAGAGAGCTATAGTAGCAATTTTTGTATTTGAGGGAGTGACATTATCATGGATATTAGCATTGGGGTTATACTAGGTATTTTAGACGTTAGTCACTATAAGCCAAGAACAAAAAAAATAATGTTAAAAAAATAATATTATATAAAATATCATATCTTAAACTCCTTTCTCATGCCTCTCCTCTTTCTTCATTATACAATCTCCTTCTTGCAATCAATCCTTCTCTCCATTAGTATCTCCTTTTCTTTCTTAATGCCAAGAACAAAAGAAATAATGTTAAAAAAATAATATTATATAAAATCTCATATCTTAAACTCTCCTTATGCCTCCCCTCTTCATTCATTATATTCTTTCTCTTAAAGGCAATCCCTCCCTTGATTGTTATCTTTCTTTCCCCGTGCCATTGTTGAACTCCATCAAGGTGGTCATCAATGTTGCTAGCATCACCACTAAGTTCTTTGCCATTCTTTCTCTTCTTACCATATCACTTTGGAACCATAATGAAGTTGAATATGCATTTCTCTCTCAATCGTCACACAATGAAGATTTTGAAAGTTGTGGCTATTAACATAGAGTTGTTTCCCATTTTATTTTGAGGAGATTATCGTTGTCTCTTACGTTGCCATCAAGGAATGTTATTTACATTAAAATAATTATTATGAGCATAATTAGTTTATTATTTTTCTTAAATTATTTAATATTATTTTAATAAATATTAAATAATATTATTTTAGTTATATGAATTATAATATTCACCTTAATTTGGTTTAAATATCAAATTTATGGTGGAGATGATTTATTCAAGAAAAATCATAACATAATATTTGATAATTAATTTGATGTTTTAATGGTCATTGTGACATTAATTATTTATTATATTGCTCAAATAATCAAATATTATTTTTGGAACTTAAGAAAGTTTTATTCAATTTCATAATTTGAGACAGGTGACTCTAATTACTAGAAATTGAACTATTCTTTATCATTAGTATTAATTAAATGATTTAATTAAAATTATATATTTAAATTTGTTTATTATCACTTCATAATAATTGGTTGTTATTCCTTGGTTCCTTTGAATGTCATTCTTATGCATATTAATTTGTGGGATTTAGCTTATTTTGCTAAAAATTTTATTTATTTAACAAAAGTTATTCTTATGTTTATAAATATTTGAGTTTATATATAGTTAGATTTGATTACATGAACTTATAACCATATTGAATTATTTGATCATTTAATTTCTTTAGAGATATCTTTGTTTTTAGTTATGCACTACATATATCTAATCTCTTTGATAAGTGTATCTTATTTTACATTTTGAGTATATTTTTAGTTGCATTATTATATTTCAATTAATGTTAGTTTCATTCATCTTGTTTTGCAAGCTTCATGGTTCACTTGTATTATTGGTTGAGTTCATGCATAGTTGTAGATGTTTATTATTCTAACTTTAATATAAATTGTATAATCATAAATATTACATATTTTAAATTTTATAACATTTCTTGCTAACAATTTAATGCTAGTGTTTGTTTTGTTCTTATTGTCTCTTAGAAAGAGTTTACCAATCATTATTTCTAATGAAAAGAATGATGACAAAACTACTTTGTTGATTCTTTAGCAATCAATCTTTTTAGATGTATGGAGTTGATTATCTTTACAAACATAGAAAGAATGTGTCATTAGAAGAGCATCCTAGAATTAATACAAAATTAATGTGTTACAAATGATGAATGCCATCAAGTCGAAGAGATAACAATAAAAAGGTGATAGAGTAGTGTAGAAATGAAATTCACAAAGTGACATATTAGGTTCCTATTAGATCATGTAACAGTTGATTAGTTTATAATGTACCAATGATTGAGGCATAATGGCATGGTTCCTCATGCCCAATAGTCAAAGAAAGGGACCAAACAAGGGCACCAATGAAAAAAGCGTTATGGTGATGTTGCAGCCTTAAAGCCGAGTGATCAACTCAAGATAGGGTGGTCGACAAGCATAAAAGAGGCTATGAGAGTTGATTAATTGTGTAGATCAAGTGCAAGAAGTGTTGTGTATAATTGTGAAGGTTGTTGCAAAACGAGTTCTTTCTAACATGATTGATGAGATTGTGCTTGGAGAGGGCTAAGCATGATGGCGATCACGGATGAGTCTAGAGGTGATGAGTTAAGAAAGAGTGTGTTATTGGTTTAAATAATGAAGGAGAATCAAACAGGGTGCAAGAAGGGATTTGTTTTGGATAGTAGCACGATAGAATCATGAGGCTAGCTAGCAAAATGGGATGATATGATGAAAGGATTGATGGTTGTTGATGATGGAGAACTTGTGACCAATGACCAAGTGTGAGGATTTTAGTCAAAGTTGAAGAACAAATTGGTTGCATAAGTGATATCAAATGGAAAAGATGATTAGGCAAATTAGGAAAGATTTGGGTCACAAGTTTTATGTGGAGAAGGCCAATATTATTCTCTAAGGAAATCTCTAATGCAACGTGCACTTCATAAAACCCACATGATTAATTGACAAAACATCAAAGTTTTTTTATTCAATAATAAATGCTTAGATAAAATATAGAATGATACCTTAATGAAAATACAAAGAACATAATATCATTAAACTTAAAAAACTAATAAAATAATGACAAATGAATGAACAAAAACAAAAATACACTACCAAATATACATAAATAAAGCAAAAGATAACATTAGATCTCATAAATAGCTCATTACAATTCACTGAAAATTTGAAACTCTTTAAACATAATTTTAAAACCTTTTTTTTATATATTTAGATTTGATTTGATCCCAAGTTAATTTTGGATATAACTTGAAAAACTTTTCTCACAATCTTCCTTCTGTTATAACAACTTTTGGATCAGATTATCAATAGTATCACAATAAACTTGTACACCAATATAGTACAAATGTAATAAATCAAGAGATTTTGTTAATTTTTGCTGCCATAAGTGTTTTGTAGATAAGATTATTCAATTTATTTAGCATAATAATGGTGAACATGATTTGAACACGAAAAAATTTTGAAGACTCGTTCGCCTAGCTTTGATGCTCATAGGACAATGCCTAACTTTGATCATCAAGAAAGACATATAGATTAAGAAAATAAACCAAAAATTTTATTTACTGAAGTATGGGACCTTTTTTATTGTGACCTAATTTTTATCCCTTTTTTGAAGTGTATACAAAACTTTTACTTTTATAATTTTTTATTTTGAAAATATTTGTATCATAAATAAAATTCTTCCTTTAAATTATGAACAAACAATTTAAATTTCATTTTACAAAGATTAGGTTAACACCAAAATAATTCTTATAACAAAATTCAAAATAATAATACTATCAAATGTGAAACTAATACATATATAGTTGTTACAAAAGCTTCACATATATTACATATGCTCCAATTGTCATATAAATTAAAGTAAGAAATATGTAAAACTCGTATTTTCCTCATTGCTCTCTACATCCTTATGATGTGCATCCTCTTTTTTTAAAATTGTTAAACTATAGAATGTCTTGAGCCAATCAACACATAAGTTCAAAATAAGATTACATGCCACTGAAGTTCTCATATTGTTAAGATTAAGTTTTTCCATATTTTTTACAATTATTTTGATCACTCTTCTAAATTCCTATTCATATTCATAATTCTTTAACCATTTATAATTCAAACATTTTCTTTTATTCACATTTCCTCACTTTTTTTACTATTAGTAGTAGTTTAGTCTTCATAATAAATGTTAGACTTTTGTTTAAAATTAGGTTCCATAACCGATATGATACCTCGAGTGAGACACGTTGTCTTATTTTCATTATTATGTTTCACCTTTAGACAGTGTGCTATAGTGATATACATATATTTCGTAATACAATGAATTTTTTTTCTTTCTAATATAAAGCCTTTTTTTAAGAAATAACATTTATTTAGTCTTTAAATTCTCTTTTTGATAGCTTCAGTGTTGTTATTGAAGTAAAAAAAACAAACTTTCCTTTTACATATTTCAATACAAACAAGTCAAGTTTAATATTGTAAATAAAAAATATTCATAATATTTAGTTTGTAAAAGAGTAAAGTTAAGAAGAATTCTAATAAAATAATTAAGACTACAATAAGCATTTCATCATAAAATGCTCATCAAAGAACACACATATTCTAAAATTTAATTACCATAATACAACAAAAGCAATGAAATTACTAATTAATATTATATACCTTTATACTTAAACACATGAATTTTTTCTTAAATTAATAACCACTAAACTATTATACAATATACATCACATAGAAATATCAAATTACCAAATATATATATTTTGATTCCAGTTGTATTAGTCACACAAAAAAATTGATTCTTATTTGTAATTCTTCTCTTGGACTTAAGTTGTCTATCATTTTCCTTGTTTTGCTCTGATGCTATAACAAAATTCTCAACTTTAACTTTCTTCCCCAAGTAAAAGTTCTTACTTTTCTTTACTCTCATACACAGCAACTTGAGAAACACTTTTATGGTTTCACTAAATCCCTTCAAAGATGCAAAAAAAATCAGTGTTGAACTGCTTTAGACCTCTCAAGACCTCCCCAAACCATGTCCATCAACCCCTGATCATGTCAAATGTCAACAAAGCACCCCTAAATGATTTATCCACACCTATTTAAATCTCTATTTCATTCTCAAAATACTTTTTAGTCACTTAACTTTTTTTTTTGCTAAACAAAAAGCTAATAAAGGTCTTGTAAGCTATTAAAAAAATGTCCATTTACCCATAGGACAAACATGTTCATCCTTTATTTAGTTAAACATTAGTTTACTTTTTTTTTTAATCTCCCTTTTCATATCAACCTAAATGAAAATTTCCTAAATTTTCTCCAAAAATTTCCATCACAACATTCGCAAGGGTTTTAAAGCAATTATGCATGACTTGAGCTTCAATTGATCCTTTCTCTTTAAGGAATGGTCGTGAGTACCCTTCACATTCATTAGTTAGAATTAGAAAAATTTTAAAAATGGTAAAAATTTTAATTAAATTTATATAGCAAATTATATTGCTTAAAATTTCTTATACAAACAATCTTCAAAATTCACCTACTAATTTTATACCACTCAATGAGCTCAATCTATCATGCAATTTTTCTAATTTTTTTGGTTTTATTTGATAATTTTGATAATGTTTTTCTTAAAAATTCATATAATAATTATTTTATTATTTTCTCTTATTAACGATTAATGATTGCTTTTTATTTTATAAACATTTTATATTTATATTAGAATAATTTTAAACTAAATTTTACTATAAATTGTACATCTCACTTCATTTTTAATTTTTTTTACTCTATTTGATATTTATTTTAATCATATATATATATATATATATATATATATATATATATATATATATATTATTTATAGTTTTAAATTATTATTAAATTCTTGTTAATTTTTTATCTTTTTTTATAATTTAGACAACTTTGATTTTTATTAACTTTGTATTATTTGTTTTATAATAATTCATATTTTTATTTTTAAAGTTATCTCCATTCTGTGAGATGTCATACCCTATTTTTAACGATATATGATTTTTGTAAAAATATAATGAATTATATAATTAAAACATAATTAGTGAAATAATCATGATATGTTTATGATGCTACAAGATATAACTCAACTTGAGCAAATGTAGCAAATTAGTTAGGATAGATTGACAAATTATTACATACATGTTATCATTTTCTCTTGAGGAAGTGTGTAGAGATTTGTTTCAAAGCAAAATTAGTGTCTCTTGAGATATGATTAACAAAGGTTATCATTACTTCTATTATTGAAGAAATGATTGAATTATTTTAACTCAACCTTAAAAGACTAAAAAACAATTTGTAGCAATGTTTGTTAGTGAAAAATCAATGGATTGTATCAAAAGATTTTTTTAGCAAAATCATTAAGGGATGCATTGTCATTGAAATCACCATTATAAACATAATTATACTATTTTTAAAATTATATAGAATCATTTTAATTAATTTTAAATTATAGCAATTTAATTAAATAGTTATAAGATATTTTCATATCTTTCTATATAAATAATCACATCTTTCTACAAATGATAAGCAAAACTCTCTTGGGAGTATCCCAAAAGACTTTCATAATGAGGAAGGAAGAAAAAAGCTTAAAACCATAAAAAGTGCATTCACCTTTACTTATTTCATTAATTACCACTTCTTCCTCTAATATCATACTCCTAAAGTTCAAGATATGCCTATGCCAAAACATTTCCTATTGACAAGGCATAACCACATACAATAACAATTCAAACCTTGAATTAGCCGAGCACTAATCTAAAGCCACAATAATTTTTGTCATTTAACTATAACAAGATATGATCATTGATTGAAGATCGATTCTTTTATAATTACGTCTTATGCCCATAACATTCCATTCAAACTCATGTATATTACTAACATATTTTGTGCATCTAAATTTTTATAGTTATGTCAAATTTCTCATCTTGACAATTCGAGCATAACTATATTGTTACCCTCCTTTGTAAACATTATTTGACATTATCTTCTCTATGGAATTTCATACTTCATTTCTTTGTTGCACATTTGATCATGGAGGAAACAAAAGATATCTCATTTTTATACCAATGAGACATCCATTATGAAATGACAAAGTTTTCTTGAAAGCTTGTTTTTTTAGGTTAACTTTCCCACCATTAATGTCTTATCCTCTACTGTACGATGGCGACTCAAAGTCCTCCTGTTGAAAGCGATGCCAACACATTAAATATAAGATGGGCATCTGAAGTAATGGCTGGGCCGCTGTTTTAAAGACAAGCTTAGCCTTCCTTGTTACCCCCTCTATTAGTGGTTTTGCCTCTTAGGACAGATTGGATTTGGGTGTGTATTTTTTTTTAACAATTTTAAATTTAGAATTAAAAAAATGAAAACACACTTTTAGAAAAAAAGCATTTTATTAGAGGAAATTGTTTTTTATAAAAATTATGTATTGACAATTTTGTATTATTAACTTTAAAAAGAGAAATTTTGAAGTGTTTAAATAAATGTGATAAGAGAATGAAATTTTGATTTAAGATAATGAATGATAGTTATAATTACAAGAACTAAAAATCCTAATCCTAGGAATTGTTTCTTCAAATGTTTGTTTTAGAAATTTAGATAAAATATTAATGTAATTCAATTCATTTTATCATTTTCAAGTCAATTTTGATCATCAAATTCAAATTGTTCATAATTGATAATCACAAATAAATCAACTATTTCTTAATCAATCAATTATTATGTATCATTATTAATCAAATCTAAAATTGAAAATAAAAAGAGAGGTAATTTAGTCCTATCAAAGTTGAAGGACTAAACTTTTCTTTCTTCTGTGATGCCTCTCTCCATGCCAAATAATTTTGGGTTAAGGTTTTGGTTCTTGCTTTTGGACTCCTTGCATTGTCCTGATCAACAAAAAAACTTTCACTCGATTGCCTCCCATGGTCTTGTGCGAGTCCTGAATTGATATTTTCTCTATCTTTTTCTGTCTGTATGTGATATAATCAGTTAAATGTTATGATTTATATTAACAATATTTAAAATATATTTTTTTTATTAACATATATCTTATGTTGATCATCATATATATAACAATAATACTTATTTAGATGAAGTGATATTGTATACAATCATCTTAAGTATATCATCTATTAAAAATATATTGCATATATATTTAATTTAGTTTAATACATAGAAATTGTTTTACTAAAAGGACAACTTAGGTTTTTTTTATAACTTGTCATTGTTATGTTGTCATTATTTTTCTTCAATTTTTTAATTAAATTTATCTTTCTTTTATAAATAATGTTCATTGTTGTCATAAATAAAAAAAGTTTTACTTTAGATTTGAACCTTAGGACCTTGAAAACCTTTGTGATTTTATATTTTCTTCTTAAACTATTTTAAATGACGGAGTAAGAATTACTAGTTCCAATATCCTTTTTTGTCGAATAATCTTCATTTATTAAGTAAACAATAACTTAACTAATTATACGCTCTCCATGTGACTCAAAGTTGTTGGCATGAATCTTAGAAGCAACACTTGAGGTTCATCTTTATATTATCTTTATAACAATCGACTAATTAATTAGATTTTGGAATTCATTCAAATGTGCTATTAGTGAAGTACTTTCATATAGTTAAAGTTAATGATCTTTATTATAAAGAAAGACTTATTTCATATTTCCTTTTTTTTAATAAAGTGAGTGAGTGAAAGTTTATTAAACTCCTAAAATACAATATAATCCATTTATTGTTTAATATTTGAAGTATAGCTTCTAGAGTCATATCATTCTACTAAGTTTTGAACATCTCCTTTGGCTTGTAATCTTCTCTCTCAATAAAAATATAGAGATCTTTTTTAAAATATTATGTTCCTTTTCTTATTCTTTGAGATTATCTAATTTGATTGCAAAATTTTAATCTATATAAGATGTGCTTTATCTTGATTAGGAAAATAATGTAATTTCATGTGATATTACATGTTGGATACAGAGATCACACAAATATAAATATTTTTTACTAAGTTGATTAGAATAATATAATATTAATAATATCTGATCTAAATATAAAACCATAGAGTGATAAAATTGTTATCAAACCATTTTTGTTACATAAAACTATACAATAGAATTTTTCACTTATGCAAAAAAATAATTTTGAGTGATCTCAAAACAGAACATTGATAAGATTACCTCAAAATAATCAAAAGTATTATTTGTGAGAGAATGTCACAATCCAAATAAATGAATCAAGACTATAACACCCTCTTCATATCGATATCTTATTGTTTAACAAGTCGCCTCGCAAAAGAGAACCGATTGCCTTTTTCCCTTTCCAATTTGTATAATAGATTGTCATTTGGTTTCTTTTATCAATTTAAATATCATTGTAGTTATAGTCGTTGAACTTGATATCTACTATTTTCTTCCAATTGTGCATTGAGACATATACAAGTATGGTTATCATCTTATTCTTCATATCAATATCTTATGTTTATAATATTAATATATTTTTTTTATTTATAAACTATTATATAATTATTCTATCATGACTAAACTATGAAAACCTATTTTTGATTAGTTATTGTTTTTAGGATGACCTTAATTTCATTAAAATTGATATGATTCGTCATAAAAATAATTTTGAAAAAAATTCAAAGACAACATCAACCTCAAGAGATCACACAATTAAAGAATCTTGTTAAGTAAATATTTAGCAAAACAAATATATAAAACAACTAAATTAGTTAAGAAATAAAAGAAAATTGTAAATAAAAAAACTAAAACAATTTACCAAAATCAATCATGAAGGTAACAAGCTGATATAAGCTAACAATATTTTTGATACAATTTAAAAAAGTGAACTTTTATTATAAGAATACCTATGTTAAATTGACTAAATATTTATCTTTTTATCATTTTTATTTGATAATTTAAAAATTAATTTCATAATATATATACATATATACAAATTAAACAATTATTCCATAAACAATGCTAAAAATAAATATTTTTTAATAACACATAATCAAAATAGTTAAGAAGATATTTTCTAAAACAAAAACATAAAACACGTAAAGTAGTTAAGAAATAAAAGAACTAAAACGATTAAGACAAAAGGGTGTAAGTTTATCAAAAGAAACAAGCAAATCACGAAGATAATAAACTAAATATAAATTAACAATATTTTTGAAACAATTTAAAAAAAAGTGTATTTTTATTATAAGAACACCTATGTTAAGCTGTCTAAATATTTATCTTTTTATTAATTTTATTTAATATTTAAAAATTATTTACACAATATTTAATTTATTTTATATTAAAAAAATAATAATTCTATAAACAGTGCTAAAATAAATATTTTTAATAACACATAATAGAACTAATAATTTTAATTATGGGTTATTAATCAATTTAATATTCTAAAACATTTTATCCAGCCAACAAATCATAATTAATTAAAAACAACTTTTTGAAAAAAAAAATGCCATATATTCCAACTAAAATAAGCATCATTTTTTCAATATTCTCCACCTGTTGTTTCGTTTGAGATAATTATAAACAGATATTTCATTCCTAAGTATGTTCAACTATACATGATTGATACATATGAAGTTTGACACAGCTCAAAAGTTGAAAGCATTTCAAACAACTCTATAATTAAATCTCAACCTGGGCCATCACTTTACAGGAAGAGGATGAGTAATCAATCCCATCTCTGAACTGCTTCAGCATCTGCTTTTGTTGAAGAGATAGATGCCCTGGGCCATCCACTACTGTAAAGATGCAGTTTAAAGAATTACATCAACTCATGAAGAGAAGCAGCTGGCTTTCGTCTCTCGCAAGTGCATCCTTATTGCATTCAAACAAACCTGAGCTCCATCAACTGGCTCCAGCTTCAGTCTTTTCTTCACAAGTACATTATTCCAATGCAATGATCTGTACTTTGTGTCTGTCTTTTCAAAAGGGGGAGAACGAAGGCTTGAAGGAAGCTGAACTGTAAAGCAAAGCAAAGGCATCATGTGGTTCTGATTTGACTAATTTGAAGTTAGAGAGAGTAACAACAAAGAGATGCAGATGATTAAGAGAGTTATGATCTGATAAAAAAACAAGACATGCAGAGGATTCTTTGTATTTAGGGCAACAGCACTGAACTTGCTTATGGTAGCTAAGGTACTACTTGACTATACTTCACCTTGAAAAGGAAGCTGCAAGTCGAGGTTGTGTGATCTCAAGTTAATGTCGAGATCGCATTAAGATAAAAATAGCAAAATAGAGAAGAAGAACAAAAATGCAATAAAGCAAGCAAAAAAAAAGTAAAAAGGACACAAGGTTTTCGTGGCAAATACCAAGTTGAAGATAAAGTTAGGAATTCTAATTCATGTGACATTGACTTTGTCCTCCATAAGAGAGGTCTAAAGTAGAAATCTAAACATGACTTTGAACCATTTTCAGAAAGAAAAAAAAAAGTAAAAGAAAAGCAACATTGTAAGATTGCCCAAGACCAAAGACTTTTTATCGCATAAATTTAGGAACAAAATTGAATTGAACAGTATAATCCTATGCAACCTAATTTTTTACTTCTTTCAAGTGCTTTAATGGCAGTTCATCATTCTAGTAATGTTCATCAAAAGCAGCATGCAAGCATGAAGTCACTAGTTCAAGGCATAGCTGAATAACCATATCAATTCACAATGAAGAGGACTACTAGATTGATAAACATGCTTGTTTCTATTGACATGTTAAAACAATTAGCCAAGCTACAAGTCATACCCAAAGTTCTTCCTATAATGGGCAGAAAAAATCATCAATGTGGCATTGTCATTACTGTAACTTCTTGAAATCTAAGACATTCTAATCCCAACTAACAACTCCACCCATTACTATAATATCATGCAATTTTCCAAAGTAAATTTGTGGGTATGGTCTGTTGAGATCATCTATATAAATTTTGTACCTATGGTAATTGTTGGCAACTGACAAAAAGGTTAGAGATTATTATATGTACATCTTATTCCCACTTAGGAAGCCAAATGAATTGAAATTCTGTCGAGATAGCCACTATGTCTTATATATCTCAAACCTTGGAGTAGCTCATAGATTTCCCATGGCTTTGTCACCAAAACAGATGCGAACTAGCCAATGAAGTCCTCATCTTTAAGGGCTAAAAGCAATTTCTTAAACCACATAACATAGTAGAGCAGGATGGAAAAAAAATCTTATTCCTGCTTTTTAAGGTTAGCGGATTCAAGACTACCCATTTGGAAGTAATACAAACATGGTAATCGGCAATGCATATCGATTCCTACTCATCATAAATCAGATTTTGCAGAATGTTTGAATAAAGCATGAATTAGTCTTCTGTCATTCAAAAGCTGACAAAGTTTCACTCTGCACTCAGAGGGCAGAAAATGAGATCATATTTCTCCATTAGATGACAAATCTAAAAGAACCTTCACAGCAATCTCAATGCATTGATTCTCTTCAAAACTTAGATATTGTACTATATGAGATGGTATTTTGGATGCTGCACTCAATATAAATGATGGACAAGAATTTGCATGAGGATTAAATCTTACTTGCCAACATTGCAATGAAAAGTTTGAAGCAACTGAAATGCATCTTCAAAAATGTAGTATACAAAAAGAAGCTAAACTGTAATTAGACAGTGCAGTGTTTGGACAACTAACCACTGAAATGGTTTGCAAGCAATCATTTCCAACAGTCTTATGATTACCAATTGCACATATATCTATCTATAACATCCAGATATGAAACACAATTATTTTTAAGTGGAAGTACAATTTTAGTTCCACGTCTTTGTGCCTTTATATCTGATAACGTGCTTACCTTCTACACCATGAAAAAGCATGAGCACTGCTGCAAACCCATTGAAGAGTGTAATAAAGAAGGTTTGTTCTTTAACTTACAAAATATTTTTGATGCCAATTCCTTTTCCTTGGAATATTTAAGCACAGTTACCCATCAAGTTCTCGATAGTTTTTTGAAGATATGAATCCAAGAGTAAATCAGCAACTGAAAGCATAGATAACATGTTGTTGAGCTCAATCTCGAATACGTATTCTTCTGGTAACATCATCTACCAGAGCTGTTGACACATTCTTCAAACTTGATGAAGAATAGCAGTGTGAAGATCGGTATGAATGAATAGCTGCCTCTTCAAACTCTAAGCAGGGATCCAGGCACTCAAGAAACAAACCCATGATTGCAAAGCCTGGCCCAATAACTTAATAAGTTCTTTAGACATTAAGGGCAAAACTCATGAATACAAAGCCTAGCCCAATAAGCTAATAGATTTTTCTTTTGTGTATAATTCAGATGATGTTTTCATTACGAGTGGACATTAATTATTCAAGTGTCAAAAATATAAATTTGACTATTAAAAATATGATTGCTAAAAAAAAGAGTCATAAAAATGAATATGTAATTAATATAGAATTTGAAACTAATACAAAATTGATGAGTTATTTTGAAAAATATTTTAAGAGATAAAAAATATTCTCAATTAAAATTAAATTTTTTTAAAATAATATATCTTGATTGTCTAACATATCTAATAATTATTTTTATTTTAATTATGAAAACATTTTTTAAAATTTATTTCTAAGTTTATAAATATGTGATGTATCTAATCTTTTATGTTTGTGTGTCAACTATTAACAAATTTTCTAACTTTTTTTTTTTACTTATTTTTTTGAATAGATCACTCACCAATGCTTCCAACAAAATAGTTTAAAACTTCAATCTCAAATCTTGCTCACAATGGCAACCAAGGATTTAACATTTCCTTTCAATGCCTACAACTAAAACGAATTATGATTGCTTATCGCAAATTAAAGCTATTCTTGTGTCTAATTGCATATGACAAATCATTGAGAAGAGCTATGATAAGCTCATTGATGCTAGTATTTTCACAATAACAAGAGAGATCAAACTGTTTCTCAATTGTCTATCAAGGGTTGGATACTAATATGCTAAAAAAAATTGCCAAAAAGATAAATGTCAAGAATGCAAGGTATTTTCTTCAAAATTGCATGATGGGAGTGTATAAGGTGAAACAATTATGCTTTAAACTCTAAGGATTGAATTTGAGGCATCTTGACAAAGCACAAGTGTATAGCGAATTATTTCGTTCAAGTACTAATGGTTATGAATCGAATGCAACATTAGAAGATGTACAAATAGTGGAGAATGTTCTATGCTCCTAATTGTCAAATTCAATCTTATAATGTAGCAATTGAAGAATTTAAGGACATAGAGTCCAGCACTATTGACGAGTTAATAGGTAGATGCTAGCCTATGAAGAGGAATGAAAAAGATACCTTGTGCAAAAAAACTAGTGACTAAACATGGGTTCAATTGCTTTTTCATCTTCTATTGCCTTAATTAGGGCTTGCATGAGCCCCTTCTTCCTTACTTTCTTTCCACGTTTTTCAAGTTGGGTCATCAAACCACTTACTTTGCTTTGTTGGACACACTTATCAAATGTGGTCAAAAGTTCATAGTTGTCAATCGATGGCTCCAATGGCTTTGCCAAGCCTCCTACAATTGTTTCTTGACCCTTCTTTGCACTTGTTATTCTATTTTGTTCCACCATTGTTGAAGAAGCTTAATAGGTGTGCCTCTACTTTTTGTAATTGATCTAAGAAAAAGAAAAGAAAAAGGGCATGGAGAAAGAGACATTCACAAGACAAAGGAGGAGAAGAAGAATTCTTCTTTTGTTCTTTCTTCTTCTATATTTTTTTTCCTTTAAATCAAGTTTTTGATATTTTTTTAACAAAAGTAATTCAAATTTCACAATTTTTTTTAGCTCAAATGAAAAGTATCTTTTAACTATAAGTTTTACATTTCATTTTTATTTTTATTTACATACTTTTAGGTCATGTTTTTTTTCATTCTCAAATAAAATAAAAAAATGTAAACTTAACTGGATAAAATTCTAATGGTTTAATGAACTAAATTGTTTCATATAATATAAGTAATGAGATCAATTCCAATCAATTTTATTTTTTATTTTTTTATTAAATAATGTTTTTTAAATTTATAGTTTATTTTTAGTTACAAAGTTATTAGTTTGTGTATTATTTCATTCAATGTCAAGATTGAAACAGCATTTAAATAAAATCAAAAGTTTTTAAAATTTTTTTATCATATTTATTTAAAATATTCAAAATAAATTAATAAAAAAAAAAAAAAAACTAATCAAAATTTAAATCAAAATCATAATCAGAATCAATTAAAACTGTCAAAATCATAAAAACTTACCAAAATGAATATTGAAATTGAACCAAAATTGATTGTGATAAACATATATAAGTATTCAACAGAGAATATTGTAAAAAACTTATCAACTTATTTTATAGTTTGTAAAGAACCATTCATCCAATTAGGGTTTTTTCTTAGTTCAATTAAGAGAATTACATCCAAATGCAACAAAGTAAATGTAAAATGCAATGATGCAAATTTTGCAGTAAACATAATCTATAAAGTTCTTTTCTTTTTATAATTTTATTTTGTATTCAATTAAATCTTTTTATTTCTTTTATTTGACAAAAAGAAATAGAACACTTGATCGCTTCATAAAACAGCAAAACCACATGAGCAGCATAAGAACAAGAGACCTGTGGATTGGAATCTGGAACATGTGGCACGAACCAGAGCACCCACTGGATTGTAGCTTACAAGGGAAGGTAGGCCCTAATCTGTCTTTGCTTCCCAGATTAACACTGCAGTTTAAAAGAAATTAAGTAAAAACTAGTGTTTCTTGGGCATTATCAACTGATTAATTGTAATTCAAAAATATTAATTTTAAATATTATTAATTAGATATGTATTTAATTATATATTATAGAATATTATCTAATGAAATAATAATCATTTTGAAATGACAAAAGTATTATGACAATTATTAAAGAAGAAGAGTGTTGAAAAGTATTAAAATAGTTTTTTGAAAATAAAATGTTTATAAATGACAAAATAGAAAAATTATCAAATTTGTTTAGTAATTATTTGATGTTTTTGAGTTAAAAAAAAGTTTGAAAAAACATATGCCAAACAAAAGTAGAACCGTAAAACTAATGCTATGCTTACTAAGTAAGAATATGTGGCTAACATCCAACTCAAAGGAACAAATCAATGTCATCTCTTTCTCCCCTTTTACTATACTATTCTCATCATCAAGCCTGTGGACATTAGCTAAACCAGTCGCGTCTCATATATTCGCCAACTGTCTCTCCCTCCTCCTCCAGCTCACCCTTCTTTCCTTAAAAGATCTCCGATACCTCAAACCATCCTTCTACAGCGGGAATGGCATCGAGGAACTCGAGCTCGAGCTGGACGCCCAAACAGAACAAGCTCTTCGAGCGGGCTCTTGCGGTGTACGACGAGGACACTCCGGACCGGTGGCAGAAGGTGGCGCGGGCTGTCGGAGGGAAGTCGGCGGAGGAGGTGAAGCGCCATTACGAGCTCCTTGTGGAGGACCTCAAGTACATCGAGTCTGGTCAGGTTCCCCTGCCCAACTACAAGTTCTTGAGTGATCGAGATGTTGCTTCTCAGGAGGGGAACAGGTATTTATTTCTCTTTTAAAGCTTCATGAGTGTTGCAATGCTCGTCAAGTGCAAGCTTTTTGGTTCATTCAATGCTTCATCTCCCCTTATGGGTGGTGAGCTCTCTTCTCCTCTTTAGTGAGCAAGCAAAGAGCTGTCGCTTTTAGGGTTTGTTTGATATAGCTATCGGTAAAAAAATTGGCTTGAGGAAAAATAGGTTCGAGAATAAATACTTTTAAAAAATATTATTATTAAGTAATACGAAAAAAAAGTTGTGCTTTTAGTACATTGTTTTTAAAAGCATTTATTTTAAAAAGAATTGATTAAAATCATATTATGGAGGTATTTGATAGAGTTTAAAATTAATGTTTTTTTTCATAAATAATATTATTTAAGTGATGCGAATAAGATGTTTGCCTAACTATATTTTAAAGTGTATTTAAAAAAAAATAAAAAGAGTTAAAAAAAACAGTTTTATTCTCTTATGATAATAATAAAAAATAAAAACAGTTTTTAATCATTCAATACTATTCACATTTTTATTGAATATTCTTTCAAAATATAGTATTAAATACTTGATTTTTTTTAATAATATTTATCAAACTAATCCATTCAATAAAAGTTATGGCAAATAAGACATTACCTAACATACCTCTCATGAGATCTAATCCCAAGACATACAAGAGCTCTTTAAATATATTCATGAGTCACTTTTAGCTAATCATGCATGCATCTATCGATTTTATACTGCAAACATTTTATAATATTAAGCTGCCGTCTTGTACTGTGTTAGTTTATAGAACTGTAAGTGCCCTTCTATTATTTTGGCTTGCAGGTTTGGGTATCAAAAACTCAAATGAAAGGTGGCAACATGTGCTATTGTTTGCTGATCCAAATCCTAAGCAAAAGGAGCTATAGCGTATTGGTAGATTTAAATGAAGGAAGCAGTTGAAGACAATTGAAAATAATTGATTTCATTCATCTGCTTGAAGGCTTATCTCTTGTAGCTTATATTCTTCGGCTCTCTTACTTTCTTTTTATGTTATTTAATACATATTAAACGAGAATCAAATCTAAGCAGCTGTGGATTCCTTTTGTTTTATCTTCAAAGATGGTAGCATTAAAGGGTTAGGGGAATAGAAAATAGTTAAATGTAAAGCAAAAGCTAAGAAGAGTTGATAGAATCAGAAAGAAGCTCCTTGAACCATGCCCTCTTTTTTAGCCAGAGATATAGTTAAATATAACCACTAGATCTTTGATGAGTTGGTGTTGTAGATCTAATGATTAAGGTGGAGAGCAAGTAATGAACAAGAAAAAATGGAAGATAAGGAGGAGAGAAAAGATTTATTAGTAATGACAAATACATACACAAATGGTTAGCACACATGTGTGCCATCTACTCATTAGAAATTACACTAGCACTAAAATGAAGGACTAATGTGAGAGTGTAAAAAACAAATATGCACATAGCCTACATGTGGGATATTTATGACTCTTCATTTTAGGTGAAAAAAATGGTGCATTTGGTATTATCATTGAAAACTTTGGAAGGATAGATGAATTTGATATGGTCCAAAAGTAATCTTAAGAATTTCCATTATAAGAGGTCTTAAAAATGTCAATCAGAGATTATTTAAAATTGTTGAGAGAAAAAACTTGAAAGCTAGATCGAAAAAAATACTCAAATTATTAAATTTTCATATGGGTTTAGCCAGTTTTCTATGATTCTCTTTCCAGGATTTCAATCACTTTAATAACACATTGTGGTGCCCATGTTATTGCCACCTAATTTTTAATCAATATTTTTTTCGTTTGAGCATTTAAAAAATGTTTATTCTATAAAATCCTATTTATTCAAAAACCTTTTTTTAACATAAATGTAATTAGATTTTGAAAACTAGATGAATGCTTAATACCAAAAATTCTAAACTTCTTTTGTAAAGAAAAAATCACATATATAAAATAGTTTTTATAGTAAAAATCAAATAGTCTTGTCAAATGTCAAACTAATATATTGTTATAATAACATTTTTTTATATGTCTTATATAAGCCAAATCTTAATACACATATCTATGTTGTAGAAAGAAATTGCAATGCTAAGTGTCTCTCTTATTACTTTTTTGGAGTTTTGTGATATGCATCTCTATTATCTACAAATATTAAGTCTTAGAATAAGTTGAGCAAATTGTCACAAATTTAATAAAAAAATTATATAATAAGAATACAAAATATTATAAAATTAAGTCATGTTGTATACTAAGTTTAAAAAATTAAATATCCATAACTGATATAAAACAAGATATCTTAAATGGGACTAACATACTAATGTAATACCTTCACCCTTTAGGTTAAATTCCTTCTATTTTTCTTGTCGATTAATTTGACCTTCATTTTTATTTTTTATTTGTCATCATATTTAGATCTAGTTTTTTTTAAATTAAGGCTATATAATTTATTTAACTTTTATTTGAGTTACACCTTTGGACAATCCTTTGAAATATGATATAACCTGTGTGACAACACATCTAATTAAGCTTTCATATATCAAAATATGTTTTATGTATCAAATAATTGTACTACAAATCTAGAATTTAAAGATACATTAGTTGTGAGTATCTTGAAAAACATGTCAGTAATCAGATTTTATATTTGTGCATAAAATTATAAATGTCTCATCATGAGAATTCCATTATTATGTGGTTTATAATTCTCAAAGGTAAAATAAAACTTTTTGTGAATTTGAGAAAAAACATTAATTAAAAAAATTATTCTAATCATTTTATTTAATAAAAGGATAAGCTTCTCCTATACTCGAGACATAGTGATTGCATTTGGAAAACTTCGAGAGAGAGGGAACAGAGAGTTGGAGAGTAAGAAGGAAAAGACAGCTTGAGAAAAAAAAAAGAGATTGAAAAAGAAAGAAGGAAGCTTACAAGGAAGAAAGGGATTTTTTATTTTGTTTTGTAGATATAGCATTAAAAGATAAAGATTTTACTCAAGCTTAAAGTCTGTTTTAATTGATTTAAATGTCAAATAAATTTTACATATAAATTTTAATAAGAAGTTGAAAGTGTTGGAAGCTGTTATAGATTTTGGCTATAATGATTGTATACAATGATCATTTAGATCATACTAGTACGACCCTAGTAGTTAGACCTATAAAGCCTTTTGGTCTAAGATGAAAATTGAATTGCTAAAAATTATACAAATGTAATTAGTTGATTCTACTTGTATGATGATGTACTCAACCAACCATTTGTCTGATTTAATAATTTTGGGGTATTGTATTAATATGATAGGATAATCATGCTAGTATGATTAATAAATGGATGTTGGTATTCGTACTAATATGGAATGATAATCAAACAATATGAAAACTTATGCATTGCCTAATCAATAGGTTGTCTTATCTTATTACTCGTTAGGCTATATTTATATATATGAATATGGATCATACTAATATGAAGTAAATATCAAACTGATATATTAATATATGGTATGTTTATTATGAATCATACTAGTATGATGCTTTTATTGGAGTATTACAATTAGGATTATGGTGTGTGCAAATATGTTAAGAATTGTATAAGTAAAAAAAGGAATTGGATTAGTATGATTAGTTATTAGAGATTTCATGTAATCATACTAGTATGACTAATCTATAAGCCCTGTATAGTCATTTCCTAAACTACTTAATACATATTGGCATAATATTTCTTAAAAATGATTATAATAAATAGTAGTTTGCTATGACATAGTTAACATAACATTTTTTTATATATATGTTTGTTACATTATAATACTTTGTAACTCTTGATGTATATATATACAACTACAAAGATAATATAACCCAATAGAGAGTACGATCCTATCTAAAAATGACCTGATTGGTGTAATATACATCACCCTTAATAGTATGATACTTAAAAATGAGGCTATGACATGTTAGAAGCCTTTTCTTAGTGATGATGAGTGACTTTACTCTTGAGTGTATTGGGCACTCCAAGATGAGACTTCAACATTTTGAGTATTTTTTCTTTATCAACATAAGATGTTAATATTAAAGGGTAAGACTTAGTGATGATGAGATACTTTAATTTAGAATGTCATGAGTATTGAAAGATGAGACTCTAGCATATTAGTGGTCTCAATTCATTATTAAGACCATTTATTTTGGCTATAGGATGTGACAACTATGTGATGATGCTAAAGATACTCAGAGAAGGAGCTTTTACATGTATGAGCACCTTGTTCTCATAGAGGGTGAGACTAGTGATGATAAAATGAGATATTTTTTTTCTTAGTACCATGATACTAAGAGATGGGGTGAAGATATGCCAAAGGTTAAGGTTTATGATGATGAGATGTGACATAAGATCAAAAGTATTGGGATATGATTATGAACGAGTTTAGGGCCAAAAGAAAAATGAATATATGAGAAGAAAAATGTAATTGAATACAAAAAAATGAATATAAAAAGAATAAAAAGTAAGACAAAACTATTATATGCTTATGATGAGTTAAATACATGTATATAACCATACATATATTATTATTATACTCTCTCTATAGATTATCATACATTCTATTATTTATTATTTAATTTAATTACTCAATTGTTTTACTAGCTTTTTATATTATTTTATTATATATAACTAGCAGTTTTTCTACTAAACATATTATGTTTATTTCTCATTAATATTATAAGATAGAATATTGAGGATTCTTAGATGATAATAAAAAACTTTAAATGAGAGCTTGTTATATTTTGTGTTGTGTGATATTATATGTATGTGAGAATATTTGTATCTTATTTTTAGAGTTCTATATGAACATTGATTGTTAAATTTTCATATTATATGATAGTTATTTTATTATTTTTTTATTTTTGTAGAGAGTTTTTGAGATTATTATGGATTTTTATATCATCTTTGCTCTATTTTAGTAACATGTGTTCTTATTTTTATATTAAAGTCTTTCATTAACTCAATAAGCTTATATTATGGATGCAATTTATCAAATTTTATTGATTTATACTAAGCGGGTGTGACACCTTGTCATTGATCTCCTTACTAAGTTACACTTTTGGAGTTTATCTTAGAATGAGACATGCCTTTTTAACTATGGAATAGTCCAACTTTTAATTAAGAATCTTTTTCATAAATACTAATCTTTGTTGTTGACTATTATAATCCCTTTAAGGTACCTTATTAACTTATTTAATTATTTGATTTACTAACCTATTTTTTCCTTTTTACCATTAGTTCCATGCAACTAAGCTATGTATTAAGTGTCACATATGATAAGTTGCATTATACCAAATATAGAAATCATAAATAAACATCAACAAACTTGTATAAGAAGTAGATAAAATCAAGCCATTAAGATTCTAACTCAATCATCTCAGTCACATCACATTAGCTATTCAAAACATTCTATTTTAAATTAAATTTTTTTTTTGCATTATAACAAAAACATACAAAACTATGATTTTAAGTAATTTACCAGTACTTCAAGCTACAAATCCCTTTTATTTTTAGGTAAAGCTTTTACAATGCAACATTAGTCAATCAAAAGCATCAAGCTACTTAGTTTGTTTGCCATTTCATATACAAAAGTTTTTAAATTTAAGATCGATAACTAATCAATCAACACTCAGCAAGTTAGATGCCTAGTGTCACATATGCATATCTTAATTTGCTTTGTAGTAATCATACCAAGAAGTTTGAATTAGAATTAAGTCTTGATTATGCAATTTTTCTCATGGAATCAAGTCTTTTCCTACATCTTATATCCTTTCATTGCTATTAAATTGAAAATTCTTAAATTTTACTTTCTTTCCTTCTCACTCTCATTTAGTAGCCCAATGATCAATTTCTTGAATTTTTTGAAATGCGTCTCTCTCTTGGAATTTCCCCAATTTTTCTAAAAGCACTCCTCACAATAGTCACAAGGTTTCTTATAGATTTCACACGCCTCTTCATCTATTATCATCCTTTCCTCTCCTAAGATTGATCGAGACCTTCACTTTACTAGTGTTTCCCATCAATTGATCTTGTTGCCCATTCTTATGCACCATTCTTATTGCATGATTGCAATTTTAGGTTTTATTAAAAATAAAATAAAAATTTAAGTATAATTTTATTATTTGTTATGTTTCTTGTGTCTTTGTATCTAAATAACTTTAAAACATTTATTGATTAATTATAAATAAAAAATTGATAAGCTCTACTCACCATGCAAATTTCATGGTTTTTTTGTTATATCATCTAGTATTTTTAATAATTTTCACCTCTAAAAATGTATGTAATAAGATTGCCCAGCTCACGTCACACTTAAAAAAGCTTATTTTCTTCTTTTAAAGGTTTGAATATTTATTTTGTGGTCATAATACTTCATATTTAGGTCAAGAAAATTTTTTAACTAAACTTCTTTATGACCTTTTTACCTCAATCTATTTTCATAATTTTTGAAAATCATTTGATATTTATTTTAATTTTCAATATATGACAATTTTATAGTTTAAATTAATTTTTCATTAACTTAGCTTAGACACCTTTGATTTTTCACCAACATAGTATTATTGTGTTCTTAGTAATTTGTTTTCTCATCTTTGGAGTTTATTTCCCACATTTAGGTATCATACTTCCTTTTTTTAATGATATATGTTATTTTACAACAATTAAATAAATTCTCAAAATAAAAAATAATTAATAAATAATTTTAATACATTTGGAAAGTTTATAATTTGTGACAAAATTGCATTTCATAGAAAATAAAACATGTCATACTCGCTTAATTTTCCTATCCACTTCAAATCTCTTGCAAATATGACAAGGGAATGAAGCATCTACCTTGATAATTTATCTATTAAAATAAAAGACTAGAAGAAGTAAGGTCTCTCATTTAGTTGCTATTACTAAAGACAACCAATTTTTTGAATGAAGAATATGTTGTGTCAATTGATTTTAGAATATGATTCCTATAATAAACTAGATTTTGCATTGCATCATCTTGAATAAAGATAAAACTAATGACCTCTATTGGCACTTATATGCAAAGTGTGAAAAGTTTTCTAATAGTAAGACTACTCAACAATTGTAGTCTTAAGATATATTGCAGCTAAAGGAAGGTTAACTCACACTTAAGGGTCCATTTTAGCTTTCTTCCATACTTTGTCAAGTCCTAAATATTTGTTACCAAGTCAGGTAATAAATATATTATTCCCTTATCATTTTTTCATTAAGCCATTTAACTTCATGAGTTGTAGTAAGATAAGGCATGAAATAAATAAATTTAGTTTTATGGGGTTACACCAAGAATTCAAAGAATTTTCCCATTGCTCACCAATTATTGCTTAATTGAAAGGTCTCAAGAGTCGTACACAAAATCCTTAAGTTGTTGAAAATGTATTACTTTTAATAAAAAATTTATCAACATATACTTGATATTTTTATTATTTTGATATAAAAAAATTATATCCATCGTTAATTTGTATATTTTGTTAGTATTCCTAAGTTCAACATGATGATAATATAGAAGTTGTAAAATAAGTAATAATCTACATTTTCTTAATCAAATTTAGCCATCTTGGTGAGATAAATTCATTAGAATATCTTGAAGGTTAAATTATCAATGTTTTGTGATTGAATCCATGAAATTGTTAATAAAAGAGAGTTAGTATGCATCTTGTGGGAAAGCATTATTTAAATGCATATTCCCTTCATCCTTTTGCTTACTTTTTTTTGGAGCAAGATATTTGTAATGCATTAAAGATACTTGATTAGTTGAATAAAATTGGTTTGTAGTAACATATAGATATCTCCTTAGACAACCACTTACCTTTGGAGAATGAATAGGTGTTTGCATTATTAAATAAGAATCACCTTGTATTTAACCTTTAAATTATACTCGATAATGACTGACTCTAATGAAAGCATGTTGAATGTTGACCATGAAAATACATCAATTCACTTGATTAAAATAAAGAGGATAGCTTCCATCTTAGATTTTTTAAGACTAGAAAAAATGTTTACCAAAGTGAAAGAAGAGTTTAACATTAACATTAACGACATTTGTATATAAATAAAATATTTTGTCATCATCTCCTTGAATCCTTCTTAGTGTCCTCAATGGTCATCAAGTATCATTTTTTAAACTAAGGAATGCTTCATTTGAAGGAGACAATCAACCGTTACATTGGAAATTTCATATAAGTTGATGCATCAAGACAATAACTTTAAATAAGATTATTATGTGCTAATGGAACAATTATGATAATAAAGTTAGTCATATGCATCAAATTTAATTTTTTAATCTGCAACATCAATAGAAGAGTAATTATGCTCTTAAGATAGACTTCATTAAAAAATCCAACAAGCATGCTTGACATTACAAAAGGGAAATCACATGAAAGCCTTGATTTTTTTAAATCATCAAAGAACCATTAATTGATAGAGGTTTTGAGTCCACTTGAAACATACAAATTTCAAAATCATTGGTGATAACAACAATGATGATTACGTTATTGAAGAGATTTTTAAGAGATCACAAGCCACATTGATAGAAGTCAAAATTTTGTTAGCCAAGCTTCGACAAGCTTTTGTAATAGACATTTCATGACCAGCTTGATCACAAATTTTTTGCTAGATATTACATACAATTTCACTTGCAATTTTTTGCCATTTTCAAATGAGTTAAAAAAAAAGTGGCATACTAGAACTAGTCTTATCAATATTCTTCTTTAATTGCAACAATGTTTCAAGTTGTGCTTAAGAGTTTCATGATATCTACAATATCTACATTGAATTCCTCTTATGAGATTAGCTAGAGCTTGATAGTAACCTCCCTCTTTTAATGTAGTCACAATCTCTAGTTCAAATAAATCAATAAAGAAATCCCTTCTTCATGCATACTCTTTTAAGGCTTGAAATATTAAACCTTTTTTCTAATTTTGTATTCCACATTTTCTTTAACTAAAGCCATTTTATTATATAAAAACTTCTCAATATGCCCTTTCCCAAGAGTTGATGAAGCATTAAGCCCTTTAGAGTACTTCATTGATTTGAGAGGGTATCACAAAAAGGACTTGTTAGATAATAGCTACCATCACCAACTCACAATATATATGAGAAATTTGTGACACAATATCTTTAAAAATCTGAAGGTACTTGTCAAAAGTTTTATTTTCCTTCTATTTCATAAAAATCAAGTTGATATCTTATTTATTTACTATTTTAAAGGCAAAAAAAATTAAATTGAACACAATTTATTTACTATCCTTAATCCCTACACTAAATGAACACAATTTTTTTGGTAGGCACCATAATTGCTCCAATATTTCATCCTTAAAAAATATTGAAAATCCTTTGCATATTAGAATATCAATAGTATAGCACTTGATGAGAGGGGGAGCAAACACACATTATGAAGGTATGGTGAAACACATTAGTGAAAATATGACCTATGTAAGAATTGTTTGGGTATAGGGAAGAATAAATCTCATATTAACTATAGAAGAGTAGATGCTAAACTTTATAATAGATATAATTATAAACCTTAAAATGATAAAATATATTTTTAAGATAACATAAGCTTAAATCCCATGAAAATTCTATAGTTAAATATATTGAAGTTAAAATAGTTTTGGGATGTGTGATTAAGTATGAAAGGATCCTCTAGATAAGCATAAAATTTGAATAAAATAATATAATATATCACTAAGAATGTTAGGTTGCTATAATATAATATCCATATTAGTTTAAATCTATGAGGGTTATATGATGAATAAATATCTAAAATATTTTTAAATTTTGTGATGAAATTTTTATGCGGGAGAGAATTATAACATCATAAAATTTTGCTTTATATAACATATTATAAATTTTTAAATTAGACTATAACATTTATAATTGTGAGTATTTCAAAAAAATAAAAATAACTTTTTAAAATATTATAATTATATTAAAATATTATCATATTAGGGTTACTTTGAGATGTATGTTATATGTCTAAATAAAATCAAAATTATATTTGAGCATGCTATTGAAAAGAGATTATCTAGAAAAATCTAATGATGATGAGTTTATAATTTTTAGATGAGTAAACAATTAGTCGTTAATTTGAAAAAATGACATAAACATAACTTTAGCAATAGTTATGATTTATATTTTTTAATGAAGTAAAAATGATTATTTGAGATACCATTAAAAGATCTCATCGAGAAGAATTCAATAATAATGAGTTTGTAATTTTTAGATATCTAAATAATTAATTATAAAATTTTAAAGAACAAAGTTATCTATATAATTTTAATAAGTATTAAAGGTAATTTAGTAAATTTTATTATTCTTATTGTCTTATGGGAGATTAGTTAAAAGGAGACATGGTTAGGAAGGTCTATCAAAGGAAGAGCCATGAGAGAGAGAGAGAAAAAAAGAGAGAGAAGGAGAGAGAGAGAGAGGAAAGAAAAAAGAATAAGATGAAAGGTGAAAGTTGTTGTGGAGCAATGAGAAATTTGAAAATTGTTTTTTCAAGTGGATTTGTTTGATAAGATTCTACTAGAATCTACAGAGGAAGTGCTTTGGCAAGGAAAATCATGAAAGAAAGCCAAGGATTAAAGATATAAGTAAAATGTGGTTCTTTTCACTAATTCAATTGGTTTTATGTAAGAATAGGCTAAAATTTAGTTATTGTATATTATTAAAATATGCATTTGAGGACTAAAAGAAGTTTAGTTTTGATTGAAATGAATATCATGTTGATTTGAAGTTCTTATTCTTGTTTGGAAAAAATATATCACATGATAGATCCATAATATGGTTGATTAGTTTTAGGTCTATTTTATAAGTTGGTATAAGTTAGTGCTCATAAGGTCTGTTGAGCATCGTATGATGACTTTAACTAAAAGTTATGTAAACTCACTCTAACATATAACATGAAACCTAATAGTCAATAAAGAAAGATGGGGATAATCTAAATTATATTTGAAGGAATTTATAATATGATGTACTAATCTTATGGTACGATAGATTTAGAACCAATAAAGATAAAAAAAATAGGGTACAATGGATTGGTAATAGAGTGAGTATATGAGCAATATATAATATGATGAGTAAATCATATAATAGAATTAATGAAGCTTGAAAAAAAAATTAGAAAGGAGGTTTTAGTTTAATAAGCATAAAAAGTATTAATTTTATTCATTTTTAAAAAGAATTAGTAACAATTATGTGTATCTATGATACTATAAGAATTTTAAAGAATAAGAAAAATAAGTAAGACATTTTTTACTTTAGATATTTATACAATAAATTATCATTTGTTTTACTCTAATAAATGATGTTATTATCATTTGAATTTATATAAGTAACTATGATATAAATATAATAATATAATAATTTCACATATGTTTATTATATTGATTATTTTGATACAACTATAAGGGATGATTACTTTGTGATTATTAATATTTTCTTTACATATAGTTATATTCAATATTTTTAATTTACATAATTTTATTAAAATAAATGTGCTCATATGGAATTTTTCATATAGCATAATATGGTTATTTATATAATGGAAAAAATAATAATATAATATGTTAAGTTATGTTATGATTTATAAATTTATTTATCAATTATGAAATATAAAATTAATAATTAAATCTTCATGAGAGATTATCATCATGATATGATATAATATCATTAATACTCTATGCATAATCACCATGAAGAGCTCTTATTATGAGTGTTATGATCTTATTATATAATATTATTAATAATATTTTGTCTAATATGACTTATGTGACAATAGTCTTATATAAATGATTTGTAGTAATATTTTGTCTATAATGTTTAAGATAAAGATACTCTTATACAGATTAAACAATACCTCACTAAGAAGATTAAAATATTACAAGAAATTTGACAAGAGCCAATAATAGCATCAAACTCTTTCAAGATGTCAAGATCTATATCTCACTTATAAGTTGTTGTACTTTGAATCTTGTACTTAGGTAGGACCTTTTCTTCGCATAGCCTAAAATAAAGTTATTATTTTGACATTTCTTAAGATGCAATCATCAATGTAATGAAACTTCTAAGGGGTTATCAAACAAAGTGCATGACTTCATTACCTAAAACATAAGAAGGCAAAGTATTCATGAGATGATAATCTTCTCCTGGAGTTAAAGTCGACCACTATCTGGGCTTGTAGATGGGGACTTCCTTGATAAGTGCTAGAGGAGCAATAATTAGAGATGTAATGCCCACTTGGAAGATGATCAACTATTGAGCTAGTTATGCAATAGCCATTACAAGTGGCCATGGCAAAGCACGATATTTAAATGGCTTCACATTAATGTTTTATAACATGCAACAAAATCGATGTTTGAGACTCAAATCTACTGTGAACTAAAAAATGGATTTTTAGATGACCGATCACCAACTCAAAGGAGCTAGCTAAGACAACGTTTTTTAACATGTTATCACCGACAATTCTCTAATATTCACTCTAATTATTTCACTTGTCATGTCTTATAGATTGTTTTAAAAAATACTGATATAGATTGTAGCAAATTAACAATGACCTATTAAGAGAAAAGTTAGACAACACAAAAGTTAAACAAATAAAAAAAAAGAAGAAATAAAAAATCAAAGAGCAGATAAATGCAAAATAGCACCAAAGTGTAATCTGTCTCTCTCTCTCTCTAGGAACATACAAAATATAATATGCCAGAAAAAAACCAACAAAAAAGTATAAGTTTGCAAAATTATTCCCTCATTGCTCCCCAAGTAGACTATTACTAAAGCCTACAAATAATTTCAAACACAATTTTTATCAATTTATGTTCTAAAACGTAATAAAAGATTCATCTATTTTTTAAAGCATAAAGATACTTTTGTTATTCTAAAATAAAAATAAAAAATACATTATTTTTAATTAAAAATAATCAAAATTATTTTAATTATTTTATAATAGAAATCATTTCATTAATACATCATATTTATTACAAGACTGGACAGTAACATTTCAAACCTACTGTTCATTAAACAACTTAATTTTAATTAATAAATGCATCAAAAACAACTCAATCAATTTTCTTATTAACAACTCTAAATGAAGTGAATGGAACATTGATACTGTTTAATTTAACAACAATTTTCATCTTAACTTCTCCAAAAGGGAAGGAAAGAAAAAAATTGGCCAATGAAAATTCATGGCTGGAGCTTAGCGTTAAACATTAATTATATAAATAATTGCTAAGATTTGTAGGCAAAATCTTAAATGCTAGAAATGAAGTTCACCTATCTGGGCAGCTATACCTAAAGATGTTCCTTATATAAGTTTGATGGAAGCCACTCCAAAATTTGCCCAGCAAACATAGGAACTATTTCTCCTGAAGCATAAGGATAAGATTGAGGAACAATCCAAGGACACCTTTTCAGTACAATCTTTGAAGAGTTTCTTGGCAGGCCATAAAAATCTGGTCCATTGAAGCACAGAAAAGCCTCCAGTTTATCAAGCGCTTCAGCCTGAGTATATAAACATAAGAACATATCACATTGATGCTGTGTGCAAGTTTATTTGAGTAAATATAAGAGATATACCTTTTATTTTCATTAGGACTTCACTTTTCTTATCTATTTTCAATTCATTCACCAACAATTTTAATTGAGGAATAGACAAAATTATACATCATTTCTTAACAATTCTTCTAAAACTCTTCAATCTCCAAATCATAGGACCATAGCATTGACATAAAATTGTATAATCAAACTTATATGGCAAACTAAAATCACGTTTCTTGTAATTTTCATAACAATCAAATAAGCTAAAGAATTACTTGATTTCATTTTCTTCTCACTATCTTTTTAAATTTAGTTTTCCATCTTTCATTTCACTCAAAACCCAGGTTAAGCCCAAACTCTGAAGTGCAAAGAAGATAGGTTATAAAACATAGTAAGAAATGCCCTAACATTGTCCTGGAAGTTCAGTAGGAAAATTCATAAATGCCCAATACGTGTCATGAATATTCATCTAAAGTAGAAACTTTAGATTACCTTCTCAAATACTTCAGCATAGATCGATAACGCAACAGGGGCATTGTATATGCCTGCACATCCACACGAACACTCCTTTCGATTCCTCTCGTGTGGAGCACTATCAGTTCCCGGAAAAAATCGTTTGCTTCCACTTGTTACAGCTGATACAATGGATTGCCCTAAAATTAAAAACAAATATCAAATTAAAACAATAGATTTTTAAGTCATAATTTCCAATCAAGATAAAGGGTTTAACATTCTCTTAATGTAGATCATAAGTTGGCACAAACACTAAAGGCTTGCTTTAAGGAAGTTATTTTGAATTAAAAGCCTATAATAATAAGCCGTTTTTAAAAGTTTCTTTTGTTATCAAGGTTGTCCAGCTCAACTTTTATTAATGAACACAGAAACATCCAATAAACACTTCAGAAATAGAAACAAACTGATCCTAATATAGCTCATAAATTGTGAAACAAAGACAGATGATAGAAGCAATACTAGGAAAACACTGAATAATGCAGAAATCAGCAAAACTTGCATAACATTAGTGCCACACTTCAGCTTTTCTGCAGTTCAAATTAAGAAGGCCTCAATACTAGAATGCATTTTAAAACTATGAGCCCAAAGATATCATGCAATAGTTAACAAGTTATGTTCAGAACTACTCTCTTTATGATAATGTTTGGTTGCAAGAAAAACTCATGAAATTGTTGTTCAAGCATTAATGAAACCACAAACTGAGTAAAAGGAAAATGCACCACCTTGGTCACCTTGAAAGGTATTGAGAACATACTGTGTGCTTCTCTTTTTAAGACAGGGAGACAGTAGTTGTGCGGTTGCAAACCACCTTGAAACAAAGCATTTCTGTTCAGTGCAAGATGCTGGGGTGTAACTGTTGCAGCAACATAACCTGTACAACAACATGGAACTGTTGAAGGCTATGAAAGATCTAAAAGAATCCATTCTAGAATAAAGCAGCATGTATAGAAATACACCTTCTCTGCATGAATTGATAAAATTGACGGCATCTGTGGTGGTAATATGTTCCATTACGACTCTTAGTTCTGGAAGCATTTGAACAAGTGGTCCTAAGATAGTCTCAATAAACACCTTTTCACGATTGAACATGTCAACACTTGGATCTGTAACTTCTCCATGTACCTGCAAAAGCATTTAGAAAATGCATATCCTTCGAAGCATATCCTAGGAAATATCTGTAAGGTGGTAAAAATTTAATATGCAAATTCTTGCTATGCATGGTATGAGTATCATTTCCCTCACATCCCCTCAATGACGAGGGAAGAAACTCTAAGGAAAGAGGAGACACTTTACAATTCTGCATATGTGATTGATCTCTCTATACAAAGCACAAGGTGGTTTAAATTGAATTTGGTCCCTTCAGTTTGTTGTTAATGAATTTTTTATTGCTAGTATAGCCTAAATGGCAGACTTTATAGGGCTTCCACTCTGAGACTGCTAAATTCTGCAATAAACGATGGATTTGTACCTTGGAGAAAGCATATATACGCACTAGAAAAAGATTACGAACAAATTGCATGTTCCTTCTTTCTTCTTCTTCCATGTTGCTCGTCTTTTAAATTTATTTGGTATTCTTCTTCCCTCTCTTCTAAGTCCTCTTTCTTCTCCTATCTCCTAACTACTTTTCCATCTTTTATCTCAAAGCTTATCTCCCACCAAACTTTTTCATCCCATTTAATACTCTTCCACATGTCAATTATATTTACCATTCTCATCTAACATCGACATCAATGTAAAACTAAATCTCTTTGGAGATTTAAAGTAACATCATCACCTTTGCCAAAAACAGAGACCTAACAAAGCTGTCATGACATCAAAGAAGTAGATAAGTAAGCATACCAGTAAAGGCATATTTTGCTCAACCATCTGCTCAAGAACAGGGAAGCATTTTCCAAAGATATCCGTAACCCCATCCTGTGAATTTGTGGTTGCTCCAGCAGGATAAAGTTTCACACCAAAAACCACTCCGCTAAGTCCTGAATTTTAAATTGTTATCAGTATATCTATAGTCATAGTTAAGCTCTGTAGGTTAAATGGTTTATAGAGTTTGTAGAGTTGATAAACCTTGCGATCCCCTTCCCATTTAAGATTAATAGAAACAAGAGTAAGACGATTGAAATTTCTGACGAATACAGTTCTAATGAATACACTTGTGATAACAAAACTGCTTTAAATCAAGTACATGAACGCTTTGACTGGTAATGGATGAAATCTCTCCCAACCTCTGTTTTGATAAGATCAATCTTAAAATTTTTATATGAGTAGCTTGTCTAGAATTCTCATCCCCATGCCAGGAGAACTAAACTTGACGAAAGGACAAGTTTTCACTTAAAATAAGCATAATCCAAAAAATGGCCCCAAATAGCCAAGCAGTTCTTAAACAAGTAAAGACAGGAATTTTACTAATTTTTATAGCAAAATCGAACTCACGAGCAAGTTTGATTTCGTTGGGGCTGGTATTATCAGTCAAATAGAGGGTCATCAGCGGATTAAAGCTGCTATCTGGAGACAGGGCCTTAAGAATCGTCTCACGATAGGCCACCGCCATTGCCGTTGTAGTTATCGGAGGCTTAAGGTTGGGCATCACGATCGCCCTACCAAAATTTTGAGCCCTGCGAATAAAGATAACTTATTTCTGCATTGTCAGATCCAATAGAAAAAAGGGATACGTAATGATGAAAAAGAAGATCATGTCATACGAATAGGGTAAAACAGCTTCGAGAAGGTCTCCCTCGCGAAGATGGAGATGCCAGTCATCAGGCTGCGTCAGATGAAGCTCCATCTGACTCTTTGGGAGAGCCCTTATCTTTGGGTTTTGTACTCTGGATAAAATAGAGGTTTTCGGAGAGATCGGTATGCCGGGAAAAGATGTAAAAGCTGCCGTTTGCATCGGGGATAATGATGGTGCTCACCACTGCAACGACGCGGAAAGTCTTGGCTATCTGCAGCTACGCCTGAGGCCACACAGGTTGTTAGTGGTTGGCGCAGATCTGGTGGCGCGAAGGCGACAACGCGAGGAAGGGAACGTCGGCAATGACCTCGGCTGTCCGCGGTAGCGCAAGGTGTGGTCGAGCCAAATCAAATGCCTTACAAAAACTATTAATGATGCTATGTTAATGTTTTCAACTTTTACAATGTTGATCATTTTAATTTTATTAAACCTCAAGTCTTGGACAAATTTGTGTCCTTAATTATGTTGTATTATAAATAATTCAAGTTTCATATATGATGACATAAAGAGAAAAAGTTCATAAAAACATCTTGAGCTCACTGTTGATAACTATGTTTGTTGACAATACAAATAGGTATAGATGTATTTGTGATAACTTAGATGAAAAAGTATACAAGAACAAAATGGAGACTATATCATAGGAAGTGTAAAATAAGTATAGATAATACACCATATTTTTACATAGAAATTTCATAATAGTAATAAACTAAACCTCACTAACAAACCTTAATTGTTATGCATTGTTGCAATTATAGGTCTTTTCTTTATAGAACTTTAGGGGGAGAGGTTTAAAGAAGAGGTAGAAGAACAAGAATAAGCATCCTCTTTTTAAATTCTAGCAAAGAAAAAGACTAGAAAATCACCAAAATTATAAACATTAGAGTTTAAAAGATAAAGAATGAAAAAAATGATAGAATATCATAATATGTAAGAGAAAAAATTTATTGAGACAAGTAACCTGAGAAGATGCAAATCCTTACAAATTCTTTGATTTTGACATCACTATCATATGAGAAATTCTAATTGTGCTTACTATTTTTTGAGATAATATTTATTATTTGACTTACGAATGACAATCATTTATGTGCTCCTCAAGAATCACATAAAGAAAAAACTCATTACAATTATAAGACAAATCATTAATTGAGAATGATGCCTCCATTGATGAGAAACAAATTAGTGAAGCACTAAAGAGGAGAAATTTCATCAGGTTAATAGAATTCCCAAGTAGAACACTAAGCTTTAAAACCATAGGAAAAGGCTAAAGTAAGCCAAGACTACTTCATCAAAAGTACCAAGCTAGGAAGTCTAGCCCAAAGTAATGATAATGCACAATGAGGTGAAAGGATAATAAGTCACAACAATGAATTATTGTATTAAGTTACATGATGTTTGGAAAGGAACAACAAAAAATATCAATTTTTTTAGATTACAAAATCTTGGATTTATTTTATGGGTCACTTTATTGGATACTTTTTACTTCCAAAATTTAATTATCTTTGAAAATGTTTAATAGAGAGGTTGCAAAGAATAGTAAAAAAGATTCCTTTGAAATTTCATGTAATTTTGAAGTGACTTGGTTTGTCAAAGTTCCAAATGAGTGTTATCAAGTAGGGTGCTCTTAAGTTTAGACAAAACTTGTTAAGGTATAAATCTATTAACAAACAAAACAAAAGAAAGAGATAAATAAGAGAGTTTTAAGAAATGCTAGAACTAATTTCCAATAAATTCATTAGATTCATACTATCATATCTTGTCTTTATTAATTTTTAATTCCATAATAATTAGAGTAATTATGTGAAAAAAGTGTGAATATTTAATTCTTTTTAGATAAAAAGTGATAGACATTACTTTTACTATTCATCCAAATCTATAATTATATAAAATTTTAATATTCTCATGATAAAAGTCTACTCATTTTTATTATTATCTTTTTTTATCTATTTTTATGTACTGGTGGCATACTCTATTATGTGAGTAAAAAAATAATGAATAGATTATTAGTAGATAAATCTAAATAATAAATAGAGTTTAGTATTAGATATTTTTATATAAGATTAATTTTTTATATAATAATATACACACATACACATGTATACATATAATTTTTTCTTCTTTATTTTTGTTAATTTTTACTTATTATTTTTTATCTCTTTTTTCTATCCTTTCATATTTTTATTTTCTTATTAGGGTCTCATTTCTCCTTAATGCTATTATATTATAGTTTATATCATTTGACTATATAATTCTAGTGTTGTCTCACGCCTACATCAAGTGTTAAAATCTTATTTCATTTCTTTTCATGACCAAGTTTGCTATCAATGTTATATTATTTTTTTTAAGACAATTTATATCTAATATTATATTTTTTTTCTTTCAAAACCTACTTTACTTCTAATGCCATATTCTTCTTCTTTTAGCTATGGAAAAGCACAATTGGGAAAAATATATTTTATTTTCTTATTCATTTCTTTTATATCACGATAAGTACAAAGTTGTATTACTAAAAAAATTTATTTAGTCTACTTTCATATTTATTCAATTCTTTTTATATTTTTTATTTTCATCATTCATAGCAAGGAATTTAGTAATAAATATAAATATGTTAATTTAATGCGTATCAAATGGATCAAGTTCTATCATTTGTTTTATGCCATGCAATCATAATACCATTCAAATGCAAATGCTAATGCATCATTTGTATTTCATTTAAATTGTCTTGCTCACATTATAAATTCCTAACTTTTCTATTTGAAACCTTAGGGTTGAGCTCCACTCTAATATTTTCTTTCTTTTTAATATCATATTATAAATCAGATATATTTGATTAATATTATGTTATTCTATAGCTTTCTTTATTATTCTTATATTTCACAATATTCTATCCATTTTTCTTCTGAAATGTATAATATGCTGAGTGGACCATTATGTATATTAAATGTTTTCTCTTCCTAGAAAATAAACTATTCTTTCTCCTAGATCATTAAACTAAACTCAAAATGCTATACATTATTAACAATGTGTTATACGTTAGCATACACAAAATGGATTTTAGTAAAATGGATAATTCTCTCTTTCTTACACATTACTTCTTTATCTTTAATGTACCATCCATGGTTACTAAAGTATGATATGTTGAGGTTCAGACTCCTAAATTCAAATCAACAAACTTTATGATTCTTCTATCTGTACTTTTTTTTGAACTAAATGTACTTTGCGAAATAATATTTGCATTGTGTGTAATTTTTTTTAGGACATCTAATTCTTGTCTTGTTAAATTGATCATATCATATATGAAATACTTTAAAAAGTGATTCCTATCACATCTAAACTTAACATATTGTATGTTACATTCTAATGTACCTTATGTTAATGTAATAACACAAACTTGTAGTATGTATTATATATTATAAATAATGAAATTAACTTAATAGAGTTATAATTATATATATTTTCATATAATAAAGGAATTTTTGAAATATAATATCTATGAATTTAAATATTATTTAAGTGATGTGATCTTAAAAAGCAAGTTATGATTCCAAATATAGTAAAAAAAATATTTTATATATTATTAAAAAGAGTTCCTTAATAAAAATCTAATGATATTGAGTTTATAATTTTTGAAGAATTAGATAATTAATTATGAGTTTTTAAATATATATATATATTGAAATGTGATATTTAAAATTCACAAATTGTATTATTATTGTCTCATTTGAATGAGATTTAATGTAATTTTGACTATTTTAAAGTGAGGAATAAGAGAAGCAACGGAGTTCAACTGACTGAGTGAAAGAAGCCCAAGTGGAGAGAGAGAGAGAGAGAGAGAGAGAGAGAGAGAGAGAGAGAGAGAGAGAGAGAGAGAGAGAGAGAGAGGGAGAGATAGAGAGAGAGAGAAAGAGAGAGAGAGAGAGAGAAACATAGAAAGTAAAGGAGAAGAAAGAAGAATAAAGAGAATGAGAAGAATAAGAGCTTAATTGGGAGAAGAAATGTAAGAAAATGGAAGGATAAAGTTCAAAAGACATTTGTAAAGAAGAGTTAGGGAGTAATTAGATAGGTAAAGAAGTGAAAGAGATGTAGTCAAGCACTTAGAGAGTAGAATCAGAACAAAAAAAGCAAATTGAGAAAGGTATGAGTTTGCTTACATTTTTTTTAGTTTTGTTCAATGGATTCTAAGAGGGTTTAGATGTGGTTAGTGGTTGTATGAAGTTAAAAGAATCATGTTAATGAGTTTGGGATGTTTAAAAGGTCATTGAAGTCCAAACCAAGAAGTGGAAAAAGAGATCTTAGTCATCTAAGTAATATTATATAAGTATGATGAGTTTAATTATACTTATATGACTAGTTTAAACTACTTAAAATAAGAGTTTGGATCAATCCATTGAGACATTATATAGGTACCAGTAAGATGATTATACTGTAAGATGTCCCTAATTGTATTAAGCGATATGTAATAAGTCAATAAGAGTTAGGCATGTGATAGAATCATACAAGTTGGATGAGTGAAATCATATTGTTTGATCAATTTAAGTTGGTTAGAATCAAAGGATCAAATTAGTATGATAAGGAATTAGATAGAAGCTTGTGAGAAGATTGTACAAATGTGATGTGAATACTTGTATTATATGATTAACAAAAATTTAGAAAGGGCTAGATCAAGGTTTAAGGGAATATTGGCCATACTATACAATGGGAAAAATCATATTATATGATGTATGGAAAATAGAAGGAAAAATAAGAAGTATTTTTTAGATTGAATTAAACTTAAAAAATAACTAATAGTTGTATTATATTAGATTATATAATTATTCATATGCATGTATGATATTATATAAAATCTTAAAAAGGAGAAAATTGGACAATAAATTTTCAACTTAGATTCATATAAAAAAATTTAATAACTTGTGATTTAAATATAATAGTATATGTTTATATGTTTTAAATAATTTCACTTAGATTTCTTGATATTTCTTAAAAACACAATTTATTATAGTTGATTCACATGTAGTTATTATGATACTTAATTCAATATAAATTTAATCAACGTGCATTCATTGTGATATCATGGTTTAAGTTTTTTTGGCCTTATCATAAAAGTAATTACATAAATGGTTATCTAAAAAATTATAAACATATATTAGCTATATTAAGATAATAATTAGTGACATTGACATATTATGTGATTTCAAAAGTTATTTATAAAGAATAAAATAAAATAAAATAATTAGTTTCTTGAGATATTTTTTTATTATATTCATATAAAATGCCCTTACATATAAGTATATATTGAGCTACTAGTATTTTATGCAATGTGGCTAGAGTTAGATACCTTTTTTTATTGGATGTTAGTCGAGATTATATAGTTATGGGTTATTGGATCAAGGTGATAATAGTTTAAAAAATTAGACTTTAACAATTGCCATACATGAAAAATTAAAAATAAGAGAACAAATAAGAAAAGACATGTGTATAATTCATGCAATTCATTTATGATTATTGATTTTATTAGATCATTTGTATCATATTTTATTTTTTTATGGTTATTTATTATCCTATTGTCATGATATTTATTTTACATTGAGATAATATTTTATGATATTTTCATATTTTATTTTCTTTGATGATATATATATGTCAAATTCTTAGATTTTTATTAGAATTTATATCACAGGACATGCATCTATGATGCCAAGAAATAGAGATTTTGATACTATGAAGGAGAATCTTACTTATTAGATGCAATATTAGGTATTTTGTTTTTGTGGAGTTGAGTTGTTATTTACACCTTAGTTTTCTTTTATGCTTTTGGTTTGCACTTTATACAATATTAGAATTTATACATGGTTCTATAGTAGTGATACTTTCTTTATTTTGGTGTTTTATTTGGTTTACATTACTTAGTTGGATGTGTATTAAATTTTTGTCTCATTTAGGATCTATCTATGATAGTTAGTATATCCTTACATGCTTAATTATCACACTTAGTCTCTTAGAAATATTAGTTATTATGGTTTAGGTCAGTGGGGCCCTAATAATTAAGGTTAAAAACACCAATTCTAAAATAGAAACCAACCATTTCTCTTCCTAGATTTTATCACAAATCATAAAAATAAGAAAGTGAAACATTTCTATGGTTCTATGACTAAAATATTCATTATAATTCCCTTAATAGACAAATTTTCAACCCTAATTCAAACAAGCCTTGGAGCTTACAATAAGGAAGAAAACATAAAAAATAAACAAAACAATATAACTTAATTACTTAATGCATTCTTCTTATGTCATGGCCTTATGCTTGCTATCTTATAGAAACTCTATTCTTTACTTTTCTCATTGTTTGAAAGAAGGCACATAGAAACACTTACCCTTTTCTTTCTCTTACAATCCTCTCTCCTATCCAATTAGACTTACACCTACATTCTTCCTTCCTTCTTAAGCTTCTTTTATTTTCCTTTGCTTATTAATGTTGTTCTCTTTTTACTTCTCCTAAAGCTTCTAGCCTTTTGCCCTCTTTTCTCTATTATGAAACTATAAGAAGCCTTGGAAGATAAGGATTTAATTGGCTACTTCAACACACACACACATACACATAAATTTTTAATACTTATTTCTTAAGAGTATATAGGTTATTCATATAAATAGCTTGATTAATTAACTTAATGAGTTTAATAGAGGTATTTGAATGTTAATCATAAATTGACACTAAAACAATCACAAGCTCGAGTACAATGAAGTGAAGATCTTTATTGAATATCTTTATTTTAAGACATATATTTTATTTTATTTATATTATCTATCATAGAATATTACATTCATAATGAATTATATCACATGCTAATGTTTAATCAAGTCAAATTTAAAAAGAGATTAAATCGAGTGAGGTTTACATTGGTTGAACTAATTATTCTTATATGATGAACCCATCCAACAATATGATCAATTAATATTTATATTAGACAAAGCATCAGTTAAGGGTGATTTTAAGTAATGCAATTATATTTTTCACTTTTTATATTAGTATGATAATCTTATTATATAATATGTTGATCTTTTACTCAAGCGATTTAATTTGAGGTTTAATATTTTCTAGAATATGTTATTACATTTCATGCTAGTATGATACATAGTAGGAGGATTGGATAACAAATCGGACTAAGCAATGATAGAAATTAGAATTCATTGTAGTATTGTAAAAGTACAAGCATTGTACAGAACATGTAATCATTTACTATATCGAGTGATATGAGGAGTGTACAGTATGATGATGGTAATCACGGTGGTACAATATTTATTTATTTAGTAAGAGTTTAGGACTTATGCTGTGAGCATATCGATTTTCATTGAACTTGTATAATATAACCTTCATACATGTATATGTCATTTCACTTAAGAGCTTGATTTTGAAACTTATTCATATGTTGTATAGATTTATATTATAGTAGTATAATTCATTTATTATACTAATATGATACATTATTATTAGTATAAATAAGTTTGTCATAGAACTTATTATAATGTACAATTATATATTGTACAACATTTTTTTAGAGTTCAGAATTTAGATTTGTATAGTTTTATTATAGTTATACTACATGATATCCCCATAATGTGTATGATCCATTTTTCTTAATGCAAATGAACTAGTTAGATGATAATGATTGATTGAACGATGTTATTAGTGGTACTTCATACTTGTGTGATGCCTTGGATCATATAATATGACTAACTCAGTATTTAAGTAATGACTAATTTGACTGAATTTTGATATAGAATATAGAAGAAGTTAAGATATAGATTCATTAAGAAAAAGTAAAAATATATGCACATTTTAATAGAAATAATAATTTTATTTAAAAAGTATTTGTAGGTTCAACACTTGAAGAGAGTTCTTGAGATAGAACTAGTGAATCTAATAATCATTTAAGCTACTATAAACATAAGATTCTCCTCCCCATATATCTAACATATAAAAGGGTAACAATACCTTCATGATTCTGAGTTGGATAACTTTTAATGGTTCTTGTAGAAGATATTGCCAAATTTTGAAGCTATAAATTTCAAAGCATGGGTATGGCAGCTCAAATAAATGGATTATTGTTAAATAATAAATTTACTTCATTAGTTGTTAATCTCATATAAACATCAAGAGTATCAAGTGATAAGAAATATACATAAGTTATAATGAAGATGGAGATGAAAAAATTTTCACAGTATGTTGTTATCTAAAGTAGGTAACGGCATCTCCAAATAAAGATGGAAACTTTTCACATGATGATCATATTGTTGCCTTTGTGGAACTTGATCTTACGTTTGCCTCTTATTTTTTGCTAATAATGGAGGTCATCATCTATCTTAATAGGATTTTATAGCTTTTTTATAAGGGGATTTGTTTGAGAAAGACTCGTTCATGGTTGTTATACTACTTGATGACATTAAGGTACTATACTCAAAAGATGTAATGTAAGTATTTGCTCATATTTTGATTTCTTTGTTTGTAGAATTAACAAATATTTATAAGAATATGAATAGGATAGTTGATTTTGTTGGCAATAATACTGCTTTGGTTGTTCTACTTTGGGATAAGAATGGTCATCTTAAAGTAGTCATATATAAGCATTATGTAAAAGAGATTGAGGTTTTTATATTCAGCCTTTTGATTTATCATATATTAGCCATGTCTCCTTATCGAATTCATTTGGAATTCCACAATCCACATGACCAAAGGTAGTTTTGTTCACGTCGCATCTTAAGCTTAGGGCTTCTATTTTATAATTGAAACCTTGTTTGTGAATTTGTGAATCGATAGATTAGATATATGCTTGGTTGGATGTGGAATGGAGAAAGTTAGTTGGAATGCAAATCATATGACCAATTTTAACAAATCTTTATGAATTACAATCAACATAAGTGCTTTTGTGATATTTGAAAATTCTTGATCATATGGTTGCCTCAAAAAAATCATTTTGTTTGAGAGTGAATACACAAAGAAAAATAATTCTTTTAATTTACTTTCTTATATGTGATAGTTTTGTTGTGAAATCTAATACTAAAAAGTATTGCAAATTTGTGTGCTAGAAAAAATCTAAAAAAATTATGTTGAGCTAGTAATAATGCTATCCTTCAAAATTATTTCTATCACTTCAATATTATCCTTTGGTACAAAGGTCATTTGTAGTAATTTTTCAAGGCACAACAATGCCTCCTTCATAACATGCACCCATCAATGTGGCTATATGGTATTAAATGTTCTATGGTATTGACCTATTTTTGTTCAATAATAAAAAATAATATGATGTGAAGTCATAATGAAAATAAGAATTTCATGAGAGAGGAGTGAATTAATAATAGGATATTAAGTAAACATGATATATTTTAATATGTTTTTATCATACAAATAAGGTACCATTCCAAATAAGATGTCCATAAATCAAATTACATATGATTAGAACATAAGACCATAGATTGTCATCAATTATGGGACACAAGGATTTATCGTATAACATCACATAAAGATAGTATAAGTATGATAAGAAAAAATAAATGTAGATTTAGGAAAAATTAAAAAAGAACATACAATACGAACCCAATAATTATACTTGTAGGATTACTAGAAACTGAATAGATCATAAAAGCTAAAATGACAAACGATTGAGACAACTGACATAGAAGTGATTTTAATCAATGAGAAACTTTTATAAATGAAAAATTAGAAGTTGAAAGATATCCACATGAAGGGACATAATTGTTAGAAGTATTTGAAGAGTCAGACATATGAAAAGTCATGAAAATAAATATAAAGAAGATGTTAATAATTACCTAGAGAGTTTTTATTTTTGAGAAATTTGAGAGGTGTAGTATTAAGAAATAGTTAATAGAGAAAAGAAGAGGATAAGTAAAGATAATCCATGAGATTTGGAAAGGAATTATGCAAGAGTTAAAAGCAAAACTGAGGAAAAAAACTCTTAGGTATTGTAGCAATCGAGATTTGGAGTAAATATCTAAGTCATGGTGAGATTACTACTCAATTTTAAAAGTTAAGCAAAATTTGTTGATAATTTATCTAATTTGATATGATATATAATGCTAGGTTAGAAGTGATTAGAGATTAGGGAGTCTCAAAACTTGTATATGATGTATACGATTTGATGTAATATATAATATAGATTATTAACCTCAAATTATATATAAAAATAATAAATGAAAAATACATAAATAAGCAAAACTTATATATAATATATATGATTTGATATGACATGTAATATTAAGTTAGAATGCTAAAATAATATGTAAAAAAAGATAAATAAAAGATGCTTGTAAAAGTAAATCTTGTAAATAATATATATAATTTGATGTGATATGTAATGTTATGTTAAAAATCTCAAATGATATATGAAGAAAAAATTATTTAAAGATACTTACTATTGTTATTAAAATAATATGTTACTATATCTTGTTTTGGTACATATTTTGATTAGTTATATGTTAAATATATACTATGCTACATATCTTAAGAATTTTCGTTTACTATCACATATAAAGAATAAAAATTTGGTAAGAAAGTTTTAACCTAACTGTATATTAAGAAATTATTTAGAGATGAATATTATCTTAAACAACAATAACAACAACAATAAGATAGGTGCTACAAAATAACACTTAGAAGTTCGGCTTTGAAACAAGAAATTTCTTAATCCCAAAAATTTTGATGTCAAATTCTCTAGTTACAAATTTATCTATACATATTTCGAATTGAAAAATTCTTATCTAACAAATGAAGTACAAATTGATTTTCAAAAGCTTACCCTTAAAGAAATTGTTATTTTTCTTAATAATAAGAAGGAAAAGGCAACAAATAAAAGAACTAACTTAAAAAATTTAAAATAACCAACAATTTTAGAATCTAAAACCTTTAAAATATTTTTGTCTTATCCATACATATTATTATTATTTTCATATATATGTAAAAGTAATTTTTTATTACATATTTAATTTCATTAAGAAATAAATTATGTCTAATAATTTTAGATGTTTTGAATCAATGAAATAAATTATATTTTTTAAGAGATTTGTAAGAATAATCAATTACTAACATATATTTATTCAAAGTGATATTTTTCAACCATTTAAAATTTTTTATACGAAAACATTTAAATTACATATAAATATAAATATTATTAAATATGTTTTAAATTTATTATCATATATATATATATTTTATAAAATAAACTTTGATTTAGACTTTCTTTATTTCATAAAAAATTAGTGTTTAAAAAGAAATTATAAACAAATTCTATTAATAACAATTTTGGTGAACTTCAACATTTGGTTAATTAGGCATTCTAATTAGTCTTTTATCTAAAATATTGTTTCTATAAGATCTTTTGAACTTAATTTTTAAATGTATTAAAATAAGCATCCATTGATATTCTATTCATAAAAAAAAGACTAGGAGAGATTGATATTAAGTTTAATAAATATGGATCATAAAAAAAACTATGATGAACATAGCTTTCATGATAGGGTAGACAAAACGCATGACTTGTTGCATTAGAAGGTTGACATCAACTTGGTAATGTATTTATGATGCATGAGGTTTAGTCCTACTGCAAATAATTACCTTTGTTGGGCTAATATAAGAATCTTATTATGTTATCTAGAGTTGTTAATCATCATTGAGTTATGTCATGCATATTATCAACAAAGAATCTACATATGTTACTAGATATTATTTTTTTCAATTCTTATTATTTTATTAATTAAAATTATTTTTGTAAATTCATATTTTATTTATGACTAATCATTACATGTATTTTGATGATTATTATAGAATAGAAAAAGATTTGATTTTTGCTATTGAAATTATAAGGTTTTGAAGTGCATAAGTTCATAATTAAGGAATCTATTTTAGGATGACAAAACTACAATTAAAAAATAAAACTATAACTAAAAAACAAAGATTTAAAGGGACTCAAATCATCAAAGAAAGAGATCAATGATTAGAAAATATATTCATGATCTAGCAAGAAATTGAACTATTCAATATCGAGAATATTTTGAAAAAGAAAATGACTTTTTATGAAAAAATTTCACAAAAAAAAATTATTATGTATATCAAGAAACGATACACGTGACACATGTGACACCCTAATTAGAGGGAACAATTGATCGCACGTGAAGCACAACGGTGCATGACATACCAATGCACAACAAAAGTAACTTATGGTAGACCATCGTGCACTAAATTGGCATACGAAAGACTGCATCAATTTGGCACACTGTAGACAGCTGCACAGTAGACTAGCTTATGTAGTAAACCAAGTATGAACAGACTAATCTAACTTTATAAAATGAGTTTAAGATTCCAAGCTTTAGTTTCATTATAAATTATTGACTAGAATGCAAAGAATAACTTAACAATGGGCTAATATAAGAATTTTATTATGTTATCGAGTGTTATTAATCATCATTGAGTTAAGTCATACGTGATACCAATGGAGCATTTACATATGCTTCTAGATGTTATTTATTTATTTTTTTTACAAATTTTATTATTTTATTAATTAAAGTTATATTCATCAATTCATATTTCATTTATGACAAATCATTATATGTATTTTGATGATTATTATGGAATAAAAAAAAAGAAAAGGTCTGATTTTTTTTTCTATTAGAATCTTAAGGCTTTAAAATGTATAGGTGCATGGAAGGATTGGTATTAGATAATAATGAAGAGATTTGTTTTAGGTTGACAAAGTTACAACTAAGGAGTAAAACTATAATTAAAAGAAAAGATTTAAAGGGACTCGAATCGTCAAGAGAAGGGGCATTGTTAGAAAAAATGTTTATGATTTAGCAAGAAATTAATCTATTTAACATCAAAAATATTTTAAAGAAAAAATCAATATTTTCATGAAAATAATTTACAAAAAAAAAATCATTGCACACATCAAGAAACACTACACGCAGCACATGTGACACCCCCATTAGAGGGCACAATTGATTGTACGAGAGGCACAATAGCGACGACATACCAACGTGCAATAGACCTAATATGTAGGAAACTACTGTGATGAAAATTGGCATACAACAAACCAATGTGTAATAATCTAACATTGTAAACAAGTGCATGATAAACAAACATGTGTAGTAAACTAGGCATGCAAGAGACTAATCAAATTAAATTTTGTAAATTACTCTACAATCTCTTGGGAGTTGTTTTTTTAAAAGTTTTAATCAAAATTTGATACTCATTTTTATATTCTTATTATCTTTAGTTGTGACATTATGTATCACTTAACTCCATCACTTTAGTATCAACATCAAATTTAGACCTAATCTAAAATTTTCTTGTATCTCTTTTGTATTATATTTTGATATCAGATTCATGTTCACCTTGGTTCTAATCCTACACATATGTCTTCACCCAATTTAGTACCAAAATCAGATTAAGATCTAATCCATAATTTTCATCCAGCTTCTCCTTTGTCACTTTTTGGAATTTGAAGGGTACTTATTCAATACAAAAACAAACAAAAGACACATGGCCTCAATCTTTGGATAGAAAATAGTTTAGGCAAAACGTCTCAATCAGACCACTTCCTGCTAAAGCAGATCACTTCGATTTTATGCTGTGGACACAATCAAACTGCTTGCAAGCAATGTACCAGTTCTTGGATGGGTTCTGTAGTCCATGGAATGCAGGTGCGAATTGGTTTCTTCCAGTTTCTTGCATTGGTTGATACATTGATAGAACTGGTAGCAGAAACTTTTGCTAGCTATTGGAATGCTTTCTCAGCAGCCAGTCATTGGGTAGTCATGCCTTAGCCTAAATTTTGGTCTCTTAGCCTCCATCTTTTTATTTTTGTCTCCAAAACATTGGTCTTTCATCTCTCCTATATTTGATTTTAATGCATTTGGTATGAGTTTCGAAATGCCTATGTATCATTTGCTTCTTTGATATCTTCTTGAATTGATTGGACCCATAGATTTTATACTACAGTAATTAAACTAATAAAATTTTCTAATGCCAATAAAGTGCAGTTCTGGTTAGTAGCTCAAAATGGAGGCCGTTCAGATGCCTAAAAAATTGGATGTGCTTTTGAATGAATAGGTCCATCCCACAATTTTGCCCTTTGGGACTGCATATAACCTTCTAAGAGGAGGTTTCATTGGTTACTACATACAAATCATGTGATATATAGCTCATTTAGTGATCTATCTTGTTCGATGAGCCAACTTTAGCTGGAAATCACATGGCACATGGAGAAGGAGCAAAAGAACAAAGCAGTCTGACATCCATTTGCCAATGTCTCTCGCTTCTTCCCTACATCACAAGTAACGAAACAGCGACGTTAAAGGGCTTTTGTCGGTGGAATGAAGCATCAGCTAGTGGAAGCTTTATAATCATGCCTACATCTGCACTACGTTTTATTCCTAGATATCACTCTGCAGCGTGTGCGACGTTACCCTGCAAACTAAGGCCATGGGAAGATCTACGAGTTCCTTCTTCTTCCTTCTCCTCATCATATCCATAGTAGTAGTGGCTGCTTCTGAGGTTTTTTCTGCTCTTTCCATCCTTGATTTCAGCATTTCGTTGCTTTTGATCTTACATCTCCTTCCTTTCTTGCAGATGGCAAATGGGAAACATGGGAGGAGTTTGGTTGCAAATAAGGTATGTGATCATAGCGCAGCTAGAACAGTGGGGCAGTAACTAGACTCACATATGCTTATAACGTGCTGGTTTACTTGCAGCACAAGCACAGACATTCTGGATTCAGTGCTGCAGGTTTGTGCACGACCCTTTTTTGGTGTGTTTTCTGTTTTATAATTTTATTCCTTCCAATAAATGTTGTTAGTCTTCGTTTTTCAGTTTTTACTGGTTTAAATTGTCAGCTTAGGAAGAAGACATTGCAAGATTATCATATAGGATGATTACATATGCAGATTTGTGTCCCTAATCCCTAATCCTGTGATTCGATGACACAAATGCAATTTCCATTGGATACAAAATGTTCATGTCTCATACCAATATTGAAAGTAGACCACCAATGTAATATTTGCATAAAAATTGCTCAGTAAAGTTAATTACTTCAATCCCAACAGCAAATCCTAACTCCCCACTGCTTTCAGACATGTACAAATTTGCGTACAAAATGAGAGGGTTTATTCTATCATTCTTCATAGGTAACTGAAAGCTTTAAAACCTCATCCTGTTTCTAAGCTAGCAGCAATTAGGATTTTAGAAATCAAAGATTTATTTGATCTGGTTATTGACTTCAACATTTTTTCTACTGTTAGTTTATATAATCCAATGGCATTTAGAGAATTTATTAACTGCAAACCCCAATTTTTTTTGTGATGGATCACAGAATGCCCAGGTGCATGCCAGTTCAGGTGCTCCAAGACAGCCTACAGGAAGCCTTGCCTTTACTTTTGCCAGGAGTGTTGCTACAAGTGCAGATGTGTTCCACCTGGTACTTATGCTCACAAGGAAGTCTGCCCATGCTACAACAGCTGGAAGACTAAGAGAGGGGGCCCTAAATGTCCTTGATTAGCCTCTTAACTTTGTTTCTGGAAGATTTCATGGTTGAGGAAGTGAGCTTTGGCACACAGGCGTGCTCCTTACCTAGTTATGTCAATAAACTCTAAACCTTCAAAAACCATTCTATGTGCGCAATTGTCGTTGTTTGCAGAAGGTAAGTATCTACACATTGATACTAAAGAATGCTTTATTTGGCAGAATTTTATAGCTCGATAATATAATTTAAGGCCTGCTTGATTGACTTCTTACTTTTTATTTTTTATAGTAGTTGTTAAAGATAATAAAATTCAACTGTAGTAACTTCTTGGTGTTGTTGCTAAACCTAAAAATGATATGAACAATGGGCACGTTAACTAATAACTTAACAGATAAACCTATAAAATTAAATTATATATTTTATGTTCGAACATTAATTAATATAATATTATCTTAAAAAATGTGAAACAAATGAAACATAATAGCACGTATTTGATAAGATAATTTTCTAATTGAAATCTTTCCACAGTTTTTGTTATTCTTAGTAACTTATGTCATAATCAATAGAAACACAAACTCTTTAAGTTGTATGTCTTAATAATCTTGAATATGGTCATATTGAAAACCATCTTTCTAATTGTGAATACAAGAGGATCATACCTCAATTTATATATATCACTAAATTATTATTATTATTATTATTATTATTTTAATTTCATATATTTTGATGTTTCATTTATATGTTAAAAAACTTTCATCTTCTAAATATTCTTCATAGTTTATCTATTTCATAATACATTTGTCTCTTTATTTATCTTAATCATGCAATTAAATATGAACAATACTTGGTTAAAAACATATAATCAATCAACATGAAAGTATATCCATAAAGCTTCAAAATATAAATATGTAACTAAATAAGTCAACTAACTAAAAGTATGTACAATAATTCAATCAATATATCATTAAAATTACAACATCCAACAAACATATAATATATTAAACTGCAATGCAAGTAACATCTACATTAAGCCTAAGTTATTCATACATTTTTAATATCATAATGTTATCAAATATAATCAATTATTAGCTATTTTTATTATTTAAAATTCACAAAAAATTGCTAAATTTTCAAATTTACTTTTTGTGATTCCCTAGAAAAAGGAATGAGAAGTGCAATCACTCTCCGCCAAGTTGACAACCCCAATTAAACTATGAAATTTATGTTTCATAATGCAAATTTATCTATCCAGATCCCTAAAGGTCTTTTCCAATAGGAGGCCCTAGCCTCGAGTTTGACCTTCTAGTTGTTGGTAGGTGAAATTGAAAACTTATGCTGACATTGCATTAGCAAAACATTAGTCTAGTGATTGAACTTTATTGATCTGATAAGATCACTATGTTTGAGGATAGGGATAGCCACTCAAGTCGGGCTTTCCAAATTTCAGATTTGATAAATAAGTTACAATTTTTCTTCAAAAGGTCTAACGTGTATTGGATTCAACCTAATTATAGTATGAATGCATGAAAACAATTTTATTCCTCTTCCTCATTATAAAAAAAAAAAGAAAACTCCCACCCAAATCCTTTTTAATACTACTATGTTACAATGATTGTACTATCACCTAATTTATTTATTATATATTTATCCCATAGCAATAGGTTAATTTTTCTTTTTTATTCTAATACTACCATATCACAACTTTATCATATAACATAAATTTGGCTCAATATTAAGATGTTATGCTAAAATTTTCTTTATAATATAAACAATTCCTAAATAACTTCGCTATTTAGCGGAAGATAAAACTTTAAATTTTCTTTATAATATAAACAATTCCTAAATAACTTCGATATTTAGCGGAAGATAAAACAAAGTTTTCATTTAATTAATTGAAGTAGAATATAAAACCAAATATAAGTTGACATTGTTGTTGCTACACGTTATTATTAGATCAATTGAAATGTTTTAACATAGCATGCATCATTTTCACTAAAATAATACCAAACTAATAATCATGTTAAGTTTCTAGCTTTCCGTATTGCTCCCCTTCTCATGATGTGCTTCCATATAACAAAACTATTGCATGCCTTAGTAGTAAGCAATCTCAATAATGCAATAGTGAGCAATAAGCTAAATATAACTTGTCCATGTAATGAGAGTTGTTATCCATTGCATACAATAACCATAGTGGAAGAATTATGAGAAAGTGAAATGACATTTTTGTTATCTTAGAAGAGCCATAGATACAAGCTTATACCTCAATACTAATGTGATGATTTTAAGACGGTAAATTGATGTCAATAAAAGAAGAGATAGCCCAAAGATGACTTCCAATTATGTCTATAGTATTGGTGGAACGACTGAAATCTGAATGTGATGCTTTTAACTCAGTTAAACATGAAAGTTGAGAATAATCATTTTGAATGCTGTTAACAAATTGGTATGAAATAAATCTTTTGAAAGAAATTAGGAAAAAGTAACCTATGTGCACCCTTCTTAGTTATAGTTACAATGTTGTATCTCTTGCAAAGAATCTTATATTTCTCTTTGGAACAAAATAATGTCCAGTGTTAATACATCAGGAATTTGAATTGTGTACCATTAAGAAAAATTTTTGTTGATCAACATCTAATAGGGATATTAACTGAGGCGGTCATCACCAATAAATCAGGATTTTTAGTTTTCTCATGTATAGGATAAAAATAATAGGTATGATGCACGCAAAGTATGAAAAATCTATAGAACGAGACTAACTCTAAAAGCACACCTTATTTACAAGTGCTCTTCAATTAGAAGACTGTTAAGGTTAAAAACCAAATAAGAATTACGTGAATGCCAATAAAACATACATACAGTGTAATGTATGTATGACAATTGTTGGTAAACATTATGTTATGGAGGCACTCAAGCAACTGCAATTTACAGGCATATAGTGCATAACGATAAGAGCATATCTGGATGAAGACATGAACATGGCATTTAAAAAGCAGTATAACAACATGTTAAGGTAGTTATTGTTGCCAAAAAACTAAAAAAAGACTAAAATTGTGATGATAGATATTAGGTTAAAAAGTTACACAAAAATATGAATCTAAAAAGCCCATCAATAAACAACCCTAAAAACTAAATTGGCACGCTGCAAAAGAAGTAAAACTGGAGTGCGAGATTTCAAAAGCTCCTAGATAGTTAATTTTTAAAAAATAAGTTTCTATGTTCATGGAAAAAATTTTAAATTTGTTGCCTTCATAGCTTTGTGTAGCAAACATGCGAGAAAACACAATTAGTGATAAAAAAGGTGAAAAGAAACTTCGATTTCGTATTTCGAAAGAAAAAAAAATCAGAAATCGGACTCCTACGCTGTGGGTGACGAGGACGAGCTTTAAATCGACAGGTGCTTCGGTGACTAACTTCCCAATCCCACCAGCGACATTAGCCGTTGTGAGTACTGACTGACCAAATCTGGAGAAGTCTTCGGGGTTTCCCCGCGGATCGGAGTCGTTAGCGGTCAACAAAGGTGTTTTTCGACGGGAAAAAGCCGATGCCTTTGGTAGAGAAGGATGCCTACGACGGAACCTGAGGAGACGACCTAAAGGGTTCGTCTGCATGGGACCACGAAGGTAGACCGGTACGGCAGGAAGATGGAAGGCGCGATCGATGTATGCAAATAACGTTATAATAAATAAAAGTTTAAATAAATTACTGCAATTACTAATGTTCACCTGTTCATGATTCAATAATGCATCAAATGTTACGTATAAATATGAATTTTTATGTCAGTTAACATATTATTATATATATATAACAAAGCCAAGAGTAGCTAAAAGAACGGCTCATACTAAAAACCAACAGTTCAGAATCCTTAAATAGCAATGCGACGGATTCCTCTACAAAACACTCCGTTTCTTCATTTGTTATTAGGGCTTGCATGGTTTGGGATAACAACAGAGGTTATCCCATTGAATACCGAAACTCCAACTTCGCCTGCTTCCCTCTATTGTAACATCGCTGCATCGTATTCCATCCTCCCACAGCTCTCAACTCTCTCATATGCCTCTCACTCTCCTCTTCGATCGAACTCCCTTCTCTCTATCATTGGTTCCAACTTAAGTTAGCTTTTCCCAACCTCAATCGAACAGGCGCTCAAAGATCATTCAAGCACCATTGGATGACTAAGAAAGAAACCATCTTTCATCTTCCAAAGACTCGTTAGTTCATAGGAAATTCATAGACAAATCAGGTTCAGATACACAACAAAAGCAGGGCAGAAAATAGGTGAAGCATTTCTTCGAACAGGACAACAGCATTTGATGAGAAGAAGAGAGGTAACCAGCATCTCATAAAGTTACCCTTTTTCAAGAAATCTCTCAAATGTCTCGTACCTTATATCGCCCTGATCACTTCATCAAACCCGACCCCATCGTCTTCCAGAAATAAAGTCTTCACAATTCCATCGGCCACCACCACACAGTAGTTCTTCGTCCTCAGCCCAAAACCCTCAATACCCCCGCCGAAATCCGCCGCTAGTCCCATCTCCATGGCCATCCTGGCGCCCGGATCGGAGAGCATCATGACCCCCCCGGCGCACCCTTTCGCTGATGAAGCGCCGATGCTCTCCCCCCAAGCCCTCATCACAAAGACGTCGTTGGCCGATACGCAGGCTACCACAGCGGCCCCCCGCTCCCGCATCTCCCCCGCCCTCCTAACCAATCCCTCCGCAGTGAGCTCGCCGGGCGTCCACCGGCGGGGTGCGAAGGCTGCGGGGACGCCGAGGATGACGACCTTGCGACTGCGGGAGAGATCGAAAGTGGACAAGGTGTGAACGGTGCCGTCGCGGAGGTGGGATAGTATGGCGCGGGGTACGCGGCCTCCGACGGCGATGGTGGTGCGGCGGCGCGCGAGAGAAAGGAAAGGGGCGGAGAGGTGGAAAGACGACGGTTTTGGTCCGGGCGCGCCATAGATGGAGATAAGGGAGGAGCGGCGGGAGATGGGGAGGGTAGAGTGGGGATTCCAAGAGGCGGAGATGGGGTAGCCACCGGCGGACGAGACGATGGAGAAAGAGGAGGCTGATCGAGGAGGAGAAGATGAGGAAGCAACTGACGTCGGAGTCGCCGGAGCTACACGTGCGGAGGAAAAGGCGGCAGCAATGTTGTTGACGGAGGCGGCCATTTCCCCTCTCAGCCCAGGGTTTGGGGTAAAAGAAACGAAGTGGAAGAATGACCCGCGAGAGAGAATCGGATTAGGATATGCTGTGTGATTCAAACAGCGCGCATCTTTGCACATCAATAAGGAGGGCGCAATTCCCAAGGATAGTTGCTTAGAATATAAATCGAAATTCAAATTTTAATTTTAAAATTTTTCATTCTTAAATTTAAGAAATTAAAATCATCATAAACAATTTTTACTAAAATTTTATTTTCATTTATATATAATTTATTTTTCAAAATCTCTTTTTCAAAACTATCTTATAAATTTTTTAATTAATAATTTTTTTTAAAAAAAAATGATATACTATAAATCTTACAATATTAATCATGCAAATAATAAAATTTTAAAATAGATATGTTTTTGTTAAAATAAAATATAAATTATTCAAAAATGAATCATGAACAAAAAACAATTTTTGTTAATTTATTTTATATTGTATGATTTTTAATAACTATATATATATTTGTTTGATATGATCACCTAATTTTTGCATGATTTTATAGTTATTTTATGTTCATATAATGTAACCCAATGATCAATAACACAAATATGGGGTGGGTGAAATAAACTTAAAATCTTTTTGTAGTCATTTAATTTTTATATGGATTCATGGAAAATTGAATTTTATAAAATTAATCCCATCTCTAAAAGATTAGACCCTTAAGATCTAACTCTAAAGGCAAGGCCCTCAAGGCTCATCTTTAGAAGCTAGCCTCGCAAGACCTAACCATCAAGGCTATCCCCCCAAAGTTAAAGCTCTCAAATACTAACTACTCATGATAAGACCCTTGAGACTCTACAGCTTGATGTCAACTTTTTTAGACTTAATTTTTTTACATAAATTCTTGTTATGAACTTTATTAATCAATACTAATTGATTTTCTATGTCAATAGAAGTAAACACACTTATTCTCTATGGACATAAGAGATAAAAGTGTGGTAACCCTTTGCCAAAGCTTAATGCAATTACATATAGTATCAATTCCAAGAAGATAAGAGAATAAGAATAATACTCAACCACTTTGACTTATGCCCAATGTTATCTATAAAGAGACTAAAGGAATTTAGTTAAGGAAACTAATCTACCAATTCGAACAACTCATTCAAACTCATTTTACTTATTCAAAGGTTAGTTCCTTTATTGGAGAGATTTTCTTAGTCTTCTCACTAAGCTCTTCTCTCCTTCTATGGATAACCTTGACTTGCGAGAAACCAAGCCTTACTCTCTTAACTCTGTAATTACACTATAAAGATTATTAATTAAATAAACTCTATTAATTTCTTATGTTTTCCTTGAATCCAAACTTTGTATCAACTGTTATTAAGCTCTGTATTATGTAGGCTTAAAATATTTTCTACAACTTCAACATTTATAATTTATAAAGATTTTGTTTTATCATAACATTTTAAGCACATAACATTGAAGGTTTGTCTTCCTAAGAAAAATGTATTATTTCTATATCTTGATTTTTCTATTTTTTACCCTAGTAATCATATTCATAAAATAAACAAAATCAAAACGTTTCATGCATGATTCAAACTTTACATTTAATTATTTTTTGTGATTATCTTTTGATGGTATTATTTGTGATATCAAATGCATACACATATTTGTTAAACAATATAATATACAAGATTAAAATATTTTTTTTACAACTTTTATATTAACATTTGTAAAGATTTTGTGTATCATAATGTTTTAATAGCTTAGAATTGATAGTTTAATCCTTTAAACAATGAGAAGTGTTTAGTATTTACTTACCTATATTTTTTTTTATTTTAATAGACATCTTTATAAATAAATGAAAAGAGGAATTTCATAGATGACCAAGAAAAGTTCAAATAAGTTTTCTTAATTATGATGATTTGTCTTGGGCTTCTCTTTGCAATATTAAATGTACTCATATATTTACAAAAACCTTGTTATATGAGTGCCTAAAATATATTCTACAACTTTTACATTCAAAATTTTTAATATTTTTTTTCTTTTAATGTAATGCTTCAAGAATATAAAGTCATATTTATTGTTTTAATCAATAAATAATAGACAAAAAGTAATTTATTATTTTTATACCTTGATTTTGTTGGTATTTACCTTAGTGAATGACTTCATAAATAAATAAAAAATGTAATATGATAGATCTTGTTATTATCCATAAATTTGAATTTCAATGTTTCTAATTTTAAAGATTATATTCAACTATTTTTAAGATCATAATTTAATTGAGAAGCTATAACAATAATAGTTATTTTGTATTCAATATTTTGCTAAGAAAATTTATATGTGAACTTCTTCTATGAAATTAATTTTATCAAAATATTTAATAACATATATTATATGTTGTATTATAGTGACTAGAAGATATAAATTTTTATAAATATTGTTATTTATTAAACATCCACTCTATATTTAAAGGACTTTTGAGTAAAAGATATTTTTTGGATAATTTTTTTTAAATTAATAACATATCTTTAAGACCTCTAATTTGGAAGGGTCCAAATTTTATTTGTTATTTTGATGAAGTATCTGATGGAACTCTCAAAGATACTTAAGAGAATGATTAATAGTTGGTATAGTTTTTTTCATAATTTTCTTATTTTGGAATCTCTTGCCTCTATGTCTTTGAATGTGTAATATGTATCCTAGATATTATTGTACAAAAATGGAATGCCAATTATAACTAATAGACAAAAAATAAAAATATTTCACATTTGAGAATTATAAAAACTAATAGAATCCTTCCAAATCCTCTTTCTTGAAATTGCATTATTAGAAAAGTTTATTACATCTCTTTCCTAGAATTCTAAATTGGTGATACAATTTGGAATAATTTTTAAAAATATTGTATTGAAATAAAGATTGTTAGTAATAGCCTAATCATTCCTTTTTTTATAAAAAATTTAAAATTTTATCTTTTCATCTAAATTTTATGAACCTTAGTATTTAAGGATGAATTTTTGAATGAAACATTAATATATTTGGAGCTTGATTTCAATGATGCAAGGAGGCTTAAATCAACTCTCTTTAAATTCAAATATTATTGATTCTCTTCTCTTCTTTTGTCTTCCTCTTCTAGGTTTTTTTTCTTCATCTTGAGATTTTTCACTCCTCTTATCTTCCATCATGACATGCCTTCCTCCCAAAATATTGGAGTTTCCCTTAACCATATATTTAAAAAAACATAAATAAAATAGAGTTTTGTGTAGATAAAACAACATATGAATATACTAAAGCTCTATATAAAGGTAGGAGATGAAACAAAGTTCTCCAATTCTAATCAAATAAATCTATAAAATAAAAATAAAACATCAACATAATAAAATATCCAAATACAAAATTATATATAAAAATATGCACAAAACTCAAACTAATATTCCATTATATTATAAGCACCCAACTCTCACCAAGTATCGTTCACTCTCACATATTAGGTATAGTTCTCACTTATGGCATTGAAATATCTAACTCTTGATATGATAGATGTATGACATGTGATATGATAACCAATAAGATTAATAAATCTCAATAGATAATTCTAATAAGATAATTAAATATAAATAAAATATTAATATAAATAAATTAAAATGATAAGTAAATTAAAAGTTATACCTTAAGCCATAATGATAAATCATAAAAATTAGTTCAAAACTATATTAGAAGCTATGCACATGTTAGAAGAAAATCATATTTGAATGTAAAATTTTTCTTTATTTCTTATTTTTAATATTTTATTGCATTATTAGGCCTTATTATTTTTGAATTATTTTCTCTTTGAATCTAATCATATCAATTAATGAATGACCTCTTACCAATGTCTATCCAAAATATATAATATAAAAATGCTAGACAAAAATATAGTTGAAAGATCGATCCAAAACAGTTTGCTTAGCACCCATTAAATAGATATGGTTCGAAAACTCATACCCTATGATACAATATGCTACTTCTGATATCATCCATATATATGTTGAGGACATAGTACTCATACTATATAGATATCTTCATTGAAGATCAATACCTTATGATCTAACACTTTGTGCCTAGTGCTCGAGGATAATATTATCAGGAATCCATTTTTATATTTTTTTAATTTTTAATATTATAGCTATGTCATTATAAAATAATAATGTCAAGTTGAGATGTTAACTTTAAGATCAATATATAATTTATTTTATTTTAATTATTTTTTATGATGTCATGTAATCAATAAAATTATAAAATAGATAAAATCATATAACAATTAAAGATAGTAAAGCAATGTAACAAGTATAGTTAAATAAAGTAGTGTAAAAAAATCATAATACTATCAGAATATAAATAAAGTTTAGTAAAAAGAAATAAAAATATATAAATTATATTATTATGCAATATCATAAGTTGCCAAATTTATTTATATTCTACAAAGAAGTTTTCTTGTTTAATCTATTTTTCTATTAAGTTTTATATAACAAAATATATGTAAAATGATCAATATATATCATTTATATGACATATCTATTAAGTTATTTTATTCTTATAAATTCTTCTTTAATTTCCTAATTTGCTAATCAGGATCGCACCAATATTATTTCTCCATCGTATCATATGATTTGATAGGATTCTAAGTCCACCGAAACATATCGTATGTGTATGATTCTTGGATCATACAGTTTGATCCTTGATTTAGCTTTTTCTATTATTTCTAAACCTAATCATACGTTTATGGTCTCCATGATCATACCATATGATCTTGCAATATATTCCATATTAATTATTTATTTAATATTTCTTATTTTTTTAATAATAATATAATATAATTTCTCATATCATATTATACCATTTCTATTTTCTCTTCTTCTAAACTTTTCCTCATATCATATTGATATAATTCATCTATGGTATAATACAATTAATCCTTAATAATAAACTATCATGTGTTTGACCACCAACTTTTATATTTATAGAATTAGACAAATTTTACCCTCATAAGAATTATCTAGTGTAATTCATACAATATTACTGATATGATAATCTCTTATCAAATCTCTAATAGATAGATAGATATATATATATATATATATATATATATATATATATATATATATATATATATATATATATATATATATATATATATATATATATATATATATATATATATATATATATATATATATCATCACACAAATATGAACCTTATGTTGCCATTATACTATTAACACAACCCATGGATTGTGATAATACAATACTCTTAAAAGCCCTGTATGACCAAATATAGTATTATTATGCCATTATTCTTGATAGTTTAAGCTGATTGTTCCATATGAAATAAACTATTGTATTTATATAAGACATAGTAGCAACCAAAGCTTCTTATTCTCCATCTTTTAAGTTCACTCCAAAGCAAAATAAAAAAAACTCTATATGACATCCAAAACATTCTAAGCACATTTCTTACATGAAATGACATGAAACCATATTGTTAAACACTCAAAATTGAGCAGAAGCAATAATATTCTAATAAAACCTCAATAAAATTTTAATCCATAATACATCCACATAACCAAATAACTAACCAAAAGTGTTAAAACTATTATCAATATCATATAATATAACAAAACCACATCACTATTTCATTTAATTTGAAATTGCAAATCAAGTTATGTGAACCAAAAGAAATAAACACTAATATATACATTTTATACATCTTCATAAAGATACCATATATTATAGATACAATCATCTAAAATATCTCTCTTTTAAACAAATAAATAATATAAAAAAACTCCACAAAATATATTATGACAACTCATCTCAAGTGCACTTATGATCTCAATCTCTTGATGTCTTACAATTTTGATTTATAATATAAGTAAAAATAAGTTTAAAAAGTCTAACACATAAATTACTATCTACAAATAATGCTATCAAATAAAGCGTTCTAATGTGATAAACTATAATAAAGAAGGAGCAATAATAAAAATATGATATCTATACATAAAAAAATAATATGAATATGTTGCGATGAATATAAGGAGACATATAAAATAATTAAACAAAAAATGATGCACAAATGTAATTTTTAATATATCAAATTCTTATACATCTCTATATTTACTTTATTTTTATTTAGTCATATAAATCTATTTTTTTATATGTTTATACTCTAATTCTAAAATTATTTTATTCATTCCTTTATTTCTCAATTTTCATATTTCTAATATTTGTCTCATATTTCTTATAATTATTATAAAATTCAAGTATTTTTCAAATTATTATTATTCTAATGACATAAGATCTTATCACATCTTATATCATCTAACATCACATCATATAAGTCATAGCTTATAAGCATGCCATATTCTCAACTAATCTGTAATGATAGTGATGTCATCTTATCTTTGAATTAACATACAAAATGTAGATCTCATGTGGTACTAGCTCTATATTAACATATAATTAACATATTTTATCTCATAATAATAATGTAATATAGTGTTTGATATAAGTGATATTATAATATATCATTTTTGCTCATCTACAATCATAGTGACAACAAAGAATGGCTAGAAGAGATAAATTCTTATATCAAATCATTTTATCAAATGATGTTTCATGAAAAATCAGTACCATTGCTAACATAATAATCATACTAGGACTTATATATCCTAAACTATACCAATTACTCATATAACATAATGTCATAACCATCATGTCACATCATATATCTTTCTTTTTTTTTTTTCTTTTTTTTTTTTTCATCCAATTTCTTCCTCTTTATCATAATCTCTTTTTATATTTTAAGACCATCTAATCTAATAATTATCTTACATGTTTATGCATCCACACCACAATGCATATATATAATGGTATTGTAAACATGTGGCATTATATTAGAATGACAATTTTAAGGATAAAAATCAATAATATATTTATATTATAAGTATTTCAATTTACTTACTAACCTTTTTTAAGAAAATTCTTGCATTAGCTTTTCCTTTTTGTTAGATCTCTATAAATTGAAGATTAAGTACCAAATTTAAAATAGTTATTATTCCATTATATACTCAACTCATTTAAAATGGCAATCTTAATTCTATTAATCTACAACTTAATTAAGTTGTAAATATGAAAATTTAGAAATCATCAAGCTTTTCTTTTCTATTTTAATACATAATCTTTATTAAAAATCACCAATTCCTTAATTATCAAGTTCTTTTCCACCTCATTTGAATAATTCCACCTACAACTTGCAACTCTCCACAAAAAACATTAAAGATTTCTTGGTTAATTTGTGGCCAAATCATGAAATAATCAAGAAATGACCTTAAAAGCCTTTATAAACAGCTCCTAAACTCTTAAACAAGCTTTTACCTAAAGGGTTCTTAGTAGTAACGCTTGTAAATATAAAATTTTCCTTTTTTTTTCTTCCCTTGAATCCCACAAGAAATTCACAAAATCCACTTTCTATCAACTCTTCTCAACCCAATAAGAATAATTCTTGCATGAAATCGAAACAAAAGCACCTTTTCCCCTTTTTCGACAACTTAGGGCAAGTGAAATTGCTTTTCTGGTTGGACAAAGAGAAAAAGCTCAGGTACAAGTCACAAGTTCTAGAATCCATAAGAAAGATTAAAATATTTTTGGATTTTTAGTATTTCTTTAATTATTAAGTTTTAATAATTCTTTTTTTATTTAAAATTCTTATCAAATCAAAACAAACTTTTATTGTTGTGAAACAAGTGTCGACAAACTCATTTAGTAAAATTTATGCAATAGTATATTTATTTTTCAAATCTAGTGTGTGATAGTTTTATGAGATGAAGTCTAAAAAATATTATTTTGATTTGATTTAAAAATCAAAATTTAAGTTTTCTTGATCAAATTATCATTTTTATGAATTCAAATATAAATAAAATTACAATTAAATGCTTTGGATGAAATGAAAATACTAGTTATTACAAATGAGCACTTTGGAATGCCTAATAAGATTGGTAAAATCTCCTAATGTTGCCTAAGTGACTAATCAAGTTAAGTAGAATGATAAGGCTTTGGTTGAATTGACTAGATGACTTAAAGCAAGTTATTATCAAATGATTACATCAAATTAGATGCTATGTGACTTTATGCATTAAATCAATATTTTTTTATCTAAAATCTAATTGTCCAACATAACAATAAAAAAGATATAATTGAGTGCTATATTTAGTAAAAATCTTTTTCTTTATATTTGTCTTTTTCACTACAAGAAAACACATAAATTTATAATTAGCTTTTAGAGCAAGCAAACTATGGAAAGGTCAAGAAGGCAAATTGGAAAATCAAATAATATCCAACCGAGCGCACAACTTTGCTTTTTATGATAGCTAATATATTACGTGATAAATGAATGAAGCCCACAAGCGTGACCAACTTCACGAGGCCGTATACCAAAAACATGTATCTTTGTTTCCATTTCAAGCAATTCATATGTGGACCTACCATTAGGCCAATTAAATCACAATAATAGAAGATGCAATTTGTGGGAACGTAAAAATTTAAATTATAATATCACTTATGTTTTTTTTACTAGCCGTTGCTAATTTAAATTTCAAGTTGATTAAAATATTTAATCATTTATATATAAATTTATTTTAAAATAAAAGTATTAAAATATTTATAAATTACATAATTAATAAGTTTATTAATTTGAATAAAAAGAAATTAGGGACATATACATGAGTAAATATATATGTTGAATTTGTATGTTATTAGTGATCTTTTTTTTACTATGGTTGTCATTGGCATAATTGTGTTGAGTATTAAGTTAATTAACAAAAAACAAAATTTATTATTATTTAAATATGTATATTATGCTATCTATTTTAAAAATATTTTTTAAAATTTTGATAAGCATTAGACCGTACTATGAGATGACAACAACGGCCTTTTTCTTGTTTATCATTAATACATTTTGTAAGGTTTAACAAAGGAAGCTCAATTATTACTAATATTTTGTAAAAAATTTGAAGAAGTGAAAGGATAATTGATATTATTATCTAGTTATGATATGTCTACAAACTAATATTTATAAATATGAAATGATGAGATAACACCATATGAGATGAGATGAAATTTTGTATAATAAAGATAATTATCATTTTTAGAAAAATGTAACCTTTTAATACGAAAATAATTAAAATAATAAATGATATAAAAAAGTAAAAAACATGAGATAAAATTATTAGTATAGAAATAAAAAATGAAATGGGTAAATGTTGATATACATAAGTAATGGCAATGAAATTTAATTATACATCTGTGATATATTTTACACGTTTATCATATATACATTGCTAATATGATTTACATATTTATCTTGTAAATTTCATATTTTTTTATTTCTTTTATTTATTATAAGCTATTATAATATTATATTCATTGATATAAAAATATTTTTTACTAAAATAATTTATCATTGAACTTTATAAAGTAGATTATCTACTTATATTATAAGACATATTATAGTACATCAAAAAAGAGAGGCCAGAGTGACAAGTGAGATATGTTATTTGAATAAATTGATTCTGTATAGTTGGACATTATGAGATATAGCATATTGGATCTTTATTAGATGATAAGATATATATATATATATATATATATATATATATATATATATATATATATATATATATATATATATATATATATATATATATATATATATATATATTAATCTTTTATAATTTTATGTGCATGTATGTTGAATATAGGTTTACATATATTACGATTCCTTTATGAGTATAAAAATGGTTTGAGAAAAAAGGAGTTTTTATAATATTTCTTGTTTGGGTGTGTTATAAGTGTGACTCATCTTAATTTTATATTAATTTATCTTAATAGTGTATTATTAATACAATATAAATTAGACTTCTATCAAGATCTATTTGAATCTTACAATACTAGATATACTCATTATATTATAAGAAAATTTAAAAAATTACTATACATTAATTAAGGTTAAGTGATGTGTGTAATATTTTAAAAATATTTAAAGATTAACATCCAAAATTATAGTATAAATTATTAAGTAGAGTAGATGATAATACATTAACCATTAAACATAAAATCATATTAAATAGTTTTTGTCACATCTAATTTCACACATATAAAATAAAAAAATTTAAGACGAACTCTATATATAGTAGTTTAATAGAATAAAGAAAAATCTTAATTTTATATTACTATTTAAAAAAAATATAAGTTGTTGAAAAAATATACTTTTTTTGTGACGATTTGGGTTAGTAGAAAAGTTTGTTTAAAGAGATAAAAAGATGGTAGGCTAAGATTTAGAGTCTTGTTAATGAGGGTAGTGGGTTGGTGGTTTAATTAAAATAATAAAAGGGTAGGTGAAGACTTGATGATGTTGAAGAAAGTGAGAATTTGTTTGATTTTCAGCTCTTTTAATTGGAGGTCTCTTATCTTCATATCTTGTCTCTTATAAGGAGAGGAGAAGTTGAAATCTCTTTAACTAGAATTATGGATACTCTTTACTCACAAAGATAAAAATACACAAATAAGAGAAGTTTCATTCAAAAATAATCATCTTCATCTTATACAACCTTATTGAGCATTTTTATTTATAGAGATCTCAAGGTTATATTTGTAATTTTTTAACATAAAAATATAAACAATATTTAAAAATACTAAAAAGACATTTGAATTCTAAAGGATATTTCAAAATTCACAAAGTCAACGCAAATTATAAACAAATATTTTGCATAAATTTAACTTGAAAAGCTATAAAATTATTTGAATTAAGTAGTTCCCAAACATGTGAGTTTTATGTGACGATAACGATGGTTGATGAAATGACGGTTGACAAAATGGTGGGTGGCATGATCAGGTGATGCTTTCGATTTGATTTTTGGGTAAGCCTAGGTTAGCAAAATAGCGCAAGTCAGTAAGGACTATTAGATCATTGTGGGTTAGAGTAGATAGAGTTGGTTGACCAGGTTCCACAAGTTAATACGAGTCACACAGGCATGCAAGGGGAGGCATGGGTGACTATTATGGCTACTAATGGCAGAAGTAACGATGGTAGACGACAATGAAAACAATTAAAACTCAATTTAAGTATTTTAAGCAACTTTTAACCACATTTTGTAACGACAGATTTTATGGGATGGTTGAAAGGATAACCAGGTGATGTTGGACAACTAGGTAGTAACAATCAAGAGTAGCAAATGAGTAGGTCATAATAGACAAATAATGGGTGAAGCACACATACTGACGTTGATGATGACATAGTTTACTGTAACATATGCTTGGACAAATGGAGAAAAAATAGTGAAGATAACTATAAACAAATAGAGTATTGTAGTCGACCTATATGATTGAGAAAGATGATTAATCGAAAAAAGACTCTTAATTTGAATGAAACTTGTGCCACGCCAGTGGGTGTGTGTTTATGAACTAACGTTAGATGCTTTTGCATCAATTATTTTATACATTATTAAGTAAAACAAATTCTCAAAATATGGCATCACTTAACTCACTCCTTTCTCTAATAGTTGAGGTAGCAACTTAAAAAGGTTGTTGCCTTAACCTTAATTAGCTTAAGATAACAACCATTAAATCTCTAATTTCTTAACTAGTTTATTTAATCATCTTTTGTTTTGAAAAATTCATAAAAAATATATTTTTTACTTCTAAGAATTATAAAACAAATGCCATTGTATATATGATAATAAGATCTTTTCAAATATATATTCATTTTTAAAATTTTGAATCACTTTGCAAATTATTATACTTTTTAAGGGTTCAAGAATATCTAAGACTATTTCAAATTTAAATAATAAAACTTTCAATATAAAAATACATATATTTATATTTTATTTATATAATCATATCTTACATATGTTATTAAAACATAACAAGATTTTCAAGTTATTATGATAATAGCTACGAGTTAGATCTTAACACCAACAACAATCACAGAAAAGCATGGTGAGTCATGCCATAGAGTTAGCATTGTAGGCATTGTGGCCATTTGTTTAGTGCTGAAGAGATTAAAACTTTGCCAAGATGGAGGAGATGGTATGACAAAATTTGGTGTAGTTTACTTTTCTTAGCTTGAGCTTGATATAATCACATAAAAAGAAGAAGCCTCAAGATGATGATGATAGAAATAAGGATACGACAAGTTCACTATAAGTTTATCATTTTTTAGCTTACATTAAATAATAAAATTAACAAAATCGTCCATCTTTGGATATTATATATCACTAGTATTTTGGTGCTTGATTTTTATTTTTAGAATTACATTTTTATTATATGATTTAAATTTATAGGTATGTTGATATGCATGTGATATATTGAATATATTCATTATGAATTTAAAATTGGTAATGCATGTTATTTATGTATTGTGTATATTGAAGAATATGAGTGTATATGAATCTCATAAGAGGAGGATAAATTATGAGTTTTAAAATATTTTTGTTAATTATTACTATTTCTTATATCATATTTATTTTTCAAATATTTTTTATAGAAATAATTTCATTTTTTATAAAAAACATTGATATATACATACATATATATATATATAATACATAATTTTTATGACTAAAAAAATAAAAATAAAAATGAAAAGTACACAATCGAGATGGGGTTCACCTCCAACGTAATTGAAGTTTTTTCTTATGGTTCACTCTCAATCTATAAGTTTTTGTGAATTCAATTATAACTCAGGATTTTGTGAGTTTAACACCAACTCTATTTTTTAATGATATCAAACAAAACTTGGGTTTTGCAAATGTTGAGTCACCCAATCCAAAAGAAAAAGAAAAATACAACAAGAAAAAAATTTCATTAAAAGCATATAATTTTTATATTTGTTGATAAATAGAGCAAGCTACAAATGGCTAAAAATATAAAGGGAAACAAAAAAAAAATTTAGAAGTCTTAAGCTTAGGTGGAAAAATTTTACATTTTGAGAAGGATTAAGTCTTAATGTGATGCTAAGAGATTTTATACCAACAGAATATCGCACAATGTTTTATTGAGATCTTAATTATTTGTTTCCATTCATTAGTTATTTTATTCATAAAAATTATATTTTTATAAAAAAAATTTGATCATTGTCATCAGAAAATAAAAGAAAAACTCTTTTATAAGTTTCGATGTAACAACTTAAAAAATCTTCCAAATGGCTTCTATAATCGCTCAAATAACGATTATGAAAATAACAGTTAGTAGGAGCACTAGACTTGTTGGATCCTATCAGAGAATATTTGGACTATTAGATCAATGAATGTAAAATTGATGGATTGTGAATGATTAGATCTGTGTCATCCAATTATGTTGGATGAGATACAGATTGTTTGATTCAAGAATGATCTCAACTTTAGTATTCAAAATGGAGAGCTTTGAGCCACTCGATTCACAAATGGGTTGTTTGATAAGACAAAAAGAGTGCTAGCCATGCGATAAAATCGAATGAAATTTTGGTCACCAAATCTGAGCCATGATCCAACACTTACATGCGAGTGAACTCATAACCATTTGATCAACAATCAAATGGTGAAAATTCATGCATGCTCAGGTGTTGAGGCATTAGATGTGGAAAAAAATTTTAGTCCTACATTATAGGATATTCAAAGTTTTTTCTCTCTATAATAGCTTTCATGCACCCATAATGTAAGTCAAAATGTAGTTGACTCTCTCCTTTGGGGCCCAACCCAACTTGGTTCTAGATAATCTCTTGACATGAGGTTTCCCAAGCCCTCTTGGGTTTGGTCTACCTGAGTGCCATGCACATGGTTGGTGTTATACCCAGTAAAAATTTTTAAGTTAATCTTTAATCAATTAATTTTTGGCTTGGATGATTTCAGATCGACAGTAGGATGAGCCAGGAGCTCAATTAGAGGCTATTAGAATTTCTGAAATTTCTGGGGATTTTTCGGAGCACCGAGGTAAATTTTAAGTAATTTTCCCTGTTTAATTATATTTATTGGATTTTTAGAAATTCGAAAATCCATTTAAATTAAACCGGAAATTGGTTTTTACCGCGCGTGAACCGGACCGGAGCGGTTCAGCGGAGGCGGAGGCGATTCGCCAAGTGAGTTTGCGCGTGCGTTATGATAAGCGGATCGGACGGTCGTGATCGACGGTTGGGATTGAACCGGCTGATCGGGTGCTTACCGTGTCGATAGCGTGTCGACAGCGCGTATCGGGTGCTTACCGTGTCGAAAGCGTGTCAACGGTGCGTAACGGGTTTTCACCGTGTCGGCCAGGAATATAAAACCCTCGCGAAATACATCGATTAGGATTTCGTTCGACCGACCGATAGAGAGGAAGTTTTCCGGCGTACGGCGCGTGATTCCGGCGGCCTGGCAAGGGGCTTTTTGTGCCTGGAGATTCACGGGACCGAGGAGAGTCGATTGATACCGGGTTCGTTCGGTGAGGAGCTGCGGCGAGCTGCGGACGAGGTTCACCGTCGCCGGCGTCTTTGAGGTAGGAAATTCAGATTTTAAATTAGATATTTAGCAAATTAAAACATGTATTATTTTGCAAACTGCTACCTGAGCATGCGGATGTGATTTTTGGGATCGATTATGCAAATTATCGAATTAGCATGTTAGGGTTTTCTTTTCGGGACAAATTAATTTGTTCGTCGAATTGGAAATGTTACCAAACATTGTGATTTGAATATGATACTTCATTCATGTTAAGGTGATTGTATAATGCTAGGACTTTAATTGCGTGAACTGTCAAACATGAGGATTAGACGAAATTGCTCAGCGGAAAATTTTGATTTAAACCTTAGGAATTTAGCGGCATTATTGGAACGTTAGGATAGTACGAACATGTTCTCCTTGTTCGCAGTCGCCGGAAATCGACGGAAGGATCGTATTGGTCGGCGATTGCGGCGGCTAGGGTTTCGCGGACGACGGGCGAAGGAAGGAGACGAATTAATGGTTAATTAGGGATTAGTTGATTAATTAAGAGAATAATTTATTAATTATTAATATTATATATTAAGCGTTGGCCGAATTTCGGATTAATAACTTCGACCGGCGGGGGTTGGTTCAGCGCGAAGGCCCGAACCGGTGGCGAGATCCGGTTCAGGGGATTCGGCGCGGTTCAGTGAGAAGCGGTTCTCGGCTCAGCGCGAAGGCCGAACCGGCGGCGAGAACCGGGTTCGCGGAAGTGCGGCGCGGTATAATGGAATAGCGGAATTTTAAATTCGGAAATTATTCTGAATTTCGGAAAATGGATAAAATGCAAAATTTGATATTTCGAATTTAGGAAAAATTCGATAATTGAGTTTTAGGGATTATTTATATTTTGGAAAATTCAAGAAAAATCAGAAAATTTGGAAATGAGAAATTTCGAAAATTCTAGAGATCCGTGGGTAAAGAAAAATTGCCTGAAGTGGGGAAAAATGTTATCTGTGATAACAGTACAGCTGGAAACAGTCAGACAGAGGTAAGGTACATGGATGCTACCAGAACAGTCAGTAATTGACAGTTGTGTTGCTTTGATGGCAACGACATGGATTGAGTCAGTTTACTCAGTGTTGGCATATTTCACGGATTGGCATACTGGACCGGACTACTATAGACCCTATATGATGTTTTAGGGTAGTTGTGGTAGGTAACTATGCGGTTCAGACTTAGCTTCCACAGTATACATGTGGACTGGTATGCGCCTTGTTGTACCTGGACACATGTTGCCGGATCTTGGAGTTAGAGATTGGCAATGACTGTAGGGGCGTGAGCTTCTATGGAAGTTGTTGGTAGAGGACTCTTTGGGACGGTGGCTGAGTCGATCTCTCCTGGTCCATGTGTGTAGGCCTGCGCGCCTGAGGGTGGCAGGGGTGTCTCGCAGTGGCTAGCCAAGTGTGTAGGCCTGCGCGCCTTAGGGTGGCAGGGGTGTCTCACGTTGGCTAGAGATTTTGTGACTGGATCTGTCTATAGTCTCCAGGAGATTGATTGACGAGAGACGCTGTGGTGTCGGGTGCTTAGGCGCCATGCGTGTTTCGAGATGGGCGTTCCCACTGGCACGCTACCTGGAAGCCCAGAGGAGAGCTACTCTGGTGTGACTGGGGGTGACTGTGGTTGGTCGGAGTCTGGGACTGAGAGTGCCTATCCACCATACATTGTTATGCTGTATTCCTATATTTTTGCTATTATCCTTCTCTTGCATGTGAGTTTTACTAGCTGTCTTTCCTACTGGGCGTAGCTCATTCCTGTATTATATATTTTCAGTGGCTCGGCAGACTTGACGCTACCAGATTAGGTGGGATCGTGGTCAGCAGGCTTGTAGAGGATATCTGATCTGTGATTGTCTGAGATATTCTGGTTAGTTAATTGTTGCTGTTGGATGTATTCAGTGAGACTGTTATTCTCATATGTCAGGTATTATGTGAGGGTGATTCTGACTTATGTATCTGGTTGGACAATATTGCACTTGTTGGACTTGGATCTTATTCTTGTAATGTAGTTTCCATTTACTGTTTTACCTTATTGTCTTGGAGTATGGTGTGTGGAGTGCCATATTTTATCTGAGGATGTTATATATCTTTTTGTTTGATGGTGAGGTCATTACATGACTATGGAACTTAACCGTGGGGGTTCAGACTTCTATTAGATCGGTTCTCCTACCCGTATGGGTTAGGAGTATTGGGTCTAGTAGGAGTAACATTGCGCGAGTCCATCTGTTAATTCAGGAGTCATGAACCTGATTTGACGGTGTACCCGGGAGATGGGATCCACATTGTTAAAGGAAAGTAGGTGTGTAATGATGTGTTATATCCTATGTTTTCGTAGGCTACTCAGGTTGGTATGGGACGATCTGAGCTGTCTATATGTAAAAAAAAAAAAAAAAAAAAAATGTATGCCAAAAATCAGCCTAGGAAAAATGGGGTTTAACAGTTGGGTTATGACATATATATATATATATATATATATAATTATAAAAATTTAACATAATTATTTTTTAGATTTTATTTTTTTAATTTAATTAAAATTTAATAATAGACAATATAAAATTTGATAAAGATGTAAGTGAGATTTAACCTATGAAGGGATTAAATTATTAAAAAAAAATGAAATTTTAGATGTTTCCAAAATCTAGGAAAGGATCGAACAATTAGAAAGCTTAAGTATAATTTAAAAGTAACATAAATTGAGAGATGTATCTTATGATTAATAATCAATATACTAATATTCTATCTCATAGTAAAAAAAACTTTTCAAAATTGATGTGCATTCTTCAGACCTTAAAGCTTGTTGAACACTTCAAATTCTTTGAATACTAATAATTCACTATCTTTAAAAGTGCATGACTTATTCTTCATAATTAAACCCGATTAACACTAAAAAAAATTATGAAAATAAAATATTATATATTTATGATTTGACCCATCAAACACAAATATGATCTAACATATATGTAACTCATTTTGGACATCTTAAAATCTATTATTAAAGAGGGGAAGAAAGATGAATAAATCAAATGGGCATCCTTTGGAAGAAAAGGAGAATCCTTAAAGAAAAAAATTGTATTTTTGGAGAAGAAATTTGTATTAGTACGATACTACCATTCATCTTGCGTCGTATTAGCAATTTTTGTTTACAATACTAGTCTCATGATCATATTGTATACTCAACTATCGTAGTGTATGACACCTATCAATTGATTATTTGTAAACACCATCATTATGTTGTATTATATTTATTTATATTAGTATAACCTAATCCTTATTTCTCTTATCCTAATCATACTGATACAAGCACTTTATTATATTATTATAAGATTATTTTAAAGTAACTTTCTTTGTACGTTTTTGCATTAAGGTTACTTTATTTATTCATCACATAATTATGTGGTATAATATACTTTTATCATTCTGTACAATCCAATTCTTTTATAGATTTATATTTACACATGATTATATTGATATATTTATCTTATCATACTTGTATTACTTATTATTGGGTTTTACACTTTATTATATTAGTATCTTAGTTTTTTTTTTCACTACATGATACTATATTAATTAACCTATACCTCATGTGCCTACTTACACAGCCAAAAAAAAACAAGCTACCCGAATTGCTTGGATCTCTCAAAATGCACTCATTCACATCTTAGATATACCCAAGTTTGACTAACTCATCACATCACACTCTAGTGCCCAATCGCATGTTCCCTCAGCCTTAACCCAAGCCAGATCGTGTCTAGCTGCCCTAAACCACTATGACCATCCAATCGAGTGCAGTTTTGCTCTGATTCATGTTGAATCATGTTGATTTGGGATAACACATAATGAATTGGGCCAAGATGCACTAATCTTGACCTAGACGCACTGAACTAGGCAAACACTAGTTGTTTGGAACTGGATCGTGTTGCGTCGGGTGCCATAATATGTTGAATTGGTCCAACTTGAGCCAAACAAGCCAAACTAGACTGAACTAGACCAAATAAAAAAAGTCATACCATACCAATTCGAAGCAGATTTAGCCAAAATCACACCAAATTGAGCAAAAAATGTTAAACTGAACTAGACAAAATTGAGTTATGTTAGATTGTGTCATTTTGCTCTAACTTCAACATTATGTCATGTAGAGATCCCAACAATAAACTCAAAAATACAATATTACCTATAAGATCTACTTCATTGCATTTGTCTTAAGTAAGCTTTTATTCAAATTTGTTGAATCCATCTTTTGCATCGACAATCATTTTTATTAATTATGATTTGACCAAATATTTATACGACATGAAGAGTACATTGGGATATACATTTTCTCTTATATTTGGCCTTTGCTCATGGTTGTCAAAAAATAAGAGTATATTGATTTTATTATTAGCTAAGACTGAGTATATCGCAAAAACTCGAGCAATCACTCAAGTAGTTTGGTTAAAAAAGATAATGAAAGATATTGGTAAAAAAAGAATTGATTACTATATATTTTAACAAATCAACATTTACAATAGGTGAGACTTTAGTTAACCATGATATGACAAAAAATATCACTATAAGAAATTAATATATTTGAACAACAATCGAGTGTTGTGAGGTACAACTTAAGTTATACAAAACCAAATATCAGCTAATCAACATATTTACAAAGCATTGGCTAAAAAAAATGTTGTGAGAAATAAAGAATTGATCGACACATCTAAGAAAACTAAACTAAAGGTAGTACTAAAGTACAATAATTCAATTTTCATGTTTATCTAAAGCTAACGTGTTGCATGCGTATCTTTGCATACTTATCTTCCATAAGCTTAACTATTTAAGATAAATATGCTTATCTTTCAAATATAATTTTATAATTATAGTTAACAAAAGCTTACAAATATATTATATTACAATAACTGTGATGAATAAAAAAGAAAATTATTTGATACTTTCTATTTTCTTATTTCATGAATTATTTATATCATTTTTTTCTTTAATATCGTATATATTAAAAAAGCTGTCCTACTTAGAATTTTTTAGATTTTATTATATGAATAACCTACTAAAATAACAAATAAACTGCTCTTGAGGGCTTTATCTCATAAATTCTATGAAAAGTTCAAAGAAACACAAACCCGTGACCAAAAAAACGTAACAAAATAAAAGATAATTTTATTTTTCCAATTATTAGTATATTCATATTTTATAATTGTTTTAAAAATAAAAAAAATAATTTGATGGCTACATGTTGTATAATTTTGAACTATACCATATAACATTTGTATAAAACAAAATCTCAATATTATTTAAATTTTTAAAATTTAAGGCACCTAATATTAAACGGTTTATTACTTTATTAAAACCATAAATAGCAAAAACCATAAAAAGATAAAAAATTATAAAAAAATAAAAAAGCAGAAAATTTGATATGATTAAAAATATGTCCAACATAATCATTTTTCAAGTAAGAGCAAATAAAAGTAAAATATGTTACAAATAATTATTTCTATAATGTAGAGGACTAATCGATTTTTTATTCTCTTTTATAATATTATATTTTGCCTTATTATTTCTTTAAATACGATCGAGACATGTTCTTAAGACGCCACAGAAAATAAACTGTGGCTCTCTCGTCGTTTAATAGCTATCGATGGCACACAACTAAAATGTCACAATTGTGGCAGAGAATAAAATTATTGTTCCTGAATGATAAATAAAGGCATACAAATTAAAAAAGATTATTATTTGTAACAATTACTACTAAATAATTAATCTAATTTAAACAAATAAATTTGAAAAAATAATTACAACAAAGTATCCCGAAAAGTTTATACATTTTATATTTTGCTATAAAAAGTATTAGTGTAATGAAATTAAATCAATTGTCTTGGACTTCTAAAAAAATAAAATAAAATAGTAATACAACTAGTTTTTTTATATTTTTTAATGATAAAATCATTTACTGTTCTCTTAAAAAATGATAATGTTAGATCTTACAATTTTTAAAAAAATAATTTTGTTAAACCATTCGGCAAGTTTAGCATATTTTTTTAATAATAAAATTATTTTCATTAAACAACGTCCAACAATATGTTAAGTATAAATAATTAATTGTGCCCAATTTAAGAAAATTTTTAAAAAAAGACAAAACCTCTTAATCATAAGGCTCATTTCTAAACTCACAAGACAATCTCAATTATAGTCTATGTAGAGATAATTAAGCTATTCAACTCAATTTAAAATAAATATTTTGTTAACAAAAAATATTTGTTATAATTTATGTCAAGCCAATCTTAAGTATGTAATCCTTATTGTATTAAGCTCAACTTTTTAACTATCTTTCACATATTTTATAAATTTTTGAAAGAGAGAAAAGTCATTGACAAAAAAAAAAAAAGAAAATTATATAAAAGTATGTATAAATATCATACACTATCCATTTAGTCACATTCTTATTCATAGCATCTCGTGATGATAGGTTAGGGAGATGACTTTGTCTCCTTTAATAGAACAATAGAAGCAACTATAACAATTAAAATATAAATCTGTATGAGAAAAATGACAAATTATTCCTTGTAGTATTGAAAATACTTTTCACTTGAAGGGGCCAACTTGAGTCTTATTTAAACCAAACCTTTCCTCCTTTTTTTCTCCATCATCCACTCTTCTATTCCACAAGCTCGTAGTACATTTGCATATAAAATCCTCGTATATAAAGATGAGTTCATTTAATGGTCATATTCTTTTTTCTTTTGTTCTTCTCATCTTTGTCTCATTTAATGCCTCTCAAGCTAGGAGCAATGGTAAGCATGATACTTATGGCTCAATTCATGTGATGACAAAGCCAATTCATAAAACAAAAAATAGTCATAAACCTACAAAACCAACTCCATCAAAGCCATCTCCAACCCCTGAAGTAGCTATGTTCAATGTCTTAGATTATGATGCCAAGGGCAATGGTATCGCTGATGATACTAAGGTATGAGTTTCTTATGAAATATTTTATTTGTAAATTATCAAAAATCATATCAATGATTTGTGAGTTTATAAAAAATATTGTAACGGTAATTTTTAAAACAAGAGGTCTATATAAGTGAATGAAATTTGATTAATATTATGCTCTTGTTAGAATTTTAGTGTTTTTTAATTTGAATTTTTTTTTTGAAAATGAGATTGAAATATTACAAATTTTAATGAAAATAAAACCCATATGATAATTTTCAAAAATATATTTCTTTCATCAAATAGAAATACTGTAACTTCATTCTTAATTAATTTCCAATTTGCAAAACAATTTACCCTCGTGTAGGCATTCCTTGCCGCTTGGGGTGATGCTTGCGCAAGGGAGTCTTCTACTCTGTTGATTCCTTCAGGTTATGGCTTCCTCGTTGGTCCACTATCCTTGTTAGGACCATGCCAGCCTAACATCGTGCTTCAGGTAATAATCCAGTACTTAGAGAAAATTCCAGCAAACCATGGTTGAGACGCGAAATTGATGCAGATCGACGGCACGGTCATCGCGCCAACAAGCCCCAGTTATTGGAAGGCGGGCTCGATGCAATGGCTGCAATTGAAGCAGCTCACCAAAGGCATTACGATTCAAGGCGGTGGTCTCATAGAGGGGCAAGGCAATGCTTGGTGGGGCAATGCGCACGGTGACGAAACTAATTTTCCTCGTCTGCTTGGTGCTCAAAGCAAGGGGAAATTGCCGAGCAGGAGACCCACTGTAAGAACCCTACCTACCGTAGATGGTTCTCGTGAAATAGATCGGCAGAATGAGCTAACGCAGTGTGTTTTGGATTGAAGGCTTTAAGGTTCTATGGTAGCCATAATGTGACCGTGAGCGGGATTACAATACAAAACAGCCCTCAGTGCCATCTCAAGTTCGATAACTGCGACAGCGTTCGGGTCTCGAACATCACCATCTCCTCCCCCGGCGACAGCCCCAACACGGACGGAATCCATCTTCAGAACTCCGCAAATGTTGAGATTCGTCAGAGCGTAATTTCCTGTGGTATCCTTTCCTGTTCTTAAGCTCCTTGTTACTTGTGGTATTCGTATTATTGAACCAAACTGCATAACTTTGGGTAAATTTCGATGATTCGGTAGGGGACGACTGCATCTCGATCCAAACAGGAAGCTCCATGGTGCACGTCCAGAGCGTGACGTGCGGCCCGGGCCATGGGATCAGCATAGGGAGCCTCGGGGAGGGTAGAACCGCGGCCTGGGTCTCCAACGTCACCGTCGAGCACGTCGCCTTTGTCGGTACCCTCACTGGAGTTCGAATCAAGACTTGGCAGGTAATGAAAAACACACGCAAATAGCATTGCTCCAAACAGATCCTAAACAAACCATAAATCATCCGCAGGGAGGATCGGGCTCACTGAGGGATGTTAAGTTCTCAAACATCAGGGTTTCTCACGTGCAAACTCCTATCGTTATCAACCAATACTACTCGGATGGAAGGAGCAATAAAAACCAATCATCGGCTGTCGCCATATCTCAAATCTCCTACGATACGATCATCGGCACATACACGGAGCAGCCGGTCTACTTGGCCTGCAGTGATAGCTTCCCCTGCAAGGCCTTGTCTATATCCAATCTGGACCTGGAGCCTGAAGAAGACAAGTACCACGTGCTTGCTCCTTATTGTTGGCAAGCATATGGAGTGCTTCATGGCCCTGTCATTCCTCCAGTTGATTGTTTGAAGAAGGCCGTGTGAACTAAAGTAAGATTCTGCTGTTTCTTCCAGGACGATGAACACACGTCTATGATGGTTTGAATTTGCACCAATATACTTATTGTTTCGACCTAGTGAGTTTATCTTTAATAGATCGTCAAATTGTGGCATATGAAAAAAATTATATGAAGAAATGTGTTTGTTCTCTTCATAGACACCAAAGCTTGCCTTCTTTTATAACAGACTACATGTTCAAAATTCATAAAAAAAATTAAATATTATTGAAATTTCTGCAAGATTAAAGTACTTTTTCTCTATTTTTGCAATTTAAATCATCTCTAGCAATCTGTATGAAAATTAATTTCTGATCATAATTTGGACAAATTAGTTGATTTCCTCCCCTGGTTTGTTCTTCATAAAAAAAATTAAACCCACAATAGCTATTATTTATGACATTTATGACAACAACAAAACCTGTTGATAGATTATTTCAGTTCATCAACTTATATTTTTGCATCTCATTTTAGTAACTTCGCAAAGCATCCTTTTTAACCACAAGAAAAGTGGTGAATAGAGACAGCCTAAAGCTTGAGAATGTATGCTTGTTTGTTGTATGCATAGGCCACCTTGAAGAAACACAAGTTAAATGCAAAGGTTGACAAAGATAACTTTGGTTACTATACATGATTCAATGTGTCTCAAAATTAATTGAGCTAATGCACTACATTTGAATAATTACAGACATTAGGATTAACTTGATAAACTTATGGTAAAGTTAGGTCATGATATGCTCATGAATCATTCATAAATACATACTCTTTAACATGACATGGTCTTTACAATGACCACTTCTCTATATTTGTTTTGAAGTGAAAAACACAACAGCTAAACGATAGTGAAACTTCAGAAGAACCCCTCGTATGTGTGCGTTATTAATCATCTATCAACATAACAATGTATACAACATTCTTAATAAACCATTTAAAATAGAGAAGCAGTGAACCAGATAGAGAAGTGTAGGTGAACTACAGTCACAGCTGATCCTCGAGAGCTTCAAACCGGCAAATACAATCATAGATATTTCCATTGAAAAGCTTTTCTGCTAACCTTTGATTCTTTACCATTGCAAGCTGAAACGAGATGTGGGATAGGAAAGATAAGAAAGGAAGTCAATAAAAAAATCCATTACACTGTAAAAATAGATCATACATTTGCTAAACTATAGGATGGGGAGTATCATCTGGCCCAAATTTAATTCATGAACTAATGACTGAAAAGTTCTGCAGTGACAGCATATGAATATAATTGCAAGAAAGAAGTAGCTGTTTGATTTCAAGACTAAAAAGTAGGGTAAAGGTCCTATTAATAAGATGTCCAAAGTTGCCATCAGGATGGGGTTGTTTGATTGGCCCCAAAGGAATGCAAACAAACTTACAAAAAGTTTTTTTGTAAAGGAATGTTTTCATAACCATGAAGGCGAAGTTCCACTACAAGAAATTTAACTTTGAGCCAAGACTCCCCTTCAACCTAAGATCACTAAAGGTAAGTATTAAGGATTAATCCGGAACATTGCTGTCCTACTTGAGAGCTGGTTAGCATAGTAAATTTTAAATTGAGATTCAGTGACCTTCCCAGGCTTGCACAGCTATTACAATGATTAATACATGTTATTATCAGTACAAACCAATTGGTTTAGTTTCAAAAACTATTGAATCATTAACCATGCTAAAATCTTCTATAGTTTGCTCAATAAAAACTAAGCTTAAATCAAAGCTAAGTCATTTTAATGTCAGATGCAAATTAGCCAAATCTTAACCTTATTCAATTATACTAATCCAACCTGAGTCTCAAAGAGCACAATAGGATAGTTTAATGCAGTAAGGTACATGAATTCTATATTTTGTAATTTATCAAATTAAATTAAAAAATCATGAGAGTAAAATTTCAAAGGATCATATCTTCTGTTTGTCAACCGAAGGCAAACAAAAGAAAAAAAATATAAGCCTCTTAAAAGAGTAGATTATCCATAATAATGACATGTATATTCCAAAACATCATAATAACAGATTCAAAATAACAAGCAACTCTTTGAAACACAGAACTCATAATGGAAAGCCAATTAAAGTTAAGGACTCAAGGTGCTCTTGCAAGTATTTCTATTTATTGACTTAGAATCATACCATTTTAATGAAAGCGAGCCTTGTTAAACTGGTAGCAATTTTAGAAAATGTAGTAGTCATTTATAAAGCATAGGAATCATTAAGACTAATATTTTAGATCACAAAGACTGATATCTAGGAGTTTTAGTAGACACTTTCACAAGGCATCAAGGAATGTGTCTAACACGTCTTGCATAGGGAGAAAATACATAACTCTAATAAGACAACAAACTTAGATATTGTTAATTTCAGGGAAACAAATACTTTTGGCACTTAGTCTTGTGCTTGGTGGGTTTTCGAGAATACTAGAGACAACCTTACTTGGACAAAGATTATAACTCTCAAAGGTTTACATGTAAACAAGTCATAAGGATAAGTAATGAAGAGAACATGAAAGCAAAGAAGAGTTATAGTAGCAACAATAACCATCAACTAGCATCACAAATTGTTCACAATTGAATAAGTTGTGGCACTAGAAATTTAGTGAAAACATGAAAAATTTAATACAAACTATTGATTTAGTATTTCATTGGATTGATTAAGACAAATATGGATAAATTTCAAATTTTCACTGTAGCTTCTAGCCTTGGTGATATTCTACAAATTGATATTTGGATAGTTGAGGTCACACACTCATTCTTAAGAGGTAACCACTGACATTTTCTTGGACAAGGATAACTTTGATCGCATAGCCCTGTGGATAAACTCCCTGAACTTCTTTTACACTCTAGATCTCAAATCTACCATTTTGAAATTGCTAGTTTTATGGGTAGAACAAGTATAATGAAAAAATTCATTGTCATTTATTCTCAGCATTTTTTGCTTCTATTTGCATGAAGATTAACATTAATTTATCATTTTAAATTCAATTCTCATGACTATTAATGGCTTGTATTTGTAAGTTAAGGTGATATATGATTGCATCCTTAACCCTTGCCATGCTTACAACACCTTTGGATACTCCCTTTCCTCCTACAAGGCCAATGTGCTTCTCACTGTTTCTCAGGAGGCTCCAATTCTGTCCCAACCACCTTAAATGTTTTGTCTAATCGACATTTTGAATTGTCATGATTGGCTTCATCCCCCACGTGAAGGCCATGGTCATGGCAACTCACTAGTCAAGCTTTTGTCACCAGTAGGCGTTCCCCTCAACCTCCTTCCCACTTATGAATTTTTTAAAACAATTTCTCTTTATCAGTGATACTTAACAAGGACACTTGTTCTACCACTCGCCTTGGATAAGATTGCTTTAGTACCCATTCTTGACACCGACCTTTGGAACTCTACCTTTTGTTCTAGTCTTATTCTTCTTCTAATGCCTCATCCCCCACGTGAAGGCCATGGTCATGGCAACTCATGAGTCAAGCTTTTGTCACCAGTAGGCGTTCCCCTCGACCTCCTTCCCACTTATGAGTTTTTTAAAACAATTTCTCTCTATCAGTGATACTTATTAAGGACACTTGTTCTACCACTCACCTTGGATAAGATTGCTAAAGTACCCACTCTTGACACCGACCTTTGGAATTCTACCTTTTTGTTCTAGTCTTGTTCTTCTTCTAATGCCTCATCAATTAGAAGGAAGAAATGATACTAACATCATTAACTTTGCAATCCTTGTCTTATTTTTTTTTTTCACTTTTTACATTATTTATAAGCCTTCTTATTTGAAATAGCATTCTGGCTTCTAAGAACTCCTATTAGAATGTTTGGCTTCTAAGTAAAATCTTTGTACCTTATTTATATAAAAATAAAATTAGAGTGAATTTGCTTCCTTCAAAAAGATAATTGAAATTTTCATTCAAGTAATAAAATAAACTACAACAAAATATTTCACAATCAAATAGGATTTTAGACAACAAACACTATTATTGTTTTGGTGAATTGCATGCTATTGTAATCCTCGTGGTATTAGAGTAATTTGATAGTAATTATATTGGTAGTATTAGGTGTTTGTAGAGTTATTGAAAAAAAGAGTTATGCATAAGTTCTTCATCTTCCAAATTGGCCATTTTAACTGTTGCAATAATCATTGATGAACAAGTAGAAAAAGTTGAGCATGCTTATCTTATATAAGGGAAGAGACATGGATTTGGAGAATGCAAACAATGAGGTAAGGGAGATTAGCAACAAGGGCTTGAGGTAGGGAATCACCACATAATAGTGTGGCTAAGGCAAGGATAAAATTCAATGTTTTTTAGCAACTCTTGTATAGAACAAACTTCCTAAAGCTTTTCCTCATACATCGCTCTATGATATACAAGTTATCATGATATTCTTTTTCATGAGAAAAAACAACAGAATAAGTTTAAATCTCCCTAAAGGGTTTTATTTACACAAATCCTCTTAATTATCATGATATTCTTTTTCAAATTTGTCATAAATTCTTTCTGACAGTCTCTTATCATATATTTTTTAGGTTTTCACTTCTCTTAACCATGAAAAAAATTTCTAATAACTTGTGTTTTCCAGCACGAGAATTGAATAGTCTACATTTAACATTTTAAACAATCTAAGCTAAATCTCCCTAAGTCTCATCTCTATTAAAGCTAAGACAACCTTCTCCCCAAATATGATGCATTATGGTAGTTTAGTCAAGGTAGTATAATCAAGTTATTAACATTCTATGCATTTAGTATTAGAATTGCTATAGTAAACCCTTTTGGACTCTTAAAGTTATTATCCATAACTCCAATTTGTCTTAAACCCTTTCTTTTAGACATCAAAAAGTATTGTATCATAACTTTATGTGTATCATACATTATATAGAAAATCAAATATTATAGATGCCTTCATTTGTGCCCTAACAATCATGAGTCAATTTATTAGATGAAGGAATATAAAGCATATGAAATTTCTATTTTTACAGTTTATTAGTTGAATTGAAAAATAATTACTTTTAAGTAAATTTTGAAAGGATCACACTTTGCCTTTATTTAACAAGGAAAGCATAAGAAAAAAAATGCATGGATCCTGGTGTACCAAGAGTCTCCAGCCTCTTAAGAATGTTAATTGTCCAATAATAACAAGATGTGTATTCCAAAACACAGATTCCAAGCAAAAAGCAGCAAAGAAAACTCATAAGATGAAAAGGCAAATTAAAGTTATGAACTAGTGTGCCTTTGCAAGTATTCCTAGGTTATTGATTTGGACTCAGGGTGCCTTTGCAACTCGTTTACAAAGGCAAGACTTTCTAAAACTTTTATAAGTTCTAGAGAATGTATGAATCTTTAAGAAATCCTAGGAATTGTTAAGACTTTTATTTTAGGAGTTTATAAGACACACCACGCACTTGAGGCAAGTGCCAAATAAGTTATGCCCATATGAGAAAATCCATATCCTTAAATTTGCTAAAGATTAAATCTCAAGTCGATCCGACAATGACCCAACATTGGATTGAAGCTTTTCAATATAATCTTGACCTAATTCAAACTTTGGACAAGAAAAATTCAACCAGATCTTGATTGACACTAAGCACGATTTGCTAGTTATTAGTTCATGCTCAACTAGTGTTAAAGCTTAACCGGTTTTCGATTAATTTTCAATTTTTTAGTTAAATTCCATGTCATAAATAACTTTATACATTCAAACATATAAGAGACACTAATATATCATACTATAATTCTATAAATTTATTTCTTTAATGCTTAAGTATGCAAAAATTAACTAACACGTAAATATACTTATCGATACATAATAATTTTGATTTGATTTGAATTAATTTGATCCAATTTAAGCTTGAATTAGAATCGACATGTGGCATTTTAATTTGAGCCGATTTGGGCTCATAAATGAGTCATAGTACTTTGATTCATATCAAAACTCAATCAAATTTTCGAACAATCTTCAATCATTGAGTTTTTTTAACATGCCTAATCTTAATAAAGACAACAAGATTAGATACCATTAATTTACAAGTAACAAATTGTTTTGGCACCTTGCCAACTACTTGGTAGGCTTTTCCCAATATTTGAGAAACCACCATTATCTACACAAGAAGCTTAGATACCATCAATTTAGAGGTAACAAAGAGTTTTGGCACCTTGCCAAGTGCTTTGCTGGGCTTTTGCCAATGTTAGAGAAACCACCTTTATTTGCACACAGCTTGAAACTCTTGAAGTTGGACATGTGGCCAAGATCTAAGAAATACTGAAGAGAACATGAAAGCAAAGAGGAGCTGTAGCTGCAATAGCAGCCATCAGTTACCATAAGTCTTATTGCTCACAACAGAAGTTGCTGCTTCTAGAGGTTCAGTAGCAGCATCAAGGACTCAAACATACTTTTGATTTGGCTACTCCTTGGATAGATGTAGATGCATAGCAAAATTCTCAAATTTTCATTTTCGTAAGAAAGCAAGCTACGAGAACATCTATCAAATTCAAATTTCTGGTCTTCAGACAAACATTACTATTGTTTAGATGAATTAAATGCCATCAAACTCCTTATGGCATTAGAGTAATTAGATGGTAGCAGTTTTGGTAGTTGTTGGTTGATTGTAGGGTTACTAGAAGAGTCAAGCACACCCTTTTGACCTTCCATTCCATTTTAACTAGTGCAGTTGTTTTTTATTAAGTAGGGAAACTTAAGCATGTTTATTCAACATATGAATAAGAATAACAATCAGTTCAAAGTACAAATGGATGGATAGTTGATAAAATGGATCATAGGGAACCCCAAAAATATCTACTTTTCGCTTGTCAATTTTCATTTTGGAAGATGAAGCAAATTTCGTAACCTTTTTGCTTTAGTTATTCAATATTGCATGCCATTTTGTGGTTCAGTCATTTAACATGAACAAAAACACATAGATGTTAATCATGGTTATTAATAGATTCGATCTAAATAGAATGTGCTTTGGCCAAAGTAGCATAGAAGAAGACAATACCTGCTTTATTGTCCAATGCTATGGAGATATGAAGTAGTACAACTTTCTAAAAGAATGGTCATAACTAAAACCAACAACCTATAGACCGCACTGTCACAGAAGACAATATTATCATTTGCCGCTATCTCGAACATCAAACCATCCACAAGGATCCAAAAGGCAACATGCCATTTTGAGCCATGTATATTTAGACAACTGGCCATTTCCCTACCAATCGTTCTCCTTCAACAAAGCTAACAAACTCTTCTCCAACCAACATTAACTATTTTCCAATCAGCTATGGTTGTCATCTGACTACCAGGTCCCGATATCCATATCCAACTAAGGATTCTTCGATGCTATAGTTAGACAACGTGCTCGAGAAATTCAAATGGGGAAGAGGCTGCAAGTTTGGTATAGAACTAAAATCTATTAAGATTTTAGTTGTTGACTTGTAGGGGTGATTACACAATAAAAATCATGAAATCTCCAAAAACTTTAAACACCTAAGTTGGATCACTGGTCAAGTATCTTTCATTAAAATTACAGAATTCTAAACTGGTTTCATAAACGAAAAATACCAAAGAGTGGCCTCTAACAAGAAACCCTAAATTTTGACAGGTTCAATTAGGTCTAAGAATTTCAAACAATATAGGCTGAAAATCAAATATGCTGAACATGAACATTATAGGAAACATCCTAAACTTTCACTTCCAAATTTACTTTATTTGGATGTCATTTAGTGGGGAACATTGAAGAAAAACTTATAACTTCTTGAATTTTCTAGAAGTACAATAAAAATGTCATGTAGAAGAAAATTCCAAGAGAAGTTACTTGAAGATAGTGATGAAATGGTTCATAAAGGCAACTAAAACTTTGGGATAACTTTGGAGTTGCTCTCCTACATCACCACAATGACATGCTGACGAACTGAACAAGATTAAATGGCCTAAATGTTGATGTGAGTCATGCATCAAACTCAGAATATTTAATCGGTCACAACAATTGATTCAAATCTCTAAAATTTCATTCAAATCAACAAAGCACATCATAAAACTGAAAAATCTAAGTTTTTATTGGTTTTACAATGCCATATATGAAGAAGATAAAGAAACCACCACCAACCTGCAAAAACTCACAATTAAAAATTGAAATTATAAGAATTTTTTGAGCCTTGAGCCACCCAAGGTGGTTTGTAGACACCACGGGTTATTCTTGCATCACCTAAGGTACTGCAAGATAGGATACAAAACTATCCAAAGTTTGTAACTACTTCTGTAATGCCCTTAAATGATGAGCAAATGTTATAAACGCGTGCAGTGCATGCCCAAATGCCACATAAACCCAACACCTTCAATATTATGTGCTGACACAAGACAAATAAAAACAATAGTAAAATTTCAGTCAAAAGTATGACAACACTAAACATGATGTCTACCATAGGAATGTTTGGAAATGGATGCTAGTAGCTAGAAATGGGCCTAGCATGCTGTAGAAACCTCTGGGTAGCCATGAACTCCCTCCAGATGATACTATACAAGATAAAGTTGGCTTCTAACCTTCAAAACTACAAGACTCTAAAAGCTAACACAAGGCAAAACTAGTACTCGAAGCATTCACAAATACAACACAAACACATCACCCAAATAAATTATAAATACACTACGAATGATTAGAAAACTTCAAGGTTTCTCATTCACCCAATATGTTTAAAGTAGCTCAACTATGCAACAACAACTGTATTGAATACTCCAATATCATTCAGTCTCCATTAGCAAAAGCCATTGGCCATCCTAACCATCAATATTTCCTTAGGTTTTAATGGTTATGCCAGCTGTTAATAGCTCTGTCTTCTTTTGATAACTATATACCCCATTTGTGAGAATTTAGCAAACTTTTATTGAGGATTTAGACTTTTGATTTCTGAAGATTTGAGCAATTGCAAATCCCACCTTAAGGTTAACAATTGTATTTTTCCATCAAAAAGAAAGAGTGTGTATGTGTAGGCCTTTTGTCATCTTTTACTCTCTATTTTTCATTGATTAGAAAATTCTCTCTCCTTCATCTTGACACTTGACCTTATAGATTTAGTACATTCTGACTCCAATTCTTGAATCCTACATATCAAAATTATTTGATGCCATTTACTGACAATGGAAAGTAGATCGAGAAACAAGACAATTTAAGATATCTAATGACATCAGCTTGGAGGAATCCAACACCTTTGACCTTGATCAAGCTCTTGAGCGGAATCAACCCAAGTTTCCCTTAAGGTTTGCATTGCTTCCCAAGCCAACCTCCTTTACCCTAAATGCCAACATATAGATGTTCTAATGGATGATGCAACAATTCAAAACCATTGCTTCAATTATAATGAAAACAACAAGAATAATCACTTGGTATAGATTTTTAACTGCTTCACTAATGACATCACTTTCAGCTACTCACTAAGCCATTTGTTGGGGAATCAATTCCTGAAGTGACATTAAAGCAATCCTATCTACTAAAACGATAAAAACCATCCACTCAACCATCACCTTACATTTCCAACAACATTGCAAAGATGCCAAACTAGCTTGATAAGCTTCCAAATGCTACATTGAAGAGGAGATCAAGAACTGGCTCTATCGAAAATATCCTCCGCATATCCTCCACAACACCCTTCTAACTTTCCTCTTGTACCCATATCCTCAAAGAAGACATCCCACCAAAGTATAAAAATTCAGTTGTGACCAAATATGCAGGGCATATAGATTCAGAAGCCTTTCTGAGAGAATTAAAAAAATGACTATTGAAACAGCATCAAAATCGGTTAAAGTTATCAGATGGTTTTAAAAAGATTTAACCCTTGAATGGTTCTGGAGGATTCTCATCAGCTTGATTCCCTTGTTTGCCAATCTCATTTCCCAAAACAATGACGATCGACATGCTAAGAATAATTCAACCTATCCTACCATCATTGCCATCATTGAATAAGTCCAGCTAAGATCACCGTTGATGACACCAAGCTTTTTCAAAAAAAAAAAAATTTGGCCAGCTTTGGTCTCAATTCGTGGAGCATCAAACCTTGGTAGTGGAGCAATCAAAACTAAAGGGGGCATCTCCTCTTGGGAGGTGATAGAGAATAGAATCTTGAGTTTGAGCAAAATTGAAAGAGTTGAGTATAGTTGGGATTGTGGATCCATAGCTCTCTCTTGTTCCAGTCTTTTCTCTAAGGTATTTGCAACTGTCTTTGCCAAGTAATTATTGATTCCAAATCTATGTGCCACCAAAAAATTTGAAGTAAATCTCTCTCTCAAGAATACGATTGGACAAGTGCCAAAGGTGAAGCAATCCATCCATCTACAACATTATATAGGGGATGGCAATAATGTCTGTCAGCCACATGATTAATTATCAGTCAAATAACTCATCAAATTCAGTATTAACAAATGATTAATAAATCTAGAGACCAATGAATATAATAATTGTGTTCACCATCTCATTGGTTCGATCATCAAAACTAATCTAATGGGTGAGACATGTCACCTCGAAACCACATAAAACAAGCACAGTTAGCCATTTCCTGACCAACCGTGCCCCTTCAATCGAGCCTCCAAGCCCTTCTCTAACTAGCTCTGATTGTTTTTTTATCAGCAGTGGTTGTTTTTCAACCAGCTTTAGTTGTCTTACAACCACCATGTAGCAAGATCCTTATGTAAAAGGGAATTCCTCACGATTGTTCTTCACTTAGCTCAGATTTTTGTTATCTTCTGAATTTTCGAGATTTGAACTGCTGTAAATTCCATCTAGGGACAAGTGATTGTGCTTCTCTATAAAAGAAAGAAAGTGAGAGTCAACAGTTTGTGACATATTGTATCTAATTTTTCTTTGGTTAGTGATTTTCTCCTCCCCTTAACCCAATTATTCTTGAATTTTGCACATCATTTTTCCATTTAATGAATCTTACATCAATAGTGACATAGATGTTAATTTTGCTCCAATGCCTCGGGATAAAGAAATAGCTTGATGTTAAAATGGGTGAATCAGTAAGTATTGTGTATTCAATGCCTAGCTTAATTTTGTAGCAAGTTCAGTGCTAAAACCTGAATGTACCACAGTGCTTGAAGTGCTTCGTTCATGTAATAAAGCTCTCTATTAAAGCATTCATTTTCAATGTCCATTCACTTGCTAGGCTATACTGTTACAAGTTCTTTTCCCAAGTACGTAAAGTGAAACTCTTGTTTTTGACTGCCACTATGTGCTAGCACAAGAGAGATCAGAAGATGAATGTGCTACAAGAATGAATTGATCTGATACTCCATACCTTGAGGGCATCACATTTGAAACGTGCATTCAAATTGGTATGAAGGGCTCGACCCATCCCTTCTAAGATTATCTACACAAGGAATTTACATAAATAATGATGATTAGAGATATCCAAAATGACATTAAAATATCCTTCAGATAACTTTAATATCATACCAAGTCTGAACCTTTTGCTGCAGCAGCAAGCTCTGAGCTGACTTGCCGAAAATCTATGCATGGGCCACCACATCCGCTTTCAACAGCCATAAGAGGAACTGAAGTAACATTATCCTTTAACTCATCTTCCATGTCAACCATTGCATCAAACAGTAGTCCTCCAGCTTCTGCAGCTTTACGAAGGATGTCACAATGCTGCAGTTTACTTGAGATTTCAGGTCCTTTATGAGAGTTCAGCTCTAAAAATTGAGGAAGCATTTAATTGCCTCCATAAAGATTAATTGCACGACAATTTAAATAATGCCATTTTCATTACAAACCTTTGCAGCTTCAGCCACAATACCAGGGAGTTCATTTGCAGTCACATCATTCAAAGCAGGCAACGAATTTCCAACCAACACAACCTGAATCAGTTGTTTGGGTTTTTAGATTGTCCAATTAAATAACAATAGCAACAACATAAACCAATGAAAAGCCAGTGAAAATTGATATAACAAATGATGCGACCAGACATGTCAAGGTAATATATCATAAAAAGATAGAAACACTAAGCCCTGAATTTTGCATAGTTAAATGTATTTTCTTAAATTCAAATTAAATTCTTGACTGGTCTTTCTAATTACCAGTAAACTACCTGAATTCCATATTTAATTAATTTGAACACAATTTCTTTTAAGGAAGAAATGAACATACTATATCATTTCACTTTCCTAAAAATTTTTAGACTAGTTCATGTTAAAAAGATAAATGAGTATCAAGAAAAATACACGGAGCTAATATTTATGGTGCAATGGAGACTGTTGAAATTATGCTAAATCACTTCAACATTGTGTTCTATTGAAGTGGTTCCATAAAAATGTTATGCAAAAATACAGAACCTATGCATTCTACTGTGTTACTTGAGCTATGCTTTAAGTTTCGCTAGGACCAAGAACCATTAGAAATTAATTCAATGTCTCTATTTTGGACGAAGAACTAATATCATAATACTGGTACTATAATTGGACAATAACGTTTCGATCGATCACGTGAGTTTCCTTGAAGAAATTTCAATACGCAAGCTGTCATCTTCACAATGTACTAAACATTTCTACCTTTCATAAACAATTCAAATTTTGTAGCATACATCTCCTCAAAACATGATTATTGAAAGATCACTAAATTTTCACTTGTAACTAACATATTACAACATTACATTTTACTGCCTCTGATTAGAAGAGAGGAAAAAGAATTTAAGAACCATTATGACTGTCAAAGAATCCACCAACCTCAGTTCCAAGGCGAAGCAGCTCACGTGCTAAAGGAAGCATACCAAGAATGATATCAGCACCTGAATTATCTACAAACATCAATGCTCTTTTGTATGGTGGTTGTTCCCCTTTCCCATGCCCAAGTATTCTTTTCTTAAACAAATCAAAATCATCTACCTGCAACAAAGACCAACGCTCTCTAATTAAATTAGCCTGCAATTATCAAACAAAAAAGTGCAGAACAAAAACAAAGAATCAAAAAAGAAGACTACAGACCGTACTCTATCATTACCATATCCTTTAGATATTTGTTTAAGACCCCATTTGCAACTTGCGTTTCAAACTAAGTTTTCAAATATTTCTTCTTTTTAAACTCATAAGTATCAAAATCCTAGCAAATAAGTTCCATTAAAACTTCATTTCTACTCACATAAAACTCTTTTTTTAAAAATTTCTTTGAAAATCTCTTTTTCAAATCTCTTACAAACTGTTCATAGACAGAGCCTGAGGTGAAGAAAAATTGAGATTTACTTGCACTTGAGAGGATAGCAAATACCAATAGAGAGGGAAAGAAAATAAAGTGATGAGATGCACAAAGGAGTTTTTATATGGTGAACCCCTCGAAAAAGGGGAACAAACATTATCATGAGATAGTAAGAGACTCCTATGAAATGGAGATTAATAGAGGGCCCTGTAGAGAGGCAATCTAAGCCCTTACAAGAGTGCAAGGTCTCTTGGATGACACACGTGAGGGTAGTAGTAAACTTTGGACGTGGCATTTGAGAGGTCCTTAAGGGGAACATGAGGGTTTACAAGCATTCTCCAAGTAAAAAGTATCAAGGCTTTCAACATTCAAATATAATTTGCCATTTCAATATCTATAGATAGCTCTTTATACTTCAAACCACGGCAAGGATGTTTAGACTTTGATAGAACATGTTGAGGTCAGCTTAGCAAGCCTGGAATGCTTGGCATAGCACAATGAATGGCATTGTGGCAAGGTCTTCAATACACTTAGGGCTATTAATGAGATTCTAGTGGTTGGTGGATGAATGACATGGTCGTCCCAATATTTGATAAAAATTTGCTGATGCAACATTTGATCGTTTGTTATAGATATCATGGCATGGTCTTTGAGGATCTCTCCCTTAACATGCAAAAATGGTTGTGACTTCTACAACTTTGTGATCAATTCAATAAAATCTACTTATTGGGCGACCAACTAATTATTGAGTTCATTTCTAGAATAGTTACTTTAACCATGTTGTACTTGACATGGTTCAACAAGACGCGAACAATACATCTTCATTCTTCTTCTGATGTTCTAATCCTTCAGTTATGTAGGTTTTAGGAGCGTGGCTATCTGAATTTTCATATGGTTGATCTATGATGCCATCTAAATTTTCATGTGGTTGATCTATGATGCCTCTGAGATGAATCTACTTCATCAATTTTGAAATACAAATTATGTAACTAACTGTGGCACATGTAGTCCTTCAGTGATTGTTAGGCTTCCTCTCTTTGCATATAAATTTGTTGAATTCCTTCACAACTTTTTCTAAGTCATTCTTTTATTTTGCCATCTAATTTTGCTCAAGTACATTTTATCTTTCTAATATATAATGAACAAGAGATGGCTAACAAAGTAAGCTTTAGAAAGACTTGTAAAGAGCATCACCAAGGAATCCTGCCAAGTCGATAGCTAAAATTCCAATAGAGACTTCTTAAGACTGAAAAATTATTCCTCCCTTTTCCACTAGCTTAGAGGACAAGAAGGTTGATAAATCTCTTTAACAATCTTCCCAGAGAAAGTCGTCGAGATGGGATTGCACACTAGCGAGACTCCTCTTAGCACAATCCAAGAAGGCGGAGAAGAACAATAGTGTCAATTGAAAAATTAGTCAATCATTAATCTTTCTAGTGACTTAAAATTTGACTTTATGACTGGGATGCATCACTAAAAAATTATGATACTTGACACTGACATTGCAATCCATACTCCATAGAAAAAGTTTGAATAAAATGTTGGCTTATAGCCATTTCCCACTTTCGCAAAGACACCCACAACCAAGCTCTCCAATTGATAAGTGCATGACCTTAGAATTTTCAAAGTAAGAAGTACATATAATTTAAATAAAGAGAGAACCCATGAAAGGGCCAAACAACCGAGAGCATGCAACGCAACATCCTCTTATATTTCAAGGAGCGTCCCTTGGCCTTAGAAGCAGAGCATGGATGATCTAATACCCTTGCCAAAAACAATAAGAAGCACATAATGGCCAACATCGAATCAACAATGAGGAACCGCTTTTTAATTTTGAGCTTCAAGGTACTAACTAATAAACTATAAGAAGTTTAAGGACCACATATCCAAAATGCAAATGGAGGACTATTTTTCTAACAGCATTCTGGTCAGGTAAAACACATAAGGTAAAAGTCAAAGAGACGAATACAATTTTTGTTGAAGTGGTGAAGACAATTCATTATCTAGACTTCAAAACTTTACAATTTCACAAACTACAATGGAGGCATTATTGAATCCACAAAACAAGCACTAGAACAAGGAGAAAATAGAAAAATGCCAAAGCAATGAAGTCACAATTAGAGCGGCTAGGATTTTACAGTACCCTCGATGATATTGAGAGGCCAACTACTAAGACTATCTTTTCCAAAGTATTTTTATTTTTTTGTTTCTACTTTCTCCAAGAGATGTGCCTTCTCTCATTATGCAATGAAATGTTAGTTTCTTTCATACAAATGTGTTAAATATCCACTGGAATGTACTTCTTGATAGGTACTATTCGAATACAACTTATGAACCTATAAATGAGATCTTCATAAGCGGTAATCAAAAGTGAGTTGTGAAATATGAGAATGAACCTTATGAAGACAACATTAGTACAAACATTTTTACACAACAAGATTTGATTGTGGCAAAGATGACACCAATAATAAATAGACAAATAAAAACATTATGCCAAGATCTGTGTATGCAATGATTTGTTCATTGCTTATTTTGGCTTTCAATGAAAAATTTATACAATGACACTTCTTAACAGCCACTAAGGGTTAAGGCCCATATGACAATAAAGACTACCACAATAATTATTTAGTTGAGCAGTGTTGGAGCAAATTTTCCTTCTCAAACCTTTGTCTTCTTGCTTTCTGATGAGCCTAAAAGCTTTTTCCTTTCTTCCTCAAGAAATACTCTCTTCTCATGTCTTGACCACGCCATTGCAATGGGACTACAAGAGAATTTTACAAGCAACAATGAGTCTTGGACTTGTATCATCAAAGGCAAAGGAATTTGAAGGTAAGTAAAAACCCAATTTAATACTAAAGGGTCCAATTCCAAGAGCTGACAACCATCCCAACACAATGCATATAATATTGGCTGTTGAACTAAGCTTTTGGTGTGTGATATGCTCTTCTACTAGGTGCTCCATCACTAAGGTCATCATATTGCATCTAACACAAAATAAAATCTTGGTGATCTACTTCTCTTAGTTGCCATCAACGATAGGTTATGAATTCAAGTTTGATCGATTATAGTATATGTAAACGAGACTACCAAACAATGACCGTCTTTTCAAGTTTCCTTCTCCCTATTTCAATTGTTGTGACAAGTAAGCATTCATCAAAGGTTTAAAGAGGAATTTAAGGGCCTCAAAAATGTTAAAACCAATCTCCTTAGCATTCCTACATTGTTAGCAATTAACCAAAGCATCCTTTTGACAATTTTCAAGGAATTTGAACCAAGCATTTTAAAAAATCTATAAAGCAAAGTTGGCAACAACTATTCAGTTCAAAGGCTTTGAAAAACATGAATCATGCACATTAAATTCCAGAATAGAATTTGGGGCATGCTGAAGGCCTAACAAAAGGCCATAAACATGCATAGAATGAAGCAACAAGAGTCCTCCACAATTCTAATTAGAAAGGAAATGCCATCTCTAGCTTGCAAAAGAAAAGGTAGGGCAATAAAATCTATAAGCTCTTGTTTTGAGTTGAGCTTTGATGCAATGGTGATAAAAGCATTTCAAGAGAACCAATAGATGATTTAGATGGTACTAGCAAAAAGAAGAAGAATCAATGGATGGTGAACAAAGCCCAAAGGAGCAAGGAAAATTCCATTCAGCTCCTTGTCCCCTTCCCAATGACATTCCTCCAATATAGGTGAGGAAATAATTTTACTTGGAGGATGAGGTCGAGAAACAAAGTCCATTTTTAAGGGGATAAAGAGAGGTTCTTTAATTATGATTTTTTTCTAGTATTGGCATTTGTAGTGTTACAAATTACAATAATTGATTTAATATAGAATATAAATTGCTAGAATGTGAAAAAAAGACAAGAAATGGAAAGATCGTTGAGAATACAAAAAGGTGAATTCAATTGAACTATAAGTAGTTATGATTTCTTTTAGCATGACATGACATTCATAATACATGATTTACATATTTTAAAACATTATGAAATATAATAAAAAAAGATAAAAAAATAAGTATATGACATGATATGAGATAAATATAACATAATTGAATACCAGAAAAGATAATAGAACATAATGCTAGACATGATAAACACTAATTTTATATCGGGTCATGAGATAACATTAAATACCTTCACTATTACTATTAACAGTTAGTATAGAGTCAACATACATGGATGATATATGATTAATATGACTAGCCAACTATGATATATCCAATGATAGAGATCTAACAACGATGTGATAAGATATTAGAGATGAGATAAGATGGGATATGATCTGGGCCCATTAAAAAGAAAAAGGAAGAAAAAATATAAAAGAGAAATTGAAGAAAATATATGTAATATGTAAAAAAAATAAACGTTATAGATACAATATATATTTGAACCCTTATATATTAAGAATATTGCTTATTTCTATTTTTAGTTTATAATATTATGAGCATTGTTAATATGCGATATCGATATTACGGTTATTGCATTTGATGTCGTATTTTTATCATACTTTGTTTTTTTATTCATGTAGTTGCTAAGAATTATATGCTTACTCCCTCATATACATTATAGAACATGTCATAGATTTATAAAGAAATGATGTATAGAATAACATGTGAGGTTTGTAAGTATATTATCCTATATATATTGATGATGTTAATATTGTATTTTTGAGTAAAGATAAAACGAGTATGTATGTAACATATTTTTGTTGTAATACTATTAATGAAAATGATTTGAATATAAATATTATATGTTATTTATTTTCATCACTCTTATTTATGGAGATGTGTCTTCAAATTATTCTACTATGCACTGACGTTACTACTATACTGTTAGCCAATAGTTATAGTTATTGATAAGAGGTACGTGAAAATTACACTATATGGTGTTGTTGTGATTAAAGATGTTAGGTTGGTTGAGGAGGCTATTACCAAGTTGGTTAAATGTGAAAGGAAATTTCTCTTGTTGGTTCCTCCCCATTCTAGGGCCATAATTCTCACAAAATAGGCACAGACTAGTAGAAGTTAATCTTTCAACCAAATCCAAAGACATGTTGACAAAAAGCCAACATGACAAGATGCTCAAAGCAAATAATAGACTAGAAAGTGCTTGGTTAGTCAAGGTTTTTAAAGTGCATCATGGGGGTAACTTTTAAAGATAACATAAAGATGTAAAATATGAGTAAAATTTATTGAACTTTGAGGATATTGCTTACATATTAATACTACAATTTGTGATCTTCTTCACTCAAAGTTCTTGGAAACTCATTTGCACCATTAGTTAGCCTCCTACAAGCACTCAAGGCAACTCTAGACTTAACAAAGTGTGGACCTTCCTTGATACGAGAAAGTACATCCGATCTTTCTTGTTTTCTCAATAGTTTACAATTTTGAAGCACTGAATTGACCTTGCGAAAGACATATAATCAAATGTTCGTGATGAAGAACCTCTCTGAATCTTTCCTTCATCCTTGTTATTCAATATGGTAAGAAGTCATCTTTCTTCAAGTATGTTGAGCTCAATCGCACAAGACTTGTCATTCAAATGCTACAATCCATTCAAGGTTATCAACCTCTTCAAGCACCACTAGGATCAAATGAGCAAAAAAGTTGAGCTATAACAATAAGTTCGGTCTTAGAACCACAAGAAAGGGAGGATGGAGTTTCCCATGTCATTGTGGTGGTGTTCATTTAATAAACCCAAAGAATTATCAACAATTCATCAGCCCAATTTACATTTCTCACAACAAGGCAAGAGTTGAACATTTTGAAGAAACTTTTGTATGTCCATTAATGTGTGAATGGTTCATTAAAGAAAACTTTAATTGAATACTAATAGAAAGCTAAAAGTCTTTTTAAGTTCAATGCTCAAAACATAATTGCTAATGACACTCCAAACTTAACTTCAAACCATTTGAATTTTCATAACTTGGCAAAGATTTGCTTGTCCACTAGCTTTAATTTGATTTGTTTGATAAGGTCAATCAAAGCAAGAAAAAGATTTCACTTTGTTTTTGTTGTTAGAAATCGGCTTAAGAATTCTATCCCCACACAACAAAATGTTACAAGATGTTGATCAATCTTATTTTGTGAGTGGATTGGCATAGAAGATTGTCATGAAATTGGCGATGATGGCCTTGCTTTGCAAGGTTGATGGCATACTCTGGCATCATTAACTGACAATATCCACAAGGCAAATAACCTTCCTAACGAGGGTTCTCCCAAAGGAATGGCTATTGCATTCCCTAAAGAGAACTTGTTCAAATATTAAAAATTGCTAAATTGGTACAAAGATACCTCAAAATGGCTAAAGATAGGCCTCTTTGCATAAGTAACCATCCATGAGACAATACTGAGAAACCTATATCTGATTTGGAAAGGTTCATTCTTGATACGAGGTAGAAGACCATTCCTTTAGGTAAAGGATCTACAGTTTTGTGACATCCTTGTGAGGTATTTTGAGAAATCTGTTTTACAATTCTATAATTGACTATGCTTGACAAAAAAAAATATATTTTGAATTTGTCTTGAAAAACATGCAATATTGTAAGGATACTGTAAATGCTTAAGTATATTATTGGGAAGAGCTTATTAAAAAGAAATAGCTTTATTTGCAATTTTTTAAACTCATTTTGATTTATTATAAATTATTGAATATATATATATATATATATATATGGTAAAGGAGCAGCTAGGTGGAAGATAAGTTTGAGTTCCTTATAGTTGCTGGAGATCACGAAAACAAGAAGCTTTTGGAGTAAGGAGAAAAAGAAAAGATTTGGGAAGATAGAGGAGTGGTAGAAAGGTAAGGACTTAAATGAGAGCAGCATGGGGTAACTGAGACAAGAGAGAAGCTCAAGAGGAGAGAACTTGCTGCTGTTAAAAACCTATTGTACAGCCAACAGTAGGATTTTTCAACGAGAGGAAAAGCTAAAGGATAGAAAAGACAGAAATGAAGCAAGAGATGTTGTGGGATTGAAGGAATGTACCAGGCGAGGATTACAGTTGAAGCAAGCTGCTGTGGGATTGTAGGAAAGGAGAAAGCAATCTAAAGAGGTTTCTCTCATACTCTTTGTTAAATGCTCAAGGAAGAATTTGGATGAGTATTGAACCAAAGAAGCATGAAACTGCTTTTTTGTTCTTATTTCTTTTAGGTTTGGGGTAAGTTTCAACAAAAAATCATTTTTTTTTGAGAAAATATTTTACGTAAAATACATTTAGCTCATGGTAAAGTATGGTCAATAGAGCGCTTGATATGCTATGTTGAACAATGTGTTATGGCTTATGACATATTGTACGTAAATAGAAACGGATGATACACTAAGTTAAATGGCCAAGTGTGACCTGATTAAATTGCTCATTAAGTTGAAACTAAAAAACCAAAGGCTAGTGTACAGTTCGTTATAGATAACGTATAATACGCTAAGTAGTTTTGAGTGACTTGTAAACAAAGAAAAGATGGATTGAAATACTAAACTAAAACAACAATTTACGATACACTATACTTAATATATTGTAAACAAAAAAAGAAAGATGTAATAAAACACTAACGAAAACATATGAATATAAGAAGTTTTAGAATAATTTATTATTGATTGAATCACATTTATTCTATGATGCAAAGATTGAAAGAAAAGAAAAGATTGGAATGTAATCTATCTCAGAGATTCCAAGTAAATAAATAGTATATTAAAAATTCTAGCAAAAAAGTATGTTGTTTAGAAAAATATCTTGATATATGTATGAGCATGATATCATGATGTATACATATTACATAATAACAGACACATTTTGACATCAAAATAAATGATATATGCATAGTTAATATATAATTCCTTTACAATGTGAGATAGAAAACATATATATATATATATATATATATATGTATATATATGTATATATATATATATGTATATATATGTACATATATATATGTACATATATGTACATATATATACATATATATATCATGAAAAATTAAATGTTGTGATGAGTAAACTAGATGAATGCCTTACTTTGATAAGCTAACAAATATTATAGAAAAATAAATGCAAAAGTACGAAGGTTGAATAAGCTTGTTATAATTCATTAATGTATATGAGATGAGATAATAGCAAAATACAAAACAAAATATAGTTTTTCCCTAATACACTGTCACATAACTATGAAATAAAGAAAATGAAACCTTGGTATAGGATGTAAGGTATATAATGAGGTATTGGTAGCATATCGGGGAATGACTTGACATCAAAGATCTCTTAATCCTACATCACTAACACATTATGCAAAGCCTCAATATATAAAGATGATGAGAATATGATATTCGGGCATCACTTACGCTATATGCAAGGTAGATACACTAAGAGATGATGAGATTATGATATTAAGGTAACATTCACATTTTATACAGGGTGGATATACTGAAAAATGAGATTATGATATACCAACATTACTCACTCATTATGCAAGATGGATGTACGAATACTATCATCACTAGTAGTTTATACAAGGCTTTAATGTGCATATATAATATGACATATTAAGATTATTGACTAACTATGATAGCCTACGAGCAAAGACTTAGATGATTATGAGATCCCAAATGAAAAAATAAAAAAAATAGAAATAGAGTAAATAAGATAATAGAATTAAGGAGAAATAGAACCCAAATAAATGAAAAATGAATATATGAAAATGTATGAAAAAAAGAAAATATGTTATAACATGAAAAAAATGGTTATATGCATGTATATATATATATATATATATATATATATATATATAAATTATCAATGTTATGATATAATATTTTTCAATTATTTTAGCATCACTTATTCACTCTTTTCATATTTAAATGTTCATTGTTCTAGTTTATCAACTGAATTTTGTACTCATTATTTGTTCTACACATTATAGGGCATATTATTAGAACATAGAGAGGGATAGATCAAAATGATAATAGTAATGAATAGTAGTTATTCACCAAAACATTTTAAGAATGTTGTATATAATATCTTGAAAAACTTGTACAAAAAAAATTTATATATTGATAGTATATCACGTTTTGTGAGATAATAATTTGATAGTTATATTTTAAAAAGAAAAAAAATATATGAATTTGATGCAGCAACGTCATTTCCCACCTAAGAGATGGTTTTTATCCTCAATATCTACATTAATACTATGACTTATGAATATTTGATATGATAAACAGGTGGGGTGTGACAAATTCCTTCCAACTTAAGGGCACATCAACTTTAAGAACTTCAACCACTTAATACAAGGCACAATCTAAGTTTAAGGATGGAATACATCATTCCCAAAACTCACCAAGGCATTAGTGGTCTAGTTCTCTTCTTGCAGAATCTAATGAATTTTAATATTGTCGAAGAAGATGAGGTGGCAAGTGTTTTCATGAATAACGCAATGGCTATGAGATAGAGCAAAAGATTCTCTCTTAGCTGAGGATTATTGAGCATTGAACATGTCAAGAGACACTTCTTGAGCTCCTGAAATGCAGCTCACTCCACATGTTCTTTTTCCACATTGGTCTGAAGAATGGAATGCATCTATCATCAACTTGAAAAAGAAGGTGGAATTGATTGTGATCCTTTCCCTTAATTTTAGAACTTCTCCCTTGTTTGGTAGGAAGGTGTGTCGTTAATGGCTTGGACCTTTCGAGGAATGTTCTTAATACCTCTCTCAAATTTGAGGAAGCCTAGGAACTTGAAGGAAGAGACATTGAAAGTTTGCTTCAAAGGATTAGGATGCATTCCATGTTGTCAGGACCAGGGAATCTCTTAGATATCTTGTAAGTGACCTTAAAAGGTGTAGTTCTTAATGAGGACATTGACAAAAGTTTTTTATTTTCATCCTGATCTGATTTCTAAGGTCTTGTCAACTATACTTCAATAAGTAACACCTAAATTTTTAAATTTAGATGATATAATCTAACAATGAAGCATTCCAAAGTCGATGATAAACGCATGTTCTCCACACTCATCTTATGCATCCAAGTTTGGTTATAACATAAGTATGCATCAAGGAAGCTCAAGTATCCAAAGTCTTAGAATCAATTTAACGAGGACATCAAATCTTAGCATTGCATAGGAGACTTTCAGGCATGTTATGCTGAGATGGGTGAAGATAAAACAAACATGTTGTTTTCCATTCACTTGGCCTATTTAAAAGACATTGGCAAGCAACTTGGGATACTAAATTGCCCTAATGAGACCTTTGTAAAGAAGTTCCATCACCTTGTCCTTAATGAAGTCCTACTTGGGATTGAAGTGCCTTTTCATTGATCAAACTGAGATAGATTCATGCTTCACATTAAGATGATGCTCAACATAGCAATGATGCATCCCATGCATCCAAGTAGGTGTCCATGCAAACGAATCAACACTTTCTACCAAAAACTATAGAGTATCATCCCTCTTATTTTCATTCACGCAAGCTAAAAGGTATAATCTTAAATGAGTCTATCCAACCTAAAGGCACAACAATAGACTCATCCAAGAAACTAGCTTGTTCAACCACTTTCAAGGGAAGTTTGCCCTCCTCCTTGCAACTAGTGTCCTTCAAGGTATCAATGCATCTCTGTGACTAAAGAAGGTCCTAAAAAACTATCACCATGCAAGAGGGTGATGAGAATTTCAAGGGTGGGTTGTTGATAAAATGACATTGAACTTCTTCAAACTCCCCCTCAAGATTCAAATGTAAGCTGAATTTGCTTTGATGATAATAAAATTTATCATGGCTGTAGTTGAGCCTCCTCCCTCAAGAGAAAGTGGGACGGTGATGCTCACAACCTAAGAGAATTTTTCAAACAAGTTAATGAAGTGATTCATAAAAAACATGATCAAGTCACGCTTCAATCATCATTTGCATGACAATTTTTATGCAGGTATATCTCAGGATCATTCATGCCTTTGAAGAACTTAAAGAAGAACTTGAGTTTTTAGACAGCCTCCCGAAAGATATTTTTCAAACAAAAGAGATATGGTAAAAAATGTAGAATAAACTTCAATTCCTCTAAGAAGAGGCATTGGTTAATGCAAATGCTTGATGCTTTTGATCTGGTTAAGAGGCAAGGGACTTCAAGATCAAAAATTGTTGGGGGGCCTCTGGCTACAAGCAAGGACACTTGATAGCAACATGACTATTGGTAAGTATATTGCTTCGCATGGGCTCTACTCTAGGCATAGTGTTGACTAGAGGAGCTAGGGATTGCAATTTGCAATACACAGAATTCATTGTATACTTCTACAATTTGCACAAAAGGACTCCATGTGATTACATCATCTAAAGCAAATGGTTGTTGACTAAGATTGACTCTAGTTGCACATGATGGGGATCTACAAAAGTAGACAAAACTTTCCTAAGATCATTGACTAGCCATCTCCAGTGTTCTTCAATCAACTTACCATTTAGATAAAAAACATCAAAAAGATGATTTATGTTTAGATATTTGTTTTGGGTGGGAGAGATCAATAGGGGTTCACTCCCTCTTGAGAGGATAGTGAGTGTTGACAAAGAGAAAAAATAAAATAAAGGATCACAAAAGAATTATATTAAAAAACCCTAATTGACCCACCTTAGTTTCTTCAAGTAGCTTGTCATTCTGATGAAGAACATCAAAAGATGATGTACCTTCCAGATATTTGTTTTAGGTGTGAGAGAACAACAAGGATTGCTCCCTCTTGAGAGGATAGAGAGTGTCGATAAAGAGAGAAAAAGAAAAGAATCACACAAATAAATTACATAGAAAACCCCTCAAAGCAAGAGAAAAACTATGGCCAAGAGGTATAAAGAGAATTCTTATGAAATAAAGATCATGAATGAGCTTTGTTAAGAGTCAACCTAAACAATTCAAAAAAAGTTTCAAGTACGAGGATAATAGAAACAAGGTTAATAAAAATTCATGTGATAAGAGATTATTGAGGGGATCACAAGGGTTTTAGAAACATTGTAAGAGCACAAGCTCCACCAAGGTATGAATGAGCTAGAAAGCATGCCTTTTGCATAAAAAAAGGATTCTTCTTTATAATGAAGGGAACGTCCTTCGACTTTGGCTGGATGTGTTGTACCTAGCTCAGCAAGCATGTTATGCTAAGCATGGTGTAAGATCTCATCAAAGAGTTTTGCAGTCTATAGTGACATGGAAAGATCTTTTGCACTGAAGTGTTTCCAATATTATAGTAGTTGATGGCTCGATGACTTGGATGCTCCTTTGACATCCAAAAGAACTCCGCAAATGTAGCAATCAATCATTTGTTTGGGATGCCATGACAGTCAAAGGAACTCTCCTTTACAATACAAGCAACAGATGTGACTTTAGCTTCTTGATGATCCATTCAACACAATTTCTTATCAGGTGACCCGCTCTTTTCTGGTTTGTCTCAGGAATGATTTCAGTAATCATGTTGCATCTGACAATGTTTTAACCAGAGACAAATTCTGTCTTCATCTCTGCACAAATTACGATAGTTTTACCATGGAAATTTTTTAATTGTGTTATTTCTTTTTCAATTTAATATACCTAAAATGTTTAATAGCAAAATTTCTTTCTCATTCTACTACACTTCAAGATCAAGATCAAGTACAGCTTAAGAAACTTTAAAACAAGCAAGCTATAACTCATAAGGTTAAAAAAAGAAATGATTTCTTAAGATTAACATACTCTCCAAGGACGTTGCATCTTCTTGCGACTCATGCGATAAATTTCAATAATAGTTCCTTTATGATACAGGTCCACACATGCACGAGATCCCCAATCAAAGATGTTTGCAGCAAGAACACCCTCAATTAGGGTACGAAGTCTCCCTTCCTATGCCAAAAAGAACATTTCAAACAATAAGTACATGCAGAAGAAAAAATTTCAGTAAATGAAATTAATTATAAACCTTGCCTTCTTTGGATATAAACACCATTTTGCCTTTAAAACTCCACAATATCCCAAAGCATAGACCAAGATGAGTAACAAACCTCAATGATTCACAATCTACCAAATACGCATAAAATACACATTCTATAAACTGTCCCCTCAAAAACTTACATAGCTATAATAATCTTTTGTATTGTTTAATTTCTTTTTGTCTTTGAAGGTGCTGTATTTGAAGGACAAAGTAAATTGTATATTTGAATATATTTTGAAATAGTTCATATTTTATTAACCTTTATTTAATGTCTTTTGGAATGAAAAAACAAAATTGACAACAATCCTTGAATCATAGGAAGTTTCCGCCTAAAGTGTTTTGTTTACTTTTCATGATGTAATTCGCAAACAAATATCACAGCATATCTGAGCAGCAGAGGAAGCTACATTGACTGTACAATGGAGTACCAGATTTCAGCCAGTTACAGATTTCTTCACTCGTCTATAGTGAGAGCAAAGAAAACTGTAAATAGGAAAAATTTGATATAATATCACCAAGGAGAAACCAGGAACTGAAAAAAGATTTTATTTCCTTACCTGCAGCTCAAGGGGAAATGGGGAGAGAAAGCACAAGAAAAACTACCAAAGCCATTACATTAAAAACTGATCACAACAAATTTGAGGAAACCGAGTGAGAGAAAGCACAAAAGAGAAGGCATCATAATGGGAATTAGTAAAAGTAATAAGCCAAACACTTCTCATATGGATACTTTGTCAGGCATCTCAATGTAGAAAGCTTTTTTGAAAACATAAGGCAAGAAATTATTAGCAAAACATGTGTCAAAAAAAAAAACAATATAATTTAGCAAATTATTCCACAGGTTGCAGGATTTCTAGACCTAAGAGAAATCGACTTCAGGCAAAACAAAAGTCTTTCTAAACTAAACATTGCATTGCTGTGTGGATGCTAACCAGCTCACTGAAGCTATTTACAATACAAATGCAAGCTAAGAAATATAATCATCTTCCATGATATTGTTTAGTGCAATTATTTAAGCGGTTGCTCAATTGCCAATTCAAAAAAGATTTAAAGAACTCGGCATTTATTAACAAAGATCTTCCAGGCCTATAATTTCTCTATTAAATCCATGAAAACTTGCTTAAAACTTTTTTGATGCGAAAGCAAAAGCAAGTTTTTTCACAGAAGTTATATGCTCAAATTTTCATATACTAGCACAAAGTCTTCACTTCAAAGCAGAAATACAAGCAATTTCTCTAGCAAGATTAGTATGTCACATTACATTAACAGCTAAAACATTTATATAAACAAAATCGGCACAGAAAAAAATGATTACATCTGAGCATATAATTTGGCATTTATACAAGTTTTGCAATGCAAAAAGTTAAATATAAAAATGGTAATTTCTATGAAAGAAGAAAATAATTTCTTCAATTACAAAAGATTAATTATATGAATAAATAAATGAAAATACGTACACAAATAGTAACTATTTATTAAATTAGAAACTTAATGGTAAAATAAATCAAACAGAATATTTTAGATTTATCTATAATAAATCTAATAGAATATTTCAAAAACATATGCTAGTAGAATATTTTAAAAATATTTTGAATAAATCTAGTATAATATTTCAGTTTTGATTACAAAAATAAAAAATTTTAAAATCATCTATTTAACTCTACTAAATTTGATTACCCTTTAAGCTAATGTATATATATCAAAAATGCCCAAATTGTTCAATACAGATCCAAATTAAACATAAACATTTCTTTGGTGAGGATACTACTATTTATTGTGTAGCAAAGAATAAAATGTATGCAGATAAAACTATAACCGTCTCTTTTTATGCTGTGTCTATCAATCTCTATATATTTTGTGCGATCATGTTGAACAGCATTCTGAGCAAAATTAATGAAAATTTTATCGTCACATTATAACTTATTTGGCATGTTAACTACCATTATCAGCTCTTTGAGAATCCTTTCCACCCATAAGAACTCACAAACTCCATTAACCATTGCTCTATATTCCATTTTATTTATTTTCAAAACATAAGTATCATATTCTAACATATATCATTTGTCAACAAACAACCTAACCTAATTTGTATTGATTTATAACCCAATGCTTTGTTGATGGGTCATTTGAAAAAATAAGCATTTTTTAAAGTGCTTTTTAAATATCAAAGAATCCAATAAAATACTTCAAGATATTTCTCATAGAATGAATGTATATATTGATCTACCAAGATTACAATAGATACAATATCAGGCAATGCATGAGAAAGAATGATCAATTTATCCATTAGTTTCTAATTCCTAGTAGTATTCACGAGATCACCATCCTTATCATCTCCAGGCTACTAAATAGGATCCATTGGAGTATTCGTTGCCAACAATTACTCATCTAAGCCTCTTAAACAAGATCAAGAACATATTTTTGTTGAAAAACAAAAATTCTTTTTTTTAATCTTATAATCATCATACCAAGAAAGCATCTCAAAAATCTTAAATCCTTATTTCAAATGTTGAGCAGATAGAAGTTTTAAATCCATTAATCTCAAATACGTCATCTTTAATGAGGATGATAACATCCACATACACAATCAATAAAGCTATTTTCTCATCCAATAAATGTATAAACATTGTATGATCAATTTTCTCTTGACTGCATTCCTGAATTTTGACAAATTGAGTAGATTTTTTAAACCAAGACTTTGATGACTACTTTAACTCATATAATAATTTCTTTATTCTAAAACCTTTGTTCCAAACTTTTCATCAAATCATGGGAGCACCTCAATGTACACTACCTCTTTCAAGTCTCTACTAATAAATGCATTTTCACATCAATCTATTGTAGAGTCCAATCACAATTAGCAACTAAAGATAAGAGAACTCTTAAGGTATTTATCTTTGCAATTAGAACACACATTTCCAGTTCATCAATGTCATAAGTTTGAGTGAATCCCTTAACAACCAAACATGCTTTATACCATTCTAATGAATCCTAAAATTGTCTTCCATCTCAATAATCAACTACTCCTTGAAAATAGCTTCCTTTTCCTCTGAAATTTTTAGAGCATCTTGCATACTCTTAGGAATCTGCATGTAACACAATTGTAAGCTAAAAATACGAACAGAATGCAAAAGATTTTTGAAGATGTATATTGAAAAAAAGGATGTTGGGTGCATGACTACACTCTTTCGAAGTACAATGAGAAGGGTATAATCACCTGGCTTAAAATTTGAAGAATGACATAGTTTGTTATTTTGTGAACATTAAGACAATTACTAAAGAAATCACATTTTATGGATAGTACAAATTATAAGAAGGCTTGTTCTCTTAATTTTTCTTTTGTCTCGAATAGATAATGCAAAATGATTTCAATATTGTAATTCCCATGTTAAAATCATGGAGTCATAATCATCATGGGATAACATAACAAGAAAACCAACATTATTGATATCTAAAAAACTTGATTCATGTAATTTTGATATAAAAAATTCCATATTTTTTGAAAATATGATGTGAGAATTTTTTTTTTAATGTCTTCAATTTATAAAACATAATTATAAGATATCGAATATTCGATTTGGTTCCCCTAGAAGATGAGAATTTAAAATATAAGTATAATTTAAAAAATGTAACATCTATCGTAACTAATATCTTTTTTGGAAATAGGATCACAACATTTATACCACTTTTGATCAAGTGCATAACCAACAAACATACATTTTATGGGTTGATGCTTAAATTTTCCATGATTATGCATGTGGACAAAAAAAAAATATAACCAAATATCTTTAAGGTTAAAGCAAAAAATAACCTATTTGCTAAATAAAACTTTTGAAACACACAAAGAGGTGCATCAAAATTCAAAATCTTACTAAGCACCCCACTTTTAAAATAAATTGTAGTAATAACTACTTCCCTCTAAAATATTTTGGTACTTTATTAGTAAAAAAGTAAAACCCTAACTACTTTTAATGTGCTCCCTTTTAGCCAAATAATTTTTTTGTGAAGTGTCAAAGTAGAAACTTTGGTGAATTATCCCTCTTTTGAGAAAAAAATTTAGCAAAAGCTTCTTGAAATACTTTCAACAATCATCACTTCTTAAAATTTAAAGGAGTTTGTGATATATTGTTTATACTATGATTTAAAAATTATTTCTAATTCAGAGTATTCTTTCATCAAGTAAATGCAAATTAACCTAATATGATCATCGATAAAAATTACAAAACCATCTTTTACCATCAAATTTAGATACTTGATATAGGTCCCAAAGATCACTATAAATCACACTAAATTGGGTACTTAACAAGATTGGAAAAAAGCTGCATCACAATGTTTAGCAAAGTAGCATACTTCACATTGAAAAAACATTGATTTTTATTTCGCAATAAGTTTAGAAACAAGTTTTTTAAATATTAAAAATTAGGATGGCCTAATCTATAATAACATTATATAATCTTATTATCCTTGAGAACAAGCCAAAATTAAAACAAGTATTTTTATGCAATTTATTTGGTTAAAGCCCATTTTTAAAGAAGTAAAGTTTGTCCTTCCCTTAGCGCTACCAATCATCCTCATCGTAGTCAATTCCTAAAACTTATAATAAGAAAAATAAAAATTAGTTTAACGTTGATGATAAAAAATAATTATACTGATGAGCAACAAATTACAAGACATATTAGGGACATGAATTCAAAAAAGAATAACTTTGACTTTCACAATTCTGACTATAAATGAGAAAGTATAATCAATAATCTTATCATTCTTATTTCTTGCATAAGGACTATAAGATATAAATAGTTTGGAATAACCAATTACTAAAATCAATAATTCATAAGTAAATAAAATTGACTGATAGTCAAACAAAAAGTTGTTCAAAGATTACTCTTCTAAGCTTAAAGAATAAGATGGAGTTAAAGACAATGTTGAAAATTAAAATAGTTTATACATATGCTCTAATTACTCCTTGGTAAAAAGAACTGTCTCCAAGTTGATAGAAGTCTCCTGAGAATTTCTAATAACAGCTTAATAGGCTTGACCATCGTGTTTAGCCTTGGGTTTTAATTTGTGGGTTTAGTTGTCTCACTAGTCAAATGTGCAATTTTGATACTAATCATTGCCACCACTTTGTAAAACATTGTAAAAGAAAATAACTTTTCTCTAATATTTTATAAGTTTTAAGAAAAAAATAACAACTTTTTCAGTTATGAAAGACTGAATATAAAAATAAATAAATAAAAATTATTCACAGAAATAATAACTAGTCACTAAGTTAGGAACCTAATGGCAAAATAAATCTAATAGAATATTATAAATTTATCTATAATAAATTTGAAAGAATATTTTAATAGAATATTCTAGATTTATTTTTAATAAATCTTGCAAAACATTTTAAATTTGTTTACCAAATAAAAAACCTTAAGGGTAAATGAACCTTAAGTGCTTTCATTACAAAAGATATTGAAAGGTCATGAATAGTTTGTAAAATCCTATAAAATGCAACCTGAACTGATACATGAGATAAAATTCTAAAATCAAGACTATACACGACAATTCTTGAGCAATTTGATTAATAAACAGTTTCCTTGAATTTGTAACCCAAAAGCCACTTATCTTTTATTTGTCGTCAACCAAACCAAAATGCTTATCAAATTGAATCAAGTTTACCCAATGATACCCAAGGTTTTGAGTTTCCAAATGCAAACCCTAAACCAAATAAAATTATTAAATCTTAGATCGATTTCACACTTGGAATCTTTGTGTTCCATTCAAACTCTTAAAGATCAAGTTGGAATCAGTTCCAAACAATTCATTTGACATCCAACTTATGGCTACATGATATTATAAAGTTCCAAACAAGACCGTACAAGACCGTAAAAGCCCAATTATAGTTACAAAAAGGTAAAGAGCAAGGTTGAGGCATTGAATTACTAAACATAACTTCAAATCCATGTCAAAGCTACATGTGCAAAAAAAATTAAAACTAAACTCTAGCGAACAAATAAGCATTTATAGACATTAGAAAAGAAGAAAAGCAGAAAGTTGTTCAGCCAATAAAATACCTTAAAGGTGTGCAATAGATGATAAGCTGAGGAATTCAAAGTGACGGAAAGTTATAAGAGCTTACTTGAAAAATTTCTAAAAAAAACTAAATTTAGGGGTGGGTTCTTGAACGTGTTGTGGTTAGAAGGGCTGTCACAAGCTTTAAAAAAACTTTGAGAAAATCCTTGAAAGAGCTTCCTTATAGTTGGATGAATGAAGCGATTAAGGTGAGGTCTTGTTTGAATCTTTCTATTGTTTTCCAATAATTTTGTTTCTAGTTGGATGAATGAAGCGATTAAGGCGAGGTCCTGTTTGAATCTTTCTATTGTTTTCCAATAATTTTGTTTCAGCTCGCAGCTTGACATGTGTAGAAGTTAACAAAGTTGGTTTGGCTTTGTTAGTGGTGGTGTCCATTACATTTCTTTGAGTTATGGCTGATTTGCTGGTTTCTGTCTTGCTGTTTTGCAAGGGATCTTGAAGCAACTGCAGCAAGGAATTGAAGAGTACGTAAGTTAAGGTTGTTGCTGAAGCAAAGGAGAAAGTCGGGGAGTTTCCAGGTGGCTACAGAAAATAGCTTTGAGAATCCTTTAGGAAAAACTCTTTATAGATGAGCGCATGAATAAAGTATAATCTGGTGAGCCTTTGCATGATGTCTGTTCTAGGTTTGCTTCCGTTTTTCCTTTCCAGCTGTGGAGTTTTATCTAGTTTTTGGAAAACTAGAAGTGTTGTTTTGTATATAAACCCCCCACAAACTCTCTACGTCCTCTTTTAAGTTTAGATTGGGTTTGTTTTGGATTTGAGCCATAGCAGCAGTAGATTTTGAGCTTCTTATAGCTGCTGCACGTGGAGACCAAACGATAGTCAACTCAACAAACAGTCCATTCAACCTTAATGTATTGTTTGTTGAGCAAATGGAAGGTATGCTAAGCTTTATCGGACAATCCAATGGGAGAGGCTAAATGGTCAGATCAGATTTGGAGAAGCTTGAGAGTTTTCTTTGATGCAAATGTGAATTTCGGCATTTTAAAAAAATCAGAGTTGACAACATGTTCGGATAGAAAAATGAATATGTAATAAAGTTTTGTACATAATTTATCTATGTAAAAAGCAAAAAGAAAGAAGAGGTTAAAGAGAGAACCATCTCCAAGGTCTCTGATAAATAAACTAAAATAACAATGATATAAATAGGAATTATCATTTATCATGAACAAGACATCATGAATATGATAGCATGATATCACCTGTTATATGTACAGATGCATCTAACAATAAATGATATATTTATTAACATCATATTTTATATGAAATGATGAGTATTAATGCATTTGATTGATATGTATACTAAAGCATAATTAAAAGAAAATGTCAAAAGACAAAAACTGCAGTAATGAGAAACAAGATATAGTCATGTGAGTTTTGATTGATATGTATACTAAAGCATAATTAAAAGAAAATGTCAAAAGACAAAAACTGCAGTAATGAGAAACAAGATATAGTCATGTGAGTTTTATAATATGATATAGAAATGACATGATATGTAACGAGAATAATTTGTATTTTTCTAATGACATTAAACCTAGTAACAACACTCCACCACTACCATGAGCTAGATGACCAAAGATCATGACACAATTATCATTAGTATTTGGCATAGGGCGTGTGTAGTGAACAAACATCAAATCTCTTTCTCAACTATAGCTAATACTTGATACAAGGATTGATAAGTTGAGCTATAGGCTGGATGAGTGACATTAATAGGATATCACTATTGCTATAGGCTTGAAGTGCAAAATAAATATAATATACCCATGGGCTAAGGTCTATTATAAGATGACAAGATGCAAATAGGTATATAATGTGATCGAATCCCATAGAACTACAATAATAATCATTTAGAAAAAATAAGATTGTTATTTGAAAAAGATAAGAATAATATGAGAATATGAAAAGCAATAAAATGAGAAATAATGAAAGAATAATGAAAAAGAGAGGTATTATATTATAAAAAGCATAATGTGATCAAACATATAAATGTCTAAGAATGAGTATCATACATCAATGACATGCTTTTATTGGAGTATTTCATAAATATCATACATTTAATATTGCTATCACAAGTCATTTTCTTTATTAAATACTAATTTATTGTTTGTAGCTATCGATTTACTTACTGATCTTGTGAAGCTCATCCCTTATATTACAAGTCAATCAATGGATATGCACAAAGCTGGGGAACCAAATGATAATTGAATTAGGTTTTTAAGAGAGTTCTGTAGTGAGTTGAATGGATTGTTTCTTATAACATATTATATAATCTAAGTGTTTTAGATGTAGATTTTGTTGTGCTTTGTTCTAGTTTTGGAAAATGATTTGAAAAAAGAAATGATGAGTTTTCATAATCTTCGTCTAAATAATTTGATAACAACCTCAATTTTATTGTTTAATTTGGTGTTTCCTGATATATTCACATCATTTTACATATTACTGGTTGGTAAAGATAGGCATGGTGTGAACTCTACATCTTAATAAATTGTCTCTCTAATTCCTTTCCAAAACAACCACTACAAGACCATGGATACCACTTTTAAAGTAGCCTAAAGACTTGACTAATAGAACACATAAATATGAATGATATGTTTCTACATCCTCGCATTCACAATTAAAAGCCCTGCATCTAGCTGCTAATTGGAGATACAAGTCCATGAAAGCCAGGGGAATAAATGTTCATGGTTCACAGCATAATGTTTGCACTCAATCAACAGAGAAGCGTGATATCATCAGGAATTTACAACTACATTGCCTATATGCATTAGAAAACAAGCATGCTCAGATGTGACAATTTGCCTGCAGATAATTTTAAAATTGAAAAATCATATGGAAGCTCCAAGACCAATAATAATTGGGAAGAAAAATTAAAATCCTACCTCATCCATACCATCGAGTTCTAAAAGGAGGTCAGGCAAAACAGCAAGAGAAGCCTCATTTTCCCTAAAAGGAAAATTGATCAAATCATAAAATGCTCAGAAAGGTTGCAGATTCAACTCAAAGCCAATACATAAAGGCAATTATTCAGATTCATGATGATGAACTATGCATGTTTGGGTAACAATAAGACGTTTACAATTTAAATTATTTTAAGCGACATGCAGAATATTGATATTTCGTCACGATATCAGATATATATTGAAGGCACACATGATAATCGAAGGCGAGGTAAGTTAACAAGCTCCTATGAAGCTCACGTACCTGAAAGAGATATTTAATACTTTCTACATGTTGGATAACTGAATGCATCCATGCATATGTTGTTTCCAAAATATCCTGGATAGTTCTGATATTTGGATAACGCAATTGGATGAACAGAATTACAAGGAATTGTTATGTTTATTTTTTTCTATTGTTTCATGCAAAATATTGCCGTTATTCCAGAATGTATGCATGCCTTGGTAGACTGCGTTTTTACTGGTGTTTGGGAGTGAAATAATATGGATGCATGTGTGCATTCATTCAAACATGTTATTATGCATTTAAAACATCAAAATTTGTATTATGGACAAGTATGCTCTTGTGTATGTAGATGAATATATTTCTTATACACGTCCCAGCAAAACAAAAATACTGTATCTTGTATTTTGATATTATTTCCATGATAACTTCTAAGTAACTCTGCTGGAATAAAAAAAACTGCCAAAATGATCTACAACACTTACAAAAAACAGACTGAATAATAGACTATTGATGCAACCTACAGCATCCAGACAACTCTAAAACCAATCTTGAAGGACGTCTAATGCTTGTTGCAAGGAAAAAGGAAAAAAGTGATTTTTTTGGTTCTTTGGAGATCTTCCTTGTGTAACATGCCAAGGAATCCAACCAATCCAAAAGGAATATATGAAAAAAAATATCATGAAACCTTAAAAATCAAACTGCAAGCATAAAGAATCGACCTTCTAGCATTTCACAACTACAACTACTGCTAATCGTAATTTCCAAGAAGATTTTGGCAGAACATTGAAAAAAATTCGACCAAAGTGTTCTGAACTTTTAAACCAATAATATAGCTTATTGATACAACAAACAAGCCATAACAATCTCCAATAAAGAGAAGCATAAAGGTACGATATATAATTTTATAAAAGTGTGCATGTTCATCTAGCAGAACAAATAAAGCAAAGCAAAATATAAATAAATAGATCATAACAAAAATGAATCATCGATTAAATCTGAGTAAATTCCAAGATTGTTGTCATGAATACCTTTGTTTAATAGCAATATATGCATCTCTAAACTGAAATTCTCTTAAGCATTCCTCCCTTAATTCCAAGAGGTTAGCTAAGCCAAATTTTCCATAAGCAGCAGGCTCTTCCATCAACCTAAAACACACATAGAACAATTACATTAATGTCTAGAATACGCATTCAATGTAAAAACACATAAATTTCCAAGTCTTGCATTTATTTTATGGGTACGTATAACAAGCATATGTTCCATGAATTAAAGCACTAAGTTTTGCAGAAAGCTTGTTATTGAAGTAATGGGAATGACATGTGTACACAAAAGCAGGAATGTTCAACAATACATTGCAAACAAAAAAGCATAATGAGCCATGAAAGACAAGATGAACATTGGAAGATACAATATAATTTAAGGGGAGCAGGACAAATTCAAGTGTCATGAGAGTGACATTACCAATTAAATGAATGCACCACTTAAATTATAAAATCATTCCATATTTAGGGACATTTTAAGCTAAACAAAAAGGTTCTAAGATGCTTGAGCGACATTTAATTACTGGCATCTTTAAGATTCAGTAAGAGATATTTTTTATTTCACAGAAACGTATAGCAATAACAGCATCCTACTTCAAACTTCTAAATGACAATAATATAATTAGAAAAATTAAGTATTTCAGGTTAATTATTTAGTATTTATCACAAATAGAACTCGAGTTTCCAAAACAGGCAATAAGATCCGCAATTTTCAAAAACACTGTAAATTGGTCCTTGTCATCATTAGTGTTGCTCAAAGACCATAAAAAATGTCCAATGTTTCTTCTTATTCTGATATAACCATGACCCAAACAAAAGATACAAGTCAGCAATTTGTACTTGCCCTCTCACTATCTCCCATGCACGCAGGCACCATCCACCAACAATGGTGGAGAAGCAGGTTGCAGCAATGCCAAAGAAGCAATCAAGAAGGTGAATTGTGAAAGGAGTATTCAAGCAAGTAAAAGGCAAGGTATATGACTAAAAATAATGAGATATACCGTACAAGAACAACCAATCTAAACATGAACCAAACATCTATGTTTGCAAAATTAATGACATACACAACTTTAATGTAACAAGAGCACCTAACTACCTATTTTGGAAGCAAGGGACATAGTATAAAAAACATCAAAATAAGACACTTATAAGTAATTTATCTAAAATATATGGCATGTAATATATATCATACTAGTTTCACAATTTCATAGTTTTTATGTGTTTTGGCTACTTTGAAGCATGTTCATCATATACAAGTTCCTTTAAAAGTTGTCACAGTAACAAGTTCTCTTGCATACACAATCATAAAGAATAGTCTTACTTGCAGCTCTATAGCCACACATGCATGTGTATGGGTATGCCAGCACACAACTCTATGTATATAAACCTGTGATTATCATCTAGTGCTTCGCATTCTGATAAAATATATTCAAACATTATAATTTTCGAGCATGGGTCCTGATCCAAAGCATGATTTTTGAACTTTATTTGACTTATAAAAAACTGAACAAAGGTGAAATGGAATAAAAAATAACATATGAAAATCAGGTTATCAAAAATTAACAGTTTGGATCCTTCTAATAATACTGATAAAATTTCCAAGAGAAAAGAATATAGTATGTAAATGCATCATCTCTTTTCTCCCTAAAAATTTTGATCTGTTTCTTCCCTTCTTCTCCCTGACTTTCCCATTATCATAGTCTTTTCCAAATCAGAGTATTATCAACCAAAACCTTCAACAATTAATAGCTTGATGAAACAATTCTGACTTTCATAAATACAAAAACTTCAGTAAGCAATTGGCTGATGAACTCTTTATATCTTCAAGGTGAATCAAGTGCAAAGAAGAAAAGTATGACGTAGTATAACCAAAGAAATAAATTAACAAAAATACAACCAGGAAGTCCACCAGGCAAAGGATAATCATCATATCATATCTTTATCAGAAAACATTATGATCTGGAAAAGATTTTAACCACCCAATCATTGTCCTCAACTGCCTTTGATTGCATACTTGCAATACAATCTTAAACGGAAAGAAGTTAGTGCTGTTGTCCATTAAAAGGCAGATATTTCTTTTATGAGCTTGGATTTTTTTTCAAATTCCTATCCCTTTGGTTTCCATCCTTTATCGAGCCTTACACTCTTCTTCAGTAACTTGGAAAGCTGTAAGATATTTAAGGCAAGTGGCCTGCTGGTATGGATTATGGAATAGAAAATTTAGCTTTCAAACCCATTGGGTAGTAAATACAAGATTTGCAGCAAAGCAAAGACTCAGTAGCGCTTAACTGGACCACAACCCTGAAGACCAATTGGTAAAGCCCATGGAAAAACATGGGCATTGATCCCTCAGTCTAGGTGTGCACGAGCTCTAGAACAAGGCCATCTCTAGTAGCTCTTTTATAAGTATAAGACATACTTTTGGTGACATCATCTGCTTGAGCTTAAGGATGAGAGCTAAAAAAGAATCCCAGCTGACATATCAAAGGTTCAGTAAATCAACAGCTTTGTTAGTTCATATTTGAACACCACTAATAGCACCTCTTGTTAATTATTTTTTAAATTACAAAATATATTTGATCAAAGGTTCAAATTCAAGCAAGTAATCAAAGTGCAACTTAGCTTTGAATAATAATCATGAACATGATCCAATGATCCTTTCATTTTTTAAATAACGATTGTGGTAAGTGTTACCCTGTTGGGTATATAATATATCATGTTAGTGATGAGGTGAAGCCCAATGTTGTGATGTTATCTGCTAACTTAGTTGACTATCCTGTAGAGTGAAACATTCTACTGATTCAGATAGATGAAAACCATCTCTTAACAAGATGACTATAGTATATCAGCATAACAGTCATAATATTACATAATTGATATTATATGATGATACTAAGGACATATATTTGTGTTCATGTTGATAAAAAAAAACTTTGATAGTGGAATAAGATACATATTAGATTGAATGATACAAAATGACAATTCACTTTCACTTCCCTTGTGATTATTGATATAAGCATTATCATATATTAGATATACATTTGGTTATACAAAAATGATCATATAGTTGTTATTTAAATCACTCCATTTGATTGTGCCTTTGAATTGCCATATTATTGTCCTAGTCCTTATGCATCACCAAGTAATTTCACCTATTACAAACTCAAGCATTCTAATTATAATTTTTAGATCCAGTTAAGCTAATAGAGGGATCATCATCAATGAACAAACATCAATCGTAACATTTGGGATAGGAATTAGATTTTTATGTTTTTTATTTCTTTAAATCTTTGTTGAATATTCAATGGTATGATTTGAATATTTTTTACATTCCATTAGTGTTGGCATTGTTAAATTTAAATTTTAGATATAATAAAATGATCCTTTTTCATATTTACATTACATTATCTTAATATTTTTATATTATAATATAATGTGTATAATCCTTAACCTTGATTGTTGTGCAGCTCAGTTAAGTTTATGAAACTTCCCGTAACTTATGTTAGTCGAGGTGAAACTTCTTTTAGACTTGAGTTGTAAAAAAAAAATAAGAACATACCTACCTTGCATATTTGGCATGAATATACATGACTTCAAAAGGGAATCATCTAAAAATTGTTATTTTTACTTATCTCACTTTTTACTTTTGTTATTTTTATTTTTCTTCTCTGGTTTCCAATTCAATTGTGCAATGAAAATTTTAACATATATAATTCACCCCTTCTTGTATGCATCTTATTCTTTTCAATTGGTATTAGAATCTAGTAGATATAAAGTAAAACTTAGAGAGATTTTGCATCTAATCATAATCCATGGCACACATGGGTCTAAATGATTTTGCACCTCTTGGCGAAGGAGCTCTTCTCCACAATCGCCTCTTTTTAAAAGAGATTTTAATCCAATGAGGATCAACACTGAAAGCATAGTTTTAGAGTTATCGATATAGCCAAGAATCTATACAAAAATCTAATGAAAAAGGTTAAGAATTCATATGTCTAAAAGGCTTGTGTAGAATTAACTTCTAAAGAAAAACACTCAAAATAATTAAATTCATGAGTTTATACATTTTTTGGTATGGGCTGTTTACATCTAAATATAATAATATTTTGACATTTATGATAGCACATGAAACTCAACCAAATTAGAAGTCACTTATTAAGGTATGTCATGGATTAAAGAAACCAAAATTAAGATATCCACAATTTTGGGCTTCTTCACATGTTCCAAAAAAAAATCAATTAAAAGCATATTTACAAAAATTATGAAAATTAGTATTCACTTGTCTAGTCTTGATAAAAATTTTTCCAATGTAGACCTTGTAAAGAAGATTGTAAGAGTGTTGCCACAAGAATATGGTTCACTTGTTATAATAATAAAAAAGGAAAAAGATGTCACTAGTCTTCATTTGGATGATCTTCTCAATGAACTTGTCACCAACTAGATGGAGATGACAAGAACGATGGAGAACAATAATTCATCCAAACGATAAAAGGAGATTGCTACATTATAGATAATGGAACATATTGACAACGAAGAAAGCTAAAAGCAATGAGGATGGTTTGACAATTATAAGGAAAAAGAAGCAAATATGATGGAAAAGGGCAAGAAAAAGATAACGTGTTCTGAATGTAACAAGCCCGATCATGTACTACCAAAGCATCCACAATTTGAGAGTAAAAAAAGAAAAGCAAAGGTACAAAAAAAGTGATAGTAGCCAAGTGGAGTGAAATGAAAGAATATTCATCAAGAGGAGAAACATCAAAGGTATATATTTTCTTTGTGACCAACACCCATAATGAAGGAGAAGAAGAAGAAAATGATAACTATGTGATTTATCATATTTACAATAAAAAGACCTTTTTAAAACTCCTAAAAATTAAGTATTAAATAAGAAAAGTTCAAAAAAGAAATATTTCTACAAAAGTTTATGTGACACTTAAAAGAGAAAATGAGATCAAAAGAAATGATATGAAGACTTTTACAAATTGATGACTAAGAAAAAGGATTCAAATTAATATCTTTTTGTAGTAAAATCTTTGAATGATAGATTATATTAAAAAATAACATGATATATTGAAAAGAAAATTGGATATATATATTTCAATTGAGAATGAGCTTTAAGACTTAAAGAGAAAAATTCATTCATGTTTCGTCTTGCAATAATTGTTGTAGAACTAAACTCGTCTCATTCCTACAAACTAGGAACAGATATGAACTCTAAGTTTAAAGTTATTTGTTATTATTGTGATAAAATGGGACATACATCACAAAAGTGCAAAATTAGAATTAGCAATAATTTATCATTTTTTATTTACATTTGGGTTAAAAAGAGAACTTCACTAGTATGTTCATTACATCCTTCAAAAATCTTATTAAACAAAAACCCAAATTTACTTAGGATGCTAAAATCAAAGATTAGGTAGTATCGAGTGCATATCTCCATGTTAGGGACAATTAAAGACACCAAATTACCTCAAAATAAAATCGTATATAGAAGTTCATAAATAGCAAAATAAAAACGATGATTATTTTCTATTTTTCTTTTTTATGTTTGTATTTGCAAAAAAATTTACCGTTTGATCACTTAATTCACACCTAAATCTTTTAACAGTAGTTAATTATGATCCCTAAGAGCCCATGATTCAGAAAAAATCATGTGCTTGAAATTGTATTCTTAAAATGCATATGAGAATGATAAATCAAATTCCCATTTAATTCATAAGCAACTAAACATTAGTTCATAAATTTAAGGGAGAGCAATACAATAACACAAAAGAGATGAAATTATAATATTAGTAACAACACCTTTTAATGATAACAAAAAAGAGAGACACAATGGTGGTAATGTACTTATATATGTGTGTGTATGTGTGTGTGTGTGTGTGTGTGTAATTTTTATGTATGTATTAATGAGAAGTATTAGCTTTAAAATCTTATTTATGTTAAGAATTTAAGACAAAATTATTTTCTTTGTATATTTTATTTTTATTTCCCATTTCTATTAAGGTTATAATCATAAAAAGGGTGAGACTATAAAACTTCATAAGCACATGGTTGTATTTGATGAAAACAAAATATAATAATGGAGTTTCTAATGTATATCTAGAAATATATTTCAGATTTCTTAAGTTTATAAGATAGAATGAATGGATGAAAAGTGAAACTTGATGATCTATCACTTGGAGGACATGGTTCCACCAAGAAAAGCATTCAAAGCATTGCATCAAGGACTTCCAAAGCTATATGCTCTTAAAATGTAGGTAATGTGTTTTTTCTTATATTTGTGCCTAACTAATATGTGACAAACATCCATTTTAAGTTTTAAACAAATTCTAGTAATTTTAAAATTTTAATCTATTCAATTAAATTATGCAAATGACTATTATATAAATTATGTAGAAAAGAAACTTATCATATTTTGTCATTTACTACATCTATTATATTATATTCTATTGTAATTTAAATATACTTAAAAATGCTCAAAAATATTTTCAAAACAAAGAAATTTGTCTAACAAAGGATCAAACAATCTATTACATAGATCAAACAGTTCGATGTGCAACTTGAACGATTCTAGATCGAACTGACAATAGGTTTCAGGACCCTATGTCCAAAAACCAATTTGACAATTCGATGGTTTTGATCGAACAACCCAACAAATAGTTTTGAATCATCGTAAGTCTATCTAGCAGAGTGACACTTCTTGGAGCCTTATGATTTAGGACATCATCTGCCATTTTGACAACATTATACAAATGATCCATTAGATAAGTTTGAACAATGCACTAGTGGTTTGCTAAAGAAATTTTTTGGCACCTAACCCAATGTTCTCATCGAATGGCCCAACATCCTCGATCATGCGATTTGACAAGGCTTAGCATAGTCAACTTTTCCAAGAGCATATGGACTTTAAGAATGGCTTAGTTTGGAACTACTAACTAACTAGATGGTTCATTTTGCTAAATAAATGGTCCAACTTGTCAAATAGTTGATCTAACTTATACATTAAGAAGCCCAATTAATCATGCTCAACGGCTAATAATGCATATTTTTAGACCATCAAGAGATCAAAACGTGAGGAATTTTTCAAATGAAAAAGTGAACCTTAATATTATGCATGTTCTATCATCCTCAATAATGAAAGGCCACTATTGTTAGAATCCTCTCTACGACTATGGGCCCTTTATTGCCTCTAGAAGAAATTAAAGTTGTGTAGTAACGTCTCTTTTCAATCATCGTTTTTGCCTCTTTTGAGAATTAGTTGTACAACTCTTTTGGATTCAATATTTGTAATTTCTTTGACCAATATTGTAGGATCTGTTTGGATCCAATGACTATGGTCTCTATTGAGCCAATGCTTGTAAAGGCATTCTTCCACCTACATTTGAAAATGATGTGAGGACAGAGATGCCCAACCATGTGATATGTTATTGTCAATGGAAGCCACCATTCAATCATTGTGTTGTTTTATTTTTGTTCTTGCAATTTTTATTTTCCTTAAAATGTTTTTTCTTCAATTTTGTGATGGAAATTTTAACAAACACAATTTACCCCTCTCATGTGCATTATATTCTCTTTAATCTTAAAACCCAAGTATTATGCAAATGGAATGTAATGTCATTCAAGCTATGTAATGCATCCTCAATATTTATGTGACTAATAAATGATATCATAGAGCCTTATATCTAAGATTTTTTTATTATATATCTAATGATATATTCAACTGTAATTGAAGTATGATAGAACATCTCAAAAATGTGAGGTAGGTGTTCAAAATTCTATAAGATAAATAGCTCAAGCTCGATTTGAAAAAATATTGATCTAGCAAAAATAACCTTATATTTTTGGGGTTCATAATTGGCAATGGATAAACAAAATTCACTTAAAAATGGTCAAGGCTTAGAAATATTCCTACAATGAGAATAAAAAAAATTGAATGGAAAGATAATCACTAGACAACCAACCTCAACTTAAAAAAATTATTAGCAGAGCACTTTTATTAAATCTACCAAATCTTCAATAACTCTTCAAGCTCACGTCTAATGCCTCTAGACATGCTACTATAGTTCTATTGATGCAAGAAGGGAACCCAGTGGCATATTGCTGAGTTATTGTAAAAGAAGTAAAGAAACTAAACTAACAATGCTAAGAAGCTGTTAGCATTATGCCAAGTCATCAAATATTGGCAACTTTATTTGTTCTACAAGAAAACAATACTGCACTGGAAACACCAACCACACCAATATTTTCAACCTCAATCAAAACTACAACAGGGGATGCCATATTTTTGCAACATCAACCTTGCGATCAAATACAAGAAAAGCATCTAGAATGAGATGATAGATATGCTCTCTTGACCCCTATTATTGTTCTTCAGGCAATTAGAAGCAAAGCAATTGAAGAGCTCAAGTAATATACCATAAGGTACAATGAGGAACCAAACTTTCAAGGAGCTTTATAAGAGATTGGCAAGATTTTGTTTTGGTATATGATACAAAAGGATTATTAAACAAAGGAAACGAACAGTGCATTCGATGATCTTGGTATTAAACAAAGGAAACCAATAGTGAACTCATTGAGATGATGATCAACTTAGATGGATAAGAGAAACTTACACATTAAAGGTTTGCCAAAAATCATATTACTTTCCTCCAAATACCTGAAAAGAATATCTAGACAACCAAACAGGAATTTCAACTCATTTGAACTTCAATTTTCAAAGTTGCCTTAAAAACATCACCATGGATTCATGAGCCAAGCTTGATAAAATTTATAATTAGTACGTTAGGGCTGTGCTGTTATCTCAAACCATAAACCTTCCACCAAGGTCAATAAATGATGCAGCTAAAAACTGTTATCTCACTAGCAATAGGCAATAGTAAGGCTCCTATTTTAGCTGTTATTTTCTACATTGAATTCAAGTTAATACTTGGTTTTTCATTTCCAGTGTAGATCAGATCTTCCCTGACACCTTTTCTCCTTCTTAGTGTAGTACCTTCAAATTGTAATTACGTGATTTGAATTGTTATATCCAAGACAAAGCTATCATTGTGCTATTTGTTCTCCAACTATAAAAAGTATGTGAGTATGCCTATCAAAGATACCTGATCACAAAATTCAACCTGATTATAGTTTCATTAAATGAAATCTTGATTCAGAAACTCAAACAAAATCTTGATCCAAAAATTCAATTCATATTTTGAACCAACTTGATCTAAGGAATATGGTTCAAATCATTCTGCCACAAGCTTCTCATATGACTCCTTTACCAACCCATAAATATTTTATAAAAAAGTGCTTTATCTTTGTAAATATTTATGAAAGTAAAACATGGGATATTAGCTGTCTATTACTTTAGAAACATTATAAAGACAGGCAAATAAAGGAAATAAATCTCATATCACTTACCATAATGAAATTTTATATGTTTTCCATTTTCAACATAGATAAGCTACAGAATTTAAGTGATTGTTGTCAACCAATAAGTCAACCTAAAAACCCCATCAATCATGGGTAGAAAATTAGACAGGCCCACAGTGAAATTGAGCTGAATTCAGACTGGATACACACATCTGAACTTGCTGACAGCTTAGATTTGGGTTGTCTTCCATAACACCTAGAAAGCAACGGTTTTACTAAGCCTAATTCAAGGTCAAAAGCTTAATCGACACCTCATATCATTCATTAGAGGTTTAGTGTATGCTCAACCCTAAACACCTATAATCAAAATCTCATCATTCTTTTGAGCATTCACTCTTGCATTATCACTTTCATTTTCATGCAATCATACTCGCTAAACTTATTTTCATTGTTCTCTACTTTATTCTCATATTCATGAAAAAGATTGATTACTAAATGATTTTCAAATGCACCAAATTCAACACCTCTTAGCATACCAAGTCAACAAACAGTAACACCAGTACTTCAAGCAGTATTCGGGCTTCAAGAGTCAACTGCAGATATGTGGAATTTGCAGATAGAGTTTAGTCACCACAAAGAAAAATGAAGACGGTTCAATTAATTTACAATTGCGTTAAGTCTACAGTGCTTCATGCTCCCATGAATAATTTCAACAGAGGACTGAACAGAAGTGACTCAGCATCACTATGCTAAAGATGACAGAGAATTGGTATGCTAAGTCAGAATTGGACTACAATTTATAACTTTACCTAGCTAGATGAGCTGAAAAGGCATGAGCAAATGCCTCTCCCCGTCGTTTAGCATCATCTGTGCCACCTTCACTTGCTACAGCCTATCACATGTATATTTAGAAGAATTAAATCAACCAATTTTCCATGCAAAGATAGTATATAATTTATAGTAGCCAAAATAAGTTATAAGCAACAAAACATGAAAGCTAAAGGATCACATAAGCAAGCAAATGATCTGTCAACTACTGTTTCTTTTTCAGAACTAAGACAAAGAAGACGAAAAAAAATTTACAAGTCACAACATTGATGAACCAAATGAAAGAAACCTTCAAACGCAAAAAAATTAAAGCAAAAGAAAATAAAGAAATCAATAAGAATGTACTTTACCATTCCAAAGACCAAAGAACAGCTAGTAATTACATTAATGCGGGAATCCCAGAGCTCATCAAAAAATGAATTGCATGAACAATACCAAGCACAGGACCACTTTTTCAATTTCATAAACAGACCATGTTGCCAAAAATTTATAAAAGGATATTAATGATACTTATAGTAGCAGAAAATGAATTGCATGGACAATACCAAGCACAGGGCCACCTTTTCAATCTCATAAACAGACCATGTTGCCAAAAATTTATAAAAGGATATTAAGGATACTTATAGTAGCAGAAATTCCTACTGAATTTAATCTTGAAATTGCATACAACTCAAATGTAATACCCTGAAATGGAAAATGGCAGGGATGCCCCCAAAATTAATTGTCTTTTAAATGGTAGTCCTCATGCTTAAACTACTGTCCAAGAATGGATTTCCATCTCCAGAAAGATATGGTAGAGTTTCCACAATAAAATGACAGTTCCAATAAGGGAAAAAACATGTTTTCGAGCATCTATCTCCTGTTTTGTGAAATTGGTCCCTTAATCACCCACTTGAGTGGCCACACAACTCTGTACCTCAGTCTTCATGCTCTAGAAATGTTATTAGAATTCTTATAGTTCACTCTAAAGGCAATAGTACTTGGCTTCATAGATGTCTTATATTTGATAAGCTAAACAATTATAATATGGCCAATGTAATAATATAACGGCAACAATAAGAAGCCTCCATCACACTAAGTGGGTTTGGCTAACCAATCATTTTGCAACATTGCATGAAATCCACTAGCAACACTTAAGGTCACAACACGTCAAACCTTTTCTAATAGTCTTATTCCAAGTTTTCTTTTTTATCTTCCATATCCCTCAATCACAACATAAAATTTCAATAACTCGTCTTACCTGCTGAAACATTAAATGGTTTATGTTTAATATGTCCAAGCAATTCAAATGAACACTCTCAGAGCATAACATCAATTTGTTTCCCGAACATTCTCCCACATGCATCTATTTTTTTAACAATATTCCTTTAAATATAACACTTCATCTACCTAAAAAACTTCACGTATGTAAAATTCTATGTCTATGCAACGTTTTAGAGATCAGCATTTCTTACCAAATAATATTGTTAGACTTATTGTTGCTAATAAAAATTACAAATCTTAATTGTTATGTTACAATCACAAAATACAGCATAAGCCCGCCATTCTTTCAACTAGCTTGAATCTAGCTAATGCAACCCTATAAAACTCTTTATCATTTTGGAGAATAAAACAAAGACAATGAAACCTCTTATTCCCAATATTTTATAATCTCCAATGGTCATCTTTCCATCACGTGTTGCCTAATATACTAAACTTGAATGTCATTTATTTAGTTTAAAGATCTACGAAAGAGAAACCCTTTAAGCTCTAAAATAATTTGTAACTCTAATTTTATCTTACCCAATTTCTTAATCTTAGTACCAAGTACAGTATCATTAAAAAGATCAATGCACCAAAACACTTCATCAAAAATTTTAAAAGAGCACCTATGACTACTAAAAAAATATAAGGAATCAAAATAGAGCCTTGATAAGTTCCAACTGTAACATGAAATTCATTGGTCAATCCCCTCACTTATCAAATCAGCATAATTGCTTGTCTCCTCGCCATGATCCCATCATCAGAATTTTTTTTTTTTCCAATGATCTGGAAACCTCCATCTTCCCTTTTACACGTTTTTAATGATATCATAGTCACTTCCCTTCTCAAAAAAACAAAACTTTCCTCCACTACTAATACTACTATAAAGTTTAATGATGTTACATGCCTATCCTCAAGGATGCTTCGATTCCTTCTTAGTTGACAAAAGGAAACACTAATACCTTACTGTTTCTACTCTAAAGATCCATGACATCATCAAATATGCAACCACAAAATCATAGATTGTCACCCTTGCCTACCTCCTAAGAAGCCTTGCGCACTCCATCACTTTCACGATCATTTCACAAGAGTTAGCAAAGGAGAACTAGAATTTACTTGGTTCCATTTACTTCAAAAAGAAATTTGCACAAATTAACAACTAACATCCAAAACTCTTCTCTCTAAAATAGCATCATCCTTCATAGCAAGTAGAATGACCTGCTTTAATAAAAACCACATACCACTAGCAATACCATTTAATACAATAAAATGAGAAATTTCTTGTGCCAAATTTCCTCTCCATATTATACCCATCTCTCAAACCAATCCAATCTCAACTAATAGCTGAACCCATTGTTCCTAACCTTGTCACGACCTTCTCCCATGCTATGAATAACTAAGCTTAAGACCCCTCTAACATCCATTATGGTCAACTTACTTCATTGTTGGCTCCCTTGGTGATCATATTAGATGTAAAAAAGGTGTTAGCATCATGTCACATGTTGGTTATCATCAAGCATTTCCAATTTGCTCCCATAATGGCAGAACGAATCATCACACTAACCAATTTTTGACAAAGTATGATTATCCCCTTGCACAACTAGACACCACTAAACAATTTTGTTTACTCATATTTCTAGCTTCTCTAATTAAGTTATTGTACCTAGAGTACCACCAATGCCTCCAACACTCATAGGCATCAATCTCTATCTCCTATGCCATCAATATATCTAGTTTTATTATCACCTCTCATGGTATCTCAATAACAACTTATCATAGATCTTTGAGAGGCTAGTATAACACACACCACTTTACACTTCAAAATATATTTTTCCGATCTCAATTTCCTATTAGCCTCCTTTATATTCATAGTTTTACGAAATCATAATGCTACTAAGAGACCTTTCTTTCATCATGTGTCTTCAAACATGTAAGAGGTCATTGACAGCGCACGCGCACGCACGCACACACACACACACACACACAATTGTACAAACCACAAAAAGTAGCATTGAATGAAAGCTTCAATCCTTGTTCATAAAAATTTTATGTTTCATATAAATGAAGCATACAAGTTCTAAGTGATATAGTGTTAACCACATATCTAATTAATTGTATCTCCTTCCTTGCCATCCTTTTCTTTGATGTATCCTACATTAACTCCATTTCCTCTTACTCTCAAGTCTGTTTGGTGCATCCATTAATTCAATCCTCCAATAACAATGATCCTCTCAAATCAAGGATTTCTCTTAAAAAATAAACTTATATCAGCTTCCATGAGATGTCCATTTTTGTAACGACATCAAAAGGTATGAGCTTTTACGTATTTTGCAAAATAATTTCCAACAATTGGAATTTGAATATGAATATAAAATTGAATAGGACGATTTTAACAACGAATTTTGGTCCTTATCAAGTAATTTTTGAAGCCCTAGATAATTTGTAATTAATTTTTAAAGTTATTAATAAATAATATTAAATAAATTAAAAACAAAATTTGGGATTTAAATATCACGAAATTTCCTAAACAAGCTCGCAGATCTCCCAATTTTTGGACACGGCTTCCTCGATGCAGCTAAGGTTTCCGAGAGCAGTGATTTCGGGAAACAAATCGGCAAGGTCCAATCACTAGACGGCCGATGCGAAGGAAAGAGGCGACGTTTCAGGGACTGAACACGAGGGAAAAGTTATCCGATGAAGCTGCTTGACCGGAACCCAAATCAAGCAGGCCACACGATCTCCCGTTGCCGAAAATTAGGAAAAAAAAAAAGTGTTGTTGCCTCGATTCAAAGCACAAAAGGGAAAAAAATAGAAAAGGTAATTTTTTTTGTTGAGAAAATCTTTTTCCCATGGCATGTGGATTCTTCAGACTATATAGGATTCCCATCGGCAAGCATGCGGTGTCGTTTTGCCGCCGGCCAGTGGAAATATATATATATATATATATAAAATCCGAAAAAAGAAAAAAAATGTGTGGAGAAAAATTGACAAGGGAAAAAAATATTTATAGGTAGATGTAAAAATGAGAAAAAAAATGACAAGAAAGATTGCATTGTATTTTGTAGTAGATTGTTGCTAAAAGAAAAGGAAAAATCGATAGACTCTTTTTTATGCAAAGAAAAAATTATCTTGAAGGCAATAAACCAAAAAAGCACATTTTCTATTAGCAGAAACAAGCTTGCAGGGGTAAGTTTAAATGGATCATTACTTCGTCACCCCCATTCACAGTGGTTTATGTCCTCACAATTAACTACGTAAACTCTGATCTGCCATCAGTTAAACATTAATACTGATGTTTTGAGTGACGTGACGTGACAATTTTACTATAGTTTTCATAGTGTACTCACATCTACTACTTCCCTCTCCTACAATTCCTCAATCTCTCGTCACCCTTACAAGTATATACTTTAAGGCCTCAACCTCTTACAACACTTTCTTTGAATACTCTTATTTCATTTGAGCTTCTGTTTAACAATCAGGGTGCAAAACTTCATCTTTTGATAGCATTCTTAAATATAAAAAGCTCTAAAAACATTCATCCTATTCAGCCACATATTTCTTTTGTGTTACTTTTTACTATCATTGCTTTCTTTTCTTCCTTGCGCACACATCTTTACCCTGATCATTTTAGTAAATGTCTCCTTGCTATCTCCCTGTCACATTCAACTTTGCCCAAATCATTAGATGTGCATTCAGATCCCAAGCAACAACAAGCAATAGACAATGAAATTGCTACTCTATAAGGTCAACATGAGTCAAAATCCAATCATTAAATGCATCCTTAAGTGTTAGATTTACATGATAAAGATCTAACTTGAAAACACTACTAATATGCATAAAGCTTGCCTTACTGCCAAAAGATCCACAACATTTATGTTAACTTCTCACACACTGTCAAACTCACCTTTATTTGAATTCTTCTCTGAATTATTGACCATTGAGATTGGCTACTATTACATATAGATGTTTGTAACTTTTTTCTACTATGTCGATCATCAAAAAGCTTTTTTCTATGGAGAACTTCAAAGAGTCTTCTGGAGCAAATGCCAGATTTCTATTTTTGACATATTATTGCAAACATAAGAAAGCAATTGACCAAGGACAAACTACTTGTTACCTTAATAGCTCCTCTAAAACTGGGTCATTACTAAATAAACTGTTTTTCTTATTTTAAAATCGTCATTAACTCCTTGTTTCCTACTAGACCAAGGAAAGCCAAAATTTGAACCTATTGCTTTAGCAACGTTACAAAGGGGAGAGTAAAATCTGCAGGCATACATGAAAACTCCAACAAAATTCGTCCTGCATGAAGTTGTTATATGCAGTACCAAGTTGACCACCTTGTCTTAGCTGAACACACATCATCTAACAGTCATGTTGGTTGTCTATATTAATGACATTCTTTTTAACAGAAGTTATCAAAAGTAGATTTATAAACTAAAACAATATAAAAAAAAATTCTTACCAAGAATCTATAGCATCATAAATATTTTCATTTGATAGAATTTGCCTACAACAGAAAAGAATTGTCACTGTTGAAAACTATATACATTAATGATATAATTAAAGAAACTAATATTCTTAGGAATAATCTTACAAACACTGTTATAAACACCAAAGCCATAAAAGGCAAAATAACTCTTTGAAGATGCCTCCACATATTAACAAGTGGATAACTTACAAATCTCACACTCAACAAACTTGATATTGCCTTTTCGTTGGTGCCATAAATAGTACTTGCAAATTCATAAAAATTGTCATTATGTTGCACTGTGCAAAATCTACAAGAAAAGACCATCACTTTACAAAAATAAAATAGAAATCTTGATATAAAATCTAACAGAGGATGACAAGAGTTAGAAGGTTAAGTTCATTAATCAAACCATTTCTACAGCTTGACTTTGCAAAAAGTTGGCATATCACAGTTCTTTCTATATACAGTATTCATTATAGAAGGTACCATATTATATGATCCCTTTTAACTTAGAATGTTTCTTAGTGATTAAGTCATTTTTTGAAGACCAGCATATCTCAAGAGATGGATATTAAAAAACAAGGCCTTAAATATTAAAATCTGAAAGGATGGTAGAAATCAGTAGCGTTCTGAAATTAAGGATACAACAAATAGGTATAGGTGATGGCATGAACAATAGAAGGACAACGAAAAAATAATCTCATAAAGCATGGCTTGGAGCTGTGCAAACAAATCCCAACAAATTAGGGCAAACATCTCATATTATCCTTACTACCAACAAGAATGTGTTGAGCATCACGTTTTGAATTGACAATTGAAAAAGCTGGGGAAAAGGTTGGATGATGAGGAGGAGGATGACAAATCAAAGTCAATTATTCAAACAAGGTGGAAGCTTAAAATTAATTTACATTACTTTTAAAGTACCATTCGAACAAGGTGGAAGCTAAAAATTAATTTACATTACTTCTAAAGTACCAGATGCAATACTTCGTTTGTCAAAAACCATCAAAGGAACTTGCAGTCTCAATGATTGAAACGCCAATTGAGACACAATATCATCTAGAACTTCTTAAGCTAATTTTAATAATAATTGCCCATCCCCCTTCTGTCCAGACATTAAAATATTCAATTTGACTTTAAACATTCTCCTCTTAACAAAGACTACAATAAATGACAGTGTGCATATATAACACTTCACAATCAAGTTTTCTGTTCACCATTGATATATCTACCTCATATTCCCATTTCGTTGATACCATCACATAAAAGAAAGCCAAATTCTTAAAAAGAAGCAAGAGTAAACTCTAGGGGTATGTCCATATACAACCATAAATAACTGCCAATCATCATAATCAAAATCAATTCGGAAAAACAGAGCCTTCTTGCAGAGTTTAGGTTACCATTTTTAATAAATCAAACATGGCATGAATGCTATTATTAGTTTCCAAAAAGTCCAGTTAATCCAAAGTAAGAGAAGTTCAAAGATCAATTTGTAAAAGGGATAAAATTTTCAGCACACCTTATCAACAAGATCAGGCATATGCTCGGATAGCACAGTGAACCAATACCTGATGAAGTCACAGTTGTTGAACAAAACAAATCAAATCTTATCTCAGTGACATAGGAAAAATAACAGAGCCAAATATCAAAAGGGAAATACGAGGTCAAACAGTAACTCACTCGAATTCACTGTGATCTAATAAGTCTACCGTGTTTGGTTCATACCTGTACATGATCTACAAGTATTACTATTAAAAATGGCATGCTTCTGATTATATTTGAAGTATAAAAAATTTATGAAATTACTAAACCGCAGATTAGAAATAGCAGTTTCCTTGCTAGTGCTTTAAGATCAATGAGGTCAAAGCAGATTGCTTAAGATGAACAAAATATGCAATAAATAACACTAGCCAATCAACAGCTCATCTAAGTTCAATTTTTAATAGGGAGACTAAGTGAAATAACTAAATTGCAGATTAGAAGCAAGTGTCCTTCCCAGGGCTTGACCATCAGTATAAGGAGGTCAAAATTGATTTCCCAAGTTTCACAAAATCTGCAACTAGCAACCGAAAGAGGCCAAGTTTACTAATTGAACTTCAAAGTTGAGGAGAAATGGATAAATGTTCCTTCATGAAAACCAACAGTTTATCACACTTCAACTTCAATAAAGTGAGATTAAGAAAACACCTAATTATCTCTAACGGGCATTTGCAACAAATATTGATGTTAGATCAACTAATATTTCTCCTTGATCCTATAACAAAATGCAGCCTACACAAATCAAACCATACTTAAATTCCCATAAACTTTGCTTTACTGAGATGAGTTTCGAAATGAATTTAAAGGTTAATAATGAGTAAAACATAGAAATTTATCATGCTATGGCATAACACAGTTGGCTTAGCCGGGAATATCCCAAACACTGCATATAAATCCAACTGACTCTTGGAGGTCATTTAGAGGACTGAATGTTTTTCTTGAAAATGGCATCATTTTGCAAATAGTCACTCACTTCTTTGGATCTGCCAACAAAGGAAACACCTCCAGTGAGGGCACAAGATGAAGAACACCAATATTTAGTGTGGCACTTGCATCTGAACGCAAGGTATTGCCTCTAGAAGATGGTCTTTCAAAACCACCTACACCTGTAGTTCCCGGAGGAGCCATTGGGACTGGAGCAGTAATCTCTGTACCTTTTTGTATGAATTTTTCAATCCAAGATATCTGCACACAGATTACAAAGATAGCAGTCACACCAAAGTTATAGTTCTGAACAAACCAGACTGGGTGACAAATTACAGAAACAAATAAAGAAGAACTCCTGCTTTTTCATTTAGATCACCAAGAGGTGGACCATTAATCTTCCCTCCAACACAAGGAGCACCCATAGGGAACCTTTCAACCAACTGATGAACCATCAAGTCATCAAAACCATGCTTCTCGTAGCTCATAAAAGCACCAAGTGCTCCTAGAAAACCCTCATGCCGCAAAAACATGGCCTGCGCCTGTCCTTTTGACCTAATGAAAGCCATAATTTATATCAGATAAAATCTATCTAAATGAGTAATTCAAAAGGCATAGTAGCATGTCAGTGTCAGAAGAAGAAATTGCAACAGTATATTACCAAGAATGATAAACTATGAAAATATTGTTAAGATAAGTACCCAAAAGTTACAGCTCCATCTAGCTGCAATACAACTAAATGGAACAAAAATCTTGATTTTACAAAGCCTTTAGGAGTTGACATATGTCTATAATAATTACCAAAAATGCACCGCAAAAGATATAGTGTCCATCGTATATGCATGACCACGAATAAAAAATCCTCCAAAAAATATCCTTTTCAGCCCATACTGAAGAGCATTCAAGTATGATATCTGCAACAAATAAACCAAATAAAAGTGGCATGGACAAGGTTAAACACAGAAGAAAATTGATGTTGGAAACTGATGAATATTTTTAAATAATAAAATAGATATACATTTTAGTGTACTCATTCATAGGGAATAAGATTTCCTTTTCAAAGGAATGGCAGTAGTTGATGTAATCATTTATTCCTATCACTAAATCACCAAAAACTCAAAAGAGAATGAACAAGAGTGAAAGAAACAAGGCTCAAATAGTTGGATTTACAAAATGAAGAATAGAATAAAAGGACAATTTATTTGCCACAACTTGGAATACTGTGTTGAGGTAAATTCCAATTAATAGAGGAAATATGCAATTAAAAAAATCTATTAAGAGGCATGCAAGCTTGAATAATGGCCATACTAGCTTAGTGCAATTGGTATTTTTCTTGGAAATGACACCCCTACAACAACAATATAAACATGAAACTACAATCAAAACACCACCACATGAAAACTACAGTCTCATTTCTTCCAAGAAAATTATAGCCTCTCAATCATCCATCATTAACATGAAACTATGTGCAAGATAATGTTAGAATTCAACAATCATTCAAAATACATATTATCACTTAAAAAGCAAAAATAACCAATACTTGTAACACCAAATCATGATTTAAATGAATAACCCAGCCCAGGTCTACTGAAGCTTTGATGCAACTTCTCAAACCATTTTAACAGATTACCCAAGAAAAAAGTGTGTGAAAAAGCAAAAAGCTTAGAAATATTTTGTTTGAAGTCCGGTTTTCTGCCATTGCAACAAAGATCCAAAGTTTCTTAGCTGTAGTAGACGTTGATCGTTATAGTGATTTAAATTTAAGACTTTAAACTAAAACCACTGTACTTCAGTGGAATAAAACTACAGATAAAAATAACTGAGCATAATCCATAAACAAAAAAGCAGGACCACAAGAGTTATTCTCAAAAGATTTAGCTTGGCAAAGAAGCCATTAGTTGTAAAAGGTAAAAGGGGTTCTATTCGATCCATCAACAAATTAGGCTGAATCAGCAGATATTGCAAGATAAATAGAACCAATCAAGTTCCAGAGTTGGAGATTTATGGTACCCGCTAAACTTCAAAATGTATTAAAAGTACAATTGTGAAAACTAAAAACTAAGAAAAACTTAGCATGAAAACATGAAGCTCCATGATATTATAAGAAAAAAAAAATGCTGTAGCTAAAGAGAAATTCCAAGTTAAGCTAACTGATCTTTTTTCAAACAGGGAGGTGCGTTGGCTGAACCAATTATAAGTAGATAATCAAAGTATGGATGTTAAACCTGCCCAATATTATAGGAAATCATCCGGAGGAGAGATAGTGAGATGTCTTCAGGTCTATACTCTGAAAGCTCCTTGGATTTTGAGATTGTCTTCCCAAAACTTGATGCAATGGTAGATGCTGAAAGCCCAATCTGAGGAATGTAGAACTTAGACAATGCTAGTTGTTGAAGTATGCAAGAGTACTGTTCCTAGAACTTGAGATGTATTTTCAGAGAACTTGAGATGAGCAAAAAGTCAACAATTGCAGTCAAAATACATGTATAAAATGGGTGCAGTTAGTAATGAGAATTATACAATATATAAGCCTACAGCATCAATTCAACCGTCCACATTAAATTGGAACTAAGTAAAGAATGTTCAACCAAACCTAGCCTTAAGATGAGGGCATACAATTTAACTGGTAATACAAAACAGGCAGACCAAAAGATTGCTCAGAGATAAACAAATTAGCAAAGCATTAACAAAAATATTTTAACATTTTTCTGATAATAAAAGCTGAAGGCGAACACAAACAGATTATTACTGTACAAAAAAGGATATATGGAAAAGTCACACCACTAGTAAACATGGTGACTAGTTAGGAAACAAGTAACTATGATTGTATGAGAATACAAAAATCAAACCAGATTAACCAGCGTTTCTAAATAGAAATAGTTAAACAAGAATAATAGAAGCACCTTTGAATAGTCCATCCCACCATATATGTCTCCAACAAGCATGTCAATGTTACTGTTATCTCCTTTCTGGCTCAGCTCTAATAGTTCATCAAAACTAGAAAAAATCATTAAATAAAGATTGAGTAAGAACAAAATAAAGTTCTTAGGATTTGAGTCACAATAGGAACTAAACCTCTTGCACTTCGTTAACAGCCTCCCAAGTCCCCAGTATGTACCACCACCAACATTGGTCCCACTAACTCGTTGAAATTTCCCATCCCCATCTACCTAGTAGAATCCAACTTTTTCAAACTTGTGATGTTTCAAAATAAACCACATGAAAGAACACTAAAGAGAAAGGATGTCACTCATTGTTATTACTTTGATTATACTAACACCAGACCCAACATTAACAAGAAGGTAAGGAAACAAATCATGTTGATCAATCTGCATAAACTCCTTTCGGCCCTCCATGTGTGTAAAAGCTTCATGTCGAATTGCCTGCCAAGAAAGCCAAGAGTACATTTAAGTGGGTGATAAAACTATTGGATCCTAGACAGTGTAAATGAAGAAAATACATTTCCATAAATAGTTCGGAACATATAAACATTGGTTATGTCTTGCTACTATTTCAATCCTCTTGAGCCAACCACCCAAAAGTCCAAAATCTCATTGCAAAGGACCATCAACAGAAAATGGATGCAACTAATGACAATCAATACATTTATCATAATATAAACCTCTGATGATATACCGAATACTGTAAGAAAAAGGGCAAACCAGTGAAAGGCACCCGCATGGAGGTACCAACTTGATGGCATAGTTCAAGGGTAGTAATTTTTTTGAAAAGAAAAAATATATATATAATTTTAGTGAAACGCCGGCAACAAATGTTCATCATACAGAGGAGAGGAATACATGAACCTTTTCATGCCCTTGGACTTAAATCATAATCATCTATTCCTTAATATCCACGCATGTCAAGACCTTCCCTAGAGCCTTCTTGCAACAAGTTTTTACAAAGTTCGAACGACTCTCCTAACAAGATGATTCATCACAGAATGTCACAATGGAAAAAAAAATACAACATAGGCTTAGGGAAACCACAGAGTTTGTAGTAGTAGGACAAATCATCCAAAAAGCAGAAAAAAATCACCAAAAGATAATCATCTTTCATGATTCCAATTGTTCACAATTGGGTCAAGACCTCTTGTCGACTTTTTAATACCAAATAATGGACAACTCCTTTTCTTCCACAAACACAATGCTGCAAGATCAAAACACCAAAATCTCACTCTACCAAAAAAACCAACAACCACACTAAACTAAGGAGAGAAAGCAATTAGATAATTGACAGACCTCCTCAAGGGACTCTCTCTTTATCTCCATCTATCTCAACACAAGTTTGGTAGTAAGAGTTTTCTATTAATCCAACAAGATTACAAACCTTGACTTCCCAACTAGATTCAATCCAATATACAACCTAACAAAATTATTTCAAACTTTCTAGCACATCTTGTGGAATTCAAACCACATAAAGTTGTAAAATCAAACACAATGTACAGACTTGAGTATGAATTTGCAATTGTCTCAATGAGACAATCATCATTCAAAACATTAATCAAGTCATCATCCTAACCATCATGAGACCACTTAAATCCTGCAAACAACTTCCATTAACATCTAAAAAACCTCTGTGAGACCTACGGTTTTCTTAACAATAATTTTCTGAGGCATGCTTTCTATTCTAGATTACTTCTCGAAACTAATACTAAATTCTCATGATTGCACCATGAGGATCTAAACCACCATAAGACCTTCCTTCTCCATGAGCCTTAATAAATCCAACTTCCCCTCAAGAATAACTCTAGAGTCCTTCATTCTTGATAAGAACTCCTAGAGGCCTCTTTCCATTTCAAGACAATTCCCTCGATGCATTAGAGTCTTCTTCTCATGAATCAATTCCTCTCTGCAACTTGTCATTCCAGACCTTCAATCTCTCAAGAACTACATCTCAAATATTGCTTCCACCTTGAGCCTTCTTCCAAAAGCTATCTTCCAACTTGCACTTACCATATGAGACATTCCTCAATGTTTTGTGAACCTCACTCAAGAAGTTGCAAATACATCTCCAACTTCCCTCGAGACTTCTCTAGTATCCTTCTAGATTGAGCCCTCCTTTTCTAGATGATTTTAGCCTATTTGAATATCCATTTTCTCAATATTTTGACACACCCATGTCAACGAACTCACAACCCAATCCATGGCTCATGAAACCCCGATGAATTCTACTCTCATGGCTCCCACATTACCTTGAAAATATGCTCAACAACTCGATCTCCAAGATTCAGCTCAACTCCTTAAGCTTCTTCACACTTCTCAATTTCTACTCTTTGAGCTTGTTCATCAATTGAACATCTACTTGTTGGAATCAAAAATATCCCACAAAGGGCTCAAAAGCACAACATTGGTAACACTCCTTATCCACATGCTCTCTTCTTAGAATATGCTCTCCCAAAACATAGACCAAAATCTTCTCTGATGATTCACATGAACTAAATCTCTAGATCATCCAATCATCACTATAATTGTTTCTCTAGGTAGGGCCCAAGCCCATGACATGTTCTAAATAGCATCAACACATGCTCCACAACGAAGACATATCTCCCTGATAACATCGACAAGCCATCCAAAATCTCTATAGCAAAACTAGAAAATGCAACATAGATACAAGCTAACTAAGGCATAACAAATAATAGCAAGGAAAATCATTCGAAGAGCAAGAAAAACACACCAAAAAATAATCATCTTCCACGAAATCTGTAGAGGACGTGGCCAAGGCCTTTTGCTAACTTTGTGACTCCCACTTTTCTTCACAAATTCTATATTGCAATCAAAAGAACAAAAACTTGCTTTATCAAGAGCATCAACAACATAACTAATAAAGGAAGAAAATTAAAATTGAGAGGGAAATTCAACTAAACCCCCCCAAGGATTCTTCATGAGAACTTGCAAGTAATCTCCTTTTTTTCTCCACTAAGTGAGAGTCTCCAAATGTGCCAATTTGGATCTCATCTCCACATTTGTCTATACACTTCTTCAGCAAAGATCTCCTTTTCTCCATTGGTCATTTTATAAGAAAAATCTTATGATTGATGCCCCAACCGTTTCCTTTGTCTAACCCAATGTCACAAGGACATATATTGAAATCAATATCCAAAATGTATGCAGGATAAAATATGAATTAGAAATTGTCCGGTTGGCTTTAGCAGACTAACTAAGAAAATTTTCCCAATTTTTGCTTTTTTTATCACATTTTTGGCCACAAGGAATCAAATTATCATTAAAACCCCAAATGTGTCTAAGAGCATCAACAACCCATTGAGAATATCAAGCTAAACAAGCAAAAAATCTAGAAAGAGAAGCCTCAACCAAAGAAAAATATGCTTTAGCCACATATATTCGATCATCAGCTCTACAAACTAATGCTGATCATAATATTTCTACCATAAAATCTATCTTCTCTCCTATTGAAGAGCTACAGTTTAGGCCTCTAAAAATTTGAAACCTATGTCACGCACAAAAACCAGATTTATAGCCAAGCCCCTCTAGAATGGCTTTCAAATTATTGTTGATCAGGATATTACTATACCAATTCCTGCTTCTACTGAGTATTTCTCTCTGTTGATTAGTATATTTCTACCATAACACCTGTCTTATCTCCTATTGAAGAGCTACGGTTTAGTGATCCAATTTCTTTCGATTTCTTTCTCCAAAAATTTTGAAACCTATATCACATGCAAAACTATTAGATTTATAGTGGATCCCATCTAGAATGGCTTCTCTTCAAATTATTGTTGATCAGGGTATCATTACTCTAGTTCCTACCTCTACTGAGTGTATCTCTAATGATCAAATCATTGTCTCCACAATCTCTGCTGAGGAATACAACACTATTCAGTTATCTCTAACAAGCCTCACTCCTCTAACACCTAGGTAAAGTGAGCAATGCAACTCCACTCTGGTACCCCTTCCTCCTCCCAAGCCCCACACTTTTAACATTTTTTTTATCTAGATCAAATCTTCCTCTAAGAATTAATTTCTCTTACCATGATAACATCTATATTAAACAAAATCACATTTGACTTCCTGCTCAAATTGAACTCCTAATACGTACTTTACCATTAAGTGAGCTTATTGAGAAAACACTTCATTTGAGCCACATCTGAAAGTTTCATCATGTTTATAAGAAATGTATAACTATTGACTGCAATACAAAAATCAAAGAACACAATATTTTTAATAAAAAACTTCTTAAACTTTTTGCAAAAAGATTCTCCTTGCTAGTGGTCACGATCGACTCTAATGAAGCTTTAGTCTTATCAGATATTTTTGATGACTACCTTGCTCCAATTATCATGGCCAAAAATACCTTAATTATTCAATTCAAGTATAAAGGAAAAAAAAACAAAAGTCACACAAAACTACGCATTAATATCTAGTGTTCCTTATTAATTATTTTGTAAATTGTCTATTACGCTCGTAGTACTATCCTGTTTGTGTGTGCATTAATATCTAGTGTTCCTTATTAATTATTTTGTAAATTGTCTATTACGCTCGTAGTACTATCCTGTTTGTGTAACATACATTAAATCTCCTATATTCTATTGGATGCAAAAGATAATAAAATTTTTGTTAAAAAAAACCTTAATGAGCTTTCTCTCCTTCTTTATCAACACTAATTTAATAACAAAGTCATATTTTAATCCAACAAGGCTACAATCCAAAGCTTCCTAATCAAATTCAACAAAGATCCTCCAAGTCTTCCTCATTCAACAGCTACAACTTTCAAACTTCACTCAGTATTTCTTCAAAATCCTTCAAGGTTATAGGAGCATTGAATTGGCATTTATTTTAACATATTTAAATCATCTAAAGCAACCCTAACTAAGCTTACCATCCATAAGTGATTAAACAATCTTCTCTGCAATACATCCATTTCTAAATATATCTTTAAAAATATAGCTACCCATAAATATTAATATATTTGTATCTATAACAATCATTCAATTTACATATTTGAACTTTGCAAGTAAATATTTAATATCATATAACATGATTGATTTCATTATAACATTATAAGATTGACCATTAATTTTAAGCAAGACATTTTGATCAGAAAATAATAGAAGCACTCCATTTCATTTAATCTATTATGATATTAACTCTAACATTCTCATGAATTCTTTTTTATTTTTAATTATAGAATTAAAATAACAAAAAATAATATTTTTCAATATTTATTATGGCAAATTACAACATGTCATTTATAATCATATCCTAATTACTCTTACATTCTATATATCCAATTTTAGATTTTCTTTAAAAAACATTTAAAAACCAAGGTCATTCTTCATAAATTCATAATGTCTTTAATACATTCCAAGAATTATCCAAAAAAACAATTTCATCGACAGAAAGCATATATCATACACATCATCTTAAATTTGACTTAAAAATAACTAAAACATACGTAAATAGATAAGAACTCAAAAGAAATAAAAAAGAGTCCTCACGAAATCCAATTATACTCGAGCAATCTTTAATTAATCATCTTTGAATGCATACACACATCATTACTTCATTATAGTTGGCTTTAATAACTTCAATTTGTCTAACACTAACTCTTTCATTTTTTAAGATCCTTCAAAAGACTTCTCTTCAAGCAATATATTACGTGCCTCTTTTAATTGAATAAAATGAAGAGTTCTTTTTCATAAAAAAAAATATGCATAAAGACAAATAAAAAAGTCCAACCTAATTCTAGAGTTATTAAATGCAAGTCAATAATAAGATCCAATAGTATTCGAAAAATAAGGACTATCTAATGTAGGACTAGAGGTGCTAATTAAGCTTGAAAGTAGATGAAATAAGGTGCATAAGTAACTTGTGGAATTTCTTGCATAATTGTAAAAACAAGGTCTATATCATAGATCCATAACATAAAGTATGTCAAAAAGATCAACTATGACCCATGGAGTTAGTTTGGATCAATCTTAGACTAATCATGAAATTATCATCTAAACAATTTTAAGATCTAAATGTTCAATATTTTTTCTTTTTAAATATACATTCTAAAAACATATTTATTCAGCTTTAGATATTCAAAGGTCACATCTTGAAAAGGTAAGGAGGTAGGAAGTCTGAAAGGTGAGACATATACCTAACTTTAGATCTTCAAAATACTATTAATATAATAAAGCCTTTCATAAATTCTCATATGATGGAATGAAAAAGAACTTTTGGATTGGCTTTAGTTGAAAAACATTTGTCTAATTATTTGATTGCATCTCAACTTGGTGACCTGAATGCTTGAGTTAGCTTTCTTTTCTTAATCCTGACTTTCTCCTTTATCCTCACAATTTTATTTTCTTTTTATTTGAACCCTTCAATCATACTCTTCATTCTCTTACATTCAAATAATCTCCTCATTCCATTCTACTATATTCACATTGCAACTCTTATATTTTTGGTTCTTGGACATTTTAGTAGATATCGAAACTTTTGCATAGCTACAGTACAATGCTCAACAACCTGCTCATTTGTGCATAGTCCTGTGTACCTCCTCACTACTGCAATATTCCCTTACCACACATCAAGCACGCCAACCTGCACCAATGGAAGTAGTAGTCTGCACACCATTTGCAAAATGAACAGTAAAATCAGCAAAATCTACAATGCTAAAAAAATTGCCTTCATTTGAGTCCAAGTCAATTGCACATAGACCTCCCTATTGCAACCTACTTCCATTGGTATTAAAGCACCATTGTTTTTGCTTCAATTGGTATGAGAACTCTCCTTTTCGACATAAATTTCTATCAGAACAATTATGATTTCGTGTCCAAAGTTCCTTCAAGCCATGAGCTTAAAATCTCATGAGAACCACCTCATTCCACTTCTATTGGAATCATAGCTCAGCATTGTAATATTCCATCCATTGCAACAATTACAAAAAACACAAGAGAATTCAAGGGGAATGTCAAAAAGAATTAAAAGGGATTGCTAATAAAAGTTAAATGCAATTGGAAGCCCATATACAATTGTGGAAATTTTCAAACTCAGCTTTATTGGACCTATGCCTCAAATAGAAGATACAAGAATATTACTAGACAAGATGATACAAATAACAAATCAGAGCCAAACAAAAATTCAAACTCTCATGTTGGACATGCAAAGTTAAACACAAAATTGAATAACATGCAAACCAATCAACAAACTATTGCTCTTGGCCTTTAATAGACGCAAAGAGAATTCATTCCTCCTACTCAAGACATTAAAATACAAAAAAAGGTTCATCTCCATAAGAAGAGGATAACCACAGAAGATGAAATGTTTTCTACTTTAGAATTGCCCCTAGGACAATAATTATCGATATCATTACACCAAAAAAATGTTAAAGTGCATGGTATTCATTATGTTGAAATATTGTACTCTTAACCCTTTGCAAAGATCTCTTATTAGGAGTAAGGTTTCACCAGAATTGAAGAGACAAGTTTGGCCCAAAAGGAAATTAACAAGTTAGCCCCACACATGATGGAAGATTACCTCAAATTTGACTCTAAAAAACAGAATATCTTTTGATGAGGGAAAATAATGCTGGACAAGAGATTTTGATTGAGCTTGAAAGTAGCCAACATGAGGTGCATAACGAGCTGATGGAATTTCTTTTATGATTGCAATAAACAAAGTTTATATTATAGGCCTATCGCCTAAAGCATGGTAAAACAAATAAACACGGACGATGGAGCCAGTTTGGACCAATCTTGGGCCAAGCATAAAATACCATCTATAAGCAATTTTAGAATTTAAATTTTCAGCATTTTTCCTTTTTAAATATAGCTTCTAGAAGCCTATTTATTCAGCTTTGCCTGTCTAGAGGTCACATCTTAGAAGTAGTAAGTCTAAAAGATAGATGCATGTACCAAGTTATAGATTTTCAAAGTTAATTAATAATATAATGTAAACATTATATAAATTATCATATGTTACAAGGAAAAGAAGAAACTCTTGGACTGATTTTATATGAATTTTATCACAATTTGGTGGTTTGAGTGGCTTGAGGAGCTTGGTCATCTTCTTTTTTATTCACTTTGGGGACTTAATTCTATCTTAAAATCTTACCTCTTCTGTTCTTTCCAATTCTATCTCCACCATTTGACTCTCGCCAATCTACTCACCATCTGCATTATTCCAAACTATTCACATTTCCATTATTCCACTTTGCATTAATTATTTCTCGTTCAACAAGGCCTCAGGTACTATAGCTACTATTATTGTGCCTACAGGTGCCGCATTGCCCAGCTGAATTGCATTGGACAATGTCCTCTCCCACACCAAAACCGCATGACTATGCCCAGCAGTGCATCATTCAGTGAAATGAACAGTAAATAAGCGGAATGAATAGTGTCAGGTAGGTTTCCATCATCCTTTGAGTTCAATACCTCTTGATCTCCCTGTTACATTCTACTTCAATATTGGAGCGCCCAATCTGCACGCAAGCTTTCTTTCTTCAACTTTGAGCTCGAAGCTTTCTTTCAGCATCACTATCATTCGTCATCAAGTAAATAGTGTAATCCTCTTTTTAAGTTGAAATTATCATAACAAAGCAAATTATAATTCCAATCTGGTTAACCTACTAACGAAATATGTTAATTAAACCTTCAATATAAAGCATATTGAAATGAATTCTCTCAAATGGAGTGAGCTAATACATGTAAGGTGAGGTTGCTTCAATTACAAAGCTGAAGGGCTTTGTTTGACAATATTCTAATGCTATGTCATTTTGTTCTTATTAACATGAGATTATTATTATTCTTATAAAGAAGGACAAACTTCAAAATAGAAGAATTTTCATGTGGAACTTAAAAATGTGCAAAAAGACTAGCATAAAGCTTGGGGTACTTCCATAACGTCCATTACAATAAGATTTATCACAAGATTTCGGTCTTAAGTCATTCACACCATGTTGCACCTTGATGAGTAAAGTAGGATGTTCAAATACATATGAATCGAGTTCAATTAGGTTAAGTAGGGAAGCTAATTACGTGAACAGCATACAATAGAAGTGCATCTTGAAATTAATTTTAGTTTATGTATTTTACATCTAGTGCCCATATTGTAGTACATTTGTTTCCACCAGAAAGGTGAAGCAAGCATCAGATTAAACTGAGCAGCCTAAAAAGAGGAATACAATGAGGTAGATACATTAGTTTAGCAACCACTATATTACATGCCCTAAGTATATTGATGACTAGAATGTCCCAGCCAACGGTATCTTATCCTAAAATGAAAGATCAACTTGATTGTTTGTATGATAAGCCAAAGTGGCAGAATCAAATGCATGGTGGGCAGCAATATGAAGTAAAATAGGTATCAAGCAAAATACTAGATACGTTTATGATCTCATATCAAACACAAGAAAATAGCCTACATCTTGCCACAAGATCGGAAAAACCTTTGCAATATTAGAAAGAGAGATTAAGAAAAAGTAAAAGAAGGTATAAAGCATGACAAACCTTGAGAAGAAAATTTGCTCCAGCCACAAGACAATCCATTTCATCTTCTTTATCAAGACTAATCCCAAGCCTTTCTCTGAAGACATCTGCATACTTATATGCTCCACCACCAGTGGCCTTCAAACCCAAATCCAATTACTTAACAAACATACATAAAAAAATTATATAACTACTGCAAGCAATATAAACACAAGTTTTAGAGCATCAAAAGAGATGCAAGCACAGCTATTTAAAGTCAAAGAAACGCATAGAGATGTACATGCACACAAACGTAACACAAACCAAAATTGATAGATGCCAGAATTATACATATACTAATATAAATAGATCGTATGCTAGCTTGAAGGGTTCTAAAACAAAACATTATGCTTAGTATTTTATATCCCTTAAAAACCCCAGAGATGAGCAATATGAATCACTCCACCCTATGTATTGGCACAGAACAAATTATAGTACCATATTACTACTAATAGTTTCTACTAGTTGAGTTCTTCCATTTTCTTCTCTTTGGGTCAGTGGTCGATGGAGAATGAATTGTAATGAACTCTAAAATAAAAGGCATTGCCCATTGTTTTGTTTCATCCATGACTTCTAACTAACCACAATTAACTTCATGCATGTATTGATGTTTTGGATGCAGGCAGCAGTACCATCACAATAGAAATTGGAAATTCAAACTAAAGAAACATGGCATATTATTGACAAGCCTAGCATCATAAATACGAGTACACACATAGGCATAAACATGCACAAATATGCCTGCATAGGCAACACACAAATATGCCCACAAGCATGCTTACACAATCAAACACACAGGCATGCACATGAACACACCAAAACACACACATATATGGACGTTCATATGTGTGCATAAACACACACATAAAAACAAGAGTGCACAGTAAAGTTCATGTAAATGCACCATTTCTGGCTCATCCATGCAAATGAACGTGCTTGCATGCTTTCACAGAAGAATGTGATTACATTCATACTTCAAAGAAAGCATTACAAAGGACAATTAGATGACCACTAGTAAAATATATGGCTAGTTTCAATTTCTATTCTGATCAGCATTCAGCTAACTATCAACACATCAGTTCTTTGATAATCACAGAAGAAACTAGTCCAATGGAATTCATGCAGGAAAGCTATTTACATGATCTGGAGCCAAAGTACCAAAATGTATATAAAGAAAACCAAGTAAAACAATGAAAGTTCAATGCCAGAAGCAACAATTGCATTTACCTTAATTATTATGTTATCGTTAGAGCGAGTTCCTGAACTCCATGAAGGGGAATCAATCCCTATGATTCAAAAAATAAGAAGTTCAATGCATGAAACAAATGAAATCTCCAGTAAAAAGAATATGTGAAACACGATCATGTTGAATAGTTATCTTTTGTCCTACAAAACATTTTCATCACTATCAAAGGATAACGAACAAGACTGTTAATAATAGTTCCTTTCAGCAAAGAAGGAATACCAAAACGTCAGTGATTTACATATGTAATTGGAAAACATGGCCACCACAAGGATAGTGAGCAAGATTGCTAATGGAAATTGCCTTTAGCAAATGGGGCAAACAAAAACAATAGAAGGTTTGCCATCTAAAACAATATGTGATGCCTATGCTCATCAACACTTTTCATCAGAACTGTTCCATGGTATATGATGGCATAATTCACAATAATATCTTTTAAAGTTACCATTCAGCCCATCTTACAGCTATTGGTGAGCTTTCAACAATTTAGAATGAAAAACTAAGCTTAGATTATGACAAGAAAATACAGGTAATTTAATTTCCAACTTAAGTACACCTTTGCAACAAATGTCAAAAACGTGTTTGAAGTTAAACACATGGCAGAACACCAGTGAAAGAAAAGGACATTAATAAAGAAGCCCAAATGTTTTCCTTATAAATTAATGGTTCAGCTCTTACAATTTTCATAACACCCGACAACCATGAATGTCATTTTGAGAAAAAAAATACCTAAATAAAAGAATTAACATACCACCAAGATGAAGTTGCTTAGAAGAAATAAAATCCAAGCACTCATTCAATTTTCCAGTTTCGAATTTCACAAAATGCAGCCTCCCACCAAGTATTGGGTAGCTACGCCTCTTTCCATTAGATATCCCTAGCCTTTTCTTCATGGACCTCCGCCTCTTGTCATCTGGTGAAAGCTCCTCATGGCGTGAGAAGTAGACCAGCTTAATGAGTGATCCTGGTCCAAAGAGGAAACTGAAATGAACGAAGAAAACAAGGGACTCAAAATGAAAAGGTGTACATTTGTATATGCATTTGTTTGTGTGCACGTGCACATGCATGCTCGTATATAAAAGTCACTCTCTAAATAATGCACCATATTGCTCTGACTGATTTAAAAGTTGCAATTTCCAAGACATTCCAGTCATTTCGTTGGATTAGCTTTATTAGAAGGTTACTGTTCTCACCACCAAAATTGTATTTCTATAGCAACTGATCCTGAAACAGAACTATCATCAAATAGCTATGCTCGGCAAACTCAATTAAAAAAATTAAAACTCAAAATGGTATTGGCTAAAATTCATTTTTTAACATGAGACAGCATCTTCAACAATTATGGAAACAACAGCATTCATTAAATTTCTTAGAAGTCTGTCTTCACAACAATCCTCATATAACAATATTTTACAAAGAGCTTACATCCAAGCTCACCAAATGTTATAGACACATTTGAGAACCATAAAAAGAGATATAATTATGCCAAGTCATGGGTTTTAACCAGATATACAAAAAAAGGTATAGTCTATCCATTTGGCATGCGAATGGCATTATTCATATGAACAACGTAGATATACATATCAGCATCAAAGGAAGCAGCAGGTGCAACCAACTTAGCAAACGAATCTCAATCCACATACAAGCACACAAAAAAACAAGTTGATAATTAGCATGAATACTTAAAAGGATGGGAGAACAGTGTAAACTCTCAGATAACATGATCTCCGTAGGGAAGGCCAACAAAAAATGCTACTAGATGCAAAATGCTGTAAATGCATAATACAAGCTACAAGGCCATGGCTCAATCAGCTAAAGAATTTGAGCCTAACAATGTATAAACTTCTGTTCCCAGGAAAAAAAAAATTCTAAAATAAAGAACAAAATTGTCAAATTCTTTCAAATTTATGACTTCCATCATGAATAAGGATGCAACATCGAATATTTAAGTAATAGAAGCAGCATCGATATATGAATCAACATCAACAGTAAACCTCCGATATCCAAGGCAAGGTGAGAAATGTCGTCAGACTGGTTAGGAAGAAGAATCGTGGGATTCCTCTCCTCTGAGTTCAGCTGAATAGCAGCCCCGCTGAGGTCCAGCTGCGGCCTCGACCCAGAGCGATGCATTGAGCTACCTCCCGCTGGTGCCATCTCGTTCTTTACCTCCTTCGCCCATTTATAGTCCTCCAAGTTCTTGCCATTGTTGTCATCGCCATCACCAGCTAGGCTCCCAGCCATCCGTCACCACGTTCCTCGCCTCCTGCCTAACCTAACCTAACCGGCCACAATAACTCTACTTGGTTAAAAAAAAAAAAGCACTGGCTTAGTTCAATGACAAAGCCAATTACGGTGTTGACACCATGGAAAGACGAAGTTCAATTGAATCCCTTGTCTATCTAATTAAGACCATAAAAAGGTCAAAGGATACACATATCGAATAATGAAAGAGGAATTCGTGAGAATCGCGAACAGATTTGCATATAAAGCAAAAATTTTGAAATAGATGAGTTCCATGCCTGCGGTCTATCGGCTTGCTTCCATGTCCAAAAACGGGAACTTGGAGATTACGAGTGCAGACAACAAGGAAAAAGACAGTTTTAATCTGATTTCGTTGACAAATGTGAACGTTCGTTAATTTTTTTTCCCCAACTCAAAAGAAATCTTGATCATGAATTGGAATTTATTATGTGTTAATTTTATATTTACCCGAATGTGTATTAGAAATTTATATTTCTGCTTAAAGAACTATTAAAACATATATTAATTAAATTTCAAATTATTTTTATTACATATTTATTAATTTTCGAAGATAATTAAACAATTCCATAATTTTACAAATTTTTCCTGTTTTTGTCACAGTTAATTGAATACAATTTTGCAAAAATAAATAAAGATTTGAATAAATTCATTTAACAGAAAAAGTTTAAAAATAATATTTCGAGAAATTTTACATTGAAATAAAAAGAAAAAATATCTGTAAAAGATTCTCACCAAACAAATCTCGATGGCTAAAAAATTTAATAAATTTAGTTATTTTAAAGAAATATTATAATGAAATATTTTGAACAATTTTATCGTTTGTATAAAAATACTGCAATACGATATATATACCGCAATTCATTTTCAAACTTAGAAAAAATTAATTTGACAGTTTTAAACCGCTTCCTTAAAAAAATAAAAAGTAGAAAAAAATATATTTAATTAAAAAACTTGAATGAACACAAAAATAAACGCAAAAATATATCTTATTAACAAACAAAAAACTACCACAACACAAGATATCTTTCATAACATGCATTTGAAAATAAATATTAAAAGAAAGCTTGTGAAAAGTAACTTAAATGAGTGAAGATGGGGGATTTTAAAACTTATTTAATGCCTTTTATATTTTTTTTAATTTGAGAAGAAAAAAAAAATCGTGTAACAAAAACATTGGAAAAAAAAAACAACAGCTTACAAAGTTCATCAAGGGGTACATGATCACCTGCAAGTTATCAATGGGACAAAACAGTGGAATAATAATAAATCTAAAACTTATGAATAAAGCAATAACAATGATGCCAAAACTAAATTTTTAAAATATTATATGAAATAATTTTCTTAAGCTTGAGGAAATACTATAGAGCTAATTGATTCTGTTGTTAATTTAACATAAAGATGGGCAAATGAAAAAAAAAGAGAAAAAACTCATCATTACAAACAACATTATCAATATAATATCATCATTAGATGTATAAGTTATTATATGAAAGTTGTCACCATAAAATGTCAAATGTCTGAACTCAAAATCATCACATATAACTCACATAAGAAATATTGTCACATAATAACATTTTTGCAAATATATCTATATTTTTAAGATAATGTATATATTAATATTTCAAATAAATATTTGAACAAACAAGTTGTTTTGTATAGTATTAATATAAGATAAAGCTCATTGAGGCAAGTTTAATGTTATTTACTTTTTGTCGACGAGAGTTTACTTAAAATTATTATGAATTTGTGAGGTAAAAAAGATTTAATTAATTAATTACTTGTTTGTGTATGTATGTGCATATATAAATGGGTAAACCCTAACATTAAGATGTTACATCTCCTCATGCTTATTCAGACTTCCTCACTCCTACAAAAATAAATTAAACCATAACTCTACCCTCTCTTTGATAATCAGGGTCATTTATTTTATATTTTTAGAGGATTGTTATAAAAAAGAAAAAAGAGAACATCAATGATGAGGCTAACAAAGAATATCACAATTTTACCTTAACTTAGAATTTAATATTTTGCTATTTAAGTATTAATCTCCCTATTTTAGGCAACAACCATTATTCCTAAATTATAATCAAGATTTTAACTCATTATTAAGTTCATCTGAGCAATTTGGCAAAAGATTTGGAAATTTATGGCTTAAGATTAATCAAAACGAAGAAGAAAGAAAAAAATGGAGAGAGAAAAGGGAAAAGAAGTGAGAGAAGAAAATAAAGACAAAAAATTAAAGAAAAATTAAGATGCAATATCTACATTAGAAATTAGTGAATTACAAATTCTAACTTGGTGCATTTAATATGCTAATGATCTGATTATTTCACAAAAAAATTTTTTAACTCAATAAGTTTGTTGTAATTTGAGTGGTTAAATTCAAAAAACCAAAAACAATGAGTAATGAAAATAAGATATGAAAAATGAGAAAAGAGAAATAACTTTAAGATAAGCAATGTGACTCATTTTTATATACATACATTTAATGTAATATTGAGTAACAAAAGAAGTGTAATATAAGTGTTTCTATACAATTATTTTATTTATGCTATGAAGTGTTATGTTATGCTATAATTGATTAAACTATATGGTAGATAGCTAAAACAAATGAAAAATATAATTATATCATATATAATTTATTTGTTCACAAGCATCTTGCATTGATTTGTGATGCTCATGTAGATGACATGTTATATTATAAAACAAATGATGCTTGAATGATATGATAAATGTGACAATTATCATGATTATGAAGTGTATAAGCATAATGATCTTATAGTTAATGCATGCATAGTTTTAATTGCTTATTACCTACATTGAATTAATGATATGTCATGATGTATTATATACCTATATTATAGAAAAGATAATGAAAGATATATAACAACTTTTGAATTATGAGAATAAAGAATGAAAAATGTCATTAAAAACTAAATCATTGACGAATAGGTCACATGATAAATATTTATTATAATAATAAGTCGTTATAACCAAAAAGTCATTTCATTGAGATATAATAAGATAATAAGTAGCTAGTAACCAATGGTTATATGATTGAAACTTATCACAAAAATGTGACCAATAACTAATTGGTTATATCATTAAAATTTGTTGTCATAATAAGTGGTCAATGACCAATGGGTTATATAATTGAGATTCATCATAATAAAAAGTATATAATGTTCAATGGTTCATAAGATTAAGATTTGTCATGAGTATAAATGGCTAGTTATATCATCCTGCTTTAACTATGTTGAGATATTAACATCTTAGATTAACCTATCCTAACTCAAATGTGTTTGTCCTCAAAATAGATCTTAATATTTTAATATTATGGTATCTCATAAATAAACAAGTGCATTAAATAAAATTGCTTAACAAACTTTCTGTATAAAATCCTTCTCTATGGCTTTCTCTCTATTTTAAAAAAGAGAATGTGTTCGAGTGGAGTTGTGTACTCTTGAGATCTTCAACTCCCTCCCCACTTCTTACATTGGCTTAGAATCCTACTCCTTTGAATCCCCTATAGTCCTTATTTCTTAATTCTAAACTAAGTTAATTATTTAAACAAATCAAATTTCTAACTTTTTATTAAAAAATAACAAATACTATAAGAAATAAAGTCATATGTGTACTATTTTAATGTCCATAGTTTTTAAACTTTGGCTCTTATCATCATTTCATGTCTCACTAAGTCAACAATATTCAAACCCATTATAGTGCTAAAAAAGAACTAAAATACCATGTTATTATTCGACATGCTGTAAAATCTCGATGACATAATTTAAAAATCAAGAAGAGGTGACAAAAAAAATATCCCAAAATCTATCTATCATAACAAACAAAGCAATTAAATGAGTAAGCACACACGAATCTCAAAATTGTCATAACAATAAAAAAGCAAAAAAAATATATTCTTAGATATCATCTTTCATAAACATACAAAACAATTTTCTCTTATACAAAGTTTCTCATGAAGATCATAAAAACATCCTCTCTCACTAAAGGACTCATTTTTTTATCCTTTTAGAACCCCCTATTTTGTGTATATATGAGTCTTAACTTATAAAATAAGTAGATAATAAACATGTGTTAAACAAATGAACTATTAGATATAAATGATAAAACAAAATAAAAATATAATGTACAATATGTAAGTAATAATAGAGCTATAAATAATAATGTATTACATTTCAGAAGTATATAACTATGCTAAATCACAACATATATGCTTATGTAAATCATAGATATATAATATATATATACATATATACTTATAATCATCATATGTTATTAATATCATGTAATACACATATCATCTCTTTATTTTTTTATTTTTAATATTTATAATTGCATCATCTTTTTATCTTTCTTATCTTTTTCTCTTTTGATTCTAATATGAAAGAAAAGAAGAGTTGACACGAAGTAGTCTCCAATGATTCAAGTAAATAAATTGGATTAATCGTGATGAAAGTAATGAGTTATTTTATGCAATTATTATATTAAGATATTATGATATGAATAACTATTCCTTTACACCTCATACATTGAATTATTTAATATGTGTATCATATTATTTCTAACATGTACATGCATGTTATATCTTTTCATAAATAGTGTTGCATTAGTGACTTTGTATAGTGTTTCATGTTTGTGATAAAAATAGTAAAATTATGAATATCAATAATCTGATAAATGGTGAGTATAATTATATATATTATAAAAAAAATAAGAATAATAAACATAATTGAAGAAAATTTTTATATGATATAATAAAGAATATAAACAAAAAAAGATATGAAATAATTTATGCTCTAAGCCTAATATCCTATAAAGAATAAAAGAAAATTAACACTGAATACATTTTCACAATGGCCATATCACATTATGTTGCTTACTATGTTATCTAGCGACTAATGCTTGTTATGTGATCTCATGATATTAATACCACTAACATCGAAGCTTATTGATTGAGATTATTACTTTATGATCAAGAGTTATTGCTTATTATATGATATGATAGTCAAGGGTCTACTGAGATGATGTATATATATATATATATAGATATATAGATATATATATATATATATATATATATATATATATATATATATATATATATATATATATATCTATATATATATATGTGTGTGTGTGTGTGTGTTATTAGTTGTGTGATCAGTGACCATTATTTGTTGTGTGACCTAACAATGGCTATGGTGTGATGTTAAAAGAGATGAGAGAGGGATCATAAGGATAAGAGTAATTTGGTAAAATTAGGACTCTTATTATTTAAAAAAAGATGTTGATTAAAGATCAATATGTTTGAGATTGAATCAAATTTGATATATAAATATATATATATAAGTATTTATATAAATCATTTTATATAAAGGGATGCAAAAATATTCATGTTTAAAAGGTGATAGTGTGTACATTTGCATTCTAAATTTATTTTAAAATTCTCAGAGTTATAAATATATAACTCTCTTTTAGATGTCATGTACATTTACATTATGTTTGAGACCAAGTTTATTTTATGACATACTCATTTTCTTACACATTATTTTAGCTATTTGTGTATGTTTTGAGACTTTTATACTCTCTCTTAATTACATTACAAGACATGACATAGGTACATACCAAGTAGGGATACTTAGAGACATGTGTAAGTGGCACTAAAAGTAGTATATTTTATAGATAGTCATTTAGTGATATGAATTTCAATGTATTATATTAATATGTAGACCTCCTAGAAACTTGGTGGTTGTGTTTAATATGTGATATAGATTAAGGTTTTATCATGGTGATTTGGTTTTTATAATGGTAATATGATTTAATTGTAATTAGAGTATATATATATATATATATATGTATATAGATATATGTTTGAATTTTATGTATATTAAAAAATAAACAAATTTTAGGAGAGGCTTGACTATAAGAAGCCATCAGGAACTTAAGTAGTGTCGTCGTGAACCACTAGAAGGAGGTAAGTAGAGGGAGTTGTCGATTAAGGAATTATTATCGTGCTATAGATTTTGATGAGCTAAGGAGAAGAAGAAGCTCAACTAGAGAGAGCAAATCAAAGGAAATGAAAAAGGAAAAGTTGTGGAACATTTAAGAAATCTTTGTTATAGCTTAAAGAGCAGATTATAAATAAGTCACAGATTATAACAAAAGGAAAGCTTAAGAACAACAATACCAAGCTGAGATAAGAGTTTAAGGAATATTTCCATTAATTTACTTTGGTTTTATGTAAATAAAAAATATAATTAAGTCATGAGTTGATTATTATGGTTAAGATGGTTCAGAGGAAACATTAAGTGCTTTGGTCAAGATTTGGAGTAAACCTAAAAGAAAAAAAAATGAGAGTTGTTAGCTATTGATGCATATCGTACACCTACATTAACCTGTATCATACGATGTGATCAATTTAAATCTGTAAAGAATAAGGGCATGAAATGCTATGATGAAATATCATATAAGAAAATTATGCTAAAAGTTTTCCTATGTTGTCTTAGTGCAAGGAGAATTTAAGTTGCAAGTTGAGTTATCAAGTTCATTACATGAGGATGATTTAAGTCTCGTGCTTGTATCATAGGCTGAGTTTTTAGGTTCATCGTATAAAACCAATCTAGGTACTAGCTTTATATAACATAGTTGATGTATAATATATATAATTATATCTTTCTATTGGGGATCGAATATGACAATATCATATTAATATGATTGTGGTAATCATATTAGATGATCCTCCTGAGGTAGAAATTAGTCAAGTCATGTGGATAGTTATAGCGAATCCCTTACTATTATTATTTGATTTTAGTACCATAGCCTTTACTTATTTTTCTTTTCTTTTTTGACATCTTGAAAACATGTAAAAAACATTTTTTGTCTTTTATAAAAACTATAACAAAAAAAAACATTTATCTTTTTGAAGTCAAGTAATATAAGCTTCATTTACAATCAAGTGGAACCATAATTTTCTTCTCTTATTTGTCTATGAAATTATCAATGAATTCTTTAATATGTCATTTTTTCATTAATAAAATATAAATAAAAATTACACATCTAGGATAACTGTAGTATTTTTTAAATCATCATATGTAAACTCTCACTCAAGCCTAGTAGTCCCTTGAGATACCTTCCTTTGATGTAAAATATTTAATAAAAATGAAGGGCTAATCAATATTTAGTGGCAAAAGTATGTAACATTATGTATAAAAAATATTATTGGATTACTTCATGCATGATTTATATAAAATATAATATAAATAAGAAAAATATATGTCATTTTTTTTATATTTATTTGAAACCTAAATAATTCATCTTTAAGAAATCATATTAGTTTTATTAACTCATTTTTCTTTTGTACATCTAAAATATTTATTGTAAATTACAGAATGACATCTTATTGGTGATACTTTGGAGAAATATTATTTTGAGTAGTTCTCCGTTTTTCCAAAGAAACATTATTTTGGATAGCAAAACATTCACTTCTAAATAAATGTTATTCCAAATAGCAAGTTTACTTTAGAAAATTATCATTGAAGCTTTATCTTTTTTCATGTTATTTTATTATGTCATTAACATTTATTAATCACTCATTTTATCTTTTAACATACATAACATAACATACATTTTACATATAACAAATAGTGCATAGTAACACATTGTTACAAAATCAATTGCTTATGATTTGAGACTTCTAACTTAATATTATATGCATCACATCAAATAATATATACTATATACAAGATTTTTTACCTCTTAAATCTGAGTAGTGGCCTCAGTAGGGTTTAGAGTTTTGCTCCATGTCTTAATTATTATAATACCCAAGAGATTTTCTCATCTATTTTACCTTTGCTTCATGCACAGCTCATTTTTAAATCTCTTAATACACCTTCACTTATTCTCTTCTTCCTTTTATCAACTATGGATGAGTGTGGTAGCTTTCAAATTTCCCAAAAAATGTTCTACAAGTCATGACTAGCCCCTTAATTATATTTGTCATCATGACTTGTAGCATGCTCAACCTATCAAATGCTTCTAATAGTTATGTTTTTATATAGATACCTTTTCACTTTCTACATTTTTATTTACAGATGTTTTATATCAACTAAACTTTCCCTTATGTTTATTTTCTTAGCCATTTATAATTTTGTGTTTTAAATTTGTTTAGTTCCAACTAACAATATAAGCAAGATCAGTAGATTCATACTATATATTTCTTAATCTTACCTATTTCTACATTGAGTTTTTCTTATCATATTGTTGTCTTAATCGTATGCATTAATAGCCAAATACAATGTTATGATCATCTTGCACAATTTTAGACCCACGTTTGTGTGTATTCACACTTGTCGCACATTTATTGTCTCTCTTACCAAATCATATTGTGCGATTCTTTATAATCATACCATACGACCAATCCTGTTACCAATCTGATTGCTCTCACTCACATCCAACTACACTCACTCATACTAAATCTCTAACTTAATTGTATTTGTATAACATAATCTTATATAATTAATCTATTCATCTAATTAATTCTTTCACTTGATTATATCATATGATCTTATGTTATCACAAAATTTATAACCTTAAAACCCAAAAACATCATTAAAATATTTTTAGAAATATTTAACAAAATTTTAAAAATTAATTTTGATCAAAAATATTATTTTGTAATATTTTTCTCTTAAAGATCATCAATCATTCTTTAATATATTTCTTTTCAACATTTCATTATTGAATTTTATAAGACTTTCTTATCTTTACTTTTGAGATGTTAATAATTTGAAAATAAAAAATAGCTTTCTAAAGACATGATCATTCATACACAAGCACATGTTGGGTCATAGAGTAGTACTCTTAGGGTTAAATATTTATCTACTACAAAAACCAATACTTTAATATAAATATAAGTTATTTGTTTATGTGTATGTGTGCATGCATGCATATGTGTGTGTATGTAGATATATGACACCTAGCATAAAATATTGGATTGCAATGTATGAGTCTTCGGACAATATGCATCTAGTGTGCATCAAGTGCAACATGTTAGATCGTAGGGAATCAATCTTCAGACCATATATCTATATAGTATTTTATGTTAGATATTTTGGATGGTTGATAATAAGACGTCATTCATTGAATGATATAATTGAATCTAAAAAGAATAACAATTGAAAGGGAATTGGCATTAACAATTCATAAAATATGTGAAAATAAAAATAGGAGAAAATATTAACATTCACATTTTGCTTTCTCTAGTGAATACATGGTTTAAAACTTATTTCAATGATGTATTATCATAGCTTTTGATATGACTTTTTATTTATTTTTCAAACTTATTTATATTGATATTTCTTTTATATTTAGTTACTCTAAAAAATTTATCTATTGAGATTATAATCTCATTGAATCTTATATCATCGATGATATATCTATTATCTATAGAGTTGAATTTGATGTTATAAGAGAGGATTATAGTTTTGAGATGTGGGAATGGGCATTACTGAGCATGAGTTGGGTGTTAATAGTATGATGAATTTTTTTTAGTTTTGTGCATATTTTTATATATAGTTTATTTTCATATCTTATAATATGTTGGTATTTAATTTTTATTATGTAGATTTTATTTGGTTAGTATTAAAAATTTGATTCGTCATTAAGTTTCTAGTAAGGATTTTATTTCTTCACTTGATAATTTAATTATACATAATACTTGATTTTTTTATTTTAGTAAGTAGATGATATGATGGGGCTCTCACATAATGCTTAATTTGATTTTAATAACTTAGATACTTTCATAAGATAATTCAAACAAATCAAATGATCTCATAGTAAACTCCTATTGATCTTAATTATTATTATAAATGAGTTTTAAAAATTATTATTTCATTTTGTAAGTCCTTATATGAGAATAAGAAAAATAAATTATACAAGTAATTTTTAGGGTGCTTAATATAAACCTTACTCTACATCTATCTATAACACAAATGGCTAGGCTTGCACTATAATCAACTCCCACTTTATTGTAGCTAGGCAGAGTCAACCTAAATGAAAATCTCTTCTATTTTTCATAATTAAGTAGATGTCAACCTATACAAACTCTACTCCTTTCTTACTCTACCAAGAAAGTGTCAACCTAAGCAAAGATTAGACGACCTAATGATCAAAAGTCCAAATATGATCAAGTATAACAATTCAACAAAATGAAAAATAATAAAAAATAATGTTCAATATAAAAATTATTGTACCTAAACACAATTTATGTAAGAGACACACTAATACATAATAAAATAATATTGAAAAGATATCAACTTTAGGCTCAATGTAAGAATGACTATGCAAAAGTAAATAATATGCTCACTTAATAATATAATAAGAAATAACTTGATATGATATGCAACTTAGTTGAAAGAATGTGAAGAATAATCCAAGTTAAAATTCATGCCTCTGTAAACTCCCTAACTTTTACACCATTCAATATGAAAAAAATCATAAAATCAAACCAAGAAGATTATGATGAGTTAGTCTTAAAATTGATCGATTAAATTTTTTAAAATATAATATTTATTTATAAAAATAATGATAAAATATTAAAAAGTGTGTCATAATCTAAAACTTGGTAAAAATATATTGTATGGGTATATAAATAGAAATAGTTATAAGAGATGAGTTTAATAATATTGAAATTATAATCTTTTGAAAACTTAGAAAATTAATTATACATTTTAAGGATTCAAATATAATCTTAATTTTTAAAATATCACTTAGGCAAGATTTATAATTTTTGAAATTTTAGCTCATCTCAAAAACAATTTGTAGATGGAAGATATGCAATAAGAGAAGTTGACTATGCTCGAGTAGATTTTTAATTTTGAAAAGTTTAATTTACTTATAATTAGTTTGACATAAGTTATATTCATAAATAATGAAATGTAAGGGAGGCAAAGATAAATTTTTGTGATTAAGGTTTATGTCGACTTCTTATGATCATTTGATATGGCGATAAAAGTACATTTCGACGACAATTATTTTGCCGAAGTAAATTTGATGAAAATAATTGAATTACAATTTTATTATTGTACATGTTCCTAATCATATCTCTTGTTCATTTTTCAAGAATCTTGTCAATTATTAAACTTATAATGATAGTTATTAAGATGCTTATAAAAGTTGATAAACAAAAATTCAAAGATGCTTATAAAAGCTAACAAAGGAGAGTTTAGGTTTATGTCCATATGTTCAGAGGTTGTTGAGAGCTCAAGTATACAAAGCCATCTAAGAGCTGAGTATTGGCATCAATAACTGCTAGAAGGAGATGAGTAGAGAAAGTTGTAAAGGTGTCATTATGAATGCATTAACTTCCTTAATGAGTGCATATAAAAAATTAAAAAAGAGTTACAAAGAAAAGGTTGAATTGCTTGATTTTCTCATGAAAGAAGATGAAAAGAAAAGATTAGAAAATCAACATATAAGTGATGAAAAGGCATCTCTTATTTTTGAAAATACTTCTTTGAAACATGATATTTCAGTCTTAAAAGAAAAAATACAATCTTTTGAGCATGCTAGAGAAAATAAAAATACACATGTTTCAAATGCTTATTATCATTCACATGCTTTCAATTTCAAAAAACCTAGAAATTTGAGCATGCCTAGGCCATCAAACATTGTTTGTTTTTATTATTGTAAACCTGGACATACTATAAAAGATTGCTTCTTTAGAAGAAATATGTATACACAAACACAAAATGTTAGATGGATTGTTAAAAAGGAGAACATGCAAGTACCATTTAGGGTTCAACCCAAGTTTTCTTGGGTTCCTAAGAGCTTGACTTAGAAGACTGGAAGAGAAGGTCTCCAAAATATTTGGAGACATTCTAGGATAAGTCTAGAACATTTAGAAAATTTAAATTGATGATTTAATTTAGTGATATGCTTCTAATTTAGATTTGACACCCTATATAATCAAAATCTACATATTCATGTATTAGAAAAGCATATCGAGTCTTCAACCTAGAATCATAGGGTAAAGAAAATAATACATGTTATGTTTGATGAGTCTATCCAACTAGTTAGTGAGAAGCATTTAAAAGATGAAATAAAATTAGTAAAGAACTTAGATTTGAATAAGAATGAAGAAAATATTTTTTTTTAAAAAAAAGGGGGCAATTTACTTAGAGGATAGAAATTTGCAATCGCATGCCCAAAAGATTTGATCATTAGGAGATGGTTTACTAATTGTACATATTTATATTTTATTAGTACAAAAGAACAAGCAAGTGTAAAAATTTGGAGATCTTATAACTTAGGAATTTTAGACATTGCTTAGGATTCACTCCCTTTTGATGGTGTCAAAGGGGGAGAATAGTTAGAAGTGAGGAGGAGCATCAAGATAGGGGGAGCATATTTTTCTCCCTATGAATTGTATTTTAAACACTTATTTTTATTTAAAACATTTATGTCTTGCCATCATCAAAAGGGGGAGATTGTTATACCCTTGTGTTTGATGAGTCAAGCATAAATGTGTATATTTTATTTGGGCTTGATTTTAAGTAAAATTGTTAATAATTAATTAAATCAAGTCATGTATCTCAGATGTCTAAAATAATGGTCTCTAAGAGCCTTGAGGTCATGACATACTTCAAGAAAATTTGAGACATGCACAAGATTTTTTATAATTGAATTTCTTTTTATTTCTCTTGAATTTGATATGTCCAAACTTTGAGATTATGAGGCACACTAGTAGTATTAACATTTAAAAATATTTTAAATTTATTTAATACTGAATTTTGATTTTTGGGCCAAGCATATTTGAGAAAATATATAGACATTGGTATTTGATTTTTTAATATTATTTTGGAATTATTTTTCATGAATTTCTTTTCATAGCTATTTAAATAACTTATAATACTATAAGAATATAAAATTATTTTTATACACTTATATTCAAATTTTTGGCACAAAAATTCGTCAAAAATACCCTAAAACAGCTGAAGTCTCGGGAAAATGCACTGTAGCAATGGGCGGGTCGACCCGGCGCGAAAACAGCCCGTCCATGTCTTTTAGAAATTAAAAATTTAATCTAAAAATAAAAATTTGGTTGACCCGAAAAGGGCGAGCCAAGCCCGCCGAGAGGAGCTCGGCTAGCGCTGGTCAACGGTCAAATCAACAGTGCCTGGCTAAGCCAAGCCCGCCCAAATCCCGCCGAGAGGAGCTCGGCTAGGTCAAACTAGCAGCGCGGTCAACGGTCAATGAACAATGCTTGGCTAAGTCAACCCGAACCAGGTAGTGAAGTCCCGGTCAAGGAAGGGGGGAGCCAGCCCCGCAGAGGCTCGAAAGCTGCAGGGCGCAAATTCTTTATAAAGCAATGCGCCAATTTCATTTCTGCAGTGTGGGACTAAAAAACCCACCTTATAACTTCAGCAGGATCCAAAGGCGCAGATCAAGCCCGCCCAGATCCAACGGGCGAGAATTGTTTCGAACTGCTGCTTCGCAAGGTTAATCGGCGCCGTTCGTTCAGCGCTCGGATCCAACGCTCCAGATCAAAATCGAACGGCCGTTTAATCGGCGCCGTTCATTCAGCGCCCGGATCCTACGCACGGGATTAAATCGCGTAAACGGTAATAGCGAGATTTAATCCGTGCCGTTCTGCGCCGTTCGTTTTTGGGCCCGGATCGGACGGTGGCTGCTTTCCGTCCGTTGCCCAAACGGCTAATTAATTTTTGGAGTCGTTGGGGGTGTTTTTAGAGCTCAAATTTGAGCTCTATAAATAGGGAAAATTTATGTATTTTTCAGTTTAACCTTTGCTAAATTTTCCAAAGATTTCAGATCTCAAAATTCGAGCAATCAAGCAAAAACGGTGCATCCAAGCTCAAAAAGCAAAGCGGCAAGAAGGCTATTGGAATTAGAGGTTTTTCAATTATTTCTCAATTTCTATCCCTCTAATTTGTCGATTGTGTGTGCCTCCTCTTTTCTCCTATTTCTCTTAAGTTATTTGCCAATTTTTCGTATTTTTCGTTTTGGGGTAAGGGCATCCCGGCAGTTGTGCAAAAGCCCCGGGTTTGAGTTGAGCCCGGTAAAAACTCAAGTAGGTTTGGGATTAGCCGTAGTAAAAATCCCAAGTAGGTTTGAGGTGAACCGTAGGAAAAACCTCACTTGTAATCGGTGCATTTAGTGGATTTTTCTCAACACCGGTTGGGGGTGGACGTAGACTCGGTTTTGAGTCGAACCACTTAAAAATTTGTGTGTTCAACTCTCTTTACTCTTGCTTAAAGGTTTTTAAGTTTAATTTCGAAATTCATAAAAATTTTTAAATACACAATTCACCCCCCCCCCTCTTGTGGGATTTCCTTAGCACGAAACACTTCAGTATGAAATTACTTGGTCATGATTTAGTTCAAACTTGAGAAATAAAGACAGAGTTATTATTTACTAATGCATATGATAAATTTACATTAGTCTACATTATGTAGTAAAGTTGGTTTAAACTCATAAGAAATAAAGGGTCATAATGCTATGACGAAAGATCATATAAGAAAATCATATTAGATAATTTCTTAAGTTGTATTATTACGATGAGAATTTAAATTACATGTTGAACTATTGTGTTCATCGCATAAGAACGAACAAGATATGAATAGATTATCATATTGTCTAATGAGAGGAATAGATAATTAATTGCATAATATGAATAAATTATCATATTAGTATGACTGGTTTATAAGATAATAGGACAAAGAGAGAGAATAAGAATCATAAAGTAATATGTGAAGTATCATATTGTATGATGATTGTGTAATAAAAACTATGTTAAAGAAGAGCGAGATCATTTGGTATGATCTTAGCAGTCAAAGTGTATGATTTGGAGCATATAAATAACATGATTGATGGATATAAGAATGGGATGATATGATCAAAGTATCATATATATACTTTATTATTCAAAATGCTTATTTTTGTGGGATTTTATGACATGATGGTGGAACCATACAAGTACATTTAAGGTAATAACTTTAGGATTTATAAGAGTTTAATAAGTTTTGGTTACTTATTAAACATGCCATATAAGATATATGTTAATCATTACACATTCACGATATTATAAGAAATCAAGAAAAGCGAGGGATTAAAAAGAATATTCTACTCTTGGATTCAGATAGATAAATTTAATAACTATGATACAAAGATGCTAGTAAATTATTTTTTATATTATTTATAAAATGATATTCTTTTTATAAATAATATTAGAAAGTTTTTTATATTGTCTTTTTGTGTATTATGCATAGTAAGTAAATATGACAATTTTGTGATTATTTTTTAAGATTATCATATTTTATATCACTTTGTTATTTAACATCTCATTTATGTTTATGTCATATAAGATAAATATTAATCATTGCACATTCATGATATTATAGGAAATCAAAAAATGTAAAGCATTAAAAAGAACATTCTACTCTTAGATTCATCTAGATAAATTTAAAAACTATGATATAAAGATGCTAGTCAATTATTTTCTATATTATTTATAAAATGACATTCTTTTTATAAATAATATTAGAATATTTTTTATATTATCTTTTTGTGCATTATGGAAAGTAAGTAAATATGGTAATATTATGATTATTTTATTAGATTATCATATTTTTGTTTCACTTAATTATTTGACATCTTATTTATGTATTATTCTTTTATGATATTATACATTTAGAAGTTTTAGATGAAAACAAGATTATTGACATACAATATAATAATAAATTTTATAAGTTAATGGATAAAAAGATGATTTGGAATTTGAATATGTGGTATGCCTAATTATCAATTAAAGAAATAAAATATAATAATTGACATTCTATTAAAGATATTATCATTAAATATTTTTAAACTATATTATGACCTCATATGAGATATGGATAAGTCATTTATATTTACATGATACAAGACAATGATAGCTCAATGTGAGGATAACTCATTTATAGCTACATAAATTGATCTACAAGATACAGGGCATACGGGGAAAGAGCAACCCACGATGAGGATAGCCCTTGTATATCTACATGATACTGATTTACATGACATAACACTATGACAACCAAAGGCAATGATAACCTATGTTTATCTACATGATATCGATCTACATAATAATGGACATGGATAGACCACCTATATAAACATAATACGAACTTATATAAAATAAGGTAATAATACTTTATTATGAAGTTTATGTTACTAATATTAATTTTAAAGGATAATTATCAAAGAGGATGAAATTTATGATATATCTAAACATATTAAAAATAAGAAGTTATCATTATAAGAAATTAGTAATTGAACCTTATAAAATATAATAAATAAGAAATAAGAGAATATTAGAATATACATAAGTGTACATATTCATATTTTTTTATAGATTTGTTGGGTTTTTGGTATCATGGCTTGTTTTACTAAAATTATTGATTTTATTATTATAAAAAAATTATATATTTTTTATTATAGTATTACTTTTAAATATATTATGATCTTATTGATTTATCTATTAAGATATTAGAGTCTCATTAATATTTAGATCATAGATAATATATTTATTATACTAAGATATATAGTTTTAGATGTCATAGATAAGGATACTAGTTATTACTTGGCACAAAAGTTGGTCTTTTATCTCGTGATAAGTTTTTATACTATATGCATATTTGGATCTATATAGATTTTCTATAGTAATATTTGTTTTGCATTTAACGATTTATATATAGTTTGAAGTTTTGATCATTTACTTATATTATGTCTTGTAATTAAATTGTTAGTATTTAGAATTTGTTTCACTATTAAGCCCTCATCTAAAGTTTTTTGTCCTTACCCAAAAATTTAAATGTGCATATGTTCTATCATTGATATTGTTACGTAAATGGTGAAGTGGAGCCCTGATTACTCTACTCTTCCTAATGAAGGTTTTCAAGTAGTGCTCTTCACAAAGTGGCATCCTTTCTTTTCAATTTCTAATCTTTCATAATATTTGGTTGTAATTAAATCCTCTTTACTTTCTTTTTTATTTTATTTTGAAAACCAATAAATAACAACAATTAAAGTATTTTAGAAAATAGATTATCAAAAACTCCCATAGAAACTATCAGTTTTCCCATATATATTTAGTTGTTTTATCAACTACACATCAACAAGAATCTATATCAACTAGATATACAATTACTAAAACATAATATCATTATAAAATCATCATGAGAAAACAAATAACACTATGACTTTCCACTTCTGTACACACAATAGATTCCTTCAAAGCGGAGGCGTGTAGCGGAGGCGTGAAGCGTTGGCGAAGTAGCGATCGGAAGGGGTTGCGGCGCTACGTTCTGTAGGGTCGTGTGGCCGGCGGGATCGCGGTCGGTGCTCCTCGCTGGGTCCTCTCCGGCCCAGGCGTGGGGGCAAGGTGGCTGCCGGAGCATCAGCAACGGACGCTGCGGCTGGTGACGGGGAAGTGGTCTCCCGTCGGGAACTCGGAAGGAAGGTCGGCGGGCGGTGAAGCACGGCTACTCGAAGTGGCGGCGGATCTTGGTGGTCAAATTGGGCGTTGACCGCGTGGTCCCGTGTCGGCGCGTGGGGCCCGGGTTCGAGCTCGTGTTCGAATTCGAATTTGGCCGGTTCGCTGGAGTGCTCGAATCGGATTAATTGCACCCTCATCCGCAGGCTTTCTTACCGCTTCGTCCCTATGCTCGGGCTGGGTCTCCTGCAGCCCTAATGGCGGGTGGAACTACCCGGAGGAGTAGCAGAAGAGCCCGTTCTTCCCAGAGCGACTCTCCCACTCGCGAGGGTTCTTCTTCCTCTGTAGGTGGCCAGTCGGCCCTGAAGCTTCCTCCCCGTGCGTCCGAAGTGGCTGTTGGGGATGACCAGGAGGGAGACTCATTGTGTAAGACTGGGCAGGAGCAGCTGAAGCAGAATGGGGAGGTAGCCCATGGAGTCAGGATTGGAGCTGAGGTTCCTTATATCCCTGAGGTGACCCGTCCAGCCGTTGCGAATAGGGTGAGCTTCCGGGAGGCCTTAACTGCCAACGGTGCTCCCAGGCACAGTGACACGGTGATTTCGCACGTGCGACCGGCGGATGTTGATGTCAAATTGCGCGTAGCGGATATCCCCGAGTATGTGGAGGGACGGGACGTGATTATGTCACCAGAAGCTTGTTTGAGGCGCCTGGATTTCCACAAGTTCGACCTGGTGGGCCGCCTCTATGGAAATACCCTGTCTTTCCATGTCATCGAGAGGGTTTTACTCAAACGATGGGGCCATATTAACAGCTTCAAGATTTTTGACCTCACGGCCAACTGCTTTTGCCTTCATTTTGCGTCGATGAGTGAGAGGAATGACATCTGGTTGGGCGGGCCCTGGCAGATCGTCGGCCAAGCCATGGGTCTTGATCTGTGGTCGTCGGAATTCGACCCTAACTCCACATCGGTAATGCGCGCCCCTGTCTGGGTTAGGCTTCCTGGTCTCCCCCTTATCTACTGGGATGTAGACAATATTCTTCGAATTGCCAAAGCTATTGGCGATCCGTTTCTTCTTGATGGCTGGACGGCGGGCTTAGAGCGCTCGTCCTTTGCTCGAGTTTGTGTTCGGGTGGACCTTGCAAAACCTCTCAAGCCGGGCATTTGGATCTCTGGGGACTACGGGAGGGTCTTTCAACCCTTTGAATACGAAGGGCTGCCGCGCATTTGCTTCGCTTGCGGTCATGTCGGACATTTGGAGAATTCCTGCAAATCGATCAAAGCTGGAGGAGCTGACATTAACGACACCACGATCACAGATGAGGTGCGGAAGGATCGCCCAGGGGTTACTGAGGCTCTCGACCGCAATGGGCCTGAGGGACCTGAGGGTGACCGCCAGTCAGAGAGGCGGGATGTACACGGCGAGGGGCACGGTTTGGGCCCTTGGATGATTGTGCAGCGGAGGAAGAACAATCACAAGAGCCCCGGGGGTTTGATCAAGAGGCCTCCTGTTGTCGTTCACAGCCGCACAGCCAGGGGATATGACGGGGCCAGCACATCTCGAGGTAGTAGTGGTCCTCCCAGGTTCCGGGGAAGAAGCAGAATTCGGGGGACGGTCAAGGATGGGGTGCAGAGGCCTACGCCGGCTAAGCCTTAGCAGGCTGGGAAGCTGGCCAATGTCGACCAGGTGAATTCGCCACTTCGACAAAGGAGTTCAGGGGCTGATGGTGCACCCATCCCGGATGGGGGTGACCATTAATCGGGACTTCTTGCTGACCGTGTTTCGTGGGGCACAGAGGCCAGCAGCTGCTTGCTGGAAAGCTGTTTTTGTTTGGTTGGGGATGCCATAAGCTAATAACCACATGACTACTATGCGGATCATCACGTGGAACATAAGAGGTGCTAAGAAGAGCAAATCGAGGGCCTACTTACAGCGTCTAGTTCGGGAGTACAATGTTAAGGTTGTTGTGCTACTAGAGATCAAGATGCAATCTTTTTCCCGGCACGATGCTAACTGGATCCTTGGGAAAGATTGGAATTTTGGGTTTCATCCATCTTTGGGTATGTCGGCTGGAATTATTGTGCTGTGGAAGGAAGAGATCAAGTTAGCTCTCACGGCGGTCTCGGCCTTTATGGTGGCCTGTTCGATTACTCCTCGATAGGATTGCACCCTCAACTGCTGCTTTGTTTATGGTCCAAGGGTGCCTCAGGGACGCCGCACGATCTGGGACGCTATCCGCACAACATACTGTGACAATTCCCCTATCTTGGTGGCTGGTGACTTCAACTTGATTATGGGCCAGGAGGAGAAGCGGGGAGGTCGGCCTTTCTTCTATGGTAGTGAGCAACAGAGCTTCGCTGATTTTATGCAGGACCTTCAGCTTGCTGATATGGGTTTTTCGGGCAACCAATTTACCTGGTGCAATGGGAAGAAGGGGGGAGCGCACATTCTGGAGCGGCTTGATCGCGCCTTGCTCAATTCTGCTGGCCTGATTGCTTTTACCAACTGTTTGGTACATCATCTGGGTCGCCTTGGCTCGAACCACTGCTTGCTGTTAATCAATCTGGGTGGCGACAGGATCTGGCCGAAATCCAGCAGGCTCCTATTTGAGATCATTTGGCTCCACTATCCCCAGTCCTACCGTGTGGTGCAGCAGGCGTGGAGCAAACGTGCGTTGGGGGACCTTAGGGAGATGGTTTCGATGAAGTTCAAGCGGTCACTTATGGCGTTGCGTAGTTGGAGCCGCAGAGAACTGAGGAGTTTGATTAACCGAAACCAAGTACTTTTACGTGACATTGAGGAGCTGCAGGCAAGAGAATCGAGGATGGGACTCACTTAGGAGGACCATGGGCGTCTTGCGGATTTGATCACTGCCTTTCACAGGGGTTGTGCCCATGAGGAGCAGTGGTGGTGGCAGCGTGCCAAGGTCCACTGGGCACAGGTCGGGGACACCAACACGTGCTTCTTCCACAACATGGCTTCGTCTCGGGCATGCATGAACCGCATCTCCATGATCCAGGGCGTTGATGACCGGGTGGTGGATTCCCCGGACGGTATCGGACAGGTCTTAACTGAGTATTTTGAGAGTAAGTGGCGGGGCGGCAGATCCAGGGTAATGCCGCAAGTCATCTCCCCCCCCGGTGGTTGTTAATGCTGATGTGGCTTCCAGGCTGGGAGCTAGGGTCACCGAGGAAGAGAACATCGAGGCTTTGCGGGGCATCAAAAGGAACAGGGCACCGGGATGTGACGGGATCTCGGCTGAATTCTTGCACGGCTACTGGACCATTGCGCGCCATGATGTCATTAATGCTGTGCTGGCTTTTTTCGAGGACTGCAGTCTCCCGAATGAGTGGAAGGACACCCTTATTATCCTGATTCCAAAGAAGCAGGGTGCGTGCAAGCCGGAGCATTACTGTGTACAAGGTGGTAGCACGGGTCCTTGTTGGGAGACTGAAGCCCGTTCTGTCGGACCTCATTTCGCGGGAGCAGGCGGCATTCATTCCCAGTCGTAGTATTTCTGATAATATCAACATCGCGCAGGAGATGGTTGCTAGGATGCGGACTTGCAAGGGTGCGGTTGGTCTTATGGCAGTGAAGCTCGATATGAAACAGGCCTATGACCGTGTTTGTTGGGACTTTCTTCAGGAGATGTTGATGGCTATGGGTTTCCCTCCCATCTGGCGGGACTGGATTGCTGCTTGTATCAGAAGCCCTAGATTCAGCGTCCTCTTCAATGGTATTCGCCTCCCGTGGGTGGTGGCTCAGAGGGGTCTTCGGCAGGGCTGCCCGCTTTCCCCGTACCTTTATGTCATGGCTTCTGAATATCTCTCTTGCTTGGTAAGGAATCATGAATCCCGACAGCTTTTGGGGTTCCGGCCGGGGAGGCATGCGCCTTGCATCTCGCACCTCCTCTTCGCCGACGATGTCATCCTTTTTGCTCCTGCCTCCCGCATCGCTGCCCGTCTTATCAGGAGGATCATTCATGAGTTCGGGAAGGCTGCTGGCCTGCAGGTAAATCTTGCGAAATCCAGGGTCTTCTTTAGCACTAACCTTTGCAGGAAGAAGTCCAGGTTAATCCTCAGGAAGCTCAGCATGGAGGAGGGAAGCTCTTTTACATATTTGGGGATCCCCATCACTGCCAAGCTCCTGTCCAAGACTGATCTCAGTTTCTTGCTTCAGCAGTTGGATGCTATGCTGCTCAGCTGGAGAGTCAGGCCTCTTTCACTAGTGGGCAGGGCTATTTTGGCTTCGTCGATCCTTAGTGCCATCCCCTGCCATGTGCTGAGGCATTGTGTTGTGCCGGCGGGGATTATTGAGGCAATGGAGATGCGCATCAGAAGATTTTTGTGGGGAGGGACTAATAGTGAGAGGGCCATTCATTATGCAGCTTGGGAGTGCATCACGCTGCCTAAACCTGCGGGTGGCTTGGGCCTCTGGGACCTCCGCGTGTGGCACCGTGTTCTCCACATGGAGGGTTGCCGTCGTATTCTTAATCGGGAGCCTAGTCTATAGGTGGATTTGATGCGAAGAAGATATGATTTGGAGGATCCACGGATGAAGGCCCCCCGCAACGCGTCCCCGGTCTGCAAAATGGCTATGCCAGAGGCCATTTCCCTCTTTGTTTGGCGCATTGGGGATGGGCGGACGACGAGATTTTTGGAAGATAATTGGCTGGGGGTCCTTCCGCTGAGTTGTTGGCCCACTTTCATCAACGTGCACACCTACTGGCCAGCCAGCGTCGCCGAATGTCTCCTGCCCGACGGGAATTGGAATTGGGATCTTATCAGCGCTTGGGCAGATGGGGAGCTTCAGGACCGCATCTCGCATCTTTCGAGAGCCTTGAGGTCCTCACAGGATGTATTGCTTCTCTCCCTCACGGAGAAGCCCCGGGCGGCCAGCGACAAGATTTACTCGAGCATCATCTGCAATGCTCGAAAGGGAGGAAATGGCAGCAAGCCCTTGGAGGAATTTCGTGGCATCTGGAAGCTCAGGGTCACTCCCAGGGTCCGCGTATTCATGTGGAGGCTTGCCGGTGATCACCTTCCGTCGGCGGTGTGGCTGACTAGTCGTAGGCTTTGCAATTCTCCCACCTGCCAGTAGGGCTGCGAGGAAGACGAGTCCTTGCAGCACGTTTTCTGGTGCTGCTCGAAAGCCCAAGAAATTTGGGCTGACCGCACTGCTCGGGCAGCGTTGACCTGCTTGGACCAGCATTCCAGGTTTGACCAGTCTACCGGCACCGATTTACTGTTCATTGACCGGGTCCTTCGGTTCGTTGGATCTCCTGCTGCTCGCTAAGGTGTCGGGCAATTGGTTGCGGCCACCATTGCGACTACGCTGTACTATATTTGGTCGAGGAGGAATGCAGCAAGACACAACACCCCGATGCCTCTCCCGGGTTCTACTATTCGGACCATCTTACTTGAGGTTCACTCGTTTCTCAACCGACATCTCTCTCTCTCCTCCCTGTCCTGCGGGAACCCTGGCAAGTCCACGGACTTGCTTGTTACGCATAACTGGATTCCCCCCTACAGGTTGGATCAGAGTGAACTGCGATGCGGCGGTTGGTGATTTGGTGGCCGGGTTGGGGGTGGTTGTGCGGGATTGTTTGGGTAGACCTCTCCTGGTGGCTGGTAGACGGTTGTTGTCTCAGGCTGTTGACATGATGGAGACCCAGGCATTGCTTATGGCGCTTGACATGATCAGGGATCTTCTTCCCCTGTACCGGGCTGTGGAACTCCAATCTGACTCTATGATGGCCATTCAGGAGGTTCGCGAATTGATGTCTTTACCCCCGGGATCGGGTGTCTTTGCTGCTACCATCCAGTACGCTTCGGGTCTTGAGGCCCTTCGCTTCTTACACATACTCAGAGACGGGAACAAGCCTGCTGATTGGGCTGCTCGGGCTGCGTGCTATAACGATTTCTTCTGGGGCCTTGAGGATCCTATCCCTAAGCCCCTGCTTGACCTCATGTTATCTGATTTCACGTTCGATCCCCCTTGAGGGTCCTTTTGTAATTTGGCATTAGCCTTGATATAATAGATATTATATCCTCTTCAAAAAAAAAATAACACTATGACAAACTGATGTAAGATAATATATTTAAAACTTATTTTAGCTTATAGATAATTGAAAAAAGCTTAGGATCAAATAATATATTTCTACAAAGGCTTATCCAAAAGAGTTATACAGACTAATAATAAGTAGAGGAGCTAATCCTGATATAATTGTGAGTTTAAATAGAATTAGTATGTCTCTAAGTGAAACCTCTGCCTTATATAATAGACGTTACTGCGTCACAAATATCATATAATTATAGTAAAATCAAATTATCATAAAGAAAAATTCACACGATAGAGTCCTCAAAAGTCCTTATCTAATATAACAAAATCTATATTAATATCATTATTTATGAAGTAACTTAATTTTAGTTATCAATTCCTACTCTTATACTTTTAAATATTGTTACTCAATGTATACCAATGTCTTGTCTTGTAATATAAATTGGAGAATAAGTAGAACGACTCACAGATAAACTAATATTATAGATAAAGTATTATAAAAAATGAATATGAAATAAAATACACATAATCATAAGTATTGTGATAGTATACATTATATTAAAAAAGGGATAAATTATGTCTCTATAACTTTATAAACATATAACAAAAGTTTTTTAATGCAATATAAATATATTATAATCTTTAATCTTCAAAATATAATGATTTTCAAATCCTCTTTTCTTTTTTATAAACAATTTATATAAATACTTATATGCAAACCTGTTTATTGAATCTAATTAAATATTAGTTTTTCTTATTTTTCATTCAACCTATCTTTTTAATTAATAAAGGTCTTGGTTTCTCCCTCTAATGACTATCATCCTCATTATCTTAATATCATATCTTCTGACATGTCATCATATCCACTATTAAATCATACAAGCGATGATCGTTAAATCACATAGAAAGTGACATACATATATCATATATCATCACTATAGGCCTCAACTACAAAATCACATAGTAAATAATGGTTGTAAAATTACAGAATAAGTGATTACTCTAAATCAAATAGTAGGAAGCTTAATTATTAAAATCATATGCTAGTGGTATCAACACCACTAGATCATATCAATAATGATAGTCATCGGGTATCAAAATAAGTGATAGCTCTTAATAACATAGTAGAAAGCTCAATCATTGAGGTTTGATGCTAGTGGTACTAATACTATCGAATCACATAACAAGTTATAGCTACTAGATTGCATTATAAGTGATATATATATATATATACACCAACTATCAGATCACACAGAAAGCAGCAGCTTCCCATCATATAATAGGTAGCTTAATCATTAAGATTTGATACTAATTATATTATTATTATAATTATATCACACAACAAGTATCATATATATATATATATATATATTATCATTATAGATCTCAACCATTAGGTTACACAGTAAGTGGTGACCACAATATTACATAGTAAGTGGCAATTCTTTATCTAATAGTAAATAGCTTGATCATCAAGGTCTAATGCTAATGGTACAAATACTATCACATTACACAATAAGTAATATTATGAGATAAGGATACAATGGAAGCATTTTTTTAACATTATTTATTCTTTATAATATATTAAGCTTAAAACTAAAATTCTTTTATTCACTTTTTCCTTTATTTTTAAATACCTCATGAAGATTTTCATCTATGAACCAATCATTCTCAATTATAAAGATATATATATATATATATACTATTTGATTTACTTATTTATTATAGCCATGTAATAATATACAAAGTTTACTATATAATATTAATCATAAATAATTGTAAATACTTGTATATGCTGTATCATATTACTCATATCAAATTATGCAATATACAAGACATTAAAAAATGATGGTTAATTTAAAAAATCTCAATAAAGTAATTTTATAAAGAATTTACAACTTACATCATAATTTTATTAAGTTTAACTACTTTGATCCTCAAGGATTACTCGGATGTGAATTCTTCTTTTTCTTTATGAGTCACAAAAAATTATTATTGATCTTCTCCTTAAAAGTTCATATAAATTTCATAATCATTTAACAAATTCTTTTGTATTTTTGTGTCAAATATTTATCTCATGATTACTATAATTTATTCATTATATAACTAAACAAAACTAAAAAATTCATAACATGAAGATTAAAAATTATATGAGTTTCCTCTTCTTACTATTGAAATTCACAACAAGAGTGTTTAAAGAATTTTCTTCTCCTAATTCCTTAATAATTTAACTCTTCAATTTTACTTTTTATCTCTCTTTTTAATCACAATAATAACTTCGATAACACATGCACAATGGTGAGATTTAACAAAATAAATTTTGAGAATCTCATCTCCTTTACCTTAACCCTCTAATTACATCAAAGAAACTCACCATGTCATCAATGGTTTTTGAATCTCATAAACATTCATGGTTTTTCACATGATGTGGCTTAATTAGGGTTAAATTAATCTCATCTAATAAAAAATTAAAGCACAGATGCTTAAGAGGTTTGGAATACTCACACAAAGTAATAAGTTTTGATATCAGACTCATGATAGTCATCAAAGGTCATCGGATCCCTCGGCCTTTTTCCTCGACATCACTCATCGAAAGGAGATCAAAATTTTAGGTTAGGAAATCCTTCATGACATTCCCTCTCAATTCCCTTTATCACTCAAATTTGTAAGAAGTTTCTCTTTACGAAACAGTTTTAAGGGTATGTTGATTGACTAGTCAAGAAGCAAAATTCACAATCAAATTTTGATATACTTTATTAGAAACATTTTTTTGAGATATATAAAAATCATATCATTATATCCTATTCTATAAAATTCTTCAATAATTTAGGTTATAAATAGTACTGGAGTGAAAAAATATAAGTCATCATAACTAAAGTGTTAATGATAATAAGAATGAGATCTGATGTTATCTTTATCATAGAATCTTTACTAAACATCATCTTATATAAAGTAATATTAACGATAACAAGATCTCTATCTATCATAGTTTTTGTATCATCATGCCAATAATAATAGTAGTGATCGCCTTATATTGGATAACCATAGGATGAGGTCATAAAAAATCTCATTTTTTATTTCACTTCTTTCTCATTTTCTTATAAATCACCAAGTTTATTCATCTATCATTTTTCTTTATTTCCATTTCATTTCACTCATTCTCTTTCTTATTTTATATTTTGTTTTTCTTGTTTAATTTTGTTCTCATAATCTTATAAATTAACATGCTTATTAAAAAAATATTTTTTTATTTTATTTATTTTCGTTTCATTCTTTTTTTTATTATTTTATATCATAATACTCATAGTGTATTAATAATTATATATGCTTATATATAGCTCATGCTAGTATGCTATTCTATAAGTGATAAAATGTTCACAATTAATTAAATCTATGTAATATGTTAACCACACATCTCATATTAATATATCAAGATAATTAACAATTAAAATACTTAAATTTTAATTTTTTTAATTGCTAATCGTTTTGAGATGTCTCTTTTATGACTTTTTTTTATCTTTTTCATTCATTACCTATATAAAAATCATCATGATTATCAATACTTGCTTTTTTAATACAGGACTGCTAAGTTCTGAAGTTTTATTTAAAACTTTCTTTCTTTAATTATTTCTTAATATTACATATTTTCTTTACTAAAACAATTTACAAGCATAATTATAAAGAATATCTAAAATCTCCTTAACATACTATCATTTGTTCGCCCTATTGTACGATACATTATTCATTCCAAAATTGTACACCCAAGTAAACATTGACCATTCTGAACCTTCCCCACCTCTCAAAAGCTTAATATATAATATGTTGTTCTTAGCATATGATATGTGATACTCCACATTATATGTCATGTATCCATATGCATTGTTTGCATCTTATTCCATGTATTAGCTATAAGATATGTTTGAAAATAACATATTAATTTTCTTTAGGAATTCATTATCTAATAGTTGCTAGCACACTAAGGCCTTAATATAATGTTTGTCAAAAAAATAACATACTATCCATTTTGTTTTAAAAAGGGTCAATCGTAAACAACTCATTTAACACACCATTTTTTATGCTCGATGTATGGTATGATTAGATGTAACATATGACACATTGGGCCCTTATGCAGAACACGAAACATGATGACAAGTCATGACATGAAATTTGACCCAAATCTTATCCCATCTAACTTATACTCTAAAGAAACCCAAAATAAAACTCAAAAGCAATAGAAAGACAATAGAGCTCTTAAATAAAGATGTACTTTTAATAATCTTTTTGCTTTGATTCAAGGTTCCAACTCTTCTTAGTTCACTTTTCATTATAAAGTCCTTAGAACTTAAGTTTAGTTGCTCTTAGTTATCCCCTTGGTTTGTTGTAGCTCACCAAAAGCATTTAAGGCCTTCCAGCAACTCTTCTACTATCTTTTTTTCAGGCTTTTCCTCTCCCTCACATTTTAAGGGTTTCATAATAGTGTCACTACTACTAGGCCTAGGAAGGGATTATGTAATCCTATCATTAATATATGTATTTAGGCATTTAAATTTCTAATGATAATTTTATTCTTTACAAAATTTTAAAATTTTTAAATGATTTTTTAAAAATTAATTATTATATGATGATAAACTCATCACAAAGAGCACTTTTTAGTAGTATGCCTATATTACACAAATCAAATTGGCTATCCAAGGTATTATATTTCCATTTTAATTTGTGAATTAAATACTTATAAAATTTTAGTGATAAGTTTGATTACTACTAATTATATTTAATGAGAATCGAACAACACAATGATAGAAGATCATACGATATGATAAAAAAGAAAGGAGTGTGAAGGTTCAATTATAAATATTATATAATGTTTATTGGTTAATTGTATAGTATGACTAGGTAGTAACAACAATTAAGATGCAAGTGCAAACAAACAATGAAACCATGATTTGGTTATATCATACTTATCGATTAGTACGATAATGTCCAATGTGTTAAAGGTCATATAAGTCTAATGTAGCTAAGATAAAAATTTAGTATCTTAAATATGATCACAATGCTTTAAATAGTGTAGTCTAATACAAGAGAGATGTGTGCATGGTTAAAGTAATTGGCTAATGATTGTGCTAGGCTAATTGCATCATTATACAAGGATGTCAATGTAGAAAGTAAAGAGTCAATCCTTGATATACTATGATTGTATCGGCATGAAAGCAAAGAATGTAAAAGTATAATAATAAGATAATAAAAATATTCTAAGTTTGGTGAGTGCCAAGTGCCCTAAGGATTATACAATATGATTAACTGTCATATAAAAATGATTTATCATGAGTGGTGTTGCATAATTGAATCATAAGACGCATCACAAGAAATGTGTGTGGGGTATGACACTCATGTGATTTGCTTGATTTTACAACTATAATCAGTGGGTTGAATATTCAGTAAAGGGATATTAATCTTATCGTATATTACAAAACAATTATGATACTCTTATGATGTACAAAATTGAAATAGACTGAGTTTAGTATTGAATATAGTTTTTATCCCAACTACTAGAAGTTAAAGTATCTTAGATTTAAGGCTTTGAAAGAACTTGGAAAGGTCAAGTGAAAAGAAATTAAAAATTAAATCAAATCCTAGAATGCATGATTTGTAGGATAAGTATAAAGTGAGATATTCTAATAGATCTAATTAATGTCTATTGACTAAAGGATTAATTGAATGGCTATATAAGAGGTTATAATTTGGGTTACAAACTTTAGCAAAACTAACTATGAATTCTCCTAAGGAGTCCATCCTGAGAGAAACAATGGAAATGGAGTTAAGAATAAGGAAGAAAAGAGAGATCTCAAGCTAGAACAGGGAAGAAGAAGAAGATTTCCTTTGGTGAAGTCTTCTACTTGATTAAAAAGATAGGCAACCTTAAGTCATGCAATTAAATTTATAAATGTGCATAGGATTAAAACAATCTATTTTATTATATACATGATTGCCTATACTCTAAAATATTTCTTAGAAGATTGAATCATGCATAAGAATAGAAATATATATTATTTTCCTATTCTAAAATTGAGATTTGATCCATGTGAAGAAATTTTTTTTAGCATGATTGGAACCTTAAAATTAGTAAATAATGAAAAGAAATTTAATTATTGACCTTATATTCTATATATATTACATATTAGAATCATGAATGGTTAAGATATAACTTGATTTTAATTATATTGAATATTACATGAATAATAAATAGATGGTAAATATTTTACTTTTTAAAGAATGGATGGATCGATGTTACCTTGATTAGAAGCTTGTTTTGATATTATATATCTTTAAAATTTATTAAATTCAATGTTGGAACGTGTTGTATGAAATGAATTATGAATAGTAAAAGGAATTTAATTCTAGATGCATGCTAAGAAATAAAATCAAATACTTTGATAATTGCATGCTATAACTTTAAGGTTAATTTAAAAGAATTTAAAACTAGATCAGATTTCCAATGCTTCCTTTATGTTATATCTTGATTAATTCATGATATTAGATATAATTAGGTCTTGTCATATTAAGAATACAAGCATGGTACTTGGAAGCATTTGTTAGGTTGAGCATTGTTGCCATTTAAGTGCTAGCTGAAATTGGTTCCACTCTTAAATAATTTCTTTATTGATTCAAGTTATGCTTTGTTGAAGGATTATTTAGAGTCTTATTGAGAATGGTATTTGTAAATTTATTAACTTAAAAGAATAGCATGATTTTAAGTTGATCAGATTGTCTCATGCCATGATGATAGTTTGAGATAAACATTTCAAATCTTGATTTGTTACATGCTAAATTTAATTATAAAGATGTTATTTTACTCAGTTTTGTGATCATTTTTTATAATTAAGAAAAATTGTGACATGGATAAGTAAACAAATGTTATCATGATTACTTCCATATATATTATTAGAAAAATAACTTGGAAGCATTATAATGAGAATATACCTTAAAATCCTTGGAGGAATTTAGATTTATTTTGAATTTTGTATTTTAGAGTTTAGCTAAGATCAAACAATAATATTTGGAAAAACTTTAGTATGTTAACTAAGGATTGATTTTTGAACTATGTTATAAAACATTACAAAGATTTACAAGAAATATAACCTTCATAAACTAAAGTTAGGGAATGATTATGCAGCCAAAAGGGGCTAGTTGTCTCGAGTTAACCCTTAAGATTGAGGGACAAGGCTTGACTAATGACTTTAGATGCAAAGAAATGCCTTAGAATTTGATGACTTTAAGTTTAGGGAGAGCTCATAAGTCTCTTGTGAAAAGGGCTTTCGTGTCTCGATAGAGCCATAAAAACAGGTTAGGATCATGTGTGGAGCTCGATTAGGATTGGCATGATGATGATAATTCAAGCTAAAAATTTTACTGATAAATTTTTTGGGTGACACCATAAAACAACACCAAGAGCATGTGACATTTTCTTATATGAAAATCGAGCTTATATGTGACATTTTGTTACCAAGAGGAGATGGATTCCTCACTTAAACATTGTGGAATAAATGGTAAGGCTCGAAACAATGACTTAAAAAGTAAGAAAAGAGTTTGGAAAGGACCTTAGATGGCTTCGAATGCAAGTGTAGCTCTCAGGTTCCTTTTGGGAAGATTTGGTAGGCTAGAGTTAGCCATGGAAGAAGGTTGGGGTTGACATTGGGTTTTAGTTAGGCTTAATTAAAAGGATTTGGACTCATTAAAGAATAAATTAAGAATTAGATTTTTTTTTAAAAAGGCTAATTTGCAAGTTTGATTAGCTTAAACTAGGTCTAAAGGCTTATTAGAATTTATCAAGAGAAACTAGGATTTAAAATTTGAATATTGAAGATTTAAATTGTAAATATCATAGTTTTAAAATTTAAATTTTTTAGATTTAAAATTTGAATATCTAGAATTTGAAATTTAAATATATAATGTTTAAATTTTGAATATTGAATAAGTTTAAATGCTCAAGTAAACTCAATGGGGATTGGAAATGAGTTATAATTTAAATGAGCATTAGATGAGGTTAAGAATAACTTAATAATTAAGCATGTATTAAGAATAAATTATTCTTAAAGACTATCTTTTTGAACAAGAAAATCCTAATGATAAAAATTAAGGTTAAACTGAGTATATCAAGCACTTGATGAGACTTTGAGCAAACTTGAGATAATATTGTGATTTCAAGAGATACTTGGTTAAATCATGCATAGAGGTTGGTTGAGATAAAAAGCTTAGTTTTGGCTTTGTGAGTAGTGTTAGGCTCAACCATGGAGCTAAATGTTTTCTTAGATTTTGTTAAAACATTATTTTGATTATTTGTTATGTAAGATCATGAGTAGCGTTGAATTAAGTTTCTAGGACATGGATTGATGCTCTAGATGTTGATATAGGAGTCATGAGCCATTTGGGAAGGATGTAGTGTCATAGGTTTTCTTTACAAGGCATTTTGGGTTCTTGTAAAAAACATGTAAACATAGGTGAGAATAATATGGTTTATGACTATAAGGATTTGAGCAAAGAATTTGAAACTTGAGTGAATACTCAAGTGATAGCCTTTATAGGTTAAAAGAATCTAGTAAAAATACTTATTAAAGATTTGGAAAAATTAGATACAGATACGAAAAGATGGATAAGGGAGGATTATCCCAAATAGGTTGATTATGGTTTGCTAACCTTAGGTTAACTAGATGATTGTTAAGGTTTTAGATGATTAAGATAGATGATTAAAGTTTCTAGAAAGCCCTAAGTTCATCCAAGATTATAGGTTATAGATTGATGTTATAATATTAACAAATCTTTATTAATTAAATTAAGATCGAGTGGACCCCAGTTATGGGATTATATGACTAGAGCTTAGTAGGTTAGATATACTAGATGATAGAATTCCCATGAAGCATGAAGTTTGTATGCTTCATTTCTTAAGACATCATGAGTGAATTGTGGGTGTCCTTGAGCATTTGGTAGAGGAGAGACACATGTTGTTTATGGGTTCTTGATCCCTAGGGCCAAGTGATTAACAGAGCCTTAGTATGTGGATTATCAAATAATGTGTGAAGGATTTTGAGATGGTTGAGTGATTATATGATATCATGGGTGACTATGGATGTATCAGAGCACTTGTTAGAGTGTTATGTGATTAACAATAACTCTATAACTCAGTAAGGTAACCTTATGCGATCGTACTTTCCTGTAGGAAAGTGTTAAATTATGTGATATGAAATGGGAGTGCTAAAACTTATGCTAAGGATCTCTTAAGTTTGAAGGGGGCGCCATGTTATTGGTGTTCATTATGCATTCTATTGGTTTATTATGATTCCATAGAGGCTTGCTAAGCCCTAATTGGTATGAGATAGAGTTCATGGTTATGATTTTATGCATTAAAATAGCTTGATAGATTGAAATATCTTGTGTGATATCACTGCTTATACTGATAATTTTATTTTATTGGATATATTATTATTCTACATGATTATGTTTATTTAGAGTGCTTAAGAATTGTCTATTGAGCTTGGCTCACCCCCTATGTGCAATGAAGCTTAATACTCATATAATTGAGATTGTAATAGACATAACTTAACAAAGTGCAACTTAGCTCAATATTGAAAATGAAGGTTATGATGAGGTTTCGAGCTAAATTCTATGACCTTGAACGTTTCTCTTTTTATAAAAGATAAATCTAATCAAGCTCTTTTACCAAAGATTTTCAAATCAAGCATTAATCTTTTTATCATATTTTGATGCCTTTTATATACTCTTAAGAATACTTTTCAATGGCTCTAAAACTCTTTTAAATGATCATGTCAAAATTAATTTAACTAACTATTACTCATATAATGAATTAATTATATAATATGATCAAAGTGAGCATACAAGTACAATGAACTACTAGCAATATTATCTAAGAAATTGCTACCATATGACTAGTTTATTTTCTTTATGTAAATGAATCAAACAAATATAAAGATGACATCATATGACACGATTATGACAAAACTCTAAACTTCGTGTTTTTGAGAAAATATTATACAATATAAGATCTCACACCATGTAAGTCTTATGATAATCTCATTCTCTTTAGTCATAATTGATGGCATTAATATAATAATAAGATCATACTTTAATGATAAAAATTTACTCAATATATGATTAAGTCGTATTATTAATCTCTTTATTGAAATTGTATCATATAAGTATGATGATATATTGTATGGGAATGATATAATTCACTTAATATTAAGATTATCATGGAAAAATGATGAGGATCATCATATTATATGAAGTTTATCAGCCATATACCTTTTGAGGACTTAGCTCACATGGCTCAACTCGATCATATTTGATCTTCCAATTGAATTTATCATATCAGTACGAAAGGTTATACTGTATTGTATGAAATTAAAGAACACTTAATCTCAAATCAAATATTTTGAGTAAACTGTTAACGTACTTATACAATAAGGATGTTATTCTAATATAAACAATTTAACTTATGCATATACTAAAGAATCATTAGTGATTGATGTCTTTTTAAATCTTATGAAATAATTAGTTGTATTATACAAAGGTTAGACCATATAAGTATGATTAGCATGAATAATACAATTATTCATCAACTCATTCACCTTTTAATTTCTACTTAATTTAGTCTCAATATGTGATTGAACTTATTTATGAATGCAATTGTAACAGCCTTATTTTTCCCTTATTTTTTTTTTAGAGAAAGAGCTCTTTGAGACGAGTCCAACGATGTTTAGTTTGTAATTTTCAGAGCTCTAAGGAATAAATTATGAATGTTTAAAGATTTGGGATATATTGGTAACATCAAGGATAGATTTGTAATTTTTTAAATGTCGACATAGCTCAAATTCCTTTTGGCGGAAGGTATATTTGCAATTTTAAAAAATGTTGGTTGCGCTGGGTATATGTGCAATTTAGGAATTTCGGCTTAGGTCTACTCTCCGGGCGGAAGATATATGTGCAAATAACAAATTTGGAGGGGGCGTAATGCAAAAAAGCTAATTCTCGAGCCTTCTGGCACTCGATTCACGAGGGTTCGAGAAATTTCAATCGCAGGTATAAAAGCTAACCCGGTTGCTTTTGTAAAGCACTAATGTAGAACACGCGATATGCAGGGAAGTTGTCGGAGTGCGAGGTTCTGCGAAAACGAGATTGCGGTGAGAATTCTGTAAGGTTCTGGGAGTGTGCCACAGTTGTCACCATGCTCTTAGAGGAGTTCTGGCACACGACATTGATAGTCGACGAGGATTCCATAAGGTAAGAAAACGCGATTTTGCTTCGGTGGGGTTGTGTAAGGTTTCTGGGGAGCGGCGGAGACAGAGAGGGCGGAAGCCAGGCTGGATTCAATCGGTTCAGCGTGTGAACCGGCCGGTCTAGCTTTGACAGAAGCCAAATTAACGAGAACAGCCAAAAATTTAAAGAATTTTCGGATTCGTTTGGGAAATCTTTTAGAAAGCAAATTTTGGCTAATAAGCGCATTTTAATCTTTGACTATTTTCGTATTTATAGCCTTGTAGGACATCAAGAAAAATTTGAAGTAGGCAAGACGATGAGTACATCAAATCCAAGTAGATAAATTCCTAACCCTGTGATGTAGCACATTAGTATATATTTTTACATGGTTTTCTTACTATCACATGGTGTTTTGGTTGTGACATATGTTATTGTTTATCTCAATTTCATAAAAACTAAAAATGGAGAAGTATAGAAGAAATAAACAATATGGAACGAAAGGTCTTTTGATATGACACAATAAACTGGATTAATGGTTGGAAAATGACAGTAAAAATGAGATTCTCAGAGAATATTATCCTCACCACTAGGCTTAGCATGTGTCGCGGGGTATCGATCTTCGGATTAGATATCTGCCCAGTGTTATGTACGATAACTAGGCTCAGCGTGTGTCGCAGGGTATCGATCTTTGGAATAGATATCTGCTTAGTGTTATGTGCGATGACTCCATGATGATTTACACTAAGCTGAGCATGTGTCGTAGGGTATAGGTACCATATCTACCTGGTGGCACTAGGCTTAGCATGTGTCGTAGGGTATCGAATCTTCAAATCAGATATTTGCCTAGTGTTATGTGCTTGGTTGGATGCCGGCTGGAGGTTCTTTCTTGATGCTGATTTGGATCCAGAGGATAATGCATTAAAGAGAATCGATCCCAGTAATAACACACATAGAATTGAAAATAATAAGGAACTGATATTTCTTTTGGTTTTTCATATGACGTCATATTATATATGACATTTAGTATGGTTTTAGTTTTATGCATATGATTCATCTTCACTGTTCATGGTATGTATGTTCATTTATACTTGGTTAATTATGGTGGATTTATCTACTAAGATTTGTAAAATCTCATTAGTGCTTACATCACAGGTCATGCAACAATTACGTTGAGAGCTGAGAATGGTACTGTTACAGGGGAGCCCTTTTTGCTAAATAAATGAGAAGAGGGGAGGGCTTGGTGTGAGTAGAGTTTTAAAAACATGTTTTGTTTATATTTTGGATTTTTAGAGTTCCATGGCTTGGTTTTGAAATGGGTTCGAATAGGTGTTGGGATTTGTCTCACCGTTGGGTCCCCACCTTGGGTTAGTTCTTTGTCCTCACTCTGATGTTAAAATTTGTTATCTAATGGTACTGATATGAGGTGGGGGACTTGACAACAATGTTATTTGGTAGATAAAATATATAGAACAAGATAAAATATTGTTTTAAATAAATACCAAGTACTTCAAATAAATTGTCATAGGCTTTGACATTCTAATTATCAAAATAAAAAAGTCAAATAAAGATCTTATTTTATTATTCAAAATTTTTGTTTCTTCTAATGGTAGTTAAAGTTAACGCACAAGTATCTTAGTTAATCTACTTGAGTCATACGATCAAGCTCTTCACATGATTAGTTTAATTATTTTTAAAATACATAAACATAAATTAATACTTAAGAAAAATATTAATAAGTATAAAATATTGATTTTGTTGTCACCAAACAATGATATAGTGACTGAAGGGTATAATAACCATACAAAAATATTGTCGTCCAACAACTCGAATAAATATGGGATGAATTATCGCCAATTAACCAACACCATTATAGCTTATTATTGATTCACATGGAACTTAATAGATTTAGATTAGCCATCAAATGAATAATTGTGTTAAATTTCACTAACTTTGGCCAAGTAACCAAAAAAAAAATCTATAAATCCAATAACCTAATGTTAATATGTTAATCCCAAATGTTTTAATAATAGATTATTGCAAATGAGGACCAAGGGTTAAAAAATAAAGATTTGAGTTGTGTTTTTTCTCTTTTAAATGATGATAAGATGCATAAAATTAGTTTAACATAATGTATTATTTAGAAGATAAAGACCTATATTGTTCTATTACATATGTTAATATTATTTTGTTACTTTACTTTTTGTTTCCTTGAAAGACAATTTAGTCACTTTAAAATAAAATATTTTTTAATAGTATTTTAATAATAAATTAACAAATATACAATAATTATTTTATTATATTAATTTTTAAATTTTTTTACAATTGATACAACCTTTGTTAAAATAATTTTGAAAAATATTTTTCTTAAGTAAAGTAAAAGGATTATAAATTTGATAAAAATATTATTTGATAAAATTTTTATAAAATAATTAATATCACAAAGTGAGCAAATTATGTTTTTGATTTTTAAAGTTGACAAAGCAAAACAAAATTTGTAATAAGTTTAAAATATATTACTAGAAATATAATTTTAAAAAAATATTCTAAATATTGACGCTTAATTCTGTATTGTTGTCATTTGTACAGCATTTGGGTCGACAAAGTTGCAAATTAAAATTGAACCTAGGTGTATGTCGTATTAGTAACCGTAAGCTTCGAGTTCCCAATTATTTCCTTGCGGTCCTTCGAAAGGTACTCTTGGCTTTGGAGCCAACTGCTCCCCTCTTCCACCTTCAAAACTAAAGCCAAGCCGACTTCGGAAACGGCGTTCCCACCTTGTTCAGAAGAAAAGCTAAACAAGTTCTCGTTTAGAAGAAGAAGAAGCGGTGGATGATGAGGTAGAGCTCTGCTGCGCCAATGCTTATGGCGACATCGAGGGACGTTCGTGAGATCATCTCCAAGCTCTCCTCCGAAAAAACTAAGACTCGCGAAGTAGGCTCATCCACACCATTTGCCTCAAGCTTTGAATCCTTAGTGTGTCCATTAACTTCTACGAGATGTTCAGGAAGGGATACGGCTCCTCAATAGTTGGCTGGAAGGCGAGAAGTCCATCAGCCTTGGCTGTCTTCTTTCGAAGAAAACCTCGAGCATCCAACCGGACGAGATTCCTCATGGTTATTTTTGTTTTTTTAATTGCAGAGCATTTTCAATTAGTTTTTAACTTTTTACGGAATCGACTTGTTTAATGTTGCTGATTTTCTATTAGAGGAATCTTGGCCATTTTTACTTACGCTGCTCACCAAGTGCATAGCGTTGGAGATATCATCGAACAAGAAGCGCCCACCAAAATTGTTACTGGCCAAGACTCTGCGAATGGCAGTTCAGTGTGCCGAAGATTCCAAGTTGTCGGGTTAGTAGGAAAGAATGTCTAGATTCTTACCAATTATGTTTTTGTTATTGCAACAAAATTCCACTCAGCTACCATGGCATAGTACACGTCTTTTCCATGAAGGCCAAGCCATGAAATTTGTTCTATTTGTTGTGTTCTGTGACATTATTTTCTGTTTGCTTGTCTTCTCAATGACCTGGTTTGGAGTGAAGCACCTCTGATAACTGGAATTTATATTCATGAAAATATGGCTACAAACACATATTCAACATGATAATATTATGAAATTTCTATCAAGGTTTTCACTTTCAGTTCTGATGGTTTTGATTTTTTTAATACTTTCTATGTTCAATTTCGACTAATTTTTTATTATATTTAATTCTATTATATTTAATTCTATTTTATTTAATTTTAATCAAATTTAAATTAAAAAAAGATTAAGAAAGAATTTAAAATATTTAAATATTGGAAGAAATAAAAATATGTTTAAATAGGCTGCAAAATATCAAAATTGGTCCATTTGAGAGAGAGAAGTGAATTTGATGTTTTCCAACTTGTACAAAATTGACTGATTGAGAGGACATTGGGCCAAAACTTGGTCAAAACAATATATTATTTTTCTTTTTGATAAACAAATTTGTAACACCTGATTCGAAGCTTAATGCCTTTCTTTATATATGCTTGACACCTTTATATATAAGCATTAATAATCTTACTATTAATTTATTGGAATAGATAAGTATAGTGAAATTATTTAAATCAGTATTTTTTTTTTGAAAGAGGTGGAGGCATAACCTAATTATATTACTATAAAAATAAATTATAAAGTTTTTAAATAGATGTTGACATTCTAATGGGAGTTCCTAGTTGCAAAATGCTAATACAAGGAAGAAACTTTGCAGAAGTATTAAAGTTGAAAAGAAAAGTGCAAAATTAAATATTTGCACATATGATAAGTGCTTGTTTTACTCCGTGTTAGAATCAAAGTTTCTTATTAGATTCATGATGATTTATAATGCTTTTTTCAACTTAAAAACCATGTTTTTGATCACAAATTTATTAAAGGTCTTTTGATATGATTGTTTTTTTCTTGGATGAAGTAAAATTTATAAATTTAATCATACCGAAAATATTTAACCTCAATTGAGCTTTTCCATGATTTTCTTGGGCCTCATGTATTCAAGTTTGAATCCCATTTTGTTTAACCAGCCCATTTTAAATGGATTACGTGTGATATGCATGTCTATTTCTTGACAATTCGGATTTTTCATGTGCCTTTTGTTTGATAGCTTTGTTGTCTTTGTATTGAAATCGAGCTTACAAATTATCTTTATTGTGAAATTATTACCTTTTTTTATTTCTCTTGTTCATGTGTTTTGAAGCCACTTAAGTTTTTTAGACTAATTTCATGACCTTCCTATCATAATATGAGAATACTATTCACCTCTTCTTGTTTACATGCAATTTTATGCCATTTATTGAAATGTTTTCTCGTGGTTTTGTTGTTATATGGAGGAGTTAAGTCAAGGGCCATTGCACAAACGATCATTCTAGGTGGTGGGTTTGCTTTGGACAACCAAATAACTGGTCTATTTGAAATGATATAGATGGTAGTCCAATAAATGGAATGGCACCTTATGATTGCTAGGAAAGTTGGGTTATCATTATCTGTTTGTCCCATAAAAGTTTTATCATTATGGAATGTAAAGATTCATATTTTGCAGTTTGTCTTAACTACCTACAATTTTGCAGTTGGTCAGCTTCCTTTGCTCTCTGTTATTAAGCTGTTATTCACTCACGTATGGGAGGTTGTAATGTCCGTTCCATTGTTCCAATTGGAGTATAGTGGTATCCTTCGACACTTATTGTCTGTTGAGGAATACCGATGTCAAATGCGGAGTCGCATTTATTCTGGCAAGGAAATTTCTTTTTATTTTGTGTTCTTTATAATATGGTTTGCATTTTAATTAGGTTGTAAGTCGCCTCTTCTTTTAAGCAGGTCTTGTATTACTATATCTAAACAAGTTGGTATCAACTGTTGTATTGAAAGGTTCATTACCTTCCAGCTCCAAGGAAGAAGAATTTCGTTGTGCTTTAACCCTTCATGTGCTCCTTGAAAATCCACCAGGCGATTTTCCAGATTATATAAGGGAGGATGTTGTTGAGGCTTTCACCAAGATATTCTCTTACATAAGGTCTGCTGGAATTTATAGTTAGACATCTCATGTCTTTGGCATGGAGATTGTTTTACATGCTTTGAGATCTTGATTATCCTTACCTATGTGTATCATCAGGGAAGAATGAAGAGTTTAAGTGGTGATTTTGTGCCAACTTTGCCCTAGTTGCTCACAAAATAATAATTTCTTATGTTTTAAAATTTTGTTTTCTTATTGCTTTGTTAGGGAAGAAGGGAAGTTCTCACGCAAGCTTATGGAATGCATTAACTCGTACCTGATAAAGGATGGTCCCAATCTTGGAGATCTAGCTACTAAAGTTCATTCTGCTATACAAGATTTTCTTTTTCGATTTTGGCTTACTACTCATGATCGAGGGTTGAAGGTCTTAAAAATTTTGAGATCTTATTAGTTATTTTTATGCCTTTCACTGATAATTCAAATTATCATTTTTAATCTTGTAGGTTAGTTTTATTTTTTATGCGACTGTACAATTGAAGTTTTGTAGAAGCGATATAGAAGAAATTGCATTAGTGGATCAACTTGTAGATGTAATTGCCAAGGAACTTGACCAATGCACACCAATTTCTATTGGGATGGCTTGGTAAGCTTCTTCCTTTTTAAATTTGTTAGTAGTAACAGTATATCTCTTTTATCTCTGAGCATAGCTAATGTGATCTTATCATCATACCTTATAGGTCAGATGGATCTAGGGATGATAAGTTGGGACCACTAGGGAGTTTATATCAAGTTTTGATGGAACTTGCAGCAGCAGTTTTTTATCGGGTATGAGTAAGGCTAACATGGATCTAAATTCTATTGCCAAATATATCATGAAATATGCTGATTTAAAAAAATCCATGATCATTAGTCTTGCAAAGAAAGGAGAAATTCATTGCATCAAGGAAAGCGATTGAAGATGATAGATTGTATTGATCGCATAAAAGATGGGCTCATGAAGGGATCATGGCTTTGGTTTGTCATGCTTACAATTTAATGATGAGTTTAATAGTCATATGTACCTTTTCATATAATTTAAACCAATGAGTTTTTCCTTGTTTATTTTGTTAAATAGTTCGAGATACATATTGTTCTTGATGCTTTTTATTATTATCAATCTTACCCCATCCCTTTTTCTTCTATTGCATGCATTATACTCACATACTAGGGAACCCATAACCAGTGCAACAATTCTAAATTTCATTTGCAATTTATTTTTTTATTTTTTGTTTCTCATTACCATTTTCATATGTTATTATGAGCACTAGTTTTGAATTAAAAGAACATGGTAGTTATTTGTAAGTTATTATTATTGACTTGCTACTTTTGCAATACCAATTATTTATACAACTATAGTTCATCATTAGTGACAAAGCATTTTTCTACTGATAATGATTAGGTAGTATGCTCATGGTCTAATAAATTGAATTATTCAATATTGAGGAGACATTGAAGAAGAAGATGACTTCTCATAAAAGGTATTGGCAAAAAGAATCATTGCACACATTGAGAAGCAGATCGACTTGCTTGGTAGACTGGTGTGTGTACAATTGATGCGTTTTAGAATGGCGTTCATAATAGATTGGCACACTTGGCATATTGTTATGTTGCAGACCAATACATGACGGACTGACAAGTCATAGATAGGTGCACGGTAGACAAGTACAATGGATAGGTGCGATAGACGGGTGCGTGATAGATGGTTCGTAGTAGATTGGTGTGTTGCAAACCCACACAAGCGTGCATGTAGTTGATTGTGCGCAGAAACTGCTTAGCGCGCTTGCCTGCCTGAGTAGTAGGTGCGGTGTGCGCCACCTACATCCAACACGTGATTCATGTGTAGTAGGTTTGGTAGGTGTAGTGACAACAACTCGTGTAAAAGTTTTGTACATAGATAGAATAGGTGTAGAATTTGATGCTTTTTGTATTCTTTGAATAAAACGTGAGGAGAATTAAATAGATTTATGTGTTTTTACGAAAATAATTTTGTTGTATTATTATAAATTGAATTCCTTAAGAAAGGGTGGATCTTCCTTTAATTCAAAATTTCAATTTTTGGCAAAACAGCTTGTTTTTTCTTTTTGTAGCTTTCTTTGCCATTCTCGGTTTAATTCGACTATTGTAATTCTGAATTAAGGTTTACTGTCGACGGCTTGGAGCAAGACGCCTTGTAGACTGATCAACTTGGCTTCCGAAATAAATTATCATATTTTTAAATAGCATTCACCACAATAGGCTTTTATTAAAAAAATAATTTTTGGGAGTCAAAAAGTCCATTCTATGTAAAATTTAAGATGAAAACTCATGTTATATCTTTTATAGACTAGATACCTTGTGATATTGAGATGACTAGACTTGCTACTTGACATGAATGTGGGTCTGAAGTGTTAGTACTCCAATGATGCAGATTGCTAATTCAAATAAACAAATCAATTTATAGTTTAGGTTGATTAGTTCTATATTATTTGCATGATATTTATTTTTTGGGTTTTGCTTAATATAGCAATGAAAACTATTGGTATTGAAACTAAACCTCTCACATAAAGCAACAAAAAAATCTATCAGCTAAAAAACTATTGAACTATCTTAATATAAGTTAAACCTCTATCAAATATCTTTGTATAAGTTAAACACAACTGATTAAGTGGTATTCAAAATACTCTTGCAAAATTAATAAGAAATCATAACAACCAACACATAAAAGTAAAGATGTGGCTTATAATATATTTTATTTTGATTTCGACCTAGTTAATGGTGAGCCTTTGTGAATAAGTTGCATCTTTCTTTGATTCCTTTAATATCACTTTAATCAGGTAATATTGAAGCTACTTTTGTAGAAATAATAAACAAACATAACAATCTAGGCATGAAAGTAAAGAAGAAGATTAAGTGATATATTTTGTCTTGATCTCATCTTAAGTGCAATGGTGAACCTTTGTGAATTAGTTGCAACTCTTTTGGTTCATTGACTAGAGAACTTTCTACTCTATTATGTCATAGTTCATTGCTTTATTTGCTAATCATTTGATTGGAGAGGGTTATTATCCCATATCTCATACAATTTATTAATTTTATGTTCCATTAAAGTTTATAATTAAATTGTATTATTTATTCTCTCTCTTTTTTATCATAAAGTTTATTTCATTATTTGTTCAATAGGTTACAAGTATTTTAGACATGATCCACTGATACGGTAATGCTAAAACTTGCAAAATAACAAAATATCTAGTAAGGAGCAAGAAAGTTTAGACGCTTGGCCCTATGTGATTTTTTTTTCTTTTGTGCTTGTATTGAAAGCAGGGGGTCTTTGACCACTTTAATTAGAGCAAGGTAATCATCAGAAATATTCAACGTGATTAAAGCTTCATTAGAGTTGATCGTTACATAATTAGATGTCAAAAAAGAAAATCCTTTAGCATGAAACCTAAAGGGGAGTTCTTTATGGAAATTTTTGAGTTTTTGGATCTCTACAGTATGATCACAAGACATGTATTTCTCATAAACCTCATTTGATGGTAAAGCATAGGTAAGGTGATTAGGTTGAGTGGGAAATCATATTAAATTTTGTCTAATGAAGATGTCATCACAACAAAGAAATGGACTCTTCAAGAAAAATCTATTATCAAGAAAAGAATGTTAGAGATGAAGGGCTTAGGAGTGGAAAAATCAATAAAGGCTTTGGAGATAGTGCTTTGATTAGTAGGTATATTAAGTAGAGCTTGAGTTGGAGCAATGATACTCTAATCAATAGTAACCTAAAGAAGAGAAATATCTAGATTATTGTTAAGCTATATATCTGATGTTCTTGAAATATATGACCAAAGTGCATCTTGCTTGGAAAAAGGTTTTTGTTTCTAGATTTTATTTTTTTCCATCTTGGGTTTGCCAATGAGTTGTTGATTCCCATGAATATGCTCGTGATTGAGATGGTAATTTGATTCCTTGTGGTTGAGCTTACAAAAGGAGCAAAAACCTTGGAGATATTTATACTATATGATTTGTCAAATATTAATTGGACTATTACTAATCCATGTTTTATTTGGTAGCTCTTTTTGAAGATTGATTTCAATACATCTTTGAGATATTGGGTTGAACAAGGGAAATAGTTGTTGCATCGGTCTTAACAGGTTCCTGAATAAGGTGACCTATAGAGAATAGGGGATCATTGCTACAAAAGTGCACCGACAGATGAAGAAGTAAGATCCAAATAGGCACAATTGGTGAAGTAGACTTAGTGGAAAATAAGGAGGATCATTTGAAGATGCTCATGTGAAAGCTAAGGAGGATCATTTGAAGATGCTCATGTGAAAGCTTTGGAAGGTCCACACTATGCAGCCAACACCTAGGGTTTCTCTTTATGCTCGAACCTAATTGCCAATACTCATTTACGTAGTGAATCTATGTTGTGATGGCCATAAGAGAATTCTCCAACCAAAATAAATATGGGGGGTTGGAAAGTGTGTGCACATTCTCGTCAGTGAACAAAACTATTGATTTTCCTTTGTAAGTTCTCTCATCATACCCTTAAGCCAACATGTGTTGTGTTTAGTTGCTGTAAGAATTTTTATTATAGATAAAAATTCTTTGAGAACTCTCTTAGCTAGGAACTAGATAAGAGTTATTGATCCAACTTTATAGTTGTGCCATAGATATTCATGTACATAGTCCGACCATTCATATTTTATGTTAACTTGCAACAATTATTTTTAGGCAAGTTGATGGAGAATGAAATGAAAGGTGTATCCCAAATTTGATTGCAGTCAAGTATAGGTTAGCAAGGTGTGCTGAGTTTGGTATGAGTGGTGTTGCTTTTAATGCACAAGATCGTTGCTTTAGCTGATACGCAGAAGTAGATGTGCATGGACAAGCGCATCAAGGATGAGGGTGATGCTCGGTAATGTGCTGATGGATTGAGTATAGTATGAAGTACGATTGCAATAGTGTAAGCAATGCATGGATGTAGTGTAGGTGCTATGTTGTTGCTCATTTATGGTGCGTTGGTGTAAGTGTAGGTGTGGCAATTGCATCAATAAGGCTTGCGGATGCTATAGTATTGGGTTTGAGTGTCGAGGAGAAAAAGAAGCAAGAGAGAAAGAAAGTGAAGGTATATGAAGAGGCCACCAAGCATTTTGAGGCCATTAAGCTTTTCCCAACATGATAGTCTTAAAGTAGTGCATTTTTTAATTATGATCTATTCACCCTTTATTTATTCATGAGAAATCATTTAAATAGGAGATTACAAATTGTTCTTTAATAAAAATAATTTAATATTTATTTTTTGAAGATTTTCTTATCGATATATTTGAATATTCTCTTTGCAAGATTTTTCAACCCGTATCATTGAATATTTTTCTTTTGAAATTTTTTTTAACCTATATCTTTGAATATTTCTATTTGAAGATCTTTTACTTATATCATTGAATATTTTTTTCATTCATGAATATGGTCAATATCTTCTTGCAACGTTTTTTTTTTTGATTTCATTAAAGTAGCATCAATCATATAATTATGATGAGGGATGAGTCAATACTTCTTAAGATTAAAATAGAAATTTTTAAATTTGAGAAGTTTTATCCACATCAAAATTTGAGGAGCTTTAGATTGACTTGAGTTTTAGATTTTGTGAAAGGTTTATACTTCTATTCAGTTGCTATGTCGTTACTTTGTGTTGTATCAATTTGCTTTGTGTTGCACCATCATTACCTAGCCAAGAGCTTTGTTTCGTAGATTTAAAATCAAGGTAATTATCTACAAGTTATGAGGTTTGTTTTTTCAATTTGTCACGTGTCATCTAAGTATCTTTTGATGATGGTTGATTTTTTCATTAAATAAGGAATATATGAGACATATCAATATTAGAGAAATTTTTATTAATAATAATCCCATCAAACTTAAAGAATTTTATATTGAAGGTATTGACAATTAATGTCTTTTTGCATAGTAGTTAAGACTTTACTAAGCTATGTTGTGAATTATCTTAATAATATAAAAGTTCTCAATATTAAAAATTGGACTAATAAACAAGTTTAGTGGTAAATCAAGAGCATAATAATTTGTAATGATTTTTTTAGCAATTTTGAAAGGTTCATAAACTTGTAGCAATAACTTTTTTTGTTTAATGGAATAGTGACACTAGGTTAAATTCTTGTTAAAACATGACCTCTTTCATTGAGGTATAGTGGAAACCTATTTCTAGTATAGAGTTGTCATACTTTGCTTTTATTTGTTGTTTGATTTTGTTATGTTTATTTTGAAAATCATATACAAAAGTGAATGTAGAATTGAAAAATGCATGCATGATATTGGCAAGCAAATCAATAGGTCTTTCAATAGGTCTTTTGATATTCTCAAAATTGGTTTCTTTAGTAGTTTTGGAAAGAGTGTTGTGATATGCCAGCTAAAAATTTTTAAGTTTTTTGTTACATGGTATCTCAAAAGATTTTTTAAACTTTTGTTAAAAATTTCAATATGTCCAGTTTTTAGTGGGCCAGAGAGTGTCCAGGTTTGTTTATATAAGAAATAATCTTAACATCATAACTACGGACTAATATATCGTAAATGGGTTGAGAGACACTCTTGTAGTTCGACTTTTCTCTAAAGGAGAGTTTTCGTAAGTGTGAAGATTTATTTTCTTTAAAGCATATGTTATGAGAGGCATAAAAAATTTCTTTCTTATAGCTATTATAGCCTAATGTGTCCCTATTAAATGCTAGTTTTAACAAAAGTAAATTATCTTTGAAACAAGTGGTTAAAAGGAGATTGGAGTTTTTCTTTTGACTTTGCATGAATTGTATCTCATATTTAGATTTGATTAAGTGTTTTTCTATATTGTTTAAAAGAAGTGGTTTAATGATTTTACTTGGTGATTTGAAAATGTAAGTGTTATCTCTACTTGAATAGAAAAGTCTTCTACAACCATGAAGTGTGTAACAAAATATGTACTAAGTGTACGGAAATGAAATGACACTAAACTTATTCAGAACTAGTCATATTGATTAGGACATGAATTTAGAAGTCATGCATAATGAGATGTGGTGCATTGAAGTCACATAGAATTGATCTAATCATGGTTTTATTTTTGTTAATGCTTGGATTGATACATAAGTATAGTGAAATTGTATTGATCCAATGTTCATAAAGTTGTAATTAGTTTGATGACAAAATCAGATGTTCATAAAGTTGCAACAAAACATGCTAGCTTTGTATTTGTTTTTGGAGTTCTAACTAAATAAATATCTATAATAAGAGAAGGAAAACTTTTTATCTTAAATAGGGCTTAGTAAATAGTAAAATGCTAATCAACAAGCTTTTATTTGATAAAGTCATGGGATCTTCTCTCCTTCATGGCTTTGATACCAATTGATGAACAATGAAGTGGAAGATGTTTCTCAATTTGTTTAAATTTTAATGTTATTGTTTTTGCTAGAGAGTTATTATTCATTTTGCATAGGTTGGCAAGGTGTGCGGAGGTTGGTATGTGCAATGTTGCTTTGGTGCATGTGGTGATTGAGCATAACATGAAATGTTGTTGCAATACTGCAAGTCGTGTGCACATAAGACTTAGGCACTGTGTAGTTGAACGTTGATGGTGCACAGTTGTAGGTGCGGGCAAGATGTGTTAGTGTTGCAATTGTGTTAGTAAGGCTTGCTGATGCTACATTACCAAACTAGAGAATTAGGGGAAGATGAAAGAAAGAAAGATAGAAGGTAAGGGGATAGAATGAGACCAAATACTCATTTGGGGTTAAGCTTCATCCAACACAATGTCACAAAAGTAATATATGAGGAGTCTTTACATATAAGATTATGTACTATTTTTAATAAAAAGTAACTTCATATCTATTTTTTGAAAACTTTCCTACCCATATTTTATAATATTCTTCCTTAGAAGATTTTTCAACCTATATTTTTGAATATTTTTTAATTAAAGATTTGTCAATCATATTTTTTTAATATTCTTCCTTTGAAGAGATTCTATTTATATTTTTGAATATGTTCTTGTTTATGAACATGATCTCTCATCTTTTTGTCATGTATGTTTTTTTGACTATTAAAAATAGTACCAACTGTGCAATCATAATGAAGTAATGATGAACCATGATTTTTATATAATAAAATATGAATTTTGAAATTTGAAAAGTTTTATCTGTGTATGAAAATTTGTGGAGCTTTAGATTGAACTTGAGTTTGAGACCTTGGGATAAGTTTATGTTACTGTTGAGTTACAATACTATGTGAGCCTAGACCTTGAACTATTTTATCAATTTTTTTGATGTATGAACTTAGGCTTGATGAGTTGGTTACACTTGATGCAACCTCCTCACCAAGTCATCTAATGCTTTCTTTCCTTGTTTCTCCTGGTTTTCCAATGTATTTTTTGGCCACATGTTTTTTTAAATCTTATGCAGGTCATGGATTTCACTGGCATTTTATTGAATTTTGTACAACTTAGTGCTTATTTTAATCATCAATTAACCTAATTTTTGTTTGTGATTGAATTCGTTATACTTGGTGTATGCTATTTAATATTAAAAATATTACATGGGATTCAGTAGTTATTTGTTTTTGTTCAACAGGAATTGTGCTCTTTGTTATCTTGCTCGTATCTATGGTTGCCGCCTTGATAAGTCTTTGCTAGTTTATTGGGTGGAGGCTGCATCTGAAAGTTTACTGAGGTATCTATTTCTTACCATTTTAAATAACTCTCTATTTGAGAGCATAAATATATGGTTTAGTAAGTCCATTCTTTTCTTATTTTCGTCTTAGAAGTTGTGCCATGTTATATTTAAAAATGTTCTTGTACTGATTGTTTAGTAAGCTGGAAACACGGATAGTATAAGAAAATGATTTGTAGGTAGTAATTGCTGCTGTTGTCTGGCTTTGATAATTTACAAGATAATTCTCAGAATTGTTAATTAAGCTACTAAAGGAGCTTTACCAGCTACTAAATTTCAGTATTTAAGTCCCTTTATTTTGTTTTTTATGTAAAATTGGAGCTGCTGAGGTTTGGTAATTTTGTATGCAGCACTGCCATCATTTATAATCTTTGACCGAATACCAGATTATAGGCTTGATTAAAGCTAGAAATTGAAAAATTGAACTGACCAAACTAAACTAACGAATCAAAACCAAGATGAACATGATAGATTAAATTTTTAATTTGGTTTGTTTCAAAATACAAAAAACTGTACCAAACAAATCTCATAAATGCAAATTGTCTATCTAAAGGTGAACTTAATTGTTCAAATGTTGTTGCTTCACTTTTTCAAAAATGTACTAATGCACACCCCTGCTGGCTGTGTAACTGGTCTTTTATATTTTACACTTGCTGTCTTTCGTCAAATGGAATACTCCTTGAAGTATGCTTGTTTTAAAAGAATGAGACCTGCTTGTTTGTCTGACAATCAGTAACTTTTTTCTCCTTTTGTAATGTTTTCAGGCAAGTTAATAATGAAAGAAATGGCAGTATCTTTGTTAAAAAGGTCTCTCTGAAAAGTTAATGAGCTATTGCTTACCAGGAAGACGGGAAATTTTTTTTTATCATTTTTTGGCACATTAATGATGCGTAGGTTTGGGTTCTACTAGTTGCAGTAATGGTCAATTTCAAAAACTAAAGTTTACAGTTTTAATATTCTGTTTTGATTGATGAATATTATTAGGTTAATATGCTGTGGCCCTTGTAAGTACTTTCACATTATAAAATTTGGGTTTTGGATGCTGCTAAACAATGGTCAATTTCAAAAAAAAAAAGGTGACAATTTTGATGTTCTGTTTTGATTGATGAATATTATTAATATGCTATGGTCCTTGTAGGTATGTTTTACATTGTAATTTTTGGGTTTAGGATGCTACTAAACATTGTGGGGAATGCTTAAAAATTTGGTAATATTTGGTTTAATGGATATCACTTGAAACTATTTTGGCCTTTTGTAACAGGGAACTAGAACTTCTTGACAATTCATGAATCCACATGTGATTTGTCCTTACTTTTAAGTAGTTTGCTGTGACCTTCTTAAACCATTTTTAGGAGTTTAGTTGAGATGTTACTTTGGATAAATCTTAGTAGAAAACAATGAAAAAAGGTTTACAACATATTGTCATCCATTCCTCCATTCTAATTACCAATCTCATCATGTCAGGTTTTCCTCAACTACTTGATTTAATTCTTTTATTCTAAAAATTTTTGCATATTTTAATCCTGCCTCAAAATTTTCAGGCTTTTAAACAACCCAAACACTTTACACTCATATGAAGCTCTCGTATGGCTTTTGCGGTATGCTTAATGATCTTTTTTTTCGTTTATATTGACATGATGCATTGACAATATACACCTGTAGTCTTCTTGTTGTATGTTATTGAAGAATTTAGTTTCTTTATTGTTGGACTTGGCATGTTATGCAAAAACTTTATACTTTTAGCTTACCTTTCAAATATTTGTATTGGATTCATAATTTGACTAATTAATTCAGTATTTTTAAGGGCTTTGCAACAGTTTTCTTCTCTCCTACTTCCCCCTTTTGAGCGGTGCATACAAACTCCTATGAAACAGGACCAGGTAAAATTATGAGCTTGACTGTTTTAAGCTACATGATTTTATTTTGAATGGTTGAAACCTTGAATTTGACTTCTTTTTATCTTCTTCGAATCTTATTCAATGCAGCATGTTTCTTGCTAAACTTGGGTTAGGTTGAAAATATTTTTGAGGCTTAGGAACTTCTTTGATAATTTACTTAATCATTGTCAATTATTTCTTAATATTGATTCTAACCATTTTTTTTGAGTTGAATTCTAATGGAATTAAAATAGCATCGTGATATAGGTTTTCTATATTGGCACTAGTTTTTATTGTGTAGCATTATTTAGCTTAGTGAATACTTGTTGGGTTGACAGAGGTTTGGTTTTAATCCTACACAGGTCATTTTTATTCGTTTTCTGGTAGCTACTTAGAGAAAGTTATTTTTTTTTACATTTTGAGTTTATGTGCAATGTTTTTTAGTTTTTTCAATAGAAACTAGACTATCCAGCTCAAATGAAACAATATTTGTATTTGAGTCAACTTTGAGCCAAGTTGAACCCAAGAAAGTTATGTTTAGCTCAAGTTGCTTGTTACCAACTTGATTCCACCCTTAGATGGATTTAATGGTCAACTTGTAGGGACAACAAGAATGCTTCGTCGCTTGGACTGTATTTTCTTATCTGTCTGATATGAGAAGTATGATTTTTAATAACTAAACCAAATGAAGACTACCCTTTAACCATATACAATTAGCTCAGTTAATGATTCCATCTAAAGTCAATTTGACCTTGGCTCAAAATTGGTTTGAGGACGTTTGATTCAATCTTAATTCAATCTAAGCTTTGGATAAGTGTTTTATTTAGGTTTTGTTAGGCTTATTGGTAAGTATTCCAAGGTTGATGAGCACAAAACTATTTGTTTTATTATTTTCCATCAAATTCTTGATCATGGATAAACTTATAAATTCATTCATGTCAAATGTGATACAATTTTTTCATACATTCATTTACTTGTATATATATAATATAACTATATAAACACATACATATATATATGCTTATATTTATGTCTGTGTATATACACACATATATACACATAATTGTATATATGTATATATGTGTTATATGCACAACTGAAGGAATTTATGAAAAAATTTCATCACATTTAGTATAAAAAAATTTATAAGCTTATATATTCACCCTCACATATAAACATGATTAAATACTTAGCTTGATTCGAATAGAAATGTGATCTAGATTTTGAGCAATCTTCGATCTTCAAACAGAAATCTCACACTTATAGGGTGGATTGAGTTTTCTTAAAATGTTGTATGTCGATTGCAATAAAGCATAAATTAATAGATAGTCTTATGTCAAACTTTTAGTTTGTGAATGTATCTTGATCTCATGTACTGTTTTTTTTTTCTCAGAGCACTCTTATATTGTGCTTTTCTAACCTAAAACTAGGTTATCTCTATGAGGTTAGCTTGGTTGTTTGTCATTATTAGGTCTCAACTGCTTCAATTAGGAATTATTGGTTAGGTGTTTTGTTTTTAAAACTCAAAGTTTAATTTTATTTTTATCCAATAATGTATAAGAGATTCAATATATGATACACAAATAAGTTAAAGTTGTAATAATCAGAACATACAATTTAAACACTAATAAAGGATAGTAAAGATTAGCACTTAGTCTGCAAGGCTTTCTTTTTTTTTCCCTTTGCACTTATATTGATGAATTAAGAGGTCTTTAACTGTTAACCGGAGTAAGGTAATCATTAGATAAATTTGGCAAGACTAAAGTATTATCATAGGTTGCATTATAATTGTGTTCTGGTAAAGTGAATTTTTTGTTAGTAATCTAAGAGGAAGTTTTTTATAAAAGTTTTTGAGTTTTTTGATGTCTTCATAATGATTAATAGTCATATTTTTTATAAACATGATGAAACCTTGTAACTGGATTCAAATCATCCACTGTATGCTTATTTGATGGTATTGTTTTTACTGAGATTTTAATTTGGGTGGGATGATAGATGAGATTATGCCTGATGAAGATGTTGTGGTAAGGGAAATCAATTTTTTGAAGAGAATCTAATATAAAGGAAATAAGATATGAATTGATGAGCTTGATATTATCAGGATTAACAGAGGCATTAAAGGTAGTGATCTAATTAGTATAAATACCTTTAATAGAGATAGAAACTAAAGTAGTGGTACCTTGATAAATGAGAGTAGCAATATTAGATGAGCTTGACTTTAAATCTTCTTGTTTTGTCTGTGATTGCTTTGATTGATGCTTCTTTTTCCAAATTTTTTGATTTGTCATTTTTTTAATTCACAATGAGTTGTTGATTCCTATGGACTTGCTAGGGTTCAGAAGACAAGTTGATTCATTGTCATAGAGTAAACAATAGTCAAGGAGATTTTTTTATTCCACATTTTCTATCTATATTTTATATGGTAGTCTACATGGGAGCTTTATGTTTATACATATCCTTACAACACTAGGTCGTGTAAGGGAAATAATCATTGCATCAATCTTAAGAGATTCCCTAATAAATTTACCTATAGAAATAAGGGGACGATTATTGAATAAGTGCATTGACAAATGAGGAAGCACAATCCAAATAGACACATTTGGTGACTCTGACTCAGTGGAGAAAAAAAAGGACTACTTGAACGTTCTAATTAGGAAATCGTGGTAGGTTCAAAATCCACGTAATCAGTATTTGAGGAAATCCTCTTCTTGTTCAAACTGAATTAAAATATGCTTATGGTCTAATAGTCCAATTGAGAAGTAACCCACCAATTGCTTAAAAACATTTTTGTAAGGACACCATGTTAGGATGGCTTGAAGGGAATTTTTCGGCTCAAGCAAACCTGAAAGGGCTTAAAAGTGATCTCATATTCTCCTTGAAGAAAAAAAATACATGCTTTGTTTTTTTAAGTGTGGCATCCCTCACAATAATTGGCTGATCTTTGATGAAGGAGCGATTTATGTCAACAAGATCTGTAGCGATAGAAGGCCTAGGTTGCGACTGAATGATCCACAAATGATTGTTGTGAATGTGCCGTGGACCCCGGTAAGGTTGCGAAAAACTTCAGTTGGAGAAGAAGGGTCCGTAATTCCCTTGACTACTTGAGCAAAAGAGATTGTTGCAGAATGCTAAATCGGACAAAAATGAAAGCCAAAGAAATTCAGACAGCAATTGAAGGGGATGGAATGGAGACCGAAGAGGGAGGGCCAACCATTGTGACCCATTGTAGCAAGACGTCGGTGACAAGTGGAGTAGTTTCACTCCATTATGTCCTTCCACTGGTTGAGGGAAGCAAAGTACAAGATGATGCTGCACATCGACAAGAATCCAAGGCAGTAGCAAGCTGGATGTAGTAACCTAGTAGCGAGGAGGAACGAGTAGCGTGTGATCAAAACCAAGTCGGCCGGTTGCACATTAGACAAAAGGATCTACAGATTGCTCAAAACAACATGATCGCCAGTGATAGGTAGACGGCCATGTGGTGGAGGTGACGCCGGTTGGCAAGGCTGCCTCGGTTGAGAATGTTGAAGGCTCGAGTGAATGCACAAGTTTAGAGAGGATTATTACTACTGTGGATAGCACGGCTGGATGGCCCTGTGGTGGATGGGCCGCTATGATTTGCTTAGGAAGCCTACGGTTTAGAAGGGGGGTTGGGTCTACCATCCCATGGATCAAAAGGGTTGTAGTTTAAAATTTTAAGCTACAATAAAAGAATCATCGAGCCAAGCAACCTAAATTTAGGTATGAAGTAGAGTTGACATCGGCCATTACCTAAAATTGGTCAGTCTTGATTAACATTAATGTGACCATCCGACTTGGATTGTTGATTATTATTAGTTTTAATACATCACAATTCATTGGATTTGTTCTCATTCTTATTTAAGTCATATGATATCACAAATTGGATACTTGTTGATATATGCTTGTTTTGCTTGTCTTGGATTATGGGTGTATTTGTGAAAGCTATGTTATATGACCACGATACATGTACTCTTATTTATGTGCTATAGGTTTGTTTAATAATCAAAAGATTCAACAAAATCATTTAGAAGCATTGATTTTGAATAGCTTTGTAATTATAACTTTGTCAGAAGATCTTTATTATGTTGCAATAAGGCCAAGGTTCAAGGAATTGACATGCTATTGTAGTTTCAAGTGTACCAACATCTATATTGCTTTAATGTTTTTTGATTAAAGTTTATTTCATAGTTATGTCTACAATAGCATGCTTATGTTGGGAATTTGATGAAAGGTTTTATATGCGACTAACTTTTTATACTTTAAGGTTTAGTATGAAAAAAATTTGTGTTTTGTGTGATGTTTTGTTATATCGTGTTTCTTTTCTTTTTTTTTTTCCTCTTTGTACTAATTTTTAATTTCTACTCTCATTTTTCCTGCACCATACCATTTGCAACTATAAATGCTTTACAACAATCATTGTTGGGGATTCTTCTCCATTGCTAACACCACAAACCGTTTGAGGGAATTGAGGATTTTGGTTGGGGTGGAGTGAATTTCTTCTCCACCTAGTAGTTGGTGCTATACTCACGAATACAGGCATGTAGCCACTGATGGTGCTGATTAGACTCTACAACCGTAGTTCTAGTCATGGCCAATGTTGTTGGTGCATGTTGTTGAAGATGATGCTGGTCTTAGAACTTGGGAGATGTTCATTTTATTAGAATCTTTTATAGTTCAAGTTTATCCATAAATAACCTAATTGTAATTGATTTAAAATTTCAATTCACTAGCACAGTTTTAAAATATCCAGGTTCTATCATGCTCTACAACTTTAATTTCAATGTCATTTCATGAGTTTTCTTATACTTATTAGTTATTGCTATGTTTGAATTTCAATAGTTAGATGAAGTTTTGGAGTTTCCAAATACCAAGCTATGTGCAGATGCAAAATTTCAAAATTAGGCTGCATTTTTGGAGCATCCACTCCTACTAAATTGTAATTGCATAGCAAATTGAGTTATTAAAATGAAATTTGGGGCTTTCTAAGTACCACTTATTGTTAGATGTAAACTTTCAAGATCTAAAAGGTTTAGTATATCCATTTTTTGCATTACTATAATAACATATAATCTTTAAGGATGCAAATGATAATTTGTAATATATAAGTGCAAACTTTTGTTATGTAGCTGTAGTTTTCAATTATCCATATAGTGAATTATAACATAAAATGTCATGTGTCCATGCTAAATTATAATGTGGCTTTATACATTAAAATAAGAGAACATAGGTATCACATGAAGTAATTATGCAAGCTAAATAACTCAAATTTTGTTTGTTAGCAACTCATAACATAATAATGGAATTAAAAAGGCAATAGTAGAATTAAAAATAATGTAACATTTGTCACTGAAATAGATTTCAATATCTGTAAACAATAGTTATAGTATTGTTGATTCTTTTGGGATGACAATTCCCAACAGATTGAGTTGAATTTGAAAATTTATAACCAAAGCAAGTGAGTTGGCAAATTAAATTAGTAGGCAAATATCTTTATTGAAGTATGAGTAAGATACTAGGATATTAATATGCATAAGAAGGTGGCATGGATACATGGAATATATAAAAACAATATATATATATATATATATACATATATATATATATTCAGAAACTCATGCTCCACAAAATGTTACTAGATGAAATTGACATGCTATTTATGAATAATATAAGTAAAGCTTCACATCAACTCTCAATTGTTACTTGTAACTAATTAGTCAAATCAATCATATCAAATAACAAGATACAAGATAATATAGCAGTCCATATGATTCAAGATCCTATCATGAATATTGACTTTTTTAGCACCCAAAGTTCAATTATCTAAACTAATGTATACAACCACATACTTATGACATCATAAATTAAATAATTATGCATCATCTTTCTAGACTATTCATGCCATATATATATATTGATTATGCATCTCTCAATAGTATTTGCACTATATATATATATATATATATATATGTTCACCATCTGTTGATCATAGCTTGACACCTCATTGTTACTTATCATTGCTTATGGGTGATATAATGATCTTGTGGTATAGTATAGTTACTTGAAATAGAATGAATGTTACTATTTTGAAATAGAAGGATCTTCACTTTTTGGTCTTGTCGACCTGACTAGCCAATCATAAAATAGCAAGGTAATATTGACCATAATATCTATCAATATTATAATATCTATAAAATTATTATCAATATCATAATATCAATACGAATAATCAATACTAATGCTAAATGTGTAAAATTTATAATCCATAACATGAAACTTATAGGAATATCCATAGATCAAAACATGCAATAATGTGCACGTATTGATGGAGTTATGCCATAATATCTAATACTCAATTTTAGTCGAACATCTAAAGCCCATTCTATGCAATATGATCATGAGCTGTTGGTGGTATTAATCATAGTTTTGAATACAATTAATTAATTTATATACAATCATACACTTCTCTAGTGGTTTACATATTTGAACATGAGTTTTGTATGACATAGAGAATACTTTGAAAATATCAATGAAACTTAGATAATACAACAAAATAATAAACTCGAAATATGCTTTCTATAGTATGGTTAAAAGGTAACATAAGATGTACTAGTAATAAAATGCTTTTCTAATATGTACATCAAATGACCAATGAGAAAACAATTGCAAAGGAACCTAAGTTTTGCACAAATTCTATTTGTTCTAGAATTTCATCAGATCAATTCAATGTGTTTCTAAATATGCCATCAAATTGTGCAGGATAATATATGAATCATACTAAAAATGGAAGTAAAGTTCTAATAGGGGAATATTAATCATGACATGCTCATGAAAATTCTACAAGAACAATGTGTAAAGAATAACTATTGTAAAGTAATGTTAAGCATAAATAAACCATAGAACTTGAGTTAAATCTCTCACAAATGTTAAAGGAGTTTTCCTTACAAAGAAAGATATGCCCATTTTCTAGTATGTAAGAACAATATTCCTCAAGGTGTACAGTTCTAATCTAGGCTCTTCTATGATCCACATAGCCCATAGATTCATGTAAGAGTTTTACTACTTATATGCAACCTTTATGTCAATACATCATCACAATAAATAATTCTATCTACATTAAATTAATGAATCTAGTATTTACCTTACTATATAAACAACAATTAATCCAATTATTCGAAGATAATTTGGCTCACTAGTGAAAGAGAGGAAGAGCATAATCGATAAACAAACCTTGCAAATCTTGATGATGAAACCAGCATCTTATGCTAATAGCGATAGCTTAATTGATGATATAGGCAATGGTGCGGCCATTGCTAGTGGCAACAATGACAATACTGTTAAGGACTAAGCCAAAATCCATCAAGGGTTTTGGATGCGAGGAGTTTAGTGGATGAAATGATCGGGAAGTTACTATATTAGCTTTGATAATGACTTGATGAGGAGAATGATTGCTGATGGAAGGACTTTTAATGATCCATGTGTCATGGAGACAACGATGGCATCCTTCATGTTCTAAATAAGGCTCGACAAGAGTCTAATAATGAGAGTATGGTTGAGATTCATTAGGTTGGTTCGTTGCTGTTTTTTTATTTTTTTCGACCCTTTTGTGGGTCCAAAAGAGAGACGAGAACCCACAAATATATGCCAATCCTAGCCTGCCACATGCATAGCTTATCGACAATCATCTTTCGCTGGTGAATTGACATTTCCTTGTAGAAGAAGATTGGAGATTTGTACAGATAACCAAGCTGTCTGGAGGAGTAAGTTTCTACCCCCTTGATTCTTTGTAGCCAAAACACAGTTAGCAGTCCCATTGATCATGATATGATTAGCAAATAAGAGGTGGGTAATCCAATGCACCATGGGGAGTGCTCGAATACCCAAGGTCTACAACTCTTCATTGGGACATAGTTCAACACTTGGTTCGCACCTCTTATTTTCTTGAAAGGTAATAGCTCTGTTGCCCCAAATTGTTGTGCAGGATTGGGGTTGTGATTTTGGCTATAGGGGAATGTGTTGTGGCTTTTGGTACCTTTCTGGCCTCCAATCACATCTTATTGGATGCTAAGGTTTGGATCTAGTGTGAATCCATTTTGGTGGTTTGCTGGTAGCTTGTCTTGGGAAGACCATGGTGCTAAGCTCCTTGGTGTAGTTATTGACTCCCCTCCACTTTGTAGATTTCAAGATTACTCACATATAGAGGGGAACCATGTTGCTGGCTAGGTTTTTAAGTTAGCTTGTGAGAGTGATTGCATGTGGGTATGGGATATGCCTTTGCTTGATGATCTTGTTCACATTTTTTAGGAAGGCACTATGCATGATTCTTCTTGAGCTTTATATAAAATAGACTATTATTACACTTTCAGAGAATGAGGGGATGAGGCGAGTGACTAGTCATTCTCAACGATCTCCTTGCCCTAATAGGAGCGAAAATCAACATTGTCTTGTGGTTGTGGAGAGAATAAGAGCTAGTGAGAACAATAATCACATGGGGGAGCAAACGAGGATGAATATGATTAATGGAGAGTGGCAACAATTGTCGATGGTACGAGGGAGAATGATGAGAGCGGGTATCAAGGGAGAGATTAGCGAGGTGAGGAGCAGTTGTGAGTGGTGTGGGAGAGGGATTATGAGATTTGATAATAGGGATTATAGTTTTTAATCTTTATCTAGTCAGGCTTATTTTAATTGGACTGGCTCAATTAAATTATTGCTATTAGTTATTGTATGTGAATATTGGAAATTGTTTTTGAGAGAAATGTTACAAGTTTAGTATTATGTTATGAGTTTCTTATAATAAATAAAGATATAAGCTGTTTTCTTTTCAAAGTTTCTTCATGTGATATTTATATTTTCATATTCTACTCTATAAATTTGCATTATTTATACTTAACTTTTGGTTTGTACAGTGTTGTTGAGGTGAAGCTCTTTTATCTTCTATAGGTTGTGGAGTTTTATTGCCTTCTAGATCTAATGTCTGATAGGTGCTCTATTGGTGTAGCATAATGGAAGTGGTTTTTTTTAAAACCATTGAAAAAGTGAAAAAGTAATATCTTACACCAATATGAGTGACTTTTTGTCACTTATAATGAACCATACTCCAGAACTCACCTCCTCCAAATCTCACTTCCTCCATCCATTTATGCCAAACAGATGAATTCTTATTGTGATGGAGAATTAGTTATGTTGTATGTCCTATCAATATTTCAATGGGTATGGATGTAAGATCATTATCTTTCCTTCAATTGCAATTATTGGGAGGATGGGAGAGGTGGCCAAGTTATATGCATGTTCTTTATTTCAGTGTAGATGGACTGGAGGTCAAATAACAATTCTTGTAGTTTTAGCCATGTTATTCTTTTATTATTCTATGTTCTAACAGTAAAAAAATTATCATTATATTTTTTAGACATGTCCATGAATCTGTGAATAACTCATCAATTTATTAAATCAACTTTCTCTTAATCCACTTCTTTAGGTGACTATGTTTGCCCAAAAGAATTGGGCTTCCATATGGATGTATTTAATGCAAGGAATTCCTGCCTTCAGCAATGTCAGCCCTGTTGTAAGTTCTTTACTTTGTTACTACGTAGCACCAGTTTAAATGTTTTTGTGGCATGCCTTTGGCTTCTATTTATGTACTTTTGGTAGTTCATTTTCCACAATTATTGAGGTTTTGCTCATCTTGTTATAATTTCTTATTTGCACTCAAATTGTCCTTTTAATTTTTTGGGTCAGCTTTATTTAATGAAGATCAAATATTTTTAATAATTTGAAACCATTTAAAAATGAATGAATTAAAGAACTTTTGTGGTTTTTAAATTAATTAACAAAAAGAGATAAGCATTCATTGAAGAATTATGAAAAAATTGAAGTGCAAGTGTGAATGGACATTTAAAAACGTGATATTATATTGAATGGACATTACTTGTTATCATTGGTTATGATATGGAAAGTTTATGTCAATTATAGAAATTGAAGACTTTATCCATCAGAAGTACTTCTATTTTTTAATTCTTATAGTTGATCTAATGACTTTTAGTAAGGCCGATCAAATAACCCTTCAATTCTTGAGATCAATAATCGAAAAGCTTTGCTCCAATGGGTTAAAGAGTTTAGTAATTTTGTTAATGTTCAAGTAAGGCAGACTCTGGCAAACTTCATTAGTTTCTCTCTTCATACACTTCCATTTATTTACAAAGGTCTTCTTCTTTGCTTAAAAAAGATCAACATAGAGGATAATATCCGATGTAGTAATAAAAAGTTTTATAAGATTATTAAAATTAAATTATTTATCAAATGATAAGACTTTTTTGATGGGAAAAGAAATAGAGTCTAAATTAATATTTTCTATAATAACTAATGGAGTACTTGACTCAGATATGTTGGAGTAATTAGAAATGCTAAGAATTCGCATATTCCTCAATTTCTTTATATGTAAAAATTGGGATATTGTGAAATTTTTTCTAGTATTGTATGTAGTTATTAGTTTCAAGTGTGTTATATGGAGATAATCGATTAGAAAAGATCTATGGCTCAATAAAAATAAAAGGTTTAGATTTAATTTGTGGCAAATGTTTAAATGAAGGAATAAAACTTTCATTTGAAAGTAGAGTTTTAGACATTCAAGGGCAAATTAACATTGATTTTCTATTTAAACAAAATTTTTTTTAGACTATATATACATTCAACTCTAGAACTCTTCATCCCATATTGGTCCAAGGCAACAAATTTTTTTGTAGATGGTCTAACATTAAATTAAATATATAATTGAATATATTGTCTAAGTTTTATAGAAATGAAGTATCCTTTTAGAATTTCATGACTTGAGTTGTTGTTATTAGTAATAGAATAATGCAATTGATAAGGTTTTATTGTAAAACTATTATTATGAATGTTACAAGTATTGATAACATTGACTAGGTATGCAAAGATTAAATATAATCTTGTATGGTTTGATGCTTCTTTAGAGTGCAAAAATGCATAGTATTTGTCAATAATTTGACTTTAAAGGAAAAACTTGGTATGATTCTTAGATGGTAAATATATTTATTTGGTAATTCATCATTTATATATATAGAAGAAAATTTTCATATAGTTCATATTTGTTAAGCATAAAATAGGTTAAGTTTCCATTGGTGTTAAAATTAATTTTCATTAATAGTTTAAAAAATTTTCTCACATTCTATGTTCAATTCGAATAGGATAATCTTTTATGCCAACCTTGTCAAAGGTACAATTATTTGCAAAAAACTTTTGACAAATTTTTTATAATATTTTGTTCTTAGAGAACTCTTAATTTTTGATGCATTGGTTGGCCTAAGCTGCTTAGCAACTACTATAACCTTTTGGGAATCTATATAGGCTCCTTCAACACTGGAAAGATGTCCTAAAGATACTTCTTGAGTCAAGCAGGCCACCCATGGTTAGATAACTTGTTTAGACTTGGATAATCATAAACTTATCCTCATCCCATTTTATTTATCATTTCATATTATTTATTGTATCATAGTTTTAATAAATATAAGTTCACAACTTGATTTTCCAACATCCTAAATCATTTTGCAATAGAAACATAATTTAACTATAAAATTCCTTTAGAGAAATACAACATAAGTATAGTTATGTTGTTTTTCAATTTTTTTTCACCAACGACAAAATGATATTGCAATATTTGTTCAAATGTTTGAGTAAACCAAAATACATCATTTATGAATTATAGAAGGCTTGTTAGATTTTATTTTTAAAAGTTGTATGAGCTCTATTTACTATGTTTCTTGTATCCTATGATGTTTATTTATCACTTCTGTAATTGTTAATGTCAAAATAGGTTGAGTTATAGTCATTGGCTTAGTTAATAAAGTCTAACTCTTGTAGCCCTTGTCATATTTAAGGCCTTTATTACAATAGGTGTATTATGCTCCAACATGAATAATACAATAACAATAGATGCATTCCATATACTATGCAATACTTGAAGCATTTCTATCAATTATTTATTTCTTTTAGAAGCCCATTTGTCTTGTTACCAATTTCATTGGCCAATTCATTAGATTTGTCCATTTTGGTATTGTCTATTATTATGAGTGATTTCTATTTTCGATGTATACTCTTATGGAATATTCATATTTTCTCATTATGATAATAATAAATAGTCATTCATCGTCTTTTGGCTCCTATCTTTTTATTCATAGAAGTTTAGCATTTCCATTTACTTTTTTTTATTGGCATTGACAACCTTTGGTCGAGATTGGCTATTTAACTATTTGTTCATGCATGTGCATTTACCTTTCCTACATTTATAATATGATCAATTTGTTCAACTTGCATTATGGTATATGATGTATGTATTCAAGTGTATGCCATGTATTTCATTGTCATATATATACAACTAAAAGAACGTATGTATAGCAAGCATGTACAAAACCATTGCAACACAACAACGAATCACTGATCAAAATCGTTGTTGAATATGATAGGACTAAATATTCACAAGCAACATAACATCAACTAAATGCACAGTTACATCTTACAATATGCTTACCTAAATTATAAGAGTTTATTTCCTTGTTCTCCTCTTCCTTGTTTCCTAAAATTATGTATATGAACATGTTTTAGAATTCATTTATGTGCCTAACACATTATATGCTTTAAAATATATAAACTTTATTTCTACACTTAAAATGGTGCTTGCCAACTTCAATTCCATAATTTTAATCATCCATCATATTGTTATATGTTAATCCTCATTAAACCGTTTGTCAACTTATTGGACCTTGTGATCTTGTTTATTAGATCGTCTAATGTGCATCCTATAGATGTCAAACTGCTTGGAGCTTTTATTTGAACCATTGTCTGATTTGTACAGGTCATCATTGGACCATCTAGTCTTCTTGTTAGACTGCTTGGGGAGAATTGGACAACCAATGAATTGTCCGACAACCTTTTGATAGAGACGTAGGACAAATTGTTGAATTTTATTGGACCAATCGATGACTTAGTCGGATTGTCTTATTGGTCTGGACCATTTAACAGAGACTTAGCTTTGCTTTGTTGAAATTATCGAACTCTTTGATCATATGATCAGATCGTTTGATATTCACTTGGAGTTTTAGGTTTCATAGCCTGTTATGTTATATCTTTCCAAATGCTTATACAAAATTTCCATGGTCCTAGAAGTTATTGTAAACACACTGTAACTCACATGCAAGCTCTACACATGCATTTCTACTTCGATTTACTAGATCTTTTCTAAACCAAATAAAAATTCATAGAAAAGCTTACCTTGCTTCTCCTTTGTAAGATCTCCCAATGAATCTTCCCACAAAATTGATTCCTTCTTCCTTAAAGCACTCTTGTGATTTCCTACCCTTCCCTTCTTCGTGGTGACCTAATCTTGCTCCTATCTGCAACCTCTCTCTTACTCTCTCATTGAGTTATATATTGATACAAGGAATATTACAAGAATATTGTAATAACTATATAGAGATTTGCATTCTTTGCTTTTCCCAATCCAATTAACTTCAATAATTTGTTTTTAGAACGAAGTACTCTTGAGCTTGTCATTTATATGCTGATTTCTTTATTTTGTAATATCGCTTATTTATTTTTTCTCTTTTTTTGACACCAACTTTTGAAACATAGAGTTGTCATTTCTCAACATATTTTGACTGTTTGTTTTACGATCGAGTTGGTTTTGATCTTAGTGGGATTATTATCAATAAATTTTCTTTATTTTACTCTATCATAAATAGTTTTCGTTTGTTTACGTTAGCAATCTGCCTTATATATCGGTCAATATGACCTTTTTACCAAAATATCCTTATAAAACTATTTCCCATTCATCATAATTTAAATATATGTATTAAATTATCATTCAACTAGGCTCAATTTATCAATGATAAGAAAATAATATAATTATCAATAATCTCTGATACCAAATGGTGAGGATTGTGGGGGGGGGGGGAGAGGAGGGTTTATATTAAGCCCCACATGTGGTGGCACAAAAACTACTCCAAATCATGGCTAAAAGCTTTTGAAATGTGGTTTGCAAAGTTGATCCCAAACTGTTTTGTAATAACTTGAAGAGACTAGCTTGGTTTGGGCTGTTGGTTGGTTGATTTGGCATTGGGCCTAGCTTACAGTTTGAATTGTCTATGATTGGCATTGATTCCTTTTCCTTTTTTGGTTAGACAATAATGGTCGGTTGTAAGGGAGTCTGTGAGGAAAGCTAGAGTTTCACGCACAATCAACTTATTGAAAGATTACAGTGGTAGCCATTGAATGGGAGTTGATGTGGTTGATTGTGTGTAGGCTTTGTTAGTGATCCAATTGGTGGGAGTTTATGGGCGAGAGCTGGGGTGTGTTAGTTGAGGAGAAAACAAGGTTCAAAGGAGCATTGGAGGGTTGGCTACACATTTTCCAATGATGGTGCGATTTGTGGTGGTATAGAGATGTAATGGTTGGTGACGATAATTGCTAAAATGGGAAACTGACGGAAGAGTAGTTGAAGGCGGTGACTCCAAATGCTTAGGGTAGTCAATAGTAGTTGAATGCCTACTCTGATCATCACATAGATTAGAGCGTTGCAAAATAGATTTGCTATCGAAAATTGATGGAGCGTATGATGACAATAGTGGAGGTCATTGTGGATCACAACTTAGAAGAGGAATAAACTTGGATCTCGCCCTAAAGTGAGAAGAGGCTAGCTATGCCTTATTTTTGTCTTGTGCACATAAGAATCACAAGAAGCTTTCATCTTCTCAGATTGACAACTAAATAATAGATCTCCTTTTTCATTTCATAAGAAGTATTTCATTAGATTGTAATAGAAAAACTTAAACTAAAAGTAGAATTGTAAAAATACCTCTAAAATGATATAAAAATAAGAATATATGTAGAAAAATAAAATTCTATATGAGCTTTATGCATGACTTATTATTATGCAATAAAAGCTAAAAGCTAAATAACTAAGAAAATCCTTTCTATGAGCATGATGTCAATTTCCTGACATGGCCAATTTTTTTGTTCTCTAGCTTGTTATTCAATTTCTCAATTATGTACATCTTGCCTCCAAAACAAATTGCATTATTTTGACTTTTCTATCACATTTTAAAGAAAGAGAATTCAAGATTCTTCCTTGGGTGTTTTGCTCCTCTGGAGATTTTGCTTGCAAATATTGAAGTTGATGCAACTATGATCCTTCAATAGTAGATGTTTCTATGGTTTTGGTTAGGGTTTGTTTAGCATCTTCTTTGGCTCAACTTGGCTCAGTTCTTTGATTTTACAATTGAATGTCCTTTTAAAGTTTTTTTTAATATAATGATTTGTTGGTTGCCTTGTGTTTTAGTATTTTGGTCCTTCTTTCTCTTTGAAAAAAATAATAAAAATTCATGAAATTTTCAAAATTTGGTGATGGGGAAATTAAATGTTTAGTAATGTTTTATAGGTTTTTATCCACATAATTAGTTTTTAGTAATCTTTTTTTCCGAAACAATGAAAATATTTAGTTATTATTAATTAATTTATGTTAATTTCATTTTTGATATTTTTTGAGAAAAGTTCAAACTCGTAATAAAATGAATTGATAATAATTTAATCTTTAAAATAATAACTAAAACTTAAAAAGGAATTTAGAAAATTATATGATAATTTCAGTATTTATGGTTTTTTTCTTTGTAGGCATTATCATATATGAATATTTGGGTTTCTTGTAAATTACTTTTTATTTCAACTTTGTGTTGTTATGGCTTAGATCTTAACTTTACACTTATTAGCATATAAATGTAACAATTAATTTTACTAGAATAGACAATAAAACGTGTTTTGATGATTTTAAGTATTTATAAGTTTCAATATAAATCAAGAACATAATTCTAATTTTTTTGGTAAGATTTGGAAAAATAATTGCATCTGATTTCTGTTTGATGGCATGTTTGTTATTTTTTTTTATCAATTAGTTTATTATTTTTCTCAATTAGTATGGTACACGTCATTTAGCATTGCACGAAGATGGCATTTCTTAGCTTGAAATTGTTCCTATAGAGTAGTCTATTAGTGAAGAGAAGAGCACTAGATTTCAATTGTACTTTATAGTTAAGTGTTCACTATAGTAACATGGTTTTTGTGGATGTTTAAGTGTTGACATTAACCTTGTCCTTGTGTGATAATTTTTTTTTGACTTTTTAATTTTAAGCCCTGCCTTTTTCAATATGATCATTTTTTGATGTTGGACAATCGTTTAGAGTTCTAATTCATGTTAATGTGACAAAAGTTTCATTAGGAATTGTTGAAGGTTTTGCTTCATGACATGCTGTATTGTATGGGAATGTTTTTGTGGCTGTGCGTGCAGCAATACTGTATAAAGTGAAAACTGATTAGTTACCAGTTTGTCTGATAAATAATACTCCTAATTAATATAGATGTTTGTTTTGTAAATTCTTTTGTTATACAGAATATGTTCGGTTGAATTTCTTTTTTTGGTGTAAAGAAGATAACCTTATTCTCCAATGGTCATACTACATTTTTATTATTGTGAGATATTTCTTTTAATAAAATAATGATCACTATATTTTGAATGAGATAAATTGTTTACATTTTTTTAGATATTTTTGATGACTGAGGATTTTTCTTTTTATTGCAGGTAGACGTTGCTTTGACACTGCTAGGAAATATGGTATTGAGAGTATGTATCAAATTTTCAATCTATCCTCTTCTAGTTATAGGGAACAACTTACAGCCGTTCTCTATATCATACTGCATAATTTGTGTTTCCAAATTTTTTGGTTCATTCTTTCCTTTTACAGGGTCAGGTTGGTGGAGCTTTTGTTCCTCATGATATGTGATACTGCATAATTTGTTTTTCCAAATTTTCTGGTTCATTCTTTCCTTTTACAGGGTCAGGTTGGTGGAGCTTTTGTTCCTCATGATATGTGGGACCTTCGGATGTTTAAACATATGTCTTCATCGTATGTCTGGCTTCCTGCAGATTATTTGTATCTTTCATTCCTTATTTGTTGCTCTAGGTTTTGTTGATCTTTGGATCTTTCAAGTTCTGCATTCTTGTTTATTGGCATTTATGGGTTTTTTTATTTTTGCTGCATTTTTTTCTGTTATTTTTTAAGGTTTATTAATTATCCAGTAAGTTGCATGAGATATTCAAATTCTGAACTGGAGGCATTTTAAGTACTAATTTTTTTTAAGATGTCGACAACATTGATAGAACGAATGTGTACGGATTTCTTGATCTTCAACCTGAGCTGATTGATAAAAAATAAAACAAGAAGATTCCTAGACATATTTAATGTTATTGTTTTGGTTGTATATATTTCATCACCCTACATTTCGGTCCAGCATAATTTGATTGTTGGATGTGGTGGGCTTTATTCGTTATCTTTTGAAATGCTGCATATCATCCATACTTTTGATTCTTCTTTATTCTCTCCAGGCCTGCTTTGTACTTCACTGCCTGCTATTTTTCAACAAAGGGAGTTCAGGTTTGCCATTATTTTATTGACTTTAGAACTTTATTGCCCTTCAATTGATATATTTCTTCCTGAAAACAGAAAGAAGTTTATCAATGTTTGCTACCATGCTAAAAATAGTCTAATCCTTGTTGCTATTATTATTAATAATAATCTGATGCTTCATGGTTGTGTGCTTCTCTCTACATTTTTGTTTTTATCCCTGGAGTTTAGTTTGTGGCTCATTGTCTACTTTTATTTTACCATTTATTCCATCATTTGCCTCTTTCTTATGCTAGTTGTAGATTGGACTAAAATTTTGTTTCTAGGATTTGTTAGCTTAAATTGTACTAGTTTTTAATTATCATGAACAGCAGTGAGAATTAAGAGCAATGAAGAAAATAATATTCTTTTCCTACACCTTATAAAGTCAAATTTATATGGGTTACATAAGATACAATGATATACTTTATTACAATTAATCTATTATACGTAGATGTTAAATCCCCATGCTTTGATAATATATATATATATGAGATAGTTATTTGATCTTTTAATTTAGTCATTTTATAATTGATAAGATTCTAATTCTTATTGCATAATTTCATAATTTGTGAGATTTGAATTTTGTTTCTAACGTTCCGCTTCAAGCTGATGAATAGATATTTTATCATTCTTTGTTTGTTGATACATGTATCAAATTTTAGTTAAGATAAAGCTTTTATAAGAACATTTGTTTTTTTAAATTTTATAGGAATAAATGATAATGCAATAATCCTATTTTTACTTTAATCTTAATAAAACTTCTATTAATTTTCATATGTTTTATCTTGTCATGTTGAGCAGTATTCTCAACCACATTGATTGTTGATTTACTTTCACTGAACAACTTTTTAGGACAAGTTAATCAACATTAGAATCTAAATAAGTTCACATGTTCCTTGTGCTATGGCTCTTTATTCACTTTTCGCAATACTATGGGCTACTACATTTTGCTTTTTACTTCTCTAAGTAACCAAAATTTCTTATACCTTAGAATAATATCCAATTTTAGACTTGCTATCCTTGATAGCTCTACCATAGTCTACATCTGAGTATCCAATTGTATCCATGGTCTTAGTTTTCTTGAATAGTAGTGCCCTTTATTACGGTTTCTCTTAAGATATCTCAAGATTTGATTTATTGCATTCATGTGTTTTTTTTGTTGCAGCATGCATGAAATGACTAATAATGTTTGTACTTGAAGTAATATTTGTCCTTGTTAGGGACAAATATATTAATTTGCTTACTAGAAATTGGTAACTATCTTGATTTAATGGTGGATTTTTCTTTGAATGGTTTTCTTATATTGAATTTTGTTTTGAAGGTGTTTCAATTGGTCTACAACTAGTCTTACCAATTTTTAAAGCAAGTATGAGCTTTACTTTCCTTGTGAGATGAATATTCATTTTTGACTTCTACCAATTTTCATTCTTAAGAAATATTTTAAACTTTTTAGGTCTTTCACTTTGAATTTAGCTTAGAGTTTTCTCTTGAAATTCTTAATCTCTTATTCATCAAGTCTCATGTCATCCATCTAACATTGATAATTGCTTGTTTGCAAAACTAAGCCCTTTTTACAAAAAGAGTATGATTGGCTTGCCCTTGTTTGTAGTCTAATTGCTTGATTATTGTGCTAAACTGAGTATACCATACCCTTTAGAGATTATTTTAGGCCATAAAAAGATTTTTTTTGTTTACACGTCTTTGTAGGTTTTCCTTGAGTCTTAAATCTTGTTGGAGCTCTCATGTATACCTTTTTTTATTCTGAATTGTCATTCAAAAAAAACATTTTTGATATCTAATTTGTATAATTTTTTATTTAATTTTGTTGTGATAAACAACAAAACTTTGATAGAGTTTAACTCTATAATTGGAACAAATAAGCAAATACCTCCTTATAGTTAATTTCATATGTCTAGTTGAAACCTTGTGCTACTATTGATTATTTTTACTATATCATTTATGTTTGATTGTGAAGACCCATTTGCTACTAATTGTCTTTTAGCTTTAGGTAATTTTACCAACTCTCAGATGTCAATATTATTGTCTTCATTTTCTCCAATATAATCTCTTTATAGTTTAGATTTTGAAGAGTTTCATAAATAGTTTTTGACACTTGAATCTTTTCAACTCCAGTAATTAATGTCTCGTAATTATCTGATAACTTGGAATATGTGAGATGTTTTGAAATTGGATGCTTAATACAAGTATTTGTTCCCTTTCTTGTTGCAATTAAAAGTTCTAAGTCATCCAATCCATTATCTTATAACATCCCACTTTCTGTTATGATTTCATGACAGAAGGATCTATTAATGGTTTAAATTCTTGGTGCTACATTGTAGCATTTGGTCTTCTTGAGTAAACGATGATTTGTTGCAGATTTGTTGTTTTGTACTACCCTTATTGACATAGGGCTTGAGTAATTGTAGGCTTGGATTGATGGTACTTAGCTATAGGTATGGAAATAAGGAAATGCCAATGTTTGTCTCTTTATATATTAATATCCCCTTAAAAAGAAAGGTTTGATTTTTATTGAATGACACATCAGGTGAAATAAAGAAATATTTTGAAGAAGGGAATAATATTTACTGATGAATAACCAACAAAGACACTTAAGAGCCTTGTTATAAAGTTTGTCCTCACTAGGTTGATAACTTGAAACAATTGATGCATCCTAAAACATGACATGGAAGAGAGTTGTGAACATAAGAAGCTGAGAAGATAGATAGTAGTTTATTAAAAGGGTTACAGTATTGTAGAGTTTTTAATAGAAAATGATTAATAAGATAGGCTAAAATAGGAATGCCTTTTTCCCAAAATGATGTTGTTCATGACTAGCAAATGTGGTTGGAAATTGTAAACTTGAGTTGTAGTTTTTTTCTACATCACAATTTTGTTGGGAGATGGAGACATATGAGCTTTATTAAAATATATTATTTTTTGTTGGATATTTTCTTAACTCTTCAGGGACATATTTCTTTATATTATTTGTATAGAGATTATGGATGAAGAATTAAAAAATATTTTTAATTGATTTATGATTTTGCTTAAAAATTATGTTTATTTTTGACTTTTTTCTTATTAAAAACACCAAAAAATTTGAGTATGATCATCAATAGAAGTAATGAAATAATACCCTTTAGTTAGATTTGTTACTTTGATGGATTCCTTACATCATTATGAATAAGATCAAATAGTTTTGATGGATTGTAGGGTTGAGAAGGGTAATATACTCTAGATTGCTTTACGAAAACACATTAATTGTAATGAAGTAAAGATGGATCTTTATGGATAAAAAATTGAGGATATAAATGTTTTATCTAAAAGAAACTTGGATGCCATCATCAATTGTGTCAAAGTTTGACATTTAAATAAAAAGATAGATAAAAACAGTGGGTGCATTAGACTTTAAAGGAGAGTTAACATCAGATATATAGTAACCATTTTGATCATTAGCATTGTCAACTGTTCTCCTTGAAGTTAAATGTTGATTTAAAAGTAACAAATATTACAAAATAATTTGAATATTTGGTTATCTAATAGATAGTAACTTATGCTTCATGTTTGGAACATAAGGTATTGAATTCAACTCTAGAATAGAAGTTTTGATAACTGTACGTTTTGCAGCCTTGCTTATTGACCTATTTGTTATTGTGATCTTGATACTCTCTTTACAAGGTTTATAGTTGATAAGTTTTCTTGTAGAGCTTGCATGTGATCAGATACACTTGTGTTCACAATCCTCTTATCATGTTTCTTTATAGGAATAAAATGAGGAGATTAACATTACTTCTTTGAGTTGTAACAATAGCCGAATTTGATGATGCTGTCTTGGACCCCTTGAGTTGCTTTTGAAAGATTTGAAGCACATTCATTTTTTCTATTTTAAATGGTTTTAGGGTTGTGATGTATTCCATTATGTATGCACTTTGTTGTTCCTTCCTTGACTTTTTGGCTTCCATTCTTTTGCCTTACTATGAATGTACCAACATACATCTTTTGTGTGATAAGATTTCTTGTAGAGCTCACATCATTACTTTCTATGCTTTTGGATTATCATCTTCACTATATTTTGATATTGAAGCTAATCTATGAGATATAACACTGTAACTAAATTCTAAGAAGCTAAGAATGTCACCTGTTTTTTTAATCTTCTCATGCTTTACTTTGGCAAATTCTTTTTTCAATGTATGTAGAGATTTTGTGTCACAGATAGATTGACGAGTTTTGCAAGGTCTTTGTTAAACTATTATAAAAAATCAAAGATCAACCTTATGAAATGTTTTCAAGGTCATAATACATCTCTTTTATGACATCCTAAATTTCTTTTATTGTATAATAATAAAATATATAGTTATCTAGTTTTGGACTCTACTAAATTTTTTAATAGTGCCATTACTTTAGAATTTTGTCTTTAAAGTGCTATATGCTGTTGAGCTTTTTTTAGACACCGCCTTTGCTTTTGTCAGGTAACCATATTGCTTCTCCCCTTGATTATTTTTAAAGTTGATTGGTATAATTCTTGGAAGTTTCCTATGTATTGTGATTTGGTCTAAATGATTATTTAACTAGGAATGAACGAAATATAATTGAGAGTTTGAAACTCTTGAAACTTCAAAGGATTTTGCTGTGGATGAGTTAAGCATCAAGCATGCTATTGGTTGGCTCAAGTTGCTGCTAGAGTTTTGTTTTTCTTTTTATATAGCAAACTGTCAATTCGCTTTAGTGACCGCAAAATCGCTTTTGGAAGGAAGAGGATCTGGCTGCTTGAGATATTTTCAGGTTGGCAAATGGAATAAAATACAGCGAAACCAAGGGAAATGACATGCTTGTTTGTTGTAGAATAGTTTATAGGGCTTGAGATATTGTGGGGAAATCAAATGGAGAGAATCTCACAAAAATGATGGCATAAATGTGCCTGTCTCAATTCATGATCAAATCGCAGGAAGCTGGGGAGTTGTTTTTTGCCGTGTTTAAGGAATTGTCTTCCAGAGCATCAAATCATCTTCTAAAATGACATGATGTGGAGTTCTTGAAGCATTCGGGGAATCATCTTTTGAAGTGCTTTCTATAGGAAAAAGAAATAATGGAGACGCAAAGCCACTGCTGATTTCGAGCCAATTGATTGGCTCTGTTAAAGCCGAATTTATGTGGGTTATATAAGAAATAATGATACATCTAATTATAATCCATCTATTATTCATAGAAACAAAATCTTTTTATGTAGACAATATATTTCTTTTCCTTTTTTTATTGTGCTAAAAGTTTTGTCTTTCTCTTAAAGTTATTGCTAATAGTATGTTGTTGGTATGAGCAATTAGTTGGGCAACTATAATATCCTTAAATGTTGTTTTGCTTGGAAAATATGAAATCATTCAAATGAGGATCAACTTAATGTTAGTAACGGGCACTGTAAAAAATATGTTCTATTTCCCATGAAAATATAACATGGAAGGCTTCAAACTTCTATAGTCATTGTGCCTGAATTGTACTTTGCAATGGTTTTTGTGGTGAATGGGAAGTGATTGATGCTGTTTCCATTTTTCTTAAGTATCTACAAGTTTGGAAGTGCATAATTAAATTAAGTTGTATATAATAGTTATGTAATTTTTTATTGACCATGTAACGTAATAAATAGCTGGACTTTATGTTAAAGTGCTAAATAACAAATGAAAATAAATGTCAATCACATATCATAGTGTTATTCAAGATAATTATTGTATAGTTTACTCATATCATAGTTGTCTCAGCTTGTCTACTTTATGGCTTTGAGATATCACTTCTACGATTTTTTTCTTTCATCTATCTTTTCTTTTCATTTTCTATATGATAAAAATTACCATTATCAATACTTCAATAAATGCTTATTTTTCAAACAAAACTTTTAAAATTATTAAGTTTTATTTAAAAATTTTCTTTATTTCATTATTTTTCAAAACCATAAATGTAGTTGCAAAGAACTTATGAAATCTCGTTGAAATTTTGTAACTTTTCTTCTTAATGTATCATCTGTTCACTCTAACATATAGTACTTTAATTTCTTTTGATACTATATGTTGGTAAAATAGATAGGCCATTTCAACTCTATCACCCTATTTTTGAAGCTAAATGTATGGTACATCAGTCTCACAATATGTCCTTCCTAAGGTGCCATGGGCTATTGCGAATAGATTGTTTGTTGTTAACCTTTCTTGAATTAAACATACAATATGTTAAATATTAACTATTGTTTTCTTTCCTCAAGAAAATAGGGCAAGCATTTGCTCTCACTCACACAAAGGCCTGAATGTAGGAATGTTTGAAAAATAACCTATCGTTTGTTTTCTTTTGGAAACAATTGGTCTCGAGCACTTGATTTATTATCTTTGAATTCTTAGCTTACAATACATGAGGCTTATTGTATGGTATATTAGCCCTTGCATATAGTACGCAAGACATGGATGGAAAGCTGTTACTTATCCAAGACCCAAATCCCATCCATCAACAAACTATTACTTGAGCAACTCATAATACAGCTCACAAGCATTCGAAAGAAGAGAGATCTCAAATAAAAACATATCTTTAATCTCAAACCTTGGACACAAACCATGATCAAACTCTTCCCAACTATCAACCCTTGAGCTCCCGAAATTTTAGGTGGTGTTGTTGCTTTAAACTTCTCCTTTACTTGCTATGGCTCCTCAAGTTCCTCCAATTCCTTTCATTCGCTCTCCCTAGCTCTCCCCTCTCTCTCGTTTTCAAGGGTTTCATATAGTCCGCTACTCTGAAGCTCAAGAAGGGATTTTTATTATCCTTTTATTAATATGGTCTTAGATATTTTAAAATTTAGATATTAATTTCATTATTTGCAAATTTTTAAAAATTCCAAATGGCATTTGAAAATTACAAAATGGATACCAATAAATTCTTCGCGAAGAGCTCTTCTTATAGCGCCATTTTGACTACTTGTATAGCATGACATGCATTTGAGGTGTGCTAAAACTCATAAATTCTTCGTGATCATCGTCTAAACAGGAAATACTATCATCATGATCATAAATACTTGAGTATTTTCACAATTAGATTTTCTAGTTGTCACAATTAGATTTTCTAGTTGTCAACTTGAAGTTCTTGAAATCAACTCCACAAATTCTATGGTGGCCATGGTGTTTGATCATTGATTGCCCTAAAGAGTGCAATAGAAGATTTTCACAGAACTTTTCTTCAACAGCAATGGTGACATCACATAAAAGCCCTCAACCAAGCAGTGCAATTTATCTTCAATCACTCAATAAGTCTAGGGTTTACAAAACTCAAGGAATCTTTACAAGGCAATTCATGATAAGAAGTGGAATAACTAAAGTAACCTTAAATTGGTTTACTTAGTACACTTATTTTATGTCAAGTACGATGAAATACTCTTTGCCTGTGCTCTTTAAATAGGCTGTTGATATACCGTGTAAAAGATGGATGGTAAATTTATATGGTATTTCACCTTATGTTAGATGACCCATCACATTTTATATTTAATTTTCTTTTGATGAAACCATAGCTCTTCAAAATTTTTTGTCAATCACAATTGCACTGATCATGATATTGTTCTGTCTCTTGGTATCCACAACATGATCTATGAATCCTAAGATTGCATTGTTCTAATTCTTTGGTCATTACCTTGAAAAGGCATTGGTCTGAAAGGTGAATGTTCGTTTCATATTTCTGGTTTTCAACCTGTTCTTTATCCAAAAATTTTATTTACTTAGAAAATTTTTGTCATTACTTGTCTTGTTTCCATTTAAAAAATCCACGTAATAATCTTTGGTCAAATGAAAATCATAGACCATTATGGTTAGCATTAATTCTTTCATATGTGGTGTTGCTGCTGTGGTGGAAAGTGAGAAGTAATGTCATGATGCATTGGCAATTGTTATTGATTTTATGGAATGAACCAATGTTAATTCATGATCATTTAAAGTGCTTTGCCAATGTTATTACATCGATTTGTATTGGGAACTTTATTTTGCATAATGTTTCTTTTGTAAATTTTATATTGTTGTACAGAGAAAATTATTCAAGTTAATTAGACATTTGTGAGAATCAAATTTTCAGTTTATTTTGAATTTATTTACCAATGAAAGAAAAATTGCTGCAATTTCTTTCTTGAATAAAATCTGTCTTTTTTTGATGTTTAATATTCATTAGATCAGGTTTAAATTTGTCTTCTTTGTTATTAGTGGTGCAGATTTTTTTTTAAAATTCTTCAAATACCTTGATGATCATTATTTTTGGGAGAACTTTGCAGGGTGATATTCGAGATGCCTATTATCTCCGAAAAAATCTATTGAGAGCAGCATTAGATCTTGTCAATTTGAAGGTAGGTTTAGTTCTCTTTATATTGAAGGCTGCTTTCCTTATATTTTGCAGTTTTATCTTTCATTTTCTGTTTTGCCACTCTGGAGCTTACGTCATATTGTATATATGCTTTAACTTGTCATTTTTGGCTTTTCTAGACCAAAAGTTTTGATAGTGTTGATCACTTTTATCAGTTAGCTGTTTGCTTTAAATCTTTAGTAGTTGCGCTCTGTATGAATGCCTTGCCAGTCCTGGCAATTTTTCTGTTTAGGTGTAGGCAATCAGTTCTTAATAAATGCAACATTGAAAATTGATTGACCTCATCCCTTTGTAGCCTCACCGTGGACTCAAATGTTTGTTGTGGGATGGTGCTTTATAAACTCTTTTTTCATTTGAACATAAGAGCGTGGTTATACCATCAACTAATTTGGTAGTATTATGGCACTTCGTACTTGCTGTACATCATGTGTTGGTCTTTGTCAGCTTTGAAGATTGATTCTGTTCTTTCTTCCACTCTTTATTTGCATCTAGTCATTTAATCATGAGAGGGAAAATCTTGTTTGATTGAAGGCTAATGGTTTTGAGCAGATGTAACATCAAAACCATATAGATGCTTGCAACTTTAATATATGCATTTGTACATGTGTTGTGGCTATAGTACTCATAAAGCACAAATATGAGCTTGTGACGTGCATAAATAAGTTGGATCTTATGATTTGAGTGAATCGCTAGCTACGGTGCAATTCGTATTGGTCTTGTTTACCACTAGAACCAGGAATAGTTTGAGTTTCTTGGTTTGAAAGATCTTGGAAGAAGGTTAAAGATTTACGTGAATTGGAACCAGACAAGAATCAAGTAATGTTAGCATACTTCTAAACAGCAAGTAATATATTCTATAATATTTAATTATGGTACCATTTATTTTCTAAATATAGCAGTTTCATTAATTAATTATCAAATAATCCAATTTTTTATCATGTTAGGTTCTTGGGTCTTTTCTCCAGTACTCAATTGCTGGAATTGACAGCCAACTCGAATTTGATATATTTGATGATTAAGGATGGAGAACCTAGTAATCATTGGATCTGTTTTAGGTTTTTAATTGGGGTAGGATGTGGATTTGTCCTCGATTCTATGGCACCAAGTTGCACCCCTATAAGTAGATGATAGTTGATTAATCTTTTTCTGATTCTGATAATTTCTCATATATAACCAGAAACTATAGATGTTATGAGATTGACAAGCCACGTCAAATGTTGTAGTAAGATAATATAATAAACTATTTCTGAACTAAATGATAAATTAGTATGAATATAAAGTGAGTCTGCTTGATGATGGTTACTTGTCGAAGTGAATCTGATTTCTGTATTTTATCATGTCTTGTTACCTACTTGGGGTTAGTGGTGCAATCCTTTCCTTTCAAAAACAAATTGTGCAATCTTGAGCCTTTTGGATTAATCAGTACTCGAGATATTTTCGCCATTTTTATCCATCCATTTGGAACATAATTGCAAAAAGAAATTGACATTTTGGAAAGCCATTCCACTTTTCCTTTCCATGTTAGATTGCCCAGTTGGTCCTTTCTCAAAAAATCGTATCGTGACAAAGTGATTTTTCCAAACTTTAATGTGAACTTTTTCTATCAGTTGAAATCATTCAAACATTTTTATACGGTTAATCGATACTCTGTGATTACTTCAATTGATTGTATCACTTCTGCTAGGAACATACTCTGTAGTTGCGGCTGGTAGAGCATGAGGAGTCCTACACTTTTTAAGTATTATCCAATAGCTAAATCATTTTCTAGTATGATATTCTATTTAAGAAATTTTATGTTGTTCAGAATCAACAATGTTTTTGTCAGGGTTGAACTCATTATTTGAGTTTGTTGCAACCTCAGCTACAGTGTCCAAAAGGCTGAGTTGGAGAAGTTGTGGCCACTTAGTGCCTATATAGAAGCATCGAGCAACTTATTCATCCCTTTTCTTGTTTCTCTGTGTCTGTCTGTCCTGAGCACCTCGTGTCAATAAAGTGGTTTCTTTTCTTAATGGTTATCTATCTCTGCTCTTTGGTAAGCTTCAATGAGTTTGATTGGCTCATATAGTTAGTTCTATAGACTAAAGGGCATAGTGCAGTGTAGTGAGAAAAAGGATTTACATCAAGATTATCAACAAACAATCTAGTCACACACTTAGTAGAACGGTGAATCATACCTTAGTTGAATTGTATGAAAAGATGGCTACTTAGCGGTATACCTGAGGCATATGCATCGTTAAACACGAGAGTAGGAATGTTTGCAACCTTATTTTATTGTGTATCCCATTATCTCCAGGAAGAAGCAGTTGACTAGGTCTAGTCTTGTACTAAAAAGGGCAAAGTGTAGCTTTGCAATTGCTTAATGTCATTTCTTTTGAGAATAGCTCATTTAGTTTTAATTTTTTTTATAAATGAATAGTTCATTTTAAGCAACAAGGCTAATATCTTTGATGAATAGCATTTTTTAAGCTACCGGTCCTGTGGAATCTAGATAGATGTTTTGACTTATTCTCTGCAGAACTGATAGTTGCTTTTAGTTGATTTTCAACATAGGTCAACCTAAAATTGGCCTCTAAAAGTGGAAGGAGTTTGTTATAAGTAGAACTTCTTCACTTTTCAGTAATTTTCCTTTTAAGCCAACATTGTTGTTTATCTAGCTGGAAGGAAAACTTGGAACCGTTTTTTGTTTAATCACATGAATAATGAAAGGAACGATTCTGCATTTTGCACATTTCCAAGGTGGATTACTCTGCTATCTTTAATTTGAATGAGATTTTGCAATTACTTTCAGCAGTTTGTCCATGTAAAGCTCTCCATAATATGGAAAATTCTTTCATCTGTTATCGTTCCATTTCTTCTATATTTGAAATATTTCCTTATTCTCTTTATTTATGTTTCATACACCATTGTTTTCTTATATATTCTTTCCTTATTATGCTTGATGGGGACTGTTCATCATATATTAACCACACTTGCCATTTAACATAGAAATTTGGAGTAAAAGATCTTGTAAAATTCTACATGCTATCAGAATTCCAATAAAGAATTAGAATGCAGAAATCCAATATGCCTACAGGAGCAACAAGTTTAACTTCAGAATTATTACCAATTGAGGAACCATCATTGCTAACTCTCATTTTATCGATGGATTAGTTCTTCAAATAACAATATCGAAGCTCAATCCATGGAACAATGTTCAATGGTCTCACTCAATAATGATGTTTGTATGCATGGAAGGTGAAATAAACCATCTCAATGCTGTTACCATTCCACCAGCAAAAAATGACCAACAGAGTTGAATGGTGAACTGAAAAATAACATGATCCTGTCTTGACTAATTGGTTATCTGATCAATGCTATGCGATACGAATTGAAGTACTGCAAGATGAAAAAAGAGATCTAAGATGTTGCTGGAAAAGTATCTTCTATTATTGACATTTTTGAGATCTTTGGGATCATGATTAGCCTCCATGTTCTTCTACAAAAATAAATGTTTGTGGTAGAGAACTTAGATTTCTTACCAATGCATTGGATTCAACTTGAGATTTTGGAAGAACTAAATTAATGATTTCCTTAAGATGCACAATTTCTTAAAGAAATTAATAGAGAAGGATTGTGTAAACAAATTTTTATTTAGCCCTAATATGAACTTAGATAATTTCTAATGATGAATTCTGTGTTGTACCACTGCCATACATACAAAAAGCATTTTCAGAAAATGAGGTGTAAATTAGGAAAAAGTGACGCAGTAGTGTCTAGTACATCATACAAAAGTTATACTTGGAGGTGTACTAGTGCTATTTGGATTCAGAGCTATGCTAGGATTGGCCCCTCTACTTTTCATTAGTCTTCGTTATCATTGTCGTTGTGGTGGTCAATTACAGTTGACCGTTATTTATTGCACATTTCAGTTTGTTTTTTGTTAGTTTGTCAGGTTTTTCGCATCAACACTTTATTTGAAGATCATTTGGCAGTATTTCGGATATTTTTAGCTTTATATTCAGTACAGGTCATCCCTTCAGCCATCCCATAATTATGTTGGTACAAAATTTGGATAAAAATTATTTCAAAAAGGTTTAAAATTGAGTTTTGGGGACTGTTTTTGTTGCCGTTCGTTGCTCTCCGCCCACCGCCTGCTGCTGTTTACTGCTGTTATTGTCGTTGTCAGCAGTTGTAGCCGCCGCCCATGTTGACTTGTGTAGCCCGCTTGACCTGCGTCAAGCCATCAACATGTGTAGCCCCGATTCGTGAATGCACTTGACATGACAACATAGTTGAATTGTCAGGCAGTGTTGATTCGTTCTGATCCGCGTTGCCCTGAAAATCGCTCCTTTGCCCGCACTGCAATGATCGTGCTGCCAGCCATTTTTCCTTTCATCGTTACCATTGCCCAAAACGTACATCTTGTTTGAGAACTGCTTAATTCATTTAATTTTATAGATTTTCAAATTAATTTTATTCATAATAATTCTTTTGTATTTGTGTTGACTTTTGGAATTCTAAAATGTCGTTCAGAATTCCAAAATATGCTCTTTTGTATTTTTAAATGTATTTTTGTATTTATAAGTCAACAAATTATTATTGTATTTTTAAGTTTTCTATAAATAAGGATGCTTACTAAATTGTATATGACGATGAATCTTTTAAAGAATTGACAAAGTATTGCTATCAAGCTTGAGTGATCGAGCATGTTGTATGCAAAAATCTGACGGTGTAATTCTGGAGGTTCCTTTAAGGGCGAGTGAGAAGCTCAAAAGGGGAGATCCCGATCTATTATCTAACATTCACAAAACCCTCAAATCACCGAAAAAGTTATTCACCATTTTATTCCAACTTTCAAAAATTTTATTTGTCGCATCTAACTCTCTTGTTAGTGCATGTGATCGTGTGGTTTCATTTTAACTTTCTACGAACTCCACTTGTGTGTGTACATTGTTATTTCACCATTAATGTGAGTCATTGGGTGTGTATTGTTTAAATCACTTTTCTTTTAAGTTGAGATCACTTATATTAAAAATCACCGTAAGCTTTTGCTTCTTATTACTTCTTATTACTTCTTATTTACCTTTCGATTCTAAGATTTTCAATTCTAAATCTATAATACATTTGCATAGACTTTTGTACGGATACCTTGTTAGAACATTAGCCTTTCTCAATAATTTAAGAGCTAAAATAGGGTTTAGCATTTCATCTCTTGTATCTATTTTGGTATTTAAGCATGATTAGCTTTATGAACTTGCATAATTTAATTTATCACTAAATAAGTATCTTTTAATTTTGTGTATTTGTTTTTAATTACTAGAAGTTAATAAAATTTAAAAAAATCTTGTTTTCATATTTGATGTTATAACATTTCTTCATTTATATGATCTTTTATTTTAACATTTTTGAATTTATTTGTTTTTTTAATTATCACAAATTAAGAGTTTTATTTCTAACCAACTAGTTAATGAACATTAGATTCAGAAAGCAATATAGAATGTTTGATTTTTGACCATCACAATCAACCATAGAATCGATAATACAACATGCAATTCTAGAATTAACTCATTTGGTGCAAAATTTAAGGGTAACTTTTGAAAAACGTGTAGACTGATTGGAATAATTTATAGGCAGTAGATCGCGTAGAACCCGTAGATCAAGTAGATTTATGACAAGTGATTGAAGTTAGGGAAATTTTCTCTGAAAATGAACTTAACCGACTGAAACATCAACCTAGGTGTTGAGCTACTTTACATACCCATGATAGAAGACATGATAGGGATGATAATTGATGAACATGGTTAAAACCCTATATTTGATGGTAACTTAGACTCTAGAGTATATCAAGTTGGGAAATAGGAATAGAGCATTATTTTAATTAATATGATCTTATTGAGCATCGAAAGTTTCAATTTGCAAAAACAAGGCTCATGTCATATGTTGGATTTTTTGTTCACTCATTAGAAAAGCGATATCCTTATGAAGAATGAGCATGACGTCGATCATGGGAAGAACTCAAGATTCGCTTACGAGCTAAATATGTACCCACCTTTTATTTAGGTGAACTATATGCTTAGATGTGTCGAAGAGTTGGATCAAATAGTATTGTCTCGATTTTAAGCTGGGCTCAGAGAGCCTATTCAAGTTGAGTTATACTTGAGAAATGTTATTAGTTTAGAAAAGGTATATAAAGTAGCCCGTGATGTAGAAAGATTTAGAGGTTTGATTGCCCATAAGAGGGAGATTCTTTTGACCACTTCTCTCCCTCAAACTCATACCACTATTTCCACTGTTCCTGTTACTGCTCCACAAGCAACCCATGCCCCTCCACTTATACCACCAACACGTTGAATCCAACCCTCAAACAAACCATCTAGTTCTGGAGTTGAGTGTTATCGTTGTCATGGGAGAGAGCATGTCGCAACTCAGTGCCTTAAGAGAGCTCTACGTATAGACATAGAAGAAGAGGTAGAAGAAAGCATTGAAGGAAGAAGTTATACAACTAGATGAGAAGGCTAAAGAAGAATTACAAGAATTAGGTGGAAGTCTTTATTATATTGGATCACCTCTAGCTGTTTTGGTATGTACTTTAACTATAGCAGACCATCTGATGATTGGTAATGAACTAACATCTTTAGTACATTCATTAGAAGTAAAGACCAACCTTGCGAGATTGTTATAGATAGTAGCAGTTGTACCAACGTCATAGCATAGAATGTTGCCAAAAAAATAGGTTCAATAATCACAAACCATCTCCACTTATACACCGTATCTTGGATTGACAAAACTTTAATTTTCATACAGCAAATGTTTTATGTTCCTTTAAAGTTTGGTTAATATTTTGAGGAATTATGATGTGCTATTATCCCAATTTAAGTAGGTAGTCTTATCTTAGAAAAACCTTGTTTATACTATCGAGGTGCTACATTAAGTAGAAAAGTCAATAGGTGTACTTGCGTATACGAAAGAAAGATCACATTATACCTTTCATTTCTCTCGAAGAAAATTTTAAATTCAAATATTCCAAAAGAGAAAGAAAATTACTTAATACTATTTCACTAGTCAAGATTGAGAAGGATGACCAGTGGTGAAATTATATGATTTATATCAATTAAGGAGGCCCTTATTAGTATACCTACACCTTTAGTCCAACCCTTGTTAAAAGAATTTACAAATGTATTTCTATTGAGTCACCTTTGTGTTTGATGAGTTAAGTCTTTAATGTTTAGCATTTTATTCTAATGGATTTTTTTAGTGCGAGATAGGTTTACATGTAAAGAACAAGTCATGCATTTTTGAAGATGGTGAATTATTGATCTTCAAAGCGCCTTAGAGTATTCAGCAAGCTTCAAGGATTGAAGAGATGTGCATCAGCTTTAATAAGGTTTTATTTTACTATGAAATAAGAATACTAGCTTGTTGATTTTAAGACACTCTCTTTTCATATCAATTTTAAATCATATTCAGACATCTAAATTAATTAATCATCTCCTTGATTTAGCAAATGAACAAGATTTAATTTTTTAATCTCTCAATTCTTTTTTTTGTTTCAAATTCTACTTAAATCATTCTTTGATTTAAGTAATAATTTTATTTTTGAATCATTCTTTTCTTGGTTAAATCATATTTTTGTATTTTTGTCAAATTCTATGTTAGGTTGATTGTTTAATCTTGATTATATCAAAAAATAATTTTCATAAAATTTTCATAATTAAATAAATAATAAAAAAATTTATGTCACATCCTAAGCTTTGCCCGATTGCAAAGGTCTCGGGTCGAGCTTATGCCCGAGCATTGGGTCAAGAAACAAAGTGGGAACCAAATCGGGTCGATCCGTTTAAGTCACGGCGAATTCTTGAACCAGATGGGGTAAGGCATAGAATCAAAGGGGCAGCGGTCGAAATAAACCCTTATGTTATGAGTATGCTCGAGTGATTAAATCTCGAACGCACAAGGGGGGAACAAGCCTTAGTTAGGCTCTGCGTGTGTGATACCTTCGTGTGAATGTTTATAAATTCTAGACACGTATCGTTCCCTGTAATGTGAGAGTAAAATCCGTTGTGTATGTTTACATCAAAAACCGGTAGCATTTCACGTTATTCGATCGCGCATTCTCGCGAGGTGGAGATTGCATCCATCTTTAAACAGTGATCTTAATAGATTCAATCATTCATCCGCTGTAATTGATTGATCCATCCAATGGCCATGATCTTGTCCGACTTCATCGGAATTTTATCTTTATTTTAGCCGTTTGAAATAAATTTATCCTTGATTTGATGGCCCAGATTTCTCCTGATTGAATTCTACGGTCCAGATCTAATCTCGATTTTATCGTTGATTAATCGAACGTTCTAGATCTCATCTGACTTGATCCAACCATGTAGAACACATCCGCTTTTACAGTGTTTGATCGGACGGTCAAGATCTCCTTTGTGCCGATCCAATGGCTCCAGTCAATCCCGCCTAACTGCTAAATAACTAGCCATTATATATGCCATTGCAGCAGCCATTTTAGAATATTTTTGAGCCATTTAGAAAAGCATTTTAAGCTATTTGGAAGCACCTTTTCAAATAGTTTTTGCTTGTCTTTTTAACGTCTATAACAAAATTTTTTATAAATACGTAACCATTGTGAATAAAATGATTAATGAATGTGAACAAGATTTTAATATCTTAGAGAAGGGTTGTATCCTATTCCACTGGCATAAATTTCTTCTGACAGCACCTACGGCTTAAGATTATTGGACATTTCAAATTCTTTCAGTTAAACCTAATTCTTCTAATATTTCATTTTCTCAATTTTTTTTATCATTTTGAATTATTTGTGCTTTTTTATATTTATCAACAAGCATAGGAAAATTTTTATGATTTTTTGGAAATTTATTTATTATTGTATTTTGGTTTTTCTTTTGAGTTGGGTAGCCTGGCATTTTGTGAAAGCCTTAGTTCGGTTTGATCTCGTAAAAAATTGAGTTTGGGTTGAGCTCGTAAAAGCTCGGGTTATAGTTGAACCCGCAAAAACTAATAAGTTGGAGCTGAACCATTTGGAAAAATCTCAAGAAGGTCAAAGGTGAACCATAAGAAAAAATCCTAAAGTTGTAACCCTTTTATTAGTGTAGTTTTTTTTGACCTCGGTTGGGGGTGGATGTAACCGAATCACCTAAAAATTTCGGTATACCATTTCAACTTTTATTTTTATTATAAAAATTATAAATTAATATACTTAAAAATCAAAGTTTTCTATAGATATAAAATTATTTTTATAATGAGTTTTTGAAAAATAATACAAAACAATTAGCAAAAATAGTTTAAAATCATAATTCACTCCCTTCTTATGGGATTTGTATGCTTGTTTTCCCTTCAATTAGTATCAGAGACGATTCCCTACACAATGTGAGCAAAATCGCTAGGGCGATCCTTTATTTGTGTACAACTTAATTGTGATATTAATTTTTTAATTATTTGTTTTTATTAATATCGATTTTAATATTGTTATTTTTACATTATAATCAAATTTCTTGATTTTGTTAATTGCTTATTTTATCTAATTTTTCAATGATGATTTTACTTGTAGTTGACAATTATGAAACCTTAGGAGAAAGATTTTCATTATTTTGTCCTCTATTATTTAAGGGTGAAATTGAAAAAATGCCTTTAAAAATTTTGTTCAAAAAATTGATGATAATTTGTGAGATCTTTTTATTCAATTTTTTATAGTTTCCAAAGAAGTAATAAATCAAGAATGTTTATGCAATTAAATGTTAAAGGAATGAATTACTTATTTTGTGTGTTGTCTCAAGAAATTGGTGTGAGTGTGTATGGCTATAACTTGTTTTGAGATGATACAAGGATTAGATAGGTTGTATGGTGAGAATAAATCTCAAGATGTTGATGATGATAAGGAGATGAACCATGTATCTACTTTTGAATATTGTGATGAAATATCAAATTCATTTAGTAAATTACTTTTTGAGCAAAAAAAATTAATTAACAAATTTGATGATCTTAAGAAAGTTTGTGTCAAACTTGAGTTAATCACACTTGCTATCACCCGCTACTGTCCATCGCTGTTCGTTGCTCGCAGTTGTTACCATTGCGTTTAGTAGCCGTAGTCTCTACTTGCGTTGACTCGCACTGACTCTTCGAATTCGCTTATTCGTTTGACCTGTGCTAACCTATTTACCTAAGCCGATCCGTCAACACGCGTAGATTCAATCTGTGAATGTATCTGACTCGTCAACACGTGTTGACTTGTCAACCTGCGTTGATTCTTTTCAATTCGTGTCGAACCAAAACCACCCCTCATCACGCACCCTTTCGTTGCTCACCATTATAGCTACCAAAATGCACAGCCTGTTAGGGAACGGTTTAATTCAATTTATTTTACATTTTTTAAGTTAATTTTATTCCAAATCTTTCTTTTGTAATTTGTGTTGATTTTTGGAGATCTGAGATGCCTTTTAAGATTCCAAAATATATTATTTGGTATTTTTAATTATCTTTTTGTATTTCTAGGTTAGTAAATTATTATTATACCCTTAAGGTTTCTATAAATAGGCCAGGTTGTAGATGTTGATAAATCTTTAAAAAAATTAACGATTTGTTGCTGCCAAATTTGTGTGATATGAGTTAACATGTGATTCTGGAGGTGCTCTAGGAGGGCGAGTAAGAGGATAAAAAAAGAAGATGTTGACCCATTATCTAACATTCATAAAACTCGTAAATCACTAGAAAAGTTATTCACCATTTTATTCCAACTTTCGAAAATTTTATCCATCACGTCCAACTCTTTTGTTAGTGGATGTGATCATGTGATTTTATGTTTGGTATTTTACGAACTCCACTCGTGTGTGTACCTTATCACTTTGTCACCAATATGAGTAATTGAGTTTGTGTTGTTTAAATCGCTTTTTCTTTAAGTTGAGATCTTTTTTATTAAAAATCAATGCAAGTCCTTAGCTTTTGGGAAAATTTTTACTTGTTTATCGATCCTAGGATTTTTAATTCTAAACCTATAATACATTTGAGTCGGCCCTTGTACGGGTACATTGTTGGAACCTAAGCTCTTCTCAATTATTTAAGAGTTATAGTAGGTTTTAGCATATTATCTTGCATCAAAAAGATAGTGAGAACTTAATGCCTAAGGTTTAATGATGATCATGAAACTAGAAAGAGCAAACATTGTGTTGCCATTGCAAAAGAAATAGGCCATGTAAGGTGTTGTCCCTAATGATGGATTTTTGAATAACTCATCTTGAGTTGTTTTTTGGTTCAATGAGATGTTTCCAAACATGTTATGTTTGTTGAGAGCATTAATTTTTGGGTTAGTATTATTTTAAAATTTTGAAATTAAGTTTTTTAATAATTTTAAACTCAAAATTTAAAATTGTATAAAAAAAGATGAAATCACTTTTTGTGGGCTTATTTTTGGTGTCAAAATGCAAGTTCTTGGAAATTTTTATAAATTTTAGAATTCAATAGATTTTTATTTTTAATTTTTCAAAGTTGTACTTGTAAAACATTACCTTGTAAAGTGTTAGTTTAAAAAAGATTATTAAAATGAATCCAATTTTCAAGCTTGTGCTCAAATTATGCTTGATAGTTTTTACCAATTATAGTATTATTTTTATAGTTTTATAAAATTTCAAGGAAGAAAGTCTCATATGGATTGTATAATTTATAATGTAAAGGATTGTGCATAGGATGATTGATATCTATGGTTGAATGTTGGTGATAGAGATCACTTTTTGTGTTCTCTGAAGCTCAATTGGTGATATGATTTGTTTACATAGAATGAAAGTATGAAGTTATCATTTGATGCATAGATTGGACACAATCATTTTGTTCTTTCAATGTTTGTTGGACTCAATTGATTAGATGGCTTATCCTATTTTGGACTTGGTGATCTTATGTTTTCTAGAATGAACATGGTGTTTTTGAAGTAATCAGATGATTTGTCTTAGTGACTAAACTTCCAATTTTTTAATATAAGGTAGAAATGGTCAACAATCTTGAATGTAGCGGTTAGAAACATGTTGGAAACTCGAATATTTTGATGATTGTGCTAACTATTTTAATATGTCATTTAGTTATAAGTAGGGTTCTTAACCAAAATTTGACGAGTGATTTTATATGTCAAATTCACTTGAAAATCATTGATTTAGTTGAAGTTCTTTGAATTGGGAGGTTTTGTGGTTTGTCATAGCTATGATTCACTTAGAGATTTGATTGAGATCTTTTTTGCCATTGTTGTAAACTTGTTTAGTGACACATAATTCATTACAAGAGCTTTATTGTTTTATGCATTATCTTTTTTTCTTTTTTTTATTTCTTTCTCTTATAAGCTTGACCCTTTTGAGGCAAGGATGTATTTTGTAGGACCCTTTTGAATCTATTGTGTGAATCCTTTGTGGTTGGTGATTGTAGGTATTTGGCTAATCTTTATATAAGCTCTTTTAGCAAGTTGTAGGATTATTTTATGTTTGATGATTGTGAGGCTCTTTTTTGTTAATGTTTGGTAAATGATTTTGTTCACTTTTTTTGCAAAAGACACAAGTGGGGGAAACTAGACTAGGTTTAGGGTGGATATGTACTAGTAGTTTTGTCAAACTATCTAAGAATTGTCTTGTGCCATATTGTCTTTTTTTGTTAGTGTTGCAATTTTTATTTCCAATTCATACTTAATTTATTGTGCGATGAAAAATTTTCGAAAATCATGATGGTTGCCCCCTCTCAAGCATGTCATATTCCTTGCATTACTGAAAATTGTAAGAAGTGTTATTGAAAATCTCTAAATTGGATTTCTTAAAATTCACAAGTAGGGGGTGGCCATGAGAATGTAGTCATTGTAAACATTTCATTAAACATAAAAGCAAATTACTTTGCAATAGCAAAAATATATTTTGACAAACTCTCAAAACGATAGTTTCCACTTCTATTTCTTCTAGAACTGTGGCTCAAACATATTATTTCTTTAGTGTCTTTTGTGTAAACAACAAAAATCATTCAAATGTCCATGATCATATGATGGGAAATGCTTCAATTTTCAACAAGTACAACTTATCATTAGGAGGAATGCCAATTTGGATTGCAGATAGATCCCTCCACAAATACTTAAGAACATTTGTTCTTTACAATAGGCTCTTTTTAAGGCTTGAATCACAAGTTACCATTGTTTAGTTAAATTTTATTGCTAAAATTTTGTTTGATCAATCTAATGTGTTATGAAGCATGAGGATGATATGATGATACAAATATGTTATGATATGATATCGTTACGACTATTGTAAATGCCAAAAAAGTGGGATATTAATATTGTAGGATAGGATCATTTAATTTGATAATAATAAGTAAATATAAATTAAAAAATAATAATTATCATATTAGCATAGACAAAGGGGTCTAGTTTCTTAAGTTTTGTTGACTTTTTTGTAAGCATTTGAGGTTTGAATTTTCTATCTTATTCAAGGTTATGTTTCAATGATTTACAAATATAAAAATAATCAAGTTCTTTAAAATCAAATTCTCATCTTGAAACATATTATCCAAGCATAAATTTAAAAATTTTTAAAATTATTCTAATATACATATTTTAACAAAAACATGGTTATTTTGTTAATTACCTTTGGTTCTTGGAATTTTCCAAAAATAGAGATGTTTCTAGCTTCTAGTCCATTATGGAGTAGGAATCTTATACACAATATTAAAAAAACTTTATTTTCTTATTTTTTTATACCTTTAAATAGTTGTCTTCACTTTTTCAATCATGTTATACTATGTGCTTACATATTATATGAAGCTAAGGTGTAGGAATCCTTGATAAGTTTGGGTAAGTATTAAACAAATATTAGTATTAGTTTAATTTCGTACAATTTGTTGCCATCTTTTATAGAGTTGATTATCTATTAAGATTTTTTTTTTCTCTCATAATGTCCAAGGATTTAGAATGTAAGCTTTTGTTAGCTCTTGTAGGAAGTTCATTATTGTCAAGATTTGCACATATTATTCTTGATTTCATTTTTTAATCTTCTAATATATAAATTCATCTTTTAGCCATTAATGTGATTTTCAGTTCTTTTTTACTTGTAACTTATTTCTCTATGTTACTTTTTGAATGATTTCAGCTTTTGCTCATTTCTCTTGGTAGAGTTTTGCATTATAATACTTTGAAAAGTATTCAGAGAAAAAACTCTAGAAGAAAAAGTTTTCTTTAAGTTTGTGTCTATCTTTGGTGTTTATCATCAATTAATTTCATCATTTTGTTTAGTTGGTCGTATTCCTGCATTATTTGTGGGAAAAATTAAGGCCTTTAATTAATTTTTGTTAGCAACTATTGCAGCTGTGTCTTGGCCTTCTGTTTTGCCCTTCCTATCTAACAATATTATTTTAGTAGAATGGAGAATTTTACTTCTACAGGGCACCTTGCCTTCTACTCAATGATGACCTTTCTATAATGAATTATGTTACTGACATGCTAAGTGTTGTACTATACCAATATCATGCTGGAGCCTTCTTGTTGGTTTTCTGATATATTTTTCTTACTTGCACTCTTTATGTTTTGTGTTATTGCACTAGTTTTTAAGTTTTTGTGTTTCCAGGAACCTAACTTGTTGACTGAGCAAACAATCTTGCTCATTCCTGCTGCTTCCTATGCTCTTGCTACTGGTTGTTCTTACCTTTTACCCTTTTATAAGGAGGTATCCATATTTTCTGAATCACCTTTATTAAAGGAAAAGGTAAATTTTACTTATCTTGTAAATCTATTTTTCTTTCATTTATAGTTGCCATTGAATCAATTGATTATTGATGATTTAATATATTTTTTTAGCTATCCTTGGAAAATTATAACCAGGACATTTTAGTTGCTGAAGTGCTGGAATGCTCAGTTGAAACTTTAAGCATATTACAAATCAATTCTCCTGTTAAGGTTCTTCTTAGCTACTACTGCTTTTACTATTATCTTTACTGTCTACTGGTTTATTTCTTTCACATTTACTTCTCTTGACTTTGATCAATGCTAGTTGAACATGAAGGATCATCCTGGTATTCGTATTCCACGTCAGATCCATGAGCCATTATTGCATGAAATGGAAGATTACATTTCTGGCCTTGTTGGTTCAAATGAGGATATTGATAAACCAGTTTTAGGCAGCCAAATCAGCTTCTGTTCTCTTTTGTGCAATTTTGTCTATTGTTCACTAATGGCAAGGTTGATTCTCTTTGCTTTGTTGTAAAAGTGTTTTAGATTATATTTTCCTATGATTGATCAATTATTTATGTGGAAAAGTTAAGTTATGCTTTATCCTTTCATTAATTACAAGACATGTATATTTGCTAACCAATGCTACCATTATGTTTGATTTACCATCAAGTGATCTCATTCATTTGACTCTTGCATTCACAGGAACTGTAGGTTACAAATTTGCATCTAAGATATTTTCTTAATGGTAATACTTTGTTGGTTTACCTTGCGTGAGCTATAGTTTGTATTGTTTTGCTTGGAATGAATGTTTGTTTTGTCATTGCTATACTGTGTCATTCTCTTTGTTTTCATCTTTGGGATTAGAGCACTTTTACAATGCACAAATGCTTCTTTTGGTGATGAAAACTAGTTTGTTTTTTTTATCATTCGCTCCATTGTGAGTCATTGGCAAATGTTGTTAGAATTTTTTGTGTTGATTCCAATAGGAATTTGCCATTAAAATTATTTTATATAGTGTGTTATTGGCTCTTCTTCCAATGATGGAGAGAGAAATGGTCTTCGATGGAGTTAGTAGAAATCTGTAACGTTGGGCGCAAGGAATTGGTAGTAAAGGCTTCTTGTTAAACTTTATTATTTGATCATAAAGACATAGTGAGAAACAATCCTTGGTAGAGTTGTCACAAATTTATATGCTGCTTTCAATATAGAGAATTTGCAAAAATGGTTGCATGATATATTCAGTTATTGAGTCATTCCTCCAAAGATGGAGAAAGAAAAAATTTTGAGTGGGGTTGCTATAACTATGTGTTGTTTTCAATTTATTTATTGATAATGATTACTTTATATATTTTGTTATGGAGAATAGGAAAAAATGATGATGTGATATGTTTAGTTGTTGGCTCCTTCCTCCAAAGATGGACAAAAACAATCCCTACTGGAGTTGCCATAAATATATGGTCACTTTCAACATAAGGCATTAGTGATGGCAATTGCTTTATGTATTTCATTATTAGCTTATCTTCTAAACATTGTGAGTGTAAGAATTGCTAGAGTTTGGCATAAATCTAAGCGTGACTTCTAAAGCAAAGGATTCTTGAAAATTGATTTATATATTTTTGTCACTAGCTTCTCTTTCACATATAGAGGGACAAATTGTCCTTAAAAAGAACTACTAAAAATCTCTGTGCCATGTCCATAGCATGGAGATCAGATGGATAGTTCCCTAAAATGATGCTCTTGACAGGCCTCAAAACCTACCCTCTGAAGGTATATCAAGTTTTTTCCATGTGCATACTTCTGTATAAGTATACTTTAGCTTTGATTGTGTGTGGTGTTTTTTCTCATGAAAAGATGCTCTCTATTAAGTATTCAATCCTAGTTGTGTGGTCTTGGAAAGCAAAACAGAAACATGATTTATCCTAATTATTATTTTAGAATTGTATATATTTTTTGTTTTCATTTTGTAGTGTCTTATTTTTCTTTCAAAAGTAATGGGGGTGGCTTGTGTGAGGTGAGAAATGCTTTGATGGATGGTCGCATTCTCAATTAAAATCTTCTTATTTTATCATACGTTATATGTTGGTAGAGTCTTGTTTAATTGTCAGGAATCGTTTGTAGTAAATAGTTGTGTTCCATTAGGAACCATGGATTTTCTTCTCTAGGATGTCTCATATAGATAGGGGATATGGGTTGTGGGTTGGTGGAGATGGTTAGGTTTTGAGTTTAAGGCCTTAATCTAACTAAGGGTATAGTTTTAGAAGATTCCACCTTTTTGGTAGCTTAGTTTTAGTTAATGGGCTTGTCTTGTCCGAACTTGGCAATTTTTATGGATTTTGCTTGGTTTGGAGTTTGTTTTTGGGAAGTATATTTTAGCCTTGATCTGTTTAATATTTGTAAGGTTTTTCACTTATAGGAGTTGTTTGGGTTTATAGGTTTTATGTCTTATTGACTTGGTAGTTTTATGAGATTTAGCTTGCCTTGGAGTTATTTTTTTTTGTGAAGAATATATTAGTCCTGATCTAATTGTTAGTCGTAAGGAATCTTGCCATTGCAGTTGAATGGGTTTATTGGTTTGACCTTACTCGATTTGGTGGTCTTTCGGGATTCCCCAAATAGAAATTGGTGGTTTTGCATATGTGGTTCTGATTTAGCTGCTTTTGAGCTTGTGGGTTTGTCCTTACCTAGTTGCTTTTTGGTTTGTGGGTTTATCTCAACCTTGAAAGAGTTGCTTTTGGGATTGTGGATTTGTTTCGACCTAATTGATTTTATTTTTGTGGATTTGTCGACTTAAATTTTGTTGAGTTTGTGGGTTTGTTTTGTCCTATTTTGTCTTAGTCTATTGTAACTTAGTTGTTATTGGTTATTTGGGGCTTGCCTCAGCTAGCCTTGGTTTCATATTTGGTAGGACCTTGTTAATCCATTTTGGTCTAGGGTGAACAATTAACTTGAAGATTTTGAGTTGAAATTTTTGTTCATGGGCTCAATTGTGTCTTTGCATGTGAATCTTAATGCAATTATCTATTTTTTTTTCTTAAATATCTTTTTCTAATTTATCAATTTTTTTTTGAAGAGACAAGGTTTTTTTAAATCATTAAAAAATCATTTTTTTAATATTCTATTTCCCCCCTTTTGTTCTCTATTTTTTGTTTGTTTATTCTCTGCTTAATATTCTGTTGTTTTATTAGTCTAGTAATGAGTAACTTGACAAAGGTTTTATTTTTTTTTGTTTGCATGGGGTTTCTCCTGTGTTCTTTGTGAAAATAAAAGTTTATAGTATATGATTGTTTACATATATATATATATACATATACATATACATATATTATTAGAGTTATTGTAATGAACAAATTGCTCATCCTATTGTATTTTTCATGCTTTTTTAGGTGTTTAGGGGTGCTTGGGCAATATGTTTCAATTAGTTCCTTTTGCATATAAACCAAAGTCATCATATATTTGTTCATTATAAGACAATGTTGAGTAGCTCCAACAGGACAAGAGTACTACTTGGTTGAATTTACTATAAGTTTGAGGATGGTAATGTTCTCAATATTTTGATCCTTTTGAGCATTTTAGTTTTTTTATAAGATCATCTTTCAGCTGATTTATTTAGAAGTTCAATGTTATGATTGTTGCTGTGGTCTGTACCATGTGTGGATGCTTTCTTTTAAAGGTGTCGAGGTTCATTACTTTTGTCTGACTGTCATTGTTTATCTTTTCATTGGGATTTTGTGGGTAATGATTGTCCATTATTATTTTGCAAATGATTTTATTTGAATTTCTTTTTTTTTTATATTTTGAATTTGCTTGTTACATCTGCATGATAGGTGAATGAACTTGTTGTTAACCTTTTCTTTCCCAGTCCATTTCTCCTTTTGGCTAATCTGTGATGTCTGATATTTGCTTCTTTTTTTTGGAATATAACTGCTAATGCTATAGTGCTTTGTTTTCATTAAAATTTTGTTCTTAAAATTTTTGCAGGCCAAGAGAGGGAAGATCAATGTGCTCCAATAAATTGTTAATTAACATAGTGATGTTAATTGACCATATTGCTAGTGCAGTTGATGAAAATTGTCATGAAATTCATTCTCATGGGTGCCTGTTTGATGCTTCGGGCTCTACTTTTTCCTCATTGCTAAGTTTTATTACAGGTCCTTTTTTTGGACTTATAATGGACAGAAAACACGCTGATTCGGAGCTAATTGGAGTCTTTCAGTCTGTTGAGAAACTTATAGTAATTCTTGGTAGATCTTTTTCTGTTATTTCAAATTTAAAATTTAGCCATCACTCTGGAATGGATGCTCAAACTCTTCAGCTCCCAACTTTTCAAGAGTCTAGCTCTGCTGTTGAAAGTACAGTACGGGTAATAGACATAGATCTGGATGTGGATGATGGTTCTAAAGATGCAGATTCTATTACCTCACATCGAAGTAGTTCTTCGATTGCATATTGTTATCCTGTACAGCATAAATTAAGATTTGTTGCCGTGATTTCAGCCTTTTCATCTCTTTCTCCCGTTCTGGTTTGGGAAACCTTGTATGATCTTCTTACCAGCGAAAATGATGCCAAGGTTAGATTCTCCTTTGTACTTAATTGTCTTCTGCTTTTTTGTCATGATCATTATGCCGAAAATTTGAGCATTCACCCTTCAGCAGGTTTCTGAGTGTATTCTGTACAGCCTTTGCAAGTACTTTCCTGGTTCTACTGTTTCAATTTCTTCTCTGGTATAATTTTTTCTTGTTATCTTTTATGTTTATACACGTGTTTCTTTGTAAGATTCAGGATATACATGCTTTCTTTGTACTTCCATCAAAGATTTCTTTGGGCTTTAAAACATTATTCTTTTTCATTCTAGTGTTGTGTATTTACTTGTCCAGTTACACTTATTTTTACTTGTATCCAATACTTTGCAGGTAAATTTGTTACATGGCAGTTTAGAACAAGGTGCATTGAAAATACCTAAATGTGCAAATATTTTAACGTGCGTTCATGTGCTGCTCGGGAACTTGCTGTCTAGATATTCAAATTCTGAAAATGGCAATATTGATCTGTCCGTGGAAGATATGTCTCTGGAAGAGGTTTATTTATTTTGTTATTGCACTTATTGGCTCTTTTGTAATGGTGATAATTGGAGAAATATTTGAGTGTTTTATTGAACCTTATATATAGATTTATCACTTTTTTTTTCAGATAGAAAATGTGAATTTTTTTTATTTTTTATTTTTTCAAGTTTTTCCTGTTGGATAGGAATTTTAATAGAAGCCATGTCCATCGAGCTTGATACGTTTCTTCTGTTTGGTCAGGGGGTCAAATTCAGGTAAATTTTGAATTCATTTGATAGTGGTAGATCTAGGGTAATGAAAATATCCAAATGAATGAAAGTCGGTTGATCTGGCCAGCTGTTTATCTTTATCTTCATTGAATCCATTTATATTTTTTCAAGGAAAATAACAAATGGTTTTTTAACATCATTCTGAAAGCTGCTTTCAATTCTTGTATTCTGAATCTATAACTTATTCACCATGGAGGCCTAAGAAATTTATATTTTTTGTAGTTTATGTTTATTTTTGTTTGTCTACAACTTTACAGAAGCACTGTGAACATGATCAGCTGTTATTTTTCAATTCACAGTACCAGATCGTTCTCTTTAAAAATCAGGTCCTTTGACCTTTATCAACATTGTTTAGAGTTCTTATAATACATCTCTCTCTCTCTCTCTATATATATATATATATATGTATGTATGTATATATGTATGTATTTATATAAATTTATACAAGGAATAGATATAGATAGGAAGGATTGTACTTCCAATTGGCAGTTCATATTAGTATAGAATAAGGTGCTATGTTGATTCATAGATATTTAAGCTGAGGGATGGCAATTTGCTTGTGGAGACTTCTTACTGATTTGGCTGACCAGCATTTATGATACTGTATTTGGTACTTCTAGCATGAACATACTATTAGAAGCTATGAGGGAATTAGCAAATGTGATTCCTGTACTTTAATGTGGAGGTTTCTACTGTTCTACTGATTTTTTGCAGAAAACAATTTCATAAGTTTATTTGAAGAATAGATGAGGATTGGTGGTGGGGTGCATGTAGTTGTTGAACAGAGTTTTTTTATTCTGCTATAAACCCAAGGCACAATTTGTCCTAATGCACTGTGTATTTAGCCCATGTAACCAATTATGGCCTTCTTATGTCGTGAAAACTTTGTTTTACCATATGTTTTTTAACTTGTTCATTATGCAGATTAATAAGTATGAAATAAAGCTCTAATTATAGCTCTCCTAGTAATTCATTACTTAAGAATAAGCAAAAGAAATGTAAACATGTGTAGGATAAGGATGCGTATCCTAATGGAAAATGTTAGCACAATGGTTCTTAGTTTATAACCTTTGTTGGTAGAGTTTTGTCAAAGTTGGTTTACATTTTATTTATTGATCTTTTAGATTAGTAAGCTGGAGCTGAATTCTTGTCATGTTTGTTCTGTTTGACCATTGAGGATTCAGTCTTTTTTAAAGTCTCCTTGTTGATTAAGTGCTTTTCTTTGTTCTATTTTCCTTTGAGTAATGGTGAGACCGATTTGACTGTTGATGTTGGTCTTGCAGAACTTCAGTCTTCTTGGAAGTCTAGTTGAGAAAGTATCTGAGATTGGTCTTCCTTTTTGGGCTGGTCGTGTGAAGCTGATTGATTGTATTTGCAATTTTGTGTTGCTTGAACCTCGAATTGCCCAGGTTAGTCCATGGAGTGCTTTTTATTGTTCCTTTGTTCAATTATTGGTTTTGTTTTGAAGTGCTATGAAGATTTGCCTTAATGTTGTATTGTTTCTGTTGCATAGACTTTGATTGGGAGACTTCTAGGAATGCTTTCAGATTTGGATTACCGTGTTAGGCTCTTTTTAGCAAGAAGGCTTGGCATTCTTTTTCTTACTTGGGATGGTCACAATGAACTATTCCATGATATTTGGTATGCAAATCTATTTTTTTTGGTGGTGGCATTGCACTTAGTGCCAAGAATGTTTGCATGGAAAAGATTCACAAAAGAACTTGTCTTTAGAACCCTCCCCTTTATACCATCAGTGAACTCCTTTGATCTTTATTATTTTACATTCGAAAGTAAGATGCCTATTTTCATGCTATTGCTTTTATTTTGCAGTAATTAATTAATTAAAACTTTTTTGCAGCTCAAATTTTGGAGTTGAGTTAGTTAGGGCATCTAAAGATAAAGCAATCAAAGCTAATGAAGTCTTGGACCTTGGCGTGCAGTCTGTTCTCGGCATTGAGACAGCAGTCATCACGCTTGCTCATCTTGCATACTTCAGTGAGAAAGTTGAAGTCAAGGTTGTTTCAAAATTTTCGCAATAGTCTGTTTAGTTGCTTCAGTATTTTAATTTCTTTGGCTCCATGAATTTAATCTTTTGGTTTAGTTTTTAATTTAATTTTACTTCAAATTTGAGATCTGTTGCTATGATGCCTGCCCATTATGTAGCATTGATTCACTTAATGTCAAAAGGCTGCGAATGTGTGCGTTTTGACGTTTGCCTAAATTCCAATAATATGTCTAGACAGGTCGATTCTAGTTTACTGGTTTTTTGTACAGTTGATGTTCTCATCTCAACTTCGGTACATGGGAAAATGTAATTTGCAAGTTTTAATGTGAAATCCTAATTTGATGTTTCACACTGTTTTATGGGCATTTTTGTCTTGCATTGAATAAATACTTGAAATAAAAGGGTTATATTCTTGAAAATGTCAATGACTCTTTTACCAAGTTGTGCTTTTTCAAAGTGTTTTTTGTATATCCACCAGGCTGTTTTCATGATGTGCGCAGCTGCAGCTACATTTCCTGTTCAAAGGTACATCAGCATCCCTCCTATTTCCATCAATAATTCAATGAATTTTTTTTTTCTAGTGCTTTATTCTTCTTGTATTGGTGTATTTATTCTTTAGAAAGCTTGTTGCTGCACTGCTGGATGATCTTTCGAAACATCTTCAGTATGACTCAAGGACTAAGGTATGTATTTTAAATTGCTGTTCAGGTCACTTGATTTGCAAACATTATTTGATTGTATTTGAAGCACTTGGTGTTAAATGTACTCAGATGCGAACTTCTCATTCCACATGGTTGGTATAATGGAAATTTGATTGATTGCTAGTCATCTTATTGAATTGACCAGTTCTTGACAATTTATTTAATTTGGTTGGCGACTGAATTGCATTCCATGTTCTTATACTTTGAAACTTGCATCATCATAGTTTCTTTGTTTGCATTATGCTATGTTTGATTTTTGATTTTTATTAAGTTTATTTCAATACTTTCTGAGTCATGTTTACTGGACTCAAATTCAGAAAATGCTGGAGTATTCTTTATTTTTCAAAGCGAGTTCTTTGTGTTTTAATTTATATTATGGTTAATATATGCATTCATATTAAGAGCTTGCTTTTTCTTGGTTTGTACTAACATGTATGGGAACATTTTTAATTCTTTTCCTCAAGAAGCGCTTCATGACAATCATGTTTATTCTTTAAAGTTTTTGAACTGCATATTTTTTTTCTTAATATTATTTAATAAAAGAGTGATCAATTGATTTTATAATCTTACATTTTATCCGTGACATAAATAATTTAGATTTAGTTGTATAAGTTCCTCATGTTTGCTTATATGTGAAAAGTGGTGGTTGTGTTTTAACAATATCCTTATAGGTCCTGATAGTTTCGTAATTACAACAGCTAAGTTTTTAGTTATTGTTTTGCTTATTGGTTGCTATGCTTTTTATAATTATGCAATAGATTCTTATAGAGGGGTAATGTGGGAAAAAAATGGTTGAGGATCGACTTGCTATGTTTACAAAATTATAAGGATGCTTTATTATTTTTAAAACTTTAGTGGCCGTTTTTTGCAAAAATCAGGCAAACAGAAAAGTTCTATTTGCAATTAACCTTTTTATTTATGCTAAATGACGTATCTAGTATCTCACCAGCTGCAAGTTATTGAATTGATATGCTTCATCAGATATTTTCTTCTATGTTGTATGGAGCAGTTATCTGTGGAATTGGGCATATGAATAAGATTTTTTATAATGAGTATTTATCCAATATAGTTTTTGCTTAATTTTGTTTGACTTCAGGGTTACAACTTGAAGACGTGGAATGTAAAGTAAGTTGAAAGCTGTTAATAGTCTAGATGAAACATCTCTTATTTCTGCTTTTGGAGATACTCGTGGATGTGGTACTTCAATCTCAGTTCTATTGTCAAAGTTGGTGAACTTTTTAGCACATTGATCATACCTATCTTTTGGTTTTGTGAGAAAAGGAAGAGGAGGAAGAAGAGTGAATATTTTGGGTAGAGTAGGAAAAAGAAGAATGAACATTTTGAGACTTTGAAATTTGTATTAAAATTTGTAATTAAGTTGATATGGTTGCAATTCAATGTTCATTTATCTTAATGTTGTGCTTGAAGTTTGAAGAGGCAAAAATTGACATCTAAAGTCCTAACCGTTGATTGCTTGAGAATGTCCCATGAGAAGTTGGCATCTGAAGCTTGCCCTTGGGTGGTTAGCACTCAAAGCCTGTTCATTAGGTTGGCACTAGAGACCTGCCCTTTAGAATGTTCCATGCCTTTAGCCAACCTTGGCCACAAAAGCCAAGCAATCGAAGCCTTTTGAGCCAACTTTGCGAGATACCTACCCTCGTTCTGAAAGTAAGTCATCCCTAAATTTCTATCACATGGTAAAGTAGTGAAGAAGAGAAATCTAGTTGGACAAAGTCTTTAGCCTAGAACAGCTATAAGTGGACTTCTCGAGCTCAATGGAAGAGGGACCTGAAGACTTTTTCTTCACCCAAGACACACCATAAGCTGACCAAATGCATTTTCTTTCCCTAGGCCTCAACAATGAGTTGCCTGAAGGTGTTTTCTTTGCCCAGGTCTCAATAATGACATGCCTGAAGGTGTTTTCTCTGCCCTGGCCTCAACAGTGAGCTGTTTGAAGGTGTTTTCGCTGCCTGGGTGTCAACAGTGAGTTGCGTGAAGGCTTTTGTTTCGCTCAGGCATTAACAACATGCTGTTTGAAAGCTTTTATGAGATGCTTAAAAGCTTTATCTCTGCTTAGGCTTCACAATAAGATTCTTGAAAGCTTTTATGAGCTACTCAAAAGCTTTTTTTTGTGCTCAGCATTCAAAAGCAAGTTCCTTAAGATCCTTCTTATTTCTTGGTATATTTTCCTTGGTGATTCATGATTAAGTATTCTTTACTTGCAAGAATAGTCTCCTTGCTTTACATTCTAACTTCTATTAATAATATCAACATTTATAAATCTCCAATAAAATAGGCTTTTGTTTAGTCTCTTAAATCCTTTTCTATATCAACAAAGTTTTTGAATATGCAGTGTAGAAAGTGCTAAACGGTGATGGTTTCCAACCATTAGATGAATTTTACTTCAACATGTAGTCCTATGTTTTTCTGTGCCCCACTTTAATTCAAAAAGTGCCTGTTTATTGATTATTTCCTTGAATAAATGTTATGGTATCATTTACAAGTGATGGGCATTAGTTGCCATTAGAATCTCAAAAAATATGTTCTTTATTACACCAAGATAGAGATTGTATCTTACTGCCAGTCTCTTTCTATCTGCTTCAATTCGCTATTTTAAGGTTTTTCATGTTATTTAGTATCTGGAGGAGCTATTGGGATCAATTCTTGCTCGTTGGATTGATTGTGAAGTCAGCTTAACTGGACTATTGGAGGTAAGGGCAATATTTATTTTGTTTGCTTATTTATTAACAATGTAGTTCATGCAAAATTGTATCAATGAATTGCTGTTTTAGTTTTGCAAGTTATACAACCTTCTATTTTATTTTTTGTCATATTTGGGGAATGTTATTAACTGTGTTTCTAGTATGTCTCAGTTGTTTTTGTTGATTTTGCAATATTATCTAAGTAATTGCTTAGACGTTTAGAGAATACATTAGAAGAGTAGTATGGCACAAGTTTCATGCACTATTCTTGGAATGGTTTATACAATATGATCCATCTTGTATAAGCTTTATAGTCCTTTTTGTGATGGATTATGTTCGACAATCTCGATTGATGACCTCTAAATACATGAAAACAATTTCGCTATTGCAACATGAATTTCTTTGTTTATAATACATGTTTTTTTTTGTTTGATATACTCTATGTTTTGACCATTTAAAAATGTTGCCATTAGGCAATATATTTTCTCAATATTAGGGCTTTGTTTTATGGCAATTTGTATTCTAGAATGGAGGCTTGAAAAAAGAGATTTTGTAAAAAAGTTTTTGAAAAGGTAATTGTAATTGACTAAAAATATATTTTTGGTAAAAAATATTTGTTAAAAGTAGAGGTTAAAAAAAGTTTTGAAATAATACATGAAACGTAGAATTTAAATAGGGCTTATGTAATTAAAATTTTTTTAGAGTTAATTTTAAATTGATTTCTCATGATGTTTCTCATTGTTCAAAGTGTATCTTTCAATTTACTTAAAAATAAATTAAACGCAAATGATTTATTTTATATAATAAAACATAAAAGTATTTAGAAAATTGATGTCTCTATTATAATTACTATAATCGTATGAGCTACACAGTCTTTGAAAGTTGAAAATTTAATCACAATTTTTTATGTTAGTTTATTTGGAAATAGTTTTAAAAATAAAAAAATTAAAATAAAAATAGAAATGGTTGGAATTGATCTTAAACTTATATTACAAAGATGAAAATCCTTTATCACATGATTAACTCAAATTTGGATTAATTTTTTTAAATACTAATTTAAAATTTTAGAAGAAATGATATAAAATAACAATGAATCAGGAGTTGTTGGGTTTCAAACCCATTAGCTCTTGTACATATAGGTCTTAAATGCATCTCCAGGGCCACCAACAACATTAGAAAACAAAACTGGCTGAATTTTGGCTACCAATTTATGTTAGAAGTTATCAATTTGACCAAAATGATTGAAATTGTCTGATGCCAGGGTTTTCTGCCTTGTTTTGTTGTGGTAAAAAATGGACCAAAGCGTGGCTTTTGGATTGCTACATGCCATTTTCTATACAAGTATAAATCTTTGTTTTAATCTTATGTTATGTACAATGATTTAATAGGACATCTAAATGTCACAATTCAAACAAAAAACATGTGGGTTTTTTGAGGCTGAAATATCAAAGAAAACTTGAGTAAAAAGAAACCTAAGATGACCATGTAACACCATATAAGAGATCAAGGCATGTTTGAAGTATGAGGTATTGTAGCCTTTTCTTCCATGAAAAAAAAAATGAAGTTCAACATGATATAATATAAAGACAACATCGGAACACTTTGAGTATGAATCTAAAGATTTGAGCAAGGCTAAATTTAAAATTTGTTTAACATGAAAGTAGTAATAGTTAGCAATAAAGTAGTTTAAGTTAATATGTTACTTTTACTCTTTTTCGAGGGGCGACATTCTCATTACTTGAGATGTTGATACCATTATCATGATTATTGTCTACACCTCATCATAGATTGTTCATTGCTAATGTTCAATTTACAAACTTAGGTATTTTCTCACTATCACCTATGCCTTAAATGAGGAAATTTGAAAAGCTTTACTTGGGAGTTTTGGATTTTGATAGTTTGTGGTTGACCTTTGCTAAATTTGGTGGCTTCAATTGCATTCGCAATCAACTTGAGCATGGTATAGGTTTGCTCTTAGTTGGTGGCTTTTGAAGGATTTTAATGACCTCTTTGTTAGCATCAAGTGGATGATATGGTTTATTCTAGGCCAAAATTTACTTGAAGCAATAGGAATGAGGATTCTATTATTTGTTCAAAATTACATAGGGCTACGTGCAATGTAGATTGGTTGAGCTTGTTCATGAATCTTCTCTCTCGTCATCCCAAATTCAAACGTAGACCATCTACTATATTCTATTAAGAACAATAAGTATGGAACAAGAAAAAGCTTCTTTTAAATCTAAGAATTTTTGGACTAGACTCTTGGTTTTTAAGTATGTTGTTGTTTATGTTTTGTCAGATCACCAATCGAGTGACTACGGTCAATCTACTCAAGATGTGGGAATCTATTAAAAAGTTGTGTATTTTTGGAAGAGCAAGTGCTCTTACTAGTTAGCTAATGCCTTTAAAGAAGAGCATGAATATTTTGCACATAGTTGTAGCTCGAAATCTATTAATCCTATGAATTCCTTATTGTTAAGCGATGAGAAAAGGTGCAAGGAGGAACTCAAGCAATTGATGAATCTCAACTTTTGCTAGTTTGAACAAAGGATTAAAGTGAAGTGGCTTAAAAAAGTTGAGGACAACTTAGGATTTTGAACCTTGTGGAATGAAGTACAGTAAGTTTCCAAATTCTTTTAAACTTAGCAATAATAATGGAATTTCTATCTCACAGATTGTGAGACCATTGCAAAGGCTATTGTGGACCTTTCTCATAGTTGTAATTATTTCCATTTTTCTAGTGTTTGTGATAGCCTTATTGGCAATGTGCTTTCTGCCACAAATGCATATCTTTTGTTTTCAAAGATTGAAGAGTTTGAAATATCCCAAATTATTAAATTCTTTTCAAAGAATAAATTTCTTATGCCTAATGGCTTCACTTTTGAATTCTTTGATAACTATTAGATATTGTGGTGGAAGGACTTTACTAGTGCCATTCTCCATGCTTTTTCTAGTTTCTCAACTTTTGAAACTATTAAAGTTGCAACAATTCCTCAGGGTATTGATCCCATCTTTGTTGTTGATCATAGTCTGATTTGCTTTAACAACTTTGTTTACAAGATTATTACAAATAGACTCAATTTTGTTAAATACAAGATCATTTATCTCGCTTAGGCTTCATTTATATTAGGAAGACCCTTATTTATAATGTCCACTTGCTACGTGTTAGCTTACAAATTTAACTCCATTTTCTCCAAAAAGGCTTTCTATGTTAAGATCGATATTCTAAGGTTTTTGACTCCATAAATGGAGATATTTTTAGTATAGGATTTAAATCAAAGGATTTCATCCATCTTATTTTAAATGGTTCAAGCTGTGTATTATCAATGCCTACTTCTCCATCATATTTGATGGTGTCATAGAAGGATACTTTGGCTCCACTAATTTCCTACATTAAGGTTGCCCGTTATCATTTTTTCTATTCAATATTGTTAGGGACTCTATCGCCTTGACCTTGATAAGCTAAGCAAGGGGAAAACGTTCAATGTTCTCAACATAAGATGTATCCATATTACTCACCTGTCCTTTGCCAATGACCTTATGATCCTCTTCCATCTTTGGTTTGAGATTCCATAAATAAACATAAGAGTTCCATTGTCTTTTCACAAGGGGTCATGGATGAGAAGTTTCTTATGAAGTGAACTGATTTTACTGTAGGTAATCCTTCTCTCAAATTTAGGATTTTTCTTTGTACTCTAAGAAAATTAGTGCTTGTGATTATGCCATCTTTGATGGGTCTAGTTTAAGATGAGTGAATGGGTAAATCGTTTTCTATTTTTAGCTACCATAATTTAGCCTGTGTAGACTACCATCTCAGTTATGCTCAACTTTTGGTGTCAGGCCTTTACCATTCCAATTATAATTCTTAAATAGATCAATGGTGTTTGTGCCCATTTCATTTTGCTTTAGAATCTTGTTTGGAAGTGGGCTATTGTGTTTTGGATAGATATTTGGAGGCTTTTGGGGGTTGGTGTGCCCCACATGTTTAAATTATGCCCATCTCTTTAAGAGCTCAACAAATTCTCCTTTTCAATAGTTAATGTGCAACTTGGATGAGAGATAGTCGCCTAAAGGAATATTTTTTTTGGGATTTATCAAACAAGTTTAGTTCCATTTATTGGAAAGACTTACTTGCTGTGAGACTAAAGTTTAGTATATTTTATGCTTCTCTAGTCAAAAAACATCATTGATATTGAGGATTTGGTAGCTTGAATACCATCTATATCAAACTTTTTGGAATACCATTCTTGTTGGCCTCTTGTTCTTTTAATTGTTACACTTAATTCCATACATTCTTGAAAAGCTATTTTGGGACCCTAAATCTTTTTGATGTTGCCTTAAATAAACGAGTCCTTGTTTTATGTTTTTTAAAGTCAACTGTTTCTTTGTTACCCATCTTATAAATTTCAGGTGCAAAGCCTATTTTTCACTAGTTCTGATGCTCAACTTTTTGTTCGGTATTGCTGCCCTTGGCTCCTTCCTGTACTTTTCCTTAGAGGAAATATTCAAAGCCTTGAACTGATTTCTGAGGTAAATAGCTTAATTTTTAATAATTCTTTGCTTCTTTTGTTTAACTCAGACCACTTTGAAATTTATGTTTCATGCTTTTAGCCTTCTATGCAACATTAGGGTTTGCACCTCTGGTGAAGTTCTTTAGCTCTTGCTGTTGTAGTAGCAACCTTATGTTCCACAATACAACAAAATACGTCATTATCAAATGAGGCATTGTATATTGGACTGGAGTATTTTTTTGATTTTGGAATTAATGTACTTTGGAATTATGCTGTGTGCTGTGGTTGGAAACGCTGGTTTAAATAGATGTGGCTTGAATGCATCCCATGGAGGAATATCACCTTTCTTGAATTATTATTAATTGTTGTTTATTTTTTTCAAACTTTTGACAGGTGGCTAAGCAACCTTTGCCATTGCTTGTAAAGGAATTTTTTGTGCCAATATTTGCGGTGTGCATTGCAGTTTATTGCAATGGAAAGGATGATGAAGGTAACAGTGGTAAAGTACTCCGTGAATCAATTTTGCAAATTGCCAAAATTTCTGAGTTGGAGAGAGACGACCTTATAAAGAAAAATATGGCAAGTATTTGAGTTTCCATTATGCTTTTCTACTTCTCTGTGGACTTGGTTTTTGTGTTGTTTTCTTTCCATGCTTTCTATGTCATCCATTCCTTTGGAATCATTGAAAATAATGCTTAAGAATTGAGGATTGTTCTAACTTTTGTGGGCTATTGTGGATAAATGAAGCATCATTTTCACGCTTGTGCTCCTAGTTGATTTGATGAATTTCCTTTATTATAGACCTTATAATCATTTGGATGTTGTGGTATATGGTAAATTTTTAAAATAATGACTTTTATTAAGATTGTGCTTTATCACGTCTTTTTGTATTTTATTCTTACAAATTTTGATGCTTTGAAATGGATGAACTGGCTTGATCACAATTTGATAATTGTAGTCTTGAAGAGTAGGAACATGAATTTTCATGTACCATTCATATTTTATGGTGGATAAATTCCTTTTTATTTAAAAAGGATCTATTAGTTTCTATATTTTATATTATTTTGGTGAGTAATTTCAAACAATTATCTTTTTTCTTATTTACATGCTTTTTAATTGTTGGGTTATTTATGGATATATTATTTAATATTAGCTTTCAAATGTTGTTATTACTAGAACCATTCAATGTTTAATTACATTGAACTTATGATAAAATAGGTCAAAGATGAGAAACTTTTTTCATTTTCTTATAATCTTAAAAGGATTGTCAATATATAGGCAATTAGAATAGATATAAAATATAGGTTTTCGATCTTGAGTAGATCTAGCATTGTTAGCATCAAAGGTTTCAAAAGGAAAATTTTAATTAGGGTTTTTCATGAAAGGTAATGTCCATGACAATATTTAAATGATTGGTGAAGGAATCATTATGATGATGTTTTTTGAGTTTGGGAAAATCTCAAAAACATTCATCTAATGCCAAGTAGAAAGTTTATTTTCTCCAGGATGAACATGCATCTAATGCAAAGTAGAATGTTTATGTTCTCCAAGATGAAAAGAGTGGATGGGAAAAATATTTTGTTTGGATAAAAAAAGGAGAAGGGTGTGACATTATAATTATTTGTTGGCATTATGACTAGTGGAGTAAATTTTGTGAATTAATTGGCTATTCGAATGGCATCTCTTCAAAATGGGTGTAGAACATTTATGTGAAACATTGTGAAGTTGGCAATGTTAAGGAGATGCTGGTGTTTTCGTTTAGCCACATTTATTCTGTTTGGAGATATGTTGGCAAGATGGATGGTGAATAATCTTATTTTTCACACGGAACATGCAAAAAGCAAGTTGCATATATCTGTATGAATTATCAAAGTAGAGAAGTAAATTACCTAAGACTTACAATGACTTCAACAATTACCCAAGACTTACAATGACTTCAACAAGTATACCTAAGCGACTTTGGTGTGATGAATCAATAAATGAGAGAATAAAAAAATTTAGAGTCAAACTTCAAGGTGAGGTTGATACATGAAAGGAACACAATAGTGTCTTCAAACATTAATGCTTGAAATTTAAACTTTGAGATTGAGGAGGGGAGATGGTTGAGCTCTCAAGGATGTTGAGGAGGATGAATGAAATGGCAATGCCATTGGTGTAGAGTGATTGTAGTTAAGAGGACAGTTTATGTAATTGTGGAGAGATAGTAGATGCCACCTAGTTTGGCAATGTCACTAATCATCCTCTTCATGCTTGGATCATAAAAAGATGATATTGAAGAAGTCTATCTCATATACTTTTTAGGGTTTTGTACTAGTCATGAAATGATTTGTCACCTTATTTTTAAGAGATGTCAGAATAAATATTGTATATCCAAGTGATGTTATTACTTTAGAAAGAATATAGAATGAAGAAAGTCTACATTCTGTTTTTAGCCTCCTTAATCATGATTATGGTGGAAATAGTAGGTGCAAGACAAGAATCTAGATGAGAGCCACATAGTTTGAGGCTCGCTGTTTAGTATATTTGGTAATAATTGTTGTTTGTGAGTTAAAGAGTCTACATGATGAAGTTTCTCTTGAGGATCAACAAGGATAAAAATGCCCATTAATGCAAAGATATTTGTTACATTGATTGTGGTCATTGAACCAATAGTTGAAGAAGATCTTGTGTCAAAAAGAGAGTCGAAGAAACTAACAGTGGATATAAAAGATGAATTACTTGTAGATCAAGAAGTCATTATTGGACAAAAGTATGCAAGTATCATGCAAACATGGGAGTTAGGGGAATTCATGAGAGGTGACTGAATGAGAGTTGTGGATTAGAGGTGTCTTGGTTAAACATTCTGATATTAAACATCTCATCTTCTCTGCATGCAGATTTCTTTGCAGTTCAATAAGAAAGATGTTGAAGCAAGCAGGCAGAGGAGTGTGCAAGGGAGGTCAATCAAATGAGGAGCCAATTAAGATGTGACGAGTGAAGAGTTGAAAAGGTGGAGTGTTTGTGGCAAGTTATGTTGAGTGTAGAGGAGGTAGAGGGATTGTGACAGACGGGGCTGCACATCCACTGGGGGAAAGGAGTCTTAGTCTGTAGTATCACCAAAAACTTGTGTTTTAAGCTCCTTGTGGTTGTCTTAAGATGGTTGCAAGCATTGTCAGAAGTTGCAATTCTTTTTTTATGACAGTTTTTCATATAAAGTATTGGTGATCAGTTTTGGTTGGCACATTAAACACTGTTGACTGCTTTAATTTGACTGTATCATTTTCTGTAAAGTATAATTTTATTTGCGTTAGCTGAATCGAAAGCTATTGTTAAGCATTTAATCGAACTTAATGGCTCTTAAAAATTTGTTCTTCTTTTAGTTATTGTCAGCTTTCTCCTGGATTTTTTCATAGGTTAACTTGTGATGACTTTGGCTAGAGGTGTCATTCCTTGTGATGGCATTGGCTAGCAGTATCATCATTTATTACTCGTCTTTTTATAACATATTGTGTGTTTCTTGGCAGGTTTCAATTGTGAGCTTTCTTTTATCCCTAACCACTTCTTCCAGCTATGCAGAAATGCCTTTTTTCCTTGATGAAACTGTGATTATTTGTGTGCAAACAATTGTTGATGGATTTATTGAAATGTAGGTGCAACTTAAGACATTCTCTGTTAGCTTGTTATATTTTTTGTGATGACTTATAGATTGTGATTGTCTCAACAGAAATAATCGTCCTTTGAATGTTTGTGTTGTTGATGAAGTCAATATCTTCCGGCCAGATAGAGTATTTAAGGTAGTGCCAAATGACTGTTACAATGCAGTACAGTGAATTTCACATTCTGGTTTATCTTGGATTTTTTTGTTGCAATTCCTAGTTCTTACTAGAGATGCACTACCAAATCTTGGCGGCTATTCATCCTCGTCATAAATGCCATAAATTGTCTTCAATTGCGGTTCTTATTCGTATAATTGGACAGAGAGTTGTTACTAGCAGCACCTCCAAGTAAGTTTTTTCATATAAAATTTGAACTACTTAGTGAATTTTGCTTGGGAATTTTTCACGGATTTTGCTTACTTTTTAGGGAAAAAAAACTTACGTTGCTTGTTCACTTGGAAAATATGTTTTTCCTTGCGTGCTTTTTTGGGGGCCGTTGATTAAGTTTCATAGACATCATTTCTTGGAAATCTATGTCTTTTGATGTTAAAAATTTAGTTCTTAACCATTCTGTGTTTCCTTAGTGCCATAATCATTGATTGTTAGTTTTGAACTTATTGTTTTTTTTGGCTTCATAACTCCATAGTTTTTATATTTTTCATTTGTACTTTTAAAGATGTTTTTGCATAAAAATATCTTTCCTTTTCGAGCTCTATGCTTGAATTTGACATAATCATGTGGCTTTGTTTTGCTTATTCTTGAGCAATCGACCTTGGTTTATCAAAATTATGAATTGACCAGATTTGTATTAGGATTATTCTTTTGAAATGATGCATAACTTAAAAAAGTAATGTTTTGAAAATAAAATTAGAATGATTATGAACTTTAACCTCTCCATATGTTCAAAATACTTGCTTCATGTTTATACAAGAAGAAGCTCATTTTAGATATAAAAGAAATTAAAAAGAATATCTTATCCTAAAAATTGGATAAAGAGAATAAATAGAATATTCTTTTCTAGTAAAATGGAATAAAGAAATATCATAGGTTAAGAAAATAAAATAAATTAGGGTATTATTAAATAACAAATATTGTTTCTTAATTTTAGTGATTTTCTGTAAATTTCAATACTGTTTCTTACACGAAAGAATAAATGTCCATTATTCCTTGCTAACCTAATTTTCGTTCTTGGTTCTTTATTAAGTCAATTCAAAATCAATTGAGTCAATATCGCTCGACATCAATCATCTCCTCTTGATATTGACATGATGATTCTTTCGATGCAAGTCCAAATGGATATCCTCTAGCTATACCAACACCGTCTAAGCCTCTTGGATGGTTGCTAAGTTGCTCACCACATAGCTCATCACATAAGTTTGATGCCCTTATATCATCCAAGTACTTGGGAACTTTAGTGACTTGGTTCTTGCATTGCACCTACTATTCCTTCTTTTGTTCTTGCCACCATTTTATTGGCCCAATCAAATTGGGCCTCAATTGTAAGATGTTATGAGCCATATGGTGCAATAATAAATTTTGATGATAATAGCACCAATTAAGTGAGATACTAACATAATTATTTAGTACATACAACTTATATGAAAACTAGGCAATCTTAGGAGAGCTTTGTAATAACTTGAAGCATAATTCAACAAGCTCAAAAGAAGATTATTTGAAGCTTAAATCAAGCTCAAGAAAGTTCAAAGAGAAGTCCAAATCAAGCTCAAACAAAATTCAAATAGAACCTTTTGCTTAAATGTAAGATAAGTTAAGTTCAAGTGAGGGTCAAAATAAAGTTCAAGTGATTACTTGAAAAAGAGCTCATGAATCCTTGGTGATGCTATGAAAACATATAAATTTCGCAAGAGTTGAGGACACTTAAAGTAAACAATCAAAAATCAATTTGGGAGAATTTTGTGAGTATATATTTGTTAAAATTAATAGCTCATCATTAGTATGCATCATGTTTTTTAAAATAAGTCAATAATTATAATTTGCATTGACTCACATATTGTCATACCAGGTTGTCTTTTCTACCCAATAATGTGAAAAATGACCTAAATATTGAGAAACACATCAGATTATATAGTAAAATTGAGGACATTATAGAACACTTGAGCGATGGTGACGATAAAATACTTTTCAAAACCATTTTTGCAAACTAAGGTAAAACCAGAATAAAACATGAGTGTACAACTGCGAAGTCCCAATGTCCAAATAATGCTTGTAGATTATACAGTGCATGATAAAAAACAACTTATATAACTCACTACAAAACTCTCTTTCAAGAACATATTTTAATAGCCACTATGTTGACCAGCTTTGTGTGCATGTGAGGATTGAATTGTAATGTAAATAAGTGTTGAATTTTATTAGCTTAATAGATAAATTGATAGCTACAGGCAAGTCAGAATGAAATGCAATAAAGGAAATAACCAACGATAAGATAGGACTAGTGGTAGCAAGTGCATAATGTCGTTAATTTATAATGTATATCATACTCATTCTTATGCATATGTATGTGTGATCATATTATGTTCTTCATATTATAATACCTTTTTTGTTCATTACTCTTTTATCTTTTCTAATATGCTTATATTATTCTCATCTTTCTCAAACTAAGGCTCTTATTTTTCTTAAATGACTATTATCTCATTTTTTTAGGATTCTATCACATCTCCTTTGGTATTCATTATATCATATTTCTAGATCTTATGATTGGCTAGATAACACAGTATGCATTGATTTATCATGTAAACTATGTTTAATTATCTCAACACAAAATACTTGTGCTTCGGGTCTTAGCTTAGTTGCTGGAATACTCCATTTTTATGGTTTATTGTCTTATTTTTCAGCATTGCTTTATTTAGTTATTTCATGTTGTATATTTTAGTATTTTATTGGTTTATCTATTGAATTCTTTAGAGTCTTAGTAGTATTTACATCACAAAAATTTATTCATTACACTAAGAATTGGATTTTGATATCATGGAGGACCTTTTACTTGAGATGTGAGAAGAGGTAGTATCCTGGGTAGAGTCTTATCATGTTGGTTGTCAGCATTTAGTTGTATGTACTTGGATTTTATCTTATGATTAATGTTTGTTGCAATTATTTATTGGAGGTTTTTCTGTTTATTTTAAAGGTAATATTTTCTTACATGATTTAGTAAGACATGTTTAGATTGTCTTATTGTTAGATCCATAATCAGCGTTTTTTTATCTTCAACTATTATTTTATTTGTGTTTAAGACTTATCTATATTGTTAAGGATATAATTAGATGGGGTCTTGTCATGGTAGTATTAAAGCTTTGGTTTAGAATTAGTGGGATATATAGTTTTAAGTGATTACATATAGAAATTTTGTAACATTGCAGGGCTGAAATCAAATTAGATCTATGGATAGAGAAAAATTTGGTAATAAGAATAAGAGAAAAAGAAAAGAGTAACAAGAGGACCAAAATGAGATTATAAATAAAGAGAAAAATAAAAGAAGAATAATAAAACCTTGAAGTTATGTAATAAGAAAGGTATCTAGGTGTGAGAGTTGTAGTAAGTTAACTTTAAAACTAAAGTAGAGTTTTTTGGAAATGAAATTTGGTTTTTATCTAGAGGTTTTGATAGATATAGAAGTGTGATAAATGGCATTGGGGGGATTGTAGATCAAAAACGGTAAAGCTAATAAGTTTTTCTGTATGTAAAGAGCTAAGACATATTGCAAAAGAATGTCCAAAAAAAAGAGATTAGATTTTCTTATATACCATGGATAGGGATAAGGACATAATGGATAAAAACAAAGAGATAAGTTCATCATCAGAAGCTATGGATGTCGTTAAGGATAATGTAGCTAGTCAAAGAGGAAATTATGGTGTTTTTGGTGGGAGTAGTTTCAGCAAATCAGGGTTTAACAAATTTCATTTTTCAGGAAGTTTTAGTTGCAATCAGATTAGTTTTGTATCTTGTGAAATTAACAAATGTGGTAGATGACATAGAGAGATTGTAAAATAGAGTTTATTAGAACAATAAGATGTTTTGTTTGTGAGAAATTAGGTTATATCACTAAAGAATCTTAAAGTCAGAATTAAGGAAAATGAGAAACTCCTTAAAAATTGGGAGAGAAGAAACCTGTAAGGATTGGTGAATAGGTTCTTCTTTAGGGATGAGTAATGTAGATAAAGGGAAGGGTATTCTAACAAATTTTTATATGTTTTAAAAAGAGTTGGCATGTGTTGTAGAACCATAGACTAAATTAGGTATGTGATATTTTAGTATTTTGTTATTTTATTCTTTTGTAAATTTGGATTTTGTGATTATTTTATGATATGCAAAATGTTGTGTTTCGGATATCGGAATGAAATTTCAAAAGGTAAACTGGTTGGTAAATTGTACAAGAAATAGGATTATTTCTCAACTAATAAATCTATGGAAAAGAGAGTTAGAATAGAAAATATAGGCAAGAAGGTAAATTATAAATTTAGGAATTGTTAAGAATTCATTAAGGGTATTAGTAGGAGGCTTGATTAATTTTGTTGAAAAAAAAAGAACGTTTATTGTCTTAGAAATTGTATAAATTTGGGGGTATAGATAAATTCATTAATGAGAACAAGTAGTTTAATTTGAATAAAGAATTTATTGGACCAAATACCAAAGAATAGTAATGTTTTTGAAGTTGATTTATGATTTGGTTATGCTTAATGAAGAGTAATGGAAAAGAGGAATAATTTTAAACCAACTTATAAAGCAAGGAAGATATTACGAATTTTAGTGCTATTGTTGGGTAAATGAATATATCTACAAAATTTATGAATTAAATACATAAACTTTTAATAAAATAAATGGAATGTAGTGAAATTATACCTATAGAGGATATTTCAATTTACCTAAATATTTAAAAATGTATGTTTATATTAGAATATTCGGTAAAATTTCAGAGAAGAATTAAATGCATGTTAATAGCTCTAAGTATGGATTTTAATATCAGAGGCGGTGCAGTTAAGTTACGTGGTTAGTGTTGAGAGAATATTGCATAATGTTTAGAGACGTTTTCACAATTGTAAGCTGGGTCAGATTCTTACCGATATTTAGAAATAAGTTTCATTGTAAAAGTAGGTTATTATAGTAAATAAATTTTTATTGTTGATTTTTCATTTACCAAATTGATTTGGATGGTAGTCGAGAGTTGCTTGAGTTATAAATTTGTAGAAATAGTTGGTGAATAGTAAAGGATAAATTGATTTCAGATTTAATTTTTGTATTATCAGAAATAATTGAGATTGAGTAAGGCGATGATCTCTCATTTTGAAATAATTAATTTGGAAAATAATATTTTGAATAAGGAAGCAAATTTTGATAGTGTACTACTAGTAATAAGAAAAAAGGTTATTGGGTGGAGGAATCAAATTTTTATTAAAAGCCATGGTTCAATGAGGGAAAATTTGAAAGGCTAGTATTATTATTTCTATTCATATAATCATTCTAATTGGAATCCTAAAAATAGATTTTAAAGAGAAATTGTACTCCTATGGAGTTGATTCAAAAAAATTTAGATTGGATAGAGATCTAAGAATAAAATGTAACAAGAGTTAGAATAGAGGCAATAAATTGAAGGAAGATGCATTTAATTCAAAAGGATTAATCCATTAACAAATTAAAAGGTAAGAAACAAAAATTTGGAGGATTATTCAAAGTTTTTCAATCCCTGAGAGAACATGAAAAAGTTGCTATAAATTTGTGATAAAATCATTTATATCTAGTAGGTTATAATTTGTTACGGTGTGACTTGACAGACTAACTAAAGTGGATATTGTTCTTGATAAAAGAGTAGATAAGGTCTTAATTGTTAAAAATAATTAACTATAACTAACTCTATATTGATGTTAGTTCAATTTATTTGAATATAATTGCATGTATATACGAGGTATCAAAAGCAATAGTTGTACTTGCTTCTAAATTGGAATGATATGAGAAAAAAGAAAGAATCTTGTTAGGGTATTAATTTGTTGAGGCAACTACAAAAACTATCAAATTATCTAGAACAAAATAGAAGCAGCCTAGGGTAGGTGAAAGAAAGATATTGAGGTTAAACACTAATCAACCGAATCTTAAGAGAATGAACATATATTTATTACATTAAGCTTATCCAATCTAGTTCAAAGTCTAAAGAGGGTTTGACAAGTGAGGTATTAGATTGTCTAACTTTCATGCTGGTTAGGAATGTACAATGTATTTCATGTTTGATTTTTGAGGAGGTGAGTTCTAGATCCTCCAAATGTCATTAGTCTTGTAAATCAAGAGATTGGAATGTGAATGGATCAATTGTATTCAAAGATATTAACATGAATACTGGAAAAGAGAAAAAATGCTAAAGAATGAAATCATTCTAAGAGAGGTTGCTTGGGAAATAAAAGTGGTTCGAATTGTACAAGATCTCGTACTTTTCTTAGAATTTTGAGACAATTTTGTAAGAGGCAAGACTATAATAACTTGTAATTTTATAATGTCTAAGATGTGATGAATCTTAGAATTAAGCTAATGGAATTGTGATTTGATATGCTTTGATGTGGTAAAGTCAATTTATTGAAATATGATATTTATGCCTTTAAATATTAGTATAATCTTGCAAAGCATGTCACAATTTAAAATTTAGTCAAATATCTTATTTGAGCATATTAATGGATAAAGGTCTTTAGAATGGATATAATACTATTGAGTTTGTAATATTTTGAGGTTTAGATCATTATTTATAAAGTTTTAAAGAATCAAGATATAAATATAATTTTTAGGATTTTTTTGGGACAATTGTAATTCCTAAATTTTGGCATTAGTTACTTAGGTATAATTAATATTGTAGTGGATGGATATTTAAATAAGTGAAACTTAAGTACGTATATGTAAAATTTCTGGTAACACAACATAGTTAAAAATATAAAAATAATGTTACTGAGAATTATATACATTTTATTAATTAATTTTGGTGGCGTCTTTTGCCTTTGACTGGCTTTTTAAATAACAAAAAATTTCTAATTATGATGGCAATTATTTAACCCTAAATTGACTCCCAAATAAGCTTAAAAATTATAAATATTATTTGATATAGTTTAATTGCCAAAATTGAGAATGGTAAGTATTTAATTGTGTGCTTAGTGCCTTCCCATCGTGATTCTAAATCTCTTCCCTGAGCTTACAAGAGACTTGGGTTTGGTGCATTGCATAGTGGCTATCGAGATTTTAAACAAAACTATGCAGAACATCGATTATCATCGTGGAAGGATGTTATGAGGAAAGGTGAACGAGAGAAATGTGGGAGGAGCTTGGATTTGCTGTTATAGTTGCACAGGAGGAAGCCAAAGTGGAAAAGGAGAGTAACGTCATTCTAGTGGTTTGGTTTTGCCAAAAGTTCGGTTTTACTGTACCTGTGAGTTGGGTTGACAATCAATTTGGAGAACAAATAGGTATACTATATTGTGGAGCTTCTTTTACTGTATCTGATTTGTCTACAGGGTCAAAATCAAATTTGATCTCTTTTTATACTTCACAAGTTGTGCTGAATGCGTGAACATTTGGGATTGGGTCAACACATTCATAGGTGGGACCCATGGGTGTTGCACTGTTCAATTTAGGTTTTAATAAAACCTCGGTCAATCGAGTTCGGAACTGGATTGTCTGGTCGATTGGTTTATTTCTGGGTGGAAGAGAGAAAATAGGAGAGATGGGAAAGGGGAAAATAATTAAAAAATAAAATAAAAATCAAATAGAATAAAAAAGTAATAAAATACAAAAATATGATAAGTGAAAATTAATGAATAGTTAAGATGAAAATGAAAAAGTGTTTGGGAAAGTTTATTTAGGTAATTATTAAGAGTGTAATGATATTTTAATTTATATAATGATCATATAGAGCTATAATGGTTGAATTCAAGGATTGTGTAGAGGTTCATATCAGAGGATTTTGCTAGTATAATGTTCTTAATCGTAGTAGATAATCAGATTAACTAGTGAGAAACTTTAGTAAAGTGTACGGAGCGATCATGTGGGCTGTACTGATAATTAGTTTCAAAGTAGTACTATTAATAGAAAATTAGACTAGTCATATTATATGATCAGGAAGTTGTATCATTATGATCTACGACTATAAATCAGTGGGTGAACAGTGAGATTTTAGGATTTAAATTAATACGAATTAGTTGATAATTGTACTACAGAATTATATGATAGTGATTGTATATGTATAACATTGTAAGAAACCTCAAAGAGAAGAAAGTTAGAAAAACATTTTCTTCTTGGATTTAGGTCGATAAAACTGGTAAACATCGTATAAGTATTATAATAAAATATATTTTTATTTTAATGGTTTCCATTTGGATTTTATATTGGCAAAGTTTATAACATCTTAACTTGAATACTTCTTTCAGCAGGATATTTATTTATATATGATCATTTTGTTACATATTAATATAAAGAATATTAATGAAAATGAATTATATGATATTAGCATATTTCGTGGTATCATAATTAGAATATAAAATCAACATCATAAAAGTAATAATTAATTCCTTAAGATATTATCCTCATATTTTTTGAGTAATGATTAACCCTAAAGTGAGGATGTCCTTACTGATGATTTGACCTCGTATAATATTCGGCGAGGATTTCCCATACACATGATATAGGACGAAGATTGCCCTTTTACATGATGTAGGCTTGCTATGTGTATTTGCTGGGATCATATGATATATAGAGATTTGACCTTGTATGATATCGGACAAGGATTGTTCATACATATGATATAGGATTATGTTTTGCCTATTTACGTGATGTAAGCTTTCTATGCCTTTTGGCTAAGGTCATATGATATTGATTTTGATTTTAAAGAATAATAATTTGAAGAAAAAAATTGGATTATGTATATAATACATAAGAAATGAAATAAATAAAAAATAATAAACTTATATGTATATTTTTTAGTTTCACTATAGTTATTGATTTATTTGAGTACCCATGATCTATTTTGTTGTTCCATGGTATCTTTATATTTTTTATGTTATTTGTTTTATTTAATTTTATTATTTTCCCTCCTTTCTCTCTTGCTTTCTCTTTTGCCTAAAAATAAATCAGTTGATCAGGCAGTCGGGTCCCGACCTAGTTGATCGAAGTTTTTATTAAAACCTAAGTTGAATCAGGCAACTTCTGTGTGTTCACATGTTCAATGTGGCCCGCCTTATTGGTCGTGATGTTACTTCCCCTTTTCGCTTCGGCTTCCTCCTACATTGCCATAACAACAAAGTTGAGCTCCTTCTGCATTTCTCTTGCTCTCCTTTCCTCACAATAAGAAGAGATTTCTATAAGAGAATAGAGAATATTAATCTTTAGAAAGAAATAAGAGACAATTGAGGTTTGATGCCACTGGTATAACATCAAAGTTGCTGATCACATGACGGCCATCAGATCACACAATAAATGACATTTGTGGAATAACGTATTAGGAAAGACTAATATTTTTTAATATTTTATATCATATCATATGGTAAGATTATATAATCAGATGTCAATTCTCATTACTTTCCTTTGTATTAAAACATTTTCTTCTAATTATGTTCTAGCACATATAACAATAAAAAACATTACATAAATGCAAATGTGTTATTCTCATTTCATAATACATGTGTATTAAGTGTGCCATTATTATCGGAATTCATGTACACAAAGTTAATGATGCTATGCAGTCATATTCATATAATATCATTGCTCTTAGATAAGAAATAATTTTTATTTACATTACAGTTATTTTAGTTATTCTATTTGTTACTTTTTTCATTATCCATTTCTTTTTGCTTGCATAATAAAGTCTCGATAGTTTGCTCTAGGTCTTCCGGTTAAAAAACAATGTTGATGAAGATGTATAGGTGCACTACTACGTGGTGGGGATTGCAATTTTCCATGAATTTTACTTTGTTCACTCAACGAGGGAACTTTTCTTATTTCTTTTTTTGAGGATCGATGAATCCAATAATATTTCTGTTCCAATTTCTGACGCTTCTTTTCCCTTTGAATCAAACTTTTTCTTGCCATAATGATAATGTTTAGTTCCTATTTTGATCAACCATACAATTCAAATCTTAGATGAAAAAATCTCAGAAGGTAGGTAATTCCTGTTCATCGAAAGAAATGAGATTTTTTTATTAGGATATATTTATTAGGGTATATTTATTAGGGTATACAAAAAAACAAAAAAGAACTAAATTAGCCAAATTTTCTTGATGTGGAGGCAATTAAGAAAGCTGCATAGGTAAATATATAACCTACAAAAAAGTGGACTAATCCAATCAATCTTGCTTGCACAATGCAAAGAGCCACTGGCTTATCTTTCCATCAAATCAAATTAGCCAAAGGTGTACGTTCGTGAGCCCACACTAAAGTTTCAATCAATTCCTGCCAATAGCCGTGCCAGGAGATTGAGAACATAAATCCAGTAGCCCAAACAAGATGCCCAAATAAGAACATCCATGCCCAAACCGATAAATTATTCATACCAAAAGGGTTATATCCATTGATAAGTTTTGAATAATTTAACCAAATATAATCTCTCAACCATCCCATCAAATATGTGGAGGATTCATTAAATTGTGAAACGTTACCCTGCCATAACGTGATGTGTTTCCAATGCCAATAAAAAGTAACCCATCCAAAGGTATTTAGCATCCAGAAAATTGCCAAATAAAATGTGTCCCAAGCAGAAATATCACAAGTACCACCACGCCCGGGGCCATCGCAAGGAAAACTATAACCAAAATCCTTTTATCTGGCATTAACTTGGAACCCCGTGCATCTAAAGCACCTTTTACTAAAATCAATGTAGTCGTATGTAAACCCAGAGCAATAGCATGATGGACCAAGAAATCTCCTAGTCTTATTTTAAGAAAAGTGAATTACTATTTTCATTAATAGCATTCAACCAGCCAGGTAACCATATGATTCGACCCGCATGGAATGCCGGGCTATTTGTTGAAGATAAGAGTACATCGAAAGCATACGAAGTCTTGCCATGAGCAGATTGTATCCATTGGGCAAATGTGGGTTCAATTAATATTTGTTTTTTTCGGAGTACCAAAAGCAAGCATGACGTCGTTATGAACATAAAACCCCAAGGTATGGAACCCTAAAAAAAGGCTGGCCCAACTTAAATGAGATGTGATAGCTTCTTTATGATCTAACGTTCTTGCCAATACATTATCCTCATTCTGTTGGATTGTAATCCCTAATGAAGAATATTGCTCCATGAGCAAAGGCTTCTGTCATGATGAATCTTACGATGTATTGGTGATGAGTATATAACGCAGCTTGAGTAGTAAAGTCTTGCGCTATGAATGCATAAGCAGGTAAACAGCACATGTGTTGAGCTACTAAAGAAGTAATAACCCCTAAAGAGGCTAGAGCAAGACCCAATTGAAAATGAATCGAATTATTTATTGTGTCATAAAGACCCTTATGCTCATGTCCTAATTGACCCCCCGGAGGAATATGCGCTTCTAAAAGATCTTTAATACTGTGACCAATCCCGAAGTTAGTTCTATACATATGACCAGCAACGAGAAAAAGAAATGCAATAGCTAAGTGATGATGAGCAATATCGGTTAGCCATAAGCTTTGCGTTTGAGGATGGAATCCACCAATAAGGGTTAGAATGGCAATTCCTGCCCCTTGGGTAGTACCAAATAAATGACTACTTAAATCAGGGTTTTGAGCATAAAGATTCCATTTACCCATAAAAAGGGGTCCCAATCTTTGAGGATATGGCAATACGTCTAAGAAATTATTCCATTTGACATACTCTCCCCTGGATCCGGGAATAGCAACATGAACTAAATGTCTTGTCTAAGCCAAGGAATTGACTCCAAAAAGTCCTGACAAATGATGATTGAGATGAGATTCAGCATTTTGACAAATGATGATTGAGATGAGATTCAGCATTTTTGAACCATGAAACGCTTGGTTTCCATTTTGGTTGTTGGTGTAACCAACTGGCTATTAAGGACATAACAGAAAGAAATAATAGAAAAAGAGCTCCAATATAAAGATCCCCATTGGTGCGTAATCCGATTGTATACCACCACTGATAAACACCCGAATAAGCTATATTCACTGAACCGAGAGCACCTACTCTAGTAAAGGCTTCTATAGCAGGTTGCCCAAAATGAGGGTCCCAAATTGCATGAGCAATAGGCCTTACATGTAACAGGTCTTGTATCAGTGACTCAAAATTTCCTTGCCAAGCTACATGAAACAGATTTCCGGACGTCCACAGAAAGATTATTGCTAACTGTCCAAAGTGCGAAGTCATGTTTGGTAGCAATACCAAACCAAATATGACGAGTAGTGGGGTCCTGAGCTAAACCTTGGCTAAACTTTGGAAATCTTAATGTCATAATGCCTTTCAAATCCTCCTAACCATTGTCCTATTGCAATAATTCTTGTTAAGAAGAATGCCCATGTTGTGGCAATTCCACCCAGAAGATAATGGGTTACCCCTACAGCACGTCCTTGTACAATACTCAAGGCTCTAGGCTGGGTAGCAGGAGCAACTTTTAATTTGTTGTGAGCCCAAACGATGGATTCAATGAGTTCTTGCCAATAACCACGGCCGTTGAATAGAAACATTAAACTGAAAGCCCAGAAAAATGAGCACCTAAGAAAAAAAGACCATATGCAGATAATGAAGAATCATAAGACTGAATTACCTGAGATGCTTGTGCCCATAAGAAATCCCAGAGCCATCCATTAATAGTAATGGAACTCTGTGCAAAGTTTCCTCCTGTAATATGAGTGACTACTCTTTGATCACTTATAGTACCCAAACATCCGACTGCATTTTCCAACTGAAATGGAAAATGACTACAGAAATTGCATTGTACATCTAGAATAGACCTAGGAATACTTGATCCCAAGCAAATACTTGACATGTCCCCCCCTACCAGGTCCATCACAAGGGAAACAAAAACCAAGATTTGCTTTATCAGGTATCAAATGTGAACTGTGAACAAATAGAACACCCTTCAGTAGTATCAATATGGTCACATGAATTGTAAATGCATGCATGTGATGAACCAAAAAATCTGCGGTTCCTAAGGGAATAGGAAACAAAGCAACTTTGCCTCCCACTGCTACTAATTCATCACCTCCCTAAGTTAAGCTGGTACTTGTTGTACCGGGAGCTGTTACGCTAGGTGCTAAAGCATGAGTGTTTTGTATTCATTGAGCAAAGATGGGTTGTTATTGTATAGTGGTATCTGAAAACATATCTTGGGGATGCCCTAAAGCGCTCATAGTATTATTATGAATATACAAGCCAAAACCATGAAATCCTAGAAATATGCATGCCCAGTTCAGATGTGATATGATTGCTTCGCGGTGTCTAAGGACACGATCTATTTAGATTGTTGTATCGAGTAGTCAGATCGTAGTCTCTTACCATAAAATTGGCTGCATGTGCAGTAGCACCAGCTATAAGAAATCCTGCGATCCACATGTGATGTGTGAACAACGAAAGTTGTGTACTATAGTCAATAGCTATGTATGGATAAGGTGGCATGGAATACATATGATGAGCTACAACAATGGTTAAAGAGCCTAACATAACCAGGTTCAGAGATGATTGAGCATGCCATGACGTTGTTAGGATTTCATAGAATAATTTTGTGATAATCTTCGTATCTTATGCAAATTTTGCCTTGAAGTTTGAAAGAACTTTGGATATTGGCTTCTTATATTAGTTTTAATTAATCATGTAGCTTCTCTTTTAGTTTGATTATGCAAAAATAGTTTGCTTATAAGAATTATTTTGTTTCTTAACACTTTGTTTTGCTTATTTAGTAATCGGATTGGTCATTCTTGGTAAGAAATATCTAATTGAATTTATATTTTTTTTGAGATGTGTTGGATGATATGAGATATGTTTGGAATATGGTTTTTTAATGAAGAAATATAGAAGATATGCACCTCGGTCAATTTCGTCGGCTCTATAGCGACTTGACCAATTCTTTCTATGATTTAGAACTACCCAATGTACTTGGGTTTTAACTTTGTTGTTTTGTCAAATTTGATCACCCTTTTAGGGGACTAACTTTTATAAAAGATACGTTCTCCTATTAGGAATTTAACATTTGTATGCTTAGTATCAAAGTATTTCTTGTTTGTTTTGAGTAGTCTAAATTTTTTCTTTGATCAACTATTCTTTGCCTTGCCATAAGAAGTGAAGATGACCACCCTTCTAAGGTTATATTAGACAACAAAATTGTCTCTCGAGTGAAATAGTACTTAATAGTGACACTTTCCGTTTTGCTAGGCATAATAGAGCCAACGAGTGGCTCTTTATCAGACAACCATTGGACTAATCACTGTACCCCATCCATTTGCAACCCTTTTTTATCCACTTAGGTGCATGGTGGCTCCCACTTTTGATATGATCAACCCTAATAGTTTTAATGAACTTTCCTAAAATTCTTTTTTAAAATTTGTAGTTGTTTGTGAGTATTATAGTTTGGATTAGAAATTTAGTACTAAGATTATTCACCAATTGTTGTGTAATATATTCTCTGTATTGAAAATATGCATTTTTGTGACATGTTAAAAAGGGAAAACATTCTTTAAATGATTAGAAAGGAATTTTTGGTGTATTTCACAATCTTATATTTATAGTTTGTGTATCACAGTTTTTTTCTTAGTTATTGTTTTTAGTTCTTAATTGGCATATTTTGGAATTTATATAAGTGGGAAATTGTCTTCTTTGAACCACTTACTGATGCGATTGACAATTCTACCAAATGGACATTAATCTTCTTGTTTTGAAATGATTAAATTCCAATGACATTGGTACTTCCGTTAAGTTCACCAAATAACTGTTTGTAGCAGCAATTCTTAAGAATTAAAGTGGTGAAATGATCATGGAAAAATATCACCCAGGTTAATAGAAACTTTTTGCCCATATGGATCAATACTCAACATTATCTTTTGTTGCAAACCTCCATTTAGAATGCTGCAAGAGGGAAAATGGGATTTGGTTTCACTAAACCTTGAATAATATGCCGAGCATATAATATTATAGTACATCTTGTTTAACTTTTACATGTTCTAAAAAATTTTGGCTGCCCCTTTTTTAATTTTCCTTAAAGGGTGGAAGTATAGTTGTCAATGTTTTACTGATATTTATTGCTCTAAGAACTCTAATATAATTTCATGTGTTCTTGTTGCACGTTGTATGTCATTTGATTTTGTCTTCATCCTAGCGTTATGCTCTTTTTGCAAGTTTTGACTGTGCCTGTATCACTTACATTAGAGGAACCAAACCCTAGAAATTAGAATCATCCCTCCTTTGTTTGACTTGTCATATGGTGCTTCATATTTTGCCTGAGAGTTTTTATACCTATTTTGGTAGAGTAGATGACTGCTTGCAATATCTTTTTTTTCTTATGACCAGCAATTGCAGTTTTCCAATTTTTTGCTGGTATTATAGATATTTTTGAAAGCATATTGCTATCATGAATTTCCTTGATTGTAGGCAAAGGACCTGGCTAGTATTAAGATGTAGTACATGTGATTTGAATGGAAAAGCCAAACTTTGGCTTATTTTGTTTCCCGCCTACCAAAGAGTTGCAAGTGTTTGGTTTTTGCTAAGACTAATTCTATTTCTGATCAGCATTTTTTGTGCCAAGCAGGGCAATCTATTGTTTGATAGCCACGAGATATATAACTTCTTTTTATTCGATGTTGCGATTATTAGTTTTCGGTATCTTCACATTCCATTTGTTGGGCTGTGGATGGTGACTGTTTTCTTTGCAGTTATATTTTCAGCATTTTGGGACACTATATTGGTATTCAGCATCTTCAGGATCAGTGCTGCAATATCATTTCTACAATGCTGGATATATTTAAAGCTGATTCTGCCACTGAAACCATTCTTGTCCTTGGAGAGCAACTTCAGGTAACTTAATTCAGTCGTGGAAGTAATTCAAAGACCTAGATTTTCTGCTATTACTTATGCATGAAACCCTCTAGTTTTTGGTTTCGAAACTGGTGGCCTGCTGCATTCCTTCTGGAAGAGGAGAAAGTGCCACGTTACCTTCACAAATCATAAAGCTGCTGTCTCAGTTAACTGTGGATGCTGACCCATTATTGTATGATTTCATAAAGGTATGATATATATGCATCATAATTGTACTTTTATTACATTATTTGTATTGATAAAGGTTTTTCAAAGTGAACATTTTTCTTCTTTTCCTTTGATTTGTTTTTCTTTACTATGCTTTTTCAGGATCTGGAACCATTTCCTCCACTTGAATGCTTAGAAAGAGTAAGGATATTTCATGAAGATCTTTGCAGAACATATTCAACAAGGGATCGGTTTTTGATGGTAACTTGTGTTAGTCCCCTAATTTAATTTACTACCAGAAGTTTATACATATCATTACATTGTTTTACTTCTCCATAGTTCGTCCGTTCAAGCCCTCATCTTCCAAAGGAACTACTGTTATTGAGGTTTTCTGACAAAGTTATTTTGGGATATTTTAACTCTTTTGATTCCTTTATTCCTTAGTGCTGATAACTGGAACAATTTAATTTTTTTTTTCAGTCTACAGAGCTTGCATGAAAAATTACTGATGAATGATATCATTCCACATAATAGAGATGTTCTAGAAAGAGAATGGAATAATGGATGGAATTGTGACTCGGACATTGTTAATGCAGTATGGAATCTTTTTCAGCTGATTAACACAGATGATGCAAATGATATCTGTGGAATGCTTTCTGATTTTGTTGCGAGGGTTTGGCTTTCTGCTTTTGCAAACAAATGTTGACATTGAATATTTTCTTGGGATACCATCAGTGATCGGCACAATGACCTTTTAATTAATTGACAAGTATCTTTTTCTGTTTTGTAGATAGGCATTGGGGACCCCTATCAGGTTGTTTTCCGTTTACCTGATAGCTCCAAACACATGCACGTCTATCCATCTTCTTTCTTTTTCAATTCGAAGGAAACGACATTCTGCCCTGACGTGGGTGTTTCAGATGATCTTCTGTTAGACCTTCTACAGCTTCTGAAGAAGTATCTTGTAGATGATTCTGTCAAAACGGTTGACATAACTGTACAAACACTGCAGGTGGTTATTGATTAGTGTACTGAACTGTCAAATGAAATTTATATACTCTAACCTGTAATTTGATTTTTTTTCTTTAAAACTGTTAACTTAAAAACACAGATAGCTTTTAAGCACTTAGTTTTCATTGTCTATTGGGTATGAGTTGGACACGTTTATAGTTGAGTTCTTTATGTAATGTTGTCAAACTTTTGTAGGCTCATGGTAATAATCTCTCATGAAGCCTAAAAAGTAAATTTAGTAGACCATGCAGGTTTGAACTTTTCCAAACCTGTACAAGCAAGAGCATTTATGCATCGTGCTACTGCTTTAATTTGTTTGTCTTTTCATATATATTTTTTATTCATCCAAAAACGTGCTTGGGGTTGATTCAACTTGCCGCTGATAATTACTTTTGGAAAAGTAGTCATACCAGCTGCTGTTTTACTGATGGAAAAAAAGTATGAAGAAAATAAACCAACATATTTTTTTCAAAATATGATTTTTTTTTTGTATTTCTTGATTAGTGTAGTTTCTTAGAAATTTTCTGAAAAATAGTAAACAGGATTGTTTTGTATCAGCAGTTTTTTTCCTCGTGATGAAGAACTAATGCTGAGATAATATTTAACCCTAATTTTGAGTAGTAGGTGAAAATATATCAATATTGATGGTCTTGTAATTGTTTATTAATAATAGGTATGAATATAAAATTCACTGTAGTGCTAATGATGCAAAAATATGCTTATTAATTGTATCATAAATATTAGATTAGTTTTGATGTTCCATATATTAATTTGGATGTAGAAAAATTCTTTGAGATGGACATACTGTTTACTGAACGATGTATTTGCCATTCTCTGAAAACGTTCATTAACTAAATCAATGAAATATCATTGGGAATTTTATTTTTTACGCTGCCCATTTCTGTCTATTTCATGAAATATTTAGAATAGTTGCCAATTCTATCATTATAACCAGCCATTCCATTTTTTATTTGAAAGCATCTGTGTGCATGTCTTTTGCTTTCACATTGATGTATCAAACATCTCACTTTAGTTGCTAATTGCTTATTTTTTTTCCTGAGAGCAAGCATATGTCAGTCTGTTTAGTCTACATAAATTATTATGAGATTAGCTATGGAATTTGAGGAAACTTCTAAAAGTGTTGTCCTAGAATATTTGCAGATCTCTTTTCTCTTTTATGCTGCTTTGTTCTAAAGAAATGTTTTCTGTCCACAATCGAGTTTTGCTCAATTTTTGTCATTAAGCAGGGCATTCTTTCCACCGAGAAAGGTCAAGGTGCTCTGTTAGCACTGAATTCCTATGAGAGATCAGTAATTGAAGTATGGTGATAAATATGACTCTTTTTTTTATGTGTTTGTATTTCTCTAGAAGTTATTATGTGTTTGTTGTACTTTAAATTTTGTTTGAACAACAATTTCTTTTATGTGCTTTGCAGGTTCACTCAAAAGGTGTTAACTTGAGCCTTTTAGAAGAACTACTCTTGGATATTGAGAAGAAGCATACTTGTACGTTTCCATCTCAATAGTATTCTAGTCTTCTTTCATTTGAAAGATGTTCTTGAGCATTTAGGTTGAGATGATTGAAAACGTTTTCTCGAGAGTAGGGTATGAAATCAGCAATATGTTCCATATTTTCTGCTGTAAGCTTGATATTCTTCTGCAAGTTAAAGTATTTACTTGAAAAGTTTTCTTCTTATTTGTAGATAATAAAGTTGCAAAAAGGAGATTCTAGCTAGGTAGAAAACAACTTAACCAACTTTTGCATTGTTTATTCTTGTAGTTTAATTTATCACTGGTTACTATTGTTGATTGCTTTTCTCACCATAGTTCGTGCCACACTTTCAGAATTTTTATGTTTCTTTTCATGATGAAATTTGTTTAATTTTTACTCATATTGTTTTTTCTGGTATATGTTTTAGATTTACCTTGGAAATTAACACCTTAATGTTTGTATTTTTTGTAAATAATCTGTTCTATTTTCTCTTTTGTGTTGATTTGTCAGCCATTGATGTTGAGTTGGATGATTCTTCTATTTGGAGTACCATGGGAAAAAGCTATGAAATATGGATCTGCTTGCTTGTCCATAAAATAGCAGGACTCTGTGATGATGTGATCTTAAGACTGTGTAGAGAGATAGTTCTGTTGAAGTCTGAGGTGGCGAACCTGCTCTTTTCCAGTGTATTGGTGAACTTGGCATGGAATGATGATTCAAATGGTCATATGAGAGAATTAATATCTGTGAAGGTTCTGAGAGTAATTTAATATTGTTGAGGTGATACTGACTTTCTACTCAGGTTGTTTTAATGTTTTATGGGTTTTGTCATGTAGATTCGGGACAACATCTTTGTTGAGAGCAATGGCTTAGCTAAATCGATTCAGGTTGTCCTGGATGCATTGAATAGGCTTCGATCATTTTATGTTGCTGATTGTGCTGCTTCTTGCTTTACCACTCGACAGAAGGTAGAATTTGCGATTAAACCCTGTAGGTGCACTGGTAAAGTTTTATGATTGGAGGTGGTTGGGATTGTCTATTTATTCTTCATTTTTTATGCTTCTTCATTTATTAAGCATGGTTCTTAGCAGTTATTCAATTATTCATCTTGATTAATCTAGTTGACAGCAGGAAAACTTTTGCTTTCTTAAACTTTGTTAACTATTTTTTCTTTTTTGAACATTATGAAATATGATTTGATTTAAGTTTCTATAATCTTGTAACAAGAAACTTGCAGGCATCACTATATCCACTTGTCAAAATTTCGTGACATTTTACTTTATTGACCTTTTCCTTTTTAATGTACCATGAATTGGGAAGGATAAATATTTGATATGTGTGCCTGATTTATACTTTAGTTTATTTTGTTCAGTTTAATTTTGCACTTTTTGATCTTGTGTAGTTATTTGGTAATCATGCGCAATTATTTTATAACATAGCCCATGCTTTGGTGACATATCTTTTTCGTCTCCGTGCCACCGTTATGGAATAAAATAAATCTGATAGTCTTTCTTCATAGGTGTTTTTTCATTTCTAAATGTTTGTTATTGGAATCAGATCAAATAGTTTTTGTTGAAAAGGAAGCTGGACCTTTCACCTATTTGCTTTCACACTCTATGCTTTAATGTAATGTGTTCAGCATCTGATCTTTGGATCTCCTATTTGTTTGATCATGTGCAAGTTGCAGTCCAATAGGATATCAAGTGTTTCAAGGTCCCGTTATCCATCTGAAAAATCAAAAGGTCGTACCTCTGACATGTCCATGTTATGTTCATTTTGGCCAAAGGTAAGATTTTTGTTTATCTGTTTTTTGCAATTTTTCAGTTTCATTTTATTTTGTTAAAAGTTGACGAGGTGAAAATTAATGAAATCATTTTTTTCAAATTTGAAATTTTTTTGGACAATAGAAATTAAAGACTGAAGTTAAAGAACCAAATAGTTGATATAATTTTTTTGAAGGTCCAAAAAAGAAAGTTATTTTAGAGCGCTAATCACTTGATACAATTATTTATCACCTCAGTATTGGAAAAGAAATTTTGAACTATTGTTTCTTTTATCGAAGCAATAGCCAGCTGATAAATTTATTTTGGATGGGACAAAAGGATATTATGTTCATTGAATCAATGCTGAAAATCTAAATTCATTCAAAATCAATTCAAAATTTTGTTTGCACTAATGTCAAATCAAACAAAATTGAGCAAGCCCTAAGTCAAGTTGCTTGGCTTGAACCTTAATTGAAGTCAAGTTTGAGTTTCACTTGGCTCAACCAATGTTTTATCGATGCTAGCTTTAAATAGATGTAAATAATTCAAAAGCATATGTTAAGTTGACATGAAGGGTGGAGGGAACATGGATAAGCTCTTTCGAGAAACTTATGTTCAAATGTTGCTTCCATCTATTACTCTGTACATCTCATTATAAATCAATAAGAAGCATTAAACATGTCTAAATAAAATAAAAACTTATTTATATTAAGAATTGTTTAGCTAGCTTTGTTTGAGTGAGTCTTCCTTAATGTGATGGTCTCTATTTTGGTTCTCTATCACACCCCATTTGTAGGTTTTTGTGAGCCTACATGAAAACAATTTAAGCTAATTGACCATTTTTAAGTCTAGGTGTATCAAAATCAAAATTTTTGAAGTTTGAGCTAATTGTGACTTGAATTATTGAATATTTTGAGTGAGTCAAAATCACTTGATCTTGACTCATTATTATCCTTAATTTGCCATATTGTGGAGTTATATAGTGATGAAGCTTAGGAGAGTTTTTTTTAGCATGGCTTATAAAGTTATGGTTCCAACCTAATCTATGTTTTAAAGATCTTTTCATATGTTCATTTAAGGAAATATGCTTGAAGAATTGGTTTTTAACATGAATTTATTTTGGAAATGCTAGGCCCTTTTGTTTCCGTTTAGTGAAATTATTATGGATATGAAAAGAAGGGTAAATTGAACATAGATTTTAGGGGTTGGTTTTAATGGAGGCATCGAAAGCTTTTGCTTTTAAGTAGGCTTTAGATGAGAGGCTTTTCCTTTGAGGAATGACCACACTAAGATTAGGTATTTTAATGTTTATGAAAAAGGAAGGCAAAATTTCTTTTTTTAGCTTAAAATTTTCTTTTATTTATTTTAAGTGTTTACTATGATCATTAGAGTTTCTTTTGAAAAAAATACATTGTCAGAAGAGTACTTATGACATTTTTCTAGGGTTTGCAACACAGAGATCCCAACAGGTGTATATTCATGGCAACTTAGCGAAAGACTTGGTCAATGGCCACATCCATGATCGTAATTGCCTTTGCCATGCTGTTTCGACAATAGAGTTGAATTTGTTATGCAATCTAGGACCTAACATTGTGATTTGTGTAACACATGATATGCACTTGCCACATCACCCAAGGTTTTGTGGCTTGTTTTCTCAGGTCTTCTTGTGTCATGGATTGTTGTTGTAACTTGGTACTTGAACAAATGTGTCAGCATGAGGCTCCTCTCTCTCGATGATCTTTAATGTACAATTGGTCGTAAATACAGTTAAGAACTCTTGATATTGCCTTGCTTCTTGTGGAGTTATTCTCATGTTAGTTATGACATCAAGAAATCATCTTGGCACCACATGATCTTGAATTGATCTCTTGATTTCACTATCTTTGTTAGAGGATTCAAATCTCGTAGAACTTATTGGTCCAAGAATGTCTTTGACATGGTTTGTAGCTATAGTTATATGCCTTAATCCTAAGCCCTTTCTTGATGGGATTACTCTTCTAAATGGGCATGGGAGATCTTGACTTTGCTATGGAACCACTTATTTTTAAGCATTTTACCTTTTCTTCCAATGTTAAAATCTATGTTTATTTCATGCCTTGTGGTGTAATCTTCTTTTCCAAGTGTGTTTCTTCTTGGAGTGACTTCTTTTGCTCAGTTGTGCATTTATGGTGTGCTCTCCATCCGAGTTGGACTCAAATGAATTTAGATTGTCAACATTCACTTGAAAAGAGCTCCATGTATGAGGGCATATCATGTTGATGGTCATTTATTTTCGGCTTGAAGTTGTAGTCATTAATGCCATATCACTTGTTGATTGTAGAATATGTTAGATTCCATTAAAAAATCCTATATCTCTCTCTAAGATGATTGAAATTAACAACCTAAAATTTACCTATATATGTTGATAGCATTGTGTAGTTGTTGGTTCATTGGTCCATCAATATGTTCTACAATTGATAACTTGAAATTTATAATGGCGTGTATAAGCCTTAATTTTTGTTGATAGTTTTTATTGTACTATAGATGATGTAATCCCACACTATTGTCCCCACTTGTGTGTTCATACGATGCTAATGGACTTATCTCTAAATGTTACACCTTATCTCGATCGCTTCAAGGTGACTGACTATATTTGAAGTATGGGTTTCCCTTATCAACCTCAATCTATTACCAACTCGAGGAATACTCAATTAAATTCCTCAATATGGGAATCAATCTCCAAAATAGAAATCAAATCATGTTCCTTTAGTTGCACTTGCATCATGACATAAAAGCTTAAAGGTTCTTATAGAAGGTCTGGAGTGCATGTTAAGCAGCTTATTTGAACTCTCTTCTTATACTAAATGATAAAGTTAAACTATTATTTGCATGCCATTTACTCCATGTGTTATGCTAATTACATATTCATCAATTTTGTGACTAGTAGTATGGTTTGTGGTTAGAGTAGATGATCGTCTCTTCTCTAGCAAATATAATTACCAATGCTTCTTAACTCGGTGTACTGCTAATACCTCTTATCTATGTTAGGTTGTTCTTCTATGATATTTGTAGTAACTCAATATAATACAATATGATCTAGTCTTCTTGCAGCAATAAAGCTTCAATCACATAATATGAAGCATTTGATTTGACCTTGAATGGATGTCAAAGGTTTTCTATGTAAAATATAAATTCCTTGTTTTTTTCTTTAAACAAGGGAAGGAATCATCCTGGTCATTTGCCTACCAAAATTTGTTGTTGGTTTTAGTGAGTGGATGCATTGATGAATGATCTCAATGAAGTTCTTGATGAACTAGTAAAGATTTTGATAAGAACATATGGAACTTTTGAACTTTGTAACTATCCTTGGTTAGGACTATTCTCGTTTTGCTTTCACTTTGCCATATGAGTCATCAACTCTCTGTTCTCATTGTTGATCTTGTGGCAAACAAAGGCAATATGGCCAAACTAGCTCTTCTTTGGTCTCATATTCAATTTTTTTTGGAGTTTGAAAACATTTTGCACATGCGTTACTTGCTATTCTTTTTCCAATTATATATCAAGATGTGACTACGATATACACCCACGAAGTTATCAATATATTTATGGTTATTGGTACAATGCACAGCCTAAATGATATTTGGAGCCAATAATGTATCTGTTGTTGTTGGAGGTCATTGTTCATGCTTCATTTTCAAGTATTTAGACATTTTGGTAGGATGATTTCAAGCTAAGTTTGCTGATGACTCAAGCACATTGTCATTGATTAAGCATGGTTTTATTCTTGGGTAGAGGGCATCAATTCTTGGTGGCAATCTGTTTAATATGCAACAATAGATATGTATCCTTGATCCTTATTAGGCATCATGATGATTGATGATCCGCATAATCATTTTCTCGATTTTAGTGCAGCAATCATGGGTAACTTATTCACTTCTTTTTCTTTTCATTGTCTACCACCAAATTTTGGTACATGACAATACATGCTGATACATGCCCCTACATTTTGTCTCTAAGGTAGGCTTAACAAGTCATTTCATCTCATTCTTAGGAATTCTTTGAAGGGTATACTTAAGTTGTTCATCGACTTATTTTGATTCGTTATGACCCTTGCATTTGTCTTCTTGCATTGTATGAGTAGGACATGGTTTTACAACCATTAACAATTTGTTTCACCTATGTTGTAGTCAGAACATCCATGGATTGTATCATCAGAGAAGCTGGCCAGAAAATAATTGTTGTCATTGATTGCCTGATATCTTTGAGATCTTTTCAAGTAGACAACATCTCTTTTCCTTAGGGTGATGTATCTCTTGGTTTATGTACATAGGTATGGCTTTGCATGACATTTTGTTGATGTGGCTCATGTTGATCGGAAGCTTTTGTTTGTTTGCATTTTCTTCAAGTCTCACCATCATTATTTATCAATTTGGGTGAATATTATTGTAAATGAGTTGTACTGAGATGATGTTGTTGACATTATTCATTCTTTAAACTTTGAATGTTGTTAATAACACCAATATTCACCCAAATTTGACGTTGTAGGCGACATCATTATTTGCTTGCTTTACCTAAACTTCTAGAGTGAATCACTCTTTTATTACCTTGGGCTTTGTTCTCTAATTTTTCTTCAGAGATAGATTATGGCTGGCTTATGGAAGGATTTTGAGAACGTGACACTTTTCTGTGGCAGGCTTCTGCTAGAACTTATTGAAACAATTACATGATTTACTGCTCCAAAGTGACTCAAAAGTAACTATACTATGGTTGAATCTCCTTGCCTTCTTTTTTGTTCTTGCTCCAATTGTGAGAATAGTGAGCTATTAATCTTTGTTTCCACCATACATGGACCAAATTATTTTGAAGCTTGAAATATGCACTTTATGGTCCTCGATGCAAAGTTAGACTCAATAGTGACTGACTGAAGGATAGGATCATTGAGTTTGGAGGCTTCCTTCTTGCTTTTCTAGTAATAGGTGATTGATTTTTAACAAAAGAAGGTGAAGTTCTTTTTTTCATTTGGTTGGTAGTTCAACTTTTGTTTGATCCATCTTAATTCCTTGATAAATTGCTGTCGGAGGTATCATAGCATATTCTTAGGGCACATTGATGACATCAAGTGCCATGCACAACTCCCCAGCCAACAATAAGTTCTATGGGGTTGACCATGAATATCATGGATTTCCCATGTTGGGTTGAGAACAATGTAACTACAGGTTGGTTTCAGTACAATGCCATTCGCCAGTTGTACAAGATGACTCCAACTATTGTCTGAACTCATAAAATATGGCTTATGCTTCATACCATACCATGTTATCTCTTCAGGAGGTTTTCATGAGTTCTCATCGAGGTCACTATCCCGGCCTTCCCACCACAGTGGTGTTGTTGATTGGTTTGCTGGGTGCTGTAGTTTGTTGCCACGACTTGGATAGGTGGTCTTCAATCAAGTTGATGATCTCTTATAGTTCTTGACACCAGCTTACTTTTGGTAGGGTTGTTCACATGCTGGCCAAGCTTTTCATAAACATCCTTAGGATCCAGTGGCTTGATTATGTATTATTATCAACATTGGTAAGAGGAATCCCTAAAACACATTGCATAGGATATAATATGCATAATGGATAAGGAGTTGATACCAAATACCATCCCATTTAAGTTAGACAATTCAAATAGCTGAAATCACTGCTTGTTATTTTTTGTATCATAATGCACAATTTCGATGTCTGTGTTATTTCCCTTTTGAGGTATTCACTTATATCATTATTTATTTATTTTTATGCTCTGGACTAGATTTTATGTACATAGATTTTTTTTTTATTGGTTTTCTGTTTTGGTACATATTTTAAAATGCTTTCTTCCTAAAATTAACCAGTATTTTGAAGTGTAGCCATTAAAACAAACCTTAGAAAGTTCTCTTCTTAATCTTATCATAATGATAAAAAACATACTAGTTTGATGCTAATACTGCTTTCTCAGAATTATCAATGTTATGCTTTTTCTTTACCTGTAGCCAAAGTTCTCCGTTTCCTTAAACACCTATGTCTGCTTAGTACAAGTATTTTTTGGGAAAGATGTGTCTATGATGCATAGGATACTTCAGATTCTTTGCTTAAGCTGGATCTGTTTGAAGCACGTATTAAGTGGAAGTTATGTTACAATTTGGTGTTGAACAACATGTGTTTTTTCTTTCTTTATGGGTAATGGCCATATAATCCAGATAACATTATCCAGGTTATGTTATTCCTGACTTGAAATGCCATAGAGATTATTCATGCGGTTCATCTTGTTGCACATAAACTTTGATCCTTCTAGTGGCAAATCAAGGCATGAATGAAACTGAGATCTTGTTATGGTTTTGCTCGAAGTTTGGACATTTATTGATCTGTATATCATATTAAACTCTGTTTTTGTAAATCAACAAGTCAGTGTTTTAGGTGAAGCATCTCTGTCAATAATGCTGCATGCTAAAGAATTATTTTCCCTCTAATCCATCTTGACCAACTGCTGTGGCCCCTAAATTGCCCCCACTCTATTACACACACAAAAAGGTATTTCATCTTGGTATTCATGTTGTGGGAATGGGAACTAATAATGATGGTTCAGGTTTGGAATAGCTTGCGTTCCATAATTAAAATATGCTATATTTACAATATAAGTTTGATGTATTGCAGAGTTGAAGAGGTAGAAAAGATTACTTGTGGCTTACAGATATTTAGATTTGACTATTTACACTAAAAAATTAAGCTGTTAGGTAAACTGCTGATGTTTTTCTTTTTCTTCCTTTTTCGTGTGATTAATAGCTTCGAATCACAAGTTCTACAACTTGTTTTCACTGCTTGTGTTTGTTTCTTTCAATAAACTTGTATGGTTAAACTTTTTTCTTGTTGTCCGATTGTTACCTTTAACAAGGTCGTAATGCATGCATTCATTTCTTCTTCCCAATTATTCAAAAAATATAGAACTGTCAGTTATGTCCTGGTTCACTGAAGTTGAATAAAAGAAACCAATATGCTTAATCATTAGGAGTAATAGCAGAGCTGACGTGTTTAGATGCAATTTTAGTTTTTGTTCAAGAATAGTTGCTACAAGCACTTGTATGTTTCATTTTTGAAGTAATAACTGCTTTTTTTTATATTTATGCTACAATTTTCTATCCTTTTCTTCTAGACCATGCAGCAATTGTAATGATTACATATTTTCTAATAATTTTGTGCATTGTTTTGTGTTAATTTTGTCCTAGGTGTACTGGCTTTCACTAGATTACCTTTTGGTGGCTAAAGCAGCAATTGTAAGTTTCATCCTTCACATTCTGTATAATTTATTGCTGGCAAGTGCTGCACTTTAATCCCGTCACTAATGTAAACTGATGTCTGAAGCTCTAATGTGAGTAGGATGGAGCACAACTTGTCTTAGTTTATAAAAGTTTTAATGGAATTTTTTGGAGTAATATCGTAGTATGATTTTCATACACGATTTAGTTAATGCACTTTTGTTAAAGCTTTTTTTTTAGTTCTACTTATAATAATCTAATTTCTTGTAACATAGATTAATTTTTCAATAGTATTGTGGAAAGTCTTATATTTATGAGTTAATTAGTGTCCCTGTCCTTGACCCTTTTAGGAGATGAGCTTCATCTTGATTGAGGTTTAAGGGGCCATGTTTAAGACAAAATAATATTGAAATAAACATTTTGCATAAATTAAGATAAACTAGGTGTCAAGTCTTGGATGACAAAACTCTTATGCAAAAACCCTTCTTCTTGTTGTAAACCCTTCATGTAGATTAAGCCACTCCAAAATCCTCATTGCACAAAGGTTTAGGAAAACTTGGTTGAGAACAAGAGACATAGAGAAACTAAGCTTATATTGAAGAGACAACTCAGACATGATACTTTCTTAAAAACCCTAAGGGTGTCCTTTACAAGACTAGATAACTAAATGCAGGCATAACTTTAACCCTTTGGAGAACCTTATTTATGGTTTAGGGTTTCCAATGAAAGTTCTTTGTATAGCTTCTCAATAAATTGCTAGATATGTTTGGAGGGTAGGTTCCATCTTAGTTGATCCAATTTTGAAGATTTGAATCAGTAATAACAATGGAAAGATTTAAATGAACAAGATAGTCACAAAGCCAATAGACCAAAGATAAAATGAGGAAGCATTCAAAGGGTAATTGACTAGACCATTAACTTAATGCAATCCCCTTCTCCTTCTAAAAGAAGCATTCCTAAGGAGAGAAGAGGCAATGACAAATGGCAATAGACTAGAAGACAATTGTGTAATTTATTCTGAAAGTACTTAAGGGAATTTAGGCAATGACAAATGGCAATAGACTAGAAGACAATTGTGTAATTTATTCTGAAAGTGCTTAAGGGGAATGTATAAGGAGGGTGACTTTCGGAGACATGCAAAGCTTTATGTTCACCAGAATTAGGCCTGAAGGAGAAGGAATCCATTCATGAGAAACTAGGGGCTGATAGGACTAGAGGGCAAAATGGAGTGAGAGGACCCTATTGAGGATGATACAAAGCCTCATGGTGAGGAGACTTGCTGGCCTGGTAAGAAGGGTAGTAATATACAAAGATGCCATGGACTCGACGAGAGATAAGAGTGCAATCATAGACTACTTTTGCATAAGCAAGGATGCCATTCACAATCACTAAGATGTAATTCAATTATGCAACTTGATTGACCTCAATGCAAATGTAGACGAAGCGAATTGATAAAAATCAAGAATTAAAAAAATCTATCTACTGCAAGACGTAATCAAAGTCATCTTTTGTCGAACTTAATATTGGGTGCCTATCTTTGAGGATGTGTGCAGCCACCCAAGGTCCATAGACTTTCATGCAAAATGTTGCCAAAGTCAATGGAAATTGGAAATTTGAACGTGTTACGGTGAAGTTGAACAACTCCAATTAGCATTTAATGTTCCATATTCATTAAATGAAGAAGGGAGGTCATTCCAATCCAATAGCTAATAAGCAAGAGAGCTTAGTAATCATTAGCAATAATTACATCCTCCATTAAAATATCCACAGAGCTACCATAGTGATGGATGAAGTTCAGTTGTTGGGAGGAGCAAGAAGATCTAGTGAAGAAGCTTTTTGAGTCGAGAGACAAATCTACTGGGTGGGTGGGAAAGAGTGGTAAAGGAGCAACGAGATAAAAGGGGAAAGGTTTCCTAGGGGAGATGTTCTGGGTGGTATGATTCGGATTAATCATAACAATAGGAGTGGGTGTAGATGGATTGAAATGGGAAGTTGGTAGGGTTTTTAAAGCAGTTGAGGATGAAAAAGGCATGATGATGTGAGGGATGGTAAGCACACAATGAGAGAAGCTCCTGTTGAAGGTGGACACATCTAAATAAGGGAGGCTAAGCTAGCTTTTTAAGAGGGGAGGGAAGGGGGAGGACCATTGATAAACAACTAGGGGAATAGGGAAGAAGGTCAAGGTAGCAATGGAGTAAATAGGTTTGCTAAAGTGACATGGTTAGGGATTTGGTTGCTTAAGCAACACAGGAAGGTTGGACGATGGGGTTGTTGAAGCAAACATTGGATGAGGATGATGTAGCAATGCAGACAAAGGTAACCATGGTCAAAGCATAGCGAAAAAGGCTCAAGGCAAAGTTGGATGTATCAAAACAAGTGAAGCCAAGGTGGCTTCCCAAGAGAGATGGGGAGAGGGAGAAGGGGGTTTTTGGTCAATGACCAAAGAAGGAAAAAGGGAAGAGAGTTTTTAGTGATGATGGAGAAGCTAAGAAATTAAGAGTAAAGAGGCACAACTGAGCTTGTGAGGCTATGAGGATTTGTGAATTGTAGGCAACTTGGCTTTTCGTGAGTGAGAGAGTTAGAGATAGAAAGAGAGTAACATTGATTAAGGCTTCTTGAGTAACAAAGAGTCTATGTGGGGAGGATCTATGCCACCCAAACATGGTGGTGAAGAACAGTTGCCTAGAGTTACACATTGACAACCCCACCAACAGAGGAGAGCTCCTTGCTTTGGCAAGAGTAGTAGATAATGGGAGAACCTCTCCTCGGAGCAAGAATGCGAGGGAGGAGAGGCTCCTTACTTCGATGCCAATAGCAAGATCAAGGATGGTGAGCTAGAGGAGGACAACCCCAGGAAGCCAGGGCTTGAGGGTGTGGAGCATGATATCAATCTTGATTGTTGAAAGTGAGCTTAATGGCCGCTGAGCTTGTGCGTATACACAAGGAAGGTAATCTCAAGGCCAATGCACTCAGAGATGAAATGAGAGACGGTCATGTCGACAAGGGTTTGGCAGAGTTTGAACCTTGGTGAGAAGGTTGCCTTATGGTTAACATGCTAGGGTATGAGCTCAAGGGCAACCTCTTAAGGAAACCATAACAGATGAGCTAACTGATGTGCTTCATTCTAACCCCCAAAGCCAAAGTTATTACTACTATATATTTGATCATTTCTATTTCAAGTTGCTCATTGGAAATAAAAATTTATGGATTGGTGTACATTGATAAAAAGTCAAATCTAAGCATGCATGCGTCCATTTGAGTATAGGTAGATAGCAAGTCGAATCTAATCATGCATGTATCCATTTCAGTGTATTGATTAATTTTGGAATACCTCAACAAAAATATTTCAATCGCAAGTAAAATCAAGTCGAAGCCATTTGTGAAAATATATCCCTTTATAAACCTAGCATTTTCTTCTTACCATTCGATCATACGATGGGACAATGTAATTAGCAAAATACTATTAGAATAATATTTAGATTACGCTTTTGTCATGATCTTATCTATATGACTAGATTATCCAATCAGCATTGTGTATATGTGTGTACATGTATAATAAATGTTATTCATGTATAGATCGGAAGAAGATTACACACTTCATAAACTCAAGTGCATGAAGCATTTTTTATTCAATAACCACGCATTATGATACCTATATGTGTATATGGGATTTTGGTATTAAAAGACATGCTTTCATATTTAACGTAAGTATTATATCAATTATATGCTTATAATTATTCTTTTGTATTTGCATCATTCAGTTGATTCGAATTTGTCACTCTTAGCAACTCGGCTCGGTCTCTCTTTCCACAACTTTCTTCCTTTGGTGAACCATTCTCCCATTTCGGCTTGGTCCTGTGGTGCCTCTTTCCAAGCTAGCTCTTAGGTTCTTGAGCCAGTCTTTCTCAGTAACCTAAGTTGGTCTCCCTTCCAGCAACTCTCTCCCTCCGGTGACTTGTCCTCCGCTTTCAACTTGGTTCTTTGGTTCCTCCTTTTGTCAGTACACCTTGCACCTCCACCCGCTATCACTAGTGGGACACCCCTCACACAACCTTCTCTTCTCCTTCACTATTCTGCCTTACTTCGAATGGGTGCCCTGTGAGCTTCATGCCATGGCTGGTGTGATGAGGAAAGCTTGTGCTATTGTTCTGTTCTTTTTTGTTCCGCAACCTACTCGCATGCTGGTAGGCCGCTCTTCTTCATCCCTTTTATTATTATAGCAGTGAAGAGCGGACCTTCCTTTGTGGCTACCTTATTGATTGAGGCTGTTGATGCTGTAGATGACACTTTGCTGGAAGGTGGAAAGTCTGCTCCTAATGTGTGCTATTTGGTCCAGGTGGTGGCGCCGCTACCATCTGCAACTGCAATTGTTCTTGCTGTGCCTGTGGCTAAACCTATTTCAGTGGAGGATGTGCTGAGGGAGGAGCTTTGTCCCATGCCCTCTGCTTGAAGAGAGGTTTTCTCCCTTGCTGAAGTCCCTGTTGTCCCTGATTGTGTTGTTACAACTATTAGCATGCATGGTGTTCGATAGATTGTTAATGAGAACGCTGCTCTTGAACTTCATTGCAGTCGGGATTTGGTGGCTTTGCACTCTCCTAGGAGCTTCAAGGAGGTGTGGATTAGCAGGAACTTAGCTTGGAATTAGTTTATTGTGGGGGGTCCCTTGAGCCCCCAAGCCACTCTCTTAGGAGCTTCAAGGAGGTGTTGATTAGTAGGAGCTTGGCTTGGAATTAGTTGATTGTGAGGGGTTCCTTGAGGCCCCAAACCACCTCACCTTGGCTAACCCCTGTGAGACCAGCAAACTTGAATGTTTCTAGCTTGGTGCCGATGAACTTTTCATATCTTCAAGAATTAGTTGTAAGGATCTCTACTGTGGCTTGTGATCGAATAGCCAAATTGCATGAATGGGACCTTGTCGACAGGCTCTATGGGGTTATGTTGCATTCTCCTCACTTTTAGAATGTCGTTGATTGCTATTCTATTTGCATGATGGACCTCGGATGGTAAGTGTTAGGTCTTAAGCCTTGACCTTTGGTCTACAGTTGACGGGCTTGTAACAATGTTGACTCCCATGTTGGTGCATTTTCCCAACTTTTTGTTTCTTTAATAGGACACACTGAACCTTTTCAGCATTGCAACCTCTATTGGTAAATCAACTCTAATAGACAATAGAATTACTCAAATGTATTGTTTTTCTTGTGTGGGTATGCATTTGAATGAACTTGTTTACACCCTTTATCTTTAAAATATGGCTTGATGGGCTTAGAGGCATGACCTTCCAATGTTTTTAACATGAAGGATCCTTATTATTTGCTTCAATTGTAATAAAGTAGGACATTCTAACGGTGCATGCAAACGAAAACTGCAAGCTCTGCCAACAACATGCAGCCACAAAGTGAGAATTTGAATGCAAAAGTTGTTTCTCCCACGAAAAATAATGGTACTTTTACTAAGGCTAAGTTTGTCCTTCACCCTTGGATGATTGTGCTGCCAAGGAATAGGTGGTGTGTTGGGAATCATACAATGGCAAACAAAAATAGAACTACGATGGCTGTCTCCAGCCCTTGTAAAGGCTTTAGTGATTTTACTATACCAAACGTTGCATTGGTGGAGCCTACGGGTTCGCATTACCAAGTTGCCAAAGTCCAGGCTGATCACCTAAAGCGGGGGGTCGCCAATAGCTGCTTCCATAGTTTTACCTACTGCTCCTTTTACCTTATTGAGGCAAGTGGAGTTACTGTTAGAAGTGAATTTTTGGCTGAATGCTATGCAACAAACACCAGACTCAGCGATGGTGCTAAGTAGCCCTTTGGCTAGGCCTACAATTGCGAAGGGTTCAAGTAGTTTGTCACTTGATCATCGTTGACTGCATGCCACAGACAAGGAAGTGACCAAGGGGTGTAATGGCTCCTCCATCCCTCCTCCTTAATGATTGGATCCATCATTAGAACATTCAAGGAGTGAATTCATCCTCTCATAATCACTTTAGGCAACTGGTAAGACTTTATGAGGTATATCTTGTTGCACTCCTTGAAATTCAAGTGGATAATTATTCTATAAGAGAGATCGATTTATTTCTCGATAGAAATTCGGTCTTTGTGCTTGAACCTATTGTTGGTAGCTCAAGTGAGGTGATTATTTTATGGAGAAGCTCCATTCAAATCTCAATCATTAAACAAATGAGACAAGCTATTATTCTTAATGTGAGTAATGTAGGTGTTCTATCTTGGACATTTTGCTATGTGTATGCATCCAAGGAGTATATAACAAAGAGGTAGGCATGGGATTTTATTCACTCTACTATGTCATGGGATATGCCTTTGATCTTTGTAGTAGATTGAACATTGTTATGCCTTTGATCTTTGTAGTAGATTGAACATTGTTCTATCTTGGACATTTTGCTATGTGTATGCATCTAAGGAGTATATAACAAAGAGGTAGGCATGGGATTTTATTCACTCTACTATGTCATGGGATATGCCTTTGATCTTTATAGTAGATTGAACATTGTTATGGCTCAAGAGAAGAGTGAGAAAAGATTCTGCTACTTAATTTCCCAAGAGGAGCTTCAATAGTTTTCTATTGGCCTAGACTTATGTGAAATGGGTTTTTATGGGAGTCAGTTTACCAAGTGCAACAACAGAGAGGGGTTCCCAGATTTGGGTTAATCACATCTTTTCCTTGCAAGATGGTAATGGTAATATTCTCACAACTGAGCAAGTTATGCAAAATATTGTTTTAGACTTTTCTCTTAAAAATGGAATGTCACCTTCCCTATGGTTCTTTCTTAGACTCTCCCCCCTTAGCAGGATGTATTATGGACACGCCATTTGGCCATGCTCTATGCTCTTGTGATTGATTACTAGATTAGGCGAGATATTGCTTCATTTTGGCCTAATTGGGCTCTTAGTTGTGTCGGCAGTACTAGCTTCTTTATAAGAGGTTACTAGACTATCATGCAAGCTGTTGTCCATTGGGCCATCCGTTATGTTTTCTCATGCTGAGATCTTGACTTGCTAGGACATACCTCATTGTTCTTCTTTCAAAGGTGTGACAAACTGGGAGATTATATCAGTTTAGGTCTATAAGTCTTTGTAATACTATTTAAAAAGTTGTGAATAAGTTTCTTGTTCATCATTTGCAGAAGGTGCTTCCACACAATATTGGGTTTTAGTTGGCTGCTTTTATATATTGGAAATTGATATTGAACAGTTTATGGCACAGGAGTTAAACCATATGATTGATATGCCTTCTTTTAGGGAGGGATTTATATCTCACAAGCTAGTGTTGTGATTGAGTTTTTTAGGAATTTCTCTTTGTTATGTTACATCATGTTAGCTTTCTAGAGATTTTTTGTGCATAGGTTATAACCTGTATTATGTGCTTTTATTATGGGATCCTTCCCAATAATAAGAGACTTCCATGGATTTCGACATCTTGTGTTTTTCAGTAGGGGTGCCCCCTCTTGCCTTACCACTTTACTGTTGTTTTGAGGTTTTTTCAACAATTATGAACAGCATGAAGGGCATATTAGAATTTTTTTTAATGGTAGGGGGGTTTAAGAACGTGCTTATCGCCCTAGCTATTTCCCATCTATTATATGCCAACAATATTTTCTTATACAACCTTTGAGTCTAGTGGCATAGCTTATGTTATTCAGGATTGTATTGGTAGAGCACTTTGGATCAAAGAGAAATCCTTGGTGGCCACCATTGCCCTGGAGGTGCTTGTTATCTCTTTGGCAATTTTGGCTTTTGTTCCTCTCATCCCACTGCAACTAAATTATGGTTTGAATCAGACTCCTTGCTGCCTATCCAAATTCATATGCAATATGTCATTTAAATGCAGCAATAACTCCTTCCATGAAGTTTGTCTCCTATTTAATTGTTTTAAGGATGTTAGGTTCTCTCATATGATGTGGTATGCCAACTCAACTATAAATTGGGTGGCTCAGCATTCAAGTTCTGCTAATTTTTGGTTAGTCTAAGGAATGCCCTTACTATTTGATCTTTCTCATTTACTCTTGTTAGAGTTCTTTTATAAACCTTCTTAAGTGCTATTAATAAATGTTTTGGCCACTGCGTTTTGCTTTCTCTAACTTTTAGTCAAAGTTGTGCGGCCGTTATTACCTTTTATGTGTATTATAAGATTGATGTACATATCATATAAATTCTATGTCTATTAATTGATTGGAGTAGATGAAGGTTTTTGCCATCGAAATGTAGGTTATGTCCATTCTAAGAATTAGATCATCTGTATGTGTGATATTTTAAGAGTAATATTAAGTATAAATTTATAAATAATTAAATAATTTCTTAAACTTAACATAATTAGCACCTAATTCTAAAATATAAAATTTTCAGCTTAAGAAAATTTGAAATACTAATGGTAAAAGTAATCTTTCTAATATTGATTAAAATTATTTTATTGATATCTCATTTTAAATGAGCTTAGTTGTCATATGCTATGTCTTGAGTACCAAGCTTGCTTTATTATATATCCTAATACACACTGTCTTCTCTCTTAAGCTTTTCCTTATAGTAATGGTTCAACCTTAGTTTCATGCACATGACTTCGTTTCTTCATTTCCTCTATATTTTCATGGTTATCTATAATATGTAAACCTCTCATAAAACTATGCAAACTTTTAGACAACATTTAAGTCACTTTATAAAGTTGTTATTATCAAAACACAAGTATATCATGACAGTTCAAGAGACTCAATAACTATTTTTCCCATATCCTCAAATCAAGGTTTACCTAATCATATTGGCATGCTACATCCTATGCTCCATTCAACATTACAAGTTATGAAAAAAGAAAAAATAGGACTATGACACATGATTCATATTAACTGATCTGATGTTGTTCTCCACACTCATGTCATCTTGCTTAAAACAGTGGCCTATATTTTCCTCCCAATCTAAGTGCATCTTATGATCTAGGATACCATCAAAAGGTAGGGTTTTTTGTAGTCTGCAGGTGTTTTTTCGTTAAGATTTGCAAGGATTAGGTCGCTTGACAATTTATGTTGCAAGATTATGGTTGAAGTCTAGCGTTAATTGTCACTCTATTGGAGGCTTCCTTTAAAGTTATAATTTCAACCATATAGAATTACTTGTAGCATCCATACAAACTAGAAAGACATCTAAGATGGTTTGAAAATGCTCCATACTGTCACTCATGATTGGTGTATGTAAGATTGATTATACTTTACACTTGGTCTTTTATGTATGCACTATCCTAGTTAGAATATGTTCCAATAATGGAACAACAAAGATTTCTGACTCTCTCATTGAGTTAGCTATTTTTTGTCCCGGATCTAAAAATATGATATGGTTTCACCTGTCATTTGATACGAAATCAATTGTCATATGGTACAATGTAAAGAGAAAGTACAAGAGGTTCCAAGACCATTCTGGGACTTGCAACAAAAAGACCTTTAAATAAATTTATATAAAGCAGAAAAATGCAAGAAAATTAATAGAGAGAAATTTTAGCTCAAAAATGTTCTGTTTGAGAAGAATTTGGCTGATTCTACGAGGCAACAATTTGATGGGCAACATTAGTCCAATAAAAATACAATAAAATGTATCAATCTAAAGGTGCTAAAAGTAATATATTAGTTTTACAAAAATATTGGATAAAAGCATTTACCCTAAGTTTGCTGTAATGCCAAGGCAGATGCATGTTAAACTTAAATTTTCAGACAATGTATTTTAGGTTGTGTTGTATACTTTTTGTGCTTCAAATAAATTTCTTCTGTCCTGCATCAGCAACCTAGACTCAATCTCTTGTGAATAAATTATCCATATTCCTGCAACTATCCTCGAATTTGTTTCTTATTATGTTTTTTTTTCTTTTTTCCAGCATTGTGGATCATATTTCACTGCAATATTATATATAGAGCACTGGTGTGAAGAGCGTTTTAATGGCTTAACGCTTGGAGCTCCTGATTTTTCCCATATGGAAGAGGTAATCTTTTGTTTTGTTTCCCAGAAAGGTCAGTTGATCTGAAAGTAATGGATGTAGTTAGTAAGTTTTTTGTTTGTATTTGGTGGGCTAGAAGCTAAATTAGTTGCATTTCTATATCCATGGCTTCCTTTTTCCCTTTTAAAGGTGAGTGGATATTTTGCATCATTTTATGATACACAGGACTGGAAGGGATAAATAACAAACCTTAATTTAGCTAAATAAGATTAAGACTTATTGTTGTGAAAATAAGGATAACTGACTTCATTCATAGTCTCTTAGTGTTACTGAAGACTTTCTAAAGTTAATGTATGCATGTTATTTCTGTGTTGGATACTTCTTAGTTCACTTATCTGTGAGTCAGAAAAAAAGGTATGTTTTTGCAAGAATATTTTTTCTTTTTGCCTCTACTATTTTGCTTTGACTGGGATTCTTTTTGTTTATACCTTTTCAGCTTCCCACTTATATTGAGCTGCTGATTGCTGCATTCACTCAGATTAATGAGCCAGATGCTATATATGGAGTAATTCAATCGCACAAGGTTGAAGTAATCTCAAAAAATCTATTCTTTTTGGCATGACTACCTTTCTATCCCTTGTACTTTATCATATATTATTAGTTGGCACCCAATAGAAGTATCCTAGCTAGTTATTTGGTGTTTGCCTTGGTAGAAAATGCTTGTATTTTGTTCCTTTCTTTGGGGAAGGCTTTTGAGCTAGCTCTAAATGTGAGGTAATGGGAAGAACAACAACAGCTTCAAGGTGGAGGAAAGATCTTCCAAAATATAATATTCAACTCCAATGACTTTGGCATTCAATTTTTTGTCATAATTTTGTGACCTGGAGTGAACTTGGTAATCTATACCTAGTCCTTTATTTGGACGCCACTCCAATGTGTAGCCTTTTGACACTATTGTAACTGGTTTCATTCCATAATATTCATTCCATTTATCCTTTCACATTTCAAGGCAATCTTTTTTTAATTTTTTTTCTAAAAAAACTTTAATTGAAGACAAATGCAATGCAAGAATAGTTTAATCTAATTGTTCACAGATGATGTGATAGCTTTTAGGATTAGCCTATGCTAAAAAAATTCATCCAAACAATGCATCATAATTAAAGAGAGGATACGAAATTATCTAGGCAATTTAATCTCACTACCTAAATGCTAGAATTTTTGGCAAATTCAAATGAAACAGGTATACAATACAAGGTATGTGCAACTATAGAAATAAAATCATAAGCAATGATAAAATATATGATTGCAATATTCAAGGCATCATCCAAGCAAAGCAATTCTTAGAGATCAAAATCTTATCAACAACAACCTCATTTAGAGAACCAACTATAATAGGATTGAACACCTCTTTAACTTTCAAACATGCTAACCTGCCTCGTTGAATGTCAACCATGCAGATTTTTAACTTGATTGTGATGAATGGAGTAGATCTCTTTAGATGATGGTTGCATTAATTGCCCATAACAATTCAAACTAGAAATAAATACTAAAATGCTATAAATTAAGGAATTGGAGCAAATTATCAGGAAAACCTTGGAGCCACATTTTGATTTTTGTTGAAATATTTGATTGGTAGAACCTTGGCACCTCCAAAGAATTTAGTTGGAATCCACCATTTATAATTTGTCTCCTTCAACTAAGAAATTTAGTCACTCAAATTTAGAAAATATTTTTCACAATTATGAAGAAATCATGGTTATTATGGCAATGCATTAACCATTTCAACACAAGCAATATATTAAGCTCTCATTCATTCTAAGCACTCTTTTATCCAATGTGGACTCAAACAATGAATGTTTAAGTTGTCCTTTTGTCATTATGGGATGAAAAATCGTCATGTGGGAATCTAGCTAAGTAAAAAGATCAGTGTGTAGCCCCTACATAAATTAATGGTTTCTAAAATAAAATATGATGGGCATATTTTGAGAAGTCAAAAAAGTGTAAGTTGTAAGAAATAGTCCAAAGTTTATCAAACCAAAGAGGATCAAAAACTAACTCACCCCTTTAGTTACACTTCTTAAATAACTTAATGTAAGGCATATACACTTTATTCATTAGCATTTGACCTTTAATGTGTTTTGAAAATTGACTTGGTTCCATTTTATGGTGCATTTGATTTGAGTTTGTAAGTTAAGCGAGGGCATTTGCAATAGCATTGGCTTTGCTATATATATGAGAGATGGAATATTTCTAATTTTTGCATACCTCTTTTATTCATCTAATTGTTGAAATGACTCTCCATAAAATAGTCACAATACCTTTCACTATTTGTTCTAAGATCCTAGAGTCACTCTCAATCAAGATATGCCTATAACCTTCTTTTAGGCATATCTATAGACCCTCAAGAAGTGCCATAGCTTTTTCTTCAATATTAGTTCTTATGCTCAAATAAGTTGAGAAGGCAGCTAAGAAAATCTTGTGGGAATCACAAATGGCTTCCCTACCCCTTGCCAGTCTAGGATTACCAATTAACAAGCCATTCACATTCAGATTCAAATACTTCCACTGTTAAGTAAAACATAATCTTCCTTCATTCTTTAAATGAAGGGATAGGTACTGGAGATTTTCCATAAAAGTTATTGTATTTTGTTGCAAACATGCCAAGTTGAAGAGACCTTACCCTCATAAAAGGCCTGTTTTATGTTTTTCTGTAATTCCTAAGCAATAATAGTTGGCGGAATTTGAATTATCTCACCTTAGCATGATACTTCCTGAATGACAAAGGAAATTTCCAAGCATTTCAAGAAAAAATCCCATGCAAATTGAGCCACCTTGCATGATGTCAAACTTGATTTAGTGTTTCAATATTTGAATAAAAATGACATTTGGAAGGTAACTTAAATCGAAATATACTAAAGATGTCTTGTAATGGTAGAAACCAATTAAATAATTCTCACATAAATATAGATATCTTAATAGATAGCCTAGTATTCCATATTTGGAGAATAGTTTAGCTTTTTTATTTTTGATTACTTCCCAATCTAAAACTGTGCTGAAATTACCATTAGTTGTCAGAGTCCAAAGATGAGTGTTGTCCTTATCTTTTCTTTTTATGTATCTTTTTTATTGTATTCTTAAATAAGACTATGCTCTTCTAGATGTTAGAGAGACCATATTTTGTTTCTTGTTTTCGTATTTAAACTTCGTAAATATGCTCCATAAAGTTTTAGTTGTTTGCAATTTGCTATAAAGTTTGTATGAGAAGGCTTTTCATACATCTTTAAGAGACTTTAATCCCAATCCATCCTTTATTATAGTTTGACAATTTTTTTCGAAGTTGTCCAATGTCTCTTAGTTCCCATTTCACTATCATCCCAAAATAAGTTGATTATAATTTGTTGTAAAGTTAAAATTATGTACTTATATCTAATATTTGTGTTATAACCCAAATTATTGTTCTATGTATTGTAATTATCTATTTAAGATTGTAATATTAGTATATTGGTTTATTGAACTGATGTTTTAAATTTTGATCAAGCAAAATAGAATACTGTTAATTGGTCATGTCTTATAAAACGTGCCAACAAAATTCTGAGAATTTGACAATGAGCATATTTTTTAATAGAACTTGGCTTAAGTTATCCATTGGTGTATGGTTTATAATTTTTGGAAAACTATTGAATTTGTCATGAATTGTTTTAGAAAGCTAAGGGATCAAGATTTTATTTAAAAAAAAATCAGTGGGTTGATTTATTTCTTCCCTGAGGCTCAATCAGCTGCTGATTAATATTTTTTTTTCTTTCCCTGATTAAGCAAGGGAGATATGAGAATCAGTGTTAGAAAGCTAAGGTTATCCATTGGTGTATGGTTTATAATTTTTGGAAAACTATTGAATTTGTCATGAATTGTTTTAGAAAGCTAAGGGATCAAGATTTTATTTAAAAAAAAATCAGTGGGTTGATTTATTTCTTCCCTGAGGCTCAATCAGCTGCTGATTAATATTTTTTTTTCTTTCCCTGATTAAGCAAGGGAGATATGAGAATCAGTGTTAGTGGAGGCTACCTTGGATAAGAATCGGTGTTAGTGGAGGCATTCTTGCATGTTAAGCTGATAGCTGAAGGAGTTGAATGCTGGGAGAGTGTGGTGCTGCTTGTTGTAATCAGCAGTTGTTAGGCACAGCAGGGAGCTCCAGCAAAAGAAAGCTGAGGAAGTCTGAGGTAAGGCTTGCTGAGTTTTCCTTAGGCTTGCAAGGGGATTTCTTCAGTTTTTGGCTGATTGTTGGTGCTGCGGCTGTAACCTGAAGTGGAGGGGAAGAGGTGTTTGCTGCAAAAGAAAGCTAAAAGCGGGCAGAAGTCCAGCCACTGTAGCAAGGTCCTTGGGTTTTCTTTGGTGACGCTTTTAAACTGATTGCATGAGAATGCTATGCTAGGTTGACCATTTACCTGGAATCCTTCTCATAGTCACTGTAACTTTCATTTCCTGCTTGTTTCAGTGCTTGGAGAGCTTAATTGATTTGGCAGCTGTGAGCAGATGATGTCAGTAAAATTCCAGCTTTCTGTACTAACAAGCTTGAGAAATCCTTTGAAGAACCTTGTAGTTTACTGTGGGCATGAATAAATATAGTATGATAAGAATTTTCGTGAAAATTTGTTTGAGGTTTGCTTCAATTTTCTCTTTGTCTACATGTTGGAGCTGTTGGGAGTGTTAAGAGAGACCATTAATGGCTTTGGAGCTTCAGCTTGTGGTATTAGTCCTGGAGTTGGTTGTTTATAAGAATGCATATCGTAGTTCTATGCACAACTAAATTGTATAGGAAGCGAAAGCTACGGAGATAAAAGAAAAAAATCCATCATAGAAAAACTAACTAAAATAATTGTATTATAAGTAGAAATTGCTATTTACTCTTGACCAAAGTATTTTTATGAATATGATAACATGATATTATCTAATATGTGCATACATATATTTTGATAATAACATGCTTATTGGCATCACCTATTGTATGAAATAAGAATAAGACATCTATATCTATCTAATGCTTTTGAGTGTTTTATATACTAAAACATGATTAGAAGAAAATACTAAAGAATAAAAGAGAAAAGTAATGAGAATTAAAATTTGAATATATGAACCTATGATATGATATGATATAAAATGTTAAAGAATATTATGATTGTTCAAATGACATTATCTCATAAATGTCGCTTATTATGTGAACTAATGACTGCCACTTGTGTGATTTAATGACTTTGATATGGTACTATTGACATCGACCGCATTAGTTGTCACTTGAGTAATTTGACGACTGCTACTTGTTCTGTGATTTAGCGACTAAGCTAAGACCCATTGTCACCAGATGGAAGAGCAGAGTTGATTGGTAAGGCTGTGCTTTCTGTGTGATTTGGTCAATGATAAGGTTTAGGTTTATCTTGTTGGAGATAATAGCATGATGTTTACATAAGAGGTGAATTGTGAAAACCTCAAACTTAATAATTTTGGAACAAATTAGTAGAAGTTAGATTCTTGAATATCTTATAATCTTATTTTAAAAATTTTTGTTGATTTTGAAAATTGTGTAAAGAGTGTAATAAAAAAACATATATAATCAATTTTTAGGTGGTTCGATCCAACATCACATCTATATATTCCTGTTGCCAAAAGTCTAAGGAAAAATGCTAAAAATATATTTCGCAAAAGCAGGTTGGCAAAATCCTACACCTGGTCAAAGTTCCTTACACATTAGGTCAAAAGACCCAGCAAAACACTAAGCGAAAAGACTATGCAACAAACATTGACCCAAAGGAGCCAATAGTATCGAATTAAAAGACTTTGTAAATCATCAGGTCATGGGACCTTACTAATCACTAGGATAAATGTTCCTAAAACAATATTCAAAAGACCAAGTAATAAATCAAAAAGAAAGTCCAAACAATAGGACAAAGGATACAACATATAAAACTCAAAAATACAAAGTCTTATAACCCACAATATAGTCAAAAGACACACTAAGTCTATATAAAATAAATTTAGAAGTATGTAATCTATTATTTTTATGCTTTAATAAGGCAATTCTTAAAGATAGAAAATCTTGTTTGAATGCATACCTTAGGTTTTTCTAGCCAAGTGGATGAGTGATATGAAAACCTTTGGCTCACTTGCTTAATACTTCATCGTAATTCCATTACTTCAAGCATATCGTTATGTCTTATATGCTAAAACCAAAATAAAGACTTTACAAAAGTCTTCTCGTTATTTTCTTCGTGTTTGGTGCTAGTTACATTCTTATCAAACATCGCCAATTAAGCCTTTGAATTAATACCAAGCTTTTCTCTTTAATTTCTATTCATTATTGAGATGTATGATTCTTAAATAAGAAGTATTAGTAAAACAAGCAAATGGTTCTATTGTCATTAAACAAGTCACACTTGGATCTAAGGTTTAATAGATGTGATATGATAATATATCAAATGAGATGAAATAAGATCTCGAAGAGATGAGATAATGGTTGTTTAGGGAGAACTTGACCCTTGATTTGAGGATGAGAATGATATAAGAATGCGAGAAGTGATTAAAGAATAATAAGCAAGAAAAGTATTATATTATGAAAAACATGGTATAATCATTTATATATATGTATAAGAATGAGCATGATATGCATTATATATCAGCAACATTCTTTTATTTAAGTACTCCGCAAATGTCATACATTTGTTACTATTATGTTATTGGGGGTCATTTCTTTTATTGCATTTCGCACGAGCTTGTTGTCTATAGCTATCAATTCACTTATTGAGCTTGTTAAGCTCATTACCTAATTATACAATAGATTAACTCTCATATTTGTATAGAAGTAAGGAATCTAATGACAACTGAAATAGGTTCTTCAGAGAGAGTTTTGTAGTGAGTTGTATGAGTTGTTTCTTATCATTCTTTGTATAATATAAGAACTGTATTTAGATATTTAGACTTTGTGGTTGTATGGAATATGTTTTGCTTTGGTCTTACCTTGGTGTGAAAAATAATTTTAAAATGTGTTTTATCATCTCCTTTATTTCAATGTTTTGTAGTGCTCTCAATTTTACTATTTACTTCAATGTGTTTCTCAATATTTATGCTATTTTCTATATATTGTGGTGAAAAGACGTGGAATGTCATAGGATGGTATCAGTACTTAAAATTGATTGATTGTAAAACTTTATGAATGATAACATTGGCATAGCATGCACGTTACTTAACTAATTACGTGTGATCTTTAATTGGAAGTTTTTGAATACTTGTATATGTCAACATAAGTTTATTAAAAAAGAAGAATAAAATGAAACGTTGAATCTTGAAGTATTGCTACAGAGAGAGGTTGTGCAAGAATATGGTAATTAAAGTATTTTAGTTTGGCTACTTTCTTTTTCCATACAACACGTGCATTACAAGAGAAATCTTCCAAAAAGATAAGATCATTAACCAATTTCACATAATGTATCATTCTCACTTTAAAGGAGGGTTTGAACTTATGAGGACAAAAAGTAAATTAAAGAAAATGAACATAATTTTTGATGAGATGGCATGCTCTAATGATTGCAAGATGGCAGTTGCTCTTCTTGTGTTGGATGAGGCTACAGATTTATGATGCAAATCACATCATAGGATTTTGGATGTTGGATTTTGGTTTGTTCAAGAAAATTTTTTTGAAAGAGTAGATTTTGAAAAATAGCATGTTTCTTTGTTCATTAGAGAAAAGAAGTCCTTAATTCTATAGGATATGTCTATGACAGATTATGAGTGTACTTTTTTTACCTAAGCCAAATATGCATTTTACCATATCAGTCTAGATTAGGGATGTTTTTTTTTTCACCATGGCTTACAAACTTCTATTAAGATTTCTTTGATTTCCTTCTAGATAATTGATTTTGTATGCTTACAAGAAAATGCCAGATTAGTTAACCAAGAGTTGTTAGCTCTTGAGTTATAGAAGGAGACTAAAAGGTATAAAAAAAAAACCTTGGGATTCATGAGTACCTTTCTTTTTAATAAAGTTTAAAGAGGAAGAGATGATAAGAGATTTGGTAAGTCAAGGTTTTGCCAATAGGATTCTAGTGTAGGTAGCCACAGATCTGAAGCAACATCTTATGGGAAAAAACTTTAGTGCCAAGAGTGGGGAATTTCATAAAGTTTCATATTTTTTCCACCACAAAGGATAGAGGAGATGCTTCACCTGTGGACATTTGGGTCATTTGGCTAGAAAATATCCCCAAGTAGGAACAAGATTGGAGCTATTTTTTTTACATATTTAATAGTTTCTATTTCTTTTTATCTTTTGTCTCTAATACGTGAAAGTTCTGAGAAGAGAGAAAACTAAAAAGTTATTCAATTATAAAAGATTGAATATAATAATAAATAGCTAATGAATGCCTGTACAAATAGTAACTTCCAATTAAATTAGTAATTTAATGACAAAATAAATCTACTAGAATATTGTAGATATGTTTATAATAAGTGTAATAGAATATTTTGAACTTATTTATAATAAATTTGACAAATATTTCAGATTTATTGACAAAATAAAAAATTTTAAAATTGTCTAATTAACTTCTATAATTTCAATAGATCTCCTAACAAAAGGAGAAAAACATGGAATCAAATTCCTAGATTATTAGCAAAGAAATTATCCCACAATCTGTGGTTGTCTCTGAAATTTTTAACTTGTAATCAATTTCTAATTGATTAGATAAAACACAATTCTTTTACTTCTTTCCTTATCATTGAAGAAATCTTGCAAATTCAAGCATATATAAACTCCCAAGGATATGCACTTGGAGGATGATATATTTTGGAGAAATAATCCTTTGCTACTAATGTTTGTTGATCCTCATGATGTTTTTCTTCCATGCTTTTTTGACTTCTCCTTGATCTTCTTTGTCCTTGGCCCTCATGCCTTTGATTATCATGCAATTTTGGAGGTCTGAAATTTCTTCCTAGATGAAGTTACTACTGAGTCAAATAATTAGGAATGAACTTCATCTTATGTAGTTCACTATAATGCAAATGAACTTCAGGAAAATGGATTTATCTTCATCATCATATCTCTTAAATTCACTATGATGCATATGAACTCCAAGCAATGGATTTACATTAGAAGCAGTTATGCCATTTGGATTCTTTATGTGCTAGCCTTTTTTATCATTGTGGAAGATGGAAATAGAGAGATTTCATTTTTAAAGATTTTAGCAAGTGATGAGGAGCTTCCTTTTGCAGGAAACATTTTGGATGATCACTTGAAGTTTGGTAGTTTTTTCTGATTTTGATGCTGTTACAGTAGAGGCAATTGATATGCTTTATTGATATTTTTACTGCATGCTGTTTTTCTGTTCACATTTAACATTTTTATAGGATTGGTATAAAGGATCTTAGATTTCAGTTTGCAGCATAATTTTGAAGTCTTGTTTCAAGTGATTCAAATATTTGGCCCCATATTTGGTGCCCACTGGAACAATCATGGGCATTCTTAACTGTTTGTTTTCATATTTATAAATTTATTTTCATGATAATTTGAATTACTCATTGCATTTCTCCTTGTGTGAGCCATATTATCAGTAATGGGAATTCAGTCATTCCCCATTATCTTGACCTGGAAAAGGACTTGATGAAAAGTATGAGGAATTTGCTTTTTTTCATCAAGAATTTCTGGTCCTCAAATGGCTTATATGGTATTATTTTAAAATTAATTGGTTTTTTCTTCTTTTCATGATTATTTAAAGTAATATACATATTAAAGATTGTATTTGTTGTGTTTGGCTCTCTTTTATTGTGTTGACGAAGAAAAAGGAAATGTGAAATTCTTTATTTCTAAGTGTCAAACCTATCTTATGTTATTGTATCAATTATCTTCTACTTTATATATTTCCAAATACCAGCATAAACCATGTATTATTTGTCTGGAAAAGTTAGTTTTATCATTCTATGGAGCAAGTACAACAGTGCTTGGGGTAGCAAAATCAGCGTTTCTATGCATAAAGCTTAGATATATTGGGGAATATATTTTGCTTTACAAACCTTGTGTGTGTGTGTGTGTATATATATATATATAGAGAGAGAGAGAGAGAGAAAAAAAGATCTAGTATCAAAATATGTACATATATAATTAAATATTAGTTCTATGTCTTTCAAATTTCTTATTAATTCATTTTCAATAGAAATTGTTACATTTCAGAGCTAGTTCCCTTCTTTCTCTATGAACGAAGAGCCAGAGAAAGAGAAAGTTTTGTCTAGCCCTTTTTCATATCATCTTTCTCAACTAAGTCTTTCAAAAATATATCATATATGTCCAACACGTGATTCTATATTATTAGTTGATTCGAGCTTATTTAACATAAGCAATGCTAAAATGTTTACGTGATTCATTTACTTGGGCCTTGATATATGATTTTCTAATTTTTCCTTCACGTTAGATAAGTCAGGGCATTCATGTTAATCTCTTTCACAAGAACTCTCCTTGCATGTTTTGTGTGCTTTTATTTTTCTTTTAATATTAGAAGCACTTCCTGGATTCTATCTAGACACAATATATTCAGGTCTAATTCCAAGTTCTCTGTGCCTCTTGAAGGAGTTGTCCTGTTTTTGATCACTATGATGACTTTTTTGTATTTATTCTACACAGCACGACATTTGTAGTGCCATCTTTAGAAATTAGTAGGATGCATTTTCAATTTTTTATAGTTATTTTAACTTGCTGACTTTTTTCAACTTTTTCTGGCAGCTAACTTCTCAGCTTGCTCTGTTTGAACATGAAGGCAATTGGAGCAAAGCTCTAGAATACTGTGACCTTCTCGTAAGATCAGTACCAGTTGGAGAAACTGAAAATTTTCCTGGAAAGTCATCCACAAATGAATTTCTTACCTACTCTACATATGGTGGAAGAACTACCAATTGGAAGTATTGTAAAGGACTGATGAGATCTCTGCAGAATATTGGCAGCCGACATGTACTGGATTTGTACGGTCGAGGTTTGGTTTCTAAAATCGGTGATTCTGAGCATGACAGGGAGTTTGCAGAATTGCAGGTATCTTATGGTTTAGATAGAATTTATTCTTTATAAACACGTTTTTGTCCTTTTGATGTTATTTATTCTTCATGGTTGTGGCTATGATGTAACTTCAATGTGGCAAACCTGCGATATACCTTATTATTGTGATTTTCTTATTTCTTTTTTTTTTCCTATGCAGTATGAAGCTGCTTGGAGGGCTGGAAATTGGGACTTCTCGTTATTCTCCCCTGACGTAACTTACTGTTCTGGACCATCTGCTAGGGGTATTAGCTTCAATGAAAACTTGCACAGGTGCTTTTTTCTTGTGCCTGCCTCAATTACAGATGGCAACTCTGCTCTATCAGATGTCAGTTGCTATTTGTATTTATTGTTATAATTGCAATGTTTACAAGTACAAGATTTGTGCATTGCTCCTCGCTGATTTTCTTTGAAGGCGAGTTTCAATACCTTTAGATTCATTAGAAGTTTTCTTTCTAGCACTTAACCATCTCATACTATCTGCATTTTTCCTTGCTGATTTTCTTGGAAGGCTGATTTCACTGCCTCTAGTTCCTTTAAAAGTTATGTTCCTTTTAGCACTTAATCATCCCATATTAAGACATTATTTCATGCCAATAAATATGCTGATTCTATTGGTGGTCCTAAGCTTATGCTCTTTGAATGATAGTAGATATCTATGGTCATATTTATTTTATTTTGACCACACTAGTAAACTCTACCCACAAAAGTAAGTTATCTTTGCAATTTTAATCCACTAATTTCCTAAGGCAGGTTTATTAGTTGTAAAGTTAGTAGGATAGGGAGTCATGTGTTGAGTGGTTCCTAAATACAAAACTAATGAGTCAACTTCAATACTCAAAGATGTAAGAGTTTTAACAAAGAAGACCTTACAACTTTAAGCATGAGTCAATCTACATGTTAGTTTTTTAAGGATTCAATCGTAGCTTTTAGGTTTGCAACTTCATTACTCAGTACCTCGTCATTGAATTTTAATGTATATATGATTTTACGATGACCTTTTTACATGTTGACACTTGAGAAACTTCATATGATTACCAAACAACTACTAATGACATCTAGCCATCTAGAAGCCACCTTTTTTTTGTGCCTATATTTTGAAAGTACATAGCTATGATATGTATGCATACAAATGTCATACCTAGGGGTGTTTTCTATTGCAATGCATAGGATCCGGTGTACTGGTGATTATAGGGATATTTTTTTGCACCACTCTTTGTAGGGGTTCTAGATGTGCGAGGTTTGTTCTAACTCATCTCAAGCATGAGTGGAGCTATATGGGTTTTTTGTCGATGGCCCAAGGATTATTTGGACTACTACAGGCAATTGGGTAGTGATAGAACTTGGTCAGCAACTTATTTGAATCATTCAACCAAATAAGATTGACTAGACCACACAATATAGTTTAGAATGAACAGTTTAAGGATGTCCAGTCAAAGTGAAACCCTCATTTTGTGTATATCTTCAAAAATTTGTTGTGTATTTACATCCTGTTTGGGTTTGGAAAAGAACAAGTTCTCAACTATGGCTATTTGATGGGTTTGGTTGTTCTTTTACCCCCTGAAAATGGGGTTGTCTCCATTAGTAAGTTCATTTGATGTTACTTATGAAAGATCCAAGATTAACATGATGCCTTCTTGAACTTGCCATCGCTATGACGGATGTGATGTCTAGCCCTAATGGTGAGTGCAACGAAGCCACCACATCACCTCATGTGTTGAACATCATCAAAAAACCCTCGGTTTGGTGATTGTTTTCAACTGCACTTAAAACATCTATTTTGATAAAAATATAAAAAATAAGTAAATATTTTGTTATATATTTATTCTCATTCACTTTAATTCAAGTTTTAGCAAGTTACGTTTGACCCTCACTTGTATAATTTATTTTGTTTTCCAGTCTATCAAAATCTGCAATTTTTAAGTTGTAAGTTTTCATGACATTCCAAATGCCAAGTCTGTAGCAGTTTGTGTCTATAGCAAGCAAGTTATGCGACGGGACTTGGGTGTGAACTGTTCCTGTGTAGCCAATAAGGGTCTCCAACAGTTGAGTTGATGAACGATGAGGCATTGATTGGGAGCTTCTTATTCTAATTTGGTTTGGAGTGTTGCAAAAATAGAGAGGTGTAAAGGAGGTAGGGTGGGCCCTTCACCATTGGATGCTCTTGGCAAGGTTGCAATGCAATGGGGCATTCTTCTAGTTCAATGCACATGACTAATTAGTGGACTGGTTCGTGTGCGTGGGCTCCCCCGTAGGATGTGGAGGTGTGTATCTCCTAGGTGGCTGGTGGTGTCGAGCTATGGGAGGCGAACTAGTGCTTCTTATATAGTGGAGGGGGATGTTCTCAATCCTAAAGCCGGTTTGGTACCTAGCCTAGACATGGTTGTTGGGAACTCTTTGGATGCCTCAGTTAGTAAGGGGCTCTTGTGCTGAAAGGTAAATAGGTCATTAATGGGCAGGATTGTGATTTGGAATCTACGAACCCTCTTGGAGATCTGGAGCTCTTCAATTTTGGGATAAAGTGGAAATACTCTGAACCTATTTGTAGGAATACTTTATGAATCCTTTTATTGATACCACTCTTGACAAGGACCTTGTGGGATAAACTATTGTTGCTCAAGAGAGCATAAAGTTGATTGCAGAAAATTTGCATTGTATGGATGTTTTTTCGGGGATTTGTAATAGCTCCACCAAATCTTCTTTGGATGATTCTATAAGCTACACACAACTAGCTCAACACATTGACTCATTAACTTTCACCCAAGCTATGATGAAAAAAAATGTGGCTGATAATCTTAGGAATGAATGTACGAATCATGTTGGGAGCCGTCCTCTTAGTAGGTGGCCTATGTGTCACATTCTTCTACAACTGATATTTCGAAGCTAATTTCTCAAGACTGCTCATTTATTAATAATGATTCTATTTCTATTTTCACAACAGCATTTTATTGCATGCGTTCAAGCATGAGGGTGATTTGATTGGGCGATTATATAGAAATTGCTATTATTTTCCTTGGATTAAACATGAGCTTCATTGGCAGTATGGTCATTGTGATGGTTTTCGAGTTGTGGACCTGGGTTTCTGTTGTTTTATCCTTAAATACCAGAATTTATCTAACAATGGTGTTGTATTGGCATAATAGCCCTTGGGTAATAGCTATGCAAGCCTTAGGCCTTGATGAGTGGTCTCCTCAATTTAAGCCAAATGTTGTGGCAATTATGTCAACCCCAGTGTGGGTCTATTTTCTTAGTCTTTTGTTAGCTTATTAGGATCCTAAAACCCTAGTTCATATTGCATGAGCCATTGGATCCTTGATGCAAATTGATGTTGTTACTTGTAGTAGGGATAGATTGACCTTTACAATGGTGTATATTTGGACTGATTTTTCTAAGCCTCTTCCCCCTAATGCATGTCTTATTGGACTACTTGGCCAATTTTCCCAACATTATGAGAGATGTATTTCCTTTGGTTTATTTCTCTTGTGGCTAATAGCCATTCCATTGGTGCTTATTTGACTAAGTAAACGTCATTTACTATTATTTAGCTAAATGCAAAGCAAAAGTTGGTTTGGAGAAGACTTTAGAAGGTCCTTGGTTTGCTTTGCCTGCCCACTCCCACCACAGCTAGTTTTGGATGACAAGGACAAAGGACTTTAGCCTTGGATGTTAGTTGCTTCTACGAGATGGTGGGCCATTTCCAAGCAACATAATTTTACATGGAACGTGCCTATGGCACGTTATGGGGCTTCTTCGCTTGCCACTCATGTGCTACTAGCAGTGTTGTAATATCTGACAAGGCTACGTTGGGAGGCTTGTCGAGTACGAATGCACTGGGCATGGATGCTATGGACACTGCATGTGTGTAGAAGGATAGGTTTCAAATGGCTGCTATGTTGCTTGATCAAGGCACACTAGCCTTGCACCATCTACTAGTGCACTGCTTGCCATGGATGTGCCCAGGAATGGATTTTTGCAGCATGGTGCTACGGTGCAATTTTCCTCATCAATCACTACAAGAGTTTCTTCTAGCATACCTAGAATCTTGAGCAATGAGTTGCAATACCTTGTCCTTATCTTGAGGATTCGAGGCATAACAGCTCTAGCCACTATCTAGGTGGGCTAGGGACTTCACTTTTCCTCTCCTCTATCACTCATTTATGATGTGCATTATCACTTGGAATATATGAGGAATTAATAAATGCTCCTCAAGGAACTATCTTTGCGATTTGGTCAGAGAACATAACCCTTATTTGTTTCGTTGGAAGCACAAGTGGAGTAGTTTTCCCTTCAAGATGCCAATAAGCTCATTAGCTATACTTGGGGCCTTTTTGTCTCTCCTTTTGTTGGCAAGTCTGAGGGAATCATTCTTCTCTAGCAATAATTTGTGCAAGTTAATCAACTCACTTGTTTGAAGCAAATTGTGACGATTGAGATTGTTACTTAGCTGTTGTGCACGGTTTATGCTAATAAGGATTTTGTCAAGCAAAGGGATGCCTGGGATCTTGTTGGTTAGCTTCCTACTTCTGATTCACTTTTGGTTTTCGCGATTTTAATTGCATGGTCTTTCAAGTTGAGAAGTGTGGGGATCACTGTTTCATCTATTTGCTTAAAGGTGGAGTTTATCCAATTTATCAATTGTGTTGAATTTGTGTGACTTGGTTTTTTATCCCAGCAATTAGTTATTTCCTGGCATACCTATTCTGCATCTAAGTTATTTTCCTTGTATCATTCTTCCCTCCTGATTCAGTTCTAACAGCTAACTTTTAGCCTATCTAGTAACCAATTGAAACTTGAGGATGTATATTTGACATGTTCTCGGTCTTTTGTTGTTATGGCCTATGCGTGGCACCGACCTATGCAAGAACGTCCCTCCACATTCCTCTTTACCAGATTTGCCATATCGCTTTGTGCTTTGCGCTGATGGAGCTCCTCCCATCTAGGAGATATGACTCCTTCCTATCGCCAATCAGAGCAAGCTATTGCAAACCTTTAGTCTAAAGGAGTCTATGGCTGGATTTCTGGACACCTATCTAGGGCGGAGATTTGGTGGGCACAACACACTAATGCCAAATGGTTATGATTAGGTGATTTAATTAGTTTGTTATTAACTTTTGCAACATTGTCTATAAAGTTGTACCCAAGGTGCTTGTTAAGTGACTTTAGGATTTCTTCTCAAATCTTTTTTCTACATAATACGGGGCTTTTGTGAAAGGGAGGTCGATTACTAACAACATTTTTATGGTTCCATAGCTTATGCATCATTTCTCTACTTCAACTTACACTAAGAATCTTATGGCTATCAAAGTGGACATAGAACAAATTTATGATCATTTTCATTGGGATTTCATGCTATCTATGATGCAACATTGGGCTTTTCTGACTTGTAGTGCTCCTGGGTTCAGACTTTTGTTGTGGCTCCTTAGTTTAGTATCCGTTTTAATGGTAACTTTTTTGGATCCATGTTACTTGTGGATTTTGGAAGGGCTGTCTGCCCTCCTCATATTTCTTTATCTTATGTTAAGAGTTTCTATCTTTATTTCTAAGCAGCAAATAGAGTGGAGTCTTTAGTCGGGCATTCAGGCATGCCCATATGGGCCCCTTTTTTCTCATGTTGTGTATGCAGAAGACATCTATTTTTTTGCTCCTCCATTTTGTCACATTGCTTTAGGTATCAGGGAGTTCTTGGATATATGTGCTTCTAATTCTAATCAACTTGTCAACAGCAAAAGTCTTCAGTTTTCTTCAGTAAATGGAAATCCCAGTGGCATAGGGACTGATTACTAGGAAGCTTTCCATGGTTCAGGATAAAATTGGTACACACATGGAGATCCTGCTCACCTTCAAGTGTCATTCTACTACTGCTTTTAGCCACCTCATGTAGACTATTATAGACAAGATTGTTGGACGGGGCGATGCTCTTTATCTTTAGCAAGTAAGATTGTTTTAGCCAACTTAGTGCTTTCTTCTATTCTAGTTTATAGTATGTCTCACTCACCGGTCCTCATTGGTGGCATTTTTTGTACTATGCGACTTATCAAATCCTCAATTTGGAATGGGGGATCTAGGTGCCAAGGGTTACACTATCTCCCTTAGGATTCTATGGCAAGGCCTAAGGAAATGGGGGTTTGGACCTCTACTAGCAACAAGATTGGAGACAAGCTCTTGTTGCCAGACGTGCGAGGAGATTCCTTACCCATGATGATACGTCTGAGTGAAGTTTTTTGGGTGAGGAATGGAATGCATGACTTGATATTTTAGGTTCATCATGGGGATTTTCTTGTATAGAAGCGTATCTATTCTTTAGGAGACATTGTGTTGGATCATGGGGGATGGGAGTCACTATTTTATTACACAGGATAACTCGCCGCTTTATATTTGATCGATGTGGCTGCTTCCCCTCTTAATTCTCTTGCTTGTCTCCTCTCCCAGGATATGCACATTCCATTCATTTTGGTAGCCAACTAGTGCAACATATCTCGCACCTTGGCTGTCCTAATTTTGGTGCGCTTGATGTTCTTGTTTAGAGAGCTATTGACTCAAACAATGGTAATAACTCCATTATTTATCACCAGCTTTTAAGCATGATTGACGTAGAAGTTGCCTGGGTTTGGAGGGCCCATGCCCAACCAAGGGTTATCTCTTTTCTTTGGCATACTTATCATGTGTTGCGTTAACTATTATGTGCAGATTATCGCAATCTTGGGATATCTACTCTTTGCCTTTGATGTGATCTCCATCTTAAGGATCTAAACCATGCATTTTATCTTTGTTCTCACTGTAGGGCAATCCTTGCCCTATTGCCATTCATGCTACTCTCTTAGTCTTCTGCCTCTTCTATGTTGATAGTGCTTAGGCTTATAGAAAGTGGGTCACCTCCGACTACTATGATGTTTCCCTTGGCATCGTTGCTACTGCCTTATATTTTATGTGGTGTTACCATTACAGCATGGTTCACTTCAGGCAGGTTCTTACCTCCTTGATGTTTATTAGATTTGACAACTTCTTCTTGTAGTTCTCCTTCCTCTAGAGCACTAGTAGCTTCTGTGGCCCTTGAGCTCCGCTCCCTTTAACCATCTCATTTGAGGTGGTTCCCTTCAATCTTTGTTAGATTAAACTCAATTATGATGGCTCATCTTGCACTAATGGATTAAGAGCTATTAGGATTGTGATCCAAGGTTATCATGTGGAGTTTCTATTGGTGACCGATGGGGGGCCTCCTCTATTGTACCATTGGTTTTGGAGATGAGGGCCATCTTTGAGACTATCTTTTTTGCTCAATGGCTTCTTCATCTTACTCTAAGGTGTAGGTTGCATTTGATTCTATGGCAATTATTCAATGTATTACCCATTACTTGGATTAGGAGGATGCTAATGGGATATTGTTATTGTTGACTTTTCTTGCCATCCAATCGAGCAAAGGATTACTCATGTATTGAGAGAGGGGAATAGAACGGATGATTGGTTTGCTAGATATTCTATTGCATAAGATTGTGCGTGGGTTAGGAGTATACCCCTTCCTATCGGCTTGTATCACATCTTGAAGCTGCGTGTCTTATATGAACCTCTTTGAGTTATTAATAAAATAGGCTACAGTACCATTCTCTAAAAAAAATTTGTGATTTTCCCTGCATCTTTATTTTTCTCCCTTTGCCCCCTCCAAATGGCTTTTAAACTACATGAAACTTTGTAGCTTGTTAGGTCAGGAAGTTTTCTAAAGTTCTCATGCTTTGGATCTCTAAGGATTAAGGCTTTAGAGATGTCTAATGGAAGCTTAATTTGAACCTATCCAAATTAGCTAGGGTTTTCTATGTAATTCGATGGTTTTTTATATTAGCCTCCCTTCACCACTTTTGATGGTTGTGAAATAATGAAACCTCCTAAAAAGTTTCTCAATGTGTATTTGATACACCATTTAAAAGAAAGTCAAATAAATTATTTGCTTTCATGTTTATCTAATATTGATTAAGCACTACTAACCATTCCTTTGTATTGTGTATTATGTGTGCTATTGTATAATTCGAGAACAAAGATAATCATTTATAGGTAACAAAAAGAGGAAAACAAAAGGTTAACTTTCTCCAATGTTGTTTATGAATCTTTTTTCAATGTAAGATTAGAAGTTATGACAATTTATTCTTTGGCACATTTCTTTAAGCAGAGATGATTAAGAAAACTACTATATTTTATATTATAATACTTATATTAGAATAATTTTTAAATTTTGAAAATTTATTTTTATGTTATAGGTATGATGATCATAATTTAATATTATGAAGCTTGATTAAGGTTTAGAATTATGGATCGTATAAAAGTCTAGAAGTGACTTGATAGGATGATTGCTAATCAATGGCTGGCTATAAAATGTATGTTGTAGATTCAAATTTAAAAGATTTGTGAGTTGTCACAAAGAATGAAACAGAATGCAATTTGGCAATGTTTTTATTTCAATTAAGCAAGCTGACAATCTAGTTCAGGAGCAGGAATATGATCAAAGAATGAAGAGGAGTTATAAAGTCAAAAAGCGAAGATAAAGTGGATCAAAGAAGGTGACGAATACAAAGTTTTTTCATGCATCAGTTATGGATAAGAGGATCAATCTTAGAATTCATAGGGTCAAAAGTGCTATAGAAAGCTGGTTGGAGGATGATAAACAAATTTGCAATTAAGTAGTCACTTTAAGGAATTGGTAATTTTTATGGACATTAGGAGAGCTGAGAAGTTGCTGCAGTATATTCCTAAGCTTGTTCATACTGAGCATAACATTCAATTATTGCAAGAAGTCTCTATGGAAATGCTAAAAAAGCAGTTTTGGGATTGAATATGCATAATGCCCTTAGTTCAGATGGTTTCTTTGGAGTTTTCTTCTATCACTGTTGGGATATCATATCTCATGATGTATTACAGCCAGCTAAAGGTTTCTTTGTTGTTACATCTAACCCCAAAGGAATATCTAGTGCTTAGACAATCTTAATTCCTAAGAAAAGAAATCATTTTATCTTTCGTGATTATCATCTAATCTGCCTTTGCACTTTTTTTAGTAAAGTTTTCACCAAACCCTTAGTTTCCAAATTGAAACTTTCATTGTTGAGGATCATTTCCCCTGAGCAAGCAGCATTTGTGTATGGGAGGAACATCTCAAAAAATATATTATTGTCATAGGAACTGGTAGCTTTGACAGGAAGATACAGAGTAACAACTTTATTTTCAAACTAAAAATGAGCAATTCTTTAATAGAGTTTCTTAGCATTTCATTCAGGTTCAGCTTCTTAAATGTTCAAGATTTGTTTATATTATTATGAACAATCTTATACATAGTTGGTTTTCTTTTATAGTTAGTGGCAGATCTAGAGGCTTCTTCTTAGACTCTAGAGGGCTTAAGCAAGGGGATGTTTTTTAATCTTGGCCGCTGAAGTCCTAAGTCGAGGTTTAAAGGATTACATATTGAAAGGAAGGCTAAAACCATATGCTTTGCCCAGGGGCTATACTCAGTTTCTCATTTATCCTATGCTAATAGTTTTAATATTCATTAGAGGGGATTAAAAACCAGTGATATATCTTATGAATTTCATGGAGGATTACCAAATTGGGTCAGGACAGAAAATTAATTGCCTCAAAAGCTTCTTTATCGGCTCAAAGAATTGCAAATTTGCTCAAGTTAAGCAAGTGAAGAGACAAAGTGGTTTTAGCTATAAGTCCTTCCCCTTGCTATATCTAGGGTATGATCTCTTTAAAAGAAGTTAAGAAAGAGTATCTCCAATCTATTGTAGACAAATTCTTAATTGATATAACAAGATGAGAAAAGAAATTGCTTTTGTAGGGAGAATGATTAAGCTTTCTCAAACATGTACTTGCTTCAATCCCAATTTACGCTTTTGTTGGTATGATGTCACCACAAATAATGTTATCAAAATTATAACAAATTATGGCCAATTTCTTTTGGGGTGATAATGAAATGGGAACCAAGAGACATTTGACAAGCTGGAAAAAAAGGTCAGATTATGACAGAATGGATTGGAATTAAAGTCCTTTAAAATGTATGAAAAGTTTCTGCTGCAAACTCTATTGGAAATTGCAAATAATAGAAACTTTATAGAGTACATACGAGCAGTAAACATGAAAACAAGGAGAAAAATTATGATCTTTCTAACATCTGGAAGAGCATATTTTTATTTAAGAATACAATAAAGAAGTACATAAAAAATGGATGAGAACAGCACTCTTATTTGGACTCTGATTATTAATAGTAATTTCAACAAAGCTTCAACTTAAGAAGTAATCAAAGACAAAAAAAAGCTCTGTTTTTTTTTCTACAAAACAAATATGGAACATTAGGTTGTCTTTTAAGATATCTATATTTATATGAAAATTATTTAACAGGTTTCTATCACTACTAAACATCCTTGACATATTTGGATTTTGGCTACATTCCAAATGTCATTTCTATTCAAATATTGAAATACTAAATAATGTGTTTGTAAAGTACAGAGTGGCTCAATTTGTGTGGGATTTTTTCTCAAATTATTTGGAAATCCCATTATCCTATTCAAGAAGTATCGCGCTAAGATTGTAGTACTAGTGGGGATATGGCTCAAGAAGTTCAACTTGTAGTGAAGAATTTCAAATTTTTCTTGCTGTTATTGCTTGAGAATTATAGAAAAACAGAAATAAAGATTTTATGAAGGTAAGATCTCTTCACCTTTGCTGGTTTACAACAAGATCTATTAGCTTTTATAGGAAATCTTTGTTACCTAACCTTTTGTTTAGAGGAAGAAGGAAAATTATGTTTTACTTAACTATAGTATACCGGATAACCTTATCAAAAGAAAAATTATCACACCATTCACTATAGTTTGGACTTTCCCCCTTGTGAAGTATGTGAAACTGAATACGTATGGCTTGTCATTTGTTAATCCTAAACTAACGGGAGGGCCAAGGCATCATACATGATTCCCATGGGATTGTCTTAGTTATCTTCTCAGCTTATTTGGGAAAAAGAACTATTTTAAAACCAGAAGTTAAGGCCTTCTTGAGGGTTTGTAAATGTACTTAAAAGAATGTTACAGACATATCTAGATTAAGAGTTACTTTAAAGTTCTAGAATAGATGATGAAAGGTATTGTGACTATCCCATGAAGAGTCCTTCCAACAATTAGATGAATACAAGAAGTGTGTGAAAAATAGGAATATTCTATCTCTCGCATATCTAAAGAAGCAAATGTTGTTGCTAATGCCTTTTCCCAAATTGTATGTGAAACTGAATATGTATGCCTTGTCGTTTGTTAATCCTAAAATGACGGTGGGCCAGGGCATCATACACGATTCCCATGGGATTGTCTTAGCTATCTTCTCAGCTTAATTTGATGAAAAGAACTATTTTAAAAGTAGAAGTTAAGGAACTTCTTGAGGGTCTGTAAATATGCTTAAAAGGATAAAGAATGTTACAGACATGTCTAGATTAAGAGTTACTCCAAAGTTCTAGAACAGATGGTGAAAGGTATTATGACTATCCCATGAAGAGTCCTTCCAACAATTAGATGAATACAAGAGGTGTGCAAAAAACAAGAATATTCTATCTCTCGCATATCTAGAGAAGCCAATATTGTTGTTGATGCCTTTTCCCAAATTGTAAAGTATGTGAAACTGAATATTTACAACTTGTCATTTGTTAATCCTAAACTGATGGGGGGCCAAGGCATTACATGATTCCCATGGAGTTGTCTTAGCTATCTTCTCAACTTATTTGGGAAAAATAACTATTTTAAAAGCAAAAGTTAAGGCACTTCTTGAGGGCCTATAAATATGCTTAAAAGAACGTTACAAACATGTCTAGATTAAGAGTTACACCAAAGTTCTAGAATAGATGGTGAAAGGCATTGTGACTATCCTATGAAGAGTCCTTTCAACAATTAAATGAATACAAGAAATGTGCAAAAAATAGGAGTATTCTATCTCTTGCATGTCTAAAAAGCCAATGTTGTTATTGATGCCTTTTCCCAAATTGTAAATTTAGACCAAAGCCTCCACAAAATAAAGCCAAGTTAGCTTCCAAGACATAAAATAGAACTAAGTCACCATAAAATTGTATCTTTTTCAATAGTTTCAATGAAAAATTAATATTTTCAAAAAAAATGATTATATTATAATTGTAACCAAAATGTAATAATTTGAACTTCATGTGCCTTGCTTACAAAAGGTGTTTCTTTTGTATACAACAATATGATAAGTTTATTTTGTTTACATTTATATTTAATTTTTTATCATATTTAATTGTCATATTCTAATATATGCGTCTCATATTTTTGAAATTTTTTGTATTATTGTATTTGTATTGTATCATATCCATATCCCTATATCATACCCATACTTGATAGTTTTGAAAATTCTTGGTTTGTTAAATAACTTGTTGATTGGTAATTGTAATGTTTATTGCCACTTTCATCTTTCTAATAAAATTTATTTGCCATTATCACATTGTTGTCTTGGTCTTTCCCTATTTTTCATTGCGATTTTGTGTTTTCTATATGAGAGTCAACCTACCATCCGATTTCAAATTATGAGTACTCCATTTTACTTTCAGTTGTCTTCGCCTAAGCTTTCGATTCCTCTTTGCCCTAATTAGCCACTCTTTAGTGGAGCTCAATTATGTTTCACATTCCTTACAGCACAAACCATCCACTCAAGATTCTCACCTCTTCCCCTTTTCTTGGTCTACAATGTTTTCTTGTCATTGTCCTTTAGATCCTTCCATTTTATATGCACTTCTATCTATCATGTAACATGAACTAGTCTTCCCAAGCATGGTGTGATTTTTTTGGATAGCTATAGAGTAAATCATTTTTGTTCAATGATTTCTAAAAATTACACAATAATTTTAAACAGTATACACAAACTTCATCTTTATTGCCATTATTGCCTCCTAATTTATGTGGTATGGAATATCTAAGTTGGTGAATTCATCTTTTAAAACAAGAATTCAAAATTTGTCATTTTCAAGGACTTGTTATTGTTTATCATCTTCATTATATTTCTTTTGAGTATCTCTATTGTAATCAATCTTCAATAATAATCTATTCATTTTGCTAAATATTTAGTTGTGTTCATTATACTTTATCAAGTTCAGACAGCTTATATATTCACTTTATAGATCAATGTCATATCATTCTTCATTGATTCATAGTACCAATTTGTGACTAAGCTCTAGTTTCATAAAATTCCATAGCCAAGGCATGATTATATTATCTTCCACCCAAGATTGATTTTTAAGATCATCTTTGCATAAGTAATCTCCAATTAAATGCCTTACATTTCCTTTTACTTTAAGGGAACCTCGAACAATTTGGTTTCATTAAAAGATACTTGTAAACATTCAACCTATTCGAAAGTGATTTGAGGGTGGTTTTCTTGGAAGATTGTGGGGAAGTCTATGTAGAGGGGATATTTGTTAAGTTCACATGATTAGACGAACCAAATCTTGGACAAAATTTATTGTTGTTACCATGAATGCAACTAAATAAAGACAAATGTTACAATCTTGAAGTCTAAATAGAGTAGCAAAGAAAGTTGTGATTTTTTGCAATTTAGCATGATGGCAAAGCCTAAGAGTCACTTTGATACCATGTGGAAAGGATCACTATATGAGGATGCTTTTGATTGGTTGTGGATGTACTTTCACTTGAACTAATTTTTTTTTAAAATTTTGTAAGCACTAAAATGATGTATGTGCTCAAGGAATCTAACCTTCTTAAACACTAAACCTAAATCTATTTTTAATGAATTGCCTACCCATAAAAATTTGATAAGTGTTACTTGCTTGGATAAATGGCATTTTCATTATTGTCATATTTGGCAAAGTTAATTAAGCAATTTTAGGATTTTTTATTTTTGTAAACAAATTTGAAATATTTTTCAAATTTATTATAAATGAAATTGGAATATTTAACATCAATATTTTGTAAAAATCTAAATTATTCTATTGGAATATTCTTTCAGTTTTAGTTTGCCATTATGTTCCCAACTTTTTGGTAGTCAGTATTTGCATTAGTATTCCTTGTCTATTTATTTTTGTACTTGGTCCTTTGTAATTATAAAAGTTTTTTTTATTTTTTCCAAAGCCTACGTGATGTCAAAGGTTACTCTCTTTTATAATGTTCTACAAGGTGGCCACTATGACTAGCACAAAACATGACTCCATCTCCTTTGGCTCTTCTGAAATCACTCAACCTAACTGGTCAATTTCCTCCATCCCTAATTCTATAGAATTTTATTCATAAAATTCCACCATTTGATCCATGTTTACAATACTAAATGGGCAGGATTATCTCAAGTGAGCTCAATTCGTGAAGTTAGTCATTGACAAATGAAGCAAAATCGAACCTTTGACTAGTGAGACAATTAAAACAACAAAATGGAACCCAAAGTTCTCCTAGTCATGTGGTCGAGCTTATCAAATCATTGTTAACAATTCTTAGGAGGCTTTTATCAACTCAGCAGTAATCCTTTTACTAAGAAGCAATTAGAACATTTGTACAAGTTATTTTAATCTTTAACATTGTGCTTAATCTCATTTTATTTTTTAGATCAAAAGAGTAATTCTCTAACCACTTCTTATTTGAGTATTACTCATAATCCTATTTATTCATAGATTATTGATTATGGTGTAACTAATCACATGATTGGTGGTCCCAAATTGTTCACATTTTATTGTACCTATGTAGGAGAAAAAAAGTTATTGATAGTACTCTCTTGATTATCATTGTGATTAGAAAAATCAAACTTATTCTTTTATTAATTCCTCATGATGTATTTCATGTCCCAAATTTGTCTTGTAAGTTATTATTCATCAATGAAATTATCTTCAATTATCATTGTCAAGTTAATTTATGTTTCTCTCATTATGAGTTTTAAGAATTGATCACTCAAAAGATGATTAGTAATGCTAATAAAAAGTGCAAACTTTACTTCGTAAATGGACCTTAAATAAATAGTGCAAATGTAATTATTTTAATTCTGTTTTTGCTCCAAAGGATAATAATATTATATTATGACATTATAAACTAAGTCATTCTAATTTTGAGTATTTAAAGTACTTGTTTTCAAACTTCTCTTGGAATAAATATTTATTTTTTTTAATGTAAAGTATGCTAATTTACTAAATATCATTTTGCATCTTTTCCCTTTCAATCTTATCAACTAACCACACTATTTATATTGATTCATAGCGATATCTGGGGCCCATATCGAATGCTTATATTTCTAACAAAAAGTGGTTTGTAATGTTTATTAATAAACACACATGCTTAAGTTGGGCTTTGACCAACTGAACTACCATGCTTGTAATTAACTTCTATTTCTATCCCTTGTATCCCATTGCAAAATTTTAAATAAAAAAGTGTTGTAGTCTTGATAATTCTGAAAATCTTTTTAGGCTCTATTATGTCATAAAATTATGCTTAAATTGACAACTTCTGTGGTCCTTTTTCCGCCTTACAATTCTCTTATTTGGTTCATTTTTTATTATTATGAACCTAGCCGTAGAGTATGAAAGAAATTTCTAAATAATAACTACTTTTTTCTTCCCTAATTATATAGGCAAATTCAATTCTTTCAATGTCTAAATTGAGGCATCCTCTAATCCATAATTCTTCATGCATCTAAATGTCATTGGCTGACTTTCTACAGCTTTTTTAATTACAAAAATTTTTTGGCACTAGTCCTAATCAGCAAATGGCCTTGGCTTCTTCATTTATGTGGCACAACTTTTTGTGCATGCTTAAACTTTGTGGGTCCATATTCTGTGCATGGAGCTTGGCTGATCTTGTTGTTGCTCAATTAAACTTTATTCAAGCTTGACTAGTATTTCCATGTCAAATAAAATGTCATAGGTATACTATTCTAGCTCATGGTAGTACTTGTTACACCATTATTTGTTTGTCTTTTCTTGAATGAACCATAAATAAATCATGTTATTATTTTACATGATATCCTTTCCAGTATCCCTTTCTAAATATATCTAATAGGGATTTTAGAAAAAGTATATATCCATTAGGAGTCTTTATATATGCTTCTAAAAATATTATAAAGACATGTCATCCTAAATTTGTTTGTTGAAGATGTTCATAACACAAATAAAGATCATAACATTTATGTTATTTAGACTGATAACAAAATCTTTAGGCCATTTTGGCTCAGTGCGCTTCTTTCCATTTGAAGCCTATGCAAGTTAATTTATCAGAAATCTATCATCATAAACTCTTGCTATAATCTTCACCGCTGACCTCTGAACAAGTCATTGCCTATTGGTGCCCTTCGTAGCATAAATCTGAATTATTTCTTATGTATGAGTTTCTTTGTGTAATCATTGTTCAGCGTTGCTGTCCTGTGGATTGGAAGTTGTTATTATTTTGGTTAATAATGTAGGAGTTTTATGCTGATTTGAAGGCTTTGATTTTTCTTTGTTTATGGATCTTTTTTAAGTGTGGGATGGTGAAAGTTAAAGACCTAAATTACAAATTTTACAATGTTGAATCTGTTAAAAGAATTCATGTAAAACTTTTTCCTTCATTTTTTTTTTTCTCTCTTTCTGGTTTTTCTTTTCTCGTTCTTTATGATTAACTTGCCTGTGCTTGATAGAAAATGCAATTTTTGCTCAACTAATAATTTAGTTTTTTGTGTCAGCTGCAATTCTTTTTTGCATTGGGTAGGTGCCAGATTCCTTTCTGGCAGTTCCGCGTTTTTTTTTTAAGTCTCCTGAAAGGAACTTTTGAACTTGTCGTTATTCCCTTTTCATTTTTCTGCTTGATTGTTAAATAGCTGTTTGAGAGCTCTGCAAGAAGGAGATTTTGATCATTTCCATCTGAAACTTGTGGATACTAAGAAGGTAACTGCTAGCGGAGCTTGCCTGTTAGCCTATTTCTAATTCAATGACTAGTTAATTTGCTTGGTTTAGGAGCTAGTATTGTCTATCTCGAATGCAAGTTGGGAGGCAGCCGAATATATCCATTCTAATATATCTAAGCTTCAGGTATCTTTTGAAGTTTTTCTTATGATATACAACGAAAACATTGCCTTTTAAAGTATACTAAGTGCAGTTCTAGTACATATTTTTTGTAAATCGTACTATTACATTTTTGGCATTTTGTAACTCACTATTGAACAGATACTACACCATCTTGGTATGGCCTGGGAGCTCCGCTGGAAGTCAAGCTCGTCTAAACAAGATAGTTCGTTGAAACATGTGAAGAAATTTTCTGGGCCTGTCATTCCTTTAAAAGAACAGGTTATTCTGGCAGCTTTCTCTTTTTTCTTGAATATTGCTGAATATAGAAAATATTGTTTCTTGATTCATCGACAAAATTTGTTAAGGTCTAGTTTTGGATTCAATGAATATACTAGAAGGGGTAAATAAACCCACCCATTAAAGGAGAGTATGACTGTTGTGTTCTTCTTCTTATCTTTGAAAATATTGAGGGCATTAGTTGATTATATATAGTTTATTTTTTTATTTAAGAAATATTTAATCAAATTATCTATATTTGTATTACTTCATTTGTATCATTATTTTAGTTAAACAATATAAGAAAAAAAGTTTTTATATTGTTAATATATTTTTTATTTTTTAAATGAAAACTATAGAACATATTAAAAATGAAATTGATTATTTAATATTATTACAAATGAAAAACTAGATAGTTTAAAAGTCAGAATGATTGTTTAATTCTTATAGATAAAATATTATCATAGACATTCCAATTCCTAGATATAATGATAATAAATCATATGAAAAATCATATAAATTGAAGCAATGTGATTCTATTATAATAGAATATTTAAATATATTTAATAATTTAATAACTAGAACTGATTATTATAATAAGGATTGTTAATTAACTAAAAGATTTATTTTCAAATTTAGGCAAGAGTTTAGAATGGTAATTGAGTTGCATTATCTTTAAATAATTGAAGATATTAATAAATTAACTCAAATAGTAAAAAGATTTCAAACTTCAATAAGTATGAATTTCAAATATAAATCTCTAAGTTCATCTACAGTAACACCCAATAAAAGTACTAAGTTTGATTTACCTTTTTTATTTAAAACTCAAATATCAAAAAATATTATTAAAAATAATTTTCAAAATGATATTGAAATTTATCATTAATATGAGAAGATCAGATATAAGAATTATTAGTGTAAACGTATCTTAATTTTGAAAAGAACAACAAAAGGAATTAGAGTATTATGAAGGAAAATAGAGAACAATAAGATCAATTTAAAAGAAACTGAATCTATTAGTAATAAAAATAGAGTTAGAAAAATGAAATTAACTTAGAAGAAACAGAATTAACTCATGACATAGGTCTTAAAAATTCTGGAAATTGTTTAAGTCACTTTATCTAAAAGAGAATTATAAATAAATTCTACTAGAATCAAATTTGTTGAATAATTTTTTAATGTTTCTTTAAATATGAATCTTGATTATCTTTAATCTTATCTTATTCATACAAGCTTCTATATTTCTCTTAGTTTTCAAATATATTTTTAAGGAGTACTTATACAAATTAATGGAAAGTTTATTGAAAACTTACTTAGAGTACAACTTCACATAATAAATTTTTTTTGGAGTGGATTGATATAGGACAGACAATATCAGAATGTCGATTGAGCTAATCCAATAGATTTCATTTATCTTTTATTTAGTTTTTCGTGTTTTTTTATTCTATTATAGGTTACAGTGGGTCACATATATATAACCCTCATGATGTTTTCATTCTTTTTTGTATATTTTATTATTTTTACATATTTTTATTAGAAATGATATTTTTATCATTTTTCTTTTGAGTCTTAAATTTAATATTATAATTTATTTAAAGACTTTTTATGAAATGAGAATAAATATTTTTTAATCTGAAATTTAGTTTTTAGAAACTAAAGTTTATTTGTCATACATGCATGCATAACCCTAAGTTGATTTAAGTTTTCCAGATTGTGATTCGAATTTATCTCCACCATCATCGTCATCTTCATTATCATCGCCTTCTATCTCAAATCTTATTACAAGAGCTCCTTCTAGCCTGTAGTCGTCACCAAGGATTCAAATGCCAACTCAAAAATGTCATCAAGGTCAATGGATATGAAAAATTTGAAAAAGAAGCCACATTGGAGAGCAAGCAACTCAAATGAACTCTTATTGTTCCACATCCATTTGGTGATTTTGAGCACTATCGAGAAGGGAGGTCGTCTCCCAATGTAACAGCTAACGAGTGAGATAGCCTAGTAATCAATTGCTGTAGAGAAATCCTCTGCCGAAATATCCATGGATTTATCATGGCAAAGGATTAAATCCGGCTGCTACAAGGAGCAAAAAGTAGCTCTTCCAATCAAGAGATGATCCATTGGATGAATGTGAAGGAGAAGAGGCTAATTGAGGGAAGGCTTCTTAGGGTAGACATTCAAGATGTACAATCCAAAGCAATCCTAATAACAAGAGAAAGTAAAGGCAGGTCAAAATAAGAAGGTGGTAAGGTCTAAAATAGGAGCTATTGTAATTGGGGAAAATTGGGCTTATAGATTTTAATGGATAGAATTTCTATAGCAACATAGGACAAAGATGGCATGATGATGCTAAGGGAGGGGAGACATAGTCAAAGCATAGTGAGAGGCTCAAGGCATTGGTGGATGCATTGAAGCAAGGGAGGTCAATGTGGCTTCCCAAGATGACAAGAGAGGGTGGTTAACCACCAGCAAACAATAGAAGAAGCTCACCTTGGAGCAAGGGAGCAAGGGGGAAGAACTCCCTTTCTCATGGGCTGACAATGAGGCTGTGGATGACAACATCTGGAAGCAGAGGACTCAACAACCGGCTTGCTCACAGATGAGCATGGGGAAGGCGGCCCCAAGGTCAACATTCTCAAGCATGCTCAGGGATGACTAAAGCGACCGTGACATCGACAAGGCTATCTCGAGGCTGACATTTCTCAAAGAGCTCAAGGGTGATGTAGACGAGATCTTGAGGAATCCCCTAGTAGACGACCCCTGTTTCATGTTGATCTTTGTGTTATCATTCTTAAGCTGCACATATTTAAACAAAAATAGTTCTTACCACTGAAAGCAGATTTTTCTGCTATCTTATTGCATACTTCATATTGCAGTTGGAATGGATGAACATAGAGTGGAACTTCATTCTAAGACAGGCACAGCTGCAAATGAAACTGCTGGAACCTGTCATAGCTTTCAGGCGTGTCATGCTTCAAATCCTGGATTGTAAGGAATTTCTATCGGAGGATTTACTGCAAGCAGCATCAACCCTTCGAAAGGTCATTTTCTTATATGTTTTCATGGAAGTATTTGAAGACTTGGATTATTGATTCTATTAGACAAATAAATAATCACCAATACTTCTGATCTTGCATTGCATTTATTCCATTTTCAGGGTTTGAGATACTCTCTAGCGACTGCTGCTTTACATGAACTAAAGTTTCTATTTTGCCAAACTGATCAAGAAAGAAAAAGCCGCACATATACATTCGGGAGGGTATGGATTTACATTGCCAATATTTGTCCTTATATATTTTGACATATATATGTATTGCTATCCATTTGGCTTTTCCAACTTTTGTTTTAAGAGTAAATGTGAACAATGGTGAAAGAGCTATATATAGTCCATTCAGATACCTACTTTAGGTGTTTTCATTATGACAGCTTGAAGAAGCTAAAATTTTAAGGGCTCAGGGCCAGCCTGATATGGCTATTAATCTTGCTAAATATCTCTTGCAAAATTATCAAATGGAGGAAGAAGCGTCAAACATATACAGATTGATAGGAAAGTGGTTGGCTGAAACCCGATCAAGCAAGTAATGTCTATTGTTCTGATATCAAATGTTTTTGGTTCTTATCTATGAAAACAAAAACATGCATATTAACAAGTTATCTTATCAATTGTGTAGTTCAAGAACCATCTTAGAAAAGTACCTCAAACGTTCAGTGGAACTATTAGAAACAGGGGGTAGTAAAGATCAAAAATACATATCAAGGCAGTGTCAAACTTTTTTCCAACTAGCACATTACACCGACAGTCTTTTCAAAAACTATGAAGAAAGACTTGCTTCTAATGAGTGGCAAGCAGCTCTACGTTTGAGAAAGCACAAGGTTATGTTAATAGTAGAATTTGTTGTTTCAGAGGATACAAAGCTGTATGGCCTCGTTAATTTAAAAAAACTAGTTGTTGCAGACTAAAGAGTTGGAAGTACTCATAAGAAGAATGAAGAGCTCCACCAAGGCAAGTTCGTCATGCTACTATGCTTATACTTTTATGTTTTCTAAGGTGACTTGTAGTTTCTTCTACCCTTGGAGTTTGTGTTTTACATGAGCTAGCATTTCCTTAGCTTTTATCTCCCTCGTTACTGTTTCTTGGCTTAATCATTATTTCTGCATTATCTTTAATAGTTCTGTGCTTGACGTGTGGGCTGCCTTTGTGATTTCAATTGGCACTTTTATGCCACATATGTAGAATAATGAAGCAAATGGACTTATATTTGTTCATATATTCAGACAGTATAATAGGACTTGTGAATCCTTATTATAGGGATTTCTTACTAATCACCAAAAATATGGAAGCCAAAATTACCGTTAAAAACTATCGCCCTATTGCCCACTGAATTGCAGAAATATTTGTTTATGTAATATGCTATTAGTTATAATTTTGTTTTGGACGTATTTAATTTACATGGTAATTGAATTCAATCTGGAATAAATGATAAGCTTGTCGATGGTTCTGGTTATTAAATTAGGGAGAAAGGACGGATTACTCAGTAAAAATACAGGAGTTACAGAAACAGCTAAGTATGGACCGGGAAGAAGCTGAAAGACTACAGGTATTTTCTTTCTTTCTTTTATTACACATTTGTTTTAGTTAACTCTTTTGCTTATGATGCTTTTGTTGGAATGTGTCTTATTGATTCTTTATGATCTTTTTTCATCAATGGAATCTTTAGTCCTTATAATTTGCTGAAAGTTTTCTTGACTCATTAATAAACCGAAATGGGTTAGCTGTGCATTTGTCTTCCTCATAACTGGACTTGCTCTTTTAAGTGGCTGTAATATTAGGAGGTCGTTTTTTCTTCCACAATCGATAACAAAAAATTACAGTGCCAGTATGAAATCTCCTTGTGAGGATGTATTTCTCTCTTTTAGTGTTTGTTTTGATAAAGGTATTTGTGTTATATAATTCTGTATTAGTAAATTTTTAGCTGGTCATTTTTTTTCTTAACATTTGGATCCAATCCTCTACTTGCAATCATGCTAAGTTGAACCAAGCTAACAAAGTATGCCTTGCTTTACGTTTTTTTTTTTAATATATAAAATGACTAAAGAAATGAGAATAAATGATTATGTTTTCATCCAGATGAATTTTCTGGTGTTCAGGATGACCGGGACAACTTCCTTAACCTGGCATTGGAAGGTTACAAGCGCTGTCTTGTCATTGGTGGCAAATATGATCTAAGGGTGGTGAGTAAATTTTCATGACTAAAAAACTCGTGAAATTTGTACCTTAAGAATTATCTGGATTTTAGTTTTACTAGGAACAATATATACAATCATATGACCAACCAAAAGTGTATTTGAAAATCTTCCTTACAATTTATCTTACTCTTCTTCACTTTAAGAGGGAAGAATATTCTCTTCCTTCTGCCTGTAGCTTTCAGTATTGGTTCAACCATTTCACAATAAAATATTGCGATTAATTAATTGCTCCAATATCATATCATTTTTTTGGTTTCCTTTCTGCACCTCAGGTTTTTCGAATTGTTTCACTGTGGTTTAGTCTTCACATGAGACACAACGTTGTGGAGTCCATGTCTAGTACGGCAATGGAGGTGATTGAGCTCCATCGTTTGTGTTTCTAGCAAAGTGTTTTAAAAGTCACTTTACTTTCCATTGCAGCTTCAAATATTTGTTTTACATGAACTTAAATAACTTGCTTGCAGGTTCAGTCGTACAAGTTCTTGCCTCTTGTTTACCAGATTGCTTCAAGGCTTGGAATCTCAAAAGAAGGAGAAGAATTAATTTCTTTTCAGGTACAACGTTAATTCTGCTACATTCACTTTATTGATCAAAAACTATAGATGCTTAAGAATTCAATGTACTTGACCAATATTGATGCCTTCTGCAGAATGCATTGCTCTTTCTTGTGAGGAAAATGGCCATTGAGCATCCCTATCACACCATATTTCAGGTGTCTACTTTCTAAATGTTGCTTTATTTATCCCGTTTGAAATAGCGATTTTTTTTTTTTTTTTTTTTTTTTTTGCTATTTAGTAGTATTGAGAATTTTTTATGGAGAATTTCTATTCATGATAAACTCTGATATGTTGTGTGTGCGTTTTATATGTTTCTGACAGCAAGTGCTTATGCGTTATCAATATTATAAAATTTAGCACCCCAATTTAGAGATTATTTTAGGGAGCAGAATCGATTTAATACTGCTGATAAATTTCATCATAATTGTCGCCAATTAATGATAGAAATATTTTTTTAATTAGATGAGTGATGATTTTACAACCTTGGACTTTATAGTATTTGAAGTCTTTGGCAGGACTAAAACCAGCAATTTTATACTTTGGTATTTGGGACATATAGATTTTGATATATTTTATTTCTAGATTTTGGCTCTAGCAAATGGTGACCGTATCAAAGACAAACAGCGTAACAAAAATTCATTTGTTGTGGACATGGATAAGAAACTTGCTGCAGAAAATCTTTTGAGTGAATTGTCTTCATCCCACGGAGGAATAATACAACAGGTATCCATTAAAATTTGCTCATCATTGTGCTATCTATCTATCGTATTGTCTATTTGATTTTATTTTGTAAGAAGCTCTACCAATGTTGTGTTGCCAATTAAAATATTTTTTCTTTTTGCAGATGAAGCAGATGGTTGAAATTTACATCAAACTCGCAGAGCTTGAAACTAAAAAGGAGGTGTTCACGCTGCACTTTTTAGCTCAATTCGTTTGGCATTTTGTTTTTTTTTTTTTTTTTCTTAAAGTGAATCTATGTTTCGTGAAAATCATCTTAACAGGATACAAATAAAAAAGTACCACTTCCACGAGAGATCCGTAGCATCCGTCAACTTGAACTTGTAAGAAACATGCTCTTAAAACACGGTATTAACAAGGTTTCTTGGTGGTTGCTTCATATAGGGTTTTTCTTGATGGTTGCTTCATTCAAAAGCGTAGTTCACTGATTATTATTGCGTTAATGATCTGCACTTGTAATATACAAAGAAATAAACGTTTGGATTTTCTTACAGTATAGGCAGTACTTGAGGCTTTTGCCATTACAGACCTGCTAGGATAATGACCCAACTCTTCATGTTAAGACCTTCTTTTGAACTAAGATTCCAGTTTGAAATCACTAATCTCTGAAATTTCTGGAGAAAAAGTTGCCATTCGATGCTATTGGTAGTGCTCAACTCTCTGAAATACCAGGAGTTACAATCTTAGAACTTCAGGGAAAAATTGATCACTTTATATAACATTGCCACTTAATGAAAGAATTCTTGATGAAAGTATTTGCGTTGGATCTAATCTCTGAATAGGAAGCCTCATCATGGAACTGTACATGTTGATATTTCTTGAACTAACATGTTTGCGATGGAGAAATTTTCAAAAAAAAAATTATAATGCAAAATGTTGTATGAATTGCAAGTTTAATCCATGTTCACTTATCAATTGGATGAATTGTTTGGCATATTTTTAGATTTCATTTTCTTTAAACTTCGATGAAAACAGGATGGCATCTACTCTTTTTTCATTTGAAAAAAAGGTTGTTTCCCATCTCTCTGTTTGTGCTTTTGTATTTGTGTTATCTTTACTACTTTCTTTTAATTTTGTGTTTTCCATATTTGCATATTCCAGTATTAATGGTGCATATTCTTTAGAGTACTGCACATTTACATGATTTGTGTTAAGGATCTAACAATCCTAACATTCAATATTCCACAACGACCTGGGATACGTCATGATCTTGACTCCATCGTCTTAAAAATGTTTGTATTTGCCCTTGTGTTTAAGACCCTTGATATTGAACCTAATGTACACAACATAAAATACACAATTTTCAATACTGTGAGATGTGAAGCAATATCTAGTAAACAAATTTCACTTGGAAACACAAAAATGAAAGAGAGTTGAACAGCAATTGCAGTCAATCTTGCTATCTCATGGGATATTTTCTAGACTCATAAGGTTTCAAAGAAGGCTGCCAACCCATAAAAAAAATGGAGTCATCATGTTCGTGATCTTAAAGTTATACATTCAAATTCTGTTTTCACCTAATCTCTTTAGATGCTATGAAGTATGCAAATGTCAAAGTTCACATCTCAATGATGTCCTACTCGTAAGCTAGACATAATCTATTTTTACCCTTTACTCTTTTACTTATTTCATTTTTTATGTTTGTTTTCTTATCTTTTTTCTTGAATGTTAACGGATGCAATACACAACATCAATGGATATGCCTTGTACTTGAGTTTAAGATATGTTTCTTGGCAAGTAAAATGATATTATTGATGACAATGAACAAGTTATAATCATACTCTTCTTTCCATTTCTTTTTGGAGAATTTTTTTGCAACACCATCTCTTTATTCATCCCCCATCATCAATATTGTCAACCAATATTGAATTTTGATATCAATAATGCCAACATAACCTCATAGTATGATTTTGTTCCTCTTGAAGCATAAGTTTGTATCTAATGTTTTTAGATATCTCAAGAATCATTTCACTACTTTCCACATTTTATTGTATGGATTGTTCTTATAATAATTAATGAATTTGATTGTATATGCATTGCTCATTCTTTGGCATACAATGATCTATGCTAGATATCTAATTGCATAAGTGCAATACCTTTTGACACATACTCTTATTTTGAGTGTTAACTTATTATTACTTGGTTAATTTGAGATGATTTCCCATTTGAGTATATCTAGAACTAGCATCTATGACTATACATTCATGCATCTTCTCACCATACTTTAGTTGTGATAACTTCAAAACTACTTCAAACTTTTTTTTAGACCTTCATCCTAAGAATCTATCATATTTCTAGATAAGCTTATTTTTTTATATTATCAAATTACATATTGGCATGCATTGTAGTATTCACATTACATTATCCTTGCCCTTGTCTTTCAATTGAACACTACCCAAAAAGGGTTCATGGAGTATCCACAAAAAAGGAAATGTTTTAGAGTAATTGACATGCATGATTTAAAGCATTTGATATGAAAGTTATGGTTATTTAAGAAGACTTAAATTTATTTAAATCCCATATTAGAAACTCTTACTTCTTAAGGGTTTGGATAGTTTGAACTATATGTTTGATAGGGTAAAATGTAGTAGTTATCTTTCAAGATATGAAAGTTATGGTTATTTAATAAGACTTAAATTTATTTAAACCCCATATTAGAAACTCTTATTTCTTAAGGGTTTAGATAGTTTAAACTATCTGTTTGATAGGCTTATGTAAATTATCCATCTAATCTTATTTAAGTCCCATTTGATTGGAGGAAAATCAAAATCCCACTTAAGATCTACTTATTTGATAAACTTTAAAATTTCACTTAGTTGAACTGCCAGCCAATGTCATCTATCGCAACCAGACCACCACCACCACTGGATGCTAGATGTTGCTGTTGGATGACTAGCCGCCATCACTGCTGCCGCAATTCTGTCACCGGTTGTCTCTTCCGAAGGACCACTGATTGTCAGTACCATGAAAGATCGATAAAGAGTTTACCCTTCTTAAGCCCATATTCATTTGATTTTATGTTAGGATTTTAATTGAGGGGATTCATGGGATTAATTAGACACATAACTCATTTAGTACTCTTATTATCAATAATCTTATGTTATGGAAGTTAAATACTATTTTAATTTTTTATTAAAATCTAAATGAGCTTAAATGGACTTAAGTGGTACCAATAATCCTTTAATAATTTAACCATCTAAGTTCATATCCATTTGGCTTTAGTTAAGATAAGACTTTTTCGAGTTAGTTTAAGAGATAAATTAGACAATTTATTTGGCATCCTCCTAATGACAATAACTATTCATTGAGTGAAATTAAGCCTGCTTTCTAATGATGAGTTTCACAACTACTGTTGTCAAATCATTGGAAATTATGTTGTTCAAGTTTTGGTTAGACAAGATTATGTCTACTAGCTATTAGAAATTAATTATTTGGTTGCTCAAGCATTGCACAATTTAGGCTTCTAATTCCTATCTTTATGCTTGCAGTTTCTATTCGTGGAACAATACTACTTTTTGATACCAAATTCAGTATTCTGTTTTGCTGAAATCCTTTCAACTATTTCAAAACAGGTACCAGTTGTAACAGCTAATATTGCTATAGACCCAACATCTCAATATAAGGAAGGAACGTTTCCACATTTCAAAGGATTGGGTGACTCTGTCAAGTACATTCTCGGCAACAAAAGATTTATATTTATGATTACTTTAGGTTTCTTTGTGATATTTATTCATATCCTTTCTTTAAAGGATAATGAATGGTATAAATGTTCCCAAAGTTGTTGAGTGCTTTGGATCTGATGGACAGATATACCGCCAGCTTGCTAAATCAGGAAATGATGACCTTCGACAAGATGCTGTAAGAATGGAACTTTTTCCTCTGATTTGGTGGACGTTGTCATCGTAATTTTGTTACCATGAAATTTTCTTTCAAATAAACTTTGCATGTAATTCTGTATAGAATAGTAGTTTTTTGGCTGACTCGATTGCAGGCTTAATGATGTTTAAATTGCTTTGCAATTCAGGTATATGCTTTGAAAATGTTGACCTAACATGGAATGAGCGCTTTATTTTAATGTGTAATCGGCAAAAAATGAAAAGGGGCACTAGTACAGCTTACCATGTGCAAGCGAATCTGAATTTTTGATTGTTTTGTTTTTTATGATATCATTATCCAAGGAAATATATATCACTTTATAAACATAGTTCTGTTGGAATTGGGAGCAAATTCCTAAACTTGAGAACCAATATTTTTTATTTAATTTTTGTTCTTATTTTTTTTTCTTGTATAAGATTTTTTTTTTATTTTCTTGTTCCTTTTTCTTGACATGGGATATTCTTTTTATTTTTGTAATATATTTTTCTTATGTAAGATATTCTCTTTATTTCTTTCTATAGTAACATAGACAGAGTTATGAACTTTTCCTATGTGCTTGTATTCCTTCAATGACATTTTCAAATTTATTCCTTCTCTATTCTTCGTACATAAAATAGCTTGCATTGTCCTCCTGATTTCAGCTCTCCTTGCTTAGTGGTACCATGGCTTCCATCTCTCTCTCTTCAATATTAGCTGAAGAAAACTCTATTGTAGCCTTATATGTTTTGAGTCGTGAAAGAAAAGTGCATTCTGCACTTGAAACTGTTTTCAATGGAAAATGTTGTTTTTATATCTTCTATATCAAGTATCTCAGTTTGTTTTCTGTGGTTTGCAGGTTATGGAGCAATTTTTTGGTATAGTAAATATCTTCCTACAGCATCACCGAGATACTTGGAAAAGGAAACTACAAATAAGAACATATAAGGTGCTTGCTCATCCTACTATTAAAACACCTGTTTCCTTCTGTTCTTATGAAATACTTGATGATATTTCCTCTGTTTGACTTGTATATGTACGTACCATAATTTTGCTTTCCAAATGTTTTATATTTTGCATAGTCTATGCTAAAATTACTTTGTTTTTTTGCTGAATAGATGTTCTCCTTTTCCTTCTAAGGTTTATATTACTTTCTAGGGACTATACTATGGCTCAAATTGGGAAGCAGTCTCTATTTTTGTTATTTCTACGACCCTTATTATATATCCTAACAACTGAAGGATGAGCCCTTTTCTTCGTTGTTCTCCGTATGAAGTGTTCAATCACTATTGTCCTTAACATTTCTTAGTCTTCATTTTCTATTTTTTAGGCCAATTTTATTATTATTTGCATCTGTTTGTTAATTTTCAAAATCAATAAATGCAAGTTTGTGATATTTTTTTCCTAATTTAATCTGCAGTTGTGAAATTGGTGTACTAAAATGGTGGTTTGACCAAACCATCAAAGATAGGTTTTCCATCGTAAATCTAGAGTAGACCTTTATATATTCATGCACTGGCTATATTCTTTTTCAAATGGTATGTGTAGTCTAACGGAATGTGCATAAAAATCTACCATTGCAAGAACACTCTATTGCTTTGTGCATCGTGATACTTTCCCTTGTGCATAGTCAAAATTCATCTACCTATTCTTTTTTGTTAAAAAATGATGTCCTTCAATTAACTATTCATTATTATGGAGTACAATTTTTGTGATTATTATAAATGAATAAATAAAAAATCTTCATCCATATGAAGTGTTGCAACTTGAGGTAGAACTAGAACTTTGCAATTGTTATAAATTTTAATAACCCACATTCATCCTCCTAGATTTAGGGCTAATGAAGGAAAAAATTGTACATTAGTTGAAATTTGTTCATGATACATGAGTCAAGACTGATCCGCATATTACTTGACACATTGATCGTTTTTGTAGATTATAGTTTTTGTGAGTGTTGTATATGAAGAAATCAAGGAAATTTTCATCGCATGAAAAGGTGCAACATGAGTAAGAACCAAAACACTTTACAATTGTTATGAGCTTGAATAATAGTCTTCCTCCAAGTTTGACTTTTGAATTAGGAGCATTTGAAGACAAATATTGTACCTTAGTTGAAATCTAATTGAGCTATGTTATAAGCGACACACCCCACCCAACAACGCACCAGCACAACACACTAACATATAAAACTCTTAACCATATATGCACCTAAATTAATCTCATCCCTAAAAATTGATGGTTAAATCATCGTAGTATATGTAATTTAATTGTCTTTTATTTTTGTTTATCACCTACATATTCATTTTTTTTTTTTTGTAGAGAACAAGTATTCATTGTATGTAAAATTATTTTTTTTTAATTTTATCTCTAGGTTGTGCCTTTTACCCCAAGTGCTGGGTTAGTGGAGTGGGTTGATCGTACCATACCACTGGGTGAATATCTTCTAGGGAGGTGTGCCATTTCTCATTTCTTTTTTTACTTTGAATTCATCTATGTTTGATGTAATAATGCATGTAACTTCTTTTTTGTGTAGTTCACGTAATGGTGGAGCGCATGGACGGTATGGCGTGGGAGACTGGCCATTTCTTCAGTGCAGGGAGCTTATGGCTAATGTAAGCATCATATTGCTCAACTTGAATGGAATGTTGCAATCAATATAATGCCAATAATACCTCTTAAATCTAGTATAAGCTCTTTACAAGGTAAGACATTAAGTTGAACTTTTGAGAATCTGTTTGGCCCAAGGAACAAAGTGTTGACTCGAAATCACCACATACAAACCCTTCTCAAGTGATTCTGACCAACACTCAATGTCTTGTGATCTTTCGGTTAATAGTAACCGATTCAACTCAATCTCCAATAGGCGGTGCATCATAAGGGAAAATTAGGATTACTTGTGGAGATGATTCTTCCATATTATTAGTTTATTTTAATATTTTTGACAATTTGTGCAATGCGTATGACTATGAAGTTTTGGATAAATCATCTACAACCCTTATACTGGAGTTTATTTTTCTTGTGACCACGAAAAAAATATTGTTGTTTGTAATAGGACAAGGACAAGAGCAAGGCATTCTTAAAAGTCTGCAAGAACTTCAGGTTTTCTTTGAAATTAATTACTCCCATTGGTTTACTTGCGATCTGATTTCTAATGAGTTAGCCATTTGTTTGCGCATCTAAGCAGACCAGTTATGCGCTACTTCTTCCTGGAAAGGTTCTTGCGGCCCGCTGATTGGTTTGAGAGAAGACTCGCATACACACGAAGCGTGGCAGCCAGCTCAATGGTCGGTGCCATCTTGATGTTGAAATTGATCTTCTTTAGCTGATGTTTTCTCGATCGCTTTTAGATTTATTGTTGCATCATTGTTGTAGCTCATTTCTTCCCTTCGGAAAGTAACTTTTTAAGTTTAGGTTGGCTACATTGTTGGATTGGGTGATCGACATTCCATGAATATTCTCATTGATGAAGCTACAGCTGAGGTGATACACATTGATCTTGGTGTTGCCTTTGAACAGGGCCTGATGTTGAAAACACCAGAAAGGGTTTGTTCTTCAATGAACTAGCTTTCTTTCCATTTTCTCGTGATTTACACTTGATCTTGCAATTTTATTAGTAGTTATTCTATTGCAGGTCCCATTTAGACTAACCAGAGACATCGTAGATGGTATGGGCGTTACAGGTGTAGAAGGAGTTTTCAGAAGATGCTGTGAAGAAACATTATCTGTCATGAGGACAAACAAGGAAGCGTTGTTGACCATTATTGAAGTAATTTTACTCATTCAGAGCGTTTGTAACAAAGCAGCCCATTTTAACACAAAAAAAAAAAAAAAAAAAGAAAGAATACTTAGTATAAAAAATCTTGCAGGTTTTCATCCATGATCCCCTCTATAAGTGGGCACTTTCTCCTTTGAAAGCCTTGCAAAGACAAAAGGTAAACCACAGCTAGCTTTATAGTTGTTAATCTCAAATGTATTTAGTTCTTGAACTGAAGTCATGGGTGGCTGGATTTGCTTGCAGGAAACTAATTATGATTCGGACTCGAGTTTGGAGAGCTCAGAAGAGGCATGTGAAGGTAATAGGGATGCAGCGCGTGCCATTTTACGAGTTAAGCAGAAGTTAGATGGATATGAAGATGGTGAAATGCGTAGTGTTGCTGGCCAGGTATCAATTGAAGTCTTGATCTTATAGGTGTAATCTAGATCTATTATTCAAAACAATTTCTTTTATTCTTTATTGTTTTATGATTCTCCAATTATAATTATAATATTGAAATAGAAATAAAAAAAAAACTATCTTATTCAACCATTAAGGTTTCGTTTCCGTTTGTTCGTTCTCAGGTTCAACAACTCATACAGGATGCAATCGATACTGATCGCCTAAGTCAAATGTTTCCGGGCTGGGGAGCTTGGTTGTAAGATAGTTCCATCTTAAATTTGCATCCCAGATTCATTTTTCTAGCCGTCTTAATTTTGTAAATTTGCACATTTTTTCTATATACGGCTTATTTTTATTTTTTTCTTTTTCTTTTTCTTTTTTTTCTTTTTTTTTTTTTTTTTTTTTTTGAAGTGTAAATGTTGGGGCAATTTCAAAATCATTGTAGGTTGAATGGGTATCCATTAATTTTCAGCTTAATTTGAATTCACATCTCTTTAGCTATGACTAATTGCAAAACTGTTTGAATTTATTTGAGTGATTTCAAAATAATTTTTCAAGAATCTCTTTTAAATTTATAGGAATCTATTTTTTTTAATGGCACTAAAATTTAATAGAACTTTATTTTGATCAAATATCACAAGAAAACCGATAAAGAGGAATCAATTCTAATTCAAACAATAGTATAGACATTTGATAAGAAAATTTCATCATGGATTCAAGTTAATAAATTTAGTTATGATGTTGATATAGTAATAAATTTATGCATATTTCTAATGATTTTATATGTGATTTTTTAAGATTTTATTCACTTATGATTTATAATGATATATTATATTTTATTTGGTATTCAAGAAAACAAAGGCATTTATGTAAAAATGTTTATATGTGAGATATTGATGTAAGAAATGGTTAAAAACAAATAATTTATCATATTGATAGATGATATGATTTATAAATTTATTTTTAAATAGTAAAATATAAAATAATAACTAATATTTTTTTGTTATATTATATTCATGATGTGATATAGAATGAGAATATTTTTGTACAATTTGAGTTGAACATCATATTGTTATTGTTTTGAATCTAAAGGATAATGATAAAAAAAATAATATCTAGAAACCTAGGAGAAATTAATATGGTCTTAGTTTTCACAATGTAATGATGAGCATGCAAATATATTAAAAATAAGTTCTGAATAATATAATATCTTATATGTTTAAATAAAAGGATAAAAATAACCTTCTTAATAAAATAATATAAAAACCAAATAAAATGTGTAAAAAGTAATTAAAAATTTTTAAAAATCTCATATATAATCCATTATAATCTACAATAAATAAAAAATAAAAATTAAATTAAAAAATAACTAAATCATCTAAACAATAATGACTTAATACTATCCTACAACAATTTATCCTACTAAAAGTTAATGATTATAACTGTGTATTTGATTTATCTAATTTGTGTAAAATTCTAGATTGAAATATTTAGTTGAATACATATTTTTTCTCAATCTAATAAATGAAATTAGAGCCTTTGATATATTCCAATAAACAAATATTCATCAATTTTCTTTTGAATGGAATCTATAATGGTTCATAAATTTGGTGAATATAGAATGAAAAATTAATCATTTAAAGTAAAGAAAAATAATAATTTGTCATGCTTTTGTTAACATCATATATGACTAAATATAATAAAATTTTGATATGAAAACTTTATGTCAAATATTATTTAAATATTTAAGTAACTTTAATTTGAATGTATTCTAGCTTGTTTAAGTAATTTTAATTAAAATATCATTGAATTGGCGGCGACGAAGAGAGCCGATCTTAAATTCCGGCGAGACGGCGGAGGAGCGTGAATCAAAGCAGTCAACAATAGAAAGTAAGGTTGTTTTAATAATCTTACTATAATATTTTGACGAAACACCACAAGAAAACTGATGAGAGAAAACAATTCTAATTCAAGCAGCAGTAGTTGTAGTCTTCTCTTCCAACTTCTGAATCAAATCTGCAATATCATTATAGGAAGAACCCCCCTCCTCCAGCGCCCTAAAAGCCATCTTCTTCAGCTCCCTCACTCTCCTCCGCCTCTCTTCCGCTTCCTCGTCTCCACCCATCACTGTCCTTACCGCCGCCTCCACTACCGAAGCCCCAACCACCTTCTTCTCCTCAGCCCTCAAAGTATAACCATTCGCTCCCACCGACACACCAATCTGGAGAACATCCACTAAAAGCCGCTCGTTGAAAAACTGATCTGCGAAGAGCGGCCATGTCACCATCGGCAACCCCGCGCTGATCCCTTCGAGGCACGAATTCCATCCGCAATGCATCATGAATCCACCTACCGCAATATGCTGCAGAATCAGCAACTGAGGCGCCCATCCGCGGATCAACATTCCCCTCCCTTCGATCGTCTCCTCAAACCCCTCCGGAATCCAACCCTCGCCTGCGTTAGACACCGCCCAGATAAACGGGTGCCCCGACGCCTCCAACCCGACAGCCATCTCCCTTATCTGATTCTCGGTGAAGTTGCTTGCGCTTCCGAAGCAAACAAAAAGCACTGAACCGGGCTTACACTTATCTAACCAATCCAAGCATCGCAGGGCAGCATCTCCTCCTCTTTTGGACATCTCGGCTTTCTCGCGGTTGCAGAGCGCAACCGGGCCAACGTTCCACGCTCTCCGCCCCACCGCGCGTCTAAAGTGCTCGACGTAATGCGGCTCCAGCTCGTAGAAACTGTTCACCACCACGCCGAAGCTTTTTGGTTCCACCTCCGCCGCGTGCGCAAACAGGGAAGTGAACGGTTCTCGCGCCCCCTGCTTGCTGTTGTCAGGCAAATTGGTCCTTGGCATCTCGATGAAATGAGGTAGGCCTGGTAGGACCACGGTTTCCGCATCAGTAACTACTCCCTCGAAGGACTTAAGGTGCTCGATGCTGTGGAATGCGCACTGGGCAAAGAAAGCGCCTCCGGTGAACTCCAACCGCTGGATTCCTCGCTCGGCCGTGAGGTCGTAGGTCCAAGGCATGAAGAAGTCGGTGACGACGCAGTTAGGTCGGAGCTCCACGACAGCATCGTCGAACGGCTGGCGTAGCATGGAAAGTGCGCCGATGAATCTGGGGAATAGGTTTTCGGACGGGAGGAACGAGCGATTCTCACAACCTTCGGGGAGGCCGGCGGCAGCGGAGGGAAATGGGATCAGGTGGAGGCCAATCGGTGGGGAGATGTTGGACGAATTGAAGCATTCCAGACTGGGACGGATGAGTGGGACGTTGGCCGGTGTGGTGAGGATGGTGACTTGGACGCCGCGCGAGGCGAAGATCTTGGCCATGTCCACCATGGGAAGCATGTGACCATGAGCCATAAGCGGGAAGAAGAGCATGTGAAGTTGGTGTTTGGTCGTTGAAGCCATTAATCTGCTAAAATTAAGTCGTTCCCGACTGCTTTGTTTCTTCTATAGCATCGCGCACCTTCCTTGCACCGGTCAACACTTTGAAACTATTATATTTAAAAAAAAAATCGTCGGAGAGATTTCGTCCATAAGCAGAAGCCATGTCATCCTTTCGAGAGCCACTCTTCTTAACAATAAAATCAAACTCTCTCGACTAGTCAACCTTTCAATTATATGACGTATTGCTTCAAAAGAAAATATTATTTTAAAATATTATATAAAACATAGTTTTTATGTTCACTTTTTCTATGTATTTAATTTTATTTTAAAATACTTCTACTCATTGCTGTTTAATTAATTTTAATGAAGTAAAAGAAATGGTAAAAAAAGAACATGAAGATTAAGGAAAAGAGAGATGTCATAATGATCATTGATTCATCAAAAAAAATTATTAAATTGCATGATATATAAAGGTTAATTGTGTCAACTAGAGGTCTTACAATTACCTTTTAATTTTAGAAAAACGATTATCAAATATTTGATACAAATCTAAAAACGGTACGACTTCTCATCCACCAAAAGGAAGCCAAAGAGAATGACAATCATCTTTATAAAAAAAAAATTTAAGTTTATGACAAAAGAATAAATGAATTACCTTTATTACGAGACATGCAACCTCCAATAAATGTTATGCATAAATCTCAACTCTCTAATTTACCTCATTAATAATCCAACTTAACAAGTTGTGCTAAAAAGAGAAGTAGATGAACTTTTTAATTTTAAGAAAAAATTTAAGACCAAATAATATTCTTACCTTATTAACTCCAAAGAAAAGTGGTAAATTAGAGAATATCTATTAAGGAATAAAAATAACATTACTATTATAACATTTTTTCCTAAGCTAAGAAATCTTTTTTACTTTGTTTCTACTTCTAGTTATTTTAGTTGAACTGATCCTAGAAGTGGTTATCATCAAGTCATAATTAGACCTAATGATTAGTGAAAAACTATTTTTAAAACATCAAATGATGGAAAAGAGGGAAGAATGAATCTTATAATGGGACATGCAGACATATTAAAAGTAGACATTATTGCAATAAAGAGGTAATATCATGCAAATAATCTCCCATTTTTTATTCCATAGTAAGTGTTTAAATAGAATATATGACTAAACCTAATTTGTAAAAACAAAAGGATAAAAATAACCTTCTTAATAAAAAAAATATAAAAATCAAATAAAATGTGTAAAAGTAGCCAAAAACTTTTAAAAATCTCATATTTCATCTATTATAATCCACAATGAATTAAAAATAAGAGATAAATTAAAAAAATAATTTATAGCCTAAATCATCTCAATTAACCACTTGATACAATTGATCTTACATCAACATGACCCACTAAAAAAATATTATCCTACAAAGTTATACTTAAAAATAATTTTTATCAAGTTCAAAATCAATTTGTATAACTCTTTCTCAAAAATCAAAAAAATCAACAAGCCTGATTACATGAAAAGCCAATGATTTCAGCTGTGTATTTCACGTGTCTAACTTATTCGGAGGTCTCCTCATTTGGAAAGATTGAAATATCTAATAGAGTACGCATTTCTTTTCTCAAGCCAATAAATGAAATTAGAGCCTTTACTATACTCCAATAAATATCATTTTTGTATTGAAAGCTAGATTAGACATTTTATGCATAATAAAATAGAAGTAATAAAAAAACCCATCTGTAGTTAAAAAAAACATTTATGTTTAATAGTAGAACAAAAATTTGGGATAAAAAAATTATAAATGTAACACAAACTCAATTGATTCTTCTTTTGATAACTCACTTAATTCAAACTTAAGAAAAATCAAGTTCATATAAATCAAAGTTAGAAGACTTAGATTTAAAAGATTATTTAATTTTAGGTGGAGTCGACTTTGATGAATAGATCTCAAAAAGTTTTAGAAGTTTGAATACATATGAAAAAAATTCAATAATTTTTTTTTGGTGGTATCAATAATGATTCATAAATTTGGTAGATATAGAATGAAAAATTAATCATTTGGAGTAATAGAAATTGTAATGTTAATGTGTCAAGCTTTTATTAACATCGTGACAAATATTATTTAAATAATTTTTATAATAGATAAAAATAGAACATGTTCGAGTAACTTTAATTTGAGTATCATTATTAAAAGTAATTAAATATATTCTAAGATGTGAAACTTGCTTAAGTAACTTTAATAAGATTATTATCATCAAAAGTAATTAAATATGATATTGGATATAAAATATTATAAAAATTTGTAGATTCAATAAATCTAGATAACACAATATTAATCATAAGATTTTTATGTATATAAATTGTATAGCTTCTTAAGGAACTTTTAAATAAAAGAATTTTAGATTATGTTAATATGGATATTTGAAAGAAGATGAAATAATATAATTTGTAAATGATATATATGATGCCAAAATTATTATATAGGTACTAATATTATGAAATCTTAAATAATTATATATCTATCATAATAAAAGTATAAGATATAAAATACAATGATTAAAATATTTCATAAAAGACAAGTTTTATAAGATAATAATAAAATAAATATAGATTTAGCAATCTAATTTTAAAAACATAAAATAAATGTAAACTTTTAAAAATAAATACTATTTTATATTAAAACATTATATGCTTTGAGACATGGATCATTTTTTGTGAGTGCTAAATATAAAGAAATCAAGAAAATGTTTATTATAAGTTAAATAGTAGTCATCCTCCAAGTTTGACCTTTGAATGGGAGTTGGGCGATGGGAACCATAGAAAGCATCTTGTCGTAAGCTAAACTCGGGAAGAAGGGGACTTGGAGGTGGTAGGTGCAAAAACCCATGGGAAGCAGAGGAGTGAAAGAGCAATGTCCCCTAGGAAGAAGAAGACATGAAGGTGGGAGAAGTGTAAATCCATAGGAACCATATTGTCAGAATACCACTCCAAACAAAATAAGAGTTTAAGATAGAAGATGAACAAGATGAAAAGAAATAAACAAATATATTCACTTCTTCATCATATCAAATGCATTGTGACAACTATATATATATATATATATATAGTCACAAAAAATTTGTAAAATTATACTAACTTTGACCACAACAAACCCACTACAAATAATAATTTAACTAAATTTGACCAATACCATTACAAAGTCATAAACTATAACTAATTTTGACCAATTATATGACTCATAACCCACTTTGATTCTAACAAATTAATTATCTAAATACTTTATATATATATATATATATATATATATATATATATATATATATATATATATATAATTAAATTTATTTTATAACACCCCATCTTGAATTTAATTTTCTTCTATCTATCATTCTAATCAAGTTCTTAAATTTGTTAAAAAGATCCACTCTAATTGGTTTAATAAAAATATCAATAACTTGATTTTGTGACTTTACATAAGTTAACTCTATGTTTTTATTCTTCATATACTCTTTAATATAATGAAAATGAATATTAATATGTTTGCTCCTTACGTGATATACTAGATTCTTTTTCAAAGCAATAACAGATTTATCATCAATATAAATTTTTGTTACATTATCTTGTACAATTTGAGTCTCTTTTTACAATCTTCAAAGCCATATAACATGAATAACACAAATAGATGTTGTAACATATTCTGTTTCACAAGTTGAAAGTGTGATAATAGATTGTTTTTTAGACATTCATTAAAATGCAATATTTTCAATATAAAAGATAAATCCAAAAGTATTTTTTGATCATCCATGTCTCTATTCCAATCATTATCTGAGTATCCAACAAGTTGAAATATGTTAGAATATGGATAAAATATTTCATAACTTAAAGTAGCTCAGATGTAACGTAGAATCATCTTTGTTACTTTCCAATATTGTTCATCTAGTTCATCCATAAATCGGTTTACTAATTCAACTCCATAAAGAATTTCTAGTCTTGTGCCAGTCAAATATTATTAACATTCTATCAAACTTTTGTAAAGAGTAAGATTTACAATATTATCTTCATCATATCATGATAATTTTACTCCATAATCAACTAGTGTATTGATTGGATTACAACTTTTTTATCTTAAACCTCTTAAGAATCTCTTTATGAAATACTCTTATGTGATAAATATATCTTTTTAAAAGTTGTTTAACTTCTAATCCAAAAACATAAGACATTAGACCTATTTTTTGTCATTTCAAACTCCTATATCATAACTTCTTTGAATTCTTTATTTAATTTTAAAGAATTACCTACAAAAATAAGATCATCCACATACAAAAGAAACAAATAATATTTGATCTTTTTTTTGTTTCATATATAGAGCAATTTCATGCAGATATTAAATAAATCTATTGTCTTTAAATTATGAGTCAATTCTTGAGTTCCAAACTTTAGTGCTTATTTTAAGCCATAAAGTACTTTCTTTAATTTCAAAACTTTTCCTTCTTGTTCTTTTTTCACATAACCCACAAGTTGTTCAATATAAACCTCTTCATCCAAATAGCCATTTAGAAAAGTTGACTTCACATCAAGTTGAAAAACTTACCATTTATTTTGAGCTGCTATTATAAGCATCAATCGAATAGTTTCTATTCGAGCAATAAGAGCAAAAACTTCATTGTAATCAATCCCAAACTTTTGAGTATAACCTTTTGCTACAAGTATTGTTTTGTATTTTTTGAGCTCTCTTTGTATATTCTTCTTAACTTTATAAACCCATTTTACATTAATAGGTTTATCTTCTTTTGGCAAATTAGTAAGATCTCGTGTTTTGTTCCTTTCAATATAAGATATCTCTTCATCCATGGCCTTCTTCTATTTCTTATGTTTTATTATCTCATTAAAAGTAATAATTTTTTATTAACAAAAAAACAAATAAGATTAAGGAGACTCATTATCTTATATAGATCATGAATACTTCTAGTCTGTTGTATTGTAAGATCATCTTTATCTGATGATGATGATGTAGGAGATGATGGTGGTGTAACTTCTTCACTTTTCTTAACAATTTTCTCTTCTTCTTATAACATTATTGAGTTTCTTTTTCCAATCCCACATTCCATCTTCATGAAATCCTACATCATGACTAATAATAATTTCTTCTCTTTGGGGTCATAAAATTTGTTAGCTTTAGATATCACATTGTAGCCAATGAAAATGCATGGAATACTTTTATCATCTAACTTGATCATCTTCTAATTGGGTACATGTGAATAGGTTATGTATCCAAAAATTTTGAGGTGTGATACATTTGACTTGAATCCACTCTGCTTTTTATGGAGTTAATCTTTTCAAATTCTTTGTTGGACATCTATTCAACCAATAAACTATCCAATTGAATACTTTTACCTAAAATTTTTTAAGCATTTCCTTAGTTTTTAGCATGCGTCAAACCATATCAAGAATGGTATGATTCTTTCCCTCTATTACATCATTTTATTGAGTTGAATATGGTGCAGTTAATGTTCTCTATATGTCATGAGCTTTACAATATTCTTCAAACTCCTTAGATGTGAATTTACCTCCTCAATCTGATCTCATTATCTTAATCTTATAGCCAATTTGGTTTTCCACCAAGACTTTAAACTCTTTGAATGTTTGGAATACTTCTGACTTTTTTTTTAACAAGTAAACCCATGATTTTTTGCTAAAATCATCAATAAATGTTACAAAATAACAAAACCTCTAAATGAAATTGTAGTAATCGGTCTACATATGTTGATGTGAATAAGTTGAAGAGCCTTGTATGCTTTCTTGAAAGATTCTTTTGGAAAACTTCTCCTTACATGCTTTCCAAGTACACATCTTTCATATAATTTATTTGGTATTTGATGTATGACATTCCCTTTATCATTTTCTTGCTTGATTAAAGTTTTAGAACATCAAAATTAACATGCCCAAATCTCAAGTATTATAGTCTAGAACTATCCTTTATACAAGCACTTAGACATTTAGTAACATGTTTAATATTAAAAATAAACATACGATTTTACTCCATAGGAAAATGAGCAATAAGTTTATTTTTATTAAATAAATATTTTTGTTTCATATATATATGCCAAATCTTTTTTCTTATTTTTGTTCATGACTAAGAATATTTATTTTCATCTCTAAAACATAATAAATATTAGAGATAAATTATTGAGTACCATCTTTGAGTTGAATAAGATTCTTATCAAAATCTTTTATTTATACTTTAAAAGTATGTCCAAAAGAGATATGGCCATCTAATGATTCATCTAGCTTCATAAATTTTTTTTATGCCCATATGTATGATTGCTTGCTCTAGAGTCCAAGTATCATAAATTTTGATCTATGAATTCTCTTTCTCTTCTTGCTAACAAAAGTATTTTCTCTTCAACATTTTTCTTTTTACTATAATTAACTTTCTCATGTACTTATTAAAAGATTTGACCAACATTCTAAAAAATAATGCTCATATTTATTACAATTATAATATTAAATATTACTTTTATCATACCTTTTGTCTCTTCCTCTTTGACTTTTCTTACCTCTGTATTGGTTATTTTCTTCATAGTAATTGTAATTATCATGACCTTGCCCATAACCATGTATTCCATGACCTCAAACATTTTCTCGACCAATCTACAACCACAACCATAATGCGACATTCTTGATTAATTTGTTCTTCTTTTTTTTCTTTTATTGTAAGTCTACTATGAAGAACATATTTCTATGATTGTTTGCTTCTCCTTTGAATATGATGTTGATGGGCTTGAAGTAAACTCATAAATTCTTCAATCTTCATAATATCTAAGTCTTTAGACTCTTAATAACTGTCACAGCATAATCATATTTGCAAGTTAATGATCGTAAAATTTTCTCTATCACTCACTTGTCTTCAATTGCTTCCCCATTCCATTTTAGTTGATTCACTATAATTAACACCCTTATGAAATACTTTGAAACACTTTCTAATTCCTTCATTTGTAAGAGTTCAAATTCATTTATTAAAGTTTAAAGATGTACCTTTTTTACTTTATCATCAACTTTATATGCAATTTGTAAGAGCTCCCAAGCTTGCTTTGCATTATTTGCACTAACCACATTCTCAATTTGGGCTCATCTAAGCCTTGATAAATGAAGAAAAATACTTTCTTATCTTTAGTTCTTAACTCTGCTAACATCGTCTTTTGATTTTTGTGTAAGAATGTCTTCATCTTGAATCTCTTTATACCTTTTATCAATAATCTTCTGAATATCTTGACTTCTGAATAATACTTTCATCTGTATACTCTAATTATCATAATTATTAGTAAGACAAAGAATATGAAGTATATTACTTGTCATCTTTGTGAGATTTTCCTCTGCACTCTAATACCACTTTGTTGCTAGAATAGCAATTTAAACAAAATACGAATTTAAGGTAGAAGATAAACAAGATGGAAACAAAGAAACAAATTTCTTCACTTCTTTATCATATTAAATACAATGTTACAACTATATATATATATATATATATATATATATATATATATATATATATATATATATATATATATATATATAATCACAGAAAACTTCTACAATTAAACTAATTTTGATCACAACAAACTAACTACAAATAATGATTTAACTAAATTTGATTATTACTATCACAAAATCATGAACCATAACCGATTTAATCAACTATAGAACTCTTAATCAATTTAACTATTATAAATTAATTATCTAAATACTTATATATATATATATATATATATATATATATATATATATATATATATAATTAAGTTCATTTTCTAACATACCGACTATATGGCACATGAATGTTAGATTGTGTTTTCGTCTTTTCGATTGCTAAGGAAAGAATCTGACCACGATAACGAAATCTGTAAACAATTGGTGACGACGAAGAGAGCCGACCTTAAATTCCGGCAAGACGGCGGATGAGCGTGAATCAAAACAGTCAACAATAGAAAGTAAGTTTGTTTTAATTATCTTGCTATTTCATTTTGATGAAACACCACATGAGAGAAATCAATTCTAATTCAAGCAGCAGTAGTCGTAGCCTTCTCTTCCAACTTCCGAATCAAATCTGCAATATCATTATAGGAAGAACCCCCCTCCTCCACCGCCCTAAAAGCCATCTTCTTCAGCTCCCTCACTCTCCTCCTCCTCTCTCCCGCTTCCTCGTCTCCACCCATCACTCTCCTCACCGCCGCCTCCACTACCGAAGCCCCAACCACCTTCTTCTCCTCAGCCCTCACAGTATTACCATTCGCTCCCACCGACACACCAATCTGGAGAACATCCACTAAAAGCCGCTCGTTGAAAAACTGATCTGCGAAGAGCGGCCATGTCACCATCGGCAACCCCGCGCTGATCCCTTCGATGCACGAATTCCATCCGCAATGCATCATGAATCCACCCACCGCAATATGCTCCAGAATCAGCAACTGAGGCGCCCATCCTCGGATCAACATTCCCCTCCCTTCGATCGTCTCCTCAAACCCCTCCGGAATCCAAACCTCGCCTGCGTTAGACACCGCCCAGATAAATGGGTGCTCTGACGCCTCCAACCCGACAGCCATCTCCCTCATCTGATTCTCGGTGAAGTTGCTTGCGCTTCCGAAGCAAACAAAAAGCACTGAACCGGGCTTACACTCATCTAACCAATCCAAGCATCGCAGGGCGGCATCTCCTCCTCTTTTGGACATCGCTGCTTTATCGCGCTTGTAGAGCGCAACCGGGCCTACGTGCCAAGCTTTCGGCACCACCGTGTGTCTAAAGTGCTCGACGTAATGCGGCTCTAGCTCGTAGAAGCTGTTCATCACCAAGCCGAAGTTCTTGGTTTGCACCTCCGCCGCGTGCGCGAACACGGAAGTGAAGGGCTCTCGCTCCTCCAGGTTGCTGGGGTCAGGCAAATTAATCCTTGGCATCTCGATGAAGTCAGGTAGGCTAGGGAGGACCACGGTTTCCGCATCAGCGGCTAATCCCTCGAAGCGCTTTAGGTGCTTCATGCTGTGGAATGCGCATTCCGCGAAGAAACCGACTCCTGTGAACTCCAGCCTCGGGATTCCTCGCTCGGCCGCAAGGTCGCAGGTCCAAGGCATGAAATAGTCGGTGAAGACGCAGTCAGGTCGGAGCTCCGCGAGAGCATCATGGAAGGGTTGGCGGAGCATGGAAAGGGCGCTTATGAATCTAGGGAACAGGTTTTCGGACGGGAGAAACGAGCGATTCTCGCAACCTTGGGGGAGTCCGGCAACGCCGGAGGGAAATGGGATCAGGTGGAGGCAAATCGGTGGGGAGATGTTGGACGAATTGAAGAGTTCGAGACTGGGACGGATGAGTGGGGCGTTGGCTGGGGTAGTGAGGATGGTGACTTGGACGCCGTGGGAGGCGAATATCTTGGCCAAGTCGACCATGGGGAGCATGTGACCATGCGCCATGAGCGGGAAGACAAGCATATGGACTTGGGGTTTGCCCGTTGAAGCCATTGCTGTACTAAAATCAAGCTTTCGGAAAGCTTGATTTTATCACATCGCAATGCTTCAGTGTACACGTCAATATTGTGGTGGATTAATTAAAAAAAAAAAAACATCGGTGAATTTTTGGGTCCAAAAGATTTCATCGGCATAAGCAGAAGCCACGTCGTTTTTGGACCATTTTCCTTGTAAGAACGAACCGCGAGTGCAAACTACTTTAATTTAATTGTCACCAACCAGTCAAAATTTTTAAGGCGTTATATTAAATAAGCAAATTTAAATAAGTGACATTTTAATTACATTCACAATGCTTATTATTTAATAATTTTTTTAAAATGATCATAAAGATGAATCTTTCATCTTCAATCATCCAAAATAATATCATTTATTGCACAAATAATAATAACAAAAACAATTTTAAATCAATGATAGGTTAGACATGCATATAAAAAAAGTATATGTAAGGATTGAATGCTCATATTTATATGCGGTAGTTTTTTTTGTTCTTCACATACCAAAATGGTTTATTTTTTTACTTTGTGAGAAGGTTCACATGAGACATCTAATAAAAATTATCTATTTATTGAGAAATTTTAGAATCTAACTTAAAACCCGAAGTGTATCAAACATTTATTTTATCATTCTATTGAATAGAGGTTTTAGACTTATAGATTTACATTCTCATTAGAATAAATAATCCTTGGCTTAATGGCTATAATTAATTAGCTAATCAAACTAGTGTCACGACCAACTCATATTTTTGGGTTATAATTAGACAATCAAGAAACTTAGCAGATAAATTATTATCTATAATCAATAATATGAAATAAAATATCATAATAAGATAATCTATAAGAAAAAAATAACAATGATAAAAACACATGATATCAATGTATAAAAAAATAATATAAATATATAAAAATATATGATTAATATATAGATGCAAATAAAGTAATCAAACATATAAAAGATGAACATATACATTTCTAATTACATCCATTTCTATACATCTTTATATCTATTTAATTTTTATTTAGCCATCTAAATTTAGCGTATTTATATATTTATAGTCTACTCTCAAATTACTTTATTTATTCTCTTATTTTTTTAACTTTTATATTCTTAATATTCTTTATTTATCTCATATCTTTATAATCATCATAGAAACCCAAGTATTTCTCGAATAACTACTATACTAATGTCATAAGATCCAATCTCATCACATATTATATCACCTAACATGATAACGTATCATATAAACCTCAAATTATATGCATATTTATCTTCGTCAATTATCCAACTTATAATGATAATAGTATCGTCATATCTCATATCATCTATACAAATAAGGCACCCATCCTCGGATCAACATTCCCCTCCCTTTGATCGTCTCCTCAAACCCCTCCGGAATCCAACCCTCGCCTGCGTTAGACACCGCCCAGATAAACGGGTGCCCCGACGCCTCCAACCCGACAGCCATCTCCCTTATCTGATTCTCGGTTAAGTTGCTTGCGCTTCCGAAGCAAACAAAAAGCAATGAACCGGGCTTACACTCATCTAACCAATCCAAGCATCGCAGGTCAGCATCTCCTCCTCTTTTGGACATCTCGGCTTTCTCGCGGTTGCAGAGCGCAACCGGGCCAACGTTCCACGCTCTCCGCCCTACCGCGCGTCTAAAGTGCTCGACGTAATGCGGCTCCAGCTCGTAGAACCTGTTCACCACCACGCCGAAGCTTTTGGGTTCCACCTCCGCCGCGTGCGCAAACAGGGAAGTGAACGATTCTCGCGCCCCCTGCTTGCTGTTGTCAGGCAAATTGGTCCTTGGCATCTCGATGAAATGAGGTAGGCCAGGTAGGACCACGGTTTCCGCATCAGTGACTAATCCCTCGAAAGACTTAAGGTGCTCGATGCTGTGGAATGCGCACTGGGCAAAGAAAGCGCCTCCGGTGAACTCCAACCGAGGGATTCCTCGCTCGGCCGTGAGGTCGTAGGTCCAAGGCATGAAGAAGTCGGTGACGACGCAGTTAGGTCGGAGCTCCACGACGGCATCGTCGAACGGTTGGCGTAGCATGGAAAGTGCGCCGATGAATCTGGGGAATAGGTTTTCGGACGGGAGGAACGAGCGATTCTCGCAACCTTCGGGGAGGCCTGCGGCAGCGGAGGGAAATGGGATCAGATGGAGGCAAATCGGTGGGGAGATGTTGGACGAATTGAAGCATTCGAGACTGGGACGGATGAGTGGGACGTTGGCCGGTGTGGTGAGGATGGTGACTTGGACGCCGCGGGAGGCGAAGATCTTGGTCATGTCGACCATGGGAAGCATGTGACCATGAGCCATAAGCGGGAAGAAGAGCATATGAAGTTTGTGTTTGGTCGTTGAAGCCATTAATCTGCTAAAATTAAGTCGTTCTCGACTGCTTTGTTTCTTGTAGAGCATCGCGCAACTTCCTTGCACCGGTCAACACTTTGAAACTATTATATTTAAAAAAAAATCGTCGGAGAGATTTCGTCCATTAGCAGAAGCCATGTCATCCTTTCGAGAGCCACTCTTCTAAACAAAAAAATCAAACTCTCTCGACTAGTCAACGTTGCAATTATATTGTATGAAACGTATTGCTTCAAAAGAAAATGTTATTTTAAAATATTATATAAAACATAGTTTTTATGTTCACTTTTGCTATGTATTTAATTTAATTTTAAAATACTTCTATTCGTTGCTGTTTAATTAATTTTAATGAAGTAAAAGAAATGGCAAAAAAAGATTCTCGTGACACATGAAGATTAAGGAAAAGGGAGATGTCATAATGATCATTAAGTTAATGATCATTGAGAGCTAAAAGGAGAAGTAGATGAACCTTTTAATTTTAAGAGAAAGTTTAAGACCAAATACTATTCTTACTCCAAAGAAAAGTGGTAAATTAGAGAATATCTAAGGAATATAAATAACATTACTATTATAATCTTTTTTTCTAAGCTAAGAAATCTTTTTTACTTTGTTTCTACTTCTAGTTATTTTAGTCAAACTGATTGTAGAAGTGGTTATCAAGTCATAATTAGACCTGATGATTAGTCAAAAACTATTTTTAAAACATCATATGATGGAAAAGAGGAAAGAGGAAATCTTATAATGGGACATACAAACATATTAAAAGTAGGCATTATTTTAATAAAGAGATAATATCATGCAAATAATCTCCCATTTTTTATTCTGTTTAAATAGAATATATGACTAAACCCAATTTGTAAAAACAAAAGGATAAAAATAACCTTCTTAATAAAAAAAAATATAAAAATCAAATAAAATGTGTAAAAGTAGCCATAAACTTTTAAAAATCTCATATTTCATCTATTATAATCCACAATGAATTAAAAATAAGAGATAAATTAAAAAATAAATTTATAGTAGAGGTCTCATCATTTGGAAAGATTAAAATATCTAGTAGAGTATGCATTTATTTTCTAAAGCCAATAAATGAAATTAGAGCTTTTAATATACTCCAGTAAATATAATTTTTGTTTTGAAAGCTATATTAGACATTTTATCCATAATAAAAAAGAAGTAATAAAAAAACCCATCTGTAGTTAAAAAAAACATTTATATTTAATAGTAGAACAAAAATTTGGGATAAAAAAATTATAGAGGTAACACAAACTCAATTAATTCTTCTTTTGATAACTCACTTAGTTCAAACTTAAGAGAAATTAAGTTCATGTAAATCAAAGTTAGAAGACTTAGATTTAAAAGATTATTTAGTTTTAGGTGGAGTAGACTTTGATGAATATATCTCAAAAAGTTTTAGAAGTTTGAATACATACGAAAAAAAATTCAATAATTTTTTTTGGTGGTATCAATAATGATTCATAAATTTGGTAGATATAGAATGAAAAATTAATCATTTGGAGTAATAGAAATTGTAATGTTAATGTGTCAAGCTTTTATTAACATCATGACAAATATTATTTAAATAATTTTTATAATAGATAAAAATAGAACATGTTTGAGTAACTTTAATTTGAGTATCATTATTAAAAGTAATTAAATATATTTTAAGATGTGAAACTTGCTTAAGTAACTTTAATAAGATTATTATCATAAAAAATAATTAAATATGATATTGGATATAAAATATTATAAAAATTTGTAGATTCAATAAATCTAGATAACACAATATTAATCATAAGATTTTTATGTATATAAATTATATAGCTTCTTAAGAAGCTTTTAAATAAAAGAATTTTAGATTATATTTATATGGATATTTGAAAGAAGATGAAATAATATAATCTGTAAATGATATATATGATGCCAAAATTATTATATAGGTACTAATGTTATGAAATCTTAAATTATTATAAGATATCTATCATAATAAAAGTAGGAGATATAAAAAATATAATGATTAACATATTTCATAAAAGACATGTTTTATAGGATAATAATAAAATAAATATAGATTTAGCAATCTAATTTTAAAAACATAAAATAAATGTAAACTTTTAAAAATAAATATTATTTTATATTAAAACATATATGCTTTGAGACATTGATCATTTTTTTTTATGAGTGCCAAATATAAAGAAATCAAGAAAATGTTTATTACAAGTTAAATAGTAGTCATCCTCCAAGTTTGACCTTTGAATAGGAGTTGGGCGATGGGAACCACAGAAAGCATCTTATCGTAAGCTAAACTCGAGAAGAAGGGGACTAGGAGGTGGGAGGAGCACAAACCCATGGGAATCATAAGAGTGAAGGAGCTATGTCCCCCTTGAAGAAGAAGACATGAAGGTGAGAGAAGTGTAAATCCATAAGGACCATGTTGTCAAAATAGCATTCCAAACAAAATAAGAGTTTAAGATAGAAGATGAACAAGATGAAAATAAATAAACAAATGTATTCACTTCTTCATCATATCAAATGCAATGTTACAACTATATATATATATATATAGTCACAAAAAATTTGTAAAATTATACTAACTTTGACCACAACAAACCCACTACAAATAATAATTTAACTAAATTTGACCAATACCATTACAAAGTCATAAACTATAACTAATTTTGACCAATTATATGACTCATAACCCACTTTGATTATAACAAATTAATTATCTAAATATTATATATATATATATATATATATATATATATATATATATATATATATATATAATTAAATTTATTTTCTAACACCCCCTCTTGAACTTAATTTTCTTCCATCTATCATTCTGATTAAGTTCTTAAATTTGTTAAAAAGATCAACTCTAAGTGGTTTAATAAAAATATCAATAACTTGATGTTGTGACTTTACATAAGTTAACTCCATGTTTTTTTCTTTATATACTCTTTAATATAATGAAAATGAATATTAATATGTTTGTTCCTTACATGATATACTAGATTCTTTTTCAAAGTAATAACAGATTTATTATCAATATAAATTTTTGTTACATTATCTTGTACAATTTGAGTCTCTTTTTACAATCTTCGAAGCCATATAACATGAATAACACAAATAGATGTTGCAACATATTCTATTTCACAAGTTGAAAGTGTGATAATAGATTGTTTTTTAGAAATTCATTAAAATACAATATTTTCAATATAAAAGATAAATCCAAAAGTATTTTTTGATCATCCATGTCTCCATCTCAATCATTATCTGAGTATCCAACAAGTTGAAATATGTTGGAATATGAATAAAATATTTCATAATTTAAAGTAGCTCAGATGTAACGTAGAATCGTCTTTGTTACTTTCCAATATTGTTCATCTAGTTCATCCATAAATTGGTTTACTTATTCAACTCCATAAAGAATGTCTAGTCTTGTGTCAGTCAAATATTGTTAATATTCTCTCAAACTTTTATAAAGAGTAAGATTTACAATATTATCTTCATCATATCATTATAATTTTACTCCACAATCAACTAGTGTATTGATTGGATTACAATTTTTTTATCTTAAACCTCTTAAGAATCTCTTTTATGAAATACTCTTATGTGATAAATATACCTTTTTAAAAGTTGTTTAACTTCTAATCCAAAAACATAAGACATTAGACTTATTTTTTGTCATTTCAAACTCCTTTATCATAACTACTTTGAATTCTTTATTTAATTTTAAAGAATTACCTACAAAAATAAGATCATCCACATACAAAAGAAACAAATAATATTTGTTCATTTTTTGTTTCATATATAGAGCAATTTCATACGGATATTGAATAAATCTATTATCTTTAAAATATGTGTCAATTCTTGAGTTCCAAACTTTAGTGCTTCTTTTAAGCCATAAAGTACTTTCTTTAATTTCAAAACTTTTCCTTCTTGTTCTTTTTTCACATAACCTATAAGTTGTTCAATATAAACCTCTTCCTTCAAATAATCATTTAGAAAAGTTGACTTCACATCAAGTTGAAAAAATTACCATTTATTTTGAGTTGCTATTATAAGCATCAATCAAATAGTTTCTATTCGAGCAACAATAGCAAAAACTTCATTGTAATCAATCCCGAACTTTTGAGTATAACCTTTTGCTATAAGTCTTGTTTTGTATTTTTTGAGCTCTCTTTGTATATTCTTCTTAACTTTATAAACCCATTTTACATTAATAGGTTTATCTTCTTTTGGCAAATTAGTAAGCTCTCGTGTTTTGTTCCTTTCAATATAAGATATCTTTTCATCCATAACCTTAATCTATTTCTTATTTTTTATTATATCCTTAAAAGTAAAAATTTCTTCATTAACAAAAAGACAAATATGATTAAGAGGACTCATTATCTCATATAGATCCTGAATACTTCTAGTCTGTTGTATTGTACGATCATCTTTATCTGATGATGATGATGTAAGATATGATGGTGGTGTAACTTCTTCACTTTTCTCAATAATTTGCTCTTCTTCTTATAATATTATTGGGTTTCTTTTCCAATCCCACATGCCATCTTCATGAAATCCTACATCATGATTAATAATAACTTTCTTCGCTTTGGGGTCATAAAATTTGTAAGCTTTAGATATCACATTGTAGCCAATGAAAATGCATGGAATACTTTTATCATCTAACTTGATCCTCTTCTAATCGGGTACATGTGAATAGGTTATGCATCCAAAAATTTTGAAGTGTGATACATTTGACTTGAATCCACTCTGCTTTTTATGGAGTTAATCTTTCCAAATTCTTTGTTGGACATCTATTCAACAAATAAACTATCCAATTGAATACTTTTACCTAAAATTTTTTAAGCATTTCCATAGTTTTTAACTTGCGTCAAATCATATCAAGAATGGTATGATTCTTTCCCTCTATTACATCATTTTATATAGCTGAATATGGTGTAGTTAATGTTCTCTATATGTAATGAGCTTTATAATATTTTTCAAACTCCTTAGATGTGAATTCACCTCCTCAATTCGATCTAATTATCTTAATCTTATAACCAATTTGGTTTTCCACCAAGACTTTAAACTCTTTGAATGTTTGGAATACTTCTAACTTTTTTTAACAAGTAAACCCATGATTTTTTGCTAAAATCATCAATAAATGTTACAAAATAACAATAACCTCTAAATGAAATTGTAGTAATCGGTCTACATATGTTGATGTGAATAAGTTGAAGAGCCTTGTGTGCTTTCTTGAAAGATTCTTTTGGAAAACTTCTCCTTACATGCTTTCTAAGTACAAATCTTTCATATAATTTATTTGGTATTTGATGTATGACAATCCTTTTATCATTTTCTTGCTTGATTAAAGTTTTAGAACACCAAAATAAAATGCCCAAATCTCAAGTATTATAGTCTAGAACTATCCTTTATACAAGCACTTAAACATTTAATAACATGTTTAATATTAAAAACAAACATACGATTTTACTTCATAGGAAAATGAGCAATAGGTTTCTTTTTATTAAATAAATATTTTTGTTTCTTATATGTATGCCCAAATCTCAAGTGTCATTGCCAAGAACTATCCTTTATACAAGCACTTAGACATTTATGTGTAATATTAAGAACAAAAATACGATTTTGCTCCATAAAAAAATGAGCAATAAGTTTATTTTTCTTAAATAAATATTTTTGTTTCATATATATATGCCAAATCTTTTTTCTTATTTTTGTTCATGACTAAGAATATTTATTTTCATCTCTAAAACATAATAAATATTAGAGATAAATTATTGAGTATCATCTTTGAGTTGAATAAGAATCTTATCAAAATCTTTTATTTATACTCTAAAAGTATGTCCAAATGAGATATGGCCATCTAATGATTCATCTAGCTTCATAAATTTTTTTTATGCCCATACGTATGATTGCTTGCTCTAGAGTCCAAGTATCATAAATTTTGATCTATGAATTCTCTTTCTCTTCTTGCTAACAAAAGTATTTTCTCTTCAACATTTTTCTTTTTACTATAATTAACTTTCTCATGTACTTATTAAAAGATTTGACCAACATTCTAAAAAATAATGCTCATATTTATTACAATTATAATATTAAATATTACTTTTATCATACCTTTTTGTCTCTTCCTCTTTGACTTTTCTTACCTCTGTATTGGTTATTTTCTTCATAGTAATTGTAATTATCATGACCTTGCCCATAACCATGTATTCCATGACCTCAAACATTTTCTCGACCAATCTACAACCACAACCATAATGCGACATTCTTGATTAATTTGTTCTTCTTTTTTTTCTTTTATTGTAAGTCTACTATGAAGAACATATTTCTATGATTGTTTGCTTCTCCTTTGAATATGATGTTAATGGGCTTGAAGTAAACTCATAAATTCTTCAATCTTCATAATATCTAAGTCTTTAGACTCTTAATAACTGTCACAACATAATCATATTTGCAAGTTAATGATCGTAAAATTTTCTCTATCACTCACTTGTCTTCAATTGCTTCCGCATTCCATTTTAGTTGATTCACTATAATTAACACCCTTATGAAATACTTTGAAACACTTTCTAATTCCTTCATTTGCAAGAGTTCAAATTCATTTCTTAAAGTTTAAAGATGTACCTTTTTTACTTTATCATCAACTTTATATGCAATTTGTAAGAGCTCCCAAGCTTGCTTTGCATTATTTGCACTAACCACATTCTCAATTTGGGCTCATCTAAGCCTTGATAAATGAAGAAAAATACTTTCTTATCTTTAGTTCTTAACTCTGCTAACATCGTCTTTTGATTTTTGTGTAAGAATGTCTTCATCTTGAATCTCTTTATACCCTTTATCAATAATCTTCTGAATATCTTGACTTCTGAATAATACTTTCATCTGTATACTCTAATTATCATAATTATTAGTAAGACAAAGAATATGAAGTATATTACTTGTCATCTTTGTGAGATTTTCCTCTGCACTCTAATACCACTTTGTTGCTAGAATAGCAATTTAAACAAAATACGAATTTAAGGTAGAAGATAAACAAGATGAAAACAAAGAAACAAATTTCTTCACTTCTTTATCATATTAAATACAATGTTACAACTATATATATATATATATATAATCACAGAAAACTTCTACAATTAAACTAATTTTGATCACAACAAACTAACTACAAATAATGATTTAACTAAGTTTGATTATTACTATCACAAAATCATGAACCATAACCGATTTAATCAACTATAGAACTCTTAATCAATTTAACTATTATAAATTAATTATCTAAATACTTATAAATATATATATATATATATATATATATATATATATATATATATATATAATTAAGTTCATTTTCTAACATACCGACTATATGGCACATGAATGTTAGATTGTGTTTTCGTCTTTTCGATTGCTAAGGAAAGAATCTGACCACGATAACGAAATCTGTAAACAATTGGTGACGACGAAGAGAGCCGACCTAAAATTCCGGCAAGACGGCGGATGAGCGTGTATCAAAACAGTCAACAATAGAAAGTAAGTTTGTTTTAATTATCTTGCTATTTCATTTTGATGAAACACCACATGAGAGAAATCAATTCTAATTCAAGCAGCAGTAGTCGTAGCCTTCTATTCCAACTTCCGAATCAAATCTGCAATATCATTATAGGAAGAACCCCCCTCCTCCACCGCCCTAAAAGCCATCTTCTTCAGCTCCCTCACTCTCCTCCTCCTCTCTCCCGCTTCCTCGTCTCCACCCATCACTCTCCTCACCGCCGCCTCCACTACCGAAGCCCCAACCACCTTCTTCTCCTCAGCCCTCACAGTATTACCATTCGCTCCCACCGACACACCAATCTGGAGAACATCCACTAAAAGCCGCTCGTTGAAAAACTGATCTGCGAAGAGCGGCCATGTCACCATCGGCAACCCCGCGCTGATCCCTTCGATGCACGAATTCCATCCGCAATGCATCATGAATCCACCCACCGCAATATGCTCCAGAATCAGCAACTGAGGCGCCCATCCTCGGATCAACATTCCCCTCCCTTCGATCGTCTCCTCAAACCCCTCCGGAATCCAAACCTCGCCTGCGTTAGACACCGCCCAGATAAATGGGTGCTCTGACGCCTCCAACCCGACAGCCATCTCCCTCATCTGATTCTCGGTGAAGTTGCTTGCGCTTCCGAAGCAAACAAAAAGCACTGAACCGGGCTTACACTCATCTAACCAATCCAAGCATCGCAGGGCGGCATCTCCTCCTCTTTTGGACATCGCTGCTTTATCGCGCTTGTAGAGCGCAACCGGGCCTACGTGCCAAGCTTTCGGCACCACCGTGTGTCTAAAGTGCTCGACGTAATGCGGCTCTAGCTCGTAGAAGCTGTTCATCACCAAGCCGAAGTTCTTGGTTTGCACCTCCGCCGCGTGCGCGAACACGGAAGTGAAGGGCTCTCGCTCCTCCAGGTTGCTGGGGTCAGGCAAATTAATCCTTGGCATCTCGATGAAGTCAGGTAGGCTAGGGAGGACCACGGTTTCCGCATCAGCGGCTAATCCCTCGAAGCGCTTTAGGTGCTTCATGCTGCGGAATGCGCATTCCGCGAAGAAACCGACTCCTGTGAACTCCAGCCTCGGGATTCCTCGTTCGGCCGCAAGGTCGCAGGTCCAAGGCATGAAATAGTCGGTGAAGACGCAGTCAGGTCGGAGCTCCGCGAGAGCATCATGGAAGGGTTGGCGGAGCATGGAAAGGGCGCTTATGAATCTAGGGAACAGGTTTTCGGACGGGAGAAACGAGCGATTCTCGCAACCTTGGGGGAGTCCGGCAACGCCGGAGGGAAATGGGATCAGGTGGAGGCAAATCGGTGGGGAGATGTTGGACGAATTGAAGCGTTCGAGACTGGGACGGATGAGTGGGGCGTTGGCTGGGGTAGTGAGGATGGTGACTTGGACGCCGTGGGAGGCGAATATCTTGGCCAAGTCGACCATGGGGAGCATGTGACCATGCGCCATGAGGGGAAAGACAAGCATATGGACTTTGTGTTTGCCCGTTGAAGCCATTGCTGTTCTAAAATCAATCTTTCGGCTTGCTTTTATCACATCGCAATGCTTCAGTGTACACGTCAATATTGTGGGGTATTAATTAAAAAAAAAACATCGTCGAATTGTTGGGTCCAAAAGATTTCATAGGCATAAGCAGAAGCCACGTCGTTTTTGGACCATTTTCGTTTACAACATATAAGGCCGAACACGAGTCCAAACAGCTTTAATTTATTTCTCACCAACCAGTCAAAATTTTTAAGGCGTTATATTAAATAAGCAAATTTAAATATGTAACATTTTAATTACATTCACAATGCTTATTATTTAATATTTTTTTTAAAATGATCATAAAGATGAATCTTTCATCTTCAATCATCCAAATTAATATCATTTATTGCACAAATAATAACAACAAAAACAATTTTAAATCAATGACGGGGGGCTGGTGACGAGGAAGCTGGTGACGATGGGCTGGTGATGGAGGGCTGGATACGGGAAGCTGGTGACGGGGTGCTGGCAACGGAGGGAAGCTGGTAGCAATCCAACTGTGCAAGCTGGAAGCTGGCGACGGGATGCTGTTGATGGAGGGCCGGTGACGGGAAGCTGGTGATAGGATGCTCGGGACGGGAAGCTAGTGACGGGTGGCTGGTGACGGGCGGCTGGTGACGGAGTGCTGGGGACGTAGTGTTGGCGACGAGGAACTAGTGACGGAGGGCTGGCGAGGAGAGGCTGGAGATTGAAGCTGGAGTTGGAGGCGCAGGCTGAGGGGTGAGGTTCTGAGACGGCGCTGGAGACTGGAACAGATGAACTCGCGGCAAGACGGAAGGAACGGTGAGCACGTGACAATGGCACTGGTAACGGCTAGTTTGACGCGTGTGCGCGTGCATCAGGCACGTGAGAAGTCCCATTCCGATGTACAGGACTTCTTGGTTACGTGGCTCCGGGAATTTCGAATTTGAATCCTTAGGAGTTCGCTCCGAGCTGGGACGCTAGGACAGGATTAATTCTTAAGGCTATCTCGAGGTGTAGACTACCGGGTCTTCTTCTTGCATGGTTGCGGGACTCCTGCAGTCATAACGGAAAGAATTATGGTGGGAACCAAGGTAAGAAAGAGCAACAGGAAGTAGAGGACTTCTGGGAGCAAATCGCCGGAAAGAGAATGCCACTCCTCCACTACTGAGGGGAAAGGGGCGGACGTTGAGAAGAATATCCTTGCTCCCCAAATATTAGCTGAAGAGGCGGAGGCATCAATTGACTCTATTGACTCACCGTGTAGCTCGGTGAAGGAGGTGGATTCTGTGGAAGCGCCAGCTGAGGCACTTGAATGTCAGAGACAGGGTGATGGGTGTGGGGGGCATAATGTTGCTCATGCCACGATTGCTGGTCGGATGGAGGTGGGGGATGTAGTGAACAAGGCTGAGTAATGTGAGGGACGCGTGCAATCGGAGGGGACCTTGAGCCCCGATCATGGTGTTGATGGGGGTGATAAGTAGGATTCCTCTACAGGTTGTGAGTAAGGAGGCCCAACCCATTAGACTCAGCTTCAGGGAGGCCTTAATTTCTAATAGTAATGCCCCAAGCGATCGGGTAACCTCCTTTGTGCGTCCGACCAACATTGATGTAAAGGACCGTGCAGCGGGCATTCCAGACCATGTTGAGGATGGAGATGTCATCATGTCTTCGGAAGCATGTTATAGGCGCATTGAATTCCATAAGTTCGATTTGGTCTGGCGAGTCTATGGGAATACCCTCATATTTTTCGTCATCGAGTGGGTGTTGTAGAAGAGATGAGGCCATTACAAAAATTCCAGGATTCTAGATGATGTAAATCGTGTGAGAACAACGCACAAGAGGGGAGGGGTGAATTGTGCTTTTCGCTAAAATTTAGATTTTGAAAAATTCTTTCAATTAAAAACGTTTGTAAATAAATTGTGAAATAAAAACGAAAATTGCAATAATAAGACAAGCAAACAAAAGACAAAGATTTTTAGGTGGTTCGGCCAAACCCGTGCCTACATCCACCCCCGATCAACCCGATCGGGCTTCCACTAACCACTCCCTTTTGCCGAAGCCGGTAGGGGTAAACCAAGTACAACCGGTGCTCCAACGAGACACCAAAAATCCGAACAAATCCGGCTACAATAATGCATACAATTTTTACAATAGCAATGCATACAAAAATCCTACACCTTTAATTTCTCAAAGCAAAGTGTCACAACTTAAATGTTACCGAATGATGCAACGAAATGTGGAAGAAAGTTGTCGAAATTTGAGAAGAATGTTGAGCCCGTAGCTTCCACAAGTATGCCAATTGTTGCTCTCGGTTTTGGCCTTTTTCCTTAGTTTTTGAAGATCTTTGCAAGTGGATTCATCATCCTATAAATTGTAAAATATCCTATATATATAGTCCACCAAAAAGCAATTCCAAACGGCTAGAAAAAACGGTAAAAAAAAGAACCCGGAAAATAGCCGTTGCTGGAAACCCGAAAAGGAAAGCAGCAGCCGTCCGATCCCACTTCAAGAATGGACGGCTGGATGAACTTTATGGCTTGATCATCTCTAGACAGTCTGATCCGGGCGGACTTGATCTGAACCATTGGATCCCACGCGCTGAACGAACGGCGCTGATTAAACAGCCGTTCGAAATTACTCTCGCCCGTTGGATCTGGGCGGGCTTGATCTCCGCCTTTGGATCCTGCGCGCTGTTATAAGGTGGGATTTTTAGTCCCACACTGCAGAATGCAATTTTGCACAGCGCTTTATAATAGATTTGCGCCGTTTAACCCGCGAGCCACTTTGGGGCTGGCTCCCCCCCTCCTTGACCGGCATTTCATCACCCGGTTCGGGTTGACATAGCCATGCACTGTTCTTTGACCGTTGACCGCGCTGAAGTTAACTTAGCCGAGCTCCTCTCGGCAGGCTTGGCTTAGCCAGGCACTGTTCCTTTGACCGTTGACCAGGGCTAGCTGAGCTGCTCTCGGCGGTCTTTGGGCGGGCTTTGCTCGCCCCTTTCGTGTCAACCAAATTTTTATAATTTTTTTATTTCTAAAAGGCCTGGACGGGCTATTTTGACGCCGGGTCGACCCGCCCATGCTACAGTACATTTTCCCGAGACTTTTGCTGTTTTAGGGTATTTTTGACGAATTTTTTAGCCACAAATTTGAATATAAGTGTATAAAAATAATTTTATATTCTTATAGTATTATAAGTTAATTAAGTGGCTATGAAAAGAAATTCGTAAAAAACGATTCCAAAATAATATTAAAAAATCAAATACCTATGTCTATCTATTTTGTCAAATATGCTTGGCCCAAAAATGAAAATTCATTATTAAATAATTTTATAATATTTTTAAATGTTAATACTACTAGTGTGCCACATAATCTCGAGGTTTTGACATATCAAATTCAAGAGAAATAAAAAGAAATTTAATTATAAAACATCTTGCGCATGTCTCAAAAATTCCTTCAGTAATAAATAGCTTGGTTTTGTAATTATTACATCAAAGGGTACAACACTAGACTTGTCATCCGGCTACTTCTACTTGCATTTCGACTCCATCCGTGATAGGAATGAAGTCTGGTTGGGCGACCCGTGGCAAGTCATAGGTCAAGCCATGGGGCTGGACATTTACACATGAATTTGGGCCTAACGCCGCAACGGCGATGTGTGCACCAGTATGGGTGTGCTTTCTGTGCCTCCAATTAATATACTGGGATGTGGAGAATATCCTAAGAATTACTAAGGCAATTGGAGAGCCCTTCTTACTTGACGGATGGACTGTTGACATGGAAAGATCTTCATTGTCAAGGTGTGCGTCTAGATGGACCTCGCGAAGCCTTTAAAACCCGGCATATGGCTAAACGGGAAATTTGGCTGAGTCTACCAATCCTTCAAGTATGAGGGACTGCGACGGGTTTGCTTTTCGTGCGGGCATGTTGGTCACTTTGCGGGGCAGTGCAGCATGCACACGATTCAGGAGGCTGCGCCTGCATGTACATCGGGGATGATGAACAAAGGGGAAGGAGCAGGGAAGCATAATGAGGAGATTATAACTGCACCCCTAGGAGACAATGAGCCTGGAGGTGGAACGTTGGAGGCGGAGGGAATGCACAAGTCTGGCGAGAAGGCTATTGAAGCTGAGTGCTCCAGAACTCCTCTAATGCTGGTGAGAAATACGTGTGACCTGGAAAAGAAGGACAACAGCTGGTCCCGTGGATGCTTGCACTACCCCAACGCAAGAGACAGGGTGTGATCAAACATAGGGGTTCATCAAGTAGGGCGAGACATAATTCACATAAAACCTTGAGTGGAGGGGTAATAGCTAAGGTGGACGCAAGCATGCATGACAGAAAGAGGAGCCTATCCAAGGCCAGAGGAAAAGACATGGCGATGCGGGCTTCGTCCCCAAGGGCAAGGGAGGACGGGTAGAAGATTCCACGTTAAGAAGCTCCAACGAAGGAAGCGGGAACGGGGCGGATTGTGCAGGCAGGAAAGAATAAGGGGAAACTGCCACTGCTGGAGAAAGAATATGTGACGGAGGAAGCCAAACGCTCAGATGGATATTACACTAAAACGATGTAGAAGAACTTCTCCTGGGCTGCGCTTCGTGGGGCGCAGGGGATACCGGGATGGAAGATGGAGGATGCCTCATCAGGGGAGGAGTATATCGACGTGGTTGGAGAGTATGCACGACCACATTGGGTAAATCCTTATGATTACTTGGTGATGATACGTTTCGTTGTTTGGAACATCAGAGGAGTCAGGGACAGGAAGTCCAGATGTTACTTACAAAGGCTTATACATGAGAGAAATGTTGCTGTTGTGGCTCTTAAGGAGATGAAAGCTAATTGCTTCCTAAGAAAGGATGTGGATTGGCTCCTTGGGAAGGAATGGAATTTTGAGGTCCAACCATCAGCTGGTATGTCAGCTGGTATCATACTGCTGTGGAAGTGCTGGGTCAATTTCACGATCACAGCTGCCTCACTACATGTAGTGGCGTGTGAGGTGAGGCTTCGCGGAGTAAGCAAGTTGAATTGCTTCATTGTATATGGCCCCAGATATCATCATAAGCGTCAGGAGGTCAGGGAGGTCATCAGGAATGCATCCAGTGGGAAGACCCACTCATCGTGGCGGGAGATCTCAATCTCGTGATGGCGCAAGAAGAGAAACGGGGTGGGAAGAAGTTTATCTATGGCAAAGGGCAGCAGGAGCTTGTTGACTTCATGTATGTGCTGTAGCTGGTGGACTTGGGTTTCACCGACAATATCTTTACCTGGTGCAACGGGAAGCAGGGTGTTGCACGCATTTTGGAGCGACTCGATCGAGTCCTTATGAATTCTGCGGGGATGCAGGTGTTTCCTGAATGCTCTGTTCAGCACTTGAGCCAGCTTGGGTCTGATCATTGCTCGTTGCTGATTGATCTGGGGTGTAGAAAAATGCAGGGGAACAATTGAAGGATACAATTCGAAAGTGTATAGCTAGATTTCCTGCAGTCGATAGGGGTGGTGCACCAAGCATGGTGCAGGCAAGCGGGGGGGGGGGGGGGGAATTGCATGGAGGAGCCAACGATTAAGTTTAATCGTTCGCTGGTGGCATTGCGGAAGTGGAGCCAAGTCGATGTGGGGAACATTGTCAATAAGAATGTGGAGCTGGAGAGAAGCATCAATGAATTACAGATAAATGAATCTCGGGAGGGGCTAGCAGAGCAGGAGAACATATGCCTTGGCCAAATGATCATGGCCTTCCACCGTGGCTGTGCACATGAGGAGCAATGGTGGTGGCAACGAGCGAAAGTGCACTGAGCGCAGCTTGGGGACCGCAACACTCGTTTTATCCATGCTGCTGCGACGGCTCGTGCACGGAGAAACCACGTCGCTCAGCTGAGGGACGTGGAGGACAACGTGGCGGATACACCTGCGAGCATCAGGAGTGTCCTTTTGGCTTATTTTGAAGCGAAATGGCACTGCGCGGGGCGGGCGTCAGTGCCACTGAATTCTATGCCATTCAGCATTGTCTGCGGGGAAATGGCCTCCAAACTAAGCTGCAGGGTCACTGAGAATGAGATAGTTGCAGCCATTCGGGGAATTAGGAGAAATAAAGCCCCGAGCATTGATGGGATCACGGTGGAATTTCTACATGTTTACTGAGAAATTACACCCAGAGACATCATCCGTGTGGTGCTGGCTTTCTTTGAGGGAAGAAGGATGTCGAAGGAGTGGAAGGACACGTTGATTGTCCTTATCCCAAAGAGACAGGGCGCGTGCATGCCGGAGCATTTCCGGCCAATAAGTCTCTGCAACACCATCTACAAGGTGGTGGCGTGCGTATTGGTGGAAAGACTTAAACCGATGATGCCAAGTCTCATCTCGTGCGAACAAGGTGCTTTCATCCCCGGCGAACTATTTCGGACAATGTATTTATTGCGCAGGAGATGGCATAAAAAATGCATGACTGCACCGCAAATTCGGGCCTCATGGCAGTCAAGATAGATATGGAGCAGGCTTACGATAACGTGCGATGGGATTTCCTGCTCGGGATGATGAAGATTATGGGATTTCCTCCTCTTTGGTGCGAATGGATCGCAGCATGCATCATATCTCTGCGGTTTGGTGTACTCGTCAATGGCTCTCGTATTCCTTGGGTGGAGGCTCAATGGGGGCTTCGGCAAGGATGCCCGCTCTTGCCCTACTTTTATGACATCGATACAGAGTACTTATCTGTGTTGGTGAGGGATTATGAGACCAAACAATTGCTCAGTTTCAGACCAAGACAACATGTGCCGTTGATTTCGCACCTGCTCTACACAGACGATGTTCTCCTGCTTGCTTCTGCCACGTGCGAGGCTGCGCACTGTTCGCAGAATTATGAGGGACTTCAGCAAAGCTGCAGGATTGCGTGTTAACTTCTTGAAATTCAGAGTATATTTCAGCAGGAATATCAGCAAGAAGAAAGCGAAGATGGTGGCAAGGAAACTACATATGGAGCAGGGCCAGATGCTCACGTACCTCGGGGTTCTTATTGCAGCGAAGCGCCTGAAGAGAGCGAACCTTAATTTCCTGCTTCAGAGGATGGAAGCCGCGGTGGCCAATTGGCGGATTCGTCCGCTGTCTCTTGCGGGCAGAGCTGCCCTGGCTTCCTCTGTTCTCACCACCATCCCAAGTCACATACTGCATCATTGTGTTGTGCCATCGAGAGTTATCGATGAGATAGAAAGGAGGATTAGAAGTTTTTTATGGTGCGGGACGAGCTGTGCGCATATGATGCACTATGCGTCCTGGGACTGCGTTACCTTGCCGAAGACCACGGGCGGGCTTGGGCTTCGGGACCTCCGAGCATGGCAACATGTGCTGCAAATGAAACACTGTAAGCGCATTATGAGCCGCGAAGCGAACCTTTGGGTGGATATTATGAGGCAAAAGTGTAATGTGACAGACACCACTTTAAAAGCTCCCCGGAATGCATCTCATGCTTGTAAGCTTGTGCTGGAGGCAATGACAAACGCGGTGTCGATCTTTGTATGGAGAATCGGCGATGGGAGGACGGCGAGGTTTGCGGAAGATAATTGGATTGTCATTCTCCCTATATGTTGCTGGCCTACCTTCATCAACATGAGCATTGTGTGGCCGACGAGCGTGGCTGAATGCATCACAGCTGCCGGAGTCTAGGACGTGGAGAAAATTCGTGCATGTGTGGGTGAGTAGTTGCTTGGCAGGATTCTGCACCCCCCAGGCGCACACCGAGACAGAGAGGGTCGATTGCAGGAGAATTTATATGCACATGAAGTGCATAGTTGATAACGCTGTCAGGAGAAGATGCCGGCATGACGCGGACCAGATGAGGGGACTTTGGAAGCTCAAAGTACTACCGAGGGTGTGGATGTTTGTTACACCCCATTTTTTCCTAGGCTGATTTTTGGCATATTTTTTTTTTTACATATAGACAGCTCAGATCGTCACATACCAACCTGAGTAGCCTACGAAAAACATAGGATATAACACATCATTACACGCCTACTTTCCTTAACAATGTGGATCCCATCTCCCGGGTACACCGTCAAATCAGGTTCATGACTCCTGAATTAACAGATGGACTCGCGCAATGTTACTCCTACTAGACCCCATACTCCTAACCCATACCGGTAGGAGAACCGATCTAATAGAAGTCTGAATCCCCACGATTAAGTTCCATAGTCATGTAATGACCTCACCATCAAAAATAAAATACATAACATCCTCAGATAAAATATGGCACTCCACACACTATACCACTAAGATAATAAAATAAAACAGTGAATGGAAACTACATCACAAGAATAAGATCCAAGTCCAACAAATACAATATCATCAAACTAGATATATAAGTCAGAATCACCCTCACATATTACATGACATAAGAATAACAGTCTCCCTGAATACATCCAATAGTATCAATCACACTAACCAAAATGTCTCAGAAAATCACAGATCAGATATCCTCCACTAGCCTGCTGACCACGATCCCACCTAATCTGGGTGGCATCAAGGCTGTCGAGCCGCTGGAAAAAAATAGATAATAAAGGAGTGAGCTACGCCCAGTAGGAAAGACAGCTAGTAAAAACTCACATGCAAGAGAAGGATAATAGCAAGAGTATAGGAATACAGCATAACAATGTAGGGTGGAAAGGCACTCTCAGTCCCAGACTCTGACCAACCACAGTCACCCCCAGTCACACCAGAGTAGCTCTCCTCTGTGCTCCCAGGCAGCATGCCAGCGGGACACGCCCATCTCTGCGCACGCATGGCGCCTAGGCAAAGCATGCCAGCGGGACACGCCCATCTCTGTGCACGCATCACAACGCCTAGCACCCGACACCGCAGCGTCTCTCGTCAATCAATCTTCTGGAGACTATAGACAGAACCAGTCACATAGATCTCTAGCCAACGTGAGACACCCCTGCCACCCTCAGGCACGCAGGCCTACACACTTGGCTAGCCACGGCGAGTCACCCCTGCCACTGCCACTCTCAGGCGCGCAGGCCTACACTCGTGGACCAGAAGAGATCGACTCAGCCACCGTCACAAGAAGTCCTCTCCCAACAATTTCCATAGAAGCCACGCCCCTACAGTCATTGCCAAGCTCTAACTCCAAGATTCGGCAACATGTGTCCAGATACAACAAGGCGCATACCAGTCCACATGTATACTGTGAAAGTTAAGTCTGTACCGCACAGTTACCTACCACAACTACCCTAAAACATCATATAGGGCCTATAGTAGTCCGGTCCAGTATGCCAATCCATGAAATATGCCAACACTGAGTAAACTGACTCAATCCATGTCATTGCCATCCAAGCAACACAAACTGTACCAAAATTCTGACTATTCTGGTAACACCCAAGTGTCACACTTCCTTCCAACTGATCCAGCTACACTGAATTTATAGGTAATTTCCAACAGTCAATTTCAACTTGGCTACGTGATTTCCAAAAATCACCTCTTCCTCACTTCAGGAAATTTTAATTTCCAAAATAAATTTCTGCCCTTTATCCATTTTCCGAAATTCGGAATAAATTTCCGAATAAAATTTAAATTCCACATATATCCTTTTTCCGAAAATTCGGATTAATTTCCGAATTAAATTTTCCTCCGCGCCGTTCGTCCGCGCCGAATCCCGCTGAACCGGTTTTCGCTGCCGGTTCGGAAACCTCGCGCTGAACCGCGACACCGCCGAACCAAATTCTTTAATAATCCGTTAATCATTCGATGCTTAAATAAATATAATTACTAATAAATATTATATAAATACCATTAATTACTTAAATAAATTCGTAATTAATCTAAACCCTTCTCCTTCCTCGGTCCGACGCCCGCGAACCCTAACTGAAGCAATCGCCGACCAATCCAATTCCTTCCGTCGATTTCCGGCGAACGCGAACAAGGAGAAACAAAATTCGATGTTCGTACTATCCTAATGTTTCAATAATGCCACTAATTTAAAATTTCCGCCGAAAGAGTTCGCCCGTACACCATTGCCGTAAGATTAATCCAACAATTAATTAACTAATTCAATGGCAAACTGATAATACAAATCCCTAACATGTTCCTAAGCATTAACTAAATTTTCCGGCGAAATGGGAAATTTTCCAGAAATCCAAAAATTGTAAAAGACGCAGATTAGCATTCAACTAAGTCCGATTTTTCATCCACATGCTTGTGTTCATTAAGCAAAATATTCCATGCTTTTAATTTCTACTAATTAACTAATTTAAAACTGAATTTCCTACCTTTGCTCGTCGCCGGCGACGGTGAAGCTCGCACGCGATCAACCGCAGCTCCTCGCCGAACGAAACCGGTACCAAAATGCTCGCCTCTGTCCCGCGAACCTCCGGTTACCAAAAGCCCCTTGGAAGGCTGCCGGAAAATACCGCCGTTCGCCGCGAACACTTCGCCTCTAGCCGCCGTTCGAAACCCTAACAGCCGAACAGTTCAGGTTAAATACCCAGCTTAAACCGGTAATAACCCGTTAAGACCCATTAAGCGCCGGTTGACCTTCCAAAAACGCTGCTTAACACCCGATCAGCCGGTTAATCTCCACCGCTGATCTCGCTCGTCCGATCCGCTTATCCGCGGCTTATCCAAACGCACGCGCAAACGCACCTCGGCGAACCGCCCCACCTTCGCTGAACCGCTCCGGTCCGGTTCACGCGCGGTAAAAGGAAAAATCCAAATTCCGATTTTTAAAAAAAATCTCGGTGCTCCGAAAAATCCCCAGAAAATTTCAGAAATTCCAATAGCCTCCAATTGAGCTCCTGGCTCATCCTACTGTCGATCTGAAATCATCCAAGCCACAATTGAATTATTGAAGATTAAACCTATAATATTTTACCGGGTATAACAATGTTACTGTGGCGAGAGTCTGCGATTACTTCCCTATGGGGGCTTGGATGGCTCTGAGGGGGATGCTCAAGAGCAACTGCTGTCATTGTGGCTGAGCGGCAGAGGAGTCCACGCAGCATGTCTTTTGGGACTGCCCGCGCATAAGAACTGTGGGTTGACTGCCAAGCTCGCATGGCTGTGACTGCACTGGGTTCGCCTCGGGGTGCAGGTGCCAGGTTGAATTTTCTCGACCGGCTCATGGAGTTTGTCGGTTCTCGAGAAATGCGACGAGGGGCTGGCGCCGGGCATGCCGCCACGTTGGCCACCACCATGTATTACATCTGGGAAAGAAGAAATGCGATGATGGCATAATAATTCGGTGGTCAAGCCATGCACGTTGCTACGTAAGATCAAGATCAAGGTAATTACTGTAGCTAAACAATGCAACTTCTATTCATCCATGTCCAGCGGGAACCCTTGAAACTCCTCGGACCTGCTTGTAACCCACAATTGGGTTCCCCCCCAACTGGATGGATAAAGGTGAATTGTGATGCTGCGGTTGGGGAGGATACTGCGGGCCTTGGCCTGGTGGTTAGAGACTACATGAGGAGGCTGCTCCTGGTGGTTGGTAAGAGGGTTTTCTCTCAGGCTTGTGAAGCGATGGAGGTTCAGGTTATGTTTGAAGCTCTTAGCATGCTAAGGGATACCCTTCCCCAATATCGTACTGTGGAGATACAGATTGATTCGATGCTGGCGCTTCAGGAGGTTCGCAAGATTATATCCCACCCGCCTGTGGCGGGTCATTTTGCGGAGACTATCGAGTACGCAAGGTACCTGGATGCACTTGATTTTCCCACATATACAGAGAGGGGAATGCGCCTGCTGACTGGGTGGCGCGTGCTGCATGTTGTAATGAATTTGTCTGGAAGAGGGGGGAATCCCTTCCCAAGCCCCTCATTAAACTTATGCTGTTAAACTTCATGTTCGATCCTCCATGAGGACCTTACGTGAACCCTTTTGTATGGCTTATGCCTCCTTTTGAATAAAAAAAAAGGATTGAATGCTCATATTTATATGCGGTAGTTTTTTTTGTTCTTCACATAACAAAATGGTTTATTTTTTACTTTGTGAGAAGGTTCACATTAGACATCTAATAAAAATTATCTAATTATTGAGGATTTTTAGAATCTAAATTAAAAATCCTATTATATGATCCTATTATTATTATTAAATACAATGAAGTGTATCAAACATTCATTTTATCATTCTATTGAATAGAGGTTTTAGACTTATAGATTCACATTCTCATTAGAATAAATAATCTTTGGCTTAATAGCTATAATTAATTAGCTAATCAAACTAGTGTCACGACCAACTCACATTTTTGGGTTATAAGTAGACAATCAAGAAACTTAGCAGTATAATCCAATAATCTAAAATGAAATATCATATAAGATAATCTATAAGAAAAGGTAACAATGTTAAAAATATGATATTAATGTATAAAAAATAATATAAATATATAAAAATATATGATCAATATATAGATGCATATAAAGTAATCAAACATATAAAGGATGAACATATATATCTTCTAATCACATACATTTCTATACATCTTTATATTTATTTAATTTTTATTTAGCCATCTAAACTTAGCTTTTTTATATATTTATAATCTACTCTCAAATTACTTTATTTATTCTCTTATTTTTTTAGCTTTTATATTCCTAATATTCTTTATTTATCTCATATCCTTATAATCATTATAGAGACCCAAGTATTTTTTGAATAGCTAATATACTAATATCATGAGATCCAATCTCATCACATATTATAGCACTTAACATGATAACATATCATATTGACCTCAAACTATATGCATATTTATCTTCATCATTTATCCAACTTATAATGATAGTAGAATCATCTTATTTCATATCATGTTTAGAATAACACAAAGTATGCAACTCTCGTTTCGCACTAGCTTCGTATTAGTAAACAGCTAGTATATCTCATCTCATATTAGCTCTACAGCAATATATAACTAATGGATCTCATCTCATATCATCTTATAAAAATAGTTAAATATGAGATTTGATATCCATGTTACCATATTATAAAATATAATCATATCATCTTTTTTCATCCTTAGCCTATGATGATAATGGAGTATAGCTATTGGGATAATATCATTAAAGAAAGATCTAAATTCTTAAATTAAAATCATTTTATCAAATGATGTCTTCATGACACATCAATATGATCATGGGTGTAATAATCATAATAAGTTCAATATAACATAAATGATATTAGATACTCAAGTGATATTATGTCATAACCATCATTTCACATTATTTATCTTCTATTCTTATTCTTTTTTATTCTTATTTCTCAACTAATTTAGCTCTCTTCTTTATCTTATTATTTTTTTTTTCATATTTTTAACATCACTAAATCATTCAATCACCTTACCTCTTTATGTCTATTCTTTATCACAAAGTATATAAATAATGATGTTGGGAATGTATTGTATGTTATGAAAATATTGATACATAAAGAAAATAATATTATATTGTTATGTTCAATCTAGTGAAATGCTAAAAAATAGTAACTAATAATGTATTTATATTATAATTACTTTAATTTACACATGTTTTTCTTGAAAAAAATTTTTATAATAGTTTTTTTCCTACATATTGAAGATTAACCACTTACTTTAAAATATCCATTAGTTTATTACATGCTTAGCTCATAGTTAAAATGTCAATCCTAATTTTTTAAGTTGTCATTTAATTAAACTATAAATTACAAAAATTTTAAAAACATACCCATATTTTATTTTTCATTTCAATATATAATCTTTGTTGAATCACACCAATAGCTCTTTTTCATAGCCTTTTCCTTTGCCTTTGCACTTTTCTATGTTTAACCTTCTATCTCCATCTTTCTTATACATTGAGTTTATACAAAATTTTATTATATTAAACTAATTGTTTTCATTGATAACACGTTCTAGATTCCTTATAAGATTAATCCAAAGGTTTAGACATAATGCTCAAATTTTCTAATTCAATAAGGAATTAAAGCTTGCTTAGTAATAGAGCTTCTCACATGTCTAAAACAACATCCACACAACCAAACTCTATACACAAGGTTTTTTTTTTGCTACAACAATTGATTAAGCTTACCAAGAGTAATCAATTTGAAGCATTATTCAAATTAAGGCTTTTAAGAACTCACCTAATTAGGTTACCCCCATTGGTTGTAGGTACAAAACTCATAGCAAAATCTCTCCTAATAATATTCTTGTGAAAGCCATCTTTGCGCAACTCCACACACCCATTATTCTTTGTTGAACTTACATGTAGCCACAATGTCAAACCTCTCAAAATTGCAACAACCTCACTTCTTTATTTGACTTCTAATTCAAAACCAAACTTTTTGTTATAGATTTATTAAGTTCATAGAAAAACTATGAAAAGGAAATTTCAGTTAAACCATATCTTGTTAAGCTTTATCTTAACAATAGCAACTCGTACCCCACAACAAGATTCTTTTCCACTTCAACTGGATAATTTCACCTATGTCGTGCTACCTTTTGCAAAACTCTTAAATCTTTCTTTGTCAATTCATGGCCAAAAACCTAGAGTAATTACAAAAATGACTTAAAGATTTCTTAAATAACTCCTAAACTCTTAAACAAGCACTTATCTAAAAGAGTTCTTGAATACTAAGTTTGGAACCACAAAAATCCTTGTTTGTTTCAAATCTTGTAAGAAATTTTTGGAATCCACTTCTTGCAAACATCTCTCAAGATAAAAAAAAGGGATTTAATAAGGAATCAAAACAAAAGCTCTCTACCCCCTAGTGACTTAAGACACACAAAAATGCATTCACCATTGGACCAAGGAAGAAGTTGCATGCAAGGGTTTGGGAAGGCTTACAAAGAACTAAGGAAAATTAGGGATCATGGGTGTTTTGATATTTATTTAATTATTAATTTTAATAATTCATTTTTTTCTTAAAATTCACATTAAATCCAAACGAGTTTCAATTGCGACAAAACAAATGTCGATAAACTTATTTTGACAATCTTTATCCAATAGCGTGATCATTTTTCAAATCCAAAATATACAATAAACTGGTATATTTTATGAGATAAAACTTATAAGTTATTATTTTAATCAATTCTATCAAAAGTCAAATTTTAAGTTCCATTGATCCAATTACTATAGTTATAATCTCAAATTCAAATAAAATATAATTATAACAACTTAAGATAAAATAGAAATTTGAGTCACTACACAAATGATCGCTTATTTAGCTTCACCTTCATAACATATTTTCTTGGATTGTGGTCCCTCTTCTAACACATGCTAATCTTAAATTGGATATGTCATTTTGAACAATTACAAAATTTTGTAAACATGCCTAACTCTTTACAACTAACTTTTGTTCTTACTCTTTCCATTTCTTTTTTTTCCATTTTCATATAATAAATAATTAATTTTTAATAAAATTTTCTTTTTCACTTAATTAGTTATTGACATAATATTGTAACATCTTCATATAAAATAATATTTAAGAAATTAATTAGCAATTTAATATCATACTAAAATTGAGAAATAAGTAATAAATGATTGTACAAGCAAGTATCATAATAAATCTCTAAATTTTTAAAATTAAAATTTAATTCCAAACTAAGTTGCTACACATCAAGCAATAATATGTAAGCAAATGCATATATGTTACAAAGACCAATTACTTTATTTTCAAATTGCTATGGTCTCACTTTAATTTGATATTTTTTTGAGAAATTGTCTTTTATGAACTCTTCAATCTTACTATATTTAATTTAAGAATTACCTAAAATCCCTTCTTGATTTCTTTTCTTTCTTCGTTCTCCCCTTTCTCTCTCTTTTTTTCTTCTTCTTTTTTTTTTTTTTTTTTTGACTCAACACAGCTATACACTTGAGAAATTACCCTAATTCTCCAAATTCTCTTAGCCATCAACCCCTTCTCCTTTTATAAGCATTGAACACCATTTCTTTTTCTTATTACTTCTCATCCCTCAATTTATTAATTTTAATGTTTTATGTTACTTCTTTTATCTTATAAAATAATTTATTATTAAACTCTTTAAACATCCAATCTTTCTTTTTATCACTTAAAAAATTTTATTTTCTATTAAACATGACATTGTGAACTCTTAATAATTTGTTCACTTGCTTTAATAGCTTATCTCACTCTTTTGAGATATCATATTTTCTTTTATCAATATAAAACTTTTAGAAATATATTAAACAAATCTCTAAAAATTGACAAAATTGCACTAAAATGTTCACAAATTCCTAAAAATTAAAAATCATTATAAAACTCTATTATATTTAAAATCTCCTCTCTTTATAAGACTTTTGAGTAAGCATGAATCATGTTTTTTTATCTAATCTGAATACCTAATAAATAAAAAAAATTCAAATATTTATTTAATAATTATCTCAATTTTTGATATATTACAACTAATTAGACAAATTATTGGATTGATATAAAAAAGCAGTAAACAACTATCCAATTTTTTGAAATTAAGAAAAAGTAAATGTTCAACTCACCATCTTATGCCGCCATCACTTAAGAAAACTTATGAAAAAAAGCAAGAGGTTAAAAATTTAATCCTTTAGATTTATATGATTAAAGTGTTCGATCTTAATAGATTAAATAATTATGGGATTGTGCATACAATAAAGACTTCTTTTACAAGCCCGCCAACATTACTTGGAAACAATGGTCTCATAGACAACTCAAATCTCACTTATATTTATAATATGAGATTAAAGCTATAGAGAAGGAAAAGCAAAACCCATATTTGTTTTTTTCTCTAAAACAACCTAGAAGTTTAATTAAAATTACTCATAAATTTTAAAGATAAAAGAAAAAAAAAAATATGGTACTCTAGTTACAATATTTAAACATTAGTTTATTTGGGATTATGAACTAATTCATACGATAAACAACACTTGAAACATAATAACTTGGTGAACTAGTCTATCTTAAATATCATATTTTTTTAAATAGACTAAAATTTAATTAAAATTACAAAAATCTTTCATAACTGTCAAACATAAAATACATTATATAATACCTTAGGTGTGATATATAAACACTAGTTTCCTTTGGACTATGAACTAATTCTTAGGATAAATAACAATTGAAGTCAATAACTTAATGAAACCAACTCTCTCTAAATTTCATTTCTTGAAGATAAAAAACAAATCCTTATATCCTATACTACATTATGTAAAGCTGTTTAAAAACATGATGTGACACATTTTGGATTTGATCCATCCTTGGTTTATAAATGCACTATGTGGTTAAAGTTTTCAAAAAAGATGATGCAATTCCATACTCAATAGTTGAGTACATCAAGTTTGTATTGTAACTAAGTGATAATATATCAACAAGTTAATTAGTGACTTTTTACTCATTTAAATCTATTAGGATCTCCTTTTATATAAAATTAGTCATCATCTCTATTAAGTTTTGTATTAGGCATAAATTTCATTCCACTCAATTTAACCATTTAACAACTTCTTGTCATGACCTAGTACAGTTCTTACAACATTTATATGAACTTCAATACATCATTTAAGGCATTTTTGAGGTGATGAGTTAAAGATTTATCTCAACAAGATTATGTTTTTTAGACGTTCCAAATATTAATTTATAACAAGTTGTTAAGTGGGTTTTATAGATTTTAGTTAGGACTTGAAATTCCATCATTATACCATAATAGGTCGACAACATGGTTTGCAATTTTGATTAATTTCAAGTATTTGCATTGAGCCTCTTTAAAAAAATTCAAAAATTATGAAAAAGTTCATTTTTCAATGAGAAGAAATTTTAGATTTTAGGAGTTGTGACTCCAAAAAAAACTAATCACATTCACTAAGGTTTAGAACGATGAATTCTACCCAAAGTTTCGTGAACAATGATTGCAAACCTAGCCACGTGATGATTCACTATTGAGGTTTAAAGAACTTCTATCATGATCTTAAGTTCCACACCAACTTAAGACATTCTCATGTGTATGATCTTCAAAAGTAGAATTAGTTAGAGTGCATAGAGTTTCATTTACAATAATTCTAATCAATGTTTCAAGCTTGAATACTAGGAAGAGAAGATTCTTACCTCAACAAAATGGATTCGTTAATTTTCCATGACTATTGAGTGAAAAAAGCCCAAGAAATTTTGTTGAAAGATGAAAAGCATATTTGAGATGAACACTCATAGCTCATTTGTCGAGAAGAGAGGATGAATTCATTATATTTTGCTAGAAGTGGAGAAAAAATGCCATCAAGGTCACCAAGAGCCATAGGTAGCAAAAAAATGATGATATAGATCTTAAGTTAAACCTATAACTATTACCAACATTACATAGGTACATAAAGCTAAAATTCTTCATTTCTAGTGAATTGCAAAAGAGTACACAAATAAGAAAATACCTTCCTTAACTAAATGAAGGAAGGTTGCAAAGTGATGTAGGAGCGTCTAATATTAAGTCATCAACATACACTCATTAGCATTGCAATAATTCTATAAATTTGTCGATGCATAATTTGGTTAAAAATTGCTTTCAAAAGGGCTTAAAATTGAATTTTTGATTATTTCTACCATCATCTACCGCCACACTACCGTTAGTGATCGTAGCCATCGCCCATGCATACCTGTTCTTCCTGCATAACCCACACTAACCTGGGAACCAAGCTGATTATCCGTTCAACCCATGCTGACCCATCACTCGTGAAAACCTGGTATATTTGCTCCTACTGGCATCAACCACACTTACCCACCAGCCTTTACCAACCCATGTTATTCTACCTAACCTATGCCTACCCAAAAACTGGACAAAATGTGTCGAGATCTCCACCCGCACCACACTGATCTCTCCTTGTTGTTTAGTCACTCATCATTATCACTACCCGAAACATACGATATGTTTGGGAACTGATTAATTTAATTAATTTTAAAGCTTTTTAAGATAATTTTAATTTAGAATATTTTTTAATAAGTTGTGTTGAATTTTGAAATTTTGAAATGTCCTTTAGAATTCCAAAATATTTTATTTGATATTTTTAAATAACCCTTTATATTTATAGGTTAGTAAATTATTATTATATATTTGAGATCTTTTTATAAATAAGGATTTTATCAATCATAAAAAGTAAAAAATAATATAATAAATTTTCTTTTATTTATATACTTCTACCTTTATAAACAAAGTATGTATACCCAACTCTAATTAGAGAGATTCTAACTTTTCATGTGAGAGACAAGGATCGAAGGTGAGAGACCTAGAGTCGATAAATAAATAAATTCTTACTTCTACCAACACCCACATCATCATAAAAGGTACACTCTTTTAATAATTTTTATTTCTTAGGTAGTAATCTAAAGTTAGAATTATTTTTTTATTAAAGTACTTCACATAGAGTTTATTTTAAATTTTGTATCTCATATGTATAAAGTTGGATGTAACAAAAACTGATTTGTAAAATTTTATGCTTAATACTTAAGATGTTATCATATACTCAACTTAATAATTCACGTTATAACTTTGGAATATCAATCTTTAAATATATCTAAAATATCACACATGATACCTGACCCTAATTAGTGAATAATATCTTTACATATTCTTTAAAAATATTTAAACATCTCTAGTATTGTGAGCTCTAAATTAGATCCTAATAAATTTTAAATCTACTCTATATGAAATTTGATATCAAAGGACATGGTTTATACTAAAAAATTCTTTTACTTAATATATTAAAATTTTGTATTATAGAACATGATTTGTTACTAAAAAAGGAAAAAAAAACTCTTTTCTTTTTATTTAATATATTTATTAAAGAACTCTTAATTGATTTTAGATAAACTTAATCTTAGAAAGTGGTACAAAAATAATGATTTGACTCTCCATCATCATTCTTGAAAAGTATTTGATTCTATCTAGGAGATGGTTTGGCATAAGAAAAACCCTGATCACTCACCATTTTCTTGGAAGTACACCTTATCTTAGCTTTGGTGGTTTATAAATATAATTATGTTTCTTTCATATTTTTTTATAAAAAATGATATCTTATGTTATTTCTTCTTTGATATCTCATATATAACAAACCTTTGAATGACCATAGGATTTGATAAGTCTTATCAAATGGTAAATCAACATCAATAATCAACCCAAAATTAAAGACAAAATTTAAACTAAGACTCAATACAAAAAATATCCAAATCAATAGCTCAACTTACCCAAATGGTTAGACAAATCCTCTTAAACCAACAACATAAAGGGATAATATGAGAAGTATCATACTTAATGATTTAAAAGAAGAAAAATCTTAAGAGACATAAGAATCATAAAAGACATGATCATCCTTATAATGAATCCAACCAAGATATCCATAAGAGAAATCATGACTGTAGAAAATGAAATGAACCTTCAGATGACTCAAACCAAAATGATGATCTAGATATGTCTAGTAAGGAGGAAAGACTTAAGAGGTGTTAAGAGAGAGAGAGAGAGCACATTCTTAATGTGAAACTGAGTGCTCTAACTTTTGATGATAACTCTTATCCTAAGGATTATATAGATTAATATATTAATATAGATGATTATAGACTCACACCAAATGAGTGAGTAAAAAAGTATCAATTTATTGAGACTAAACTCACTAGCACTACTTGTAGGTTTTTATAAACTTAGAGTGATAATATACTAACAATAATAAAAAAAATCTCTAAACTTAGAAAAACTTTAAGGTTATGTTGTATAACAAGTTTATTATAATAACCTATAATATCAAAATATTAAATAAATTGAAAAGATTTTTTCAAGATGATAGATTCATTAAGAAATACATTAATAAGATTGAAGATTATAAATTTTGGTGTGATAAAGATGAACTCGAGCATGTAGTATTTTTTTGTTTTATTGTAAGTTTAAATGAATACATACATGCTAACTTTAACTTGAGAAATATTATTATCTTAGAAAAGGCTATGACATAATTAAAAATATGAAAAAAAAATAAAACTTCTCATTTTAAGAGAAATGATGAGTCAGTATCTCCAAAGGCTTGTACCACCATTTTTCAACCCACTCATGCACACTTCATTTATCCCATCCACCATAGTTTTAAAACCTTTCAAATCTATATTACCACCCACCTCTTCACACCCTTCTTCAAGTTGACCCACCTAATATGAAATTACATATTTTAAGTGTCATGAAAAGAAATATGTAGCTACTAAATATCCAAAGAGATTCATGACTATAAACCTAAAAAGTATTAATAAATAAGAAGAGTCAAAATAAGAAAAAAATATAATTGTTAATGAGAAAGCTGAGAAGAATTAGAAAACATGAAAAACTTCATGGTTATGTGCACCCTTACAACACTACAACTGTAAGATGAAGAAGTGTACCGATATCTTTAACATCAAAATAAAAATAAAAAACAATCATATAGGATGATCATAGATAATGATATTTACATCAATACAATATCCCTAAAAGTTGTTAAACCAATAGAAGCTTATTTATTGAAAAACTTAAACCCCTACTTTACATCATGGATAGGTAAAACCTAACAGAAGAGCATCTAATATTAGCTTATAAATATATATCCATTGGTGTTACACTAGTTCTATAAGTCCATTGATGCAACTTTGCTTAAAAAAATGTATAAAAAATGCATAAAATTGAATGTTTTTATTGATTTCATCTCCTATTACCACCCATTGTCGTCCACCATTGTCAACACTCGTTACCACTACTCTAACCAATCCATGTGCTCACATGACACGAATTAATCAAGGAATACTATTTGATCTTACTTGAACCACATTGACCCATTTCCATTTGACCAACGATGACCCATTAGTCCCACCGACTCATTTTGTTTCTCCTGACTAACACCTACCCAAAACTTAGATCGTACGCGTTGAGACCTCCGTCTGCATCACGTCGATTACACCCAACCATTTTGCTAGCTACCATCACTGCTGCCCAAAACTCATAATCTGTTTGGAAATGGCTGAACTTAATTAATTTTAAAACATTTTAAAGTCAATTTTTATTTAGAATATTTTTTAATATTTAAATTTAGTTTTAAAATTTTAAAATATCTTTTAAAATTATAAAATATGTCATTTTATATTTTTAAATATCTTTTTATATTTCTAAGTTAGCCAATTATTATTATATCATTGAGGTATCTATAAATAAGGATGCTTATCACATTGTAATGATGAAACATAATAAAATAAAATTTATTTTGTTTATGTGCTTCTATTTTTTTGAACAAAGTGTTTGCATCTAATCCTAATTAGAGAGATTCCAACTTCCTTTGTGATAAACAATGATCAAAAGTGAGAGACCTTCTACTGGGAGAGCCAAAAACCAAATCCCATATAAGAGATAAGAATTAAAGGTGAGAGACCTTCCACCAGGAGAGTCGATAACCAAACATATTTTTGCTTCTACCAACATTCACATCATTATCATAAGATTTAATCTTTTAGTAACTTTTATTTTTTAGATAGTAACATAAAGTTAGAGTTATTTTTTATTAAAATAATCTATATAGAGTTTGTCTTAAATTCTTTATTTTACATATATAAAATTAGATGTAACAAAAATTATTTTATAAAATATTATGCTTAATGTTTAAGGTGTTGTCACTTACTCAACTTAACAATCTATGCTACAAGTTTGAACACCAATTTTTGAATAGTTCTAAATACCATACATGTCACTTAATCCTAATTAGTACATAATACTATTTCATATTTTTTAATAATCTATTGTGTTGTAAATTCTACTTTTGATCCTAGTAGAAATATAAATCTATCGTGCATTAACTCTTATATCAGAGCTAAGATTTTCTACTAAAAAAATTCTTTAGTTTAGTACATCAATTTTAGTTTTTTATTATTTTATAATACAAAAAAATATTTTTTTATTAAATTTTTTATTAAGAAAAAATTAAAATTATAGTTTTTTATAATTTTTTTTACTAATTATTTTTTAGTTTATCCACTAAAGAACTTTTAGTTAGTTTTGGGTAAACTTTATTTTAAGAAGTGGTACAAAAATAGTGATACGACTATCCACCATCTTTCTTAAAAACTATTTGGTTCTATCTATAAGATGGTCTGGATAAGTGAGACCTTGATCATTCATCATTTTTTTGAAAAAATACCACATCTCAACTTTGGTTGTCTATAAGTGTAGTTGCTTTGCTTTCATAATTTTTTTATTAAAAAAGAGAGAAGATATCCAAAATTATTTTCTTTTCTTAATATCCTCTTGCATGGAAAAAAATTTTATGACCACAAGATATGGTAGATCTTATAAAATAACAAATCAAAGTTAAAAATCTATTTAAAACCAAAGATAAAATTTAAACAAAGACCATATGCTAAAAAAATCTCAATTAATAGCCCAACTCACATAGATGGTTGGACAAATCCTCTTGAACAAATAATATGAACCAAATTCTAGAAGAAAAAAGGATAATAAGAGAATAAGTGTCACACTTAATAATTTAAAAGAAGAAAATCCTAAAAGACATAAGAATCATAGAAGGCATAATGATCCTTTTGATGAATCAAACTAAGATATTCATAAGAGAAATCATGATTGTAAAAGAACAAATAAAACTTTGGATGAGTGAGACCAAAATGATAATTTAGATATGTTTAATAAAGAGGAAAGACCCAAGAAACATCAAGATAGAGAGTATATCCCTAATATAAATTGGATTCCTTAACTTTTGATAGTAGTTTTGATCCTAAAGTTTACATCGACTAACAAATTATTATTGATGGTTACTTTGATTTGCACCAAGTGAGTAAAAAAATATCAATTTATTAAAACTAAGTTCATTAATATTGTTTATAAGTTCTTTAGAAACTTAGAGAAATACTATGTTAACAATGATGAAGATGTACTTTAAATTTAAAAAAAATTAAAGGAACTTGCTTAATATGTTTGTTTTAATAACCTATAGTGTCAAAATATTAGATAAATAGTAAAGATTTTCCCAAGGGATAGATCTATACATTAACAAATTTGAGAATTATAAACTTAGGTACGACGTGTAGTACTATCCTGTTTTAGGACAGGTTTAAAGGAATACATATAAACTTAGTTTAACTTGAAAGATGTTACTACCATAGAGAAAGCTTATTGCATAACTAAAAATATAAAAAAAATAGAACTTCATATTTTAAGAATAATGGCGTGTCAGACCTTTAAAGTTCGACATCATAATTTTTTAACCCAATCATACTCGCACTTCATTTACCCAATCCACTATAGTTTTTAAACCTCCCGAACTTGAATCACCACTTACTTCTTCACAACCTTCTTTAAGCTAACTCACCCAATCTGGAATCGTCTTTTTTAAGTGTCACGAAAAGAGACATAGCTACAAACTACCTAAAGAGATCCATGACTATGGATCTAAAAAGTGTTAATGAACAAGGAGAGTTAAAATAAAAGAAAAACATAATATATGATAAAAAAAAATTGAGTAAGAATTTTAAAATAGAAAATTTTATGGTTTGATGCACCCCTATAACCATACAACAACAAGATGACTAACAGCACACTAATATCGTTAGCATCATTACAAAAATTAAGAAACAACCATATAAGATGATCATAAATATGATAGTTATATTAATGCAATATTCCCTGAAGCCACTAAGTGAATAAGAGCTTCTTTATTGAAACACCGACTTTGTGTCATGCATAGATAAAACATATATATCAACGATGTTATATACCCTTGAAATTGGGTAGGTATAACAATGATATTTTATGTGATGTCGTACTATACAAGTAGGTCATCTTATCCTTAGAAGATCATGACTTTTTAATAGAGATGTAACTTTGAAGGATAATACTAACACATATTTTTTATTTATGAAGAAAAGGCTATAACATTACACCTTGCTCCATCTCATAAAAGGCATCAATCACTTAAGCATAACAAATGTATAGAAAATTTTAAGCTCATAGATAAAAAAAAGAGAAAGACAGAGAATTTAAGCTTAGTCATATTACTCCAAATTAAGAAAAGCCTTAATCAAAGAGATTTAGTTTGATTTCTTATAATTAAAGAGTTAGCTATCATCTTATCAAACCCATTACTTATTATACAAGCTCATAATAAGCCAATGTCTTTCTTTGATCTTATTCTCTTACTAGTAGACTTTCAAACTTCTACTTTCATTTTTTATCTCATAAAAGAATATCTAAAAAAATTAATCTATAAAAGATATTAGAAACTAGTAGATACTCAAAAAATATTAAGAAATTTTATAAAAGAGATTATATTATAATTAGAGTTAGGTCAAAATAATTTCCTCTTAAAGCTTACAAGAAATTATAAGTGCATGAAACTAGACCTTTAGGATTATTTAAAAAACTAAAAACTAATACATACGTGTTGGATTTGCCAGAATAGTATAGGATTAGTACAACCTTTAACATTAAGGATTTATTCTCTTAAAGGACACCACATCTAATACTAATTGAGTTATTTAAGTTTGATTTTTCTATGCTAAGTGAATCCATTTCTACCACTATATTAACCATAAGAGTAAGAAAAATGAGGAGAAAATTTTAAATCATGAGATAATTCTAACTAAAGATTACAAATTCAAAAAAATTTTAGTTCGTTAGAAGAAAAAACCTTTGATTGAGAACTCTTAGCTTACCTATGATGACCTACACTATGTCATGCAACACCTATTAAAATACTGTTGTACCCATCATGCCAATACCACTGAATTAAGCTCTCTCTCACTTAAGCAGGATGATGTTGAAGCATCTAACATTAGCTCACAAAAATATATTCATTGGCGTTGCGCTAGTTCAATAAGTCTATCGGTGTAAATTTTGGTTGAAAATTACTTAAAAATGCTTACAATTGAATTTTTTCATTGATTTCATCACTTAGCATCATCCACCACCTTCTGTCATCCTCAGTGCTATTATCAGCACCCACTGGCACTGCCATTATCGACTCGTACGCCCACATGACTTGAATTGACCCCCAGGAACATTATTTATCATGCCAGTCCCGTCGACCCGTTTTGTTATGCCTGACCCATGCCTACACGATACTCAAAGCAGACACACAGAGACCTTCGCCCACACCACGCCGATCATTCCTGACTGTTTGACCGATCATCGTCACTACCACTTAAAACTCACAATCTATTTAGAAATTACTTAATTTAATTAATTTTAGAGCTTTTAAGTTAATTTTTTATTCATAATATTTTTTAATAATTTATATTGAATTTTAGAATCTATAATATCTTTTATAATTCCAAAATATGTCATTTGATATTTTTAATTTTTTTTATATTTTTAGGTTAGCCAATTATTATTATACCCTTAAAATCTCTATAAATATGGATATTCTTTAGATTATAAGGATAAAAAATGATGTAATAAGATCTTTTTTTGTGTATGTTTTCATATTTATGAACAAAATATGTGCACCTAATCCTAATTAAAGATATTCTAATTCCTTATAAGAGCCAAGGATTAAAGATGAGAGATCTTTCACCGAGAGAGAGCCTGAAATGAAGTTTTTTATAAGAGATAAGGAATGAAGGTGAGAGATGTTCCACTGGGAGAGTTGATAACTAAATGAAGTTTTGCTTCTACCGACATCCACATCATTGTAAAAAATTTAATCTTTTATTAACTTTTATTTTCTAAATAGTAATCTAAAAGTAAAGTTATTTTTTCTATTAAAATACTTAAAATAGAGTTTATCTTAAATTCTATATTTTATGTATAAAATTAGATATAACAAAAACTACTTTATAAGATTTTATGCTTAATGTTTGAAGTGTTACCACCTATTTAACTTAATAATTCATACTACAGGTTTAGAATGTCAATCTTTGAATAGTTCTAAAATATCACAAATATTACTTAATCTTGATTAATATATAATATTATTTCATATTCTCTAATAATCTATTGAGTTTCTTTAGTAGTATAAGCTTTAATTTAGATCATGGTAAAAGTCTAAATCTATCTTACATCAAAACCTTTATACATATTAAACAATAAAATTATGTAACCTTGAAATTAGGTAGGTATAAATATAAGGTTCCATGCAATGTCGTACCTATACAAGTAGGTCATCTTATTCTTGGAAGGCCATGATATTTTATAGGGATGCGACTTTGAATGGTAAGACTAAAATATGTTCTTTTATTTATGAAGGAAATACCATCACAGTACATCCTTTCCTATCTTATAAGAGGTCTCATTCATTTAAGCATAATAAATCTATAAAAAATTCCAAGCCTATAGATAAAGAAAAGAAAAGGATAAAAAATTTAAACTTGATCACACTACAAGTTACGAAGACCTTTGATTAAGGAGACTTAGTTTGATTTTTTATAATTAAAAAGCAAAAAAAATTTGAATGTCTCCTTATAATCAAGTTGTGAAAATAATACAAATTCTTTTGAGAGAAATATTTAAAACCTTTGTGGAAACGATATTTATACAACTTATGAAAACATTAAGCTTTTACATTTACATTTACATTTAAAAGCATTATGTTCCACACAACATGAATAGATAATAAATCTTTTATATATCTTTACATATTCTTTTGCTCAAATATAACAAAACTAAAACATTATCATATATTAACATGTTCTAATCATTATGTACTAGCTCTCATTCTATTCTATTAGTCTCATAAGGTTCATTCTTTTAACTTAAAGAGTTACACTAAAATAGCAATGAGCCAACCAATATTGGCTCAATGACAAAATTATGTAACATAATATAAAACTTATAATTCTTGGATAACCATATCATAATATATTTAAACAAGATATATGAAAGAAATAAAAGATATGTTATCTTTTTTCTTTGGATTTACTTAAACTCAATTTCATCTTTAAAAAATTATTAAGTCTCTTTTAAAGCCTATTTCATAATTAGTGTATCATGAATATTTTATTTTAATAGTCCAACATCTTTTTGGTAACACTTTTATCTAGATAGTGGTATTACTTTCAAAGACATGTTATTTTGGATAATCAAATACTTACTTTTAGAGACATTATTTTAGATAATAAGTTAGCTTTTGCAAATAATTATTGATGTTTTTATATTACATCAATTTATTATATATTTTTTAATTTAATTATATTTATATTTTGATAATCATTTATTTTATTTTTTAGCATATATAACATGATAAATATTTAGCTTATCATTAAAAGAACATAATATTATCATGCTCAAATCAAAGCATGTGTCAAAGCAAGCATAGCAACATATTATCAAAATAACAAGTATATCTTACATAATCTTTTCATATATTTATTTAAGAATCTAACTTAACATTCCATATTACATAAAAATATATTTTAAATCTATGTAGTCATCTTACCAAGGCATAAATCTTTGTTCTTAGTCTTACTTACTATAATACCCATAAGTTTTTTCTTAAGTTTTTGCCCTTGATAAAGCCTAACTCCTTTATTGTACTTATGCAATTTTATTGTCATATTTGGATGATGATTAGTTAGCTTATATAGCTTTATTATGTATTATTTTATCATATTATATGATGTTTTATAGTTATACTGTATGATCTAATTATTCTTCTTACCAAACTAATCTAACCTTATGTTAACACTTTATCACACTTATACATTTACGTGATTATACATTTTAAATACAAATCTCATCTAATGTATCTATGCACCCAATTGATTCTCTCACTAATAGTATTATGTTATCGTACTGTACACTATCTTAAAATCTTGAAAATATCCTTAGAATATTCTAAAATTTCAAGTGAGTTCTCTCTTCTATTTGATTCATTAAATTTGTTACATTGTTTCATACTTCATTTACATAGATTATGCTACTTGCAAAATTGGAAAAAATTATAGATTTATTATGAAGCTCTTCTATTTTTTTGCTTGTTATCCTTGTATTAAACTCATCTAAGTCTTAGTTGTTATTTACTCATTTGCGTTGCCCATTAGTCTCTTATGAATGTACTTTGTAAAGGGATTTCCTTACTGGTTATTTGATAAAAAACATTTAATGGTGTAAGCTTAGTTAACAGAGTAGAGGTGGACATAAATTTGAGTTTGGAAATAATCACCTAATAGACTTAGTAATATTTTTTTTATAATATGACAACACAAAATAATTCCATGTTTTTTTAAAATCTCCTCTCTTATGACTCGACCATTCTTGCAAGCCTAATGGACTATCTGACTCACTTAACTATTGGATTAACCACATAAGATTTTCCAATATTTTTTTATTTCATTTTTTCATTTCTTATTATAGTAAGTATTTCATAAAAAAAATTAATTATTAAGAGCTATGCTTTTTGTTATGATCATTGTCCTTACTCTTAAGCAAATCATATCTCATATCCATAGACTTTCATCATAAGTATGAATATGTTAGTATCTAAATCACATATAACTACACATGTACTCTACAAAACATACTAATAACAAATCCACAACAAATAAAGATGTGGTTTAAGACCTTTACTTGTCTCCATGCATAGAATGCTAATGACAAAACTAAGGAGGTTTTATCTATAACGATATCTTATATCATGTTATGATATAAATCTAATATAGATCACCACATATACTATATTTTGATGATCCAATAATAATATAAAAATATATCATAATTTATGAGATAATATATCTTGGAACCTATATTTTATATAATATGTTATTTTTGTATTTTCCAAATAAAATATAATATCAAAGTATTATAACATTATACTAAATAACTTTTATTTTCTTTTTAATTATTTTACTCAAATATCATTGTCATTCTCATTATCTTATATATACATGTAAAACATGTAAATATTATCCAATATCCTGAATAATAAAAAATAATAGAATAATACAAAATAATATATTATAATCCATGGTAATATCTCAAGATATATAAAATGTGATAAAGGAAAATGAATTAACAATTTATTTATGTCACAATTACTAAATTTATCAACTTGATTTTGATAAAAATATTACTTTTTTAATTTCTCTTTATTTAATTTTCTCATAATAAAATTATAAAAAATTTCTTACTACATAATCATTTTTCCTATATACAACATGCTATTGTGTTCCATTTTTCTTAAATGTACAAGATTCTATAATTTTCAAAATTCTTTTATTTAGACATTATTTGATCAAATTGACATATTATAACAGTATGCATCCAGCTCAGCATATAATGACTCTAGCATTTACTATGCAAATCATGGAATGGGCACAAACTTAACAATTTCCATTATTGTGTCTTAACTTCTACTCTTTCTCATATAATTTAAACTTTAACTAATTATTCTAAAAATTAAAACAAAATAGAAACATCACTAATTATGTTGAATATCAAAGGTTTACCAAATAATTTCTCCCTAATCTCTCAATTCCAAGATTTATCTTATTGTATTCTTCTTTTCTTTTGAGTTTTTTTTTTATCTCTAATGATAGACTATAACACTTTTACTTGCTTCTCCTTGAAACTTGGATTCTAGTGAGATTATTTAGGCTTAAATGTCTTCTTATTGGAAAGATTTTAGCAAAACTTTCTAATGTTTCTTACGTTGTTAGTCTTGAATACAAAATCTTATAATTAATCTAAACCACAAAGTGAGTTGTTAACATATTAAGCATAATAATGGAATTTCAAATCTAAATCAAAATATATAAACCTCTATTTTTAGATTTGCTAGAAATAATTACACATATAAACCTAAATAAGAAGAAAATTGACATTTGATGAAACAAACTTTTGATATTGAATATAGATAGAGAGGAGATGGAGTACATTTCATGAATAAAGGAACAAAAATTTATATTTAAGATCCATGATCTTTTTAGCAGATGTTAAACACTGTATTTAATAGAAACAAATGACTTAAAGATAACAAAAGACACACAATCCAATGAACTTAAGACATACAAAACTGAATTGTGGATGTTAATCTCCTTTTGCATGCATGATGTCACATGCAATAGTTTAATTACACATTTTTCCCTTTGCTTATAGATGGTTGTAATTATTTATGATAATTAAAAAATCAGTATATTAATTATAAAATTTATAAAATAAAAATGTAACGAGACAAAACTTCAAAATTCTGTATAATAATTATAACATTAATATATTATGAATTATATTTTAATTATTAACTTAAAATATTACAAATGTAATGCATAATTCTTTAATAAACTACTAAAAAACAAAAACCAAAAATAGTTGGTCATAGTTTTCTTGAAGGATCACCAATGGTAATTTCTTTAGTGGAGTAGTAGCAGGCGAGAATTTTAGCGGCCAAAGAGGGTTTCCAGCAGTAATTCGTCAGAATCTGCCCTAATTAGGTCCTGCACAAGACCCACATTCCTACGATCTTTAGTCGACCAGCGTGCCCCAACGTTGTTCTCGTCGTTTCGCGGCTTGTACCTGCCATTCGAACTCGTTGATGCTCCATAGCTACTGGTAGGAGTTGTTTGCTTTTACTTGATCAAGTTCTCTCACCCCCTTGCTCGTCAACAGCCATCGAGGAGCTTCCTAACGTGGCATGACATGCCCCTATAACTGAAAGCGATAGTCTTCATGTGCTCCGTTTTAGATCATTTGGAATTTTGTTTCATGTCATGCACCTTGCTATGCTTTATTTTTTTTTTTTGCATGTTCAATACCCAATGATATATTAGGACTTGTCTCTCTTAAACAGGAATGTTTTGGCATGTACAGAAATAAAGAAAAGGACCTTGAGAAGAGAATCAAGAGAAGTTCTGTGAAGGTTTACGGGTAAGCAATCTTAAGAGGAGAAAAAGCAGCGTCGAAGGCTATGGTAAGCCCTTTGAATCTTGTGAAAATCTTGAGACTCGAGGAAGAAGAGTTATGGTATAAGTGGTATGCTGAGATGAAGGTTTATGGGATATTGTTGAGATTTTTGAGACCTTGAAGCAGATAACCCGGGAATACTGAAATCAAAACAAACAAAACATGTGGGAAAATTCACAATTTGTTCTAGATTGAACTTTGGAAGTGTTGAAATACAAGGCCTATGGAAGGTTTTATGCCCAAAATTTCAATTCTATGATAGATTCTTTTGCATAAGCATAAACTTGGATTTTGATTAAGTCAGATCGAAGATTTAGCATTAATTTAAATTCAAATGGCCAAAATTTGAGTGTAATTAATTACTATTTGTTAGGATAGGTTCTCAATACATATTGCTCATCGTCATTAGTCAAAGGGTCCTTAACTATAAAAGTGAGCTATGGAAAATATCTTATTCAAATTCAAGTTGTTTTTATTGCAAATTCTTATAAAAGCATCTTGCTTCCATTGTCTTCAATCAATCAAGATAGAGAGAGAGAAGACATACCCTAAGGAGGTCAGTGAACCTTATGTCTAGGCTTCCTTCCCCTTCTCTTATTTTTCTTATTTTATTTTATTTCTCTCTAGCTTAAATTAGTCTCTTTGACATGCCCATCAAGCATCGAGTAGGCACACTCCATTGTTATCCCAAAGGTTGATGAAGGGTTATTATCATCACCAACCCAACAACTTGTAGAATAGAAGGGAACAAGGCAATCATCATTTTTCACTGTGCAACTAGGAAAACATCCTCACCAGATTGTTTCCTGCCCAATGGACAGATCACTTAGCCACCTCTATTGGAGATGAGTGAATCTTCTCTCCCCTTTCTCTTGTGTGACTCAAGGGATACTCTTTTTTACTCATAGATACTGTGATTTTACTGCAACAACAAATAAAAAGGCTCGAGCAATCATGCTCTGGGATCTTTGGTGCAATGCTAAAGAGATTCAAGAATTTATGTCATTTTCTCTTTCTTTCATAATCGTACCTTGAAAATTCTCTTCAAATTCCAGCTTTTGTGTTATTATTGGTTCTTGGATGATGCATTGAGCTAGCAAATTATTTCAAGAACCTTTGAAATTCTGCACAACTAATCTTATGAGTTAGCTTTATGTTTGCTGTTCAATGATTTCTTTAATGTGATCTTTATATTTTTAATTGCAAACCTTGAATATTAATCACTAATAGAGCTCAAGATTTGCCAAAGTTTGATGCAAATCCTTATTAAATTAGATCAAATATATACGAAAAGCTTTAAACCTAACGTTAAAGTTGTTTGGAACAATCTTTTAGTTCAAAATTTCCCTTGGTTTGGAGTTTTGAAGGAAATATGGAAGATTTGAAAATAGTTAGCCCAAACTATTACAGATTATTGAAACCTTCGAAATTTGATTGAGAACCTTTACAAGTGAGGTCCAATTGATGTGAACTTTGCATGATAACTGTTTATTTAGTTTATAACAACTATTTAGTTTTGAGATTGAGCTGGAAACAATTCTATAGTTGTGAAATGGTTTATTTACCTCAGCTAGTACAACTATATACTAAATTCTGGAATGAAAGTTTTACTTACTATTCAAAATTGTATTACTTAAATCCGGAGTGAAAGTTTTAGTTACTATTCAAAATGTTTTTGGGTATTGAAATGATCTCAGAACTGACTTAAACGTTGAGTCTGCTTCTGTAATCAATTCTCTATAAGTTTCATGTAGATTGCATTTTCATTTCAAATTGTTTTGCTGAAGTATTTCGTCATGCCAAATTACTGCACAATGAACATTCTAAATTTCAGCTTTATACAAATTGAATTTGAATTTTGGAATTTTTCATGCCATCTAGCTTAAATCCTTGTTAAGCTAATCCCATCATTGTTCATCAGTACTTTGTATGAATATCTGGGTCTAGTTATTTTGTTATTTGTTTTGTTTAATGTCAGCCTTGTGTGTTAGTTTTTTTGTAGCTTTTGTATTCCTATTCCAACTTGCTTGTTTCCCTTACAGTTCCTTATCTTTGACTTTAGCCATCCAAACTAAAAAAGAAAGTTCAAAATAACTGTCTTCTTTTCTTCCCACTCCAAGCCATTTCCATCTGCTTGAGATTGGGGATAAATCACACATGATTGCTTCTACTCATACCACATTAAATAACATCATAGCATAATTGGTTACACATTTATTATTTAGTATCACACAATCTTTACTTTACTTCCCATTCGTAAAGCACACAAAACTTTAAATTTGTAGGCTTATCTTTAATTTCTTGGCCAAATTCACTTTGCTAACATACATTCATTCTTTTTTCAAATCAAATGGTAAAATATGTGAAGTAGCTATAAATGAGAGGTCTAGTGTGAATCTAATTTGTTTCTTTGACTTAACCCACATGAGTCATATCCTTATTATCCACTAATGTTCATATACTCACTTAAGGATATAACATGCATCATACTAAATTATCCATAAGTGCCTTGTGTCAATTTCCTTGGGGCAGCGCATTGAGTTTTTTACCTAGTGTGATGTTCTTACGAGCATGGCACATATTCTTTAATAACCTTGGCTTGATTCTTGTTGAACCTAGTATAGAAATCAGTCCAATACCTATTCATTTAAGGTGTGGAGTCTTCTTCTTCTTTTTGTGCTTCTCTTTCTCTTTTTTTTTCTTTAGCTTCTAGTCTCCTAAAAGCCTTGATCAATCATCACCACCACTCCAAAGAAATGATTCTGATTGTTATTCGTCTATATATGGGACTCCTATTAGGACAAATGGTAGAGATCAATCTAGATGCTAATAATATAGATATGTATAATATTCAAGTTTTATTTCTATTTTGTGGGTAAATGTTTGCCATGTACATGTAGGCAAAAGCTTTCTAGGTTATACATAAAAATGCAACTAGATACTTTCTAGAAATTCTTGACAGTTATCTTGATTTTTTAGGGTAAATATGTAAGAAACAAGTTAGGCTTTGAAATAAATTATAAAAGAGCCCCTTTTCAATTTTTTTCATTTGTCAAATTATGCACTCATGTCAAGTTCTTACTTCTTGGCTCTACATCACATGCCTTAGGCTTCTATCGATCCAAAGTTGTTTAGAACATGTAAAATTTGATTTGTTTTACTACTTTAAAAGTATATTTAATATTATCTAAATGTTATATAATATTATTGTAGTGTGGTTTAGTTTTGAGCACGACTATTATGGATTATCAATAATTTAAAAAATGAGCTTGTATTAAACAAGAGGTTATACAAGAAAAATAATGTAAAATAGAAAGAAAATGGATTGCAATTTACATATTAGAAGTAGAATTGTAATATGGTATTGTCCCTTGGCTTCTTGTCACCATAGTGTAGGGGCTTTTAATATAAGCTCTATCGATTTTGTTCATAGGAGAAGCATGTGGATGTTGAAATAGAGTCTTGGTGCCTTGCAAGATGTCAAAGGTGAAGCTTTGCATCTTTCTTGAAATGTGGGGGATTACGTTGGCACTTTATAAGATCTTGCAGCAAAATGTTTGTACCATCATGTTTCTTTCTTCTTCACTTGAGCTCATACCCTAAAAAGGGGAAAAGTTCTTACAGAGATTTAAGATCCTCTATAGCATGGCAAATGATGTGAAATAATCGAGTCTCTTAATAGGAATAATTAATGACGTGGTAGTAAGCAGAAGTAACTGTCAAGTCCTTGAAGATCCAACAATTATAATCATCTAACAGCTTGACAAACACATTAATGAATGCCATGATATTTCTAACACTAATAAATGACACAAAGTGGGTAACATTGATAAGTGATGTAGTGTACTCAATAGAAGTTGATGATCAATTGTGAGTTAGATGAGAATCTAATCAGCTATTGTGCTAAGAGTTGCCAATAATATTATCAATTGCCAAGAGGTCCTTTGGTATCTTCAAAGATATTAAGAATGGAAGCAAAGATACCTTTACTAATATACTTACAATGGTAGAATCCTCTTTTATTGTCAACTAATATCATTATCATGACTTTTGGTATCTTATCCGTTTTTGTATATTAAAATGTTTTGTAAAAAATTTGAATATTTGTCTTTTCATACCATCTTTATATAATTTTAAGTATATTAATAAAATAATAGCTCCCATGTCTTAACATCTTTGCTCTTTATATCTCAAGTCATTATAGTTACACAAATATGTTAATAATCATTATTGCATTTTTGTAATCATCAAAGCTTATTATAATAATCAAAATTTTGTTGATATAATGATATTAAACTAAAAAAAGAATAACTAATACATAGTATTAACACCTCTACTAATATCTAACAAATTATTGAAATGAATTTTAGGTTGTGTTTAGTTGATGTTAGGGAAATTGGAACAAATTTATCCAATTTCATTACAAGAATTTCGTATATTGTTAAAGCCATTATATTTTTGCTACAATCAAAAGGTTGAGCAAGTTCACAAACTACAAATTGCATAAAATCTTAGCAAGTATAAAATAAAAAGAGATTGATGTCTCTCAATCTCTCTCGCATTGTGTTTGAGAATTTTGCATTCAATTTTCGAAACCAAAACCCTTGCTGCAAACAATCTATTCCTCAACACCTTGGCCCCAATAACATTGTGTAGTAACTCCTTTTTTTTCCCACTAGTTGCCTTGTCCCTTTGGTCATTCTCCTACATGAAGGTAAGGGTGAGCTAATTGGTTAATCATAAATATAAGCACTAGATGGCATCATAATTATTGCTTTTATTATAATCAAAGTTGTATTAAATCTCACCTTGCTTTCCTTGTTCATCACTAAAGGACTTATCTAAGTTACTTTATGTTGTTATCATAGTTTTCTTTATCTTTTCTTTTCCTTAAGCAGGGGACAATTGGTTTTAATGTTTCCTGATTTCTTTCACTCATCGCTAGTCACCTCTTAGACTTTTTTTTCTGTGGGATCGATCTGCTTATCTTTAGTTTTCACTTTTCTTGTTGTTGAAAAATGGGAAAAGCAACTTCTTCTCAAGGAGAGAGTTCATCCATCTTGAGTTCATGATGATCTCTTTGTCAAGTTACTCTTCTAACTCAATATCATGTTCTTCCTTTTCTTGTATAGGTATAGAATTTGAGGCTTGTAAGGCAAGATCCTTTTTCTCTCCTTGATTTTTTTATCATTTCCATCACATAGGTTGTGAGACAAGCAACATTTTAGGATCGACTATGGAGAGATTTTTTTTTGACATATTACACTAATTGTGTGTCAAAATCCTTTGGAAAGCATCTATGAACTTTTCTTTCTTCATTTGTATACATCTTTTCAAGAAGAATCTAACTATTAGTAATATTAGTAATTTTTGTAAACACATGTTTGATGATCTCCTTGAGTAGTTTTTGAAACAAGTTGAACTCATATGCAAACGTGTTCATTTTTGACTCAACTCAAACAGTTTTTTCCTATGTAACTTCAAGTTTCTTAAACATCTTATGTAATGTCTAAAGAGTATAAACCTAGTTAAATTTAGTAGGGGAAGTTCACAATTCAAGTTAAATGTCTTGCATTTAGTTGGATTTGCTTCTTTTCCTCTAGAGATACTTTTGATATTGGTTTTTTAATGGCAATGCTATTTGCAACCTTTATTGGAATTGACCACTTTCAATGAGTTCCCATAGTTCAAGATCAATATCTCGCAAATAAACCTTCATGCATATCTTCATGAGATAAGTTTAGGACGTGTCATTTGAAAGAAAATAATTCTCCAGCTCACAAGGTATGGCTTTTCCATGTAATTGCTTTAGAATATGAATAGATCTTCAAATCTTAGCATATGTACACAATGGAGGTTTAATTGTGCATTGATTAAAATGTAATTATTAAAATTAAAATTTATAAAAGAAAAAAAGTGCAAGTAAATGTTAAATATTAATAGAGGTTAGCTCAAGATATTATTGAAAAGAAAATTTGCAATAAAATAAAAGTTAGAGAGTTGGAAGATGTTAGTTTAGAGTGTTGGCATTTAAAAAATTTAAATTAAACTTAAGAAGAATATTAGTTGAATTAAAATATATTATTCTCAAATTGCATGAGTGCCCAACATAAGACCAAGCCCAATGACGAAGAAAAATCTTGCTCAGGTTCATGAGACTTTTTTTGCTCCATGAAAATACTTTTGTTTATGGATGGATCTCCACGATTCTCGACACAAGAACATCTAATGTGATATGGATTACATTTTAAAAATGCATTTGATGTATGTGTGTCAGAGAGTAAGTGTGTTTAATGCTAATCAAGGGACACAAGGAATTTTGTAATGGTTTGGCCTTTCGACCACTTAAGGGAGAAAAACAACTTATGCTGTTTCCCAAGGCAAGAGGCTTAGAGCTATCGTAACACTCCACAAGGGAGCTAAGATAAGCATAGGGTTTGGTTTCAAAGTCAAGACATATGCTCAAATAATAGATGTTTTAATAATAATCTATGGCTTATAGAGATTATAATCCAAACTTAAATGTATGAAATAGCTTAGACATGAAATGATATTTTCTTTTACTTGAAAAGATAAAATGATGAAAACAAGTGTGAGCAAGAAGGTGAAGAAAAACTCATAGAAATCTTGTTTGTTGGGAGATCAAATATTGTAGAGCTTCAAAAAAGATCTTAAAAAAAACCATATAAATCCCTCTTTAAACATCAGTTAAGAATGTATATCGTGTTTTGTAGAAAGATTATGGGAGAAGAATAGAACTTCTATAGAATTAGAATATTATCTATTTGATTTTCACTTACAAGAAGAAATACAAATCAAACACAGGCCTAAGAGTCCTCTCAATCCACAAGGGAAATCAGCTTAGCAAAATCTAGGAACTAACGATCAAAAATGAAAGTGGAATCGGGTCATTTAGAATTGCCCAATTTTGGTTGAAGCTTTAGATCGTAGAGGTCCTTGTGATCAATCCTTCAGAAATTCCCCTTATTCAGACGTTTCTCATAGTCTAATTCCTAAACAAACCACTTCTTGTAAATTCCCTTCATCCATACCTTTAAAAGACAACCTCACTCTAGAATGGAAGTAAGCTTAAAGAGCTACGAGAGACTTTGAACTTGGATTCAAGTTTTGTGTCAATTGAAATGAGAGTTATTGTATGAAAATCAGTGAGTGCTTCCATGTGGCTTAAGGGGAATATAGAGACTCAAGCTCCTCAAACTACAAAATGTGGTGAGTTTGAACCATTGACCACCACCCAATGGTCCAAAATGAACATTTTAAGGTTTGAAAAGGGGTTTGTTTTTTGAGTGAAAGAAATACTTCTAACTCAACTTGTTTTCTTATTAGAAGGTAATTCAATTTGGATTACTCAGGAGAATTAGAATTCAATCAAAAAGAGGTTTGCAAAACACCCATCTTGCACTTGAGCAATCAATTAATTTCTTATACTTGTTTGGTTGATCTTCAATTCGATCAGCCCAATTATGATCGACTTAGTGAGTTAGGCTAAGTTAGATTCTAAGCTTGGAGCTTAATTATTATATGCATTATACAAATTCTTAGATAAGACAATTTTGATCTTTTTTCTTCAAGAAAAAAAAAAGACATTAGCCATTGCATCGGTATCATGATTGTTTTGAGTTGGAATGATGAAGAACAATCTTTGATACCTGCCTTATGCAATGTAATACAACGATCTATAAAAGTTAATCCAAAGTAGTTGTTTTCTTCAAAATTATCATGGTTTCAAAATTTACTATGCCATAGAATATACTAAGATGCAAGCTTAGGAGGAATTTCCTCAAATTTTCTTCAAATCTTCCTTCTTATGCTGGGATATTCTTTTGGTTCTTTACACCAGTTAGAACTTATAGACTGCACTTACCAATCATTTCAAACAAAACATTACTCACACTATTAGTTGATTGTTGTCAAGGCTGTGGAAGTCAGTGACTTTTTTTATCTGACTTAAGCATTGCAAACTTTAGGAATACACAACATTGAAATTAAGGACAAGCTTCTGACAATGTATGTTCATATTGGATATAAGAACTCCTTGACAAGCTATATTTGAAACTTTTCAGTTAGGACGTTGATTTCTCATATGAGCTAAATTAGAGCATTTGAGCAATTTTCCTTTTTTCGGCCAATATGCAGTAACAATGTCACTTATTGAAGAAACCGAAAATTTTTTAGAGCAACAAAGACCCACAAAGGGGGTCCTCATCAAAAGTATTTTGGAAACAAATTATCGGATTGTTCAGAAATTCCCCAAAGGTCTCTAGTGGTTGCTTTGTTTTCTGTTCTCCAAAGATGAGGCCAAACGAAGTTTGAAGCATGTAGCTTATTTTTGCCTAAGGGACAATACCATACTACACTTCTACTTCTAATATGTAAATTGCAATCCAAACAAGGGTTGAAGCATGGTAGGTTAGGTGAGTGGTTAAAATATTGTTGCCATGCTGCCTTGAGGTTGTTTGTTGTTGTTTTGAAAGCAATATTTTAGAACATTTAAGAAAGATTGCATACAATTGACCGTATGGGTTAATCCCTTCCTTGGAACCTACACATGTGAGACATTTCATGCATCATTGTACCCTTTCTACAATGCCTGAGTCAAAAAACTAATGAAACGCTAATGTTAGTAAATATTATAAGTAGAAAAATTAAATCAATGAATGTAGAATGACAACCTGCATTAAAATTAAACCTATTATATCATGAAAGGCCATGTATATTTAGCATTCTTTTTGTTCCAAAGAAAGGCAGAACTATGTATGCTTTTGGATTTTGTAAATTGAATAGTGCATCTACTGCAAATTGAAGTCGTTGCACATACTCGATATGATATGGCGAAGCACTTTTATGTTTCCAAAATTTAATCAAAGAATGAGAAGGAAATTCACTTTTCTAGATTTTGAATCTTTGTATATAATCAGTAGGCAGCTTAGTTCTTTAGATATCAAATGAAAGAATGAAAGAGGCCATTAGTTAGATCATTTTACCAAAATCAGTGCCTCATGGGAAATCACATTTAGAATAGAAAAGTTATATCATTGCATTTCCCAATTAAAGGAGATTATATTTCATGAATTATTAAGTTTTACATCAAGAGGGATGCCTATTAGTACAGTTGAAATAATAAAAAAGCAAGAAAAATAATTAAAACTTATCTGAGGTTATTTGGTTAATAAACTGACTTTTTTCAGTTTGATTTACTATTTGATACAACAGATAGACAATATAAATCTGGACATAATCTTTTGTGATAAATGCTTAGCCAACAATAAGCATACTAGAGAAATCAGAAACAATACAAATTCTAGCCATAATGAAAACTTGCTTAAAACTTGACATTAACAATAATAATGATTAAATATGATATAGGGATCTAAGTTCTTTTTCTTATGTAATTTCATGCAATCACCAAATGATTTATTTGTTAGATTTGAGATTTCTTAAGATGGACATTTCATATATTATATTCTCCAACAATTATCATCTTAGTATGATTTTACAGTGCATATGAAAAAGATAAACATGTAGTGAAACCTATTAAAGTTTAAATACATTTTGTATAAAATTTATGTGATTCTTGTCAAAATATTCTCATTTTTTTATTTGTACCGGTTAACAAATTTTTTTGCTTATTTTTCATGATAGTTTCTGCTTCTTATACTAACTCAACTTTCTATTGGAAATGGCATTCAATCGATGATGATTGTCCTTGAAGACAATGTATTTACCGGTTGCATTTTTTGCAGGCACTAAAGTGCTGCTTATGCTTGTTTATTGCTTTCTGGCTTATGGGTATTGCCATGATGATTTTGTGTATTATTCAGCTTGTTTTGCTGCAGGAACTGCTGAACTACTGTAATCTTTAATGGACCAAAATTGTTCTAGTGTTGAGTCACAAAGGAGAAAGCCAGGTCTTTTAAGGGATCAAGTTCAGTTAGTTAAAAGGAAAGGCTCTGGTCGATATGAAATCGTTTCAATTCAAGAACCTTTATCTTTTGAAAAGGGGTTTTTTATAGTCATTCGTGCTTGTCAGCTCTTGGCCCAGAAGAATGAGGGAATTATCTTTGTTGGCCTCGCTGGCCCCTCTGGGGCTGGAAAAACTGTATTCACAGAGAAGATTCTTAATTTTATGCCTAGTATTTCTGTGATATCAATGGATAACTATAATGATTCTAGTCGTATAATTGATGGGAACTTTGACGGTAAGTCTTTCATTTGCAACAATTACATAGTTTGTAATCTGCAAAACCATGATGTGCCTTCATAGTGTTTTTCTTTATTAGCATTGCTAATGGTAATAAGTTACAGTTCTTGCCAATTAGTTGGTATGTATGTGTTGTTCATAGTTCTCCAGTATGAGGTCAGTGATTTGAATCTTGAGATGAAAATGCATTTGTTAACATACACTGTAGCTGGTGTGACTGATTCCCTTTGTGGTTTGCATGGATTTCTTAACTTAGATTTGGAAAATATTGCTCAAAGCAGACCAAAATTGGGCTTGGGCTAATCAAGCGATCAATGGGCCCGATTATGCTTACTTTTGAATCAGATTGCTGCATAATTTGTATTTGCTTGATCAGGCTTTGTTAAAATTTGAAGGAAAAAAAAATTAGTTTTGTGAATTAGTAAATGAAAGAACTTTCATATTTTATAATTTGGTCAAACTTTAGAAACAATTAATGACAGCATTTGTTTTTAGAAAAGTCGAATATAATAATGATGATAGGCAAGTATGATGAAATTTGTCAGATTCAAAATATCTGAATCTCAGAAAATAATATTAAAAAACCTATTTTGTGGGTAAATTTATCCTCTTTAAAGATGCAAATTTTAAAAAAAAGAAGAAGAGTTTTTTGGGAATTGACAAACAAGAACCCAATTGGGTGGATTACAATTGCCAAGTACTTCTTTTGGGGCATTGTCTTCTGTATTATGTGATATCCCACTTAATAATCTTTCCAGTTCAATGTTAAATGATTTCATATACCCAAGTCATTTTGCCACATGCAGCTTGCTATTTATCCACAAAAGTATTCTTTCTTGTCATGTATAGTACTATGAAACTGAAACAAATTTACTTCTCTAGGAAATTATCATTAAAGATAATATTCTCTTCTTTGCAAAGCATTTTAGTGAAAGTTTATTTAATTGTTAAAAATTTAGCAGCCATTTAAGTTATGGGTGGCCTATTGTATTGGATATATATTTTTGTAAGTCAAATTATTTCATGACATCCTACAAATATTGAAAGTTATAACTTTGTTGAACTTTTTGGATTTAACCATACTTGTCACATTACAATAACAACTGAACATGAATTCTTTGATGTCATTGCATTCTATTTGTTAATTATTTTTTTTAATATCCATGCATGTTATGCCTTTTCTAAAGGTCATATTTTTTTCTTTACCTTTTAATTTTAGAAAAACATTACGGTTCGCTTCTAATTGAAGTATTAAATAACTTTTAACAAGTTCAAACTATCTAAGTCGACTCTTTCTAAGCTTATCCTCTATCATTGTTGTACCAAACTTGTATTCTTTTGAATTTGGATGCATCGTTATCAATAACTTCATAGACCAATCCATAGCATTATATATTATCGGTTTCACTTAATCTTATAAAACTCCCTTTATCTTAAGTTAAATGTCTTGATCAGACAAGTGAAAATCATATTGCTATTTCATCCAACCTGTTTAGTTTTTATAGTTAACATCTTCATCAATTCTTTTATCAATTTGGCCTATATATGCAAGATATTGAATATATCTGATTTGTATTATGCATATATCTGATTTTAGACCTATTAAGTTAAAATCTCATTGCCTATGAGTCGAATTTTGTTTTAGCTTATTCAGTAGTCTTATATAATGCTATTAGAAAAAAATACAAGCCATGGCACTTGAATTAATTGTTAAGAACCTCAATAAATTATTAATAAATGATAAGAACCTAAAGAAAAAAATTGATATAGTTCAACTATAATAAAGAAATGTTTAATCAATTCTTCTTGAGTGCTTGCACATGTCATTGTTCAATTATACATATCTTTAACAACTTTTAAACATCTTGCTAATTTTTTTTAAGATCTTGCAAATATTTCTCTGAATCTGTAAAAATTAAGTGGAGTATTTGTCTTGCACGTTTATAGCCCTTATGGTTCTCAGATTAACATTAGTTCATATTAATTAAGTAAAATTTTATATCAGCTTTGATAGAGATATCTAACATATTTATTTTTTAAATAGATCCCCGTCTAACAGATTATGATACTTTGCTTGAAAACCTTCATGATCTGAAAGAAGGGAAGGCCGTTGAGGTGCCTATTTATGATTTCAAGTCTAGCTGCCGCACAGGTTATAGGTATGACAATATCCAATTCCTTAATGTAGTCTAATTATTACTTTGTCCTACTTCCTGTCGAAAGATATGTGATTTTTCATGGTAACTTTATGTATGGTGACGCAGTACTGTGGAAGTTCCTAGCTCTCGTATTGTAATAGTTGAGGGAATCTATGCTTTAAGTGAAAGGTTGCGACCTGTTCTGGACCTTCGTGTTTCTGTAACTGGAGGTGTACACTTTGACCTTGTAAAGAGAGTATTGAGGGACATACAACGTGCTGGACAAGAACCTGAAGAAATTATTCACCAGATTTCAGAAACGGTTCTTTTTTAACGTTGCCCTTTTTTTGTTCTCAATTAATGAAATATGTTAGTATTTATCCTTTTATTTTTAATAATTCTAGGATTCAGATTTCTATCAAAGAGCTTATTTATATCTAGAGTTATTGTATATTTCATTTGACATGTTTAAAGTTATCTTGTGAAGGTCTATCCAATGTATAAGGCTTTTATTGAGCCAGATTTGCAGACTGCACACATAAAGATTATCAACAAGTTTAATCCATTCTCAGGCTTCCAGAATCCAACTTACATTCTAAAGGTTAATGCTCCATCAACATATATTTTGGCAATTACAATTAGCAGGATTATAAAATTTTGCCTTTCTAATCAATTGCAGTTTGATTTTAGAGCTAAGTGCTTTCTGTTTTGCAGTCACCAAGGACACTATCAATTGATCAAATCAAGGCTGTTATTTCTACAGAACACAAAGAAAATTTGGAGGAGACTTATGATATATATCTCCTACCGCCAGGTGAAGATCCAGAAGCGTGCCAGTCTTATCTGAGAATGCGAAACAGGGAAGGGAAATACAATCTTATGTTTGAGGTTTGTTTACTCATTTTCATGGATGTATGGTTTTATAGATTGTTCAGATGCATCTGTATGATAGCTGGTCGGTGTTGCAATGCTCCCATATTTGTGGGATTCATTGAAGAATTGTTGCCAAAGGTTTTTATGTAGTTAGCTTTATCGGTATATTTGCAAGAAACTATTTCTATGATTCGAACCTATGATGTCTAGTCACATGATAACAATTTTACAATTGTACCAAATCTCTCCTCTGTATTTCCTGCGACAAAAACCAAGCCTATGAAATGCATTACTTCTATAGTCATATTTTTTTAGGCACTTAATTTAGACAGCTGGGCATCATATATATATACACATACACAAACGCATGCACACATACACTTGCTCTTTCCTATGTTTATTTATCAGTTTTTGGAAGATGACTATGGTCAGAAAATTGGCTGGGTTGTCCTATTTCTGATATCATGGCTTTCTATTTTAACAGTCTTATTTGTAAGTTTCTCAATTATTTTTGAACCAGAATCTGAAATAGTGGACAATATCATTTAGGTTTTCAGTGAGATGGTAATGTAATTTCAACTATTTAATTCATCTTATCAAACTGCTTATGCTACTTGAAAGCCCTGAAAATTAAATGTTGTTAATTGCATGTAGTGGATTATTGTTGTGGTTCTTGCTTGATATGTAACGTGTAAAATGGACTAATTCCTCTGCTGATACTGAATGTCTTGAATATTTTCACATCCCCAAGGTTGCTTGTTCTTTTTCTTTGTGCATTTTTTGAATTTTTATACCAATTTCTTTTAGTATATTGTAGGAGCTTCATATTTGTTAACCAATTCCTGCTTTGCGGTAAAGTTTGTTTGCAGGTATTAATTTTGAAAATTTAGTAAATTGTTTTATGTATCCAATGATAATATAATAAAGTATTGTATTGGGTAAGGCTTGGTGCAGTGAGTGCACACTTTGGTTTCAGCCTTTCTTTGAATCCTTGCACGCCTTTGTGGCACTATGCTGCTGTTTTTTGTGTATTTTGTTTTTTTTTTAAACTCCGTCAAGCTATTTTGATCAATGTAATTCAGAAAAATCAAGATTTCCTTGTCCTTGCATGCAAAATCTTCTTCTAAAATAATTTCATTAGTAATTTGTATAGTCTGCTTTAGATCTGTTCAAGATTTTGGGTCTGGTGGCTGCACTCAATTTGTGGAGGTTAATAGATGGGTAAAATCCTATCCGATGCTTCTGTTACCCATGATATCAAGACAGTTTTTATTACTGCTAAATAGCTTAAGGGATACCATGTGTCGTAATGATTTGACTTAAAATCATTTAGCATTCCTTTTCTCAAAAGTACATCCAAATCTACTACCATAACTAATTATTATGTTTGGCTTGTTTCAGGAGTGGGTCACAGACAGTCCTTTCATCATATCTCCAAGGATTACTTTTGAAGTTAGTGTAAGGCTTCTTGGAGGTTTGATGGCGTTGGGATACAGCATTGCTGCCATTTTAAAGAGAAGCAGCCATGTGTTTTCTGATGACAGAGTAACTGTGAAAATTGATTGGTTGGAACAGTTGAATAGACATTATGTTCAGGTAAATAATCTGCTAATTACTTGGTTATTTTTCTACAACTACATCCTTTATGTGGCAAGGTGGAATTTTGAAGTATTTTGAGTGGATTATTGTCACTCCTGGCAATTAACTGTTGTATACTTAAGCGACAAAATTGTGATTATGGTCCTTACACTTCAACCTCATGAAATAATCCTAGTTCAATTAGTTGAAGGCTTTGTAATTTAAATGAAGGAACAGGAAATAGTTAAATGAACAAGAAGTTTACTTCTGAAAGGGAAGCATATGCTCATGTTGAATTGTTTCTAAGAGTTGAAATAACAGCAATTTTAAGTTCAAGGGCAAAAATCAAGAGCTAACAAGTTTTGAAGCTTTACATCATAGCTTAACTATTGAGACTCTGCTTATAATCGACCTATCACGGGACTGAATCTGCTAGGCAACAAGATTGTAAAGCAAATTCAGTAGGTACTACTTGATAGGGTATAGACTACTAGGAAATTGAATGTGCATAATGCTTAGCAACCTTGTGTAGCAGTGAATTCTAGTTGCCATTTAATGCTTGATTTTCCATTTCTTCCCTCATCGTTTCATAAAAAAATGCTCTTTTATTATGTCTAGATACGTGGATACCTGCACCATAATTCTTTTGCATAGGCTTTACTATGGTAACTTGGTGCTATTTCACTTCTTTATTTTCAAGACCTGCTGATTGTAATTGTTCCCTGGTCTATTTTCTTTAGGGGTACGTTTTTAATTTAAAGAATAATTAAAGATTGAATGTTATGCAGGTTCATGAAGCCACTGTTTTCCCCCTCTCAAAATTACACATTAAAGTTTGCCGATTAAATTTATGCTTAGAAGTTTCTTAAAGCCACATGGTTTCTATGGGATATTTATCTCCTATGAGCATGAAAAAATAAGTTGATTCTTGCTTTGGAAATGGTTAGGAGCCTATTATTCTACATTTCATTAAAGGAATATTAAACTTTAAAAGAAAAAAAAGCAGGAAAATGTGCTTACATGCAAATTTTTTTTGATGGGCCTGATCCTCACTGTTAAGCTCTTGAACCTGCATAATATGGAAAATTTAGAAGATTCACAATATGAATTTTTCATTTGGATAAAGACTTTCTTCATGAATTCATAAACTTACTTTGATATACTTGGTGATAACTTTTAACTTAAGCTTATGATGATTATTGTACTAATGATCTAACACTTTTGTTTGATAAGAGACCTAGGTTACCCCTTAATGAAGAGTGGTATCTAGGAGATAAGGAATATGCCAAATAATGAGTTCTTTCACATATGTTTTAACCTCTCCTATACATGATAGTCACTTAGGTAAATCCTAATAAGGAGGGGATCTTATCATGGATGATGAAATTAATAAGAGATGTTAAGGTCTTTTCATGTGTAGTTAGCTTCTCTTTGGAGGCAGATATTTGTAGATAGCACTTTTAGTTAAATTCATGTTTACATGTGGTATTTTTAATAGAGAATTGAAGATAAACAGTCTTTAAATCAAACTTAGTCATGACAAGCAGAGTGAAGTTGAGGTGGTGGAATTTTGGTTTGCGTGTTGACACAAAAATGTGTGAATTAGTAACTTTGCATTGGCATGATCTATTGTAGATCACTGTTCTTATGCAAGGCAATTGACATGAAACTATGTTAAACGATGAAAATGTATTGTTGTTATTAAGACTAACTATTATTAAGGCGTTGAATATTGTTTTGTGAAAGTCAAGTATACAAATAGAATGAACATTGAAAATATGAGGATGTTGAGATGAATAAGTAATTATACTTGGAAAAATATGTTTAGAAAGAGTTCATTCAAAAGATTGTTGTAGTATTTGTTGATAATAAATTTAGGGAGCACTGGGTTAAATGGTTCGAGCATTTTAATAATAGGTCACTTACTATTCATTTTAGGATGGGTTATTGGAATTTTCTTATGTAATTAAAGAAAGAGAAATTAAAAAAAGAGTATGGCAAAAGAAAACATTTGGTATGCTTGGATATTATTGAAGTGTTATTGACACAGAGTGCAATGGCATTGAAAGATTTATGTACCTTATCCCGCTTAGTGGGATTAAATTATGGTTTTATTCTTATGATTGCAAAAGGCATGCTAAGAGAACAAATGAAAGTTTTTTGTAAACATCTAGATATTGTGTATTTTGTTGACATCATTTGGTACACATACATATACAAGATAGTAGATTTTATTAAATTAGCTGTTATACATTCTTCAAGAGAAACCCTTGATGAGGACTAATTGGTCAAGAAAAATCATAATAGCATATACACCATACGTATAAACTTCTACTATTACTGTTGCCTGTTATTATGGTGGTGATGGGGAGTGGTTCATGTGGTGACCTGTTCTACAAAATACTATTAATGCTATTTTTACATCATTGTCATTTGTACTTCTGGAAATTATTTCAATAACTTAATTTCATCTCCTAAAATTTTTCAAGGTGCAAGGAAGAGACCGAGTACTTGTTAAATGCATAGCTGATCAATTGGGATTGGAAGGTTCTTATATTCCTCGGACATATATAGAGCAAATTCAACTAGAGAAACTTGTTAATGATGTAATGGTATGGTATCTTTCCCAATCATTTAGTATCCTATTTGTTGAAGGAAAACCATGGCATGTATCTTCAACTGATGTTTGTAGGTTGTTCCTGATGATTTGAAGACAAAACTTAGCATAGATGATGATTTGGTATCTAGCCCCAAAGATGCCCTTTCACGATCCTCTTTTGATAAGGCTGCTATGAGATACAAGCACCTCAAGGGGTTTGTTAGTTCGTCTCTTCATATAATCTGGGTTATATGAGCAATTTTTTTACAGCATATAGTTGGTTTAGTTCTTTTTTATATGTTTAACTTTTCTTTTTTGTTATTATTTTCCATCTTCAATCGGTTCACTCCAGTGTTGCCTCCTTTTTGTCTAATCCTAAATCACTTAACTAAATCACATGTTTGTCTCGATTGCTGTGAATGCTCAAAAATTAATTAGGATGTACAACAAGAATATTATCATTCCCAGGAATTTAATGGGCCAAGAATTAAAAACTTTCTTGGCATTTATTTGTTTCAGTGAACTTGGAAGTTAATGCATGTTCTAGCTCATTTTCTGTAGGGGTAACCATAACTTCTCTCGTTTTCATGATTTCTAGCTTTTCCAAGCATTCATTTGTACAAAAGGTTTGTTCAATAAAATGACATCATTCTTCAGTGCAACAAAACAAGTATAGTGGTTAATGGTTCTATTAGGCAAGAATGTTAAGTATATGCGAATGTAACTGGAAAGAAAAATTTGTTGGCTGAAGTCCACGGGATGTGTTGGGTATACTTTCAAGGAAAAGAATGTTATTCTGACTTGGTTGAAACTCAAGTGTTTCAGCATTCTGTAGACTCACAAAAAAGCACAAGGATCTAAGCAGTAGGAAATAAAGGATGTTCAAGAAAACATGATATAAAAAGTGAATTGCCAAGATTTACCTGTTTTATGTCTTGACTGTTAACGTGATTGTTCATTATGAAGTGTTTTGTCATTTAAGCTCGCTGATAGGGAATAGGAATTTTGTGTAATATTCAACACTACTAAATAATTGGGTGATCAGAGAATACCTGAAATATTATCTAGGTTAATCTCCAAAGGCTTCAAAGAATTTTCGTCTGAAATTTTTGGCCCTTGCAAGAATTTAAATTTATAAATCGAGGAGGATAAAGGAAAAATAGGTAGTTAGACATTGTACTTGAGAAAGAGAAAAAACATCAAATTGGAACATTTGTCATAATATGAGATATTGTGATGAATCTGAACTATTGAAGGATAATCTTTTTTCTTTTCTTTACTAGTTTTGTACTTGAAGGTGCTAACTCAATTTATAATTTATCTAATACCAAAATATATGTTTTAAATACCTGCTTGAATTTTGGTGCACTGTATTTATTCAACAACTGTTGTACAATATTGCCTGTAACTGGTGCTGACAAACTTCTTCTCATTACAAAGTTTGCAACATCTATATGGTCAAATTGCAAACAACCCACGTCTCATTGCAAACCACTTCATAGAATCTAAAAAGCCCACCTCTCCGTCATCATCATCATGCCCTACGTTTTTGTCATTACGACCTTCATCTACTTCAATTTACGTACTCTCCACCAGCACCGTTGTTTATTCTTACTGTACTGTGGGGCTTTTACTGTAGCTGACAGCTCAATAACTGTGCTCAAAATCCGCCTACTCTGACCCTGCTGCAAGGTGAAGTCCTGCATCTGCAAACAATATTCTATCCCATCTCCAACTATTCCAGGATTCATTTATTCTCATCTGCTCTTTCTTCTTCGCAGAATGGAAGACCAATTAGGAGGAACAGAGGAGTTTGCCAAGCATGCCAACACTAAAGTGTTATTAGCAATTTCAACTTTAGTTGCATGACAGAAAGTGCTGAGAAAGCAGTGGATTAGCCAATAGAGATTGTGCTTTACACACGCTCTGCCCTCCTTACCTTAACTTTCTCTAAACGCTACTCCATGTGATTTGCCGTTTGTCCTTCTTCTCACAACATCAAAACAACCAGTTTCTTAATCTGGGAACTTAGAAATAACCTCTGCTACCAGAGCATCTCTCCTTTAATTTCCATCTCCTTCTCCCTCTTCCCCATTACCTCAGTAGCCAGTGTTAAGATTAACGCAACAAAGACTATGGCAACCAGTGAGACCATTCCCTTATAGTTGAATGATAATTCGGCACCTCAATGGGTTGCATATACCTGATTTAACACGAAGTTAAAGCCAGAATATCCCTTCATTTCTTTGCAATTTTTGTCAGAGTGCTACCTTGTACTTACCATGATATTTCAGTAGTCTATGGTTTACATCATGGGTAAATAGCTGAGTTATTTTTTGCCATGTATCCTAGAGGATATAGAAGGAAGACTCAATTCCAATCACATATAACTTTTGATTGTTTTTTACAGTGACAATGTTAGCCTCTTGTTATGTGGAGAATCGTTGTATGATTTATGCTTTAGAAAAAGGGTAATAGGTCCCTCTAAGTTGATGTTTACTGCAATTAGATCTCACAAATTTTGAAAATATGGGTCAAAGTCTTACGATTTGTTATATGTTGTAAGTCCTTGTAGGTTGAATAATGTTATATTACAAGAAAAATTTCTAATTTGTCCTTACCTATTTTCTTTCTCTAACATCTGAGATAGGCCTTTGACCAATTTAAGACGTTAATGATATACACTAACACCACAACTAGCCCACCACCTAGCTAATTTCATTCGAGAGATCCTTGACCTTTTAACTAGTCAACTGCCTTGTGTTCGAAATTGTGAGCTCTAATATCAGTTGAAGGTGGGGCTTCTGTTGGGTTCAATTCCCCATCTAGTGCGTCCTTGATAGTGTTTACCACCCAGCTAAATTCCATCAAGAGATCCTTAGCCGTTTAACTTGTAAACTGCCTTGTGTTTGAAATTGTGAGCCCTAATATCAGTTGAAAGTAGGGCTTCTGTTGGGTTCAATTTCCCATCAACTCTTGCCCTTATTTTGGGTTGTAATTGACTCTACTAATAGGTTAGTGCAGCCTTGCTAGTGTTTAATCACTGATGAATGGGTATAAAATACTCTGTAGCTGCAACCATTCAAGGAGGAACACAATAAAAAAGTTTATATGGTGTAGATTGGGGATATAAAGAGTTTCACTTAACATGTAAACAGTAAGGGAAAATCATCAATTGTGATAGTTTTTCATGTGCCAATGGAACTTGCTTGTAACATGGTGCAAATTATGGAACCTCAATGCCCATTTTTAAAAATTGAATGACCTTGTTGCACCAAGTATTAATTACAGAGATTTACTCGTAGTTCTTGCGAAAGTGTTGCACTTGCGTTCTATTGTCTCCATTTTTTGAAGATCGATGATTCTTATCTATTGGTGTTTATTACTTGTTACAGTGGTTTATCTCATTCATACTCAGCACAGGATGAGAAGCGTCTTTCTAAATTGACAAGATTCACAGGCAGTACTGCAAGATATGATGGACGTGGCTCTGATTCACTTGCAATAAACCAAGTAAATTTGCATTCTATTCCTTTATCACCAAGAAGATATCTCATTTTAAAAATATTATAATTTTCCTTGTAAAAATCTTGTGCTGTAGATTCTTATGTTGCTTCCTGCTAATCTCATTCAAACCAAACAATTAGATATATATATCCGTAATGCTATCAATGTGTTTTCTTATCAAGGGGGTCATCAAACAACTTTCAGAACAAATATTAATGTTGAATGAAAGGTTGGATGAGTTTACCTCACGAATTGAAGAGCTGAATTCCAAGTTTGCTGCTCGGAAGTCATCCATTGGCCAAGATAACCTTTCTCTGCATGGAGAAGGTTGTAATGGTTCCACACCAACGTCTTTGTTTGTGTCCAATTTAGGCAATGGTTCCTTGATACCCAATTCATGTTCTTCCAACCAACTTAATAAAGAATTTACATTAGTGGAGGAGGTACGCCTTAAAAAATTGGAATTTCTTGTATTTTTTCCCCTTTTTTACGTTAGATATTCCAGTATTTTATCTTGTGCTGCTTATAACGTTCTCATTAAAAAAGCTATTGATGTAATTGGAAATGCTTTTTTTGTAATTTGTTTGGTATGTTCTGTGTGCTTTTGTGGTTAAAAAAATACTCCTAAAAAAATGGAAGAAAATCCATAATCTTGTGAGTTTTCAAATCATCAATCCTTTAATCTCCCTTTTAGTTTCATCCCATTGTAGTAGCATGCAATGTTACTTTGCATATTGCTTATGTATCATTATGTTGACTTAAATCTCTTTTCATTATTATTTAAAAGGTTTATTACACATAGGTTGTTCATATTTGTCCAATAGTGTTAGATAAGCTCTTAAGTTTTGTAAATATAACATCTAGATCTTTAATTATTTTTTGTTTTTAAATTACTTATAAAAAATTGTTATATAAGTTATTATGGTCTTTATGTGACATAATAGTTTATGGTGACAAAAACATTATGAAGAATATTTGTGAAATTATAAAGACCTATCTTAGTATTTTTAAAACCAAAGATATCTGCATATATAATGAGGCAAAAATGAATGACTTAACTGTTATTAATTATTTAAATCTACAATCTCAAGTTATGGTTTTGTTATACTGAGGCTTAATACTTGCAGATCTTGTCCATTGCACGAGCTCAGCGTAAGATGATGCATCAATTAGACAACTTCTCAAATTTGCTTCATGAGAAGCTGGCAACGCTTCAAGAAAGGAATCAAAACAAAAGCAGGTTATTTGATATCGGTGCATTTGGAAATCCATTCATTCTTGTGCTTGCTGGTGGCATTGGATTGTTTCTGTTGAAGGGTTTCTATCGTTATTGAATCATTCATTCGTTGGAAGCATCTACGGCTACAGTAACTATACATTTGGTGTTTCTTCATTAATTGTGATTGCCAATTTACTGGTTAATCTTTAGTATAGCTCATTGATTTGAGCAAATCGTAGTAATCAATGGTCCTCAGTTTTTCTACAAGGACCTTAACAAAATTTGCATATCTTCAGGTATCATTTTTTTTGTTTTACCTTTTATAGTACTTTGTTTGAAATTCTGCTTATACTTTCTTTTCTCTTACATTTTATTTCTTATCTCTTATTAACCCATTTCAGAATCTAAAACTTCAAAGTTTTCATTTTTTGGCTTCAGAAGTTCCAGTGCTTCAAACCAAAGTTCATATCTTGATTGAGGTATGTAATTATGTTCAAATATGCAATAATTCTGGATCAGTAAAAGGTTAGAAGCATGAATGCGTTTAGGAAGCTTCTTCCAGTTACAGTTAGCTTTGCTTTGGTCATCATTATAGTTTGATAACCTCTGCTCCATATACATAGCTTTTAACATCATTTCTCTCATTTTGTCAAAGCATAGCACTAGTTTCTTGAGTCTCAGTCGGTGCAGCATTCTGTGAATTGGCAGTGACCCTTGACGGTAGAGTGGCCATGTAAACAGGCTTTTGCCTGTTACAAGTTGACTGTTTTAGAGGAGCAACTTCAAATGAGAATTCTGGAGAACTACCAGTTAAAACTTTATTACAAATATGGTTTAGTGCTAATTTAACAAATAGTCCATGCAAAAATGTTTACCTTTTCAATAAACTAGGAGGGATGGAATGAAAAACTGTTACAATGTAAGACAATTTTGGAAGTAGCATGAATTGATGACAGTTTTAAGAGCAAGATTGGGTGTCTTGAACAAGAAAAAGAGAGCAGAACTTGCCCTGTTATGAAGGGTAGAGCTAGGGGTATTAAATGAGCAGGTCTCTAATTAATCTGATGAGTCTATTTTATTAAAATTCTTTTAAATAGTGTTTAATAGATATAGGCTTTCATGGATAAACCCTTATTAAATTGGTACCATTTAAGCTTATTTAAATTCAATTAGATTTTAATTAATAATTAAATACCAAAGATGTAAAACAGAAGTTAAATAGATATGAACTTGGATAAACCGTCGTAAGATTATTGTCTAAACTCGTTTGAGTTCAATTAGAATTAAATCAATAGTTAAATACTAAAATAGAAAACAAAGGTCACTAACAATTATGAGGTGATTAGTAATGATAATTTTAAGTGAGCTATATTTTTTATATAAGCTTATCAAATAAGGAGTACAATCTCTCAAAATTCTTAGAACATGTAGGCTTTCAAAAATTGGCTTTGCACAAATTTTAGTGTCATTAAGTACCTTCAAGTTGAGTAGAATTCATAAAAAAAGAAAAGAAAAGAAAATAGTAGATCATAGCCTATCTATGGGTTGTGCAAATGCTTTATGGTAATTAGAGCCACATTTGATTAGGAGGATGCAATGAAGAAATAAAGGTGACACCAAATATCTTGGTCTAGTGCAAGTGGAAGCAATGTTTACAAAAGATTCCTATGTTGTTTCATTCAATGTATTGAATTGCTCCTATTTTTGACTTATGTATTATTATTTGGATATTTGCTTCTTTTGGCCTCTCATGAATCGAGAGAGAGGTTTGATTAGGCAACTTTGTAATATATATATAGCTTGAAATATCTAAGATATCTTTTGGAAAGTTCAATTGAAAGGATGTTCGATGCTTGGCACAAACAAATGTGGCATGATCAATCAATAAAAGTACTCCAAATTAATGCGATGCAAGAAAGCTCCCTTTAGATGAACCCAAAGTATGATTAGCTAAAGTCTATCACATACATTCTTGTAATATATTTGCAGAAGAGGTTGTGTCCAGACTCTAATCAATAATGCTCAAGTCAACCGACAACTACTTTTACTGATGCATCAAGACTCTTGTCTATAGTGTAATCTCTATTGATAGATAATCATAATCTACCCAAAGGCTCCCATAATGCAAGTTGATATATATGCATGAACATCATTTAAGAGTTCGTTTTTTACCAAAATTTGTAACTTTTTATTTTCATTGAGTGGTTGCTTTAATTTGTTTGTGCTCTCTAATTGTTAATCTATATGTTACCTTATTTAATGTGCTTGAAGATTTCAATTTGTAATTGTACTCCAAATCTCTCTGTATTGTAGTTAATAAGTGAAAAAATTCCTAAAAGTGAGTACATATTCAAAATTAACAAAAACAAAAGCAGGAGGTTTTTGGATCAAAACATGAGGTGCGATGTAGGTTGGGTTTGGTTTCGCTAAATGGGAGGTGGAGCAAGACGAGTGGGACCATAAACAATTTAAGGCAAGTTCAATTCCTCTTATTTGTTGAATGTGGCAAATATGGATGCTGTTAAGCATGACCCAAACTTGCCTCTTGGATGATATGAAGAGACCCTTATTGTTAGTAACTTGTAACTCATAGAGATGTTAATAAACATGTCATCATAATTATAATTTTCACGCAAGTTTGCAAATTCTTTGGTGAAACCATTCACAATGTTGAGATGTTTTGGCTAGTTCTTAACCAACAACTCTTTTTCTAAACAATAGTCATCAAGCTAATTATCAAAAATCAAACAGGATCTAAATTTTGTTCAACTTTATCAACCAATCCAAGACATGAAATTTATGAATTTATCATGTAAATGATGCTGAAGAGTGTTATTAAGAAAAACACAAACAGGAAAACATTGAATTTGGTAGGGCTCCCTTGTAAGCACATCCAAAAAGCCTTCTAGTTGATAATGTCAATTGTTTAAGTTGTAGCTATTTGTTATTTAAAGCTTTTTAGTTACGAGTATTATCATTTAAAATGATATATTTTGTTGTTTAGAGCTAAATGACATGCATTAAAAATATTAATACATTTGAAAATTAGAATGGCTATGTAATGAGAAAAGTTGCCAAATGTTAAGATTCCATATTGCATTATCTATAAGACTATAGCCTGGGTTAGGTTGAGTCAATTCTACCGAAACTTGATCCCAACTCAACTATGATCAATTCCATCATTGTTTGAATGAATCTAATCCAACAATAACCTAAACTTGAACTTGATCCAACCTAGTTATATTATTTTGGGCTATCTGAATTGAATTTAGGTCCATTTAAAAAAAATTAAGAAAATAGGGATCGCATGCTCAAGCTATTTAAACGTGTGGTTAGACTATTTGGTTTATTAGGGAGGGAGCAAAAGGGGTAGACTATAACTCATGCATTACATGAAGGGCAAAGATGATCATTTTGAATGTTTTTCTTTTAAAAAAAATAGGTTGAAGTTAGTTATTGGGTGCTAGACCTTCATAATAGAGAATTGATCTAATTTATTTGATTTTTCAATTTTTAGAACTAAGCCTCATTAAGATAGATCCAAACTCATCTTTGATTTATTAATTTGAGTATTTTTGCACATCCTTAAGTTTACCTTTCTCATTGATGATTGAGGATGCCTATATCACTTCTTATCTTTCCATTGATTTGACATTTGGTATTATCAATATACGTTGAATAGAACTAAAGGAAGAGCAATATGATGAGTGGGCTGAGATTCGAGAGGTTAAGGGTGTGTGGGGAGACTAGAGGGTGATGGTGAAAAAGATGATTGGGATAGTGAGTCTAAGTGATCATATAGACTATTGAAATTCAAATTTTCATGTATTAATAGGCGCAATATATAGTCACAAATCTTTATGTGTGAAAGTTTTTATAAATTGGACATATGCATGCTATCACATTCAATGTTGGTTTTGTGATATCTAAATAGATAATTTATGTTTGTTCATAAATATCATCATTCCTTATAGATAAGAATGTAATGTTAATTATGTAAAAATATATTACTTGTCTTTTATTAAAATTTAAGTTATAATAAACAAGGATTAATATATTTATTATTTTTTGATATTTTGCAAAATAGTTTTAAGTCATGGTTTGTATTTTATAACTTATTAATTGATTAATTAGTGTTATTTCTTGATTTTTATTTTTTGCTTAGCTTGAACAACTTCTAAAAGCATTGTCACTATTTGAATCAAGAGAAGAATTAAACCATGCAAATTATGATCTTTGGAATTGTAAAATAAAGTCTCTCTTAAAAGACTAAATGTACTTAATTGGATAATAATCAAAATGACGCAAGCCAAGTAGCACAAATTTTATGACGAGTAACATGAGAAATGATCTCATGTTAAGATTTGTAAAACATTGTCGATAGCTCTCTGGGATGTAGCCAAGTTGTTGTATGGAGGTACATCCACTACTAAATGATTCTAAGTTCCATTAAAATTTGATAAGTACAAAAGCATATTAGATCATTCCATACGATATCCTTTTGAGGGCGATTTTGATGATGTCCATATGCAAAATTGTCGGTCTTGAGATGATTGATGAACAACTTCATGCCATTATCATGTCATTTTCATATTCTTGAGAATATGTTTTGAGTAAACTTCACACATAATGAGAATGTACTAACTTTGGAGATTGTTGCCCTTATAAAATTTGAAGATGAATGCCTCATTGTTGAAAAGGGAGATGAGAAAGCATCTAGTTTATGCCAAAATCACATGTAGACAGAAAAAATTCCTAAATAAACCTAATGTTAGAACAAGAATGGGCAGTAAATTTGTCCCCTGTAAAACATTTCAAACATTTTAATATAATATTTTATTTTATTTTATTGTATTTTATCATAAACTTTATTGCTTGATTGTAAATCATGGGTACAAAGCATCAGAATCTTCATTTTGGGCATTATGCACCTTTAATGACTAATATAAAGGGAGATTCATTTAATGGAATTTGAACTAAAACCTTTGATGAGCCACTTTTTCGTTTGTTTTAGCTAAAAATCATACATGTTAAACAAGCATTGAAAACATTTCAAATGGCAAAGATAGATGTTCTTACTTATACATCATACTTGTGGAATGAAAGCATCTCAGGACACATTTTTATCCATGTTTGCATTTAATATATATCTATATATTTAATCTGTTGCTTGACTTGTATCTTCTTTGGCTGCAGAGGAGAGGAACATGCTTGATTTTTACTGTTGACGTTACCATTGGGTATTGATGGCAAATTAGAGAGGAAGAGGTTAGTTTGCCCCTTTTTTTTTATTGGCTAAGATAAATTTCTAATTGGTTACAGAGAAACAATTCATAGAGAAAACCTAGTTTCACTTGGATGTTTCTTATTGTTTCGTCTAGGAGTTTATCAACCTATTATGAAAATTTAACTTCAACATTATAACAATGGAATTTATACTCTACTCTCTAGCTTTTGTTTGAATATTTTTTTTTTTTTTTGTTCTTTTTCAAATTTTGAAAGTTTGTATTTTATATGATATTATCTAAAAATTTGATCAATTAATTAATAAAATAACGTCTTATTATAAGTTTTCAAAAAATTTCTCAATGAAGCTCAAACAATGCCTATGTCAATAAATAGAGAAAGTATTGTTAATTATTGTAAATAGAAATAAAATATGATTAATTCAATACTTATTTGTTGCAGCACTTAAAATGCTGTAATCTGCTTAGTAACCTTCTGTGCATCAGTCAGAATCCAAATATGCTGAAATGTTATATTTTAGTGACATTCTTTTGACAAAAATATAAAAATTGAATTTATATTTGCGAAGTAATATTAATTTTTTTAATTTTTTTGTTTAAAAATTAAAAAAATTAGTGATTTTATAAAGTCAAAGATGTTATTAAATGGAATAATTTTAAAATATTTTTAATAATATAATTTTCAATATTTTGAATCTATCCATTTTTTTTCAATTTATGATGGGTAATTAATGTATCATATAATTTTTAAGGTTTTAGTTATAACATTAACCTTATAATTTGTATTAAATTTTTTTTATTTTTAGAGTTGTATTATGTATATAATTGAATCATTTGTGCCCTGTCAAACGTACAAAATTTGCGTCTTATCTTGCCTATCTATTATTTTTGTAATAACCAATTAAAGTGTTAAAACATTTATTTCTGTGCATTAATATCATTTTATTGTAAACTTGTCTATTTTAAATAATAGTAACTAATATAAAGTAAAAAAAGAGTTATATGCATCTCTTATCATATGTCCTTGCTTTGAATTTAATCAACTAATAAAATGTATGAAAATTTATAAAATAATAACTTGTAATGATAGGAAAATTTCTATAAACGTATAACACTTGTTCTTTAACCAGCTTATTAAAAAAATAGGATATTTTTTTATACAAATAATTAAAAAAATTAACATAATAAAATGAGATTTGTGCATAAATATTTTAATTCTATTATTTTTTCTCTAATAATGACTCTTTATTAAGATGCATTAAATTATCCCGTGTCTGTCTCTATTAGGTCTTTTCTACTTTATTTAAGACAAAAAGGAATTTATTAGTGAAATATATTATTATTAAAAACAATTATTAATCTTGATATTACAGTTTTAATAATATATTAAAATGTACTAATATTAATATTTTGAAATAATTTATTAGTAATTATTATAGATCTATATAATGGTTATTTAAAATGTTTAAAAAACATTTGAGAATATATTGTTATAAAAACAATATTAGTAAAAGTCTTTACTTGCTGACGATGTTGTGCTGGAAATCCTTTTATTTTGAAGTGTTGTAGCCGGAACCGATCGGTGGCCTTTGCAATCGAGCAGAACCGAGGGCGATTGATTTACTGCTCTCGAGGGCTATCCAGCTAGTTCATCTAGTTTTCTCCATGGCGACTCTGGACACAGACATCAACATGGTGCCCGTCGGCGAAGGGTCGAGCGGCGCGGGACCGTCGTCGAGAAAGCCTAAGCGTTTTGAAATCAAGAAGTGGAATGCCGTCGCTCTTTGGGCGTGGGGTATGCGATCCTGTAACTTGGGCAACCTGAAATTTTTACAGTCCCTTGGGTTTAGGCATACTGTATTGCTGTCTATCCAACCGGGGATGAGGATATCGAATATCGATTCGATCTATTGACTTTGGCTACATTTCTCAGATATTGTTGTTGACAACTGTGCGATTTGCAGAAACCACATCATGGATCTATGTGAGCATCTTACTTCCTTTATGCTTTTATTTTTCTCTGGTTATACTAACGTTAAGATTGCAAAAGGTTTTCGGGCCCTGTTCATAGTTAATCTTTAATCAGCTTTTGTGATATATGGAACATTGCAGGTATTGAATGCCAGGCCAATCAGGCAAGTGCTACAAGCGAGGAGTGCACCGTCGCTTGGGGTACGCTTCTAATACATCAACTCTTAAATCTGTTTTTTTTTTTGAGGCATGTGTAACAACTTGATATTAGCGAGGTTTGTGTCTCATAATGTAAACTATGCATAGAGCAAATAACGAAGGTACTAGCAACATGTTGGGTTGGGAGCTTCTCTTGTATCTTAATTTTTGTTTTTTTGAAAATGGCTCTCTTGTATCTTAATTGTAAGCTATTAAATTCCAGTTACTCATAACCCAGCCTTTCCTTTCAGTTAAGTTAAATAGGATGTGCGCTTTTTTTCTATAACTTAGTCATCCTTGCACTAGTTGCTAATTTTAGTGGTAGCAATTGCATGATATACAAATTTTATAAACCATAAATACTCGTAGTCATTTGAGAATAAGTTTTCTGAACCCAGTTCTTTGGTGTTGCTGCCCTCAGACTTTTGAGTCAAACATGCCTTTCAAAAATTTAAACCTTTCTCTTTACTTGAGTTACTACTGACCATACTGATAATATTTGTTAATTTTGTTGTTTCTAATTTGATGATAATTTGTTGAAAGGTTACTATTAACCTTTTTGGAGTGTCAGTTTCTGCTGTTGATGTGGGAAAGGCTGTCGTATATTTGATATCAGTTAAGAATATGGGGATGCCTATAGCTTTTTTGGATTTATTTACAGTGCTTACACATTTCCTGATTTAATGCTATGATGTCTTTGTAATTTTTATTTATTAGGGTATAGTTTGATTAAGTTATCATATGTGTTTGTTTTTTTTTTTTGGCTAATTAGATATTTCAACATTTGAGGCAATTAATACCTTCATAAAACTATGTAATGCAATGCACTTTATTAACATGTTAGGTAATTTTGAATTAAAAGTTCTTTTTGAATTAGCAGTGGCCCCCCCCTCTAATTTGATCTTTGAAGTTTGATGTTCATTGGTGGATTCATTATTTGTGAATTCAATTCATCACTTCTCTATTTTGGTTAATCCATCTACCCCGATATGTATCATCTTCATAATTACATTTAATCAAGATTCTTGATCCTCTAGTGGGGCTTCATGGGCTATCTAACTTTCATTAAATTTAATTTTAATTGATTTAAAAAATGAGTAAATTAATGGATTTTTTCCTTCATTTGGCTGATTGCATATGCTATTGCTGTTACATTGCTCAAGCATCAATGATTCATGTTTGATTGAGCTCAGTTGTTATGTATTCATGGCTAGATTTGCATGTTGGATGTTTTGACGTTGCTTTTCTTTTGCAAGATTTTCTCTCAATTTTTTTCTATTTAATTGCTACAGCTATTGTAAGAATAGTTTTTCCACAAGAAGGGAAGTGAATTATATCTTTTTAAATTAATTTTGTAAATTATAAATATGTTTTTAAACAAAAGTTTAATACTGCTACTCTAAATAGTTTTTTTTGAAATGACCTTGGTTAATTTTTTTAATGGATTGTGTGATAATTATAATAAAGTAAATACATACCGATATTTTGATGGTTCGCAAAAGTACAAGCTTACATACACCACGTAAGACTAGGCTTACCAAAAATAGGCACCTTTAATCAAAAGATAGGTTGTTGAACACCATTGCAAGTAGATCCATAAGGATCCAAAAGTGACCCAAAAGAGCCAACCAAGCAAATGGCTTATAAGAGCCAAGTTACCAAGAAACATCAAAGAAATAATAGCAATGCTAAAATGGCATTTTTCTAATATTAGTTTGTACAATAATCACTTATAAACAATGCATAAAACAAGTGACATGCAATAGAGATGGGGTTAGTTCCTACACTTTATTTCTATTAAATTGACTTATCTCTTTGTTCATAGCTAGTAATCGAAACACATTATACAATGATTCTTCAACAGATTTTGGTTCATAGCAAGATACAAATGTTAAATGGTTTATGTTTGCTCTAGTTTTACTCTTTTTCATATCTCCTAGTATTTGGGCTTTAAGATAATCCAAAATTGAACACTCATTCTATAGGAATTTGATTTATTATTGATTCTCAAGTTTCATGTTTATTTTGTTAATGTGCAATATTATCTTCAATGCTCAATTTCTCAAACTCAATATCTTGTTGCTTGGTTATCACATCATGTCTAATGAGAGGAGATTCTTCAAAAGGTGTATAAATGAACTCTTCTATTATTAGGGTTTCTTATTAAGTAGTCCATATGATTTACCTTTTAATGAATATTCCAAGAAGGTATCTTAATTTGATTTTGCATCAAACTTTTCTAACTTACGATTTTCATTGTTAAAGATGTAACATTTACATCTAAATATATGAAAATGAGCTATTTTTGATTTCTTAGCATACAATGATTCATAAGGTATAATTTTCAAAATTGAATATGAAAGTACATGATTCATAATATAACAAACTATGTGAATCATTTTAGCCTAAAAATAATTAGATATATCATATTTATTAAGCATATATTTAGTTATACCAAATAAAATTTTGTTCTTCCTTTTTATAACTTTATTTTGTTGGAGAGTTTTAAGTAATGAAAAGTGTGTAATCATATAGTTATTTACAATAATCTATTAATAATTGATTTTTGAATTCTTTACTGTGATCGTTTATGATTAAGAATATTATTGAATCATGTTTGTTTTGAATTTTGGCGATTAAATTGTCAAAGTCCTCAAAAGCATAATTTTACCCCCAAGAAACAAAAACATATTTGTAACTAGAATAGTCTCTATAATTATGAAGCCATACTTCTTCATTAGACCAAGGTTGAATAGGTCAAAAAAAATCTAAGTGAAGTAGCTCCAAAAGTCTTCTAATAGAGATGCCATTTTTAGATTTGAAGAGAATCTTGGTTTGTTTACCCTTGTGACATAGGCCACATATTTGTTCATTGTTCCATATATTAAACTAAGTTGTATATCATTATTTTCCAATGGTTGAGACACTTACATGACAAAGCATTCTATGCAAAAGGTTGGCACCATTAGCTAGAGATGTGAGGCATTTGATGCCACGTGTTTCTATATTCTATAAGTCTAATATTTAAGTATTATTTCTCCTAGAATCTATAATTAATGATTCATTATTTTTGCTAATAACACATGTTTTGAATTAAAAATAATTTTAGAACTTAAATCACATTAGTGATTTATGCTTAATAAATTATACTTCAAACCATTATCTAGTAGGATCTTAATAATAGATATAGAAGAATTACCATGGTAAATTCTCCACCATCAATAGCTTCAAGTTGGGTGAAAAAAATGGATTCTCACTCATATGTTTTGTGCACTTGTTATCCAAATACTGCATGCACTCTTCAATCTTATGTAGGACATATGCTTACACAAAAAATCAAATATTAATTTTGAAGACACAAGTCATTTTGAGCCCAAAAGTGTTAAAAGTAGATCTAGGAGAATGTGATACCTTGTGCTTAGCTACCCATACAAACTTTGGGAATTTAAAGTTGACATTTATTTTAATTTTACAAAATTTAGATACATGTTTAGGCCTCATGCAATAATTAAAGCAAAACTTATTATGATATTATGAAGATGTGGATGTACAATTTGCTTAAGATCAACATAAATTCGTTGAGACGTAAAATAATGTGAATGCAAATTCTTGAATGCATTGAACTTAGTTATCTCTATTAATTGTTGAGCAATTGTGCAAGCTAATTGATCCCTAGTTTTTTTTAAATTAATCAAATATTTTTCATTAGTTTCATTTAGATACTCGTACATGTCAAGATAATTAGTATGCTCCTTCAATTTTTTTTTATATTTTGTATGAAGTTATTTATATTTATGATATGCAAGAATAAGTTTTTCTTTAAGTTCATCTTGTGTGGGAGGACATATCTTATCATCAAAGCACTCTCAATATCATCTTCTTTGACCATAAGACAAATTAAACTTTCATTCTTTGCATCATCACTAGAGGACTCCTCTGAGTTAGTCAAACCTGCCTTCATTGCTTTCTTCTTACAATTTCTCCTGTATTTTTCAATTCTTCAAGAACTTATGGATATTCAAAACGAATGTTCTGACTTTCTACATTTGTGGCAAACAATTTTTTCTTTAAATTTGATCTTATGCTTTGATCTCCCCTTTTTTGTAACTCCTTTCTTTGCACCATGATGTTTAAGTAAATGAGATAAACGTTTAGTAATAAGAGCTATGTCATCAACTCTGTAGGTGTCAAATCTCAAGGATGACTATCCTCAATGTGATGCTATAATATTTCTTCTTTGTTTTGGGCTTTTCTACAATATTCTCCTCTTGCATCGTGCCATCTCCATTTCATTGGTCATCAAACTTTCCATGGGTTCATCTAAAGAGTTCTAAAATCTCCCTTGCTACCTTGATGGTCATTATAGGAGGATCATTTTCTTTGGACAACATAAGAATCTTTCCCACTTGTTCATCATTATAGTAAACCTTTTCCAAGCTGGCAAGATTAGTAGTAATGTTTGTAAGGTGAGTAAACATAGATTTAATTATTCTATTATCTAATATTCTAAAAAGATCATTATAATAAATCAGAAAATTAATTTTATTTTTTTTACTTGAAAAGTATCCTCATAGGTCACCCCAAGTTTGTCTAAATCTCATGAACAATTTGTTAGTTTATAATAGATTGTATTCGGTAGCAAACAAACCACAATGTAAATATTCATAGCACATGCATTGAATTGTATTGTGTTTTTCTTCAATAGTTAATTCACTAATTTCTTTTCTAATTATTTCATTGTTCATATTCTTAATAGGAAAGCTAAATAGATGCTATACACTATCTGAATATCTAATTCTGTAGATTCAAAATAACTCTTCATTTTGCTTTTCTAGTATATATAATATTCCCTTACAAACATTGGAGAACAATAGGAAGAGTTACCTTCTCGTATGAGTTGTTAGTAACTTCATAATTTGATTATATTCAGTAGTAGAGAAACTACAATATAAAATATTCACAACTCGTGCATTCAATTGCACTTCTTGTTTCTTCAATAGTTAATTTACTAATTTCTTTCCTAATTTCTTCATTTTTTACAACCTTAACAAGAAAGCTAAATGGATGTTTTACATTATCCCAAATGTCCAATTCAATAGATTCAAGATAATTCTTCATTTTGTTTTTTTCGATATAGATAGTATTCCCTTACAATAGTGGAGGACAATGGGAAGAAATACCCTCTCCCAACGAAGTTGGTTCTTCAATTATGTTATGGACATCATTAGATCTTTTTTAGAAAATTTTTTCTTATTGAATCAACTTGTTTTGATATCAATTGTAAGAATAGTCATTCCTCAGAAAGAGGGTTGAAATTTATCTCTTTGAGTTTATTTTGTAAAGTACATAGATGTTTTTAAACAAAAGCTTAATGGTGTTTACTCTAATGGTTCTTTTGAAATACTCTTAGTTGATTTTGAAATGAGTTATGTGATAATTGCAATAAAATAAATGCATAATAATATTTAGGCAATTCAACAAAAACACAAGCTTACGTACACCCTCTAGTCATGTAAAACCAAGCTTACTAAACACAATCACCTTTACTCAAAAGATGAGTAAGTGAGCACTTCACAAGCAATGCATACAACAAGTGGCATAGTATAGAGATAAGATATATAGAAACTTCAAAGAAATAATGGCAACATTAAAACAACACTTTCCTAAAATTAGCTTGTAAACAATGACCTATAACAATGCATACAACAAGTGGCATAGTATAGAGATAATTGAAATGATTCTGTCAATGACTATTGAAAAGAATGAATATAGATTAAGAGTGAAAATAGTTTTAGAGAAGGTTTTATAGAGACTTGGATTGCTGTAGGCCCTTGTTGGACGTCAAAAATATAATCCTTAGATTGAAAAATTGAGCATTGAATTCTTTTCTTCAAGTTTATTAAGCTGTTTATATGCATAAATTGTTTACAATACAGATTAAGGTAAGTCTACCAGCTAGGCAATGGAAATTTTTTGATTAATGAGATAAACTAGTCATTATGTGATATGCGTTTTCATACATACTTTGTGTTCAATAGGAACGTATCATATGATGTTTGCAAAATGAATTATAAGTATTGTATGTTATATGATAACATACTATATGCAAGTCCCAATTTTTCTTTGACTATGTTTTTTTGTCCAAAGTGTATTATATGTACTATACGTTAATAATTATCATACCATACACTAGTCTTGAGTTAAGATTCAATGAATGTATGATTATAAAGAGGAACTAAACGTTCGTTCTTTAATAAATATTATACTTTAGTTTTAGTTTTTATATCATTCTGTCATTGCACCATCTATTCACTATTTATTATTCTCATTTTAACTAAATATACTATACGTTTAGCTTGGATTTTCAAATATTCTTTCAGATGCACACTTTGTTTAGGAACGTATCAAGTCAAATAAACCAAACGTGTTATATACAAATTATATTATACCATATGCAAGTCAGTGACGTAATTAACTTTTAACATATTAAAGTGGAGCATATCATATGTTGATAGTTAAAGTACCATATCTTAGTGTATTTTATCATGATTTTCAAAACATGCTTTCTTGAAGTTTCCTGTTTGACTAAGTATTGAATGGTGAGAATATATTTGCAAAACTAGTGGGTTTTAAGAAAACATATGATTGATAAGGAGGTGAAATTTAATATGCAAGATAACTTATGAATGATCCTAAGTATTACATATAAATTAGCATAGGTTTTGATATTTTAACTCACCCAAGTAAAATAAAATATGTTAACAAAGTAGCCATGCTATCAAGAGCAAGATTCATTTATGTTTTAAATCAATTGTGAAATGTTCTATCTTTGATAGTCTCTTATGATAAAAGTACAATATTAAAGCATCGTGTTTAACCATCATATTTTAACATTCTTGAGACAACAAGTTTAAGTATAACATTAGTAAATTTTAGTATATGATTTTGTTATCATCAAATTCTCATATAAAGTCATAGTATCGACAATCATTATTTTTCGAATTACTTATATTTGACTTCTTGACATTTTGAAATTTTGAAGGCTTGTTGGAGATTTCATATTATTTTTTTGTCCCAATCTCATAATTTTTACACCATTGCCTCTCTTCATGTTGATGTGACAAGTTTGGAATTCTTCTTTGACCGTTGCATTCCTATGAGCATTATGTTAGTTCTTCTCTATTTGCTTAACTTTTTTTTGGGCATCAGAACCGTGAACTTTTTTTTGTTGATTCCCTTGTTTCTGGTGCCTTCATCTAGCTATTTGGGTAAGAATTATATTGGTGGAAAGACTAGCAATATCTATACTTACCAATGAAAGTAGCCTCTTTTTTTCAAAAGAAGAGTAGAAATATATTAAGTAAAACAACGGAAACTCTACTTAAATAATCACTTCACAGCTTTTCAAGAAAACCTTTGAGAAACATTAAGTAATAGTATAGTTTCCAATATTTTACTTCTTTTATTTCTAGTTTGCAGCTTCAAAATAGTATAGTTTATTTAATCTAGGAAGACCTTTTTGTTGTTTGTCTCTTTTGTTTTTTTAATCTATTTTATCTTCCCCCTTCCTGTAGAAATTAACAGCATGACACTTGTGGAGGTTTTAATTTTTTAAAAGCCATCCTGGATTGAGTTGAGTAATATCATCAGACTAGATTGGGTAGGACATTACAAGAATTTGGAGTCCTTTGTTCCTTACGAGTTTCTTAGTGCAGGTTTTGGTGAAACTTAGGAATCAAGACGTTTTTTCTCTTCATTTCTACTTTTTCCCTTAGATTTTTACCATCTTCTGCTGGTATTATGTAAAATTATTAATAGTGAGAGCATGGGGTATGATGTAAATTTATTAATCCCACCACATATTGCTATATGGAGATGAACCTGAACAAATGCTGAAATAGAACTATGGTAAGAAAAGAATAAAATAGGAAGATTTAACTCTATGTGCTGTAAATTGCACTGCACATGATGATAAAAGATCAAATATTGTTTTGTTCTTAGATGATGAACTGTGACTAATAACTAATAACTGCTATTTTTTATACAATTGTTTGAGCCAAGCCGCGGTCCTCAAAATCAAACATGTTTTGGCAAGTGCTCAAGTGACCTTAGTTGCTAAGTTGCCAATGCCTCAGTGAACTTGGTTGCTATGTGGGAGCTAGTTTCTTAAGGATGTTTTTCATTTCCATTTGGTAATTTATTTGTGTTCTTGCTTGAATCGATATTGAAATTTTTTTTGCCCATCCTATATACCTTTGTTTTGCAATTTAATCAGCTTTTTCTTCCCGTACTAATGTAGAACTCTATACCCTCAGCTTTATTTTAATTTTAAATCTTTTGAAATTTGTTTTGTCAATTGGATGTATTTAATCAGTTATTTCTTCCCATGTCAAAGCAGAACTCTATTTGTTCAGCTTTACTTTAACTTCAAATCTTATATCTCACATAGGTATATATTGCCTGCATTGTGATACCTTTATGCACTTCTTTGCTGTATGTAGTTATTTTTTCATGTGAATAGCATAACAATAGTAGGTTGATATGGATATTTTTTTATGTTGTTGACGATTGATTTTAGGGTTGAGTAGCAATGAAAAAAGCCCTCTAGGTATTTGTCTAGCTAAAAAGTTAAGGATTCCATAACATTTTAATAGATTAGTTTTTTTTTTTTTTTTTTTTAGTTGAGACACCTTTTATTAGGCCTTTTTTTCCTAATCTAGAGCTACTAAATGCATTTTAGAGCTCCTTGAAAAGAAAAAAGATGTTTCTAGGTTTTCTTGAATATCTTTATATAATTTCTTGAGCCATTAGTCATGACTTTCCTGGGCATGGAATGCTTTGTATGAAATTTTTTAGGTTGTGAAAGATCTAGGTCCTCAAAATTAATGCCTTGATCCCTAAATTATTTTTAGGTTAGATTTTAGGATATTAGCCTTGATTACCTAATATGATTCAATTCCCTGTTATTGTATTCTTTTCCTTATTCTTGTTTCCTTCATTGTAATAAAAATTATATTCTTTTTAGAATAGTTGCCCACTTCTATGTATTGAACAACTTGATTGATATCAATAAAAAGAAAGAGTGATTGTAGATTTCTTGATGTTATTAGAGCCACTAACTTCTTTCTAACTGTCTTCGTGGCCTTTAGTGTTTCATTGTTTTAGCACTCATTGTCTTGTTTTTGGTCATTGCATGCTGTCTAGACGTTCAAATCTTTGGTAGTTGTCCTCATTTATTCCAAAAAATGTCAATAAGGACCTCTGATGTTTCCTTATCCTTAATTACTATAGGTGAATATGTTACTTCATTTAGTGTGAAAGACCATTTCTCAAACTGTTCATGGAATGACTTCCAACATATGCTCTCTATCTATGGTCTCATGGTTGGTTGGACCATATTCAATGGAGTCAAAACATTGAGGACTTCCTCAAGGGACATAGAAAAATAAACCACCTAATCGAAGTTGCATTAGTAGGTATGAAACTGGATTCAACGAATCAAGAAGACTATGGTTGTATTGATGAATTTCTAGGAAAAACATCCTTGTACATCGAGTTTGCTAAAAAGAGGTTTTTTTCTAACTATTTTACTTTAGGGAAGAAATTTAGCCATTGCTACATCAAATGGGCTATTCACAAGTTGAACCTCTATAATCTGTTCACTGTGACTGGAAAAAACCCTCATTGTCCACCCTCAACTCTTGCATCAATGCCTTGATTGCTCAATTCGCCTTTGATTAAGGTTTCTGATTGTTTGGGATTGGCATCAACTGTTTTTACATCATGGCAACATAATTGTTGCACAAACTAAGGACAACAATGTTGATCAATCATCATCCTAACAGTTCTCAAATGTGAACATTAGGTTTTTTCTCGGGATTTGCTTGTGTGATAGCAGCGCCTAACCCAGCCATAAAAACACCAATTCTTTTACCTTTTTGATCCTCCGCATTTTTTAGCTTTTTGCATCTGATAGTTTTGAATGTATGATCAACAAAAGATCTTGGGGAAAGGGCTAGTGTACGTTTATTTTCACCCAAGAAAAAGACAGTGGAGAGCTTAGTTGTGGCATGATGTGGCGAGAATTTGGTCCAATGTGCTCAAAATGTTTGGAAGAGAGTATGGTTACCTCTTGTTGATGATGTTCAGAGACGAAAAAGATTTTTTTTGGTTCACTGTAGTTGGGTTTGATTTCAGGATAAGTTTTCTGAGCAATTGGAGGGTCATGTAGTTTGGATCTATAGCCCTTTGCTGAGCTATTAGAGGGTCATGTAGTTTGGATCGACCTCAGGCTGGCAAGGAAAGTTGCAAAAGTGTGACAAACTTGCACCTTCCTAAGAAAGCCTGGATGATGTTTAGTGTGCTTCTAGGCAAGTTCATGAGGATAATTCAGTTGAACTGCAAAACCTTCAACCTTTTGTTTGCATTTGTTTGGAAAATGCACTAGAAAAAAATTAATTATGATAGGCTAAAGCATACAAAGTTGTTTTAGTGCATTGTCATGTTATGGTTTTCGTAGAAATGTTTGAATAGACAATGGCATGTGATTTAGTGTTAGCGTTTTGAAGGGCACTTTTGCCATTCCATTTCATATATCATTCATAATAGAAAATATTTTTACAAAAGAGTAGAAAGGTTTTTCGGATTTTTATGTAGAAGTCCAAAAAAAATAAACATGTGACATAGCTAGACAACACAAATGAACTATTATTCCTTTCGAGTTTGACATAGCAGCATAGCATGGTCTATTCCTTGATGGTCATAATTATTGTGTCATTGAATGCGTATTCCGAATATTTGATTCAGCCCTAAAACTTTGGATGCCTTAGTTTCCTATGGCTTGAGCAATCAGGCAGATGTCATATAGGTCATCAGCGGTGATGGCTCTGTCATCTGGTACCATGAATAAGGCTAACAGTTTCACTTGCAAGTCACACATTCAATGATACAACACAAAGGAGCACCAACAATTCTCTCCCACCATAGGTCACTTAGCTTCCTTAAATAAAGCTCAAACCTCGACAAATCATCTTCAACTTAGACATCCTTCTTTCCATCGTTAAAATATATGTTTCCTTATTTGTTTTGAAATATTCTTTCTGAATAGTCATTCTTTTTTTCTTATTTCAACAGTGTTGTCTATCATTTTGTTAAAAACCATCCATTCCTTTTCTGCAAGATCAACAAAAAGGATAGCCTTTCCTTTGTGCTGGCATTGATATTTGGGATCCTTAAAAAACTCCTGATGTTAATGGAGCCCATTGTTTTTTTTTCTTTTTGGTTGACTACATTCTTACCATATGTTTTTCATGAAAGAAAAAAAAAATCTAACTACCATTTATCAAAAAGAACATGTTTGGGTAATGCTAAAAGTTGTTTTATCAAAAAAAAAAACATGTTGGTTTTATTCATGAATCATCATATGTTGATGTGCACTAACCAAATGGGATTCTTAAGAGAAAAAAACGACACTTGTTGGATGTAATTCCAGAGCTCGTCTTACACATCTAGTGACGGTTCCCTTGCAAAGCAAAAGGCTCTTGGTTGCCTTATTAAGCCCTTCCTGATAATGTATCTGTTAAATGCCTTCGATTGCACTGCTTTCTTTTCACGTTCATTAAACCCATCTGTGCAAGCTAGAAAAACTAAAATGTGTTTTTATTTGGCCATTCTTTAACTTAAGAGGGTTTTAATCATTGTGACTCAATTATCCATCATTATCCCCCAAGTTTGTCTTCATGAACATTGCATTCAAAAGGATTGCCCCAGCTATAAATCCCTTCACGCCCATCTTCTGGATGGAGAATATATTCCTTGAGGATGTATGCTTAGATTCTGACTCTTTCCTTAAAATCTTAACTTACAATCTTGTTCATTCTCATTTTCTCCATCACCCTCAGAAACTTGATTTGCCTCTTAACCGTGAATACATAAATCCCAAGCTAATTGTGGCTAATGATTTCATAGAAACTGATACTACTATAGAAACCTTCCCTGCTGAACCTGGGGGTTGAATTGATTTAAAAACGGAAACCCACCTTTGAGATCTTTGAAGCAACTAAATCAATATTCAAGACAGAAGCAGTCCTCTCACAAGTTGCAAAATTGGCCCAATAATGTGAGTTCAGTGCAGACAATAGAACTGCATTGAATACCTGTTTTTGATGACTTTGTTTCATGTGGACTAGATCTTGACCCACTTCAATCTGAAATATATCGAGATAGACTCAAAGTTCGGAGTTTTGGTTTATCTTTCGGTTTTGATCCCATAGCCAAAAGACTAATTTTGCTATCAGGTTTTTAGTTATAATTAATATATAGTTTTATATATTAATTTATTTTTTTAAAATTTGAAAAAAACCATAAAAATAAATCTCTCTCTGTGTGTAAAAAAACAATAAGCAATGTTATAGTAAAAAGTTGCAAAGATTTTTTTCCTTAATCTTCTCCTTAAAATGGGTTTGAATGAATAAAATTATATAATTTTTGAAAAAAAAAATTTATGTAAATGCTAAGAATGAATGGCAATTCATCAATAATAAAAAAATAATATATTGCACCACTTTTTCACATTAGTTTTATATAAAAGGAAGTTAAAAAAAAATAAAAGAACATAAACTTGTTTGAAATTGGACATAAGAATTCTATTACACAAGTTAAAAACCTAAAATAGTTAACAAAATAATGATACTTCTTAATTATACTTGTTTAAAATTAATTAAAATATTAATGAAAATTATTAACACAAATTTTATAAAATATGTTTATACAAAATAAAATATTTAATCAATTAATACTAACCTAACTATAATTCTTCTGTATAAAATTAATAATAAAAATAAAAAATTCTTATGCTGCACTTGGTATCAATCATAGTGTCCTGGTACAAGGTGGACATCCCACCACTATTTTGCAGTAGTGTTTTTGATATTTTCTATTGATATATTGTATTCATTTTAACAACTGACAAAATTTAAAAGTATAAAAGGTTCTGAGATTTGAACCTAACAACTAATTTATAATTTATTGAATGATTCAGTTACTAGGCCAAAGTGCCTTTTACCAATATTGTAAAAAAAAACAATTACTTCTAAATAAAACTGTTTGGTTTTGTGCAAGCCTAAACTTCTAGCTTAGTTTCAAGCTAGTTTACATTAAAGCAATTTAAAACAGATTGAAACTCAGGCTTCTGCCCAAAGTCGTGAATCATGTATTCACTCTTCCATTTAACTGATCTAAAATCTGACCAAAACTGTTTTAGGATGTTGACCAATTCAATCTGAAAATATATCCACAAGGAATAACCTGATTTTGAAATCCGAACAGATCTATCCCATAGACTTTGTTTATAATTCGAATTGATGAAATGCACACGCAAATATGCATTATTGTGTCAAATCATGGATGGATCCAATCAATTTATAATATGCCTTGATCGAATGTACACGTAGATATGCACATATGCATGTGTTTATTGATTTGTATGTATGTATTTTGTATATATATGCATACATTTCACTTGTAAATGTATAAAATGATGTATTTGATGTAGGCAAAACACAAAAAAGTATTGTTTGTTGAAGGTTTTCATGAGCATCCCCTTTTAGCGCCCCTCTCATTTATGTTTGTTTAGGCATCAGATTGATTTGTAGTTGGACTTGATTACTCAAAATTTGATGATAGTTGTATTTGATCTGGAGAAACCCTGATTCGAAGACTACTAGCTCGTCAATTGGACTATTTAGAATCAGACTTGATCTAATCCAAATTTGACCCATTATAGGCAAGTGTGTATAACTTCCCTTAGTCCGTGGCATTGACCATCTGATAGCCTTTGGAAAGGCGATGAGAAACTGCATCCAACACCCAAATACGCCATATCAAACTTGATGTATTCTTTTCGCCCACCACAGAAGTTTTCTTTCTACTATAAATTCGTTCAAAATCTTAAAATGGTAGCTGAAGCTTTTGTAAATAGAAACTGGATCCATGTGACGCTGGAAGAAAATGGGAGTCTTGGAGAAAAACAGCAGTTAAAGTTGTTACCGGTTTGTTTTAATGGAAGAAAACACTTGATTGCAAGTGGATCAACACAGTGAAGCTTAATGCAATTCATTAAGGATAGAAAGCGAGGTTACTTGCAAAAGGGTTCACAAAATAATGATATAGATTATCTAGAATCTTTCATTGTTAAAAATTGACTTCTTTCATGGAATCCCAATGTGGCTTGAAGATGTTGATGAACATAAACTTTGTAATTTGATAAAAACATTTGATGGGTTTGAAACGATCAACAAGAGCAATTGCATGGCTTGGTTACAAACGGAGTCAAAAGTGATGAATTTGTTTAACAAAGACCCAAATAGTTAGAAGATTAAAGTACATTATTGTAATTAGGACATTTTTAAAGAAATCATTATTACATAATTCTTCATGAAACATCTGATTAAAGTTGGTTTTCTTATGGTTTTGTTGATTTAGATTATATTGTAAAAGCTTTCATGTTGTCAACATTCGGTGTTATGGTCGAATGTTTGATCTAAATCCATCATCTTTTTTTTTTGTGTGAGAGAACAGGCGTTTGCAACCATGCATTCCATTTCCACTGCATAAGTCGATGGCTGAAAACACGCCAAGTTTGCCCACTTGGTAACAATCTTTAAGCATCTCTTTCATAGATTAGCTATTCTCAACCAGCTTTTTGAACTTTTTTTCCCACATTTGAACTACTGTACAGATAACAGCGAGTGGGAGTTCCAGAAATATGGGCACTAAGGAGATGGGAATGATCTGCTGTTAATGCAATTTTCTTATCTTTTCTTCTGCAGTTTGATTCATCGTTAGTGTGAAGACGTTTATGCTTTCAATTACTCTTCCACCAAACTGTTTATAATGGTACTGTATTGCAATTGATTTGCTTTAAATCGAACCACCAAACCTGTGGATTTCATGCATTATTACAAAAATACTCATTTAAATATTGTTCTATGATAGGGATTGCTTGGGGGGTTTTGTATTCATTAAAACAATAGTTAAATATTTTAAATATTCGCTTTATTATATTCAAATTAAATTATTGATAGTTATGATTTTTTTCAAATATTAAAGTGTCATTTAAATTTTATTGCTATCAATGAAGGAAGATTTTTTTAGGTAACGTCTTCATTAGAAATATTTAAGTCTGTAATAGACGTTAGACCTAAAGGTCCTACGTTCTAGAAACATTCGTGACGTTTACCTCTTTCGATGACAAGCGTTCGAAAAAATGTTTTTATTTTTATAAAATGATATTTATCAATTTTTGAAAAAAAAACCATAATGAGAACGGAAGAAATTCACGGGAAGCCTACAGCTTCTATCAAGATAAAAAGAAAAATTCAAAAGATAAAAGTCAACAATAACGTATGCTCAGACGAATTTCAAGAAAGTGACCCAAGTTCTTAATTTAACCGCTGTTTTTTTGACCAATACTACCATGCGAATAAATTTTTTTTTTTTTTTTTTCCACGGGAAGGCATACCGTTGAACGGTTGATATCCTCCTGGCTACAGCGATGCGCACCAAATCAACGGTCATTCCATCATCACGAAGAGATCGTGTGTCCACACGGTTTTCACATAGGCCCACGTGTAAGTCTTGCGTCAGCACTTCCGACTTCGGCATCAAGTAAGCGCGGCAACGGGGTTAAATGGTAGTCTTCTTTTTTTTTTTTTTATAAACACCGGCCATCTCCTTCCCTGAAGCGCGTCTTGCTTTTCCATTTACCTACGGAGTAATTGTAGAGAGAGAGAGAGAGAGAGATCATGGAAGAAGAAGATCAGCTGAGGCTCATATATGGGAATTTTGGGGAAGAGGCGACGCAGATGGGCGGCCAGGATCAGGAAGATTTCGAGTTCGCCTTCTCTATCGAATCGGATCCGGGAACTTTACCGGAAATCACCGCCGACGAGATCTTCCACAACGGACGGATCCTTCCTGTATATCCTGTGTTCAATCGAAACTTAGTTTCCGGCTGCCATGGCGTTTCCTGTGAGCAGGACGAGGGGAAAGTGGCGGAGGAGATGGGTAGCTTGACGTTGGGTTTCGAAAAGCGTGATCTGAGGTCGGGGTCCGCGTCATCTTCTTCGTCGATCTCGTCCGAGGCCGAAGACCTGGAGCGGCGCAAGGCGTCCCGCCCGGCGCAGTTCGTGCGGGCTCCGACATCCGCGCCGCAGTCCCCGGATCGGTGGGGGAAGAGCAGCTCTACGGGTTCCTCGGGATCGGCGTCCCGGAAATGGAAGCTTCGTGATCTGGTCGTCGGCCGAAGTCGCAGCGACGGGAAGGAGAGATTCGTGGTGCTCAGGCACCCGGAGGATGAAGACAAAAGGAAGAATCCGGTCGGGAGCGCAAAACCTAACACCAAAGCACCGGCGGATCTGGTGGGAGTAGCGGAGAAGAAGGGCAAGGCTGGGAAGGGGAAGGGCGAGGGGGTCAAAGAGATGGATATCGTCACCGCTCACCGGATCTACTACGGGAAGATTGCCGTTGGCGGTAGCGGTAGCGGTAGCGGTAGCGGTAGCGGCGGCGGGCAGGTAACCTCATCGGGTGGCACTCGCCGGAGCTTCCTGCCTTACAAGCAGGAACTGCTCGGCGGATTGTTTGCCAACGCGAAGCACCATCCATTTTGAAATCACATAAAATGATCAAGTTGTACCGCAAAATCTTCTTTTTTTTGTCTATTTTGATTCATCTCCATGTCGGCGTGGAATCTCCTTTTGTTTCTTATACGCTTTGTTAATATTTTGTTATATTAGGTTTTATCCATAACTTCTTCGAAGATAATCTGAATGAATTGTTCAATATTTTTTGTCAATCACTTTGGTCAATTCTTCCTCCACCATGCAGTCTATTCAAGTAATTAATTTCTTTACTGGATCTGACGATTCAGATCATGACACATCACAATAGTCATTTTTTATTTTTAAGTTTAATTTGCACAAACAATTAATCATTTCTGAGCTAGTAAATCATATCATTGTAGTTGATGTATAATTTGTTTTATTTAACTAAATTTCCTTTATTAAAAAAAGAAACTCTACTAATTTCAATCCAATCCTTCCAATGTGATTTTTTATAATACCAACATATTTTTTCGTATTCAATGTATTATTTATGATACGTCATCATCAACTATTATAAATGGCTCAAGCAAGAACAGGGCTCAATCCAGAAGACAAATTCAAACTGGCTGCATGCTTCCGCGCCCACAAATCATAATGGATGATCTCCTCGAGCGATGGGTTCGTCACCAATTCGTTCCGATGCGCTTCGCAGGTGAGCTCAACTACTTTAAAGATGTCAAGATAACCAATCCTGGAAGACAAAAACCCAAATGATTCATCTAAAGATGACTTCGATCCAAAATCAACATCAACAAACCTATCTTCGAATAAAACTCATACCTCTCATCGATAAAGAGTTCGACTGCCTTCTCGTTTGCAGCACTAAGAACCCCGGTCATCGTCCCTCCAGCTCGTCCAGCAGCATAAGCAAGATCCATTGATGGGTATTTCACATTATCTGGAGCTTTAAAGGTCAAAGATCCAAGCCTGCTTAATCAAACATGAGAATTAAAACACATTTCTCTAAGGAAGCAACGAAAGCATTACAATAACATGTTTTAAGTTGTGTTCTATTTAGAAGAAGAGGTGACTACTTGCAGAGATCGAGTCGGGGCCATGTAATCTCCGAGCAATAGATCCGATCGGGCCAAGACATTGTATAAAGAATCGGTAGACGCATATCCGGCCAACCCAACTGAGCCAGAATAGAAGAATCCTAGAAAAAAAAAATGTTAGAACAAATGTTATCAAGTGATCTAGTAAACAAATTTTGAAGATATCAAACCTTTGTCTCGACCATGGAGTGGATAATTGATTGAGGATGGATTAATATCTCAATTGCATCATATTCTGCCCCAAAAAGATAGTGAGCCTCAATAACTTCAAGTCCCTGTTTGAGGAATGGTAAAAAAGAAACGAAGGAAATGAGAAAGGCCCAACAAGCCAAATAGCCTTCATTGTTATTGAATGCTTAAAGATCAAATGTAAGTACATAAAGGTTGAAGGGGGTTGCTACCTTGTTGAAAAGAGTAGCTGAATCCACAGTGACCTTCTTCCCCATGTTCCAATTTGGATGTTTCAAAGCATCAGCTACTTTAGCTTCTTTAAGTTTTTCAACAGGCCAATCCCTAACATGATACGCATTTGTAATTTACTATTTGATAAAACCACAAATTCACTAAAGCAGCAGTTTCCATTACCATATTATACAAGAATATAAGTTTGGATTTAGTCCTACTTGCTCATCAAAAGCTAGGAACAAACTAAGTAAAATCTCACATAAATATAGAACAGGAAAAGATTATTGGCGAGTAAGAGAACAGACTCATGTTCCTCCTCATCATCATTTTAGAATATTAGGTAAAAATGCTACATAGTTAAACTTCATGTTTAGATAAAGAAGTTAACAGCATTCTTATTTTGTGCACAAGTGAAGAGAAGTGAATTTTAATTGGTTTGATTGTATTACACCTGAAAGCTCCACCAGATGCAGTCAAAATTATGCGTCGGAGTGCACCATCGGGCAAGCCTTGGATACACTGAAGTTAGCAAGAAACTTCTCACAGTTACCATGAAACCTTAATGAAGCCTAACAAGTGAAAAAATGCTAGGAAAAGTAGAAATCAGAGAATAACATTTACCCTTTTGTTTGATTTTCTTCTTCTAAAGTTCCATTTGAAAATAACATTTTTACTGCTTGTGTGATTTTCTAATTACAAGTTCTTTCAAAAACTTCTCTTTTCTAAAACTTTAGCTTCACTCATACTAAGTTTTTTTTTCAAAACCTTCTTTTTTTCAAAACCTTCTTTCCAAACATCTGTTGTAAACTCAAACTATTATCAAAAAGCATTGACTTATTATGTCCGATTGATTCAAGAAATAAAAAATGATTACCAGCAATGGTCTCCAAACCTGAAATATGGCAGAATGTTCAGAGTCTGCAGGAAGTATTTTCACTTTGTGTTTATGAGCAAGAGGAAGAACAAATGGTCCTCCAGCAATGAGAGTCTCCTTGTTTGCTAAAGCTATGTCTTTTCCAGCTTCTATGGCAGCAACTGTTGGCTAATCATTGCATTTCACAAAACTAATAAGGGAATTGCATTTGTAAGTTAAAGCTCATAAAATTATAAAAACTTATGGGTGCATTGAATTTTCTTCAAAAATGAAAAATAAACAATCAATTATGAAAATTTATTTTTATTTTTAACATCAATATAATTGACATCTATATATAATCTCAATTTTAAATGATTTCTAAATATCATTTTTTGAGTGACAAAATCATAACTTTATAATAATATTATTTAAAGATAATATCAAAACAAACATTTCGAATCTTTAAACAATAATACATTAATGATATTATTATATCATAAAATATTATTTAAAGATTTTGAGTGATCAATTTAATAAAATATTTTTAGCAAAAAATTATAATTTTGACACAAAAATAATATCTAAATGACACCTAATTTGAAAGACATCTAAATGTCAAGTATTTTAAAATCAAAAACCCAAAATAAATAATATCTAGATAGTAGTGAATGAAACAATAAAACACTCCAATAAATTCTTGGCCACACAACGTTTTTCTTTAAATACAAGAACTTTACATACCATAACAATTTGGATAATAAGGAACCTTTAATGTTCTATTCAACTCATAAAGAAGAACACAAGTATTCTACTTTTGTTTGCATGTTTAGCTCTTTTATTTGGCTTTCCAAAGAGCATTATCAAAAGAACAACCCAAAGGCATTAAAGTAAAGAAATAATTCATAAAGAATGGTCCTTGTATATGCATTTATGTACAGCAATATCATGCTAATATTAGATAAAGAAGTCAAGGTTGATTTGAAGAAACAGTAAAATGAGATACAATCTTTAGATCATGACATAAAAAAGGAAAAAGCACGGTTCAAATCATCAAAACAAACTACCTTCAAGCCCGCACAACCTACTATTCCAGTAACAACAGTCACAGCATCTGGATGGCGTGCAACCTGAAAAATTCAAATTCAACATGTGTTGCAGCAGGAAATTAACATTCAGGATACAGTAACCAACAACAGAAGGAGAATAGCAGTGGCATACCTCTATAACACCTTCTTCCCCAGGAATTATTTCAGGATTGTAATCAGAATCATCCAGAGCATCTTTCAGAGCACCCACCAAAGATTCATTCCTAATAGCAACTAGTTGAGGCTTAAATGTTTTAACCTGAACAAAGATAATAAAAACAGAAAAGAGTTACAGCTAAGTTTCAAATAAAACACAGTTGCTACAAACTGTGAATGACTAAGTACCTGATCAGCTAAAAGGGTCACATTTGATCCTGCTGCAAGGGCCACGACTCTAAATTTATCTGGGTTCTCAGCCACTATATCAAGAGTCTGGAGAGCAAAACAAAGAAGAATAAAAAAAAGAACAAATATATGTACCGAAGGTACTTGATATATAGTTGATAGGCAGACGAAATCAGGCTCTGTCTGGTGGCAGTGGTCGCAAGTGAAAAGGAGTTTTAGAAAAAAAATGTTTTAAAATAGAGTTTTTGAAAAATGTTTTAAAAATGATATTTTCAGGAAAGTATTTTTTTATCAAATTTTCACTTCAGACACTTAACAAACTTTTCTCAGTCTCCACAACCTTCAACTTTTCAAAAGATAAGAAAACATAAACATTATTTTTTAAAAAATAAGCATGTGTTCTCCAGATTGTATCATCAATGAAACTAGCATAGTAATGGAATACTTGAAGCGAACGAAGTGCCATTGGACTACACACATCTATGTAAATCAAATTTAACTTGGTTACTGTTAGTTCCCTCTCAGATCTGGAGAAAATAATCCATTTCTATTCTCCCATAACACAGTTTTCACAAAAGACCAAAATCTACAAATTTTAGTGTAGATTAATAATCCTTTGATGATATCATATCTATTCCCTTTTAATTCATGTGTCCAAGACTAAAATACCAAACTTTGGAATCTCATATATGCTTGCAATAGCTACTACATCTCAATTGCCATCAGTCATGTATAAAATACCCATCTTCATTCTTTGGTTCACAACTATAGAACCCTTTACTATCTTCCAGAAGCTGTTCACAAGTATATATGCTATACAATTATCCTATAAGAGTAAAATTTCTTTGCAGTTCAAGAACATACTTACATCGTGCAATTCCCAAGAAGATGAAATGACAATGTTGATATCTGCATCAGCCTAATTTGCAATCTCCAAAAGTTCAATCTCACTATCCAATAGAAATTAAATTTCTTTATATTCCAAAAATATTCCTCACAGTATGCAATTTCTAAGGAGATCAATTAGCAGATATATATATATATATATATATAGATACACATCTTGCAATCTTCAAAGATTCATCATCAATAAAATAGACCTTTCCAAACTTTCCTGTAGGGTAGTTATACAGTATTTTTGCATGGGTTTAAATGAAAGGATACCCCTACAACTAAGCTCCAAAACTCAATATGTCTTGCAAATCCATTCTAATAGTTGCATTAAAAACTACCAACCTTCCTGTGCTGATTATGCTTTACTCGAGTTCCATTAAATCTTTATTCAGATGGAATATCTTAGGACTTGAATTGCTTCATTTTCTGAACTTTGGTATGTGTCTCAGCTCTTGTTGATGCTTTCCCTGCCTTCAGTACTCAAGACAGTGCCCAAAATCAACAAATTCTTGTCAAAATCACCAGATTCTCTCTGGTGAATGTCTTTTTTGAGAATTAAATACCAAAATTCCTACAACTATTTTTTCTGATTGGGTGTACTTTTTTCCGACTAGGTGTATTAATCATTGAAGTTATAGTTACACTACAAAAATCAAGTAATGAAGAGTTAAACAAAGGATTTTATCCTATTATAAAAACTAATATATATAGGTGCACACAGATTCACCACAATTAAGTAAAAAGATAGTTGAAAAATTGTAGCATAAAAAGAAAACCTAAATCAAAAAGAAAAGAAGCACTCAAGGTAGAGCACACGCCAATATAATCCACACAAAATTAAAAAAAAAAAAAACATAACCATACCAAGCAGCAACTTTTGTTTGCCACCCTTTGACCTTAGTTTGTCTTGCATTAGACATCAAGCCATGCCACAATCTATGTGACATCCTGTGATCACCCAATGATCTCAATTAGGGCGACAGCAAATGGCAGGCCTCCCAAATGTGCATAGCTTCTGAGGTCAAGAAGCCTTTTGCACTGATGTAATGCTTAAGAGATAACTTCTATTGTGTTATCTACCACCACCATACAATCCCTCGACCGAACAGTCTGATCAATAGCCATAGGCAATCTAATCAACTGCAGTTAAAATCATGTGGAAAGTAAAATTCTGGCTCCACCACATCAACTACAAACCTAGAAATTTACTTGTCTTTGGAAGAGTTCCAGGCACATCAAAAAACTTTTTCATTAAATGTTCTTTGACCAAAATTTTAAAGAAGAAAATGAACGCTCCTCAGCAATCTTCTAGATTTCTATGCAAGGAAAAGGACAATCGGTGGAGCCCCTCCCTATCCACAAACTCATAAACTGGGACGGATCATTTAAACTTTTAGCATGCACCTAAAACAAAAGTTAAGAATTTGCTAAAAGAAAAAGCGAATTTTTCTCAGATTTCAAGCACCGAGTACCTGGGTTCCAATCGAGCCCGTTGACCCAACAATAGAGATTGGCTTCGGACCTTCCCATGTCTTCCGACCAGGTTCAACGACAGCACGACCAGGCCAAGCAGGCGGAGGCCCCTGCTTCAATGAGCAGCACACCCTCCGTGAAAAATCCGCCTCCTTCTGCTTCCTCTTCGGAGAAAACCCTACCCAAAAAAACACAATGAAGAGGCCTCTTTCAGGTTGTCAGAATATCTCGCTAAAAGCAAAAAAAATAAAAAAAAAAAGTCCTCTAATAACGATTCTGGCGAGATGCACCGGATTCCCTCACCTTTTAGCAACGAAAACGATGGCACAAAGAAAGTGAAAAGCCAGGAAAAAGGATTAGCCTGAAATGAATCTCAAACCTCAAGGTTTACCACACTCACCAATCGCACAAGAGAAAAGTCACTAAAGATTCTACCTTTGATGATGGTGAAGGCCCCTCTGCCCGAATCCAAGGAAACCCCTCCAATTCCCGCCGGAACTTGCAGGTTCAGGGCCATGACCATCTTGACGCGAAGGAGACAGAGAGATAGAAAGCCAAACTTCCTGATATTGGAGTGCAATTAAAAAGAATAAGATGCCGTCGGCCGCCAATAAGACGAAAAGGGGTATCTGTAAAGCTGCAGGCGGGAAGTGGAAAACATCTTCGCTGTTCCTTCCATGTTCCTCCATTTTTATTGCTGCATCCATTAATCTAAAAAATTAACGCGCGTCATTGGCGTGCTACCAAAATCTGTAATAAGAAATATAACGCTAATTTATGTGCTCATGTTAATTCCTTTGCTTTTGTCTCATTTGGCCCTTTTGTTCCAAAAAAAAAATTAGATTTTTTAAATTAGATTTTAAGTCATATTTGACAAAAAAAACTAATAATAAGAGCATTTAGTGTTATTAATATTATTAAGTTATTAATATTATAGTTTTTTATAATATAATATTACCAAAAAAAAAATATGACCTGTACTTTTGTTCCTAACTTCTTGAAAATTTATGTTGATAATTATAAGTTATTTTAAAAGAAAAAGAAGAGAATAAGTCTAGAATTTTAGAGCAATGTCAACATTGTTGTTTAGTTCTCTTTTGAAAGAAAGTTTAGCAAGACTAGTGTGATAAGAGCAATGATCATATGAGGAATTTCTATCTCTAAGCTAATAGAGAAAGTGAGAATAAGTCGGTATTTGATGTCACTTATTTGTCAAAATAGATAATATTTTAATAAGTTTATGCTTAAATTTTGTAACAAGTAGAGATAATTGTAAACAAAGTTGTCAATAATTTGAATTTAGATCAAATTGAATATGTTTAATTCAATATTGATATGACTCAAATTTTAGACAAAAATATTCTATTTAATTTTAATTAAAATGGTATTGTTTTCATTACAAGAATAATGGCTTTTTGTAGCTAATAATTTGGCCACAAAAATAGTGTTTGTCGTCAATAAAGTCTAATTACTTAATTAATAAGTGTTATTGGTAAAGTAACAATAAAATGTTAAAATATTAAAAATGGCATCAACATTTATGTTTTTAAAATATTTTGTCACCACTCCATAATACTGTCTCAAAATAACCTTTAAAATAATTTTATTGCCACATCCACATCTTCACCCACATGGCTTGCCCCTTATAACATAATCATCATCACTCCACCATATCTGGTCGAACCTCACGACCTCACCAGTCAATTCTCTTTACCACCTTTAAAAGTTAAAGAGATCATAAACTATCTCGTCAAGTATATAAAAATCATAAAAAATAAATTATTCTAAAATATAAAATTGGATAGAATTTGTTGAGAAGAGTCCAATAACATTTGTTTTGTCTCAAATTTTTTATATAGATAAGCAAAAATAATACAACATTATTATTATTATTATTATTATTATTATTATTATTATTATTATTATTATTATTATTATTATTATTATTATTATATACCAGAAAAAAGAAGAGTTGATTTTAGTTTTTCAAAATAGCTTTCATCCACCCATGCTGCTGCTCGTGCTTTAGGTTTCCCTTGTGCTATCACCCAAATTCAACGAACATTTCTTTGCCAACAAGAAAAACATTACACATTATTAATTTTTTTTTTATAGAATTAAGAAGGAGAGTGAATTCAGCCAAAAGAAACTCTTAATAAGATTGAAAAATTGAAAGTGAAAAGAATAAATGAATTTTCCATAAATTTATTATTATAATAATTATGAAGAAAATTTGCTAGAGATTTGCAAGTTAGTTTTTCAAAAAAAAAAAATTAAGACTAAGAAAAGAGAGAAACAAGATGTCATTTTGATGATATAAGAAGTGATTTATGCAATTCCATAATTTGAAACAATTTAATTTGTATAAAAATATATAATAGCATTGAGAAAATTATAATTAATGGCTAAAATTAACAAATATAAGAAATTTAACACTATAAATCAATGAAAAAAATTGTGAAATAAACACTCTAATATAAATATCATATGTGTATGCATGATGTACTAGTGATCATTAAAATTAATGTCTTGTATATGAATTTTAAACAGAGCAAGTAATATTGATATACTAATGTAATACTATTATATATAATTACATAAGAATTTATACTTATAAATAGATGTATGTTTTGTAATTTTGATGAATTACTATGTGACATTTGTTAGCATGTAATAATTATGTAAACATGATATTTGATGTGTTAATATAAAAATATACATCTAATTAAATACAATAAAATTGAGAAGAATTATACATGTGAAAATCAATTAAGATAATTATAATTAAAATTAATAAAATTATATAAGTGAATAATAAATTCTTTAAAATTAAAATGTGCTATTCTTAGTCACTAGTGGCCAATGTGCAATAAGATTATGATTTGTCGTTATGAAGTGGCTAGCGGTTAGTGAGCCGCAAGATTGAGATTTGTTGTAAAAATGTGACAATTTGAAATATGAAAATATCAAACATGATTATGAATAAAAAATATAATATGATTAATCAATAAATAAGATTTTTATTATAAATAAATAATTTGAAAAGAGAATATTGACTTACTACCTAAAAAAGAAAGAACAACAACACGACATCATAAAGTTTAATTTATTAAGTGGAAATAGTCATGATAAATAAGACCATATTAAAAAAAGGATTAAAAAGTAATAAGGATTTGTATTTTTGTTTGTTGTTCATTTTAGAGTTTGAAAGATATTTTTTATAGCATATCATGTTTCTTATTATATTTTAACATGAATGAGACCATACTTGCATACATGTTATAGTTGATGCCTATCATTAATCCCTACATACAGATATAGTAAATTATTTTTTTTTTGCATATTGATTTATTATTAAAGATAGTCTAATAAGCTAATAATGACTAGCATAACTTTTTCTTTGACACTAACATTTTAGGTACGTTAGAACTATAATAAAAAGATGACTACTCATAAAAGTTATTTACAAGAAAGAATTAAAATTACAAAGATTTGTACTATAAGAGTTTGTACTAAATAATTTGTTAATCATATTATTTATTCATTATTGTATATGTATGTGAAAATTATAAGCAATAGCTAAAAGAATCTGTGAAACTATGAAATATAGATATTGCAATGATTTTAATTATTTATAATTGATAATTGTGAATATAATTTCATGGTTACTATAATTATACATATACTTATTATATTAAATTAGAAAAATAGAGTATGTGGTAAGGAAAAGAGAAATAAAATCACCACATTTTTGGAATCAAAAGAATTGAAGCCTTAGAATCGAAGCTTGAATGATATGTTGCTTGAATAGTTAAAATATTAAGAAATGAAGTGTGTACAACTATATGTTACTTATTGCTATGATTATTATAATATTTTTTTTTAGTTTTTCAATTATAAATGTTGTAAATTTTTTTGATAAAGCATGTTGTACTAAACAATTTCATCTTTATGATTCAGGATAGAATCAAGAGATATAAATCTGAATGATGAGATTGCTAGTATTAATAACAAAGATAAAGCCCCTCAATAACCTAGAGTAAGAAGGGAACACTTATTGGATGAAAAATTAAATAACAAAAGTTTGACACCCATTTCCTATCTCATCGATGATAGTGCCAGTGCCCATTTCCTTTCTCATTAATGTGGCTTGTCAAGCCCCCACCTAAACTAGTACATCTGAATAACAAATTATTATCAGAGTGAGGATAATAAACAAAACCAAAGGTGGGGACCCGACGGTAAGACAAACACCAACTCCAAAATCCCAAGTATATATATAAAGGTGTGTTTTTAAACATTTAATCACACCAAAACTTTCTCTCTCTCACACATCTCTTGAAAATTGCTCTTCTATAACAGCACCATTTTCATCTCTCGATACAATGGTTTCATGACCTGTAATGTAAGCACTAAATGAGATTTTACACATCTCAGTAGATAAATCACAACAACTAACCAAGTATGAAAAAGAGATATCAAAATACCATGAGCAGTAAAGATCAATCATAAAGATAAAACCATATCAGATGTCATATATATATATAAGGTAATGCCAAATGAAAACCATAAAGAAATGTCGGTTCCTTATATAGTGTGTTCTTACCAGGCCAAATTCCCTTTGACGCATTATCCTCTGGATCCAATCATCATCAATACATGACCTCCAGCCGGCATCCAACCAAACACATAACACTATGCAGATATCTGATTCGAAGATCGATACCCTGAAACACATGCTGGGCCTAGTGCCACCAGATAGGTATGGTACCATACCCTGCAACACATGTTGGGCCTGGTGTAAATCATCATGGAGTCATAGCACATAATACCAGACAGATATATGATCCGAAGATCGATACCCTGCGAAACACGCTGGGCCTGGTGTAGACACTAGGCAGATATCTGATCCGAAGATCGATACCCTGCAACACATGCTGGGCCTAGTAGTGAGGATAATGTTCTTTGGAAATCCATTTTTATTATCATTTCCAATCATAATTCTAAACAATTATGCCATATCAAAAGACCTTTGTTTTCATATTGTGTCTTCCTTTTTATTTTATTAGCATACCATGTTATTTCTTCCTTTTCAGTTTTCATGCAAATGCATATGTAATCCATACCATAGTGTTTCTTTCTTTTTATGTCATAAACAACATATGCAACAATCAAAATACTATAACAATAAGAAAAGCATGTAAAAACATATAATATTATGCTACATCATAGGATTAGGAATTTATCTACTTGGATTTGCTGTACCAAATTTTCTTGCCCACTTCTAATTTGTTTTCCTGATGACTTACAAGCCCATGGTCACAAATTAAAATATGTTCGTCAACCAAAAGTGCTTTCTGAAAATCTTTCCCAAACAAACCCCAAAATAAATCCCAAAATCAGCTTAAGCGGGCGCTAAACCGCCCGCGCCAGACGCTGGACCGCTCGCGCTTGGCGGGTTGAACTTCAAGCGCCCTACGCTGGACCGCGCACTCTCGGCGAGCTGGATTGTGTGCACTCGACACGCTGGACTGCCGGCGCTCAGCAGCCCGGTTCAACAGCGTAACCCGGTCCAAAGGCATGGACCAGTTTTTTGCTCTCTCTCTCTCATGTACGTCCGACGAAACCAAAATATTTCGCCAACGAACTCGAAATCTCTTGCGTCTCTCGCCAACCAATTCACCGCCACTCACCCGAAAAACTTATACAACCCGACGACAAAGCAAACAAAAATTCTCACCTTCGTCGGCCGTCGCCGTCGCGTGTCGAAAATCACGAAAATTCCTTGTCGCCGTGCCTCACCGTCGTGTCTTGCTGTAGTGCTTTCAGAAGTGCGTTTCAAATGCACATGGGTCGGCTTTTTTAGCCGCGGTCGGAACCGATTTAACCGATGGTTCGTGTATCGCATTTTGCAGAAAATCCCTTCTAAATTTGGTATTTGCAAATATATCCTCCGCCAAATCGAATTTGAACTAGGCCGACATTTAAAAATTACCAATCTATCCTCCACGTTACAAATTTATCCCAAATCTTTAAAAATTCATACTTTGTTCATTAGAGCTCCAAAAATTACAAATTAAACATCGTTGGATTCGTCTCAAAAAGCTCTTTCTTTTAAGCAAATAAAATAAATAAAATAAAGAAAACTAGGGTTGTTACAATAATGTAAGGTATCATCACCCTCTTCATGCAAACATCTCTTTCATAGATCTTAAGTATCTCGTTTGCTTGTTGATAGCTTTGTTGATACTTGTTTCCTCTCATAATGATGGCACACTGACAACTTGCTTCCTTTGTCTCCAATGGGAGCATGAAATCTCACTACCTCCCTCATTAATGACCAACTCATTGATTGCATTAATTATGAAATGGTTATCAAAACATAGTTAGTGATGGCAACCATATAGATATCAAATGTTTCACCCCTTCCATTAACAAAACCCTCTTTCTTTGGTTTTGTTTGCACATAGTTAGTGAGTTCAAAAATGAAGTTTAAAAGAAAGTGCTTGGGAAAAAAATTTATGTGAAAGGAAATGAAGTTTTTTTGGAAAATATTTGATAAAATTTTGACATTTTCTAGTTGAAAAGGAAAAATTTTTAAAAGATGGTTAAGTACTTTATGACCTCCTTCTCTCTCTCTCTATCTCTTCCTTTTTACTTAGTTCACCACATTATCTTTTTGTTTCATTGTCAAAGTGTGTTGTGTCAGTCTCCCCCTCAAGTTTAAGAAAAGATGGGTGAAACGCCATAAACTATCTAGAAGTCTAAATAAATAAAAACTTTGATGCTATAGCAAACAATTATGATGTCTTTCTAGTATAAAGTTATATAAAGGTTGTCAATAATGTGACCTCAACATTAACAAGCATTACGATATGTGCAAATCTACAAATCTCCCTAAATATGATCTAACAAATAGTTTCATCTCTCTAGATATTAAAGCTTATGCATAGGAATAATGGAATCGAACTGTCGCAAAGTGAAAAAAATCTAATTTTAAAGTTATATTAAATATTTTATTCAACTAAATTCATTAATAATAGAAGAAATTATGATACTTGATAGTATAGTAGAAATTTGAGTTAAAAAGGCCTTTGAAGGAGTAAGCTCAAATAAACAAAACTCAAAAAAATAAAAATGCTCAAAAAGTTTAAAAAGCTCATAAAATTTAGAATGTTTATAAGCAAAAATTTATCAAATAATCTCTAATAATACAATATAAGCAAAGAATTTATAGTATAAAATAAAACATTGTTCATTATGTGTAATAATAAATACTTCATTAATATGGATTACTCTGAAAACTTATAACCAAGTGTGATCAAGAATAAGTTAATGACAAAAATAGATTAACATCACGCACAAAACATTGTCTAATTAGTTTCTATAATGTATAGATTTATAGTATATCTAAGTTTTATTGGAAAAAGAAATAAAATTAAATCTAAGATGTGAGATAGGTTTAACTTTTTTTGATGTAATGATGAAATTTATCATATAATTATAATAATTTCTAGTTGCATAATTTTCTAGATAATATTTAATATATATAATAAAAGTATCATATAAATCATAATTAGATAAAAAAATTTTGATGTTAAAATAATATAATCACAAATGAGATATATGAATCTAAAGTCTATATATGATTATAATCATAAGATGAAGGTCGTGTCTTCATAGTACTTGAGTTGAAAGATTTGTTAATTTTACATCTTCCTTCAATATTATTATCTTGACTTGTCTTGGAAACTAACTTTTTTTATTCTCTTATTATGAAGGCTCTCCTAATTATACCACTCATAAATTCCTTTTTGTATTTAAGAATATGATTTTTAATTATTTTGCTTCTAGCTCATCGATTATGGCTTACATCTCTAGATCATGATTTGCTTTATTGATTGATTATTAAAACCAAAATAGTTATGACATCCATTGACAATCTTAGACTCCCATGTTAAAGGCCCTCACTAATTGTTTAAAGGAAGTTTAAAAGGGAGAATTTGAAAAAAAAAAAAGAGTTTTATATAAAAGAAAAATAACTTTTAATTAAAAATATATAGTAAAACTTTATGTTTTAAGCTTAAAATGATAAAAAATTGAAAAGTTGTGGAGTGTTTGTTGGACTCCTTAACTCTCTCTTCCTTTCTTATAGTCCATTGCATTAACTCTTTGTTTTATTGCCAAAGTGTTTTACACCAATCCACCCCCCTTAGAAAATAAATTCATCATTAAGTTTATTGTGGAAGAAATGAGGGATGAAAGCCTATAAGATATAGGAGATTTAGCCACATAAAAACTATATCGTAGCAAATAAGTTGGATGTCTCTCTAGTATGAAATTTTGCACATATCATTTCGATGTTAGCAACAATGTTGTCTTGAAATAAATAAGCATTAATATGTACGAATCTAGAGGTCTCCATAAACATGATCTAATAAATAGCTACATATTTCATAATTGTTAAGGCTTATGGATAAGAATGATGGTGTCGAAATCCCCAAAACACAAAATCTAATTTGAAAGTAAGATTAAATACTTTATATAAAATAATAAATTACAAATTTTATTAAATTTATGAATAAGGATAGAAATTTTGATACTCAATCGTAGTTTAGAGTTTTGTCCTAAAAAAGTTTTTGAAGAAAAAGCATAGCCAAACGATTTTATTTTTAAAAATTTTATAGGATAAGACATTACAATAATATGCTTAGATGGACAAAGATCAAAAACTTCAAAATGCTTAGAAAGCTTATTAAATAAATAGATATAAATCAAATTTGATGGATACAATATAAAATGTTTTTCCTTAGGTGTAATAATAGATGCTTCACTAATATAGTTTGCTCCAAATATTCTTATTAAATATATGATACAATAAATAGATATAAATCAAATTTGATGGGTACAATATAAAATGTTTTTCCTTAGGTGTAATAATAGATTCTTCACTAATATAGTTTACTCCAAATATTCTTAGTTAATTATATTCAAGAATAAGATCATCATAATATAGATTTATAATATCATACCAAATGTTATTTTAATAATTTCTATAATTGGTAGGTATATGAAAGATATGAGTGATTTTTATTTAAGTTTTATCAAGAAAAGAAACAATATAATTTTTAGAACATGAGATGGGCTTAATTTTTTTAGAGGTAATAAAGTACAATCAAACCAAATTTATCATAAAATTATAGTTAGATAAAAATGTTTAATATATGTAATAAAAGGATCAAATAAATTATTGTTAGATAAAAATGAAAGAAATGTTAAAAATAATATAATTTATAGATGAGATATATGCATCCAAAATTTTTATGTGACTACGATTGTAAGATGAAGGTTTAGTCTTGGTTGTGCCTATATAGAAAGATTTATTAGTTCCTCCTCTTTTTTTCTATATTAGTAACATAGTTTCTCATAAAAATAGATATTTTCTATTCTTTTATCATAACAACTTACCTTGTCATACTATTTACAAATTCCTTCCATTATCTAAGGATATGAATTTTTTTATTCTTCTACTTCTTTCACGTTGTCTATGCCCTATGTTTTTAGACCACAATTTACTTTGTTGGTCAATTGTGATAAATAAAATAATTGTGATATAAGTGATGAAACGAAATATTAGGATATAGAATATAGTGATCAACATATTTAAAAAATAATAAATTATTATGTAATAATAATGACTTAGTTATTTGTTTAATAATCTAATTTAATAGCACAAAAATAAAATTAGGTTTTCAATATTATAGTTTTATTTAACACAATTTGCATCTCCAAAATATAATTTCATTTAATTTAGGTTAGATCATGTTTTACTTTTCTCCAAACCAATCTATTAAGTTCTTATAACCTCAAAGGGCTTAGCATCACACAATGACATAAAATTCATATTCCTTTTGGTCTTAACACCAATAAATGACTTCTTAAGAAAATTTACTATAATCTAAAAAGTATAAATAATCAAAGTGCATCAATCCCATAATTTTGGAATCCTAAAAAGTTCTTCTCTCTTCATCCAACATGTGGCATTAAGACTAACATTTTATATCAAAATCGATGACCATGATCTCTTAAAATCTTTTTCTTGATTAGTAACCCCATAATTTTCATGAACTCTAACTATAACCAACTACTTACTTATTGGAGTTAAAAAAAATTTTGTGACACAAAATTTTTAAAATTTTTATTAAGTGTTTTGAGCCTTACTTATAACTAATGCATCTTTGTAAACTCGAAGAATTTTAGCTTCTTTTAATAATAGATATCTATCATAATAAAGTATACTTAAAGATATAAGATTCTTACATGATACAAGATAATATCCTGAATATATTATCTTGAGCCCTCAACTTCGTTATGTTAAGACTAATGACCATGCACTTTATGCTTTATTTGTTAATAAAAATTTCACTATCATCACGTAGCTCATTAATGAAATGTAATATTGTAATATTATTTTTGGTTATTATAGCATGAAATATAGACTATGTAAATAAATATAAAAAAATTATATAATATAATAAAATAATATCTTGGTTTTATTATGTTAAAATATTATCCTCTTTAGACATTTCATAACAACCTCAATAAGTTTTCTCATCAAAAGGTATTTTAATATCTTAAGATTATTTTATCTAATATAAATATTAGAATCACTTCTTTAGCAACTCGTGTGAGATAATTTATGTTTATGCATATCTATTTAGAAACTTATCAAAAGTTGTTCTTTATAACAATAATTCTCTTCTTAAGACATCACTTATGGCTTACTGTTTTCCCTTTTTAGTTCTTAGTGTTAAAGGCCCGCCACATAAATCTAATGATATATATTATTTAATAGTAAGATAATTGTCTAAGAATTAATTATGCTCCACACGCGAGGAATGAAGATGAGATAATTCTTAATATACTAATTCTTACAAAAATAAAATTCTCAGATATCACAATATATTTTCAAACTAGAATATTAAATAACTATTTAATATCATTTGAAATACATAATCAAATTATAAAATCAAATCTAATTGTTTTTCATCTTAAAAAAAAAATAAAAACAAAAAAGAATACAAAAAATAAATAACTAAAATATAAAATATAATAATCATTATATTTTTGAATTTCTTAGTAATTTATTTATATTAAAATGATGAGTTACAATTTTAAACTAGCAAAAATATATTTATAAAATCGAAGCAGCAAAAACAAACAATAGAAACACCAAAGTGTATAGGTCGATTGATGTAGATATTAGATTTGTAGGTTTCCTTAATTGTTAGAATATTAAATAACTATTTTATATCATTTGAAATAAATAATCATTTTATAAAATCAAATCTAATTGTTTTTCATCTTCAAAAAATAAAAGCAAAAAAGCACAATACAAAAAATAAATAACCAAAATATCAAATAGCATTATCACTATACTAGTAAATTTCTTTATAGTTTATTTATATTAAAATGGCTAATTACATATTTAAACTAGCAAAAATATATTTATAAAATGCGAAGACAAACAATAAAAACATCAAATGATTATTGTACGATTAATATAGATATTAGATTTATAGATTTCCTTATATACTAAACTAAAAATAATATCCACATGACAGCTGTGGGATTTGAACCCACGCCCTTTCGGACCAGAGCCTAAATCTGGCGCCTTAGACCACTCGGCCAAACTGTCTATTTACACTTGTGTAATATAAGAAGAATTTTAATCCATGGCTGCGGAGGATTTGTCATTACTAAGCGCGGTTAAACTGACGAGCTTTCGGGACACCTGCTTCCGATTGAGGCCGGCGTATTCGACACACTGCCGTATGATCGCTAGGGCCGCGTAGTGGGTGTCGAAGTCGTTCCTCACAGCTTTCAGAAGGCCGCCTTTCGCCGAGGAGTTTGCTGTGTAGTTCTCGATGAAGTAGACGCAGTCCGTTCGGGCTCCAACGGCCACCTCACACCTCAGCTGCTCCGCCTGCTTCCGACTTCTTAGACTCCGCCTGTTCGTCAACACCACCACCACGCGCAATCCTGCAAGCAAGCGCATGCTTCAAATAAACAACTCAAGTTAGATCTATTAATGGGTGATTGCATCCCATACCATCGTAATCTACGATCATTGTTACTATACTAAATCATACTTCTAAAGAAGCAACTACATTCAGCTGATCAGTAATCTCAATCAACCTCAATAGGGGTCTGCGTAGGCTTTTCCTTTCTACTTTTCTTCACCATTAAAGACTCCTTTCCAAGCTCGGTGCAGCAGCTTGGTGTGTGCCATCTTGTCTTGCGACTTTGTTGAGGATAACCATGAGGCGACACGGCTGTAAGGATACAATGGTGTGGTTGACCGTGGCTATACGATTGCCGGTTCGACAAGCCAACCTCTTGGCTTTTGTTTACTATTTTTTGTTGCAACTAATAACTTAAATTTGATCATTACATTGCTGAGTGGATAATAATAAAAATACAACAAAGAAATTTTATTTTGTAGAAAAAGAAATAAAAACTTTGTTGACGGTTCTTTAATTCACTCAAGAACCTCGATTAGATGTATGATATGTAAAAGCAAGGCATAGCGATCACATGTGCCAAAAAAGGTTTTTATTTTATGTTTAAATAATTTTTTTGTTACAAAAAATCTTAGTGATCTTTCTATTATGAATGTAGAAGGAAGGAGTGGTGTAATTATGAGGATCAAGAAAAATTTTGTATAAATAATTTTCGATGTTTTTGTATGTTGTTGACTTGGAGATTTTTTTTCGTTAAGTATTACTTAGTTATTGGAAAAGGGTTATGGAATAACTACTTAGAAAGGTGAATTTACAATATATGATATTTCTAAACAAACTATAGTTATTCAAATAAGTGAAAGCAAATTCTATTCATTGGAGATCGAAAGTACTCAACCTATATTGATACTAGCACAAATAAGAACCCTAAAAAAAGTTGAAATTGATATAAAAAAATGTATCTTTTGTGGTAATTGATCAATTAGAATTTTAGAAGTTGTTTATGGGAATTATTTTGCCTTTATAAACTCTTCAAATTGCTTAATGCAAATGCTATAAGCACTCTATGTGAAGGAAGATAAGGGGTATGCAAATATAATGAAAAAATGATTTCAAGATTGATCAATGATCTTATATGAAAAGAGGATTTGTAGCATCCTGAATTTAATAAAAACTATAATGTATATTTTTTAAATTATTTATATTCTTCAAAAAACCAATATCACTAAAAAGATGTACGATTCCTTAAAAAAAGAACTACGCTTACAAAAGAAATATATGAATTATCTGGAATCTAACAACACCAAGTTGATAAAACTTAAAATGGAAAGTCTAAAGTTAAAAGTGAATTTATTTATGTGAATAAAAAATTTCTAAATCTTAATAAAAATATTAAATATATTAAAAAAAATAATAAAAACTTACTATGATATAGAGATTAAAAGAATAAACTTAATAAAATTTTCTTGGTATAAAAAAGATGTGATAACCAAGAATCAAAGGTCGTAGAGAATTTAAAAAAATTCAAATAATAATTATAAGGATTTTTTTTAAAACTTAAAAAATTATTAAAAATAATAAATATTATTAAAAAAAGATGAAACTTAGTTGACAATTAGAATTCATCAAAAAGATTTAAATAAAAATTTTAATTAATTACTAAGTTAAATTTTTTTAATCCTAATCGAATGCACAATGGAGACATGAATTTGAACAGATTGAGACCCAAAATGATGAGAAACTATTAGAATTCCAATGGCATAGAGGTGAGGAGTTATCAACATAAACTATTGCAGCCTTTTAGAGGAAAATGTAAAGGCAAGAAGAGCAAACGTCAACAAGTGAGAATAAAAAAAAGAAGCTTGAGACAAGCAAGCTAATTTTGGAAAAATTGGGCTATCTAGACTTGACTAAAATCTTAGAGAGAGAGAGAGAAAAGGTGTTGCGAAGATACTAGAGGAATTATGTGAGAATCTAAGCAAAACTCAAAAATAATGGATGAAAGTTGTTATAGCAAAACTATAGTAGTATTGTGGCATAGAGAAGGAGATATTGTAGATAGCCACAAATTTTGAGATTTGTTTCAAAACAAGTCCACTACAGATAAGAATTAAGTTAGATAGGCTTTGTATCTTATATGTATCTCATTGATAAACAACTGATTAATATCTAGCGAGTCTTAGAAATTACAACTAAAATTTAAAACTTCAAAGAATGTTTGTGATGTTTGCTTATACTATCATCGATTCTTTAGTTTTGATTCAAGCAAGATATTTTGTATTAATAATGGACTACTCAATTTCTACTAATTATGATCATATTGATATTATAATATCATAATATGGTTTGTTGTGGTAAAAAAATATATATTTTAAAATAAATTATTTATTTTATTGAATTGGAAAAGAAAAAAAGAAAATGAGTATGTATAAGAGTTAGTTGAAAATGGTAAGGCATTATATGCAAAAATATTGTGTTCCAAAATTAAGTTTATCATTTGAAATTACATGTTCTAAATGTGAAAATCAAAAGAATTTGAAAAGTTATTTTTGAAAGGACATGCATAAAAAATGGAGCTACTAATCAAAATAATATGTTATAGAGTTGGTAATCAAAAGAAATTAAAAAGTAAAAAGCCCTCCTCATAGAACTAACCAAATGAGAAAAGTTTATTATGCAATTGAATGAATAAGGAAAAGAGCAAAACAAAATTCATACAATTTTTTGAAAAAGTGGGAGAATTTTTTTAAAATAAAATAAAAAATAGTATTTTATTATACATTTATTACATGTTATTTATATAATGTGATTTTGACCTATCGTGAAGTCTGATCTAAAACTTGTTTGTTTTATATATATATTATATAATATTTTTTACTAATTAGTAACAATTATCTCAACTATTTTTATGATATAATATTTCTTGTTAAAATGACTTATAGAATGAGACTACAAAAAAAAACATTAAGAGAAATATTACATAATATTATATTTAGTAATTTGTTTTTATGTTGTCATATTATATAAGTTATTAATAATTTTACTTTACTAAAGATGGACTTGTAATATTATATTCTACTACAATAGATCATATATGAACCTTGATTTTGCAAAGACAATATTTTGTTTTTGCATTGCTTTGTTATAATTTAAAACAGTAAAGTTTTTATATTTCATTATAAAATTATTTTTAATTTTAGTTTTAAAATTATTTTCAAAATGTGATATTATCTACAATTGTTTGAAATTTAATTTATAAAAAATGTTTTGAAAATACTAAGAAAAAATATGAAAAAAAGATGGCATGACACTAATCCATAAACGGTGGGTGATATTACCTCAACATAGAAGTAGACACTTTGTTAATGGAATGTCTATTTTTAAAAGAAATATATACTAAAAATTTTGAAGTAATTTTAGATCAATTTTTTTTTGCAATCTTTAACCACTATAATTGAGTTTGGTTTGAAGCTACAAAGTTCATGATGAAAAAAAAAAAAAAGTGAATAGCATAATTTACAAGAATATCGTGGATAACTTGATGTATTTTGCTACTTCAAGATTAGACATACAACACTATATAAGTTTAACTTGTAGATATAAGAAAAATTCAAAAAGCATCATTTGTTAGTAGTTAAGAGAGCTTTCATTACTTATAAGAAATAAAAATTTTAGACTATTTTATAAGAAAGATAAAAGGTAAAATTTGATTGAATTTAGTATACTTATTGTAACAACTTAGTATTATTATGTTATAAAATATTATTCTCCTAAATTGTCTAATTTGGTTTAAGCAAATTTTGTTTTCAAAAGATATTTTAACATTTTAAAGCATTGTTCCTTAGGTCTCTTTATCCTTATATAGGAAAATTTGTTTTTAAAAGTTACTTTAATATCTTAAGTTCATGAATCATATATAAAATTTAAGATCTTTCTTTTATAATCAATGTGAAATAACTTACATCTATCTCTTAAAAGTCTTGTAGAGGAATCACACCTTGTCTAAGGAATCCTTTTTTGGGGATTTCTTTTGGTAACCATTATTTGTCCTCTTCAAGAGCTACAGACACAATGGCTTCCACTTGATTCTATTTTGAATTATGTCAAATTAGAAGAGTTATGACTCTTATATCATATTTATGAGGATTTAGGCACTACGTTTACATACTAGCCCCTTGAGTTGTTACATCTTTCCCTAAGCAAAATTTGTTTTCAAGAAATATTTTAACATTTACATATAGAGATTAAAATCTTCATTTTATAACTACTATAGGGTCCTTAAAAGTCTTGTATATGAGTTACATATTATCTAATGATTTCACTTTATAGGATATTGTTGATAACCACTCTTTATCCACTTCAAATGTTGCAGTAATTATGTAAGATATCAAGATTATAAAAAGAGCACTTCAAATTATATTTTTATGAAGTCTAGAAATGTTTTATAGTCATAAAAGAAAAAAACCATTTGCTATCTTATCAACTATTAAAGATGAACTTGTTATTATAACTTGTATTCGCTAAGTAATACAATAAAAAAAACTCTCAAAGATCTATAATTCAAGCAATTTGAGTTACTATGATTTTTGTGAAAATAATTCAATCAAGTTCACCAAAAATCTTGTGTTACATGAAAGATGCAAACTTAGTGATAAGAAGTATTCTTTCTTTAAAGATCTTAACAATGATAAAGCATTTGATTTGAAGTATTAGAAAAAGTGGAGATCAATTAACAGATATATTAAATTTTTTTATTTAATACACATATTTTTCATAAGTATTTAACAAGATGATTGATGTTATAAAATTATTTAAAAAATATAATTTTTGATATAAGAATATAATATCTTTTAGAACAATAAAATTATATTTTATTCTTCTCATATTATTTTTTATTTTTTTGAATTAAAACAATATATTTTGAAATATAAGTTTCACAATTACAACTTTTGTCATAAATGAGTTTAAAAATGATGTATAAAATGACACGTGAGCTATTAGTTAAGCTGCTTATAAATTTTTACTCAATTATTTTTATTAAACATTAAGAAACTTTTTGATAAAATGCTTTTTACATCTTATAATATGAAATATAATATTAATATAATGCATTAAAACAAATTTATGTAACAAAATAAAATCTATTATCTTTGTATTTTTATTCTTTCGAATGTGATTTCCTTAAAAAACTCATAGTAAAGTAGCCAAATAAAATCAAGCTTCATCCAACAATTTTTTTTTTATTTTATTGTTTACTTTTCTTTCCTAGGGAATCGAGGAAGATGATGAGCAAAAGAAAATCTAAGACGTGGAGCTTACCTCGATCACGGGCAACGCCGGCGATATCACCTACCCGCCTCACAGTGAGATGGCGCTCCATTGCCGGTTGGTTACATCTAAGCACCAACACCACGCACTCCGGCAGCCGCTCTCCTCGTCCACTTCCGACGTCAAACGCCGCCTCCACATCAACCAGCGTCATAGCAACCGGATCCGGCAGCGGCGGAGCGTCGATCAGCTCCACGGCCACGCACTCATCAACCGCCACCTTATGCTCCTCACACCCTCCTCCGCTCCCGGCCACCGCAACTCGCACATTCCACCGATCCACCGTGGCCGGTGGGAACCCCAGCGGGGCGGTCACTGAACGCAGGAGGAGCGGCCCTGACTCCCCTGCGAGGGCGCGGCACGCCGTGTTGATGAAGGCACTCTTGCCGTGGCCGCGGAAGCCAGTGACGAGGATGGCCGGAGGGGCGCCAGAGGTTTCCCCAGAGCGGCCATCGCAGGCCCGGAGAAGGACGAGCGCATCGTGGATGTCGCGCCGGAGGGAGCGGATGACGGCGAGGCGATGGTTATGTCTCAAAGAGAGCAACGCAGCGGTGCCGGTAGCGGTTGCGGCCGCTAGCTTGAGGAGAAGAGGAATGGGGGCGGCCATCGATTCCGTTGCTAAATAGAGGACGGCGGATGCGATTTTATATACTTTATTTTAGCTTTTGCCGAAAAGGGGGAAAGATGTCCATTGGGAATGCGGAAAGGAAAAACAGAGGAGAAGATGACCGTTAACGCAAGAAAGAACAAGTTCTTTCTTTTGGTCGTAGTTGTGAATAGTTTGTGGTAGTGTTCGTTTTAAGGTTTCTTTAGATCATTTTTATATTTTAGGTTAATTATATATAAAAAATAATAATTTTAAGAATGATTTTTACTTAAAATTTTATTTTCTAAAATGATGATTTAAAAAATAAGTTAAAGAAGTTATTATTTGAAATGATATTGTTCTAAATATAACTAATTATTTATAAAGTAATCTTATCTTAAGTCATTTCTTAAAAAAGGATGAAAAGATAAAAGCGGAAAAAAAAGAAAATGATAAAAGATATGGGTTTCAAAGTCATTATATGAAAAATATTGTTTGATATGTTTTAGCTTATTTATATATTTTTCTATATCATATTGTGTAATTAATCCATGCATACAAATATCTGAGTTTTATATTTACATATATGTATTTGTTTTTATCATTAAACCAATGTTAATTTACTTAACTTATTTTTGACATAATACTTTCAAGTCAAAATAAGACATCACATAGGCTACGAGGGGAGGGATGAGAGCTAGATCATGATGAATTATGCTTTATTTTCTCATTTAGTTTTGCAACTATAGTAATGTTTTTTTCTTTATGCGAGAATAATGACATGTAACATAACTTTCATTATGATATTAGTTTAGACTTCATATGACTTGAGCATGTATGGGAGTAAAGAAAAAATTTAAATGTTTTGTTTTTTTAAATATTGAAAATGTTCTCTTTATGGAAATTAAGATTTTTAATGTAAAAGAAATCTTTAAAAATGATTTACCTATAAATGTCCTTTTTAAAACTTGTTTTTATTACATGTTTATTTTAAAGAAAATAAATTTTCCATTTTTCAAGATAAAAGAAAAATGTTAAAGAATTGGATGACATGACATCGTAAACCGAGGAAGATTAAGTGAGGGTTTCTACACTTATTCTCATGGGCATATGCTCGAGAAGCTCTCAAGTTTGCTAACTAGATTATTCTCATTTTAAAGCTTTGAACCTTCTATTTGTATACAAATATGAGTTGAAAATCAAAATAAAATCAACCATAATTAACTTGGATTACCTTATGAGATATTGAACTTGCATTGAGTAGTTTAATTTGGACACTTGGGTAACTCTTTAAGTTGCACATTGCAATTACTTAAAAATAGCCCTAAGTGATTCTTGGACAACGCATGACAATTGCCACTTTGAATGACCATTCATTTTATCATGTTTTGAATATCACCCTCTTTTTACTAAGTAATTTCTCTCTCTTTAGCTTATTTTTCTTTTCTTTTTAGCTATTATTACAAATGGTGATTTGTTGTATATTTTCTCTATTATTATGAACTTTTTTACATTAGTATAAAAACATAAGGCATGTAAATAATATAATTCAAAATATCATGCTTTAACATCATATGAAAATCATTATATATATAAATAAGACAACTCAAGGAATTAAATATCATCAAAATCAACATGAGAGATTAACTTTTAATATGTTACTCTTCTAACAAGTATCACACATCAACCAACAACACAACTAATCTATACAAACATCCACAAGATTTTTATCAAATAATATTATCAATTGATGGCCTCTAACCTACAAACATCAACCATCAAACATATACATATAATACAAGTTTACCAACTTTTTAATTCTCATATTGTAGTCTTTTCAAAGGTTAAATCTTTGAGCTCTCAGGTGATATGATAATTGTAATAAGATTGCCTCAATTTCACTTTAGCTTTTGAGTTCAACTTGCAAGATTTTCATCAATTCATCTAGAAAGCACTTCTTTATTCTCTCTTCCTTTCTCTCAAATACTCTTAGCCAAAAATATCTATTAAAATTTTCTAAAAAAATTTTGCAAGTCTTAGCTACAAACCATTTTATACATAATCAACATCCATTGCATTTTCCCAACTGTTTAACTTCATTAAATGGCTATGTCCACTTAATTTTCATGCCACCTTTATTTTCTCTTAACTCTAATAGTTTCTTGTCAGTTGAATGCTTCTCGTAATGCTTAATTTAATCACTTGTTGTTTTAGATTTTAAAATTTTCCCATTTTTCATATCATATTTATATGATTTATAGTTTCATACTGCACAACAAGCATAATCTCCCTTCATTTGCACTTTTCGTACTTATAAGATCACTTTTTTTGTATGGGTATGATCTATTTTAACTTTGTTTAAATCAGGCATTATTCTTACATTATATTGTACCAATTGTTTTACTGCATACTATTATTTTGCAACACTTTTTACATTTTTACAGTATTGATATGATTAATCATATTTTTACAATGAGTCTTGAAAATTGTTACTTACTAACATAGTTAAATTTTCTTTCAAAATTAATAATATTAATATGATCAATGATAGTGTACCTTAAGATCTAAATGACGTCCATGTAATCTTTACTCTTATGTTAATCATATTATATAATTTGTTACTGTCATATTATATGATTTGATTCTCTCATTCTTTAACCTAATTGATCTCATGCAATTCTTAGTGGTGATGTGCTATACAATTCATGTAGTACTAATACAATGTTCCAAATTATATTATACAATCCTCTTTAACTTGTAGTGTTTAATTCTCATTCTATTATATTATATAATATTTTATTATACTGTATGATGTGTTTATCTTTTATTTAAGTTTCTTTATTTTTTGACATTGAAGTGTCATACACTATTTGTTCTTTTGTATAGTATGATTTTTGAGAAAATTTGAATTTTGGAGAAATAAATTATAAAAAATTTTAAAATAAATTTAACTCAAAGTAATTTTATTTTATAAAGTTGGATATTATAATAGGGTTCTCATATTGGTGTGCACATCCAAGTAGCCATAAGTTAGATTTGAGACTACTACGAGGCTTTCATGAACACATCTTCATTAGTATAATGATTTAAGATGTAGTTCCAACAGTGAAAAACAATAAAAGCCATTACTTTATGTAGATATTCTATAACCTATTTGCCTCTATTCCCATCTCCAAATATCTTGGTGACTTAGATGAATCTGGTCACCCCAATTATGAAACCTAATTTTTTTAAGATCTTAAAAAATGAGTCCCTATTTTTTTGTGTCATTTTAATCTCTTTTAGCTCTTCTTACAAGTTCCTTTTACTTACTCTTTTATTTGGGTATGCAAATTTATATATTTATTTTTCTAATAAAATGTGTTTTTTTTGTAATCTTTGTTTTCACTTCATTTCTTGACAAAACTAGCTTCTAAACTTCATAAAACTTCACAAAATTATAATTTAAAAATTCTTAACAATATTTTATGCTTGAGGTTTCTTGAGATTAGGATTGTGATTTTCTTTTGTGTGCTTAATTTGCATTATCAAGAAAATCCAAGTTTTTATGTAATCTTATAATTTTGTGTTTGATCCCCCTCATGTCACCTCAAATGTCTATGAAATTTCAATGATTATTAGAGATTTATAACATTCATGTTCACTGTCTTTAAAAGACTCCAATGCTCTTAGAGAAAAAAAATCCCAAACATTTTGTTATTTTTTTGGTTTAGGATTTGAGTGTTTCTTATGCTGTCTCTTAGTGTTCAACCATGAAAACTATAGATATTGCTTATTTGCAAAATCCTCATAAGTATCTTTAATTAATCTTAATCATCCTTTGGCTTTTTCTTTAGGTTTAGTGCTACTCTTACTCAAATATTTGGGTTTCAACTTTGTTATTTAGTTGTTTTAGTGATGTAGAATAAGTTGTATTAAGAGAAAGACATTAAATTGATTAAATAAAACTCAAGATATATAATAGATCTAATTTTGTTATAAATTCACATTTATTTACAAAATTTTAATACCACCTATTCTCCATTAAGTTTGGTATTTGAGTCTAATTTGGATTTAACTGAAGATGAATAAGATTGAAATTCTATAATTGGATCTGTTAGTGTAACAACTTAATTGTCTCTTTGGTACGTGTTTAGTATTACTTGCATTTCCCTACACTCGACTCCAACAATTGTTTCCTTTTATGTTTTATTTCTTTGACATCAAATTAAGTTGTAGCATCAGTGCTTAGTGGCACATGATCCTTATTAAATTATCATTATTCAATTCTTTAATTATTATGTTTATTAAATTATAGTAGTTATCCAACTTTATTATCACAAGATGATTTGTCTCAACCAAAAATTAAAAAATATAAGAAAATAAAAGATAACTTTGTTCTCTCAAAATAAATTTATCATATTCTTTTATAAAAAAAATCAAATACTAGTTTATTTATTTTATAAAACCAAATACATCTCAATAATATTTTAATAAATATTTATCTTTTTAATACCATTTTAAAAACTAATTTATTTATTAATAATCTTCAAGGTCTAAAAAGATTGAAGTTTCCCATTTCCTTCGAACAAGAGTTTGAACCGGTAATTATTAATTAACGTTCGCTGCACAAACTATACCACAGATAACTGAAGCTCTGCTGACAAGGGAATAAGATGGCGGCGGCTCTTGGCGCTGCACGTCGAGCCCTACTACGCTGCTCCGCAGCCTCATCGGCATCCACCGCATCCATGGAAAGATTCCTTTCAAGTCGCTCCATTTCTTCCTCGGTTTCGTCACGCTTCTCCCGTCTGGTACTACCATCAAGCATGTCGAGGTGCCTCGCTTTATCCACAAATAATGGCTTAAGATTCTCGACCTCTTTAATACAAATTACTAAATGGGTTTGATATTCCTTTGTTTTCTTGATCGAGGAGTTGTGATTTGCAGACTCCCGGTGGAATTGAGTTTTGTGCAGTCCTTGCTGCCTTTACATAGCGTCACTGCTTCTGCTTTGCTCACTTCCATGCTTTCTGTGAAGCCTGGGAGCTGGGCGTGGCTATCGGAAGGTAACTCTTTTATATCTTGTCTGAAGTATGTGAACATTTGTTTCATTATGGGACGGATTTGTTGTTTGGTGCTGTAATAGAAGCTAGGGATTTTTAGATGCACAACACTATAAAAATATAGTTTACTACACACCAGCCAAACTTCAAGTATTACCACTATAGTGGCATTAACGTTTTTTTCATATACATGTTCCTTCCAAATGAATGTCACTAAACTATAGGTTTAGGTAAAATAAATTAATTATAATTAAAATAATTTACCTTAGGTCAAAAATTCCTTCACACAATTGTCAGCCTTTCTCCTCCTTGTGAGCCCTTATTCCCCTTACTGTTCCCATGTTTGTGCTTGTGGTGATATTTTAGTACTAGTTTTTGTTATTATTGCGTCTACAATTGTTAAACGAACAATAGAGAAAAACCAAAGAGTTGTGAAGAAAAATAATAATTTTCCTTCATCAACAATGTTGGATTTATGGTTTATATAACACTAATGATACACCTAACTATAGCTAATTTGCTATACATAGAAGTTAAATCTTGTTATAAAAGCATTATTTTACTTTCCATTTAGTCATTTCATAATTTATAGGATTCTAATTTCTAGTTAGTCATTTCGTAAATTTTGAGATTTAAAATTTGTTTCCAACACCCTCTCTCAAGATGTTGAATAGAACTTTATTGTTCTTAAGACTATTGACACATAAATTGAATCTTGATTTAAAAAAGGTCTCTGTAAAAATGTATTATTTTTAGAACTTGGTAAGAACATATAAAACAAGATTGTGAACTACACTGTTTGTTAATTGATTGTCATTGGATTGTTTCATGGGAAAAGTTAAAGGTATATTTAAATGAATAATCAAATTTTAAATCTAAATAAATTCACATGTTCCTTCTGTGATAACTCTATATTCAACTTCTGTACTATTGTGGATCATTATAGATTGTTTTTTACTTTTCTAAGTAACAAATTTTTCTTATATCTTTGTACAATATCTAGTTGTAGATTTACTATTGTTAACAACTTTAATCTAATTTGCATTTTAATATTCAATTACATATTTTATATCTTTTTTCTTGAATAATATCTCTTTATCAGGACTTCCGTTTAAATATATTAAGATTTGATTCACTACATCCAAATGATTTTTTGTGAGAACATGCATGTACTAATCAACAATGCTCACACCAAAGTAAATGTTCGATATAGTAAGAGACAAAAAAATTGTTTATTTATTAGATTTTGTGATTATCCTGATTTATTAGTGGATCTTCATTGGAATGTTTTTGCTTCTAATTTCATTCTAAAAGTATTCTAGTTGGTTTACACCTAAGCTTTTTTAAAGAAAATTTAATGTTTACTTTTTTATGAGATAAAGATTTCTTTTTGACTCTGTACAATTTTCATCTTTAAGAAATATTTTAAGTCACAAGTTTTTCACTTTTAATTTAGTTTAGAATTTTCTCATAAAATTCTCATTCTTTGATTTATCATCTTCTGTAACAATTATGTTATCCACATCAATAATAAGAATTGTTTATTTTCCAAACTCACCCCTTTAGAGCATGATTTGTTTGCCTTTGTTTATAACCTAATTGTTTCATTACTATACTGAATTGAGTAAATCATGCCTTTGAAGATTGTTTTAGGCCATAAAGGATCTTTTTAGTTTGTATACTTTAGTTGAACATCCTTTAGTCTCAAATTTGGTAAAGCTCTCATGTATACCTTTTTTTTTAAATGCCAAGTAGAAAGGCATTCTTGATGTGTAGTTGATGTAATTCTTAGTCTAAGTTTGTAGTAATAGACAATAAAACTTGATAGAGTTTAGTTTATCAACGAGAACAAATGTCTCTCTATAATCAATTTCATACATCTAAGTGAAACTTGTTTCACCAATTTCATTTTGTATCAATTAATTGTGTCATCAGGTTTATACTTGATAATGAATGCCTTTTTGTTATCAGTTGTGTTCTTCTCAATGGGTAGCTATGCTAACTCTTAGGTTTGATCATGATTGAGTGTCTTTATTTTCTATACCATAGCCTCTTTTAATTTTGAATCTTGTTCATGAATATTTCTTGGTACTTGAATCTTATCTAATTTAGTAATAAATATTTTGAAAATATCTGATGATTTGGAATATGTGAGGTGACTTAAAATTGAATGCTTTATACAAGTCCTTATCCCCTTTCTTATTACAATGGAAAGATCCAAGTAATTCACTACTTCATCATCTTTTAAGCACAATTCGTCCTCTTCTTGTGAGTTTGTAATAGGAGGATGTGTTAATGGTTCAAATTTTTGGTATTGCATTGAAGCCTTTGGTCTCTTAGAATAAACCAAAATTGGTTGCAGATTTGTTGTATTAAACTCTGCCCCCTTAACTTAAGGCTTGAGTAGTAGTACACTTGAGTTGATGACTTATGCATATGTATGGAAATAATTGAATCCTAATATTTGTCTCATTGAGTTCTCTCAGAGAGAAACTTGTACATAAAATATTTAATTTTTATTAAATGAGACATCACATAAAACAAATAATTTTTTTGAAGATGGGAAATGATATTTATAGCCTTTTTGTGTTGGTGAATAACAAACAAATATATATTTAAAAGCATTGGGATTAGGTTTACCCTAGTTAGGTTGGAAATTAAAAACAAAGCCAATGCATTCAAAAGCACAAAGTGGAAGAGAGTTATAAACATAAGAGAATGAGACAGTAGATAGTATTTATTGAGAGAGGTATGGTATAACAATTTTTTGTGGACGATAATAAATGAGTCATATCAAAATAAGAATAATTTCTCCTTGAAAAGAACGTGGTACATGAATAAAAAATATATTCAACCTCATAATCTTAAGTAAATGATAATTTTTCTTTTCATAATGACATTTTATTGGGGATTGAAGGAACATGAGCTTTGATGAAATATATTAAAAAAGATATTAATTTAACTTTTTATGAAAATTGTTATGTCTCATCTTACATCACATTCTAATATCATCCTTAATAGCTTTAAGATATGAAACATTAGAGTTTAAAAGTAGCTAAAGCAAGCTAATAACTTAATTTGATGAGGAATGATGGTTAATACAAAATCCAATTTATTTTCTTATTATCTATTTTTTGAAAATTAATTAAGAAAATTTTAAACTTCGAAAATCAAATGGATGGAGTTTCTTTCGAAACCATCTGTTTTCCTCTGTACATATAATAACATTTTATCATAATTTTTTACACAACAAATAAATCTAATAAGTATATCCAAAAAAACTCAATAGGCTCCAATATAATTTAACAAATCATATTGTAGATCTACTATAAAAGATGTCACAATATATAATTATAAAATATTCGACAAAACTATATATATATATAATACATTTGAGATAGTATCATGAGAATCTATAGTCCAAAATACTTTGTTACTTACTCTTAAAGACTTAACTCATGCACCATTAAATTTCTTTGTTTAATGAACACCTATGTGATATCTTACAATACAAGTAGGAGAGTGACCATAATAAGTTTAGTAGATAAATTGATAACAAAAACTGGTAAAGTATTATAAATATAATGAGAGAATCGTAACTTGGATATGAAACATTGTAAGAAATACAAGACATCAAAGAAATGATTAGGAGTAATCATGCATCTATAATATTGTAGAAATATCACAATATCTTACTATAGGATTGAGAAGGATAATGTTCTCGAGATTGTTTTTTCAACTAAACGAAGGTGGATCTTTATTAGTAAAAAAAAAAATAATAATACAAATATTTCAAATAATAAAAATTTGGATATCTTAAATGATTATGTCAAAACTTAATATTTGAATAAAAAAATTAGACAAAATAGTAGATGTATTAGACTTTAAGAGAGAATTACTATCAGATAGATAATAAGAATTATATTTTTCTTAGCATTGCTGATCATTTTCTTTGAAATTGAATCTAAAATTTACAACTAGTAGGAAAAAGGTAATATAACAATTTAAATCTTTGATTATTTTGTTAATAAATAATAAATTACACTTCAAATAGTGAGTATAAAGTATTAAATTTAACTTTAAATTGAAGGAGTTCATATCCTTATGTCTTGAGCCTTGCACATTGTCCAATTTGTTATAGTCATCCCAATATTCTTTTTATAGGCTTAATAATTCATAAGTCTCATTGTAGAATTTGCCATGTGATTAGATTTACCTATGTCTATAATCCATTTATAAGAGAAAACGGAGGAGATTAGCATTGGTTTTTATTGTTAGTTGCACGAGAGATCGGATTTGATGACATGGGTTTGGATTTTTGAGTGGCTTTTGGAAGATTTAGTATTCTGAAGTACATTTATTTGTTCTATTGTAGATGATTCTAGGGTTGTTTTATATTGTCATATATGCCACCTCACTATTATTTCTTTGATTTAGTGGTTTCGAATCTATTGACTTATCATAGATCTGTTAACATGTGTCATTTATGCAATAATATTTATTATAGTGCTCACACCATAGCTTTTTATTTTTTTTATTGTGTTTTTGGATTATTTCTTTCATTATGATTTCATACCCAAGCATATTTGAGGGATATAATTTTTATAACTGTATTTTGAAAAGTTAAGAACATCACATTTTGTTTACTTTTGTCGTACCTTACGTTGGCAAAGACTTTCTTCAATATTGATAGGAGTTTAGTTTCAATGATATCCAATGAACTTCATCAAGGTCTTTATTTAAACTAAGTAAAAAATCAAAGATCTAGTTTTTTTCTAATATTTTGTTATACATGACTCTATTATCAAGATATTTTCATTTTATGTTATAAAATAAATGTATCATTTGTTATAACTGTGAGAGAGTTAAAATAGTTTATGACAGATGTGGTATTTTATGGAGTATTTTGAATAGTGAAACAAACTTCAAAATTTTGTAAAATATTATCAAAGTTAGAGTACATCTCTTTTATGGTGTCCCAAATTCTTTTTGTTGTTTGATAGAAAAGATATAATCATCTAATTATAGGGTCTATTGAATTTATCAGTCATATCATATCAATAAAATTCTCAGCCTCCCAAGTGCTACATGCTGGTTAGTTTTCTTCTGGTATTACCTTTGCTTATATCAGGTAATTTATTTCTTATCTCTCTCTAATTACCAATAAAATGGATTGGTATCTTTATTAGAAGTTACTATCATTCAACTTATGTATTATGCTTTAAATTGAATGATCATCAAGCTATGAATGAGTAAAAGGTAATTGCGGATTTGAAGTCATCAAAATATCAGATTTCGTTGTTGGTGAGTTTCATGTCAGGCTTGACATTACTTAAGTTGCTTATAAAGTTTTTTATGCAACAAATTTCAATACTATAAGATTTTTTTATACTGAAAAAAATAGAAATAATTAGAAACCTTTAATTAAATTACCAAAATGCTTTTGTCTACTGGGAATAAGGCATTCGAAATCCTTGTGTTTGTTGAGAATGTTTTAACAATGTTGGGAGGCATGTTCCAAAATGCTTATGGAGATGCATCTTTCAGAGATACAGTAATAATGGCAGAAATATGTCTTTTGAAGTTGTCTATCTTATAGAGAATTGTTTTCCTCCATCTTCCATAATCTTCTTCATACGTCTTTTGGGATTGTTGTTTTTTAATTTTTCAAAAATTGTTTCAAAAGCTTTGGGAAGCTTTGAATTGAGCAGTCTTTGAAGCAAAATTTGAGTTCTCTGTCTTCTCTTTCGCATATTCAGATTTTGAACTAGTTGATTTTCTTGGATACCATCAGCAAAGAATATGGAGAAAAGAAAGAGCTATAAGGAGAAATAGTATTTTTTTTCTCTATCAATGATGTTAGATTTACATAATTTATATAATACTCAATAATATATTTAATTATGGTTAATTTATTATAAATAGAAGTTAAATCTCAATAGACCTAATATATTAGAACATTTTATTTTCTATTTAGTTATTTTATAATTTATGAGATTTTGATTCTTAATTAATTATTTCATAAAATTTTTAATTTGATTTTTTTTCCAACATTTATGTTTATGGTTGTAGTTTTATACTGTTATTATGTTTGGTTTGTTCTTATAGGTATCCCCATTGTTTTACATGAATTTCTTCCTCTACATATTCATATAGTCAAAATTTATGATTGCTGTCGTTTAAGTAGAGGCATTATTGACTATTAGTAAGTTCCTAGCTTTCTTGTTTAAAGTTATATAGTTAGTAAATGAATAATAGTAATAATTTAACAATATTGATTAGATTATTAATGTTTTTTTAAGATGACATATGAGATATTAGTCAAACCACTAAACTTAAGGCAAGCATTAGATTAGTTGGCCATTTTCCATATTGTGGCTTCCTTGTCCTTACTAATATCTATTATTGCAATGTATCAATGCTATTACTTAGATTTGGATATACTATTGATATGTAGTAAATTTAAACAACATTTAAGATTTGGGTAACACTAATGTAAATTCATATTTCAAAATTGTAATTAACCATGGTTTCAAAAGTAATAAAAAGATGATGTATTAGCAGTTATTATTGGTAAAATGTAATATATTAGTAATTATGATAGCTAATCTTTGTAATATTAAAGTTTTGGGTGATATGTGTGTAGTACAAACTCCTAAAGATGATATATTAATAATATTTAAGATTTAGGTATGTCTATGTAAATTGTTTCATTAGGTAGGATACAAATAAAAATCCTAGTTTATGATTTTTTCTAAAATAATGATCATGTTAACAATGCATGTAGAGCTTATGAAATTTTTTTTATACTTGAGATCCAATGCTTATATTGCTAGAGAATGGAATAAGAAATGAAGCACGAAGCACGAGACTTGAAATTACTTATCCGTCCTACATTTACTCGTGATAGATTTCATGTATTCTAAATCCAAAGGAATAAAACCAAGCAGCTCAAATTGCTTTTCAATGCACAAGTTTACATGATTATTTTGATTTTCTTATATTTGTTAAATACATGACATTTCTCAAATTCATTGAATAATATGTTTTCAAAATATCTATTTGTGAGAATTGGTTTGACCAAGTCTATCATTTCATAAACTAACACATTGAAACAAATAAATAGAAACAAAAGAACTTACATTAATGTTATTAACTACATTTAAAATAAATAGATCAATATTAAAATATAAAATTTCATAAAATCATGATTTTAGTCATTACAATTTTGTCTCTATCAAATATGATTTTTATGCTCATTTTTCCTACGATAATAATAGACAAAAAGTTCTAATAAATCTCTAATGCATATAGGAAATCAATTTAAGAGAAAAGTCACTTTTGGAGTAACCTTGTCATTATTGATAAAAGGTGCCAGCCTAGAATATAAAAAATCCCTTTAATCTTCTTTTACTACAACAATGTAAGAGTTTAAAACATCTTTGTTTTCATCGGTATGCCAGTAAGCTCTAAGATCTATCACCCAAACATGATTTTTCGTAATAGTATTTGTCATTGAAATATTTGCCCCTACTATGTTAGCTCTTGGTTTAATAGGATTGTGATCTTTTGTTTTCTTCATTTATAAAAATTTTGATTTGATCTACCACAAACAAGGAACCATTTTTCTTCTTTCCCATTGGTTTCTTGATGGTAAGGTGTTGGCATTGAGGCATTCATGTTGGTTCTAATCTTTGTTTTAGTTTTGACCTTTTTTTTAATTTCCCAAATTAGCTTTAGAAGTAATATTCTTGACTTCTTTTAGTGTTTTTCTACTACTTATTGGTTTCCTCAATCTTAATATGTATAATAAAATCCTAAGATCATGTTTTGCCTCTTATATTTCTTGTCATTTTTAGACGTTACATGAATTAAGTAATTTCTCAATCAAATCGGTAGATATTAAAATTTTTAAGTAAGATCATCCCTTCATTATTTAACTCAATATCCAAAATAATATTTTAATGAATTTGAATAGATATGTCCTTATTTTTGGACATTTTGATTTAAAAAAAAATGTTGCATATTTCTTCAAACTAGCATCCTTTACAATGTCTTAATGTGTGCATCTCAAATTTAATACATGTTTCATTTTGTAGTAAGCATCAAACAAATCATGTGCTAACATACGTAAAATGATACAATTGTTGATCTTACAAGTATGATTCTATGAAATCATTTAAGTATCATAATTTTCAAATCTTTTAATAGGCATGGTCTTATAAACAACATAAATCCATAGATTACAAGAACCGATATGATTTTTGTTTGTTAATGACAAACATGAATATATGCAAAAGATCAATTATAGTGATCGTCATATTTCAAAATATTGTTGTGAAATCTATAGTTGAAGGTGTGATAACCCTAAGCAAGAAAAACTTATTATCGAGACATGTGATAACCATACTCTTAAGAATTTTTTCTACCCCTCGAAGATGATTGCCTAGCTAAAAAATCACCGAGAGCAATCCTCTGGTGTATAATGATACCTCTTGCACAATGTGCACTTGTTGTTAAGACTTTATGGTATTCAGCTTATAGGTGTGTGATATAGAAAACAAGAAACCTAGAAAAAACAAGAGAAGTCAGAGAGGATGTTCTCTTATGAAAGGGACATTTGAATATGATAGGATTGGAAGAAAGTGATACTTTGTGATAAAACATTCCTTTGAATGCTTGTCAAGAAAATAAGGCAATGTTCTAGATAAATTTTGTTAAGATTTTTAATTTAAATTATCAAATGATGGTAATGAAGAAATTTCAGCAAAAAAAACTCACTAATAATGCATTGAGGTTCAAATTTTGGGCTGTAAATGTGCAACAATTCTCATTTCATGCTCATCAACATCACGGGGAGGAGAATCATATATAAACTCCATGAGGCCTACAAGTCTTAAGTAACATGGAGCTAAAGGAGTATGAAAGGAAAGCACAAAGGCCTAATTAAGTTTATGTATGAAATTCCTCAAGTTTTACAAATATTTCTATGGGTTCATTGCAAAGTTGCAACAAAATTTTGTATTGGTAGTGACATTGATGGTTGGGTCCACGAGACCTACTTTCTCAAGTAACATGGAGCTAAAGGAATATGAAAGGAAAGCACAAAAGCCCAATTAAGTTTATGTATGAAATTCCTAAGTTTTACAAATATTTCTATGGGTAGTTGCAACAAAATTTCGTATTGGTAATGACATTGATGGTTGGAGTTGATTTTGTTGAAGTAGCAAAGAGTTGAGGAGAGGGTGTCGTGTTACAACAATTTATAGAAGTCGAAGGCATGAAAGCAACAAAGGTCATTGATTGGACAAGCTAGCCTTGGTCAACTAAGAATTGTTGAAGATATGATATTTCAATAGAGAAGGGAAATGTCAATCTTGTTTGAAAAGTTCACCAACCAGATTGAATGATGGGAAGCTGACCACACAAGAGCAATGGAATCACAAGGTTTGATTGTGGATTGTATTTGATTGTGGCTGCCAATGAACCTTTTTTTCAAGTCCTCTTAGGGTTACGTGTTTATTGTTCAAGGATTTGCTAGTTTCCTAGAGTTCAATATAAAGATGATCAATGGTTCAAATTGTACCAATTGAGATCACGATATCTTATTAAAATAATTGAATTTGACGATTGAACATCCAATCTTAGTTTCTTCTTAGTGTCCAGATTGTTGAAATTCTACTCAAATTTTAAGTTTTGTACAAAACGAGTCTTCGTTAGGATCAAGGAAGATTATGATTAAATCGAGGTAAGTGTGATCGTTATAGTTGATGGAAGCTATAGTTGGTATAAGTTAGTATAACTTTTGGTGAAAATGAGTAAGCTTCTTTTTTAGAGCTCTTTAATAAACATAATGACTTTTTATTTTACTAAAAACAAATGAAGAGTAACCGTAGAAGGGAGGGTTCAAGTCTTTTATAGAGAAATCTGGCAAATATGCAAGAATATCAAATGATGAGGCTAAAGAACTTCTCATGTTTACATCTTTGTGATCATCATTTAATCACATTATTGTCTGGAGAACACTCTTAAATTGGAGAAGGTGATTGTTGTTTTTACTAATTAAAGAATCTAGTGGAGCACAATAGGAGGATTCAAAAGAGCCTTGGATACGAAAGGCTCAAGTTAGTCATTGATTGTGAACTAGATCTCAAATGGGGGCAAAAAAAAGACGAGCAATAGTATTAATGAGTTTATTTGAGTCATTAGGTTGCAGCAGCTCATTTTTGAGACTAGAAGGTGTTTCTTATTTTTCTCTAGACACTAATTCCCATAATTTTTTGTATTATTTTTTTATTATTTTTTTATTTCTTAATTTGATGGCTTTTCTTTTTTCATTTACAAGTAAAATTTTATTTTGTCCTATTAAAGTCTTGTAGTAAATAATGAAAGTAGAATTTTGGTTGCTATGAAATTGGAAACCTTTTCATGTTGGCTTGATACATACATACGATGAGGAAGGGTAATGTAAGAGGATGGCAAGCACATAAGCATCATGAGATGCTTATTTGTATTTAGGGAAAACGGTGAAGATTTGAGAGAAACGAAAATTTTCAATACTTTCATGACTTATAATGATAAGAAATTAAGATTGGTTATAAATAATGGAAGTGCTATGAATGTGATTTTTACAAGTGTACTCAAAAGAGTTAATCTTGAAAGTAAACTCAATCTTTAGCCCATTCCATCTGAGTTTGGTAAAGTTTACCTTATTATCAATCACAACTAAGTATTTGGCACCACTAAAATATAAACTAAGAAGAACAAAATTTGGTGTGATCTCCTACCTATGGACATAGCCTATATGTTTTATTATGGAGACTTTGGTTGTATGATTTAAGTATGGTAAACTATGAAAGAGAGAATACTTTTAAGTTCTAGTTGAATGACTAATATATTAGATTATACCTTTTAAAGTCATCTAAGGTTTAAAATTTTAAGTTGTTCTTTAAATTAAGACCTATTATCTTACAAAAAATTTTAAAATTGATTATTTTCTTAATTATTAGAGGACCTTAAGTTAACCCAATCAAGAGAATGAGTCAAAAGAAGAATAGTTTTTGAATTAAAAAAGGTTAGATTCAATTATCTTAGAATGAAATTTCCTAACAATAATTATTTATATTTCTTTGATATGAAAGAAATTTTACTTGACCAACTTGCGGAACATATTTCCTCAGAGACTATTTAATTATTATAAAGGTTTGCTAAAATTGTACTAAAGAAGTTTCTAGATGAGTTATCTTTTATAAAAGATTTTCTAGCATGAGATTAACTTTATTCTAGGTTCATATTTACCAAATTTGCTCCATTATAAGGTGAGCTTTACTAAGCATGTTGAACTCGAAAGACAAGTTGATAAACTCTTTGGAAAAGTCTCTTAGAGAATTTAAGTCCTTGTATTATATCTATTCTATTCACACCTAAGAAGTATAAAAGTTGGAGAATGTGTGTTAAAAGCATGACAAATATAAGATTACTATAAAGTATATATTTTCATATCTATGTTTGATGACACTATGTTTTAAAAATAGATCTTTGAAGTAGTTACCATCAGATTAGGATTAAACTTGAACATGGATGTATACAACTTTTGAAATTCTAGATGGATTGTTTAAATAATTAGTTATGCCCTTAGGATTCCTTATACACTAATTACTTTTATGTTATTGATGAATACAATTTTGCGATATTTTATTGGAAGTTTTCTTGTAGTTTGTTTTGTTAATGCTTTGGTCTATAGTTCTAAAGACCATATTCGTTTGAAAAATCTTAGGATAAGCATAAAAAAGCTATTTATAAATTTGAAGAAATTTTTAGTTATGAAGATTGAAGTGAATTTTTTTAGTTTTATTGTCAAGAGAAGGATTTAATTATTATCTTAGAAAGATAAATGTAATAGAAGATTGACATTTATCTGAGAGTTTTATTGAGATTCTTAGTTTTTTTGGGTTAATTATATTCTATAAGATATTTATTAAAGATTTTAGTATAGTGATAGCATTCATAATTGATTTGTTGAAAAAGTAAAAATTTTTGTGGAGTAAGGTAACAAAAAGTTCTTTATTGAAATTAAGGCCTTGTTGTTGGCCTCACTTATTTTAAAATAGTTGGATTCCTTTGAAGTGTTTGAAGTTATATGTGATGTTTTAGGAATTAGAACTAGTGATATTTTGAATCATAAAGGGCATCCAATAGCTTATTTAAGTAAAAAAAATTAAATGATGTTAAACAAAGGTATTCAACTTATGATAATTTCTATGCCATTGTGCAACATTTAAGGTACTTTGGAGGCATCATTTGTTCTGTAAAATGTTTTTTATTGACCATTGATTATCATATTTTAAAGTATGCTAGTACTCAAAAGAAATTAATTATAAACATTAATATGGGCCAAATTTTTGTAAAACTATTCATTTGTCCTAAACCACAAACATGAAATTATAATAAATTAGTTAATGTCTTATCTAGAGTTATATTAGTGGTATCCTCGTTAGAATTTAATATTTTGGGTTTTAGTGGATTGAAAGATGATCATTTGTTTTGTTTTTACTTTTATGTGGTTTATAATGAATTAAGAGGCAAACCTTCAATTTTATAGGAGCTTTTCCCCTTAATTGATGGATACCTATTTTGGAAAAAAGTTTTGTGCATTCCTTATACCACGTTACAAGTTTTTTTTTTTTGCGTATTCATTTGCATTCTAGAGAATAGAAGTTCAAATGAGTTAAGATAAAACAATTAATTTAGTAGAGTTTAGATTTTGTTTGCCCTTATTAAAGAAAGGTGTGAATTGAATTGCCTCTCAATGTTGAGTCTACAAGTTAGTAGAGACTAAGAAGCAAAATTCTTGTTATGTTTTTTGATAGTTCTAAGTAGATTTTGGAATGATTTTTCAATGAATTTTGTTCTAGAACTGCCACATAATACATGATATATTGATAGAATTTTCATGATAGAAGATAACTTTTCCAAAATGATGAATTTTATTCCATGTTAGAAGATGAGTGATGCATCTTATATTGTCAATCTTTTTTTCAGAAAAATTGGTAGGCTACTTGGGTTGTCAATTATATAGTTTTAACTAAGAATGTAAGATTCATTTTATATTTTTAGAGGATTTAAAAAAAAAATAAATTTTTGTGTACATTTCACTAAGGCTGATGGTCAAACTAAAACAACTAATAAAATATTGAGAAATTTATTGAGATATTTAGTTAAGAAAAGTAATTAGAATTGGGACTTATACTAATCAATAATTAAGCTTGCACATAATAATATAATTTTTAAGATCATGAAATTTTTACCTTTTGAAATAATCTACGTTCAAAATTCTTAGAAACCTATCCATCTCATTGACTTACTTTTCTTTGATCCCTTCAACTTTTTGTCCTTGCTCCTCTCCTCTTTTGAGGCAATGTGGTCTCTATGTTCTTTGAGATCATGTGCATTCACCATTGATTTTACACTTTTATTTGTGATGTGATTTGCTGGTTTTTTATTTTATATTTGTACATGTTTTTTTTTGAGAGATTTTTATATATATATTTTGTGCGCATCATTGTCATGGTTGTGCATAAAAATGCCCACTCTGAATGCTATATGCATATCCCATTGGATTGGGTTTCCCATCATCAAGTTATACAGTAGGTTTTTCAATGCTCTTGTGGGCATGGTCAACAGTGACTACAGTTAGGAATACTTTGGTACCTCCAGTTTTGATTCTAATAGGTTGGATTGCACTTGGGCATGATCAATTACAGTCAGGCAAGCCCGATTGGGCACAGTTGCTCCTTGGCAAGCCCACGACATGAGGCTTAGAGCTGGATTCATGTGGGCCTTGGTCTAGCTTGGGCACATGCTTGCAGGTGCACGTCAAGGCCCTTTGATCAGGTCTGGAACTTGATCAGGAAGGTGCTGAAGGTGTGCACGTTAGGACATACAACTAAGGACTGAGCAGGCACACACCCAGGAAAGTGTGCATACCAACGTCATGCGTTTATGTGTGATGCTGGAAAACATAAGGACCATGGTGGTTATAGGGAAGAACACCATTTGCTGCTTTAAACTGCTTTGCATCAGCATAGAAGGTAGTTTTCAATAGAATTGAGTAGTTTTTGTTGTGGAAATTTGGAGAAGCCATGGAAGTGGACTGTTGTTTTGTTGTCAGCCAGTGGCTGTTGGAGCTTTAAAGATTCAACTATTGATCTTCTTTCTTAAGGTATCTTTTTGTTTGAGGCGCCTTTTATGCCCTTTCATTTGTCATTTATTGCTATGTTTGTTTATTCTAGAAGTAGTCATTCTTTGATCTTTATGCTACCTCAGTGCCTCTGAAAATAAAAAAAATGCTATGTTGATGTTGCTATGAAATTTGCTATTATGATCGGTTATTATTTGTTGTTAATTTGCATGTTGACTTAAACTACATCATTAATGAATTTTTGAAAATTTATTTGTGCTGGAATTTACTTTTTGCTTTGTTGTACTTTGAATAAGAGGAAGAAACACAAAGTAACGCTTAAGAAACTTAATTTTCTAGGCAAATAGTTTTAGAGTAAATTATCGGTATTTAGCTTGTTATTTTGAATAGATCTTAATAGCATAAATGCTAAACCTTTTTGATTTTATTGAATGTATTAGGATGTTTGGAGAGTGCATTTAAAATTTCATTGCATTCCAAATTGTGTCTATGTCACAATATAAACCATACGTATGTGACATGAACTCTCATCAATCTAAAGCTAGGATAAAAAATTGAAAAATATAGAAGTATTAATTTACAAATATTTGTTTTTAAACTATATTTCATAACTGTGATATACATTTTTAAAATTATTTAGCTTGTATATTGCATTAGATTTTATAGATGATTTTGAAGGGTATGTATTTGAACTTCAATCATAGGGTCCTTCGAATCTATGTTGTATCATCTTCTCTTCCTTCCAACTGCATCTTAGCTGATTTATAAGATTCTTTTTCTATTGCTTCTACTTGCTTGCCCCTTCATGAAGGATAGGAAGCTTCCCTTTGAACTACCTTCAAGGTCATAGTTGTGAAATCAATGTAAAGAAGTGGTGATTATGATTTTGTTTTCTTTCTTTCTCATATTTATTTCAACTTTTTTTAACATTAAAAAATTTTTATTATACTGTTTATGGAGTGCGGACATGACCCATACTGATCAAGTAACTTTTTTGAATTTGAATTACAAAAAGCTTGAAACATAGCAAGCAGAATCTGACAATGGATTGTTATATTTAAGTTCTATTGGGCACAATATTTTCAAAGTTGTATATTCTATCATTGAGGATCCCCAACCCTCTCCTCCAAGCTCCCACCCCCACAAGATTGTTAATCTTATTGTTTAGCTTACAAAATTCCCTCAATTTAAACTATTTCATATGAAACCTAGTTGAGTTTTGCACGAGCCTATCAGTAGTGGCTAAAAGTGTAGCTAAACCTTTGAAAACTTGCATTATCCTGCATTTATAACATTCCTTTTAATAAGCACTTTCACTCTACCCTATTTTGAAAACCTTTGTCTCCCATGAGGCTTGGCTCCTTCAGCCCCTCAACCATGAATCTGGAGTGCCCTTCATTGCCTAAATGATTTTTTTTTTTATGCTGATCTTTAAAAACCCTAAAGGAACCATTATCAAGCCCAACCTTTGCAACTTTTTCAATAGCCTTGAGTTGGGGTTTTCCTTCATTTCGTCCATTAATTTTAGTGCCCTTGCCAATTTCTCATTCATATTTTACAACTTTTTTTCATACTCAAACATCTCTTCCATATTTTATCCTTCAAAATTTATATCCTAATAATCTTACTTGGAACATTGCCTTACATGTGGGGCAACATTTGAGTATCCGCTTATCGCAAATTATCGCATTTCTCTATGTCTTCTTGTTTTTGTACACTTTTTCTCCCATGATATACCTTTGTTTATACTCTTTTTGTATGATTCTTTTTGTTATTTCATTTTATTTTTTCAAATATCAACACTTTTGGATACTGAATACTAGAAAGTCTTAGTAATGAGTACATACTACATAGGAGGCTTCCTTGTACTTGTAAGACCATCATTAGGGGAGTTGATGATAGGTAGGGCTCTTCGAGTGTCGTCACTTTCCCTTCCCGAGGGAAAGTGACAACACTACTTGATTACTGATTACTGGTTTATACTCTACTTGATTACTGGTTGTGGCAGATGAAATACAAACAGCATGTCTGACTGTTACTCCTTTGGAACTTGTAAGCATCGTTCTAAAGACTCTATCATGCTCTCCAATGTCACCATTTTCAATCCAAAGATAACCAAACTCGGTTGTTAGTCCATGAACTTAAAAAATGAAGAGATGACATCGAGAATGAATTCCTTGCAAGAGCTTGGGCTTGAATTGATGGCCAGGGGGCATTTTGAACTCGGGGAGATCAGTGGGGGCATTAGGTGAGGTTCAGTTTTGGTGATGGGCTATTGAATTTGATTGGCAATTTTCTTTGTCATTCTTCGTCTGTTTATCATTATTTTTCACAAACGATGCCAAAGATGTTGATGGGTAATTCAAGCAACAAGGGTAGAGATGTACGCATGGGAAGGGAAGTGTAGGTGGGATGAAGAGAAAGAAAATTTAGTATTAAAGGGAAAATTGATTTCTTTTTTTCTCACATGTGGAGTGTTTATAAACATGTTTTAGAAAAAAAAGCAATTAGGCTTAGTTATTGTTTGTAACAACTATCACAACAAAATTGGTTTTTTTGTTAAAATCAGTGTTATTATTATTATTATTTAAATTTATATCCTAATAATCTTACTTGGAACATTGTCTTAATATGTGAGGCAATATCTGAGTAGTGACTTATCACAAATTATGACATTTTTCTATGCCCTCTTATTCATGTATCATTTTTCTTTTATGATATACCTTTGTTCATACTCATTGTATTATTCTCCTTGTTATTTTGTTTTTCAAATATCATCATTCTTTGATATTGAATTCTAGAAAGTCTTAATAATTAGCACATGCTACACAGGAGACTTCCTTATACTTGTAGGACCATTATTAGCTTGAAATGCAAAAATAAGATCCAAAAGCTAAAATGGTTGTAAAGAGAAAAAAATATGAGTTTTAGTAAAGAAAATTTATTAAAATAGTGGAATTGATGATGGGTGGGGCTCTTTGAGTGTCATCACTTGCCTTTCCTAGGGAATTTTTGAAGTCATCATTGATCAGATTTTCACTCCCAGGCAAGATTGAATCTCATTTTTGATAGAAGTGAAGTTCAACTTTGCTTAAGAGTAAGAACTTGTTTGATGACTACTGTGATGATGCCTTGAAAAGGGTGGGTGATGAGGCTCGAATTGAAGGATTTCTTTCCTTTCTCTCGCTTTAAATCTTGCAAATTTCTTTTCCTTCTCTCTCTTAAAAGGGTTACCTTCGAGGGACTTTCAAGGACAGTTCATAAACCACCTTGTGCATTTCAAGTAGACCGTATGGTGTGATTCTTTGATCAAACGAGGGAGTTTCCTCAAATTGGTTAAGGTTAATCCAACAAATCACATAATTGTTCTAAGATACCATGCTTTCACCTTGATTTTCACAATACTACTTGGGGATTTTTTTTGGTATGGTGTAGGGAATATCCCCCGCATATTATACTATGAAATGTTATGTGTTTTGAGTGATTAGCTTAGATTCAACGATATTACCTATTGCTTGCACATTGGTGAAACCTCTCGTATCATATTTTTCACTATTTATTTGTGCTTAAATTGCTTTGGTTTTGATTGAATCAATTGATTACACAAAATTGTATGATCCGCCTCTCTTTTGTATGTTTGATTATTGTCTGATTTCAACTTAGGAACTTTTCGCACTTCATTGCATCTTAAAGAACGTTGCATTAGACATCTTTTTATAACATTATTCTTCATCATCTATACTATAAGAGATCTGTCTTTCAGGAATGAAAATAATTTTTGAAGACAGTGCTGCTGCTTGTCTCGATGACAAATTATTATTTTTTTTTTCTAGAATCTTTCTATGCCATTATTTTTCATCAATGATCAATATCACTTTGCACAAAACATGGTTGACATGAAGATAGATTGGAATGTATTGCAGTTGAAGTCAATATATATCTGTGTGGATCTCAAGTTTAAATCAACAGGTATCTCATAGGCTTGCTTTTTCTATCAAAACTTTCATTAAAAATGGATTCTTGGTTTAGAACTTGAGTCAATAATGATTTAATGTCTGGGCTGAATGGAGTTACTGGTAAACCCATCTCCTTAAACCAAGTTATTTCTGTGCTGGGCATAGTTACTCTTCATTAGGGTTTCTTGGTAAGCCTATGATTTTGGCTTCTGAACTTATTAAAAAATGTGCTTTTGTTGAGTACAAGTGAAAACTGTGTTAAATTCATGTTAAAAGCTGACCTATTTGTTGACATCTTTAACATTCGTCTATGATTCTCTTTGGTGGCAGACAAAAGTTAAGATATTAAATAGGGTTTGAAAAGAATTTTAGATGATTGGCTATCGATTCTGCTCATCTATTCCACCTCTTAAATGAATGGCTATCGATTTTTATAAGTCCTTTTTTATTTGCTAAATTGTTCAAATTGGTTGTTGATGTAGCTATTTATTAATTTTTTATTTATATTTATTTAATTTTGTTTTTATTCATCTTTGTAGGTTTTGCAACCCCACTATAACAAGGGCAGTTGATTCGATGAACTATAGGCCTGCTTTATGAGTTGAGCGACTTAAACTTTTTTTTTTGAAGTGTATTGTTTATTTGACACAGGTAGAAGAGGAGTTGTTGAATCATTTTTGAAAAGTTTTGGTAAATTCTATTAAAAATTGTACTTATTTAATTCAATTTTAAATCATTTTTTCAGCAATTTAAAAAAAAAAGTTGTGGTTAAAAGTATTTTTTTAAAAAGGTAATTAGCAATTTGTCCTTTCACAGAAAAGAAGTTCTTGATAAGCAAGCATTCGTTGTGAGTTAGGTGAAGGAAAAGCCTTTCTGCCTTCCATATTTAACGGGCAGAAGTTCAATTTAATTTTATATATTATTTATCATGAATTTTTAAAGGATTGTTTTGATATAATTGATTTTACATATTAAGTTCATTTGAAAATAATTATTTTTTGGGTATTTAAAAAATGTATTTATTTCGTTTATTGGGAAGTTGGTGTATCCATAAAAAAATGAATTTAATTATTAAATTTCTTTGAAATATTTAAATACGCTTTTTGACGTGGCGTCGTTTGATTGTGCACGTGCAACCCGTGTTCATTAAAAAATAACCGTTAGATGATCTTTCTGTAATATAAAATTAGACTGTTTTATAAATCCAAAAGCTATAAATACCTTTGGTAAGAAATCGATTATAAGATTCTCCCCCACGTGTTGACTACTCTTATGTAGATCTATAATAAATTTGATGCTATATTTTTTAATTACATATACATATACGCGTAGAGTTTATTATTTCATCAAATTATTTTTATTTTAAAAATAAATAAATACTAAAATAAAAATGATATAATATCGTACAAACAGGGTAGCTTGAAATGGCATTTACAAAAAAAAAATTTCATAAATTACTTAATGATCACCTTGTTTTTATTTCTTGTTCTTTTTTATTAATTATATTCTATTTACATAAATCAAACTAAAATGTTTTTTCTTCCATGAAAATCTTAATTATGGCCTTTGTAGATCTTTATTTGTTGACATTTGTTTTCCAAATTTTTTTTTATTGAATAAAACTTGTTATTTAAAAACGTTCTTTTTTAAAAGCTTTTCTAAATTTACAAACACGACTGACCAATTACTCCCATTGGCTTCCTGGCTCCGGCTACCGTGTGAATCTGATACTTTGCTGTGCCGTGTTTTGACCATCAAATCCATTAGAAATGAAGCTCTCCATTATAGCGTACACATGAAGTGGTCCATCATATATTTTTGTATTATCTCAAATATTTTCTTAAAAAATTAAAAAAATAATAAAAAATGATTAATATTTCACACAAATTCTTTTATTTATTAAAAATATTTATTTTTTTTAAAATAAGATTTCTCAGGTGACGTATGCAATCACACTTGTAGATGGGTTCTCCTTCAAATTTTTAATATTTTTGACCTATTAGTTCACACATGACGCGGTAAAAAATATTAATTTTATTTCTTATCATTCCTATCTGCATAGTTTAATAAGTTTAAAACTTTTATAATTGTTTTATAAATGAATAATATTTTAAACTAATTAAATTTCTAAACACAGGATTTCTAAAATCGGGTCGAAGTGTGAGTTGGTCGAGGATCGCTCTCTTGATTCCCAGCATCGCACGAATCTCTAGGATTTTTTTCCTAGCTGCCAGGTCACGCCGACCGCGGTGATGTGGACTTTGGCTCAATTTTGCAGCACGTGCTTATTTTGGACCGATCATTTCAATAAAAACAAAGACATTATCAGCACTTGGAATCCACGTGATTAAATTGAAATAACTATAAGGTTTGAAAAAGGCATGCATTTAAGAGAGTGTTATCCACCCATTTTTTTTTTATTTTTTTATATTTAATATTATTATATGATGAGTAATTATTTGTGTTAATTGGTTTAATGCCATTATGATTCATAAACGTGTTGAGTACTTTGCTTGACTCACTTTTACTTGTCATGATGATACTCTACTCTTTTTATTTTTTTTTAAAAAACTTATATATGAAACTTTTTAAAATTTTTATATCATTGTATTTTAATTGTTATATTATTTAATATATTATAAGAAAATGTTTTGAAAAAATGATAAAATATTTTTAGTGGATTTGAATTAACTTTGAAGGTCTTTAGCAAGCTTTGAGATTTTAAGTGGGATACAAAGAGTTAAGAAAATCACACTAATTGAATTATAGGAATAATTATCAATTGAGTTAAGAAAATCTTTTGTTCTATTTTTATATTCTTTTGTTAAAAAATTCTTTTCAAAATTCTATCTTATGGAAGCAACTTAAAAAAATTATTCTTTAGACTCATACATTTAAGTCATTTGTTCTAATATAGTAAAATAAATAAAAGAATACAATATGTTATAGTCAAATAACATAATATCTTGCAAATTTTGTGAAAAATAGAGTACTTATCATATGTCATACTTAGGAGACTCTTATTAGCTGATGCAAACACTCAAGATTAAGTTTTTTGAATGAAAACTTGAACATTTCAATCATAACCTCTTTGAAAAGTTATTTGGGAAACACTACTAAAGCTTGTTGCGTATGCCTCTCTTTTGAACATAGTTTTTTACCTATGTGATATATTTATTCATCAAAAGAGAAATCATAAAATAATTATCTCTTTTTTAATCTTTGATCTCTTTATAGGTTAACTAGTGGTTTGAAGGCATTCAACAAATGTGACATATCTGGGATTATATCAAAAAATACGAGTCAACTATGGCTTCAAGTTTGTTAGATGGAAGCGTTGTTTTGATGTATCTAAATAGATTAAGGTTTCTTATACAATCCCACAATTTGGAGCTATGGTTCCTTTTAACCATCTTAAATAGTCATGCAATGGGTTGTCAGAGCATTTGTTGCTCTATATTTTTCATGTTAATAGCCTCACAAGATTTCTCCATCCCTTTTAAAAGAACTTCCATAATTGAATGCTCAGTTTTCACTCAAAGAATTCCACAATTTCAATTTATCACCTTTGTTATGGTCATGTATCTTTTCCTTGTATTTTTTTTCCTACAATGACCACCATCACTATCTTTATTCATTTTTTTTTCAAGGGGACATTTTTAATGAAAATTAAAAAAAAAAATTATATCTTGAATATGTTACTCGACAAATCAATTATTTTATCATAAGAAATCGACCCTTGAAAACCAATTTCCTTAAACCCCATAGCTCCTTAAAACCAAAAAAAAATAATCTTTTTTTGGAGCTCTATATTATCATAAGTTTTATCTTTCAAAACCTAGTCAAAGCCTAACGAACCTTGATGGCATCTAACATAATCTCATATACTACAACTTTTATACCACGAGACCTCTATCATAAAATTAATAATTTTTACTTCTATAAAAAAGAACCCTGGTCACCCACTAATCTAAACTAACCATTTTTATCCAAATAAATCATCTAAGCATATTTTGAAAAATATAAACATTGCATCTAACATTTTTAAGATCGATGTTCAATGAACGTTCAAAAGAAAAAAAATAGAAGTGAGAACATCATGTATCATTTGGTAATCCATCGTGTAGCCATCATCTTCATCACCATGAAGAAATGACCTTTCTTTAAATATAACAAACCAAACTCAATCAAACGAGAACTCAAAAAATGATTGATCTCGTTTTCTTTTCATTTATGACAAAACAAATAAAATAAAAAACGTGAACATCTTATTCCCCACCTTCGATGCTTCGTGTCTTTTTCTCTTCAAGTAACATCAGCCTTAACGATATGAGCTTTAAAAGTCCACCTAAACCTGCATCTTCTACTGGAGTAAACAATAAAGCCACGTTCCAGGTCTTAAAAGCCGCCTTAGCTACCTTTATCTGCTCTCTTTAAAGCCCGAAAGCTCCATTTAATCAAACATGGATATAACAAACTCCTTCTAGAATTCTTACATAATTAAGTGAGTCAATTGATATTAATTCATGTAATAATATAACCTTTAATTTCAGTCAAAATAATGAATATTTATTTGTTTATAATTTCAAGATTAAAGGTAATATTAGAAGAAGGAATACTAGATATGAAAAATTGTTTATTATCTCTTAAAACATCTGCTAAGTACACCTTTAAGGAGCCAAACCAAACACCATGCTTTGTTGTTCACTGGTAGAACTTGTTTAGCTTTTAGAAAAAGCTTTAATCAAGAAAAAAAAATTAAAATAGTAATAAATGAATATGTGTTTCATGGGAAAAAAATAGTTTAATCTTCAAAATTATAAAAAAAATTTAAGGCATAGTCTCGTCACTCTACATGGAACATGATATGAATGAACAAAAAGATATTGAATAGTCAATACACTTAACGATAATGAATGATGGCTGGTATGTAGCAATCTACAAATTTTTGTTAGGTGTTCTTGTTAGAAGAACTAGAGAGTCAATGCAAATAGCTTGATGAACTAATGAAAGCAAACTAAAATATGCAATAAAGAATGGTCAATTATAATTAACCCCAAAAATGATAATGATAATAGTGACTAATGAAAACAGAGGGGTTAACTTGGCATAGCTTGGACTAGTATGTATCTAAATGAAACATCTGTGTGGTGTACTAGGCACTACTCGTCATCCTTAAGTTGATATAGAATGATATACTAAAATCTATTTTATCTCATAGACAATAAAGAAGGGCTCAGGTTTAAGTAATATATCCATACAATGGTTTACTCAAAGATGTTATAGGTTTAGAATTGAAAATATTAAGAACATCAAGCAAGTAAGAATTTTTTCAGAAGCTAAGAACTTACATAGACTTTCTTCAATATAAAGCATCTCAACCTATGAAAAAGTGGTTTGAACAACACACCTAATTAGTCGCATTGATGGTGAAGTGCTAAGATACACTGACAAGTAGAGTTTGTAGAAGACAAAATAAAAAATCACACACACATACATAAACTAGAAAATTAGATGTGATGATTAAATCTTTTGAAATATAAAATAAAATGGTAAAAAAAATTTCGATGATTTGGTAGTTTTGTAAATGTTGGATAATGGGTTAGGATTTCTCTTTTTGAGCCTCTTACTTGCTTTCCTAAAGCAACTTCAAAATTACACTGTCAGATTATTCACACACAATATGCTCGTATCACACAAGCTTGAAGACAATATTTCATTATTTTATTCAAAATCCATCACTTACAACATGGTGAACATCCCTATTTATAGATATTGAATGATTATAATAGTAATTTGTTAAGCTAGGCATACAAAATGATATTTTAGAATACTAAGGAATATAGTTTTGAAATCTTAAAGGGCATTTCAAAATTTCAAAAGTTACCATAAATTATAAAATAAATACTTTAAATTTTATCCAAAAATTAAAAAATAAATTGACCTAAAAGCTACAAAAATAATTAAGTTAAGCAGTTCTCAAATAGATATGTGTGTTTTTGGTGGTAGCGACAAGTAGTAAGGCAGTGGGTGGCACGGTTGGTTCGATGTGGGTGAATTTTTTATTGTCACTTTGGGTTTTGATTTTAGCGAGCAGCTAGTAGAGAGGCTAACATTTCAAGTTCACTTTCGGGTCGATGCAAATCGATGAGAATCAACATGAGTTGAAGGGTTGGCATGTTTGTGGATCAGATCGACGCCGGTTAAGCAGGTTACTGAGTTTGCAGTTCGATGCGAGTTGAGTAGTTTACCGAGTTTGGAGGTCAGCATGGGTCGAGTGGATGCGAGACGAGTGATTGAAGACTGTGGTTGCTGCTGGTGATGGTAACAGCTGCAGTCGATGGTGGATGACAGACGATGATGGAAACATCCAAAAACTCAATTTTAAGCAATTTTCAACCAAATTTTGTACTTATAGAATTACAAAATTATAAACAAGATTTTCTATACTAAATTTAAAGTTGAAAATATCTGAAAAACTATTAATTATTCTTCAAATGACTTGAACTAAAGTACAGATGCAATAGCTTTCACGAATTGACGAAATAAAACTGAAATGTGTAATAAATAAGGGTTGATTGTAATTGAGTCCCAAAATGGTACTGATAATGGAGACTAATGAGAAGTAGATGGGCCAATCCTAGCATGGTTCTGAGTCTGAATAGGACTAGTATGCCTCTAAATATAACATTTGCGTGATATACTAGATGTTACTGCATCATGTTACCCCTCGATTTTTGTCATTGGAGTTTCTCAACCCACATTTGATCATGACTCCATTGTCGTGCTTGATCATATCTCTCAATTGTGCCTGTGGCTTTATCTAAAAATATCATAGAGAATAAAATGCTTCACATGTCAATGCACATATATATATATATATAATAACTAAATAATCACATGTTGCAAAAATATATCATATGTAACTCACTACTTACTCCATAATACACATTTTTTGGTTCATCTTTGCCCAAGTGATGTCATAACCCTTATGGTTCATTACCATCTAAGCAATATCAAATCTCATTATAGTATCATTAAATAAGGTCATAATATCATCATCACTCAAAATCAAATCTCATCTTATCTTAGCATCATCACCACTCAAGATTATATTTTATCTCATTGTAACATAATTACTTATCTTTCCTAAGTTTGATGTCATATTATCTATTTCTTTTATTTTTAATTTATTTTAAAAATAATTTTTTTTGTAAAATCAAATATAATTTTAAAATCATTTGCATGCTCAAGGTTTAAAAATCATTTTCAAGCCATAATAAAAGTGATTTAAAGCCTATATAATTTGAAAATCACAATGAAAGCAAATTATAAATTTTTATATTATTTAAAACAACAATTTTCATACATTCATAATGGAAAACTAATCATATCTAAGGAATCCCATATTTAAAACAACATTTCTTTATTTTTTAAATTTTTTTCATATTACTTCTTCTTTTTCATAATCTATGCCTATATGACTTCTATCCTTGCTCGTAAGGGATCCCATATTGTATCTTATCATTACTTAGTCATAATCTTTGACATATCATGATCGCACTTTTGACTATCACAATAATATGGGATGAAGTATCCTGTCATGATGTAATCATTGTCTCATATTATAAACATGTTGTGCTGATGGGGAACAAAGCTTTTAATATGCTGGAGTAACATCTTTGAGTACTCATGATACTAGGGGGTGAAATAGCTTATCCTCACGTAGTTATTACCCTATATTGTCAACACCCTCTACTAATAAGGAATGAAGCCTATGACGGGTTGGTGCCCTATCTTTAAATACCCATGACACCAAAGGTGAAGCATCTCATCACCATATAATGGAGACCTCTAACATGTTATGACCTTATCTTTAAGTACCACGACACAAGAAGTGAAGTACATCTTATTTTTCTCATATATCAGGTCACTGCAAAGTAAGCTTGTAGTATTGTAATAACTTTCTCAACTTTCTTTCTTTCTTTCTTTTGATTTGTCAGATTCACTAAGCTATTTTAGTCTCCTTTAATTTTTTTATTTCTTTTCTTTCTTCTTATCATATATTCATATTTATAATTTTTTATGTTTATAATATAAGTCATATATTGATATATGTATGTATAAATATTAAATAATAATAGAGTGCTATAATGAAATTAGTACACATGCCGATAATGCTGTACCATATAAATACAAACATCATGCATTGAATAATAGTAACCAGAGCATTTAAAACCTATTTATATCATTTTTATTTAATTTATCTACCTGATTGTTTTAAGAAGTTTCTTCTAGAATCTTTTCTTTTCTCTTATGGGCTCTTCTTATTTTATGCACAAATTACATTACAATTTATCAATAACAAATTTGTTTATATTTCTAATTTATAAAAAAAATTAAACCAACCCTTAACAAATAGCTCACTTTCATATTTGTTTCTTCATATTTTATAATACGATGTCCTCTATCATATCGCACAATCTATGCCATACAGTGGTTGGGCAAGGAATCGTATGAGCAATATCTATTAAGCATTCCAAGAACTAATCATGCATGTATAATATAAGTTAAATAATAGTATGATCCATAATAAATATTCAATTGTATGAGAAACCGAGGAAATGTTCTCTTTTAAATATTGCATGAACTAATCATACTATCTAATCAGTTTGTTAGATTAGAATGATCAAGACGGATACTTGATCAAATAGGGGATCGGATAAATGATATCTTTTACGTAATACATGAATTCATAATATTATTGACATAGAGCGTTTAATATTAGCTTACATACAATTAGTTGTTGGCATCGCACTAGTTCCACAAGTATACTAGTGTAAAATATGGTTGAAAATTACTTTAAAAATACTTAAAATTAAGATTTTTATTGATTTGGCCACTCCCCCATCTGTAGTCTTTGTTATTGCCCGAGCAGATCTCCACGCTTGCGTGACCCGATTGACCTAAGAACATTATTTGACCAAATTCAACCAATTATTGGTGACAACCCGTGCCAACCCGCGAGTCCTATTGACCTTTTTTATTTCACCCGACCGGCACCTACCCGAAATTTGGATCGACAGCTCCGTCATACTGCTCGTCATTATCCAAAACTTACTGTGAGTTTGAGAACTGCTTAATTTAATTAATTTTTCAATATTTTTTTATTTTTTTAAATTACTGATGAATTCTTAAGTCTCTATAAATAGAATGCTTATAAGGCTATAGTAGATGAAAAATTATAGAATGAGAATTTATTTTGTTTGTACTTTCATTTTTGTAAAAAAAGTATGTATACCTAACCTTAATTGGAGAGATCTCAACTTCCTTTATAATAGATAATGATAGAAGGTGAAAGACTTTCCACGAGAGAGTTGACAACCAAATCTTTTATGAGAGACAATGATCAAAGGCGAGAGACATTTCATTACGAGAACCGATAACCAAACAAATTTTGCTTCCACCAATACCCCAAGCTTTCTTACTAGCCCAAACCACCATCATGTCATCCTTTACCCTTTGATGTTCCAAACCTCAATGCTTACAAAATTATAAGATATCATTATCAAAAAGATGCATCATTTCAACAATTTTATTTTTCTAAGTAGTAATCTAAAGTTAGAATTATTTTTTTCTATTAAAGCATTTTATATAAATTTTGTTTTAAATTCTCTATTTTATATGTATAAAATTAGATGTGACAAAAACTTATTTGTAGGATTTGTATACTTAATATTTAAAGTATTATTATCTACTCAACTTAATAATCTATACTACATGTTTGGAATGATAATCTTTGAATAATTTAAAATATCACATGTCACCTAATTCTGATTAGTAAATAGTATATTTTTTTATATTTCTTAATAATCTATTAAACATCTATAGTATTGTAGACTTCAATTTAGACATTCTATATTAATTATCTAATCTCTCTTTTATAGTGATACAAATCTATACGAAATACTTAATTGAATTAGGGATCAAACAGATGATTTCTCACTTAAATGTTATATAACTCATCATCTTGTTTGATCTGAATGGTATATTGCTATAATGCTCATCTAACCACTATTTTACAATATGGCTAAAGGCTCTTTGCTAGCTCCCAATATCGAGATTATACAAGATGATTATGATGATCTTCTTATATGATCATCACAATAAAAATAAGCTATAGCCCTTGACCATCACATACCAAACAAAAACTCACATAATCACTTCCTTAACACCTTATGTAGTCAATACATGCTACAAGAAGAAGAGTTTAGGTAGGATCTTATCTTATTATGTTATTCACGCAAGACAAAGTTGAAAACCCTTTTCTTTTCCACAAGCTTTTCCTATTTTCATTTTGATCTCTTTGAATCTCCTAAAAAATCCACACTCTTTTACTTGGATCTCTCCTTTATTTTTCATTCTCTAGTTCTCTTCCCTTTTCTTCTCCTACTTTCTCCCATAAGTTTCAAACATCATAATGAAACTTGGGGCATGAGATAGGGCTTACCTCCTTATTAAATTAGATAATTAATTTGATATATTTTAATTTATTTATAATTTACAAAAAATTTTAAATGATCTCTAAAAAAAGTAAACTATATAATTGCAAATTCTTTTATTCATAAATGATATGCTCAAATATTAGAATTGATCATTATAAACTCAACACATTTTTGAGCCACATAGTTATTAATAATTTTTTAATTTTGGATCTAAAATACACATATGAAATACATAAACTATTATTTGGGATAAAATTTGAGGATAATTGAGTTGTTATAACTATAATTAAATTTAATGTAAACATAAATATAAATTAGATATATTTGTATGATGTGATATTATATTATAGTTTAGTGATGTTTAATTTGATAGAAATACATAAGTTTGATTAAAATGGGTATATGAAAAAGTTTGAAATTTTTTTATGCATTTGTTGCAATGGGATGATTAAGCACTTATATTGCAATAATTGGGTGTTGATATAGATTTGATTGTTTTACTTTATTCTTGTAAAAGCATGTTATGAGTTATTTTATTTTATGACATTTTATCTTCTAAAGTATGACATATTTAGCTCAAATTCATGGAACTAAAAAAAAGGAAAATCTTATGTAAATGCAAATGTTTTTTTTACAACAGTATTAAAAAAATTTAAAGGATAAATAAAGGTTAGTTCTTATAGAACAAGTTTATTATATTTGAAAGGAGAAATTTATTGTGTTGCAAATCAATGAATCTCATTCTATGATATCATATAAAGATAAAGCCTAATAATAGAATCAATTATGGGATGAATCTTGCTTTAGGATATCTTTTGAAAGTAAAACTTAATTGAAAAAAAAATAATATATATATATATATATATATTTAGATTTTGTTTTGAAGACTAATCTATAAATGATAATATAAAAAAATAAAAAAAGTGAATGTCAAGTTAAAAGTATTTAAGAATCTTATGTTCAAATAGGAATTTAATAAAAATGTCAAAATAATTATAAAATAATTCTATAAGAATTTAATTTGAAGAGTCAAAGCATTGAATTAACATGCTAATTGTATTTTGGATATGTTTACTTTACATTGTTATTGAATGTTTGTTTTTTGAACCCAACATGCGATAAACCAAATTTTATACTTTATTGTATTTTTGTTATATAATTTTTACCCAATGATTCTCAATTTATTCTATAACTTAATAATTTTAGTTAACGAAAATAGACATCATAGAATACTAAAAAATCATGAAAAATAATTATAATTTTTCAATTTATTTACTTAAAAATAGTTGATTATATTAAACTTTAAATATATAATATAATAAAAACTGTTATGATAATTAAATATATTAGTATGACATTTGACAATATCATAGTTTTAATTTTTTTTCTACAAATATAATATTGTATAATTTTTTTTGAAAAAAATTAATCTTTTTATTTATTTGAATATTTATTTAGTTAAAATAAGAATTAATATATTCAAAATATAAAAAGATTCATAAATTAAAGATATTTTTCAATATTCACAGGTGTTTGTTTTATTATATAAAAGAAATGTTTAAAAAATAACCGATAGTTCCTGAAAGGTAGGCCCCACAAAGCTTTAAACATTGTTAACTTCATGCGTTTTAGAGTTGATGATATTCATATTTATATACTCGTTGACCATTGACATTTTCTTTTAGCAAAAAAAAAAAAATACATTAATGACAGTTAAAAAAAAATCATTAATGATTCGTGGCCGGTGAAAGCGTGGCTTTGTTGAACTGGAGCGCTGGCCCGGCAGCTCCCAGCCGCCATGTTCTCTGTTTCAAGTGCGTGTCCGGTTTGGGTCCACACGAAGGAGCGTTGCATTCTTCCATGTTCCCATTTTCCTCCGCCTCTTTATATAGAGATCAGTTGCGACGAAGCCTACCGTCTTGCCTTCTTCCTCGGAAATCCCTCACTCGGGTCCTCACTCTCCCAGAAATCTCTCTGCAATTCGTCTGCCCCTGGAGATGAAAGGCCGGGAGGAAAAGATCGATCGGAAGACGGTGGAGAAGAACAGAAGAATGCAAATGAAGAACCTGTGCTTCAAGCTGGCTTCCCTCATCCCAAAACAAGAGTACATCTCCAAGGTATGCTTAATTCGTGGAGATTTACACGCCTATTTATTCCGATCTTTATAGATCTGCGACTTAGGTTTTAGGGTTTTTAATCGGAAGAGGACGGGGAGAACGTTACGCAGACTGTCCTTCTCCCATCCCATTCTGCTGAACGGGAAATAAGAGTAAAGCCCAACTCCAAACAATAGCGAACTGCTGTGAGATCTCAAATTAGGGATTCTTGAAGTTTTGATTAATTTTGAATGACCTATTTGAAAAGGTGATGTTATCATAGTGGGGTACATTTTACCCAACAGCATTAGTTGTTGCTTTGTGGTTCTATTTGACTTTAAGGGGTAACAAGATGAAACAAAATGGTCAAGTTGCGGCCTTTACCTTCACTAAACCATTATCATATTCCTTACTAAGTATAGTTTCTTTTGTTTTTTGTGATTATTCTCCACTGCACAAAATAGATTTGAAATTTTAACTTTAAGAATAATAATTTATAAAGAAAATTTTTTTATTGATGGGAAAAACTTAGTTGGGTTGCCACTAAACCTTTCACGCGTGTAATCTGCAAAAGGATTGGACTCAGTAAAGTATGTTATTTTTTGTAATAATATCATATAAAATTGAATGATAGACGACAACATATCTTATTTGATATCGCCATGCCTTTCATGCTTCCTTTTAAAAATTATTTTTTAGTAATTTAATAATTGTTTTATCAAAATTTTATTTTTATTCATAAAACTTTTTTTTTCCAAAATTTTCTTTAAATTGGAATATGACCCATAATTTTCTAAAACAAAAAATGCTATTTTAATGCCATTAAAGGTTCATCTTTCCATTGTACATGAGACAAGAAAAAGAATAGATGGATGACATGTTATTAGCACGTGTTATATACATTTCTAATCTTTTTAATATCTCTGCATCCACGATAAAAAGGTGTTGGGGACTTCGCATCCTCGAAATCTTATGGAGAAGGCCAGCCACGTGCTTAAATCTGGATTAGGACCTCTATGGACTTTGGTCATTGCTTGGTTTGGTTTATTCATGGGATCATTTCTACGTTTGGTAATTTATAAAAAAAAAAAAAAAAACAATTGAAAGTTGTGCTTTTTGGAAAAAAGATGATGCATTTTTGGTGATACTCCTGTTCTTTTTTGCAGTAATATTCTAATTGATCTAGTGGATGTTTGATTCAAGATTGTTTGTGATTAATTTGTTATTTTAGAAAAGGTGTTTGAGAAAATAGTTTTAGGAAGGTTTTTATTTGAATAAAAATGAATTTTTGATGAACGTTACTCGTTATGAAAAAAAAGAAACTTTTTTAAAATTATGTTTTGAGAAATCAAACTATAGTCAACATGCATTCTTTTGTTACCTTAAAGCTGTTAGAGAACTTCAAAATGCTTCTCAAAATGAGGCGTTGATTCAGAATAAAGCCTACTTATTGTCTCTTTACTGATAGCGTGAAGCCTTTCTTTTCAGGATGCCATGTCGCAGCATGACCACCTGGATCAAGCTGCTGCTTATATCCTGAAGCTAAGACATGGGATTGAAAGATTGAAACAGAGGAAGGAATCGGAAGCCAGCTCTGGAATCAATCAAGCAACCGACGAAAACGGCAGGCTTGGCTTCAAGTTGCCTGTTATTGAAGTAAGGCATCAGGAGCCAAATCTGGAGGTCCTCTTAATAAGTGGACTAGAGAAGAGATTTGCTTTCCATGAGGTAATTGGCATCTTAGAGGAAGAAGGGGCTGAGGTGGTGAATGCTAGCTTCTCAGTTGTAGGCAACAAAGTCTTCTACACAATCCACTCCCAGGTACATATCAACATCAATTAAATGCATTAAGTTAAAAATTATGCATCAGTTTGTTTAATTTCTACTGTTTGATCTTTCTTTATAGGCCTTTTCTTCCAGAATTGGATTGGAAGCTTCAAGGGTATCTGAGAGATTGCAGGAATTGATCAGATGATCAAGCAATTACTTGTGAAGCAAGAGATTAGGTGCTGCAAACTAGAGGATTAAAGTTTACAAGTAGGAAACTGGTCTCGATGAGATATGACTTATTTTGTACTGCTCGGGTACTGTTTAGTGATGTAGGAATATTTACAACGTTGCTTGAATATAAATAAACATGTAGTCATGATACTTTCGGGAAGCACATATAAAATTCCAAAAAATTTAAGACAAACTAGGTTTTTGAAGCCATTGGCTTTTAATTGTCTTGAAGCTAAAGTTTGGGTATTGTTCTATTCCTGTTTTTTATTCAATCTGACTACTGTTTATGTGGCTCATTGAATGGTAGATGACTTTCCTTTGAAGAGTATATGAATGTTTATGTAATTTGGTAGTTATTTTTAAGAAGAGATGAAACTTCACAATATTGTCCTCATAAAATGCATAAGGTATTGTGTTTTGGTTGATGGATAACAATGGTTTTGCATGTTTTAAAGAATTTTTCTTGTTCAATTGAGTACAAGTGAATGACAAGTAAAGATTGAAAATAATTTTTATTTAAATTTAACTTTTCAGATAGATGAATCTGTATATGTGGGATGTGTTAGGTTCAATTTTGAGCTCCCATGGTGTTTTATGCTTTAGGAGTTGATGTCAGAGCTGCCTTAGCATGCATGTTCCTTGGTGTTGAAAAAGTTTTCATATTTGATCTCTTATATAGTTATTATATATTTATGTTAACCTCATCTTTAAATCAAAAAGTAATATTCCTTTTAAATAATTTTATTTTTAATACTATAGTTCCATCATATTCTATATCTCACAATATTTCAACTGCAACTATCAAAACAAACAAAACCTTAGGTGTCATTTGATACGACATCCTTTTTTTTTTTAAAAAAAAGTATTAAAATAAATCATCTTTCCAAAAGACATGCAAATTTTTTGGAAGCAAATTGTAGCCTAGACTTCATTAAATAACATAAGACTAGTAAAAAAAATCATTACTTTTCTCAAGGATAGAACAAAAAATCAAGAACTAAGGATATTCCCCCTTCTAAAAACAGATCAATTAAACATGTTAAGATTCTATTTGCAAATAACTTCTCACTTTGAAACAGGAGGTTTGCAAAGGATGTTGCTTTTAGGAAAAAGAGCTTTATGTAAGTAAAAATAAAATCTTAATAAAAAATGTTAGAATTTTGATGCTTTTGAATTTGTGTAACATAATAATGAGGGAGTAAAATGTATTGTATATAAAATGTTTAAATTTCATAAATAGTTGAATTTTTAGTCTGCTAGAGAATTTTTATAAATAGTTTGTAATGACAATAGTATATATGTGACTTTTAAAATTAGAAGAAAATTATTAAATACGTAGAAAAATACCCAATATTTGGCAAAGTTGATTCTATTGAAATTGGAAGTGAATCGACAATTAAATGAATTACCAAAGTTTTATAAAGTAATGAAATATTTAAAAATATTATATAATATATATTTCATTCTCACTAATTAATCTAAATGTTATTAAAGAAGTATGAGTCAATTAAAAGGGAACAAGTGGAAGCGAGAGAAGGATTTTGCGACCCTTAAGGAAGAGAGTTCGCTAGTGCAAAGGAATGAAGGGAAGAATTTGATTACAGAAGAAGAAAATGCAAAAGAATCTGATTTCAAACTCAATGTTAGTTTTTCTCTTGTTTTAATCCATTTTTCTTTGATGAATTTCAAAGAAAGAGGTCTTATGCATGTAATCTAGTGTTGAGACTAAAGAAAAAGGCATGTAAGGAGTTTTTTTTTTGATGTAATTAAGCTTTGATTGAATTCTAAATGAAGAAAATAGTGGCTATGTGTTGAGACTTATAGCTCGACGTCTCCATTGGACATTCAATTGCACAATTATATGGTATGAAGGAGAATGGAAGAAGAATATTTTTGTTGGACACTCATCAAACATTTCAATAGCCATCTAATGGGTGCCTTTGAAGTCCAACTTGGGGCTAACGATGGTTCGATAAAGTGGCATTAGTTATTTGGTGGCTAAATTATTCAATTCTTGATAAATTGAGATTGTGAGCATCGAAACATCCAATTGGATGTTCAAAAATTCTATAATAAACTAAGTGCAATCAGATAGTGTGTTAGATGCCATCAATTTGTTTAATAAGAGGAAATAGATAATTTAATGGTATTAATGAACAATCAAATAGAAATAATTGATTAAGGTTCGATGGATCCATTAGGTTTCGAGAGTACAATTCATATAGGAGAGCATGCAAATTAAAAATAAAGTTGAATATAATACAAGCTTTGTGTATAATTACATGAAGAAAAGAAGACAAAAAGAAGAATAAAATACTCTAATATTCGACAATCAAGTAGATGTTATAAGCATTTATGTTTATAACATGTACTTTTGAAAATTGACTATATATGAATTATCTAAATATAATCTTATATTTTGATTTGGAAAATCATGAGGGGTAATATTATATATATGATTAGATGATATGATATTGAGTGGTGATGATACTATAATGAGATGAATTAATAGTTTTGGGTGGAATGATGTTATAAGTAGGTGAGATATAACATTAAATGGGGGTGATGTGTGACATTCCCTTATTTTATCATAATCATTTTATCATAATCATTCCTGAATTTCTCTTAGGGAGTCACTCAAATCTTTTGCTTTTATTTTTTTTCTCATTGGTCACAATTTAAAAACTATGTCAAAATTTCATTTATAATAATAGAAATAGTTTATTTTAACCTTTATAAATAAATAAGAAAAGTGATATAAAACAATTCAATCATTTATAAGTCATGAAAATATCAATTTTAAATGTTACTTTATAAAATTATATGTGTATACAATATCAATACTTATATATATATATATATATATATATATATATATATATATATATAAACAAAATTTACAAGTAACACTTTCATTGACTAATAGTCATCTTTTATGATATGTTATCATGAGATATATCCAATTTCTCTCATGTAATCTCATGTGGTAATTCATTTGATGTAAAGTGTTATGTCAAAATAAGTATAAGCCAACTAACACTGACTCAATGACAAATATATACAACATAATATAAAATAAACATTTGTTGAGAAACCACATATATTGTTTATATCAATAACAATATAAATGAGTGAAAAACATATTACATTTTTCTTTCTTTAGATTCATTTGAAACTTTATTTCATCTTTGAGAAAGTATATTCGTTTCTTTTAAAACCCCTTTTCATTCTTTTGTGCATCCAAAAATATTTATTCAAGATTGTCCAAATGACATCTTATTGATAACACTTCTTAAGAAATATTGTTTTGATTAATGATCTTATTTCTAGAGAAATATTATTCTAGCAAAACACTTGCCTTCAAAGAAATGTTATTTTGGATAACAAGTTTGATATAATAACTTCTAGTACATCACTTAGAGATTCTACTTGGAGACATACTAGTCATATTCGAACTCAGAGTCTTACTAAGATTAGCTCTTCTACTTCTCATTACTCTCTATTATTATTAACAATATGGGATTCAATTATAGCTGACACTTATTTTTACATACTTTTGTTTGCTTTTAACAGTTTGTCAAATTATTTACTCCTACATTTTTGTTTTACTCATTTAAAGAATAATTGATAGCTTTTAAGATATTTTCAACTTTATATTCAATATAGTTCATACATTCAATTACCCTATAATTTCATTTGTGCAAAACTTTGTCAAAACTTACATCAAGATAGGCTAAAATTTTGAGTTTGGGTTGTTCCCGCCACTTATGTTGTCGTCTTCTATCGTACCACCACCATTAGCCATAGCCCTCACTGACCCGCGCTCCCGTGTGATCCACATTGACCCATCACACACGATGATTGAGTTTACCCTCTCCAACCTGTGCGACTTTGGCGACTGGACAGCCCACGTCCACCCACTCTGCCCACTTATCTATGACTGACCCAAAACATGTGCACTACCCTCTTTACCGGCACTGATTTGCTCTGACCTGCTTTGAGCCTACAATCAAACCCAAGGCATCACATGTCTCTCCATCTGTATTGTTTGGGAAGCCCACGCCCTCGCTGTTCATTGTTACTGTCGCTAAAAAGCATGTGCCTATTTAAGAATTACTTATGATAATAAACTTTGTAGCTTTTCAAATCAATTTTTTTTTTCAATTTTATGATAGAAATTTAAAATATTTATCTCATAATTTGTGGTGATTTTTAGAATTTTGAAATATCATTTAAGATTCCAAACATGTGTCTTTTACTATCACAAAATATCCTTTTGTATTTTTAAATTAGTAAAGTATTATTATACTCTTGAGGTATCTATAATAAGGATGCTCACCATGTTGTAAATGATGAACTTTTGAATGAAGTAACAAAGTAGTAACGCCAAGCTTGTGTGATATGTGCCTATTGTGTATAAAAACTGATAGTGTGATTCTGCAGGTACCTTGGGAAGGCGAAAGAGAGGCTCAAAAGGGGAGATCCCAATCCATTAACTAACATTCACAAATCAACAAATCAACAGGAAAGTTATTTACCATTTTAATCCAACTTAAAGAATTTATCATTGCATCTGACTCTTTTGTTAGTACATGTGATCGTGTGATTCCTTTTTTGATATTCTACAAATTTCATTTGTGTGTGTATCATGTCACTTCATCACCAATGTGAGTACTAATATGTGTTGCTAAAACTACATTACCTTTAAGTTGAGATCTCTTATTTTAAAAATCAACATAATTTCTTATTATTAGAAAAGTTCTTACTTATCTGATGATTATAGGACGTATTATTCTAAACCTATGACACCTTTTGGTAGACTTTTGTACAGATTTAATGCTTGAACCTAAGTCTTTTTCTATTGTCTATGAGCTAAAATAGGTTTTAAAATTTCATTCTACATCAAAGTCTTATCTTACATCATTTTAGTATATCAATTCTAATTTATTTATATTAATATTTTATTATTATTTTTTTTGCTTTGTACTGTATATGAAATGATAATCATTTAACAAGTAACTAAAAAACATAATATTATAATTCTTAACTAAATAATGTATCAAAGTACTATATCAATATGTGATAAACATATAACATGTTTCTAATCAAAGCATGTGAAAAGGTTAGTATAATAATATATTATTATAATAAACAATAGCAAACATCTCTCTTATATCCTTTTTCATATATCATTTGAGACTTCTGATATAATATTATATATCACATCAAATTATATATATCAAATATAAGTCTTGGCTATACAAGTACCTTTTATTTGGTATACTTTAAATCAATAAGGCCTTTAGTCTAGAATAAATAATATATTAAATCATATACATTATGAACAAGTTTTGCTTACCTCTTAAATTTGAGAAGTGGTCTCAACAAATCTTAGATATTTACTCCAAATCTCGATTGCTATAGTACCCGAGAGTTTTTTTCTCACATTTTACCTTTGTCTCTTACATAACTTCTTTCCAAATCTCTTGAAACACCTTCACTTGCTCTCCTCTTTCTTTTAACGAAATAATGCCACTCGATTATTATCATTATTGTCAAACTTACTATAATCTTTTTTATCAGTTGGGATCCTATCAAAGTTAGAGCACCTTCTGCTTCTAATAGTAATAGGCAATGAACTAGATTCAAATCATTCTCAATGAAGTCATAAGAAATGATCTGATCTTTTTCATGTCTAAACCAAAGATCTTGAGTGACTGATATGTCAGAACAGCTCAAAAGATGATGTAACATGAATCTCTTAATGTCGCTTCTAAGTTCAAAGTACAATTTGTACAAATTAAAATCCTTTTACCTGACATGATTAATTCTTTATATAATTAGATATACGATCTATGGAAAAATTATGTAGAGATACTTCAATACTTCATTTCATAGTTAAAGAGAAGTATCCAAATCACATGCTTTATGTTTGAAATAATTCATATTCGAATGAAAATCTCTTGCTCCTCCCAATATGAGAAATTTAAAATAAATATGGTATGTCTTTCAATTATTTCTTCAATTAAGAAAGAGAGATATGAACTCTCTTTTCTCATTCAAAAGGATATTATCTTACATATTATCCATGACTATTTTTGTCTCTAGCATAACTACTTGCTATTTTTGGTGAGATGATTGTTATACCCGGTAAAATATTATAGGTTTAATCTTCAATAATTTAATTGTGGCTTGGATGATTTCAGATCGACAGTAGGATGAGCCAGGAGCTCAATTGGAGGCTATTGGAATTTCTGAAATTTTCTGGGAATTTTTCGGAGCACCGAGATTTTTTTTAAAAACCGGAATTTGGATTTTTCCTTTTACCGCGCGTGAACCGGACCGGAGCGGTTCAGCGAAGGCGGGGCGGTTCGCCGAGGTGCGTTTGCGCGTGCGTTTGGATAAGCCGCGGATAAGCGGATCGGACGGGCGAGATCAGCGGTGGAGATTAACCGGCTGATCGAGTGTTAAGCGGCGTTTTTAGAAGGTCAACCGGCGCTTAATGGGTCTTAACGGGTTATTACCGGTTTAAGCTGGGTATTTAACCCGAACTGTTCGGCTGTTAGGGTTTCGAACGGCGGTTAGAGGCGAAGCGTTCGCGGCGAACGGCGGTGATTTCCGGCAGCCTTCCAAGGGGCTTTTGGTAACCGGAGATTCGCAGGACAGAGGCGAGCATTTTGGTACCGGTTTCGTTCGGCGAGGAGCTGCGGTTGATCGCGTGCGAGCTTCACCGTCGCCGGCGACGAGCAAAGGTAGGAAATTCGGTTTTAAATTAGTTAATTAGTAGAAATTAAAAGCATGGAATATTTTGCTTAATGAAATCAAGCATGTGGATGAAAAATTGGACTTAGTTGAATGCTAATTTGCGTCTTTTACAATTTTTGGATTTCTGGAAAACTTCCCATTTCGCCGGAAAATTTAATTAAGGCTTAGGAACATGTTAGGGATTTGTATTATCAGTTTGCCATTGAATTAGTTAATTGATTGTTGGATTAATCTTACGGCAATGGCGTACGGGCGAACTCTTTCGACGGAAATTTTAAATTAGTGGCATTATTGAAACATTAGGATAGTACGAACATCGAATTTTGTTTCTCCTTGTTCGCGTTCGCCAGAAATCGACGGAAGAAATTGGATTGGTCGGCGATTGCTTCAGTTAGGGTTCGCGGGCGTCGGACCGAGGAAGGAGAAGGGTTTAGATTAATTACGAATTTATTTAAGTAATTAATGGTATTTATATAATATTTATTAGTAATTATATTTATTTAAGCATCGACCGATTAACGGATTATTAAAGAATTTGGTTCGGCGGTGTCGCGGTTCAGCGCGAGGGTTCCGAACCGGCAGCGAAAACCGGTTCAGCGGGATTCGGCGCGGACGAACGGCGCGAAGGAAAATTTAATTCGGAAATTAATCCGAATTTTCGAAAAAAGGATATATGTGGAATTTAAATTTTAAATTCGGAAATTTATTCCGAATTTCGGAAAATGGATAAAGGGCAGAAATTGATTTTGGAAATTTAAAATTTACTGAAGTGAGGAAGAGGTGATTTTTGAAAATCACGTAGCCAAGTTGAAATTGACTGTTGGAAATTACCTATAAATTCAGTGCAGCTGGATTAGTTGGAAGGAAGTGTAACACTTGGGTGCTACCAGAATAGTCAGAATTTTGGTACAGTTTGAGTTGCTTGGATGGCAATGACATGGATTGAGTCAGTTTACTCAGTGTTGGCATATTTCATGGATTGGCATACTGGACCGGACTACTATAGGCCCTATATGATGTTTTAGGGTAGTTGTGGTAGGTAACTGTGCGGTACAGACTTAACTTCACAGTATACATGTGGACTGGTATGCGCCTTGTTGTATCTGGACACATGTTGCCGAATCTTGGAGTTAGAGCTGGCAATGACTGTAGGGGCGTGGCTTCTATGGAAATTGTTGGGAGAGGACTTCTTGTGACGGTGGCTGAGTCGATCTCTTCTGGTCCATGAGTGTAGGCCTGCGCGCCTGAGAGTGGCAGTGGCAGGGGTGACTCGCCGTGGCTAGCCAAGTGTGTAGGCCTGCGTGCCTGAGGGTGGCAGGGGTGTCTCACGTTGGCTAGAGATCTATGTGACTGGTTTTGTCTATAGTCTCCAGAAGATTGATTGACGAGAGACGCTGCGGTGTCGGGTGCTAGGCGTTGTGATGCGTGCGCAGAGATGGGCGTGTCCCGCTGGCATGCTTTGCCTAGGCGCCATGCGTGCGCAGAGATGGGCGTGTCCCGCTGGCATGCTGCCTGGGAGCACAGAGGAGAGCTACTCTGGTGTGACTGGGGGTGATTGTGGTTGGTCAGAGTCTGGGACTGAGAGTACCTTTCCACCCTACATTGTTATGCTGTATTCCTATACTCTTGCTATTATCCTTCTCTTGCATGTGAGTTTTTACTAGCTGTCTTTCCTACTGGGCGTAGCTCACTCCTTTATTATCTATATTTTTCCAGCGGCTCGACAGTCTTGACGCCACCCAGATTAGGTGGGATCGTGGTCAGCAGGCTAGTGGAGGATATCTGATCTGTGATTTTTTGAGACATTTTGGTTAGTGTGATTGATACTATTGGATGTATTCATGGAGACTGTTATTCTTATGTCATGTAATATGTGAGGGTGATTCTGACTTATGTATCTAGTTGGATGATATTGTATTTGTTGGACTTGGATCTTATTCTTGTGATGTAGTTTCCATTCACTGTTTTACTTTATTGTCTTGGTGGTATAGTGTGTGGAGTGCCATATTTTATCTGAGGATGTTATGTATTTTATTTTTGATGGTGAGGTCATTACATGACTATGGAACTTAACCGTGGGGATTCAGACTTCTATTAGATCGGTTCTCCTACCGGTATGGGTTAGGAGTATGGGGTCTAGTAGGAGTAACATTGCGCGAGTCCATCTGTTAATTCAGGAGTCATGAACCTGATTTGACGGTGTACCCGGGAGATGGGATCCACATTGTTAAGGAAAGTAGGTGTGTAATGATGTGTTATATCCTATGTTTTTCGTAGGCTACTCAGGTTGGTATGGGACGATCTGAGCTGTCTATATGTAAAAAAAAAATATGCCAAAAATCAGCCTAAGAAAAAATGGGGTGTAACAATGATCATATAAGGTGATTAGCCTAATCATGAAAAAATAAAAAGAAGATCAAATATTTATTGATTAGTAAAATAGAATCCATCAATGTCATATGATTCAAAATAAGGAATCAATTCAAGTGGATTTAGATAAATATACAAAAGACTACTTCATGAAATGAATGAATATGCAATGAATTCATTTATAAGTAAAAAAAAATTAAAAAATATTAAATATATGATCACTTATCATATGGATACATAAGCTCTTTTAATTCAAATCTTTTGAATATCCTTGAATATGATCAATTTAGAAACAAACGTGTGTATATGTTTAACTAATAAATTTTCTTCTATATCTAAATTTCAACTCTTTATCATAAAAGTTCTCTCCTATAAGTGAAGTATAAGTGCCTAGGTGGAGTGCTAGACCTCTTGAATTCCCCAAAATAAACGTCTGCAAGTCATGACCAACCACTATTTATAGTTATTGTTATGACTTTTCATATTCTAACATTTTACTTGTCTCTAATTATTATTTTTTTATGTGAATACCTTTTCACCTTATATCATCTAATTTACAAAGGTTTCTCATCAACTAAACTCACTCATATGTTAGTTTTGCTCACTTATTTTTTGTTTTGGGTTCTTTGATCTCTTTAGCCTTTATTAACTATATAAATATAATAACTAGATTCGTATTGTGCTATTCTCAATCTTATCAAATATATCTTAATTTCTTCTTATCGTATTAGTATGATCCTACTATCATATTAGTATGACACTCTCATTTCTCTTATATTATGCATATGATTTTTTATGATATTATTCTTTATATTATTGTATTATATGGTTTTGCTCATTATACTACATAAAACCCTTCAACTGATTGTAATGGATGACGGTCTTATATGTTATGATGTTACATCTTATTCATATTTGTTTGATATATTTATCATATTATATAATCAGTTTAAGGAGTATTTTTTCTTAAACATGTTCACATTATAGCCTACTTCATTTGCTTTAGCATGATATTATGGTATGAGATACTTATGTCATACTTTATCACCCAATACTTTTATGGATTAATACTTGCACATTGTCGTACTAAAATGTTTGGTTAGTCGTACTTGGATGATCGAGTGTTGGGTTCTATACACTATCATATTTATGATGCATTTGTGTCTTTTATATAGTACAATATTGTTTTGTTCTTATTTATTATCATCTTAGTGTAATAGCTTAGTCATCTTGATCCTTAACCTACTTTTTATGTATTCTCACTTATCCTGTTTATTCTCTATTTTGCTTGATCATAATGTATGATACGCTATGATTGTATAGTATAGTCAATTGCTTCCTTAAGCTGTCAGATTACTTTGATCTATAACACTAGTGCACTAATTACGCTCTATTGCATTTGTACATTGCCATACTTATACTTGTATAACATAATCTCATTTTATGAATCTATTCACCTGATTAATTCTCTTACTTGATCGTACTATGCAATCTTGTGATATCGTATTTTATGATACCTTAAAATTTTTTAATATTTTATTAAAATTCTCATAATATATTTATATCAAAATAATTCTTTTATAATTTCTTCATCTTAAGATTATTAGTTATTCTCATATTCTTGTTTCTAATTTCTTATGATTTGAATTTATTAAAATTTATTGTCCAAACTTTTGAAATATTGCATGATGTCAAAAGACAGTATGATATGGGCCTTATGAACATCCCAAAAATAGTGATAATTATTAAAATAACTATATTGAGAATTTTAAATTATTAAGTGCTTAAATTAAAGAAAAATTATGATCTAAAAAATGATTAAGGAATTATAAAAAAGGAGAAACAAAAATTGAGGTTTATAATTATTTTGAATCATTCAATATTTTGAAGAAACTTTATAAATTTTAAAATATATCTTATAATTTCTCAAAAAATCATATACCACTAAAAAGAGATATGATATCTTAGAGGATGGAGGTGAGCTAAGAAATTAGGTGTGCAAATTATTTAAAATCTATGATATCAAGTTGGTTAAAATTAAAATTACTTATGTGGTAAAATAAAAAATTAGAGATTAATAGAAATTTATTTACGAGTTTAAAAAGCCCTAGGAATTTACAAAATTATTTAATGGGCTTAAAAAATTATAAAAATATATCGAGATGTAAAACACTTATAGAGATAAGTTTAATAAAATTTTCTTGGCTTAAAAATATAAATGATGACCATAAAATTAAACATCAAACAAGTTTTTAAACAACTATTAAATAATCATTTTTAGTATTTTAAGTTTGGGAAATTACTAAAAAATATTATAACACTAAAAAAATTTTAAAATTTAGCAACAATTAGAGCTTGTTAAAAGAGTTAAACAAAATTAGCCATTTAAATTTTGGAGTTTGAAATAATTTAAAAATTCAAAGAATGATAAACTTCCTAAGATTGATTAAAATGATATTTAATTAAATCTATAATTATCTAATTTTTTCTAACCTAAATGTATACATGCAATGGTGGAACCTACTCTACGGTGACTTGAATAAATGGTAATCACCAGATTCTAACTGACAAGAAGGTGAGGAACATTTAATAGGAGTCATTTCAAGGGGAGCTAGTCATTTGAAAAGAGATGAAGGGTTGGGGAGAGGATTCAACATCGAAAGCATATATAAGATATAAGACTTAGGAGCAAGGAAGATTTTCAAAAACTTGGGAAAAGATTATTATAGTCAAGAGCTTGGAGAGAATAGGAAAGAGAAGAGGAAGTATTGTTAAGGTGATTGGAAGGAGAACAAAAACTAATCAAGGGAATTAAGAAGGAAATTTGAGAATTGAGAAAAAGGTACTATAACAATGTATTGTAGTGAAATACAATACAAGAACGAAAAGAAAAAGCTTAAGATTCAAGAGTTATTTCAAGGCAAGTCCAATATGATAAAAAATTAAGATACGAAAGCTTGAACACCTATGCATATGATTGGTGTAATGTTGTATGATGCTTAGCAACCCAATAGGAAAATAAATTTAAATTATTAATTTTAAGGATAATTATGATTCATGTTTCAATTATTATATTTACCTATGTTCGAATAGCATGATATGTTTATTATTTTATTATATGTTGGGTGGCACAAGTTATGTGAAGCCATGAAATTGGTCATTAATCGAAAATGAAAAAGTAATGGTTATTCCTAATGTAATTAAAAAGAAAAAAAAATAATAAAGTGATTTTTTAAAACTATGTAAATATTGGTTACCCAAACTTATAACTATCATTTCGTAATTATATTCTTAAAAAATGAGTTAAAGGAACAATCATTTATAATTAATAGATTTTGTTAGTTATCTAAAATGATGACTATCATTCTTATATGATGTGTTTCAAAGATGAGTCAAATGAGCCAATTATTCTTATCTAAAATAAGCTCAATTTATTTTATACATTATGAGAAGCCTTACCCAAAACCAACTAAAAAGAAAATAAATTGAGAAAAGATAAAGGAAAATAACTTAAAAACAATTTCATGACTTATATTATATAAAGAATGAGTTCTTAAAACTATAAGTTAAAATTGGTCTCCATTACATAGCACATATAATTTACTTGTCGCTATATTATATTAACATGTGACATGAATGAAAAATTAATTAGTTTATATAAATATTTTTTTTTCATTTAACCAGTGATAGTTGACTCTACTTATTTTATGGTCTAATAAGTTGATGTCAGGATAAAACATAACAAGAGACTACAGGAAAAAAATATTAATAGAGTAACTCATTAACTTTTTTATATTTAGTTATTATTATTTTATTATCAATTCAATAAGCTACAACATCAGTTAGCTATGTTTTAATTTAACATGAACATATTTAGTCTATCATATGTATTAAGTTATTATATACAAGAAAGTGATCTCCAATGATTTTGTGAACTAAATGTTTTAAAAGAATTAGAAAACATTTTAAATTTTCTTTTATTGTGATTTTAGAAAGACAAATATTTTATACTTGTTTTCATTATGATTTTCTAACATATATGCATGTCAATGGTTTTGAAAATTATTTATATTTTTGTATAAGTAATTATAAAAAAAAATTTCAAAATAAAGAAAAAGTTAAAAAAAGATGACATGACACCGAATCCACTAAATACGGATGAGCTGCCACACCTTTAGTGGTGGCGATGCCACCAAAAAATATGTTATAAACCTTGGGTGATGGTAATGTCACGAGAGGGTGTGAGGTGAGCTTAGGGTTACCATGAAGTGGTGTGAATAAGTTAGAGTGGTGATGATGTCATAATGATATGTGACATGGCTTAGATGATATTATCATAAAAGGTGTTCAAAACCTAGCAATATATGAGCTAAAAAAGTTTTATGATGAAGTGATTATTGGGTCATATAAAAGGTATTGTTGTAAGAATATGATTTTTTAGTGTTATTCATATTTATGCAACTATTACATATCATATCTAGTTGCTTTATTATCACATTTGATATTATTAGTTAACACATTGAATATATTATATTACCTCAATATATGCTTATTAACATGATATATGTACAAATGGTGCATATCATGGAACACATAAGAAATAGTGTTGAGGGAGGTTGTCATGTCCTGTTTGACATAAACCAATTCAACCTAATAAAATATATTCACAATACAAATTTAATAGGTAAATTAATGATAGTAGTAAAAAAGTAAAAATATAAGCTAATAAAAAAAATAAATGAGGATGAAAAAAATATCATTATAATCTCAAAGCATTAAGCTTAATACAACTAATAAAAATAACATTATATATTATAGAGCTACCACAACATAAAAAATGAAGACTTAAAATTAATAATTTTTTATACAACCTAAGTCTATTGGTTAAGTTCTACTTGTAACTATTAATAGTTTTTTTTTTCTTTCTTTTTAGATAACAATCATTGAAAAGGCTATAAAAAGAATATTTTCTTAATTTTTATGAAACCCATGATATATTATTAAAACTTGGCATTATTTTTATTTGTTTTATGATGATATAGTGTAACTTCATTCATTAAAGGTAAGACAAAACTTGTGTGACTCAACTATTGAATTGGCCTCTTGTTTCCAATAAAATTATTTTTTTTTTGACTTATAGAACTAATAATTAGTATCAATTACTTCCAAAAAAGTTAATTTTTGGTTATTAAATAGTAACAAAAATAAGAGACTTAATTGTCATCAAGATTTTGGAATTTTATCAAAATCAATTTCATTTGTGATCTCAACTTTTTATATTGTGATCCTTGACTTAGTGTGCTATTGTTATGAAACAACATTGCCTTCCTCATTTGCAAGAAATTGATATTATAGTTTTGCATTAAATTGGTCGCAACAACCCCACCACGTGCTAACCCAAGTTAGGAGGAAACATATGAGGAATTGAAGCAATAACCATAGGGGGCTTGCCTAGGCATCCATTATTACTGAGTCGCCTTATGCTGCCTGAGGCAACTTGAGAGTCTCTCTTTGGCAAGTTGGACTTAGATTTGGACAACCTCTTGTAAACTTTATGGTCCAATGGGATGTGGGCATCATCCCTATTACTATCCTTACATGCATTAGGATTGAACAAGGGTCTAGGGCCTAGCCATTCCATTGTTGAGTGCAGGATTCAATGGATAAACCAACAAGATGGGGAGAATAATCAACATGTTTGAGCCCCAAAAGACAAACACAATGGTGTGGGGAAACATCTCCTTACACCATCATAGCCAATAGGACGAACTATCCCCAAATGACAATTATTAACCATGTGGCTTTTCCCTTGCACTTGAAACACATAACCAATAGACCCTCTTACTTGAAATGAGAAACATCTCCTGTGTTGGCCTTCACCCACACTTTGAAAAGAAAGGGTTTACATTAAGTCCACCTACATGCAAATGGTTACAAATGAAGCTCGCTCTAACTTAGTGTTAACCACTTCCATAGATATTGGAGTCCCCACTTGGTCTTGAAATGATACAAATTTGATTCACTCCATAAGCATAAAGGAAGACAAGGTAGATCCATTTTGGTGGCTTCAGAAGGAAAAAGTTAAGGATCCATTAGTTTAGCTTAAGAACCTATACTATAATCTCAATGGCCCACCTTGCCACATGATGTCCCCATCCTCTCTTCTATTAAAGTGGAAGAGGAGAAAATTTGCTCCAAGTTTATCACACAAAACCACTCAAGTGTCTTTATTTTTATTTAGCTTAATGATAACCAACACAAAGGATTTTCTTGCCAAATAAATGTCTCATCGAAGCACTCTTGAAGTAATCCTTCAAGTTATCCACCTTAAGATCATCCAAAATCCTAAGGAAAGGATTAATGTTGTAAAAAAAAAAGCGCACAATTAGCCATTGGCTTTAATCTTTTTGGCTAGGTAGGTGGGTGGTCCCTCACTAGTAGGCAAGCCATTAAGAGACCCACTTATACTTACTTAAAATGGGTCCACATAGGCCAACAAGGGAAAATTTCTCACAAGGGATGAGGGGTCCTGAGCTTGCAAGCCATCTTAGGTTACACCCACCTCACTCCCGAATGATGACAAGTTAGGGGCAACCTAATGATAAACGTTCAAAATTTAGAACCTAACCTTGTCAATAAAATGCCCCATCAAAGTAATATCTATCACATGATATGGAAAATTGACGAACCCTTTAGTGGTAGAATCCTTCTTAGTCTCCCTGGTTTCCTCCAACAATTAGATCCACCTTATTACACTAATAAGAGTACAACTCCCATTGTAGAGTGATGTCTATGACAAAATTAGTTGCCTTTGGATACACACACTCACCCCACATCTAGGTCAACCACTAGCTTGATTTGAAGAGGAGCAACCTCCCTCAACTCTGAAACACCTCATTCAAGCAAAAGAATAGTTTATTATATAAACCCTTCATTGATTACACCACTCTTTCTTTTTATTACAAAGATATATCAAATTTCTAAGATTATTTATAAGATAAAAGAGAGGATGAGTTGAGAGATTCATATATTACAAATTAATCATAACAAACATAACAATATATATTAAAAAATTAGTAAAAGAAGTCTCCAAAGACATGATAGATGGAGTTATCTAATTGGTTCTAAAGATGATGACCATCTATCTCTGTGGATGAGATCACTGCTCGTTTCTTAATTTTTACACACTATTAACATGATTTGTTTTCAATATTTTTATAATAAAAAATATATATTCTTGTTTATATATATTCTTTTATTTTTTATGATATTTTCTAAACTTTTGTATTATCATTTTTCATGCTAATAATTGTTAATAAATGTACCAACATTTGTTGACCAAATGTAAACACTTTCATTAAATAGAATACCACTACCCACAACCTTTTAGTGGGGCTAAGAAAACCCTATTTCATTTTTTTTTTCGATTTTTCAATCAGGAAATCTTATAATTATGTCAATCAATTGATAAAAATCTTTTCCATTCAATTTTAGCAGTATTTCAATGTGCAATTTTTCAACAACAAATATTTGAATATTTTATTCCCAAACAAAAAAATTATAAAAAGAAAGTGTTCGATATAATTCATTGGGTTTTGCCTATGTTTCATGTCCATGGGCATTCTGATTCTTATTTTCAGCACACCACCTTACATTTAAAGTACTCAAAAGTTGATTTCATTTAATAAGGCACTCGTTAGAAACATTAAAACAATAAGTTAGAATCAATTTGATTAAAATAAAAATGATCACAATCTATTTATAAACAAATTTACTTTTATATACAATTTTAATAAAATCATAAAAAAAAAAAAAATTAAAAAAGAAAACATAATACAACAAAATTACCTTCAAATCTCTTCTTCTCCCTGAAACCAACCTGAACTTGAGCTAAATGTTTTCCTATTGACAACATAAATCACTCTGATTGCAAAACAAACGGTCAATAGAATGCAAGAAAGCAAATTAAACTCAAGCACCCAAGTCGAACCTGCCACCAATTCAAATCGATTCAACTCAGCAAAGGACACCATGGTCTGCAACAGATTTAATTGGGTTAGAATGCTCACAAGAGCAAATTTAATAGAATGCTCTAAAATCAACTTCATGGAGTAAATACAATTCAGAAAGAGCAAATGGCTATTGCTCTTAACACCATGTAACACTCAAGCTAGAAAAAAAAAGTACGAGAAAAAAAAAAACTATTAACTGCAGTAAACTTTCTTTAAATAAAAAAATAGAGACCAGTTTAGTTTTAGTTCTCTATAGCCAAAGACGTTTCCACTATTTGGATCAAACAAACCATTTTGCAACTCTCTAATATGTACACAATGGTAGCCAAACAAGCTGCCAGCATTATATGATTTGGAGTTCAACGACAGAGAGTGGCTCATCTTTATTTGAGAGCAGAAAGAATCCATGAGTATAACCAAGCTGCTTCTGTCTCAGAACGGTGGTTAATGTCACTGTAAAGGGGTCCTCTTCTTGTCTTGTAAAAAACCCAGGTGCAAAATTTAGTCTGTTCCAGAATTGGACTCTATTAGATCGAACCTTCTCTTCCAGTATAACAACAGTTGTCCCGTTCCTTGGTTATGTTGATCCGAGATAATTGATAACTTAATCGTTCTATGAGAAATATCATGTTAGGTTCCTGGCCTGGAATGTATGAAACCTCTGCACTTTTGCTGTGTAGGATTTTAAAAAATGTGCCTTATTATAACATGATGACATGACTCCCAGGGCTATTCTCCTCCTCTTTGAAATACGACATAAGACATCTTCGGTATCCAGCACATAAGAAATCTACAGGAAACAAATTTAATTACAAATTAATCATAAGTTCAGAACATTAAGAGGTAAATAGTGAATATACCTTTGAGGTTATGCTTGCTATTTTGCATTCTAGACCATTGGAAACCCGGACTCCCTCCATGGACTTGCAATAAATACTACTGTCATCATTATCATTTACAAATTTTCTTTTATTCCTGCATGATTTTAAAGCAGAAAGTTGAATAATTTGGGGCAAATACAAGACTATAGAATGTTATCTTACATACCTTCTCATGAAGATGTCATGTCTCTCGTTTCTAGAAGAATTAACAGCTAAGAAATCATTGTAAAGGTAGGATGAAAAATTGGGTTCTACGGAAACGGCAGTGACATCAAGTTTATCGCATCCAAAATCCATTAGCTGTATTGATAAGCTCGTAGGATTTGAGTACTGCAAAAAGGAAATAGCACAAGAGTGGGGTTAAATTTCTTTCTTGTTGAGTAATTGAACATGGCTTGGTATAAAAATTAGTATCGAGTCAAGAAAACTTCTCATTCAACAAATTAAAGCACACATTTTGTTTCACATAATGTGAAAATAAATGATACAACTTGTAAGAAATATTTAATAAGTATTATTTAGATAGCATTGATATCAAAATCATAATAATATTTAGATGTCAATGTTATCTAAAACTTGTTAATATCTTTTTTATTGTTTGACTCAATGTTATTTAGACAGTCTTTTATTTTTATTTTAAACATCAAGTTCAAAAACATCGAGAGATGTTGATCAAATTAAGGTTGCATCTCAATACTATTTTCTAGTAATAAAGTCTAATTGTTAACAGTGTTGTTTAAAAATGTCGTTATACTAAATACTTAATATTGTAAAGCACATGGATTCAAGTGCAGGCTGATTAGGATTTAGCATGAAAAAGCAGAAAAATTAGACGGGGAAACACAAAATGAGAGAGGAATGCTAGACTTACACATTCAAAACGATAGATGCTTTCGTCATGAAGGAGAACACGTGCATTTTCATAATAAGCTGTTTCAGAAATTGTCCCATTTCGTCTTGACCTTTCATACAGATAAAGCTGAAGAAGTTTGCTGTCAAGGTCATCTGCTAAAATTGCTTGAAGCTGAAAGTAATATTTCAATGATTAAGCTTTAAAAAAAAATCAAATCTTTGAAGTTTAAAGTAATCAATATAACAAAGATTACCTGTTTAACAATTTTATAGATCAATTTGTCCAATGTAAAAAGTACATAGGACTGAGTTCCAATAATACCACGGCAATCATCTTCAAATTTGGTATTATCAGCAGTGCCATCAAGCAGGCTGTACAATGCACTCATAAATCTGCACAATTCATAGGAGTGTTAAGAGCATCAAACCATCAAAATTCTCAAAACAATTAGAAATAAACGGAGTCAAATGTTACTTTGCATATAGATTAGGGGAGCTTGACTCCTTTGAGAGTCTCCATTTCTTTTCCGCAGCAGATGAATTTCTCTTAGCAGATAGTATTCTTTCATAAAGAATCTGCAAGATTAAAATTACCAGAAAATCTTCATATGTATTATAAGCTAAAGTATTTTCATCAAAAAAACCAACAACTTATTTTAGAATTCTCAGAACTAATGTAAAATAGCTACTTTTAAGATTTAATGATTTGAAAATATGCCTTTGGCTTCTTGTTCCAATTATAAGACAATAAGGTTGAAACATGCTATTTTGTTTGGGTGAATGCAATTGGAAGATGATGCTAAAAATAAAATAAATGTTAAAGACAAAATCATTCTTTTGACTTCAAGAGAATAGAACAAAAAAAAAATACTCCCGTTTGGGTTTGCAACCAACCACAAGGAGCTGTGTTCTGCAGAGAGAGAGAGAGACTCACTTGATGAAGCCTGAAAAGTACATATAAGGAATCATTTCCATAGAAAACCCTGGAACACTTGTCGCTCTTTTCTTGCAGTACAGCAGGTACATGCTTTGCAAGAGGTTTAACAGTATTAAGAAAGCGTTCTGTAAATGGTAATGAAGTTATTTCACCCTCAGCATCATGCACATCAGCCAACCCTTCAGCTTCACCTTCACTTTCAGCCTCGGCATCATGATTTGCATCTTCATCGTGTCCTTCAGGAGAACACCCCTCACGCCCACCTGACTCACTGCCTGAAACATCCTCTCCAGCCTCTGATGCATTTTCACTGTCCTCTGTAGATCTCTGAGCACTTTCTTCACCCTCATCGTCAGCATCATTCTCACATACACCTTCATGACGGGCTTCAACTTCTCCAGCTCTAACTTGATAAGTTTTGTCAGAAAAAGTACTCTTTACTTTGTCCATGGCGGGATCCCCATAATCAACAAAGTTATCCTCAAAATCTCCATTAGGTGATAGCTCTCCCTCCTCCCTCTCATTATGTGCACAATTGCGTGCTTGGTAGTGAGTAGCTTTACTACTTTCAAGGGAGCATGCACCATTAAGGGATATAATCACTCTTGGAGCATCCCCACCCTGAAAAATCAAGTATAGGGTTAAGGAAAACTAATCAAGGAGCGAATAAAGGTCTAAATGGAACACAAGATCTAATTTGGCAACTTGCTAAACATAGACAAAATATATTACAGAGAAGAAGAATGGTGGAATACAGAAAAGAAAAGGGCGTAAATCAACTTAAAACACATTATCTCTATTGAAGTACTTCAAACAGTATTTCAGAAATTACTCCCAAACTTCCTCCACAAGCCTATTATATCTTTATAACTAAACAAATGGATGCCCAATTCAATTGTCAATAGAATTTAGTCTTTGGACCAGTAACTTAATTCACGGCAAAGACAGCACGTGGTTTGAGATTTCATGCAACTTCTCGGCTGCATGCTTGTATGCCAAGAGCAGTCGTAAATGTTCTGCAATGCCGCAATTACCAAAACTGGTTGCCAAACATTGTTGTAACAAATTTAATTGACTGTATCTTATAGAACAAGGACTAAGACATCAAAAAGAACCTAAAGGTAAAACATGATAACTTCAAACGCTTTGGTTTATCAAGGTCTAATCTCATAAAATTTTACTAGGTCAACTATTGATTTCTTAAATGGAAAATATTTTACTATCCATGACTAACATTTAAATTAGATAATCTTAAGCTTTTAACTTTCTTCAGCAGACAATTGTAAAAAACTAACAATATCAACCATTTTTAAAATGAATGATAATATCACTGAGAATAATATGATGCTAAACTAAATAGCTTAGAATGTACAGTAAAGATATTGCAAACAGTTGATTGTATTGTTTTCACATTGGAGGTTGACTCTTAACACATACGAAGGACATGAGCAAAACAATTTAAATGTGTACCAATACATAATAAATGAAAATTTGCCTTGATCACAATAAGCCTAACACAATTTATGACATCTAAGAAATCAACAAACAGTATATTATGATTAATGGAAGGAGAATCCCAACAATATAGAGGGGCAAGCCATAAGAACGAATTCCATGAAAGGCCACCATTCAATAAACAAAAATGAAGCAAGAGTTTTCAACTATAAAAGAACTTCAAGATCACAGTAGTGGCACGAATCACACAACCTAAAAGGCATTGGATAACCAACAGAAAGGAAGAAATAAAACTCTCAACAAACAAAAAAGCCAGTATCCAAAAAAAGAACAGACAAAATATCATGCTAACTATGGAATGAATAACTAAGAAAAATCCAAATAAAAACAATGAAAACTTTGAGCAGACCTGTGGAGGCAATGCTTCCTTGACAATGTCTGTCCCAATCACGTCAGCTCCACTAAGACCAGCTTTTGATGATTTTTTGACTCCTTCAAATAAAAAGAGTAAAACAAACAATCAATTTCCCTTTAACAAACTAGATGAAGATCAAATAAATTATTTAAACACAAATGCACTCACCTGAAATGACATCCATGCTACCTCTGGTAGAGAAAACAGCAGTATTATCAGTCAAACTTTGTTTAGGAACAGCATGTATGGTTGATGTGGACATTTCATCAATCATAGGGATGCTGTTCTTCAGTCTTACGTGAACCGGAGTTTCAGTAAGACAATCACTTGAATGAACTGATTTGTCAGCATCAAGATAACCATTGCCAAGAGCGATTGCATCTCCATTAGGTGATCTAGTCTTGCTGGAATTTACTTGTTCATGAGAAGTACCACAATCAACATTAGTTGACTTAGCATTAGAAATAGTCACACCAACATCAAGGCTGCCATTACATTCACCTAGACCAGCTTTAGCACGAACTTTAGTTTTTGATGCAACTTCAGCTGCCTCCATTTGTTGAGTTCGAGATGAAACGCCAAACATCTGCTCTAAAAAGGTTGCCCATATCCCAATTACTTTGTCAAGCTGGTCTGTTGATGAGCAGACTTCTTGACATGAATATTTTATGATGTGATAGAGGTCATTGTGGATGTCAGGGTCCACATACTCAAACACCATGTTAGGCACTATAGGTATTTGATGACCCGCAGCAACAGCAAGAAGCACATCATCCACCTTCCTCTTTTCACAAATTTCTTTGATTTCAGCCAGTAGAACTGTAAAAATATATCACTGTAAATTTTTTCAGAAGTTCATAAACTAGAATATAACATGCTTGCTTCTATCACAAACCTTTTGCACTCAAGTTCTTTGTATCCTGCTGCTTGAAATAGAAACTGCGATGATCAAGTGATTTATAGTAGTTCTTGCCATAAATTTCAGCCCAGACCTTATTAAAATCAGCACGACACCTAGACCATTCCTCCTGTTTCTGATTTAGACGAATCAATATGACAGGCAGTGCAAGACAAGCATTTTTTCGCAAAACCTCCATTACATCCAGGCCATGATCACCATACAGTCGCTCGATGCACCTCAAATTTAGGGCTGAAAAAAAAACATAGAATTCAAAAAAGTGAATATGTAATAAGATAGAAAGCAGGAAATAACAATGCTACTAACATGTGAAATGATCTTCGATGCGGAATGGAGAATCTGTCTTAATGCTATTATCCTGAATCTTCTCCATCAATTCCTCAACTCTCCTAGTAGTTGCATTTACTGATTCAATTAGCATGTCCAGCTCAAACCTAGCACCATCACAAGCAAGAAATCAAAAAAATCAGATTTGCAGATGTATATGAGCGCTTAACAGAAAGTTAACTGAATAATCATAAAAAAAAATTAGGGAAAAGTACAGTAAGGTAGGTAGAAGAAAAACAGGAAATGAAAACCATTGTGAAAAAAACAACGTTCCTTTCATAGAACAAGCTAATGTGTACAAGCAAACATGCTTCTCCAAAACTGTCATAGTATCATAATGCAAAATATCATACCATGCTTTCAAGACAAAAATTGGATAAAAAAATTGATACTTCCAAGCACTTTTTTTCTTTCATTTTACAACTGCAGTATAATACTATATAAGAATGCAATTCTAAATACTACAGGTCAAAGCAATGAGAAAACCATCTAGATTAGCCAAATAAGTCAGACATGCTTTGCAAACTACGTATTTTTTATGCTTTATATAATTTTGGAAATAACATATAATAATATACTCAATTGGATCCAACTGGAGTCTGCATATCTACTATATTTTGAGGAGTCGTGTAAACACAAACTTTGAACTGCCAAATGGTACCCATGCTCAAAGGCAAAATTAAATTCTGTGACAAGCAGAAATATCATTAAATAGACATAATACTTTCATAGCATATTTTCTCTAAGTATGCAGAATAGAGAGCATAAGGAATAGCATGCTTGCAAAGAATTAAAGAAATAAACTTCACCTATCATCTTCACATCTAAATAAGCTTTCTTCATATTGGTTTTTCCTCATGTGTTTGAAGGAATAATCCTCACTCCCGGATGTAACTGATACCCAAACATCATTCAGAACTAATACACCAAGCTCAGTCCTGTGGCTGGCAGCAGGCATAGGATACTGCCAATAAAAAAAACAATTTAGTATAAGTAGTTTAAACAATGCTTAAGACATTGTCAAATATAACAGCAAACAAATTTACATTTTTTGGAAGCAGACGATAACTAGGAGAGCATTTCTGGCAGTTTGAGAGATCCAGCTCTGATATTGGTTTGTATAGACTATATTTTTCTTTAATTGAGAACAAAGGAGCCTTCTGATTGTTGATGTCTTTAGAAACACAAGAAGAACCTCGATCAATTCGCTCCCTTTCTCTATCTCTCTCCCTTTCTCGATCCTTGTTCCTATTGTCCCTTTCAACTTCCCTCTCTCGGTCTTTACCATCAATCCTAACTGCCCTAGCAACGTGTCCTTCATTCCATAATGGTTCTGCAGCAATAAAACAGTAAATTGTATTTATCATCAAAGAATAAAAGGACCACAAGACTATAGAAATAGGTGAAAACAATCTATCTATATCCTAACCAAATTGAAAATCAAAGGATAGAATGTTTGCATACTTTTATTGAATAACCCAGAGAGAAATCCATCTGCAGCAGAAAACACGATGTCTCATTTAGAATGATCAAAGAAATAAATCCAATAATAAGCAATGTCAAGAGCTCACATCTTACCAATATTCTCACAATGAGCCAAAAACTCCATGAATCCATCCGTAAGATCGGGATATTTCCCCAGAATATCACTGACCTGATAATCACAAGAAATAGTTCTCAAGAGTTATAGGCAGATATATCTTCTGAAAGGACTAATATAATAGGAAAAAAATGACAAAATTAAATTAAATGTAATTAAAAGTCTACATAACGGGGAGTCCTTTTTCCAATACAACAACAAAAATAAGAATGTACCCATGCAAGTGACAATGCCCTTCTTGAATTGCAAACAAACTATTAAAGATGGTGGCAGAGAAAACCCCTCAAATAACTCGTTTATCCAAAAAATGACCATTTGTCACCCAAAACAAACTGAATAGGTTCTATTTGGTGAACAATACACGAAGAAAAGAAGCACATAAGAAAGAACAAGCACAAGATTTCTGCAGAAACAACAAAATTCAAAAAAAAAAAAAAAAATAGAATTGCACTCTTGGAAGATATGCATTAAAACTTTAGAAGAGATTGCAAAGCTCCTCTCCAAAAACAATGGCAACAAAAGTCCTAAGTTATTAAATAATAACTTTAGGAAGGAAGAAGAAAATTACGATTTTGTAAGGTGGGTGCACTCTAATGCTCTTCTACTAAAAAATCAGTAGTATTCATCCACATATATCGTCTTGCCATGAATCTTCTCTAATGCACAACTAGCTGACAAACCAAAATTGTTGCAATCTATACAATCATAGCCAATCCTAGTTGACTGTCATTGTTTTCTAAAATGATGCCAATTTTTTTTTACTAGTCACATCATATTGTAATACAGGTCTTCAACTGACTCGATGCATGCAACTATACACATTGAGAAAACACCATCTAGCTCATAATTTTAAGCATGGATCCATCTGCAATATACAAACGCTCAGCGCTTCTTAACATCCACTTACATAAAGCAAACCCTAAACATGACCTAACATACAAACTTGACATAATACGTTCCATGTGAACCTTCATACTCTAATCAAGTTTCATGCCTTAAGAATCTCCAACTTCGAGATGAATCGCTTTTGGATAAGCTATGTTTCCAGCAATAATTTCTCTCTTAGACCATTCATATCTTCAATGTAACAAGTTCGTTCTTATTTTGTATATAGGCCAATAGAGATGGAATAAAGTTCTATTTGATGATACCTTAACTAAGATATGTTTTGTCTATGAATTGAAATATGAGATTCATTGCAAAACAAATGGTACACTGAGTGTCACTAAATTAAGTGTAATTATGTTGTCTCTTCTCAACTTTCAAAAGAATTATGAGCTATGTCATTATTTTACAATCATCCAAAATGGAAATACTATGCCACCATTTCACAATCAAATTGTGCCTCAACATAGCATTTGCATAGTAATCAACCCTTTGACAACTTCCCATAACACACCCCATCAAATCTCAGGAGACCTTAAAATGCTCAAGTTTTTTATGACCCTTCACTCAACACTCATAAGCACTTCATATGACTAATTATCTTGCAATTCATTTGTCCTTACCGAAAAGTCCTTGAGAACTTTTGCCTTGAGCCCCGTCTGAAGACCTGTTTGCAAAGCATTTATCATCTGCCCTACTAGATCCTCACCAAAGGCTCCTTGCCTAAGGGTGACCGATGTCCCATCAATGTCTCCTTTTTGAACAACAGCCACTTAATTGTGATCAAGTCTCCTCCTAGCTAAGAAAACTCTAGTCTAGCCCACACCAAACTAACAAATTCCTATGATAATGAAGCACAATGAGTCTGCCAAACAAAAGTCTTTTTCACAACAAATTCTCACCCTTGGTGTTCAATTGAGATAAAACTTTCCTCACCAAAGGTCAAGATAGTAGCGATCCACCATCATAAGGATTGGCTCCTAACAAGGGAATTAAAGGACAAGACATTCCCCCTAGAACTAAACCCGTTCAAGTAAGGCCCAATCCAAAAAACCCAATAAGGAGGGCATTATTCGAAAAAAAGCCTCACTTGAATGTCTTCTAGTTATGAAATTCTGAAAATAAGATCTTTAATCACTCATAAGGAGATGGCCTAAATATGTTCTATGCACAACTACAAAAATCATCATGCTTTCTCAGTGAGAATTTTGTCACACAACCTTAAAAGCTCAAACTTAATTGATCTATCATAACAAAAATGCTCTTTCCAAGGCTTTAGAATTAAAGACTTCAAAAATTTTCCAAAAGAAAAAAATATTTGCTCTCAAACATATCAATTTTACATTTCTTATCATCCACTTCTTCTCTATGCAGACAACCAAACGTAAGTTTTCTTAGAACGAAGTCATTAGTTACAAACAAACTCCTCAAGATAGACAACAAGAACATACACTCACTCAATTACCAATAAATGCATCACTTGTCTCCTAAAACACAAAAAGAAATGCATCAAAAAAAGAACGACTCAATGAACAAAGAAAAAAGAACAAAGAACAAAGAAAAAAAACACAAGAATGAACAAGAAGCACAAACTTTACATGAAAACCACAAAATCCAAGGAAATTTCATAGCCATGCTCTTCAAAGATCTTCCATAAAATTTTGGAAAACAAAACAAAACTTGTCACATAACTTCCCTCTAACAATTGTGTTAGAAACAATCCTAAGATATTTGATACCAGCCTCATGGAGGAAAGAATAACTTTAAATTTTCATAAAGTGCATGCACTCCTCTTTTGCTCAAAGCCGACTTCTTCCTTACATTAATGTCCTTAGAAAATAAGGTTCTCATTATGCAGATTGCAGAGCCATGGTTGCCAATAAAAAAAATGAGGTTTTTTAATTATGCAGACAATTGGATAAAGAACTGTTGAATTGACCACCTCAAGACAAAAAACCAATCCCTCCCCACCATCAATCAGGTATGAAGATATAGATTCATCCTTCTTCAATACATGCTTAGTTAACATCGAACAATTTAACTTAAGAGGTAATGTTTAGCCCAATGCAACCTGCTTTGTAAAACCTATCATAGAAGTAAGCCTTGTCTCCTTTGTTTTCACTAATCATTGCAGAGTATCATAACATCCAACCTCCAAACATAAATACAACTATTTAAAAAAGAAGCCAATTGTCCATATCATGGGCACAACGATTACTTAATAATGATACAGTGACAAGATCTATCACTATGGCATCTCATTCATGATATTCATCCCATCATCCAAAACATTTATTAATTCTCATTTGCACCTTGTTAAAAACAAACTTTTATTTTTGAAGATATCCAATTCTTCTATCAACCATTTCATAAGTCCCCAGTTATATAAATCTTGCAAAATTTATTCCATGTTTTAATCATTCTGTTGTAATGGTGGTGCAGTAAGGGATTGGGTGATGAAATGAAACAAAGGTGTAACACTCAAAACAAAAAAGTAAACTTTAGTAAGAAGAAAACTCTTAGAGAGATTTTGAACAACTCCCACAAATAAAAACCTGGATAACACAAGAAAACAATAACTAGCAAAGATAGTAGAAATCTTGCATGAAAGAGCAAAGTTTACCAGATTCTTCAGTTCAGCTCTTGTAATAATCTCCTTGCTATAGATATCCAGGCATTTCAGAAACTCTTGATAGGTATCAGGCTCGAGTTTCTCCTTGACTTTCTCACAGAAATTACGCTCTTGTGTATAAACACCTGAAGAAGATATAAGCATGACAAATGATGGATTAAATTTCCTAAACTATTGTGAAAAAACATCAAATAATTAAGAAATGCAATAACTATGAGAATTAATGAGTAAGTGGAATTGAGAAATTCATTACCCTATTAAACTAAGTGATAGAATAACATACTTTTCAAAGCATTCCTATCGTCAAAAGAAGAAGCAGACATGCTATATGCTCCAAAATTCTCGGCACCTTCTGCTCGGTGCAACTGGCCAACGGAGTCATCGAATCTCCGAGAGATCTTTCTTTTGTGAGCCATATCCAAGTCCCTACTATCTAGCTCCAAGTCTTTGTCATCCCTATCTCCAACCCTGTTATCTCTTTCTTCTTTTTTGTCCTTATCAACTCGTTTACTATGCCTATCATGCTCTGGATCAGGGTGATCAACAGTAAGCTCGCGTTCAGGATGCAAGTTACAGGTTCTCTCCATCTATGCAACAGATTGATATTTTAGTGGACTGGAAACTCCAATAGATTGTGAAAAGCTATAAAAACAAAAGCTAAAGAATGGTTCCTATTTATAAAAGAATCTTATGTTGACATGTGATGCAGGCATGTCAAGAATTTGATTTCAAACAAGTCACATACAAGAAATTCCTATAGATTGTATGATACAAGCAAACAAATGCACATGAGGATGCCTCTTTGAGGTTAAGTCATTTATATATCATCCTAGATCAAATATTTTCCAAACATACCATTTCCACATGAGGATGCCTCATTGCAGGCATTCCAGAGCTCCTCTCATCGTGCTTGCCAAGCGGCCTAACTAATGGCACATGTTGAGCAGTAGTAGCAGAAGCATCGGGTAAAAAATGTGAAAACTCTTCGAGTAAATCATTATGATTTTCAAAAAGCACTGCTACCTAAGGAAGCACCACACCATGGTTAAGTTGACTTCAAGACATAAGCCAGATAAACAGTAAAACCTCTTCAAAGATGATAAAGACATACCTCTTGGTAAACGTCATGGATGGATTTATTCTCTCTCCTATACATATTTAGAACATCTAAAAAAGACTTGTAAATTTGTTCATCATTCTGAAATCGATTCTGCAAGCAGATAAGGCATGGAGATAAAGACTAACTAAGAGCACAATTTGAACAATATCCAAATTACAGAAAGAATAAACCAGCATATCAGCACCTTAATTTTGTTCACAAAACTAATAGCTTCTTGGAACTCAACAGGCTTCTTCTCATCTGAAAGCTTTATTTCGTAGCCTTTAGGCAAAAAGGTGTTGAAACCAAGGATAAGATCACGATGGCCCTTGAAGAGCTCTTTCACCCTCAGTATAACTCCACTTGTATCAATCCTGCAACCACCCAACATCAGAAACAACACAAAAGCACAGATAGTGTGGCGAAGGAAATCAGTATCAAATAAATCAACAGATCAAAAAATTTCAAACTATTTCTAAGTGGTCTGAGCTGACCTCTGGCTCTTGAAATCTTTCATCACTTCGAGAAACTCATTGTACTTCTCCCGATTGTCCTGAAATATATCTTTAACGGACTTCAAGTACGCCAAAGCATCATTCGTCGTCAACTTCTGAGTACTACTTGCAGCCGCTGCAGAAGCCATATGAGTTTGTACAAACCTGCACCGATACCGTCAAACCCAATAATACAACTGGGGAACCCAAAACATTACGAATTATCTTCAACAGAAAGAAAAACGTTTATATGTATGGAGAAAAGATACCAAAAAGATCAACGAATACTCCGCTACCAGAAAGCATGAAAAAAGGATCAACAAAACCCATCTGCGAGGCAGCATCAAAATCCCCAAACATGAATATGAAGACTCAAGCTGACTGCCAAAATCCTAGAACTGAGTCGTAATTTTATATCCTCCCAAAAAGATATCATTGAAACCCAGCTATCCAAATCCAGAGGAAACGACCCCCTAAACCAAAGTATCAAAGTTCCCCTTTACAATACCACCATTCACAATCACCCCAAACCTTCAACCACAAAATCTAATGAAAAAATAAACGAATAAGCTGAAAAATTAAAACTAAAAACACAGAAAACAACCCCATTATTAACACCCAATACACAAGGGAAAAAATGGAAAACAATACTGAAGACTCACAGATCCGCTCTCGTCAAGTTTGGCCTCTTCAACTGCGAGCCCATGTAACCCTCCTTCTCCTTCCCGGCCAGTTCCAAGCACCCAGCCTTTAATTTGCTCGCCTCCCGGAACTTATTCCTTCTTCCTCCGCTTACGCCTCCAATAAAAACAAGAGGGGCGCAGAAAACGAACCAACGATTTCCTTCGGTCTCCGGCAACTCCCGCGTGGCAGACGGATCCGACGGGCCAATCTCTGTCGGACCACACCGATCCCCAGCAAGTCCACGGTGGCCTCCAAAAAGAAGGCCTGACAGAAGATCGTTACAACGAAGACGACGAAGAATTGCCTCTGCTAAGCGCACGAGCGAACGAAAGAGAAGAGGAAGTTGAAGAGGAAGAGAAGAGACCAATCTCTCTGCTGGAGTAGAACAGAAGAAAACGAGCGCGGAGGAGAGAGCGGGTGCTGATTATTATTATAATAATGGCCAAACGGAGCTCTCTATATAAGGGCCATTTATAGTAAACCAGGCTTAACGGAAGTTATGAAATAAAAACCACAAAATTTCAAAGGAAACGCTTCCGCCGTTCGATAAGCACACCTCGGACGGCGTCTGTGATAGCGTGATACATTAGGGTTGCATACACATTACAGTAAGGTTTTGTATAATACATCATTTGAAACTTAATTTTTTTTAATAAAAATGTTTCTTTAAACACAATTAAACGATCGATTCACTATTTTTAAAATTTGCTTTTTTAATTAATGATAAAAATTAATATTATTAACATTCCTATTATATTTTTATCAAAAAAATTAAAGTATATTTTATTAATTATTTATTAATAATAATTTATCAAATATACAGATTTTAGTATTAATATCTTTGATTCTATTTGTTTAACAGTTGCTACAAAACAATTATAAGATTGAAAATGTTGAAATCAGTTATCTTAAAAATGTAATGACATATTAAACTATTTTTTTATTTTTTGAGTGTGTAATAAAAAAAAGGTATAATATTTACAATTATTAAATGCAATTCAAAATCCTTACTTTTTTAATGAAAAATTAGTGATAAATAATTCAACTGTACTAACTAGATGAATAAGTGTTTAATAAAAGTTATTTCTTTATTAAATTTTGAACTATATTAGATTTTTTAAAATAAAATTTTCATTAAAGCATTTTCAGATATACTATATCATCCCAACATTTGCCAAATTTATTTATTCAAACATTCTCAATGATTCGACAAAAATCGTTGAAGAAGAATCTTTACTACAAAATATTTAATTTAATTAAAATTTAAAAAATATATGGTTATATAATTTCTTCAGGATTCGATTATTAAATATCTTAATTTAAAAAATATTATTGAAATAACAAAAATATCAATATTAAACATATCTGACATCGAAATGACAAGGACATCCGGAATTTCCTATTTATTTTTTGTATAACGTTAAAAAATTTTATATTGAATTACTTGCTTCCGGAATCCCTATTTTTCAACTCGATGGTTGTGATCAATTATCTATATTATAATTGACCTATTATAGAGGCTACAATTATTTGACTTTTTTTAAAAAAAATTAAATTATTTCATATCATTATTCGATATTTTTCCTTCAATTTAGTTAAGTTGCTAATGATACTTTAAATTAATAAATGATGGGAGATTTTTTTTATTATCAGTAAATTACAATTATTATATATATTGTTGCAATTTCAGCTTGGTAAAATTGTGGACAATTATTATATACGTTGACTTCTCACATTTATTCAAACTCTTATAAAAATAAAAAATATACATGTTTTGTTATTTTATGGCATTAATCGTATTAAGATTTTAAAACAAATATGGGTTTTCTTGAGAAGGAGCATTAATGTACTTAAATTAACTAATTTTAAATTTAATTAGTTTGAATACATTCATTGAATTGAATTTTTATTTTTTTTATTATTTTTTAAAAATTTTGTTTATGAACTAATCATATTTAGTTGGTTTTACTTCTAACAAAATTAGGCTTGTTTCAAATTTCATAAAGTTTATGTATTGTTGTGTTTGAAATTTTTTGAATTTTAATTTTAATTTTAATTTTAATTTTAATTTTAATTTTAATTTTAATTTTAATTTTATCTTTAATTTGTTTGTAAAATCTATTTAAAAATTTTATTTTAAGGGTTTAATAAAAATTCTTATAAAATGGATTCAAGTGGACAATTTATTATCTCATCTCCACCACTAAGATGAGCCAAGTCCTTTTTTGCTTTCATCATCACCTATGGCAACTTTTAGTCAACCATCTTTGTTGACAAATATGATGAACATTGGAACGTTATTATGCTCTGTCTATAAATATCAAAGTTATAGTTCTTTGTTGAGTCAAATATTACTTTAATATTTATTTTTTTATAAAAATATTTTATTAAACATAATTAGATAGCTTTTAAAATATTTAATCAATTTAATATTTAATAATAAAAATTTTTAAATATAATTATAACAATCCTATTAGTTACAAGATTCATACGTCAATTACTCTGAATTGATTGCACATTTATTTATAATTATTATCTTTCAACATTTTTGGAAGAGAAAGAAAGCACTCGGTCAAGAGCACGAGTGCCATGAGGAAACGGAGCAGCTTCTTCACCTCCCACTTCATCCATTCCCGAGTTTAAAAAATTCAAAATAATAAATAAATTTAGTAAATAATTTATAATATTTTTTTTCAAAAATTCCCTTTTTTTTATTTTTTTAAATATATGTTTTCAAAAACCCATTTTACATGTCAAAAATCGTACGGTTTGCGTTAAAAAAATTAAATGAATTTTTTTAAAATATGAAAAAAAAATTAAATTTTTATCAATTTTTAATAAAAAAACTCCGCTATTTTTTCAAACTTCTTTCAAAGTGCATTTCCACATGCAACGTTTGAAATCGTTTGAATAAAAAATTAAAATCACTCAAACTAAACTTGAAGATATTAATTTAATAAATGAATTTGACAAACAGGATCAACAGAAAATCAATTTTTAGCTATATTTATTTATTTATTTATTTTGAAGACTAAGTTTTGAGCCAAACTTAAGCTTGAGGATGATGACCCATTAAATAATTATTCAAGTTTACCCATTTCTTATGTTTTATTTCATATTAGTGATTGCTTGTTTTGTTGTAATTCAAAATTCAACTAATGTTTCATATGGTCTTGAGTCATGTCACATCAATTGTATTTTAACTTAAGATTAAATCACAATATGATTCAAGTTATGAACAAAAATTTATTTCAATTTTGAATGGTCTTTGATCTTTGAATAAAATACTTACCCTTAGCTTGATGCATAACGCAAATTCTTGAATTAATATGCAATAAGAATATTATTCTATTTTATATTATTTAGCTTAAAGTAATCATTTTAATTAGTCAAAATCTTTATTTGATTTATATATTTTAATGTTAGTTCTATAAAAAATTATTTTATTATGGTGACTTATTTGCAATAATCGATAGTGATGTGAATTTACTAGTGGTGGCAACACATCATTAAAGGATGGTTGTATTTAAAGTGAATCATTGTTAGTCAGATGGTCAATGTCAACAAGCATTTAGTAGTTACAACTAATTAACATCATACTAGATTGTTGGTAGTTCACAATCACACAACAACAAATCACCCATAGTTACTTGTTGTGCAATGAGGTAGTTGACTGAAAGTATAGACGACATTTGAATAATGGTGGTAGGAGGTAATAGGTTCTTTGGGGAAACATAGAATATGACGACGATAAAAAATAATGAAATCTATGACTATGGTAGCGAGGGATAAGTTTTGATTGAAGTAGAAGTGATGTCAATGGAAAAGAAAAAAAATTCTATTCTCCTTAGTGTTTTTAAGAAAAATAAAATTTATGATTACATATAATCGAAGGGTTTTTTAACATTATTTAGATTTATCGTTTTATGAGTTTTTCTAAAGATTCATGGTTTATCCAAACACTACTATAAAGCAATGGACATGACAATGGCCTCAATAGGATGGGAGCCTAAGCATAGGCCATTGTTCAAAGCAATTTAACCAAACCACAAAGGAAGTTAGTGAATCTCCATAAGAGATGTAATAGAACAACTTAGAGAAATTCACATTCATTTGGAAAATTATGAGGATTTATTCTCATTTCATTATGTCTCTTTTAGTCTTGTTAAGGGTTTTGTAAAAAATTATATTAATCAAAGTTTAGTTTATTAGGTTCTAAATTTATAAAATATGATCATGTTATTTATTAGATATTATTTTATTTAAAAGCTTAGTCATAAATCATTAGTTAACATATCTTCAAACTTTTAAGTGAAAACTGAAGAAGAGTTTCATCACAATTTTTTAGCTTATCAAAAATATCATGAATTTTGGTTCTTAAGTTAGACCCTTAGGAGGAAATATTTTGTGACTTTATCAATGTCTTACTATTATTGTTAATTTATTGTTACTTGAAATCATTTTTGAAAGATGGAATCATAAATTGGCATATATCTACTAAATAAGATTTTACCCTAAAAACAAAATTGTTGTACAACATATGGCTTGCTTTCTAGTTGGAGTACCCATGGGTGTTTGGCATGTTCATACTCATGGAAAGATTCAAAACATTTGTTTTGCAAAATGATGGCAAGCTATTTTTTTTATCAATTGAAGTTGAATGTTTTTATCGCATGACAAATCATATTGAAAATAAAAGGATAAGTTCTTCAATGATAAAATTAAAGTTTGATCCACAACAACGCACCTTTTTGAATAATGAGTAATTTGTTCATGCTCATTTGTTACTTATATACACTTTAGTAATAATAAAGAAAACATTGCATGTTTTAACAAAACACATACTTGGATAAAAAAAAGCACCTTTAGGAAACTCGTTTTATGTTGTCATGCACACTATTAATGCATCATAAGTATCATGACAAACAACAAGTAAAAAACAAAATATAATAAAAAATCTAATAGAGTTCTTAACTTGTATCGTAAGAGGTTTGATTCGAGATAAATAATATTAATGAATAAGTTTTTAAACCACTAACGTATTATTTGTTGAACAAAGTCAAAATTAAGATTGTATTAGTGGGTGAAACAACTTCGATTTTTAAACATATCATATGAAAAGTCTTTATTATCATTTGTTTATATAATTATTATTACCTATTATAATGTAGAAGATTATTAATGTCAATAGTTTGGATCTTATAACTTACTTTTCATTCTTCAAACAAAGTATTTGTTTCAATAATCTTGAATGAAACAATTTAAATATTCTAAAGTAAAAAATATAGTTAATTTACTATGTAAGTTAGAAAAGATTTTTTTCACCAAGATTTTTTTAGTTGTATCAAATATATGTCCATCATTTAGCATGCAAGAAAAAGGGCAAATGGTTCAATACATAGCTAAATGTATTCTTTTGAAATCTTCATATTTGACATGAAAAGAAAGAACATAATAAGTCTTTTGCTAAAGAAAATATTTATAAAAATATATAATCAACATAGTATATATGTTTATTTCTTTCTACTTTGAGTTATAAATTATGCAAAATTTGACAAGGTACCCTAAAACAATAAAGAGATAGTTCATTTGTCTTTGCTTTTTGTATTAGGACAGCCATTTGGGTCAACTAAAAGAATTGTTTATTTAACTAATAACGAGCTATAGAAGCATATCTACATATTCTTCTCTATTGCAAAGTTGGTCATTATGTTTGGTGAGTAAAAAAAAATTGTATGTTAAACACATTGTTGAGCTGTATGTAATGTTAAGGTTAAAAATTATAGTAATTATATGTAAGATGTATGAAGAGGAGTTATTGCTACAAAATTCTTCAATTATCGATACTTGGAGAAACTCAAGAAGATGGAATTCATTAACTTGTTTAAGATTTTATATATTGTCTTTTACGTATCTTGTTTTTATAATAGTACATGTAATTATAACATCTTATCTGAATATACTTTTATTAAGCTAATAATCTATCACAAAATATAAACTCAAGGATTATCCAACTAGTAGAAGTGTCATCCTACTTGGTGCATCATTATAATGATTGTTTAATTAATAGGTAATGGTTTTGTAAATAATATGATCTAAATGAAAGAATAACGAATAATAAAATATGTCAAGATAATTTTTATAATAATTACACATGTGATTATTATAAGAGTTCATCATGTGATAGCTTGATGGACATTAATTTAAAATATTGGCTTGTCATTAATGAGCCATTTATTATTATATAAGATACACAAATACATCATTGTAGATATCCATATACTAATAAAGATAAACTATCTAATAGATAATAAATAGACAAAATCAAGAATTATAAATAATGATCTCACTAATATTAAAAATGAAAAAAAATTATGACAAATGATGTTTTAAAAGAGGTAAAAGGAAAATCTATATTTGAAGTTTCTCCAATTCTAGAATTTGAAGTTTGATCAATGCTTAGACATGACTTTTCCTCAATAAAAATTGAATAATAGCTTCAACTTAATGAAAAAAGTAGACATAAAAATAACATCAATGGTCTCTATTGAGAAAGAAATAACATAAACTAAGATATAACTTCAAATCATTAGACGATATTGAGATAAATGATGTCAATATTAATTTTAAGAAAAATAATAAGTGACTTATGTTATATAACTATTTATTCTTTTTTAATATTAAATTGTATATGTTTTTGTTGAAATTAAAAATTCTAGATGCTTATTTCGTATAATAAATTTTGCATTCAACTATGTTCGACATGGGCTTGGTTGTAAACCCATTATAGGCTAATATGGAAGAGTATTTGAGAACATTATATTGAATCCTCTGGCAAATGCCAAACAACATGTGGTTGCAATAGAACCCCAAAATAGGGGATCAAACATAACAATATGTGTTACTATTGATCCATCATAACAATGTATGCTCGTGCTTTTTATGAGTGACACCATGTAAGTGTGTTTTAATTAAGTTATATAAATTACCTTCATAAGAATTTTGCATATGTTCATTGTTATAACATTAAATGCAAGTAAGACTATCCTAGCACCTCAACTAACATTATGGTTGATTTGAAAGGCATTTAAATGGTGTATACATTAGTTAAAGGGAGATTTCACATGCCATCAAGATATGTCGTTTGGCCTTTTCTATATAAGTGTAATCTTTTAATATTCTAATTTATTTTACTTATAATTTATAATTTTCTTTTTTTATTATGAACATTATAATGTAGAATAACTACATAAAGGATGCTTAGCGTCATGGCTAGCTCCATCACAAATGTGAGAATATAGGTCAAATTAGATTCAAAGATATCTTATATAGGGCTTGTTTTAAGTGCTCATCCCTAGGGATTAAGATATTGCATGCATAATTGTGTGCAACTTTGATTTTATGAGTGCTAAGATATGGTGTTGCGTTTATTGTGCATTGGATCCCTAATAAGTAACACCGTAGTATATGTTGCTTGAACAAATCTTGTGACAAGGTTTTAAAGATCAATCTCTAGGTGTGTTTGGGTATCAATCTAATTTGATCTCTCCTAATAAGCAAGGGAGTTAGTTTAAATTAATTCAATCAAATTTAAGTAGGCTTTAACAAAAAAAAATTATCTTGTTATTTATGAGAGAATTATCCTCAAAAAGATTCTTTGGCATCACTTGTGTCTATGTTTAGATGTATGCTCAGGAGATCATAGAGATTTTGTCTACAAGATGTTATGCATTATTTACCAAAGTATTGTATCGATTTTATTTTTTTATTTTATTCTAAGTAATATCAATTTTATGTATTAGATTCTATTTGTATAAGAGAGATATTCAAAAGCTCTCAATGTTATGATGATTTTGCTACATAATGGATATTTGATACAATCAATAACGTTGTATCTAATAACATAGTGTATGGATTTTCCCTCACTATCATGCCCCAATGTGCATCTCAATATAGTTGTAGTGTGTCAAGATAATCATTAAGATTAGTAGAGGATATCAAATGATTACACAAGGATTTGTGTGTAGAGATTAGTGCCAAGGTGCTCCTCTAAATTGAGGTTTGGTGAGAACATTAGTTGCCAAGGTGCTTTTTAATCATATATTTTGTACTTTTATTTTGTTCTTTATTTATCTTTTTTATTTAGGCTCTTTATAAAAAGGGAGGAGACCATTTGGAAATGATAATTTTGGCATAAGTGAAGTTTAACTTTCTTTTGTATCTTGTTGAAGTCTTAGAGTTAATAGCAATAAGAACTCTAACATGCTAATTTGTTGAAACTCTTGTATTATGAGGAGGGGTGCAATGCCTAAGAGATGACATATCATGCCAATTTATCTTTAAACATTATGGCCACACTTTTCTATTGTTGTTGGCACAATGGTCTCCCCTTGACATTTTTAGTTTTGTCTGGATTTTTTTGTTATCATTACCTTCTTTAGACTTCATTTGCAAATTCTATCTATAATCACCTTTCCTAGTCTCTACGAATTGATTTCCTTATGTGTTTGGAACTTCTTTGTGTGCAATACCTTAGTTATTCCAAATTTTTAATGAGACTTAGTAAAGTCTTTTCAATGCTTTAAATCTACACACGTGTGATATTTATTCTATTTTTTTCTCTTTATCACTAGAACAATCTTATCAACACTTTCTAAGTACCTTATTGAAGATGTTCTGGGCCTAGTATACAAAACGACTCCTATATTGCTCATAGTCCTCACTTAGCAAAAATTACCTTTGGCAAGTATTCCTTACATGTTGTCTTTTTTTTTTATTTTCATATTTATCTTTAGTATTTTCATTTTTTTCTAACATGTATAACTTAATATCTAAGTTGCTTATTATCTTTTACAATGCCTATCTTATAAAAATTTGGATTTCCACCTCTACCTTCCAATCCTAGTTTATCACTCTTTGTGTAGAAAATGTTGAATGATTTTTTTAATGCTTATTTTTTGTTAACATTTAAGTAATTTATATGAAATATTTAGTTTTCTTATTATTATCATTTTTATTATTCATTATTGTAAAAAAATTAAAATAGAAAGCTAAAAAAAACCAAAAAAAACCTTCTACATGAATGTTTTCTATCACAAAAGTTTGCGACGAATGATCTCCATCACTATTTTTTAAAAGAAAATCATGAATATTATGACAAACATTTTCTATCACAAAAATTCATTACAATTATCAATCATTAAAACTATCACAGATGAACATCTACCAATATTGTTTACAATAGAATACTTTTTTTCACAAAAAACTATCTGCAACATAGTGAAGGTTTGTTGGGACAGATTTCTATTGCACAAGATCTGTTTATCATATAACAAGGTTGATGTTAAAAAGGAGCTTTTGGTTTAATGAAACAACAATTTTTTATGTTATCACATTAGGGTTGAAGCCAATGATAGTCAAGTATATTGTCTTAGGCAAAGGTCGAGATCAGCAATGGCATATCTTCACTTTATTTGGCTTCATGATTTTTCATTTGAAATAGTAACGTAAAATTGTCAAGTAGAAAAACAATTATATTTGATTACACATTATTGATTTTATACTGTCTATCATGTTCAAGAATACCTAAGTTCCTCTTCAAATATAGCAAGTACAGTTAGACTTTATTCTAAAGACATTTTCAAAAAAAAAACCAACTTTCTCTAAAGAATAGTTATGAGAGCCAAACTCTCTTTTAGGGTTGAAGACAACATAAAAAAAATACAAGGCTTCTTTCTAAAATAAAAGGAGAAAAGTAAATGTTTTATATGTTTAAATAATGCAGATATCTCAAAGAGTTCTCTTGACATTCTAACTTTCCTATCACTTCTGTATATAAGTTCTTTAAATATGTTTATTACATGTGTGAAATGATCTCAGCTTTTACCTAACAAAATGCTCGCTCTTTGAACTTTGCAGGGCGAAGATGAAGATTATGAAGAAGATTTGAAAATTCATGAAGGCATAATTTGACTGTTAATAGTACTAAATATATCATAAAAATAATTTTATATTAATTCTAAATATGATCAAGAGTTGTATTATCAGTTATTTTAATAATTTATGTTTGAATTTACTCTTAAACTAATATTATTAATTGATATTCACTGCTTGATCCTGTTATATACATATAGAAGTACAATGTTGAAGATGATGCCAAAATTTTTGACAATGGCTTAAACAAATATGACATCACTGCAAGTAATCATTATCACTAAAAATTTTATTTTAAAAAACCATATTTAAAAAGCAACAAATAAAACAAAATAGCAGAATTTAATTTATTATAATAAATACATTTAACATAACAAAAATAATACAACATTATAATTTCATCACTTCTAAGTTCATAAACTTTAAACCCACATTTCAATGTTCACCAAATGGTCCCCTGGTGTCTAACACAAACTTGAAATTTCTTATAACAAAATCCACAACAATGGACAACTACTTGTAAACATCAAGCAGAACATTCCTTTGAATGACAAAGGAAAAAAGGCCAATTAAACTTTATGAAAGAATTTAGAATATAAATGTTTACAATGTAGCTTACTCTCATATGTCATCAAAACAGTTATGCTTCTAATTGTTAAAGAAAAAGATGCATCTTGTGTGAAATGCATTGGGCAGTTCTAATGGAAATTTGCCTATTTGTACTACTTCACATGCTTTTCAAGAAATGCATTGGCCAAGTTGCTGAAACGAACAGTTCCTGCTGTAGCATATCTCCTTACGACTTCTACTACTTCTGGCTTCAATATGTCTTCCTTGGTTTGTGAATTGCAAAGGTAATACAATGCACCAAGAGCATAACTTACCTAAGGTAGAAGCCTACATTAGTATAGAAGAAAGCATAATGTGGATGTGCTCGTTATAGTAGTTCTCATTTTGTTATTGTTATTCTATCAAAAAAAATGGAATTGTACTACTAGATGCATAAAAAAATAATTTCTTATTAAATACTCAATACGTTGTGATATTGATATACAAAATGATTATCTTAACTAATAAAATGAGTTCTTCTTCTTCATCTTCTCCTTCTTTTACTTCTTTTTCTTCTTCTTCTTCCTCTTATCATTCTTCTTCTTCTTCTTCTTATGCTTCTTCTTCTTCACCTTCTTCTTCTTCTCCTTCTTCTTCTTCTTCTTTTTCTTCCCTCCTCCTTCTTCACCATCTTCTTCTTCCCCTTCTTCTTCTTCTTCTTCTTCTTCTTCTTCTTTTTCTTCCCTCCTTCTTCTTCACCTTCTTCTTCTTCTCCTTCATCTTCTCCTTCTTCTCTTTCTTTTTCTTCTTCTCTTTCTTTTTCTTCTTCTCCTCCTTCTTCTTTTCCTTCTCCTTCTTCTTCTTCTTCTTCTCCTTCTTCTCCTTCTCCATCTTCTCCTTCTCCTTCTACTTCTCCTTCTCCTTCTCCCACTTATGTGTTAATTGTTAGTTGTGTAATGGGCTCCACAAGTGACACAAGGTTAAATGTGATTCAATTGGAATCAAACAATGTGACAGAGCTATCATGGCAGCAGAGTTTGTGAGGTGTGACAAAGCCAGTATTGTGGTAAAGGGCCGACAAGACAACGTAGCTGATGGGATTTATTCTAACAAAGTTGATGAGGTAGCAATATTGATATAACGCAACAACCAATTTATGACGATTTGATAGGGTCAATGTAAAATAGACACAATGATTAAAAATGCAGTTGTGTTGAAGGGGGTGGATCTAATGCGAATAGATTCTCATGTGTTGATGCTAACTTGAGAACCTTGGGTTCATAGATATCATTTGCATATAGAGCTAAATTTGGGTCTTCGTTTTGTGTTACTCTCTGTAAAACATGACTTTGTTAAAGGTGCGCACCTCTAGAAACTGTAAAGGTGAAAAAGAATTTGCAAATTGACTAAAACATTCATCTGAAAACTCAAGTCAATTTCAACCACTGCAAGAATGCAAGAAAATAATCTTGAAGATAATTTATATTAGTCAAACTCCTTTATGTTGCAGGGTTAGGGAACTGGAGAAGAAACCATGTCAATAGTTGCAGAAATAATTTGAAATATGATAATAATAGAAATTATAATTATTGATGAGATCAAAAGGAATCAGTAGGAAGTGTGATGGTTTGAGCACTAAAAGAAGAAAGAAAGGAGAAAACTAGTAGTTACAAATTTCAGGAAATAGCGACAGAGACAGAATAATAAAAAATTGCAAATTGGCAACCAAAAAGCATAGAAAAACATTATTACCGAAATTGCAATTGATTAGTCTAAATTGGTTCTTAGGTATGCTAAAACATGTGGATAAGTTAATCTAAAATGGAAAGCCTCGACATCAACACATCTGTATCTCCAATCAATTTGCTTACCGTATTTCTCACTGGGCTTGATAAGCATTGAATAACTAAAGGGATTCCACCACACTGAGTTATAACTGAAGCATTTGCTGGATCTGCAAAGCATCAAATAATAGGTAAGCTCACTCAAAAGAGTCAAAGGAATATCCATGCCTTAGTTGATAGAGACACAAACAAACATCACTACAAAACTGTGAGCACTCAATTGCAAAGAAAAGCTACTAATATATTTATGCCAGGCCCTCCACACCACAAAAGTTGAATTTGTTGATGAAATGGAAAATTATAGCATGACTTAGAGCTGGTTCAAACACTAACCAACACATGAGTTGCATATGCCACCAACACCAAATTCAATTAGCTTTTCATTTTCCTCGGTGATGCAGTCCAGAAATAGCTCCAAAACATTAAGCTGTTCATGTTCCATGCATCATCTCAAGCAAAAAGAAAATGTTTTTGCAAATTCATTTAGGAATAATATCATTGACAGAACATCATACTTGTCGAAGAAACGTGAAGTTATAGGGGTCATATGCAAAGTTAGCCAAATGAGCAACGATCTTCTCTTTGGATTCTGCAACATAAAGAAGCATTAAGAAGTCATAAACCCATTTATCCAGCAACAAAACACAGACATAAAGGATCTAAGACTGATGACAACGATATGGTAAAGGTAAATGCATACAAAACTCGTTAAATTGCCCATGCAGTTACAATTCAATAATTAGCTCATACAAGTCAAGATGAAGTCCTTAATTTAGTTACCCACAAGATGAATTTGAGAAATATATGTTCCGATATTACAAGTTGAAATGATTTTTTCTTTTTAAAATTTAAGATGCTCATAGGTGTTGCTGAAAGATGATGCAAAAATATTCAAATAGATATTGACATACTTATTATTTGTTTCTCTTTTAAGTAAATAAATAAGAAAAGTGGTAGCCTTCATACCTAAATGTTCACGCACTACTAAAAAGCTTAAAAACAAGTTTCAGTGTTAGGAGATTAAACACAAAGATGACTAATAACAAAATAGAAACCCATAAATTTTGCAAAACAAAGCAAATCAGCCAACGCAATAATAACGTGTAATGCCCCAACATCAGAATAAGACAAACTATTTTTTAAAGAACAAAGCGATGATGAAAAATGAAACATTTTATGAAGGAATTATTAACACATACAACATTAAATATAAAAAAGACCAGCAGTCAACAGTCGAGAAGCTCTCAGCTGGCTTGCCAAGTACAATAAATTTGACAAACTTAAAAGTGCTGCACAAATATGCATCAAAAACAGAAGTTTAGTTGGCAAGACCTCAAAAAAATCCAATAAAAATAATGTTCAGCCATCTCTATCCATTGGCGATTAAAAAAGAAAATAAGACCAATCAGACACAATTGAAATCACAAGAGTATGTATATGGAATCCTATGTTGAAATCAACATTTTAGACAGTTATATGATGATCCAGATTCCAAATGCATAAAGTGTTGAATAAAAGCCTATGATAGAATCTCTAAAAAGAGACACAAAAGGATGCTGATGAAATTAGCATGCACAACACTAAATCTACAAAAGCAAAAGGGAGTGCTGACCAACATATTTTACTTAGATTTTAGATTTCTCGTTCTCAATAGCTTGAATTATGCTGCAGTGTACAAAAAAGAAAACTAAAATGAGCATGGAGAAGGGATATAAAAAACCTTCACGTGTGGTACTCTGAAACTGAGTTACAAGTTCCTGCAGAGAGAAAAAACTTCATGACTACAAGAATTTTAATTGATGAAGTGTGACAGAAGGACAATCTTGTGGCAAGTTCACTAGCCAATAGTTGCACATGAAAATATTAATACTCCATCAGAAATTAATCTTTTGCCAAAATAGCAGAGACAATCAATAGAAAAAATGTGTCATTAAAAATTTTATGCATCCTAGTAACAATTTAGGCTCCAAAACTCAAACAGAAGAAATACTGCTGAAAAAATCAGAGAACTTATGTTTAATCATAACTCCAATGTTATGTTCGTTTAACTGAAAAAAAGTGAAAAAAGGAGTTGATTTTTGTCATTATTTCCATTACATTATTTTGTTTGTGTTGATATAACTTCCCAATATTTATTTTTGTGGTTTTGATACTCTATAGAAATTTACTTGAACCTTGAGTGAGTGTACGTTTAATGTGGAATCAAACATAGATTTAAGAGTAAGAATAGAAATTTTATTTGAAAATTTTGATGATTGAGAAAAAACCATTCCCACAAGAAATTTTTGAGATACACTATTTCATGGAGTAAAAAAACATGATGCATGAAAATTTCTCAAGTTTTCAATCAATAAACATAAATTTTGAATGATCACAACAAACACTAGATGAATTCATAAAAAATTTGCAAAAAAATACTTATAATTTTTTCTTAATAATCTAATCATGCTATAAAAAAATTTGTTAAAAGACATGCATTTCCAACCTATGTAAAATTATATAAATTAGATAGATAAGAAATTCATAATTAACTAAAACCAAATTAATTATTTCTTTCAATTTCTTACATCTCCAATAAGGGTGTCCTATTTCCCCATTCCCTACTACCTTCACATCCTTATTTTTGAGCTGCTTTCTTAACTAATCCATCGATGTGCAAAGGTGGGGCCACTTAAGAGGTTTCGAATCCCCACTTTTGGTACTGCACATCTCTTATTTATTTTTTGCAAATGATGCCTAACTTTTTCAACTTAACACTCGTGCATCCGGTATGAAATTTTGATATATATCGGACTCCTAAATTTTATTAGGCAGTGGATCAACAAGACCAAATCCTTTGCATTCTTTAATAAGAAAATGGCCCCCCAAATGTAAGAAAATGCTTGGGATTTAAGAATCAAAATGGTGATAGTTATCTAAGGATTCCTTTGACTAGAAAACAACCAGTTCTCATTGATTTCTTCTCTCGATTGCGCAAGGAATACTTTCCAGGCAACCAAGACATTATTCCTAACAAGAAAAGTTGTGCTTAACAATAGTGTCCTCACCTCTCTCCCTGTGTACTGCTCCACTTGTTGATCCCCCTCAACATCCAACATTTCATAAAATAGTTAATCTAACAATTTCTTTGTAGTGGTGATACTAGCAATTGTTCAATTCATTATTTTGCCTGCAATGGTGTGTTGAAACCTATGAAATTTGGAGTAATGAGCTTCCATTATCTCAAATAATGGAGAAATGTTTTGGTGTCTAAATTTGTCACTTGATTGTTAAGGAAATCAACAACTTGTGATCAACAGACTTCACACAAAATATGAGGGGAGGATAGGTCCTTTGAAGTCTAGGAAGGCTGATTCCTTGACTTGAAAGCTCATTTTCTAAGGTAGTTCGATGTCTATTAGTAGTACCATTTGGAAGATTCGGGATGGGGCATTTGCTTCCTTGAATAAGGATTACTAATGTTGTTCTTTCCTTATTGATCACTGACTGACATTTGTCAATGTGGATCAATTGGCTGAGGATTGCCATCCTCCTCCATGATGACTCATTGCAATAGAGGATAGATATGCTCTACTTCCTCTTCTATGGCCTCTTGGTTGAGAGGATTTTACCAATGGATTATGTACCCCTAGCTAAAGATAATTCCCTTGTTACTCATCTAACAATCTCAACTTGTGCATCCATAACAGTGCTCTACAATAACTTATTTGAGGACTCCCTTGGTATCAAGTGCTAAGTTTGGAAAATCAAATCCTAGCCTAGGTTTTGTCCCTTCCTAAGTAGAATTTGAAATAAGGCTACCCCCACTTTGGGATATTGAATCTATCCTTTTATGCCCATGGGGCTGCCTTTTGAATGAATCTTTGGATCATGCTCTTTATCATTGCCCTAAGACTCCTGCAGTTTTTGTTTTTGTCATTCGCTATTTTTGTCCAAACAACGTTCTTTCAGATTGGTTTCTTTGCTTCTAAACTGCAAGAAGAGGCACACAAGGACTGAGCCAACCACATTGTTCTTGCAATGATGGTCGCTCTTTATTGGATATGGAGGAAGAGGAATGTCAATATTCATTATAAATTGACCTACCCTCCTTTTGTCAAAGTCACATTTGCTTGAGCTTCTATCAGCCCTTAAATTGTTCCTACCAACCAAGGAGTGTGAGTTCCCCTCATCATATTGGGATCAATTTGCCCCTCTTTATCTTAGTGAGATCCATCCTCCTTGTTGTTACATTTAATGGCTTGGCAAACCAAGACTTTGTTGCTGCTATGACTGCGCAACTAACATCTTCTATGATTACTACTACAGAATGGTTGGCAATTGTTATTGCAGCGAAGCTGAGTTCTAAGTTTATTGACCAATTTGTCGATATTTCAGTCAAGGGGGACTCCTCTTTTATGCTATCTAATATTACTTATATTGCACATAGTATAACTATTAGTTTTGATGCTTCTTACTCAGAGATAACTTTTATATTGTTTTTGTTTGGAAGCAATATGATTACTCATGCTTTTAGAATTGCAAGTTTTATGGTCAACATTCATGCCCATGAAATAATTTTAGACTCTTTTGGATAACACAGGATATACCCCTCTGTACTTTTGCCACAATCCTTCATCAGGATCATGAGTTTGTACTTATTTTTTTATTAATTTGGTTTGCTTTCGTGAAAATTGACTCATTTTTTAAATCAATCAAAGTAGTTGAAAATTGTCTAGTTGATTTTTAAATTAATTAACTTTCAAGCTTTAAGATGAATCATCAATTTCAAACCGATCAACCATTTGGTATATAGTTGGCATATGAATTTTGAAATGAACAAGCTAATTTTATTTTATTTAAAAATGACTAATTTTATTCAATCAATCAACTTAAGTACCTTTGAGTTGAATAAGTGAGTTTATATTTGACAAAGAATCCCATTTTTTCGAATCAACTTAAAAGTTCAAAAATTGAATTTAGATTGTGAACCTCAACAAGGCCTCTGTCTATGTCTAAACAAGGTTATTTGATGTTTGGTATCCAAAAAAGAAAATGATATGAAAAAAAACTAACAAATTTACATACAAGTTATTTAGTATCACGTTCCGCCCATAATAACAGTAGTATTAAAGGCCATTGTTACATTCATGATTCAATGCATCTAACATTTTTCATTTATATTCCTTTACTTCTGAATATTAAATTAAATATAAAAAATTAATTAAAACAAATTTAGGACTAAATATCCTAACTATCAAAACATTCAAAACTATTTAACGTAAAATTTCAGAAACTCAACCAAAATTGAAATTAGACTTAGAACCTTAAACTAAACAAAATCTAATGATAGTTAATTAAAGGAATAACCATTTTGTCATCAATTATTATTACCTGGAGATATTGGTGTCTTGGTGTACCGTTCTTCCCAGTTCGCTCTGCTTGACGCTTATCATTGGTGAACATTTTTTGCTTCTCTTAATGTTGATTGTGTTAGCTGCATAAGTTCATGTGATGAAACTTCGGGTGAGAAATTGATTTGTAGGAAGAAAATTGATGAGTGTATAGCAAAAAAAAAAACCAGATACGAGAATTAATGAATCAAGAAATAATGCAAGCATGCAAGGCACAAGAGCATTACATCCTTGCTATATATGATCTCACCAATACGAGATCTCTAACAATCAATGATTTATTAAAATTTTGAAGCAATCTCATGATACTTCGATACTTATGACTACATGTGTCATTTTTTTTGGATTAGCTCATTAGGAATAACATTTTGTGTGGGGCTATGAAGCCAAAAGCTATTAAAGATAACATTGATCACAAAAAGAAGGGGGGGTTCAACTTGGAGCTAGATTTTAGTTATAAAGTCAAGAAAGAAACATGAAAAGCATAACTATACAATGAAAATGGGCATAGATACTAGCCATTACTTTCTGTTTCCCTTTCCTCTTAGATGGTTTATTGGTGCCAAGATCAAGGGAAAAAAATGCAATAATTGGAAAGAAGGCATGACACATATGGAACTTTGAGGTTGTTAGTGGCATGTGTGGTCCATAGAAATTAGCAAAAGAGGGTTGAATTCAACTTGGGTTACAATTGTAGAGGAAGAAGGCCATAAGCAGTGCTGTGACCAAGGAGTGGTGGTAGTGGTACTCGTCGTCGACACAACGACAACTAGCACAAAGAATTTGTTTTGTGCTAACAAGGTAGAAGGATACCCATCAGAAACATGCCTACTTGCCAAATGACCATGGCTACATTTGTGACAATGACAATGTCAAGAAAACAATAGATTTCACTACTGTAAAGCATTAAATAGAACATTACTATCATGAACAAAATTGGCAGCACAAGCTAGAGGGGGTTGAGGAAGTGAAATGCAGAAATAATTAGATGTTCTAGATGTCTGCAAGTTAGTTAGGTAGTGTTACAAAATTTTGAATCAAATTCATTAGGCAAACACGCACAGCTGATCCGGCACTAAGAAAACAGATCCAATTAAAACGCTTTGAAAGATAGAACTATAGACATAGCAGAGAAGCTATTGAAAAGTTATGGAATGCACAATACTTTAACAACAAGGATCAAATATATATTCGGTGATCATTAGAATTTATCACTAATCATCACACACACACACACACACACACGGTGGAGATATAATGTATGCAATGTTCACACGGCCGCATAAGGCGTAGAATAAATCGATGAACAAGACCACATTACCAATAGAGCTGAGGAGGAAAGTATACCGGAAGAGTTGGAGGAGGAGAACTAGGGTAGTGCAGGCCACGGTCTGCAGCAGGTGAAGCTCGGGTCAAGAAGGTTATGGGGAGGCCAAGTTGACGGCAAGCGCGGCTTGGGGCGGCAAACGTCGGTGCTCGGAAGTTTGGAGAACTGTCGCGGATGCAAAAGGAACCGAGCAGCTATGGCTCGAAGGGAGAACCTGGGAGATGGTTCGACGTTTCGGTCGGCACTAGAGGTCGAGTAGTGGTGGGCTTGCGTGAGGGGGAGATCGGGAACGGTGGGAAAAGAGAATTCGGAGGGAGAACCCAACGCCAGTTGGGACCTCGAAAGGGAAGCAACTAAGGGAAGAATATGATGGCGGCTGTTAGGGTTGCGGCGGAGGCTGGGGCGGGGGCGGGGGCGGCGAACGGGTGGGAGACGACAGTGTTGGCCTGGTTTCAAGTTGGTTAATTAGTTTTTCTATTTTGGTAATAAGGTGAAACTATTAATTGAGGATTTTAAAATAACAAAAAAAATTTGAAAGAGGGAATACTTAGAACTTTGGGATTTTTATGAAGGTATTTTAAATTTTAGGAGAATTTAAGAAAATTAACCAAAATATGGTGTGGCCTAATATAATATTTCAAAAATTGAGAAAATTATTTAAATAATTATTTTAGAGTCTAAAATTTATCAATTATTTACATTAAAATAATCATGATTTAAAAGTTAACTAAATATCTTCAAGAAAGAGGAAATTTTAATCATCATTAAAAATAAGCTTGTATATTTATTATAACTTCTAATGATGATTATAAATTTCTAAATTTTTTAACATTTATTTAAATAATTAAAAAATATACATCATCAAAAAAGAGAAATGATATCTTAAATGAGAGAGAGAAATTTTAAAAAAGTACAAATTATAAAGACCTTAGTACTATTAAATTAGTATAAATAAAAAATGTTTAAGTTATAAAATAAAAAATAAAAACTTTATTTGATTAAATAATCAATAAATTATAACCATGGAACTATCTAAGAAATTATTAAAAACAAATATACTAAAAAATCATAAAAGATAAATTAGAACATAGAGCTCATAAATGAGATCAAAATAAAATTATATTGACATAAAAATAAAGTTTCACGAGGAAACAAAGACTACAAAAAAACAATTAAATAATTATTATAAGAATTTTTGGTTAAAAATTTATTAAAAATATTAATGACACTAAAATAATATAAAAATTGTAAAAGAATTAAGCGACAAAAGATGGCAAATTCTAAATTAAAAGCATTCTTAATTATTTTTCAAATACTTTTTATGAAATAAAAAAATATAATAAATGTAATAACATAAATCACATTAAAAATTTCAGTTGGGTTTATTTAGACTTAGATCTACATCCATCCTTCACTTGATGACCAAGCTTACTTTATTATAAACACCTTTTGTAAAAGGTAATAAATATGATATAAGGCTGCCAAGCGAATAGGACCTTCTACATTGGAATATCCAAACCCTATTCTATGTTATAGATAAATAAAACTTTTATACCTATTAAGCAATGATGTTATGTATTATAAAATGTGTGAGACAAAACGAACAAGAAGAGATGAGTGAATTATGAGTTTAAAAGTTTTTTTATTCCTAAAATTAGAAGAAAAATTTTTTAACTTAAAAAAATTTAAATCAATTCTTTGTGGGGACCATCAATTCTCTTTGTTAAAAAGAAAGATAATTTTATGAATGCACATAGATTTTAGGGAACTGAACAAAAACTTCATAAAAAGCAAGTACCAATTTTCTTGTATAAATTAGTTATTTGATCAATTTCAAGGAGTAGAAGTGCTCTCAAAGATTGATTTGTGATTTAGTTATCATCGACTAAAATTTGAGAAGGAAGACATATCCAAGAAAACATTTAGAACTAGATAGACTATTATGAGTTCTTGGTACTTTCTTTTTTGTTAGCGATGCACCAATAGCTTTTATGGCCCTCATGAATCATCTCTTCAAACAATGGCTCAATAATTGTCACTATATTTATCAATGACATTCTAATTTATTCTCAAAATACCAAAGATCATAATATGCATTTTAAGTTGGTACTGTAGAAATTGAAAGATAATAAGCTATATGAAAAATTTTCCAAATGTTATTTTTTGTTATCTAGTTTCTCATTTTTGGGACATAAAATTAGATGGGCTATTTTTTTATTCTAAAAAGGTTGTAATATTAATTGATTGTCTTAGACCTACTAATGTTACCAAAAAATAGATTTCAAAAGTTTAGATGGTTATTATAAAAAATTTGTTAAGATATTTTCTTAGATAGCATTTCATTTAAACTTGATTAAAATAAAGATTGTTAGAATAGTTTATTCTCAAGAAATACCTAACATCAACACTAGTATTAGTATCATTTGAGAATAAGAAAGTTTTAAATGTATATATATGCATCTTTATAATTCATTCTCATATAAAGTGGTTGGGTTATAACTTGTAATTTTTGATAATTATGATCACACAAGAAAAACTATCTTATTCATGATTTGGAATTAACAATCAAAATCTTTGTGTTCAAAATTTAAAGACACTACTTATATGCTATACTTTGATCATTAGTGTTAAGTAAATATTTACATAAAAAGAGTTGAACTGAAGGTAAAAATAATGATTGGAACTAATAAAAGATTATGATATAGATATCATATATTATCTTGAATGAGCCAATATAATGGAGGATGCCTTAAGTAAGAGAGCAAGCTTAAATTGCATGACTTCTAATATAAAAGAAGTACAATTATGTATAGGGATGAATCAACTAAGATTAAATGCTTTATCAACAAAAAATTAAAGCTTTTCTCAACAAGAAATGATAGTGTATTAACTATAGCATATCAAAGATTCTCAAGAAAATGATAAAGAGATACAAAAGATCAAAACCAAATACTTCAAAGAATAAGAGTTATATATTAATTTGAATGAAGAAAAGCATTACTTAAAAAAATAAATTTATATATACCAAATTAAGAGGAGACAAAGTAGACATCTTTATAAGTAGTACATGGATTGAACTATATAATACATTTTGGGATGACCAAAATACATAATAACATAAAAAAGATTTTTTGGTGACTTGGGATGAAAGGAGATGCATAAGATTTTGTAAGTTCTTAAGCAATCAACAAATTCAAGAGAATATCAAAATCTTAGTAGATTACTTCAATCTCTTCTCATACCTATCTAAAAATAAAAAGAGATATCTATTGATTTTGTGGTTGATTTACTTAAGGCTATACAAGGGCATAATATTGTTTAGGTAATTATGGATAGTGTCATGCTCTCTAGCATAATCCAAATAAGTTCGATAAATACATCCAAAAATATAATCTACAAAATAAACTAGAGATAATAATATAAAGCTGATGACATTAATTAAGCAAAATGAGTGAGAATGATGAAGATAATATTTCAATTCTCAATAATAAGTATAACCTATGTAGAAAAATAGTAACACATAATATAAAGCTGTTATAAAATATGAAAGTTAAAAACAAGTAATGATACAACACTTTGAATACAAAATATAATTATTCTCACGTACACAATGTCATCACTCTTAGACTTTAAATTATAATAAACTCTCACCTATTGATGTTTGATGATATGTTAAAATATATTTTAGTTTACAGATAATTGAGAAATACTTATGTTTAAATAATACATCCATATAATAACCTACCCAAAATACTTTATCTTTAGAATTAAAAAGTCTATAATCACAAAACAAGAACTTTTTCAAAAACTAAGAAATTATACTAATCTTTAATATGATGGATCTCAACCTAAAAGAAAAGTTATTTTAACAATCCACACCCTAAATACTTACATTAGTAGTGAAGTGATAAGAAACACACACCAGTGGAGTTCTTAGAATGTTAGTAAATAAAATTGTACATTCATTTGTACAAACTATAAAGTTGAACACAATGATTAATTTTCTTAAAAGTTAAAATAAAGTGTTTAAGAACTTTTCTGATGATTTATGCTCTTATGGGTGTTGGATAATGGGTCGTGATCTTCCATTTTAAATCTCTCGCTAGCCTTCCCATGATACTTCTAGAATCACACTATCTAATTGATCACATATGATACACTCGTATCAAACAAGTTTGGTAGCAACACTTTGTTACTTAACGTAAAATGTATAATGATAATTTGCTAACCTAGGAATATGAAAAGATATTTAGGAATACTAAGTGACATATTTTGAAATTCTAAACAATATTTTCAAATTTCAAAAATAATCATAAATTACCAAAAATACTTTGAATTTTACCAAATAATTGTCATGAAAACCTACAAAACTAAATGATATAAGTAGTTCCCAAACATGTCTGTGCTTTTTGGATAGTAGTGTGGTCATCAGAGAGGTAGTGCGGTGATGCCTTGGGTCTAATCTTTGGGGTGACGAGGCTTGATAAGGATCAACAGAGGTTGGCAAGTCAGAGCTAGCTGGCGAGTCAACACTGGTCAAATGGGTCAGCCAAGTTTGATGGGTCAGTGCTGGTCTAGTGAGCTATGCAAGTTATTGTCGAGAATGGAAATGGTTACTACTGGTGGTAGCAATGACAACATATAGCATCAAACGATAATAAAAATAACAAAAAAATCTTAATTTTAAGTCTTTTAAAGTCATTTTCTACTAAATTTTGTATTAATAGAATTAAAAAACTACTATAAGGGTGTTTTAAACTAAATTTAAAATTAAAAATATCTAAAAAGATAGAAATTAAACTATAAACAACTTAAATTAAGGTGTGTATGCAAATAATTTGATGAACTAATAAAAAAAATAAATTAAAATGTGCAATAAAAAAGATTCAACTATAATTGACCCCTGTAATGATAATAATAACTGAGATTAATGAGAAATGTAGAAGCCAATCCTGACATGATTTCGAGTCTGAATAAGACTAGTACACTTCAAAGTGAAACATTTTATGTGATGTATAAGATGCTATTACATCACAAATGGTGTTAAACTATCATCTAAAATATCCCAACACTGAGAGTGTTAACATCTTATACTGTAATATAAGCAAAGAATAAATATGATATACTCAATAGATAAATTATTAGCTACATATAATAAATCAATATACAAAAGACAATAATATAACTAAGCAATAAGATAAAATAATAAATAAAATAATACATAAAATCTATAAATAGATAATTAATATTATTACATCTAACCTTATATCAATCCACTCATGCACATATATAATCATTTCATAGTACTAATAGCATATAGTACTCATTATATGCCATATTTTCATTCTTTTCATATTTAATTTTATTTATTATTTTGTATCATCTTTTCTCTTTTTCATATACATTCTTTCTTTGAGCCTAAATTTCTTTTGTGACCTTTATCCCCTCTCTTAAAGATCATAGTTGCAACTTATCATCACATAACATTGACCTTTAACTATTATGGCTCTATCTCTGAGTACCACAACACTAAAGGGTGAAGCATCTCGATATTATGTTGCTTTTACCCTTATTGCCAACATCTTATGCTAATTTTGAGTCTCTAAGTACCTATGACAATAAAGTGCGAAGTATCTCATCATCACATAGTTAATATCACTAATAAGTCATGGCCTCACCTATGAGTACCATAACATTAGGGGGTGAAGCATGCCTCATGTATCTAATATATCACGTAGCTACAAGTTAGGATCATGAAGGAGTAATATCTTTCTTATTTTCTTTCTTTTTTATGATATATCAGATCACTAAGCTATAACAATCTCATTTTTTCTTTTCATTTTATTCTTTTGTCTTCTTATTAGTATATGTATATATAAATTCATCAATAATGATAGAATACTATAATGAAATTAGAATATATGCCAATAATGCTATGATATATAAATGCTCACATCATATATTTAGTTAAAAAATTTAACAACTCATGTATCATAGTTATTTAGGTTACCTATTTGATAGTTCTAAGAAATCTTTTTCATAATTTTTCTCTCTCTTATTAGCTCTCCTCATTTTTTGCATAAGTCACATTACCTCTTATCAATAAAAATTCATTTTTTATTTCTCATGTCTTATAAAATTATTTTCAAACCATTTATTAATAACAATCTTACTTTTATATTTTTTTGCATTCATATCATACAATACAATATCTACTAATATACTATATGATACATGCCTTACATTAGTTAGATAAAAGATTGTATGGGTGATCTTTTTTAAATATTCTAAGAACTAATCATGCACGTTCGATCTTAGTTTTGCATTAGTACTATCCATAATAGTTTCTTAATTAAACAAGAGATCAAATAAAGGATTTCTTTTAAACAAATCCTTAGTTCATAATAATTTGATCTGACTTTCATATTAATATAATTTGTACAAATACTTTATTGGACCATATATTGAACAAACATTTTGACACAAGAGCTTCTAACATTGGCTTATAAACACACACACTCGTTAGCATTATGCCACTTTCATAAGTTTGATAATACAAAAGTTGGTTGAAAATGTCTTAAAAATACTTAAAATTGAGTTTTTTTTATTATTTTAATTGTTTGTAGCTGTCCACCACCTTTATCACTATCACACCATCATCAACAACCATTGTCGCTTCCCAGGTAGACCTGTGTTGACCCATTACTCATCATAACCCACTCGATCTGCTTTGATCTGAGTCAACCCATGCCAATCCACCAGTCTTTGTCAACTTGTGCAGTTCTACCTGACCTACACTTACCCAAAAAATAGACTGACGGCTCCGTTAGCATCGCTTATCCACAATTTCACCACTCATTATTACCACCACCTGAAATGCATAGCTAGTTTGGAAACTATTTAATTCAATTAATTTTACATATTTTTTAATTTTTTTAAAAAAATTACTTATGAATATTTGAGGTTCTTATAAATAGGATAAATTTTTTTTATTTGTATATTTTTATTTTTGTGAACAAAGTATGTTTGCCCAATTCTAGTCAGAAAGATTTTAAAATCTTTTGTTAGAGACAGTGATTAAAGATGAGAGACATTCTAACAGGAGTATGAATAATTAAATCCCTTGTGAGAGATAAGAATTAAAGATGAGAGACCTTCTATAAGAAGAGTTGATAACAAACAAACTCTTACTTTTGTTAACACCCACATCATCATAAAAAAATATACCCTTTTAGTAACTTTTATTTTTTAAGTAATAATCTAAAGTTAGAGATGATATTTTCTATTAAAATATTTTATATAGAGTTTGTCTTAAATTCTCTATTTTATATGTGTAAAATTGGATGTAACAAGAATCATTTTATATGATTTTATGCTTAATACTTAAGGTGTTATCACCTACTTAACTTAATATTCAAGTATAACTTTAGAATATCAATCTTTGAATAGTTTTAAAATACTACATATATCACCTAAGCCTAATTAGTGAATAGTATCTTTTCATAATTCTTAATAATCTATTAAACATCTTCAGTATTATAGACTTCAAATTAGACCATTATAAAAATCTAAACTTGTCCTACATTAAATCTCTTGTTTAAGTATTGTATAACTCATCGTATTATCCGATCAACTTGTTGTGCTCGTATGCTGCTCACTCGACAACACTTGCATACTCAGGATGAAGGCTTTTTGCTAGCACCCACTACAAGGGTCATAACAAATGACCAAGATGATCCTCGTATAGTCATTATAACTAGAAATAATAATAGTCTCTGACTATCAAAACATTAAATCACTTTCTTAACACCCCAAACATTTAATACATATTTTATGAAGATGAGCATAGGTGAGATCTTAACTTACTATGCTTTTAAAATAGAACAATATCAAGAATCTTTGCTTTTCATTGTGCTCTCCTACTTTCCTTAGCAATTTATTCAAATCTCCTAAAAAGATAGCACATGACTTGCTTGGATCACACTTTCCTTCTTCCTTTCTAGCTTTCCTCTTCTTTCCTTCTCTTACTTTCTCCTACAAGTTTTCAAACACTAAAAATGAATCTTCAAGCATAAGAGAGAGCTTACACTCTTATTAAATAAGAAGATTAACTTATTATTTGATAAGTTGTTATACTTTAATAATTTAAATAAAATTCAAATGACTTTTGAAAAATACAAACTACATACCTATAAATTTTTCAAGTTAAGACCATTGCGATGGTATGCTCAAATCTAAGATCTGATCGATATTATTCTAGAATGCTTTTCAAGGCACCCACTAGTCCAAAAGATCTTGAGTTTTGAATTTGCAAGACACCCATCAAATAAATGAAACATTACTTGAAAAAATATTAAAGGGAAATTAAATGACTATCACATATAGACTCATTAAATTACTCATTTCTTTCTAATTAAAAAGGATAGATAGACAAAAAAATTAATCTAAATTTATGTGGATCAAATTATGAGTTACATGGGGCTTTAAAATCTGTTGTATCTGAAGTTCTTTGTGCTTAAAATAAACCCACAAGAGGGGGTGAATTGTGGTAAATAAAATTTTGAGTTTTTCTTTCAATTTTTGGTTTATATTAAAACTTAATTTTTTTTTAAGAAAGAACAAGGAAGAGTAGTAAAATAGTACATAGAAGATTTTTATGGTGGTTCGACTCAAAATCGAGCCTACGTCTACCCCCAACTGGTGTTGGGAAAAAACCACTAAAAATCACCAAATTACAAGCTAGGTTTTTCGTACGGCTCACCTCAAACATACTTGGGATTTTACCTACTACTAATCCCAAACCTACTTGAGTTTTTTTGGGCTCAACTCAAACCCCAGGCTTTTACACAATTGTCAGGATGCCATTACCTCAAGAAAACAAATACATAGTATAAACTTAAGACAATTTAAAGAAGTATGAGGCACACTCAATACAATAAAAATTTCAAAGAAAAATAAAAAAGAGGGAGGAATAAAAATTGAAAATAATTGAAGCAAAACCTTCAATTTTGGGTTACTTCTTGCAACTTTTACTTTGTGAGTTTGGAAGCACTGTATGCACTTGAAATAGCTCAAAATTATGATTTGAAAACTTTGAAAACTTAAAAATATTAACCTATTGGAGTTCTTCATCACTCCCTATTTATAAAGTTCAAATTTAAACTCTAAATCCATTCCCAACTAAAATGAACTAGTCGATTGAGTAACGGACACATAGCAGTCACCGTTTGATTTGGATCCTGAAATCGATGTTTCTGATTGAATATCAATTTTACCATTCGAGATCAATCCTGCCCATTGGATCTAGGTGGCCTTGATCTGGGCCATTGGATCGTGCGTAGGTTGTCCTGCATGTAGTAGTATAATGCGTCTAAAAATTACTTAAATTAGAAACTTACTGCAGTGCTTCCTCATCGTCTCCTAAATCTGCATCAGGTTCAAAGTTATTACTTGTCATTTTACTGTTTACTTGTAGAAATTTACCTTGATTAATCTAAGTCGATGGATCGTGCCTGCCTTTCCGCCTTCATTGACCTCAACTGCCTGGTTGCGCCTGCCTTTTCTCCTTCTTTGACATTCGGATAGGAATTTAATCCTATATTGCCCAAATTACGTTGCCATTGCTCTCTATGAGGATTCTGGTTAGTATGTATCTCAAACCCTTTGGGTTTGGCTCCCCATTCCTCGACCAAGATTTGATCATTTGATCCTGGTTGACTTGATTTAGCATTATTCCGTTCAGCTTTTCCTGTGGGCTGATTTCACGTTGTTCTGTTCAGCTTTTCCTATGGCTTTCTTCCTTCGCCTTTGGGCTTCGCTTGCCCCTTCGAGTCTATCAAATAATTTTTATTTTAGTTTTTTAAATCCCTAAAGCCTGGACAGACCAACGGTCGGGTCTGGTCGACCCGCCCAATACTACAGTGAAAAATCTCGAGACTAAAGTGGTTTTATAGTGTCTTGTGAGAATTTTTGTGTCAAAATTTTGAATATAAGTATACCAAAATAATTTTATATTATGATAGTATTACAAGTGTCCTAAGTAACTATGAAAAGAAATTCATAAAAAATAATTCATAAATAATTTAAAAAAAAATCAAATACTAATGTCTATATTTTTTATCAATAATGTTTAATGTTTGGCCCAAAAATCAAAATTCAACAATTATTAAACTTATAATATCTTCAAATGTTAATTATACTAGTGTGTCACATCATCTCAAAATTTGAACATATCAAATTCAAGAAAAATAAAGAGAAATTCAAGTATAAAAATTTTAGTACATGTCTTCAATTTTCTTAAAGCTTGCCATGACTCCAAGAACCTTGAAGACCACTATTTTAGACATTTAAAGTTCATGACTTCACTTAATTGAATATTAATAATTTCACTTAAAACAAGCATATATGAGATATTTATAAACATTTATGCTTGACTTATCAAACACAAGGGTGTAACAATCTTCCTTTTTTCATGATGATAAAACATAAATGATTTTTTAAATACAAAAATGTGACAAAAAAAATAGAAATAAATTTTTAAAGAGGAAATTAAGAATTCATAGCTCCCCCTATCTTGATGCTCCTCCTAACTCCTAACTCCTAACTATTCTTCCCTTTTGATACCATCAAAAGGGAGTGAACCCTAAGCAATATTTAAAATTCTTTATTGTTCTCTTAATATTTGAAATTGCTCTGAAGGTAATGGTTTAGTGAAAATGTCAGCAAATTCAAGCTTAGTGGGAACATATTCTAATTTTACTAATCCTTTAGCCACTTGATATCTAATAAAGTGATTTCTAATATCTATGTGCTTAGTCCTAGAATGATGAACTTGATTCTTGGCTAATGCTAATGTACTAGTATTATCAATTCTAATAGGTTTATGCGTGACTTCTAAACCATAGTCTTGAAGTTATTGTCTTAATCATAGTACTTGAGCAGCACAACTTTCAGCTGTAATATATTCGACTTCGATTGTTGACAAGGCTATACAATTTTGTTTCTTGCTTGACCATGAAACAAGACAATGTCCTAAGAATTGACATGTCCCTGATGTGCTCTTCTTATCCACTCTAGATCCTCCAAAATCTGAATCTATATAGCCAATGAGTTCATAAGAAAGGTCATTTCTAGGATACCATAATCCTAGAGTCATGTTTCCCTTTAAATATTTGAAGATTGCTTTAACAGCTTTCAAGTGACTCTCCTTTAGGTTTGCTTAAACAGTATCCAATCATGACTCAATATTCACCTTGCACATATGGAGGAAAGTATATTATGTTTTTAGAACTTAAATTTCAATATAACATTTCATGTACAAATAGATGATCATATTGAAAGATCTATCAGGCTGTTGGATGATATGTTTATATTGTGCATACCTGATTTTGATGGTAGCTAAGATGCACACTTACCCTTAATTGATTTTGCATACAAATATAATTATCAATAAAATATTGAGATGACTCCATTTTAAGTACTTATGAGAAGAAGTATTGATCTCCTTTGTGTTGGCATGGTCAATGTAAAAAGGTATTAATATGACCTAGGATAGCATCAAAATTCACAAAAAATGTACAAGTTATAAGAGAAAAAATTCAAAAGATATAGGTTCATCAAAAGAAATATTATGTTTCCAAACAAAAAAAGATAAAGTTAAAGAAGACAATTATGTATTCACAAAAAAAACCCTAAAAAGGATTCAATGAATAAAAAATTTTCTATACTCAAGATCTTATCACATAATCAAACAAAATGAGAAGCCATATAAAAAAACAATGAGTTGTAAAAAAGAAATGTCCTAACTTGTTTCAAATTTTAGGGATGGTATAATTTTTGTAAAAATCAGATATATTTTGATTATGAAATAAGACACCAAATTTATAGAAAAATAATAATTAATTAATAACTATATGATTTTTAAATGATAAAATTATTAAAAATACTAAATAACTTCATAAAAATTAGGATTAAAATGCATTCTTTTATTTATCTCCAACAAATATTGCATGAATGAATAACTCAAGGAAGGGTCCTTTTTAGGATATGGTGCATCTGGCCTTCAAACTGAGCTTTGTTGGTAAAAAAAACTTTAGTTAAGATTATTAGATTTGTCTTTGGCAAGAGCAATAATTCATCAAGTTATAAGATTATATGCATAAAATGAATCAATGAAGATAAAACTTATCTTAATATCTTATCAAATTAGATTTATTAAAAAAACTTATCAAACAACAAAAAAAATTAATAAATCACAACTATCCCTCTTTCATATATGTATAGATAATTAAAGGCTGTGCTTTTATTTCAAGTCGTCAGTCTTCTTGACATAATGTCTTACATTCAACACAATACGAGATTCAGTGCACCAACTTCATCTCTATATTTAAAAACGCGACCATAGAAATATAGCACCCGGCACAAAAAAAAAAAAAAAAAAAAAAAAAAAAAAAACTTTTAAAGCGTAATTCTTCGTCTTAGTTATCCACGCGAGGTTACATTCGCTGCTCTTATTTTTTCGCCGCCGGTTTGCTGACTTTGCCCTGCATGTTTAAAACCATGATTCGTCCATTAAAAAAAGAAAAAAGTAATTTTTATGATAATAATATGGGCATTAAATTATGGGACTTATCATTATTTTTCTAATGGAAAAGTAAAATACATTTTATTTTTACAAATAATTTTTATATTTATCTTTTTAAAATAAAAAAATATATTTTTTTTATGAAAATGAAATGACATGTAATTAGTCAAACTAATGATTTTTTTATAACGTTTAATATTTTTAAATTTGTTTTTTAATGATCAAATAATGAGAAACGAAGACGGAGGATGATTTTATGTGCAGAGGATACCTGAACCTTCTTTGCGGGGGAAGCACGAGGCTTCGGTTCGGCCTTCTTTGGAGCAGGCTTCGGCGACGCGGCCTTGGGTTTGGCCTCGCCGAGGGAGGTTGCCGGCCTCTCCGCTGCCTTGGTGGTTGCCATTTCGTCCGGCCTTGGCTCGAAGACACCCGAGTGTTGATGCAGGAACCGCGCGCTGGCTTGGGAAGAGAGTGGTGCTCCCTGCACCAGCTTTTATGCAAGGGAATCAGATTCGGAGAAGAGAGACAAAAGAATATTGGATACTTGAGAACACTATGCATGGAATCAAATGCGGAATTATTGCATAAAAAGAAATCGGTATTCGATTTGTAGAATATTGGCATCTTATGCTTTGCATTTCTTTTATTTTGATTTAAGATATTGTTTATTTTTGGAGAAAATAAATTAATATTAAGGTATTTAAATTTAATTTTTTTTATAAAAAATTTGATGTACGTTTTGAGACATGTTAATATTTTTAAGATTAAAACATTTTTAAAAACATAGAAAAGAAAAAAAGAATTGTATTGGTTTTATGGTAGATAGTTCTAAGTTGTTACAAGGCAAAAATTGTTGTGGAATATTAGCTTTTATTCATGAAACACGAATAAACTTTATTTTTTTATTATTAGACAAAATATTACATTTTGTCTTAAATTAAGTATTTTAAATGATGATTATCCTAATATTATAATAATTTTGAAACAAAAAAAATATAGAAATGAATATTTGTACAAAAATTATGTGTTTCATAAAAGAAAACAACCTACCATCAAATTGTCATAGGAGGATGACTTTCTTTGGTGTGAATATAAAAATAAAATGAGTAATAGCATAGGGTAATTTTAAAATATGAGAAAGTGAAAATATAAACAAAAAAAAAGAGGTCCATTTGAGAATCTGATGTTGCAAATGTGTTTCGCACTTTTGATCACTAACATTAGTAATGTAGTTGAGTACAACCTTATAGTATGATATGTGTGGCCTCCCAGGCTCATTTTTTCTTATACAAAATCACTTAACATGGTCATGTGGTTAGGGCTTCTCAACTTGGCAACTAGCATCAATAAAGTTTTTTATGTGATTAGAGATGACAAATGCAAGAGAAGGAGAAAGCAAAGAGAGAGAGAGAGAGAGAGAGAGAGAGAGAGAGAGAGAGAGATATGACTCATTACTAAAGAAGAGTTTACATAGCTTTTGGTTCTAAGTTGATTTATTTCTCTATCATACAAATTCTTTAGGCTTAAGCTATATTTTCTATATTGCATTAAGTTCATCTTCAATACATAGATCATGTTAAGCATGAAGATATCAAAATTAGTTATATTTGTATCAGATCAACCTTCAATTAATAGTGTTAAAAGGGACTCTCATGAATCCTTTAGGAAATACTATCTGTGAAGAAATTTGATAAGGGGTCACGATGTTAGACGAGCTTGTCCTAAGCAAACCTCATATTTTTAAAAGTGCTAAAGAAGAGTACACAAACGTCACTCTTAAGTATTAATGAGTACTCTTCCAAACACTTGCTAGGTCCTGTCATTCTAAGTGATTATTTTTTATAGGTATTTATTTTGTCCTCAAAACAGCATTAATCACACTTAAGGATTATGTATTCTATAATAAGTGGAAGTAAAATAAAAAATAAGATAAGTCATTTTTTTTATTTTTTTCTCATTATAAGTAGAAAATGTCACTTTGCCCAATTTAAGTAGAGTTTTATTTTTTTTTCACTTCTCCCATTTAAGTAAAAATATTGCCAAAATCATTTATCATAGCACATCATTGTCATTTATCTATCTAGAGCCTCCTATCATTGCGCGCATCACTAATCAACCTTATTATGGTAGCAAGGGATGGGCTACTATTGGTAGCGACTAATTGGGGATGACTTGTCAATTGTTCTAAAAAACTTATTATTTCTATTTTTATTTCAAAATCAACTAAATGATATGATACATGAATGCATGCTCCCCCCATAGATAACCAAATAATACTTTGAGAAGTGACTTTTTGAATTTCACTTCTAAAAGTAGAAGTTCTACTTAACCATTTACAATGAAGCAAATAGGACCTTAACAATTTTTCTCCTTTGCAGACTTTTGAGGCAACAACCTCTTTTGATTTCAAGAGGCCAATGCTTCAGTATTAAGCCTCTGATAGAAGTTACCTCGATATTTGATAACTCTAGTCATTGAACTTCTTTGAGCAACCTATTAAACAAAGTCTTTAGGCAAATTAGTTCACATCATATTTAGGGCAATCTTGGAATTTATAGAGCTTCAAGTTGATAATTGTTTTTCTTTCATTACAACTAGCATTTTGATCCAAAGGCAAGTTAAGTATAGCCATATGACTTAACTTTAAAGAAACTTCGAGTAGTGGTGTCCATCACATATTCAATAAATATCATCCTCAATTGTTATTGTTCTTTTCCTCTTTTAAATAATTCTTTTTTTGTCAACAATACTCCTATTAGTGTTGTTTTTTGAGTTGATGTATGTTTGCTCAAGTTCATCAAATATGCCTTTGATCACATATTTGATTGGGATTTCCAAAAGTACTCTACAAAGTAATCTTTGATTCAAAGATTTTTATATTAGAACTTGATGGATTTCTCTCCATTTTAATATGTCTTTCAAACCTTTAGAGACCTTTATGAAGTTAAAAAGTACATATATTACTGGCATTTTCTATTTCCTTGTGATATAAACCATCAAGAAATTTCTTATAAAGGCATTGGAAGTCCTTGAAGTTTTGATGATCCAAAACTAATTGGGAGTCTATTGTTTAGATATTTAAAAATTCTTTAATAGCTCATAGAGCTCTAATTGAAGAGAGGTTTTTTAAATTATTTTATTTTAAATTTTATTTGCATTTAATGCTTTTTTATTTCTTTTAATTTAATAATATTAGTATTTTAGCCAAAGTGAAGGGTATGACTCACCAAAGGAGATAAATTTTAAATATTAAAATTTTAAAGTTTAAGAATTTATAAATATCAAATTCATAAACAATGATTATTATTTGGATGTCAAACTTTTGATATTTATATATTAATATTTTTAACAATATTATATAAAATTTACTAAAAATATCAAATGATGTAAAAAATTATAAAGTTTTTATGACATATAAGATTCATGAGTAATACATTTAAAAAATTGTTAATTTTTTTGAAAATTATTTATTAAAAAGAACTATAATATATTAACTAACAAGAAAAGCATTAATTAAATTTTTTTTATTAATTCATAATATCTCTTATGCTAAATGTGGTGACTATAAGAAACAAAATTAAGATAAATTTAAATAAATTAATTTAAACCTAAAGGAATTAATTAAATTTTTTATTTAAATTAAAAAAAGTTTTAGAAGTGAAAATAATAAGGAGATTGAGAGAGGTGTTACAAAGTTCTTATGGGAATGAAAAGTAGAAGGGATTCGCAAAATCTAGTGAGGCACTTATAAAGATGACTCCTTTAAGGCATGTCCACTTCTTTGGTAATTAAATATAGGCATTTTGTATGATTAAAGTGCATTTGTATAATATCTTAAAAACAAGAAATTTGATAATATAAAAATGAGATGATGAAAATAAGAATATTGGAGAAATAATTGATAATTTTAAGAAGCAATGAGTTATAAAATACTAATTTTAATCTAAATATATTTGAGAAGTTTTATAATTTTTTAAGAATGTTTCAAGTTTTTTAAGGTATCGTACAATATAATATCATAGTAATATACGATATGATCAAGTGAGATAATCAATTAAGTAAATAGATTTTTAAAACAAAATTAAATCATACTAATAAGATTATGGAAACTTACGAATACAATAAAAAGTAATTTGTGATAAGTTTAGTAAATGGATCTATTGTGTAGTATGACCATAGAGTATAATAAGATATAATTAAGTAAGAGAGAAAATAAAGAATCATACATGATGACCAGGATATTGTAATAGGCTATTAATACATAAACACAAAGGATACATATAAACAATATAGAAGTGTAAGTACAAAAGCAATAAACATGCAAGTACAATTACATGTAAAGCCCAACACTAAGTAATACAAAAATGACATGAAAAGTGTATTAGTGTGGTAATATGTGCTTGATATGAATTCATAAATATTGGATTGTATAACATGATAGAAGTGTATCATACTATACAACTATGCAAAAAAATAATAAAGTGGGCTTTAATGTGAAAGCGCTCATGAAGAAAGATTTTCTAAACTGATCATATAATATAATAAATGATAAATATATCATATTAGTATAATTAGACATAAGAGCATAATATATAGAATTATCATTGATTATACTTAGTAAATATATACAAGAAATTGATTATACCAATATTATAAGTAATATCAAATAGTATAACATATTGAGAGTACTTAAAATAATCAATTGAAGAATATTATAAATTATGATGATAAATAACATATAATACAATAATGTGATTATTGTACTAGTACAATTGTGCGATAAAAAAAAATTAAAGTAGATTTGAGCAATGTTGGAAAATATATAATATAAATTTAGTGATCACATTTGCATGATTAATAGAAACTAAATACAACTTAAACCTTAAAATGATAAAAGATATGAAAAAATAATATGAGGGTAAGTTTAATCTATAAAACATATTTGTAAATAAGAGATAAAAGGTGAGAAGACATTCAAATGAAAAAACACAGCTATTAAAAGGAAATAAATTGATAAGAATGCAAATAGAGAAAGAAAGTGCTCTTAAGTGTTGAAAAGAATCATTAGTTAGGTGAACAATAAAGGCAAATTAATGGATTAAGCTCTTGAATGTTGTAGCAATCGAGACATAAAGCAAAAATCTAAGCTTGGTGAGATTATTTCATTGAATTAAAAGACCATAAAAAATTATTTATTGTGAATATATTTGATGTAATATATATTATAGGCTAAAAGTATTATTGATTAAAATATATCAAATAAAAGATGTTTATGTAGATATTACTTGTGTTTAATGTATATAATTTGATATGATGTGCAATGCTAAGTTAAAAATCTCAAATAATATACAAAAAGGATATACAAGAGATATTTTCTATTGTATATTATAATAAAAAATAGATATGCTTGTTTTGTCACATATTTTGATTAGTTAAATACTAAATATTTATCATATGTTGACATGATGATTTGATACTTAATTTGTTAAGCATAATAATATTTCTTTAAGTTACATGTTAAATGATTATTATGTCATATGTGTCACAAAATCAAATAGTTAATTAAAAAAATGTTAATATAATGAACTAAAAAGTATATATATAGTGATATAATATAAGAAGCATTAATGATAATTTACAAAGTAGATTTGTTATTTAAAGTAATATTTTTTTTCAAATAAGACTACTAATCAGAATAATATTTTGTTATTTAAAGTAATATTTTTTTTCAAATGAGACCACTAATGAGATGTTATTAAGAATAAATGTTTTGAATGTACAAAAGAATGAACAGAGTTTTGAAAAAATTAATATGATTTTTAAAAATAAAATTGAGTTTCAAATGAATTCAAAGAAAAAGAAAGATAATATTCTTTCACCTATATAGACTATGTATGTAATTGTCTAATAGTTTTTTATTTTATATTATGTTAAATAATTTTTTCTATAAGATAATATCAATTGGCTCATGTTTATTTTGGTCTCATATTTTGAGGTCAAAGGAGACACCATAGAGATCACAAGCAAGAAATGAGATCTAGCTTGTGATAATGGCATAAAAAATTATTATCTATTAATAAAAGTGTTACATACAAATTTTATTTATAAAAGAAAATTACATGTAAAATCATTGATATTATATATATGTGTGTGTGAGTGTGTGTGGTTTAAAAACTAATGTGATAAACTTGATGAATGGTTTATTTTTATGTCACTTTTGCTTATTAATTTAAAAAAAATAAAGTTTGTTTTTGCAATGATTTTATAAAAAATAAAAAATAATTTTTATATATTTTAAAATATTAAAAGAAAAGATAAAGATAGAAATATCATAGTACCAAAATCTTATACTAACTTAGTTAATTCACCTTGCAATGATCATGTGTTTTTATATATCATAGAGAATGAATCAAAACTTGAGGAGGGAGAAAAAAGATTATAAATATTATTAAAGATAAATAAATATACTAAATGATGATTTTATGATTTTTAAAATTCTTATTAACTTAATAATTTTTCATGAAAAATCATACATTAGACAATGAGTTATGATTTCTAAAAAGAAGAAGCAAACTTAGAGAATGAAAGCATGATTTATTTAAAACTCACAATATCAAAATATAAAAATTAGAGATGTTTGATCAATAAAATAAACAGCAAACGTTTATAAGAATTTGATAATAATTTAATTATATAATTGAAATAGATTAGGAAATTAAAATAAACACTAATTGGTTTTGAAAAACTATAAAACTATATGATGATCTAAAAGCCATTAGTAATTTAAGGTAAAATTATTTTGTCTAAAATATAAAGTGTGATAGTTATGAAGTAAGAAATTTGACCATTAATAAGAAATTAATTATTAGAAGAAAACTTGTTTAAGATATTAAATAAAATAAAAAATATTAAAATTCTAAGAACAAGTACATTTCATGAAATAAGAATTTTTAGTGATTGAAAACAAATTTTTAGAGGCCAAATTAATTAAAAATTTTAAAACATTTATTAAGCATAAGTTTTAATTAAATAATAATAATAATTACTAAATAGGTAACCCTAATATAACTTAATATCCATTACGATAGTTCTATAGTAACAAAGTGGTCATCCTTTATGCATTAGAAATTTTGATAGCAGTTAGAATCAGAAAAGTTCTTCATGAAGTATCGTTCAACAAGAGGAGGGTAAATTGTTAAGAATAAAAATTTTGATTTCTTAAAAATAATTTTTAATATTTAAATTTTTTTAATACGATTTCAAATATATAAAAGTAATTTTCTAAAAATTTTAATTTTATTTTAAAATATATTAATTTCTATAAAATTTGTGTAATAGAAAAATCAATAATAAAAAATATACATAATCGATTATTAAGTTGTTGGGCTTATAAAATTAGCTTAAATCTACTCTCGATAAAAATTAGGTAAAAACAAACACAATATAATCTTTTTGCCAAAATATGGATAAGTTAAACACTCATCTTAAATAAACAATTGAGACAGGCTACTACGACCTTATAATGAAATCAAGAAGACAAGCTACAATGACCTTATAACAAATTACAGTAAAAGAAAATCATTCGACTACATAAAATTAAAATTAATATTAACAAAATCCTATGCTTGAGGAAATGATTAAAGAGACGCAAGTATTTTAATTAAATCAATTAAGAATAAAAAAATAATTATTTAGCTGATTTAAGACAAAAAAGAATTTCAAGAGTTTGACGAGTGAATGAGACAGCAGCATAAGAAAGTGACAAAATGACAACAGGATGCTAATGGCTTGAATATTTTTGCTAGAATTTTTTTATCACATAAAAATTTCTCCCTTAATTTTGTAAAAACGTTATCCTACTTATAGGTAATTTATAACGGTTAATAGCACTTACCAAACTCCCAATTTAGTAGTTCAATTTTCTCACCTTTCACAATATTTTAATCAGGAAATTAATAATTAAAAGTTCATGGATGGTTTGAAATGACAAATAGATGTGCAAGATCCATTTGATAGGAATAATCCATGAATGTTTGATCACAAAAACTGTTCAATGAGATGGATGACAATAAACTATTACTATCTAGAAATATGAAATTGATCTAAACCATTACACCTGAAACGTGATCAAACTATTGAATTTAGATCTTACGACAAAATAAACAAGGATCATGCGACCACGAAATGGCATGATTAAACGGACGATATAATAAGGTATTATAAAAATGTGGATGATGTCAGAATCATTCGATAGCAAAATTGCTAATCGGATGACTGTGGTTCCTCCCAAAATTTGGAACAACGTGTGCAAAAGCAAGATAGAGTTTTATTCCCACATGCTAAAGCAAACTTTAGAAATGTTGGTTTTATAGGTTTACGCAAACAACTAAGGTAGCCTATTTATGGTTGACTGCTCCCTGGATCGCTCAGGAGGTCCTTACCCTTGTGGCCAATGATTTGTTACACTTAATTAACAAGAGCGAGATTAATAACCTGATATATGTAGAGGACTTTGGTTCTCGACTTGTTCATTGTTACCGAACAGGTTTGGGCTTACTTGCTTTAACCCAAAACGGCTTGTAACTATACTAAATAGGTTCGATGATTTAAATTTTTTACTAATTAATTAAAATAGTTATAGTATATTTATTATTATTTTTGTAAATATTGTTTAAGGATTTCAAAGATATTATTAGAATAAAAACTTACTCATCAAGATAATCAAGGAAGATGGATAAAAATTATATATATATATATATATATAATTTTAATTTAATTCATGTGTCTCGTAATAAATATTTTGATCAAACTTAATATTCTTATTAAAATAAAATTAAAATATCTAAAATTAAGTTCAAAATATATCCCTTGGTGATTTGTCACTCAAACCAAGATTTTCAAGGGATCTAACATTTACACATCTTCTTTTTTTAGTTCTCCCATAAATACGAATATCGATTACCTAAAATTGGAAAATTTTCTTAAACAAATTGTTATACCCGGTAAAATATTATAGGTTTAATCTTCAATAATTCAATTGTGGCTTGGATGATTTCAGATCGACAGTAGGATGAGCCAGGAGCTCAATTGGAGGCTATTGGAATTTCTGAAATTTTCTGGGGATTTTTCGGAGCACCGAGATTTTTTTTAAAAACCGGAATTTGGATTTTTTTCTTTTACCGCGCGTGAACCGGACCGGAGCGGTTCAGCGAAGGCGGGGCGGTTCGCCGAGGTGCGTTTGCGCGTGCGTTTGGATAAGCCGCGGATAAGCGGATCGGACGGGCGAGATCAGCGGTGGAGATTAACCGGCTGATCGGGTGTTAAGCGGCGTTTTTGGAAGGTCAACCGGCGCTTAATGGGTCTTAACGGGTTATTACCGGTTTAAGCTGGGTATTTAACCTGAACTGTTCGGCTGTTAGGTTTCGAACGACGGCTAGAGGCGAAGTGTTCGCGGCGAACGGCGGTACTTTCCGGCAGCCTTCCAAGGGGCTTTTGGTAACCGGAGGTTCGCGGGACAGAGGCGAGCATTTTGGTACCGGTTTCGTTCGGCGAGGAGCTGCGGTTGATCGCGTGCGAGCTTCACCGTCGCCGGCGAGCAAAGGTAGGAAATTCAGATTAAATTAGTTATTTAGCAAATTAAAAATATGGATTATTTTGCAAATAGCTACTTGAGCATGCGGATAAGGGTTTTTGGAATTGATTAATGCAATTTATTGATTTTAGCATTTTAGGGTTTCTTTTTTTATGAAGAAGAATATATAAAATTTCCGCCGAATTGGAATTTCTGTGCATAGAAGCATGCCTTAGGTTTTGATATTATCATATTGCCATTATTCAGGTTATCTGAATGCTAGAATGATTTTAATTTCATGAATTGGCATAGTTGGATCGGACAACACTTCGGCGAAAATTTTTGCATGGACATTTAGCTTCGCGACTTGATTATATGGAATTTTTAGGCTAGTACGAGCTTTAAGCTAGCGTTCCCTTGCGTTCGGTCGCCGGAAATCGACGGGGAAAACGGAGACTTCCGGAAAGTCGATGGTTAGAATTTCGCGGGCGACGGGCGAAGGAAGAGGATCAATTAGGGCTAATTAGGGATTAGTCTGATTATTAAGTGAATAATTATTTTAATTATTAATATTTATATGCTAAGCGTCGGCCCGAATTCGGATTATTAACTTCGGCCGGCGGGGTTCTCGGCTCAGCGCGTAAGGGTTCCGAACAGGCGACGAGAACCAGTTCAGGGGAAGTGCGGCGCGGATGAGAGAGAAGCGGAAAAAAAAAAAAAAAATTTAATTCGGAAATTAATCCGAATTTTCGGAAAATGGATATGCGGATTTTAAATTCGGAAATTTATTCCTAATTTCGAAAAATGGATAAATGGCAGAAATTTATTTTGGAAATTAAAATTTCCTGAAGTGAGGAAGATGTGATTTTTGGAAATCACGTAGCCAAGTTGAAATTGACTGTTGGAAATTACCCATAAATTCAGTGCAGCTGGATTAGTTGGAAGGAAGTGTGACACTTGGGTGCTACCAGAATAGTCAGAATTTTGGTACAGTTTGTGTTGCTTGGATGGCAATGACATGGATTGAGTCAGTTTACTCAGTGTTGGCATATTTCATGGATTGGCATATTGGACCGGACTACTATAGGCCCTATATGATGTTTTAGGATAGTTGTGGTAGGTAACTGTGCGGTACAGACTTAGCTTTCACAGTATACATGTGGACTGGTATGCGCCTTTTTGTATCTGGACACATGTTGCCGAATCTTGGAGTTAGAGCTTGGCAATGACTGTAGGGGCGTGAGCTTCTATGGAAATTGTTGGGAGAGCACTTCTTGGGACGGTGGCTGAGTCGATCTCTTCTGGTCCATGAGTGTAGGCCTGCGCGCCTGAGAGTGGCAGTGGCAGGGGTGACTCGCCGTGGCTAGTCAAGTGTGTAGGCCTGCGTGCCTGAGGGTGGCAGGGGTGTCTCACGTTGGCTAGAGATCTATGTGACTGGTTCTGTCTATAGTCTCCAGAAGATTGATTGACGAGAGACGCTGCGGTGTCGGGTGCTAGGCGTTGTGATGCGTGCACAGAGATGGGCGTGTTCCGCTGGCATGCTTTGCCTAGGCGCCATGCGTGCGCAGAGATGGGCGTGTCCCGCTGGCATGCTGCCTGGGAGCACAAAGGAGAGCTACTCTGGTGTGACTGGGGGTGACTGTGGTTGGTCAGAGTCTGGGACTAAGAGTGCCTTTCCACCCTACATTGTTATGCTGTATTTCTATACTCTTACTATTATCCTTCTCTTGCATGAGAGTTTTTTTTACTAGCTGTCTTTCCTACTGGGCGTAGCTCATTCCTTTATTATCTATATTTTTCCAGTGGCTCGGCAGACTTGACGCCACCCAGCTTTAGGTGGGATCGTGATCAGTAGGCTAGTGGAGGAGATCTGACCTGTGATTTTCTGAGACATTCTGGTTAGTTGATTGTTGCTGTTGGATGTATTCAGTGAGACTGTTATTCTTATGTCTTGTATTATGTGAGGGTGATTCTGACTCATGTACTCGGATGGATGATGTGGTATTTGATGGACTGTGACTTTTCATATGAGTTACATTTTTATACACTATCTTATTTTCTATCTTGACGGTATGGTGTGTGGAGCGCCATTTCATATCGGTGGATGTTATATATATATTTTTTTTGTTGATGGTGAGGTCATTACATGACTATGGAACTTAACCTTGGGGGTTCAGACTTCTATTAGATCGGTTCTCCTACCGGTATGGGTTAGGAGTATTGGGTCTAGTAGGAGTAACATTGCGCGAGTTCATCAGTTAATTCAGGAGTCATGAACCTGATTTGACGGTGTGCCCGGGAGATGGGATCCACATAGTTAAGGAAAGTAGGTGTGTAATGATGTGTTATATCCTATGTTTTTCGTAGGCTACTCAGGTTGGTATAGGACGATCTGAGCTGTCTATATGTTAAAAAAAAAAAAAAAAAAAACTGGGGTGTAACACAAATTTATTAGAAATACTTAAAGTTTGTTATCATCAAACAAAATACCATGACCAGGGGTCAACAATACAATAAAACTTATGAGAATTACTCTGGGCAAGTTGTTAACCTTGATAAATCTAGTGTTCTTTTCAGTAGGGCATAATATAAATAAAAAGACAAAAGTGGTAACTAACAAGTTACACATGTGATAGACAGTGTAAATCAAATATCTTGGCATTCTTTTTACAAAAAGCAAGCCCAAAAAAATAGGACTATGAATTCCTCAAACATTAACTTTTTTAGTATGATATCAACATGGTCTATTAGAACTCTATCATTGGCTAATAGTATTGTCATGGACAATGCTATCCTTATTGTAGCTCTGGTACATTTCTTGATTGATTATGTGGTTCCTATTGTCATCGTCTTAAATATGGAGCAAATTATTTGAGAATTTATTTGGAGTGGATCGAGTGATAACAAATACATGCATTATGTTCATTGGGACCAAGTTATAATTCCAAAAATGCCTACATGTGAGACGACCCGGGGGCCTTGAAATTTAAGGATCTAATATGATATGGATAATGATATGGAGTTTGGGAGAGGGGTTTGGCATTCATCGTCTATAGGTGTGGCAAGTAGCTTTGATAGCATGTTATTGTCATCAATTCTTAGGTTACAAAAACAATTTATGAGTTCCAATACTACATGTTAAATATGGAATGAGTATAGATCTGTTTCAATAGAAAAAGGATTACCAAATTTGGAAATTACTTAGCTTAACTTCCCAAGTAATGGAAGAGATATGGTTTGACAAATCAATAATGGCCATATTGCTCAATATTATGTGACAATAAGATTGGTCCAATGCTTTGTGCAAAATTGCCAACATTTGTTGGTATCACTAAGGAGTTCCCATCATGCTTTTCTCATTTCCTAGATAAGGTGGGTAGTAGAATATGGAACACCTTTCGCTATTTGTTTTTTTTATAATGAGCTGATTAATAGGATTATGAGTAGCCCTCAATTGCCATGGGATGACAAAGATGCCTTTCTTTGGTGAAAAATTGAAAAAAAGTCCCCTAATTCAACATAGTTGTGTTGTAGCTTGATAAATTGTGATCAACAACAACAACCTCAGCATTTGACTGGTAGTTAGACGTGAAAGGTACATATTTAACTAGGAATTATGGCCTTTTATTTGGAGAGTTTGTAGGGTTCATTGAAAATGTGGCTATTCCAACTTGGGCTTGCTTTAAACACATTATGCTTTTGGGGATGCCAAAAGGAGAAAATGTTGAATCACTTATTTTGGTAATGGAATGCATTTTGCTCAATATGGAATCACATGCTCATTCAATTATCCCTAAACCACAAGATTAACAATAAACATAATGCTCATTCCTTAACCAATCTATTACAGTGGATGATGGATCACTATTGAAATCCTAACTATACAGATATTGTTAAGTGTGCAGCAAATGTGTTGTACTACATATGGAAGAATAACAATGACAAAGCACATTTGTGTAGCACACATCAATGTGATTCTCTACTTGGCCTCATTTTATATTCGACATCATAGCATACCATATATATAACCAGGAAGCATTAGAGCCATTCTAGCCTAATTAGGATTCATATAACCTCTTTATCTATATGATTTCCTCCACCCCCTACTTGGATCAAAATTAATTACATTGCTTCTATTTATGGTGATGATTGAGTTGGGATTGGGATTATAATTATGGTCAATGGAGGTCGGCCCTTATGTATCATTAGAAAGACTATCTTTCAACAACCCCAACTACCATTAACAATCATGTAACAAACATAGAGCTCCTCATAAAGGCTAATTATTCTATGTTGCTTTGTAGTAACCAAAACCACTTATCTCAGTAGGGATGGGAGTAACATTGCATATTGGATTGCTCATCATGGTTCACACCATAATATTTTGTGAAACTAGAGTATGCCCCTCCCCAAAACTTTGACTTCTATTTTATTAGATGACTTTTTAGTATGAATCTCCCTAGTGATTGTTAATGTAAGTTTTGACCAATATATTATCAAGGAGAGATTATGGGTTAATTAAGATAATTAGTTTAGTAACTAATAATATATTTAAATATTAATAATTTCTAAACCTAATGTAACCTTAAACACTAATCTAATTGCTATGACATGGATGCAATAATAATGTGTGAAAACATAGTAGGTATTTGTGGGAATAAGTGATAGATGAAGAAATGAAGAGAACTTAAGAAATGCTCATAAAAGGGTAATGAGAAATGCCAACGCTCTTTAGGAAGTTGAAATTTCAAAACGGTGAGAGGTTGACCATGAAAATTATTTAAGAGAATTTTGATTATTTTGTAGGCTTGCTACTCAAGGAGAGAAAGAGAAAGGAGGAGAAAAAGGTTCTTTTTGTGTGAAAGAAGAAGAGACAGAGAGGGATAATCAGGAGAGAAGGAAATAAGGTATTTTCATCAAATAAAAAAGGAAAGAGGGAGGAGAGAAGAAGACTTATCAATAAAAGAGTACTAAAAAAAGAGAAAAAGAAGAGAAGAAAGAAAAGTACCACTGTTGAGAGAGAGAAAAAAAAGAGGAAAAATGTCATTGAGAAATAGGAGAGCCAAAAAGAAGGAATATGAGTAAGTGTTGGGTATGAGAGAGATAGAGAGGAATAGTATCATGGTGAGAAAAGAAACAAAAGGTGTAAGGAAGAAAAGAGTTGAAAAATAAGAGGAAAGGGAATATTATGGAAAATTCCTATAAAGAGAAGGAAGGGATAAGACAACTAAGACAAGAAGAAAGAAAGAAAAATAATAAGATTAACATTCTAGAGAGAGAAAAAAGAGGGATAAAAAGCTATTGTTGGGATAAATTGGAGGAATTTGAGAAATTCAATAAACAATAAAGAAGAGGAAGAAATCCAACCTATTTTTGCCAAACTACTTCATTAAAATTCTAGTAAGAATTATAATATAATATAGATGCATTTAATTAGATGTGTGATATTTAATTATTGTTGGCCCTTGCTTTACATGATATAATTGTAAAATAAAGGACTTTTTCAAAATAGATATGCGTGACGATTAATATATTGAAAAGATTTTAAACTTTAAAAAAATATTATATTTACATGTGAAATATGGTATATGTTTTGCTATTGAATGAATATAAAATTTAAGAATTATAATTTTTTATTTAGAATAATTTCTCTATTTTGTATATCATATCAAACATACAAACCTAATTGCATGTATTAACATAAACAAAAATAAAAAGAGAAAAATTATGTAAATGTATCAAACTTAGTTATGTGGAACTAAGGATATAAAAGAAAATAGAATAAACATTTTCATAACACGTAAGATTCATGAGTAGTCCATTTAAAAAATAATTGAAAATCTTTGAAAATCATTTAGATCAAAAAATATAATGTATTAGCTAAGAGGCAAAGCATTAATAATTTTTTAATCAATTCGTAATATATCCTATGCTAAATGTGGAAACTATAAAAAACCAAATTAAGCAAAATTTAATTATATTAATATATAAATAAAGGAATTAATTGAATTTCTTATTTAAATTAAAAATTTTGAGAAGTGAAAATGACAAAGAGATTAAGACAGAGGTGTTACAAAGTTCTTACAGGAATGAAAAAAAAAGGGATTCACAAAATCTAGTGAGGCACTTATACAGAAGGCTCCTTTAAGGCATGTCCACTTCTTCAATAATTAAATATAAGCATTTTATATAATTAAAATGCATTTGTGTAATATCCCAAAAATGGGGGCAAAAAATTTTAATAATGCAAACATGAGAAGTTTAAAATAAGAATATTAAAAAAATAATTGATAATTTTAAGAAGTGGAGTTATAAGAATAATAATTTAATCTAAATATATTTGAGAATTTTTTTTTTATTTTTTAAAATTTTTTAAGAATGTTTCAAAATTTTTAAGATATCATACTATATAATATCATAGTATTATATGATATGATCAAGTGAGAGAATCAATTAAGTAAATATATTCATAAGATGTGATTAAATCATACTAATAAGGTTATGACAACTTATAAATACGATAAAGCATAGTCCACGACAAGTTAAATAAAGAAGGGAATGATCATACAATATGACTATAGAATATAATAAGATACAATCAAGTAAGAGAGAGAATAAATATAGAACAAGTGTATACATACATAAAAATAGGCTAAGAATCATACATGTTGACTAGGATATTGTATTAGGCTACTAATGCATAAATATAATCAATACAATAATATAAGTTTTTGCTAATATATTATCAAGGTATGACTTTTGGTGTGAATCTCCTTTGTGATTATTGATGTAGGTTTTGGTCAATATATTATCAAAGAGAGATTAAGGGTTAATTAAGATAATTAATTTAGTAATTATTAATTTATTTAAATCTTAATAATTTCTAATCCTAATATAACCATAAATACTAACCCAACTATTATGGCATAGATGCAATAATAACAAGTGAAAACATAGCAGGCGTTTGTGGGGAAGTGATAGATGAAGAAAGGGTGAGAACTCAAGAAATGCTCATAGAAGGGTATGAGAATTGCCAAAACTGTTTAGGAAGCTAAAATGTGGAGGTGAGGTTATGAGAAAAGGTTCTTTTTTGTGTGAGAGAAGAAGAGAGAGAGAAGGATATTTGGTAAAGAGGGTATTTTCATCGAATAAAAAAGGAAAGATGAAGGAGAGAAGAAGAGTTATCAATAGAAGAGCTTTGAAAATAAGAGAAAGAAGAGGTCAATGAAAAGTATCATTATCAAGAGAGAGAGAGGAGAGAGGAAAAATATCATTGAGAATAAGAGAGCAAAAAATAAGGAATAAAGGAAATCATTGGGTAGGAGAGAGAGTGCAAGAGAGAGAGAGAGGAATAGCATAATGGTAATAAAAGAAATAAAAGTTGTAAGGAAGAAAAAAAGTAAAAAAATAAGAGGAGAGAGAAAGAGAGTATTATGGAAAATTCTTGAAAAGCAAAAGAAGGGATAAGAGAACTAAGACAAGAATAGAGAAAAAAATTATGAGGTTGTCCTTCATGAGAGAGAAAGATAGTTGGAGAGATAGAAAACTATTATTTGGATAAATAGGAGGAATTTGAGAAATTTAATAATAACCAACAAGAGGAAGGAATTCAATCTATTTTTGTTAGATTATTTCATTGAAATTGTAGTAAAAATTACAATATAATATATATGCATTTCAATAGATGTGTGATATTTAATTATTATTGGCCTTTTCTTTACTTGATATAATTATAAAATAAATGATTTTTAAAAATAAATATATGCAACGATTAATATATTGAAAAGGTTTTAATTTTTGAAAAAAAATATTATATTTACATGTTGTGAAATATGATGCATGTTTTTCTATTAAATGAATATAAAATTTGAGAATTATGATACTTTATTTAGAATAATTGTTCTATTTTGTATATCATATCAAGCATACAAACCTAATTGTATGTAGCTGAGATAAAAGGAAAGAAAAAAAGAATAATTATGTGAATTTAACAAATTTAGTTATGTAGAACTAGGTATATAAAAGAAAAGAGAATAAAAATTATTCAAAGAAATAACATATAATTAATCATAATTTCATCATTATGATGTTCAAAAATGGTTATATCTTGTATTAGGAAATGGCCTGATAATTTAGCTTGATTATGGAGATAAATGACTTGTTGTATCTCATATCGAATAATAACATGATGATGTGGCTCAATAGTGAAAATAAAATGATTGGGCATATCTTATTCTAGGGAATTGTTTAGAGGTATAGCCCTAAAGAATGTAAAAGGAAATACATTACAAATAGGATTAAGAGGAATTAAAAAAGGAAAAAACCATGGGCTAAAGCAAAGGAAAAGTAGGGAATCAAAGTGAATGAATATGAAAAGATAAAAAAAGATTTAACAAAAAGGAGAGAGCACTACATGAGTATGCATATTTTTTATTTTGCTCAATTTTTAAATCATGAGAAATATTTGTTATTTACATCTTAGCATAAGATACAAATCCAATATTATAATGTCGTATATTAATATTATATAGTATTTGTTTATTAAGCATATGACAATAGTTTAACTTTTTTTAACATTAATAATTAAAAGTGATAATGAAGTGCTTCATAGGATAATGAGAAAAAAGTGAATGAAAAAACTATATTTAAGTATTTTAGTCATTTCTATTTTAGTGTCATGCATTAAAAAATGGTCTTAAAAATATAATAAGTTGTCATGTCAATTAAAATGATATTGTTTATTAAGTTATATTAGTTGGTTTATTTTTGTTATTATATAAATATTAAGATATTGATTGTTTATGCAAAGTAAAATATTTAGATTGATTTATTTATTTTGTTTGGAAGATTTAAAAATATACAAATTTTAAAAAGTAAAGAAAAAGTGTTTGAAACTAACAAACAAATGAAAAAAAAAAAAAGATTTTCAAATAAATAAAGAAAAAGTAAAAAAGAAAAATTAGTGACTATGATTTTAAATAGGGAATTAGAATACCATAATTTTACTTGAAGACTATATATGTAATTATACTTTATTCTTGGGTTGAGACGATGAGTAGTTGGGTAGTTAATTGGTTTTTTCTTTAAAGTTAAAAACCATATTTTGGACTTGATTCCATAGTTTTTAATGGTTTAGTAATTTCTATATTTATTTATATATTTCTCTTCAATTACAAAACATTTTATATAGATTAAGAATTTGATCAGTGTTGACTTTGATGATGTTTTAGGCATGACAACTGATGACCCCGGAAAGGGGAGATCCATCTCCATTACCACTCCAATTATAGGATGGTTCTTTCAATCGTGACAAGTTTATGTGATGCTTGCAATGTTGATATGAATTCATTCCACATCTATCTTGTGATGTGCCCACTGCCAAAAAATTTCAATTATTCTGGTTTTTATCATGTAAGATGTTCGTGCATATTACAATTATATTGCAAGCAAATCAAGCTGTACTCAAGCTCGGTTTGGAATTTTGTTTGATTCAACGGCTTGAAGGTGACTTAATTTTGTTCGATTTGATTTCTTAATGATTTTGAATATTTTTATGAACCCTGATCGTTCTCCCTTGTAATCCGCCAGAGCTCACTTGCTCCAGTTTCTAGTCGGTGGCCCTGCTTCTTAGGCCGTTCCTCTCCTTCGCTGACGCTCGCTGCACTGAGCGATGCGACTCCAGTGGTAAAAAATCCAACACCTTTCAGCTTTTCCTGTCTCTGTAGCTATTTTTGCACTGTACAAGAAATTCACCATCCTTTAACTTTTGGGTTCCGTCTTCCGGGTAGGCATTTAGGTTGGAGAACTGTTTTGATGGGATTGATGCGAATGGGCAATGGCGCAATCACGAGTTGATTTCCTGTGTTCAGGATCGAGGAATATAATATTGCTGATGTAGTTTAAGTTCAAAAAAATTCACCCCGTTGATCCAGATCGTTGATCGCAGCCCCTTGGACCAGGAGGCGTGACATTCGAGCATTTCTCAAGCAAGATCACCTTCTCGCCGGTTGGGTGGCCAACATTGGTATGTGCTCTGAGCCCCTCCTCCAGAGACTGTACGACCGCTATGTGCTTTTCGTGGGCGTATCAGTCTTCTTTAGCGCCAAATGATGTAGGGTAGCTGCTCAAGTGCCACATGGTGCTCGAGGGAAGTCTGATGTCCGCCCAAGTTGTTATCTATCTTCGACAAGGATCTTGCAACTGCAATATGATAGTTGAACGATTGCTTGATGCTTCGTATCAACATTTGGGCTCCGAAGAATGTTCAAGGACGTGTGGTTGTCGTCTTGGAGCATTGTATCAACTCTCAAGCATCGTTATCCCGTGGGCGGTTGCAATTACTTTTGTCATGTTATCTAGAAGTCAAATTTCCTTATACTCTAATCCATTGGCATATTCTTCTATGAAATAGGATCCCATTGGTATTGACTTTGAGGTCCTAAGCGAGTTCTTGGGTCTTAGCTTATTGTAAATGTTGGTACACTTTTCTTCTCGCTCTCGTCTTTTTTCCTAGGATTGGTAGAGACTTTTCTTCTATGTCTCATCTTTTTTCCTTGAATAAATTAGACATGTGGATTTCAATTGATCTTTCTTGTTCTTTGTGAGACAATTTCCTCTACAATCTACATTTTGCTTGAATCTATACAGTACACAACAATAATTGTAAGGATCAGTTCTCATATGTAGGCAATCTATGAACAAAATTGTTTTTGCGGCAGAAAATGCATGGCAAATTGATCCGTCCTTCCACATCACATTTGCACATTGAAGGTTAAGCAATGCTAGAAATTAAGGATACACCATTGAAGTAAAGGGTCTCCAGAATTACGGAGTTCTTGGGAAAGTGCAACCAATGGTGCACGTTGTTGCTAGAGAGTTCATCTTTGTGGACATAAATCAATCGTCAAAATTGTTCACAAATACCAAACCTCAAACGGCATATGTAGAGCCTTATATTTATTCAAGACTTTTTGTATGGAAAACTTTCATCTCTTATTTTTTTGCTCATAATGGCTGACCTTTGTTTGCAAATTCATTGAATTGAAGACTAAGAAAAGTCTACCGAAGATCATGATCATTTAGACTTGGCAAATGCATTTTGAGATGCAAGATGTCGTGCTATAGATTAATGCACAGATCTAATAGCAGATGACTGTGCATGGACTGGAGATTTTGAAAATTATTACCACTTTTATCAAGTAATTTCAAAGGATATAGGATGCCTAAGGGATGTCCCAATTGAAGATGCCTTAGTAACAACAACTGTTGGTCATGGATCGTCATCTAACTCTTAAAAATGTCCTACATATGCCTAGTTATTCACTAACCTCTTTGTTAATCCAAATGCTCATCAAATATTTCAACTACAATGTAATCTTTATCCTACCTTTGATGAATTTTAGGAACAAGGCATAGGGAGGATGATTGAGCATGCTGTAGAGAGAGACATGGTCTTTACTACCTTGAGGTGTTGAATAGGAAAGTTAAAGAAACTGCTTTATTCTTGTAATTCATTGCTATAGCCCATAATTCTAATAAAGTCAAACAGTGGTTTTATCACTTTGTTTTGGTCATTCTTTATTTGATGTTCTCAAAACGTTGTTTCTTCCATTGTTCTATGGATTGTGTGTAGAGCATCTTCATTATGACGTATGAACATGCAAAAGACAAGTGTTCAACTTTTCTAATTATTAATAAAAAGAAGTTCTTTTCCGTTTACTTTTGTCTATAGTGATATGTGGGGATCCTCGAACACTACCAATATTTATGGGTCATAATCATTTGTCCTTCGTTGATGATGCACTATGCCTATTAAAAATTAAGTTTAGGTGTGATAATCAAACTATTTAGTTCTAATAATACTAAAAACCAATTCAATTAATTCTTATTATCCTTTTTCAAAGAAAAGTATGCAATTCATGAATTCTCTTATGTTCGTATACTAATAAAATAGGTGGTTGAAAAGAAAAATAGTAATTTTCTAACATTCACTACAGTTCTTCAAATCAATATTCTAATACAGTATTGAGGAGAATCCATCTTGATTATGACTCACATTGCAAACAGGGTACTTTTAGTAGCACTTGACTCTATAAGTTTTATTCAACTCTCAATTTACTTTTTAAATATTCATGTATCTAATGTCCTTAGTTTGAAAGTCTTGTGGTCTGTTTGTTTTTGTCCATATAGACACTCAAAAGAAAGGAAGGCTTAACCATTGTGCTTTTAAGTATATTTGTTGGTTACTTTTCCACCAAAAAATGTATAAAATATTATCAGTCACAAAAAAAGAAAAATATTATTTGAATCAGTTGATGCCACATTTGTTAAGAAAGATAAGTATTTCATAAAAATAGAAAAACATAAATATTTCATAATCCTTAAAAATCCAAACTTTCGTAGTCTTTGTCATCTACATCAAGAATTAATGTTAGAAGATAAGGACATGGATTTTTTTCTCTTGGACTTGTCTTTTCTATCCTCTTAAATCAGCCCTCATGTAAACCATACCACAATTTCTAAGGGCATTCTTGTAATTGAGCCTCAAGTTTAAAGTACATATCTACTTCAAGTTTGCTTTAAGAGAAAAATCTTAATCACTTATTTTGAATCGATCTTACAACCTAATCTTAATCCTATTCCTAGTGACAACAAGCTACTTGCCAGTGCCAATTATGATTCCATTTTCCTAGACACCAACTTTACTCCAACTGATTTTGACATTTTTGTTGCTACAAAAAGAACAAGAACTCGTAATAAACATTCCTTAGATTTGGTCATTTCATATGATCACTTGTCTTAGGGATGCATAGTCTTTCTCACTAACTGAATGACCATACCCATGCCTACTGCTTTATCCAATCAATTAAATGTTAATAATAGGAAGAATGTTGATACATCAATAGAGATTGCATGTAAGAAACAAACCTATTGATACATCAATAGAGCCAAATTGCTAGCTTAGGGAGTGCCCAGAAGATGTTGTGATAGATAAAGGCTTGTTCAGAGGCTCATTCCTTCGTGGAAAAAATAAGGAGCATGGTTTGTACTATGATCATGGTGAGTGAATTCATGCATAATTTTAAAGAATAATATCTCAAGATAGTCTATATAATCCTATAATATTTGAAGTGAGCACCAAACATAAGGATTTTTTTACAAAAGAACTACCTTTTGAAGCTTATATACATGTTGACTATATAGAATTAATTAAGGGAACAAGATCAATCTCTGGATATTCTAGTATTAAGAGCAAATCTTGTGGCATGGAAAAACTGGAAGCAAAACTTGATGGCTAGGCCTAGTCAAAAGTCGAGTTTGAATTAATAGCTCTAGGGTTATGTGAGTTATTATAACTCAAGATAATTTTAGATGACAAAGATCAAGTAAAAGGATCTTTTGATTGAACAAAACACATTGAAGTTGACTGATACTTCATAAAAGAGAAGCATGATAATGGTATGATTTGTACTCTATTTGTGATTAATGATGATCAACATGCAAACATCTTCCCAAAGAAGCTTTTAGGCATGGTGTGTTAAAGACAATTTATAGTATTTAATTTTCAACATAAATAGATTGATTATTAAGAATTCTTACGATAAAAACTTTTAGGAATATAGCTAATTAATGGACTCTTTTCTTGAATAGATTTTAATGTGTGTGTATATTTCAAGGTTATTTCTAATAAATAACAAGATCAACTTTTTCTTGTCAGAAGAAAGGTTTCATGAACAAAGCAGGCAAGTATTTGCACATTGCAAGTCTTTTTTTCTTTAAAGTATTATTTTTCTTAAGAATCTTCTCTCGTCCTGCACTGTTTTTGTTTGCATTTAACTTGAGGACTGCTATACAAATTACATTGCATTGAAGTTTTAATTATAAAACAATAAAATTTAATCCAGGCTATTTGTATTTCTGACTAATCCATGCATTTCATCTTCATAAGCAAGTAAAGTTTGTCAGAAGGAAAATAAAACTTTGTTTTAAAACCAAAATAAGTTGGATCAATGCCGATTGATAAACGGTCAAAGGTTAGGTTCAGCTGCATGCATCTCTAAATCATAGCCAAATTTTAATTTTTCCCCGTTCCAGCAATGAAGTATGAACCATATATCAATTCATTATCGCAAAGAACAATTTTTTGCAATAATAAATGAAAAGTGTTCAAAAAATAAACCATTGTGAATTAACAATACATAATAGTCTGCATGTGCTTATCACAAGCTTTGGATAAGAAAGATTTGATTTGATTATGATTCAGTATTGACCTAGCTTATTGATTATTTGTTCAAACTTGATTCAAGTCAAAAACCATCCAACTTTTGATCAACGTTCAATTTTTCATTCAAATTTTTTGTGATGAATAAATTTGTGTATTCAACGACAATAAATATACTAATTTATATTATTATATTTTCATAATTTTATTTACTTACATATTTTTTTATGTTTGTATTGATGAATACTTAAATACATACATAAACAATATAATTTTTTTCAATTCGATTTTGAATTATTTTTATCAGATCTAGGGTTTGACTTTTTTTAGCTATTAGCATTTATTTCTGAGTAAATATTAGCTTATTATTAGTTTATATCACTTCAATTTAAATCCAACTTGAGGCAAAAATCGATTTAAATTTTAATCAATCTCAAAATTTGAGCTAACTTACCCCACTTCATTAATCATTGGAATGACATATCTATTTAAATTATACATCAAGAGCACCAATCAAGAGCTACCTGCTTGGGCCTCTGAGCTTGATGCCATATTTATAACATCATTATCACAGGGGACCTATATGCCTCTACTTTTAATGCACTTAAGTTGAAGCTCTGGCCTTAAACTGTTCTTATTATTGAATACTAATAGGCTTCCTACAGTTGTTTCATGGTTGGACGAAACGTTTAATCTGTAGGAACTCTGCAAAATTGAAATGCTTTTTATGAAAAGTTAATGAACGATGACAACCTAGTAGATTCTATCCAACTGATCTTTATATTTCTTCTTAGCAGTTGGAGCTTTCTGCCCTATGCCCATTTTCACCTCACCACAACATTGTGCAGTACAAAAAGAATGAACCCATAATGGTTAAGTTTAATCCCAGTAAAAAGTTGGTTATGTTCAGCTTCCTTTACAGACTAAGAAAGTATTGTTTTGGTGATTCAAATTGACCTCATAATAATGTTTATTTCCGCTGCAGGAGAGAGATAAGCCAATCTAGGAAGTCTACCTCATGGAGAGAACTAAATTCCACTGAGGTAGGAGATAAACAACAATATACACTTTCGATCTTAGTGACCATTATGCCAATATTCTCAATTATTTCATTAACGCACCAGAACTGCAATGTACTGAAATGCAGCTACAGCAGGCTCATATGAAAAAGAATCAAAACAGAACAACGACAGAGACACAGAGAGAGGAGCCTGATGAATCAAGGGAAGGGGCCAATAGTATACCTATCATTTCTATCATAGCAGTGAATAAAGACACCCATCAGCAGACATAGGCCTCTCTTTGTCTCACTTTGCTGCATGCTTCTTCCTTCTCACCCATCTCCTCTATAGATTCTGAGTTCTCGCCCTTGTCTCCTGTCACTACAATTAATCTTTAGCCCCACACCAAGTCAAGCCTCTATCTTTGCTCTGTCGCTCTGTGGGCCTAGCTTTCTCACCTCATTCTCATCTCCCTCATCTCACCCTCCCAAATTGCGTGCTTTAATTTCCCCTTACAGATGTGGGTCTGCCTCTGCTCCTCCCTTCCTTTATTCAGGTTTCTAGTGGTTTCCCAGTTAATAACCAATTGGCTGTCTGAAGTCCCTCTTCAATTCTCTTCCCTCTTTCAAAGATGAACAACCAGAGTAGCAATAGAAGTAGTTCTAAGAGGAAGGCCTTGTTCATGGCCGCGGTGGCCGTGTCCAGGTTCCGCTCGGCTGTGGTCGCAGCGATCGCACGGCGGCCGACGCGGGTCGTCGGAACTCTCTACGGCCGCCGGCGGGGACACGTGCAGTTGGCTTTTCAGGTAGAAGCCCACGCTGAGCCACTGACTCTCCTGGAGCTCCCAACGCCGACAGATGGGTTGGTCAGGGAGATGGCGGCTTGTGGGCTGATGCGGATTGCTTTGGAGTGTGACCGTAGAGTTAGCAGCCGGGGAGGACCGGGGCTTGCGGAGGAGCCGGCGTGGAGGGTGTACTGCAATGGGCGGCACCTCGGCCAGGCCGTGCGGCGGGAGTGCGGTCCGGAGGACTGGAAGGTTCTGCGGGCGGTGGAGCCGGTGTCTGTTGGCGCTGGCGTGCTGCCTGCGGCGGTGGCCGGGGAGGGGGAGGTGATGTACATGAGGGGAAGGTTTGAGAGGGTTGTGGGGTCGAAGGATGCCGAGGCTTTCTACATGATGAATCCTGATGGAAATGGAGGGCCCGAGCTAAGCGTTTATCTCCTCAGAGTTTGACACTACAGTTGTTGGAGATGCATCAGCAAACGTTCTGTTCTTGTTTGGGGATTCTTCTGTACAAATCTTGTGTGTTTGCCTTTTCTCACCTCTTCTTTATCATGTGTTGGTTTCTTCTTCTGTTGGGTTTTTATTTTTATTTTTATTTTTTTTACTTTTTTTGGACGATTGGATTTTTATTTTTCATGTAGATATGTGCTAATCATAGTCATAGTTTCTGTTGAATGAAATGGTGACTTGTAATCTGTGAACAACCATTTGATGAGTCACAGCTATGTTGTGGACTTGAAGACTATTCGTTAGCTAAGCAAGCAAGAACAGTGTGTTATAATTGCAACAAGTAGTAAAATATTGTTACATTAATTTGCTTTAACATGTAGAACATAAAGCTGGTTTTGGTCATCATTTTGTCTTCAATTTTATTCTTTCAAGTGTTGCCAATATGTCAAAAAGTGTTGTGCATGCTTACCTAATGTGATAAGGTGTTACTGCAAAAAAGTATATGTTTTATATTTTAGGTTCTTAAATGTTATTAAGTTTAGTTTGCTTGTTTGAGTACATGTATGAAGATAAATTTAGTTTGTTTGAATATTTGAAAATAATAAATATAATATAATAGTTATATATATTTAATATAATTTAAGGATTTGATTTTTTTTTTAGAAAAAAATTAGTTGGGGCTATGTGTAAAGTCGAACATCTGTAGGATTGTGTTTGAATGAGTTTGAAATGTAGTGAAAAAATAAAAATTGAAAATAAACAGGCCTAAACAGTAATTTATATATAAAATAAATAATAAAACATTTATGGTATTTGGTTATTTTGTTTCCCAAAAATATTAAAATAAAGTGAGATGACAAGTAGGTAAGTTGTACTGGAAAGCTATAATTTCTTTTAGGCTGAGAGATAAAAATATAATAAAATTGAAACGTCAATTTTGTGAGCAAAATATTTTGGTTTTTCAAAAAGTATTAGAAAAATTTTTTTAAAATAAATTTCAATAAAATCATAATATTTTAATTAGTATATTAGCCTTTAGAGATTAGCATTGTCCTTTTCTTCTGCAGGCCCATTTTTGAATCAACTTCAGGTCTTGTAATTGTCACATCAGGATTCTATTCTATTTAAAAAGTAAAAGAAAAAAAAAACGATATGAAAAAAGAAAAGCAGAAGTGGTTTCTAAGAGCATCCAAGAAACAGTATGCAAAATGTTTAACAAAAAAGAATGCCTTTATTTTTAAGCTTATGGCTCAAAGAGGACCCTAACAATGATTGTGTCAAGCATAGGCTTCACCATTATATATACAATTATAATCTAAACATATGCTTTGTAAAAGTTGAGAATAATCAAGGACTCTTGTGTGTGTGTGTGTTATCTATTGACATCAAAGATGATCAAGACAAATACATAAGTGTAAATCTTTCATACTTCAGAGAAAAAACTTACATTTAAAGAGAGAAATTTATTGATATGAGAATTGAAGAATTCGTTGATGTGGTTGAAAAATATTTGTATCATATTACACAAATATAGAGAAAGAGTGTCTTCAAGTTCGAGAATTTTCAATTAGTATTATAGTAAAATCTTTTAGGGTTTTTCACAAAAATAACATAGTCAATAACAATTGCAATCATACATGCCTTTCAAAGAAGTGATTTGATATACAAATTTGTTGGCAATATGTTTTTACCACTGACCAAGTTGAAACAGTGAATTGTAAGTTTGAAAAGACTATGGAAAAGAAAGGCTAAAGTAAGGTTCTAATCTTACGCATTACACATGATCGAGAAGCTATAATGGTTAAATCAAAACTGTATTATGGTCCTTAGATTGACTCTAGGTGATAGGCTTTTGGTAAAAATTGAGACCTAAAGTAAAATAAATATGTGTAAATCTCACAAGAAGAAGATAAATGGTAGACTTTAAAATATTTTTACTAATTTTTTTATTATATTTATTTTTCAAAATTCTTTATAAAAATAATTTTATATTTGAAAAAAAAAATCTTAATTTGTAAATATATTAATTTATAATTTTAATTAAAAAATTAAAAATAAAAATGAAAATGGTATATCAAAATTTTTAATGATTTAGTTCAAACTAGAAATTATGTCCATCCCAACTAAAGTTGAAAAAAATATTATTATTAAAAGAATTATAATTTAAGATTTTTTTCTTATAGTTCACATTTAATCTACTTTATATTTTTTCTTATAATTTACTTTCAACCTACTAGCTTTTAAGAATTCAACTATAACACATGCTTTTATAAGCTCAACCCCACTTGAATTTTTATGAAATCAAACTGAACTTAGGTTTTTACAAATGTCAAGCCACTTATTCAAAAAAAAAATATAACAAGAAACAAATTTTTAATAAAAATATACAAATTTTCTTATACTTAATGATGAATAGAGAATATAATAAAGATCTCAATATTATGAAGAGAAGTAAAAAAGATGAAAGCTTAGAATATTTAAGCTTAGTTAGAAGAATTTAGAATTTCAAGTAGTATGAAGTCATAGGTGCTGTCGAGAGATTTTTATGTCAATAGAATATTATATAGCTTTTCTTTAAGATTTTGAAATATTATTCATATTCATTAGTCATTTTATGAATGATGTTTAGGTTTATATAAAAAATGGTCATAATCATTAGACAAGTCAAGCAAAAGCTATTTAAAAAGCCTACCAAATAACTTAACAAATGTTTCCAAATGGCTTAAAAAATTAATCCAAAATGGCAACGTGTGATGGCATGTATAATTACTAGGTAATTAATAGTTATGTGGGATCGACTAGAGCTGTTGGATCAAATTGAAGTTCTCAATCGTCCGATCAAACACTATAAAAGCGAACAAGTTCTGGATGAATGGATCAAAGCATATTAGATATGGGCAATTCAAACAAGTCAAATGAGGTATCAATCGTTCGATTCATCAATAGTAAAGAAGGGAACAATATCAATCGTAAGATTCAAAATGGAGAGATCTTGGTCATCCAATTCAATGATAGATGTTTCAAAAGATAGAAACAATAAAGGTGTCTGATTAAGTTATACATGATCTTATTTGCCCAATCAAAGCACTGAAGTAAAGGCTTAAAGGCAAGAGAAATCATAGCCATCCAATTGACAGTCAGATGGAATAAAATTTACGTAAGGTTTTGGAGGCACTAAACTAAGAAAATTGATTAGTCCCACACTACATGCATGAAAAAGTTTTGTAATTTATAATACATTGCATGGGTAAATAATGTGAGCCAAATTAAGGCTAACTCTCCTTTGTGCACTTGGCATTTCATCACTTGGGCTACTTGTATGCTTACAAATTAATTCATGGTTATGGGTCTGACCCATTCACATACTTTATTCTAGTGCAGTCCAGCTCGTTTCTGTGTTTACACCAATTGCGTTGTAAGATTTACAGTAACCAAGATTAGGTTTGATCCAGTTTTGTTCCAACTGTCTCCTTATCTGATGTTTACAAGTGCTTGTTCAAGCTTGCTTGACTTGAGAGCTTTGCACTTGAGCATGTACTTGGGATGTGGCTTTAGATAATTTTTTTAATTATAAAAATTTTAACAAATTTATTTTTTATAATTTAGATAAAGTTTAACAATTGATCCAATATAAAATTTGACAAATATGGATAAGTAAGATTTAATCAAGAAATGATTAAGGGATTACAAAATAGAATATTATTCATTTTTTAAATCAAAAAGATGATTAACCAATTGGATGCTTGAGTAGGATTTGATATAGATATGAATTGAGAAATATGTCTTATGATTAATAATCAATAAGGTAATAATTTGTTTTATAACAAAAAAGAATTTTTTTCAAATTTGATATGCAAGTCTTCGATCTTTAAACTTTGTTGAATACTCTAAACTACTTTGAAGATTATTAATTCATCTTAAAAAATGTATGACTTGCTCTAAACCTATTTTATACTAAACAAGCTAATTAGAATAAAATACTAAATATTTAAGACTTGACTTATCAAATGTAATGGTGACTTAACAAACCTTAGTTGATTTGACATTAAAGGAATGTGTCTCATGAAGAGCTTAACAATTAGGTTGAGAGTGTAAACTTAGATGATATTGTAAGCCTTGTAAATCAACGGGGTATTGGTCATGATTAAAAAGAGGAGGAGATTGGTCAAGAGTTGCAAAAGATTTTCTTCTTTAGAGGAGCAACATTTTTGGTAATGAAAACATGAAGTTTAGCATAGCTGTTGCACTCGTCCTCAAGGTTTAGGAATACTTCTTTGGCCTAAGCGAGACAAAAGCATTTGAGGAAGTACTATTAAAGAACCCATGACACAAATGCTTACAAGCTAGTGTTGCATGGTCAACTTCCTAAGCTAGCAATCTTTACTTAACAAAGGATGTAAACATTCCATCTTTCAAGAAATAGACCAAGTCATCTATTCAAATTAGCCATAAAAGTATAAATATAAGTTTTGCTTGTGATATAATAAGAATAGCTAATGTTTAGCATCAATTTATCATGGCTATATTTAAATGCTTAGTTGATTGTTCTCTTAGACATAATTTACATGAGATTTAACCTAGCCAAGTGATTTTAAGGTTGCATGGATTATGTCTTATCCTAATAAAGGGCCTCATTGCTCACCTCAAAATTTCCATTGACTAGGTTTGACAACAAGTTGGAATTATTGAACATGTGGATAGAATGCATATTGAGTCCATACATGCCACTAAGAATGGCCATGTACTTATCTTGATTATTAGTAGTTTGGAAGTTGAACTGAAGAGCATGATAAAGGATGACATGAGATAGGATGATTAAAAGGATGCTTATTTCAAAATGTTGATTTATGCTCCATTAATAAATATTTGCATCAGAGCATCTTTGTGGCCTCATTTGCTAGTCTTGATGTTGTTAATTTTGGGATGAAGTTACCCACGGCTTGATCCTTAATGATATTTCAAGGTAGGAATCTTAGGTTACTCACAAAACTCTATAAACCATCTTTACAATCTTTTGGGCACATGTGGAGTATAAAAGATGTGCTTGAAAAAATTCTTACTTATGACCATAATTAAGAAAACTTGGTGGAATGATGATAATCTTCTCATATTAGACACATATGTTAAGGCCAACCCTTATAGAACTTAGTACTTAACTCTTTGCCCATAGAACATAGTTGGTGTACTTCGTTAACCATTGTACTCCTTTAGTCTCTATTATACTGACAACTTGTTAGCAATGTTAAAGTAGATTAAAAATTAATTCAATTAATCTGATTGGGATGAGATAGTCAAGGCACTTTCATATTGAGACACCAAGCTCATATTTAGCTAAATAGAATCAAATATTTTTTTCAAAGTTCATAATTTATTGAAAATTTTATATGCATGTACTATTTAAGACTATACCTTTTAACAAGAAAGTTATGCACTCACCTTTTCAACTTTCATCGAAGCTATTCTTGAAAGTTGGGATCGATCATCCTTTGGACTATACAAAGGGTTGGCTCTAGCTCTAAATGCTAGGTCTAGTAATGGTAAAGGAGAGACACTTTAGCAATGTCATTGCCCAGGATATTTGTCTGTTTTATCTTTTTTATACAACACAATCAATAATTATTTTGCCATTATACATATCATATTTTATAAAAATCATAGTTCTAAATAATTTTTCACAGTATTAACTTAACATAACAATATTCTAATAACATTTTTTTTGATATTTCATAATAATTCATAGCTTCATTATATTCACATTTTTTGTATTAAAAATTCACAATTTTTTTATTAATTCATACAAAATTAAAATTGGAAGTTACTTTTGTGTAACAACCTTAATTTTATGCAACACATACAAATATAAGAAAAAATGGTTGCTTAAAATTGTTCTCCAATTGTTATATTTTCAAACGGTTGATTGGTAATGGAGAGAAATAACTATTCCGTGAATAACCTGAATTAATGGAAAAATCTTTGATTTCTTTTTTTCTTTTCAATAATTTCATTTTGATCATAATAAATATGATCAAATAAAATTCTATAAAAAAACAATTAAATAATTATTTATTTCATAACATTGTCAAATATGAGTGAGGAATACGTAGTTAGCTGTTAGCTTCATTTTGATACAAACTAGCAGCACAGTAAAGCCCATCGCTTCATGCCTGTCATGCTTAATGAGAGAGCAAAAAGAAACAAACAATTTAAGTTGCTCCTTCACGGCGGAGCCGGCGAGTCTACCATTGAATTGTGTCTCTCCGACGGCCCGGACGGCGGGATTGGCATCCCACGGGGGAGAAAGTCGAACGACACGTGATCGTATCGCGCTTCATGTCGTCGATGCTCGGTGTAGATCAAACGGCTTTCGTGACAGGGGAGCTTGAGGAGGACAAGAAGGAGAAGGAAGAAAGAGAATTTAACCATTGTTAATGGTGGAGGGAGGAGGAGCACCATAAAAGCATTTGGTTACCTTCTTGAAGTAGCTTTGCATGGGATGCGAGATCCAAGAAAACTGATCTTGAAATCGTCAACCGAGCAAAAAGGTCGAGAAGAGAGCACCATGCCAAGGTCTTTATGATTCGCGAAAGATTTGTCGCTTTGGTGATCCTGACCGTTGGTTGTTCATCTCCTGGCGCAATGATCGCAGCTCATGTGAACGACATTTTTGTACTGCTTGCGTGTAAGACGGATGCGTGTTGACAAGTGGATAGCGTTTATTAGTTCTTTGGGGTATGTTTGATTTGTGCGTTCAGAAAGTTGAAGTAGGCAAAACAATAGATAAGTTGCTGTTAAAGGAGTTTTGAAAATTATCAGTTGTTGGTGTGATGAAATGTAGAAAAATTCATTTACATTATAACACAATTGTTAATATTTTGGATTTGATTATTTATCATTAAATGGTTTGTTATCCACAACAGTGACATTAATATCCAATGCTAGGTTGAATGAAACAATAACCTAGAGCAATTATATAAAAATTATAAGAAAATCACAAGATGGACAAATCATAAGAGCTTGTGTTCAAATTCAAACTCAAAAAAATCACAACACCATGCTAATTTTTTTTTATGAAAATTCTAAAAATGTTACAAGCTTCACTATGGTCATAATGGATGACAACTTAACTTCAAAGAAATTTAGAAAGAAAGACTTAATGTTTGAATAAAGTGTACACTTCTTTAGTTGTTTCTTGTTTCTTGTTTTAGTTACTTTTTTTCTTAGACATTTAAAATATATTTATACTCAAGTATGATTTGCTTAACAATTTCATACATATTTGCATTTGAAAAATTCTTGTTTAAGGTTTTCTATCAATAAATATGAGTTGCCTCAATGTTTTTGTAATCTTAAGCTTTGTTCATATTGTTATGCATTACTTGTTCATAAGTATGAGTTACATTAGCATCTTTATACCATTATGCTTGACAACAAACGTGGTATAAACATTTTTTCATTTTTTTTGTATGTGCCCATTCATCCATATTATACTCCATACATTAATAATCTCTTATGTAGAGATTGATTGCTATTAACTAAGTCGTGTTTGACGAAAAATTGAGAGTACAATGTTTATAAGAGGAGAGGTGAATCATGCAAATAAAAAATTTAATCCTAATAAAATTATTAAATAATTTCACAATGAAAATGATTTATAAATCTTAATTGCTCTTTTAAACAAGTTTTGTAAAATCTTGTTTGACTATGAAAACACTTTGTGTAAGAGTGCATGTAAGGTAAATACATAGATTTTAAATAATTTGAACCAAAACTAGATCTATATCCACACCCTGCCAAAAGGTTACACAAAGTACTAAACACCCAACCAAAAGTTCCTATAAGCATTAGGCTAAAAAGAACTTACATTATCGACTTAACAATTCTTATAGCATTGACTTAAAAAATCCTATCGTATTGGGTCAAAAAACCTTTAAAATCACATAAAAAAGATTAATTAAAATGAACAAGCATAAAGAACCAACATTGAGACAAGGAAAATAAATACAATGCACAATATAATTATCCTATGACTCAAATGCAATTAAACAAAAGGCACACTAATAATATAATACAATTGTTTAAGAAAGAATTTGCACTTAGCTTAGTGAAAGAAGAAGGAATACTAGTTAAGATGAAACAAATACATGTAATCTTAACCTTGTTTTTCTCTTTTCTTAGTAATAATATTTCTAAAGAGTAGCTCTTTCATAAAGATAAGAAAATTAAGCATCAACCCTTTCTCTTATGTTTTGGTGCTTTTAAATAACCCTTAAAATTATCTCTAATTGCTCAAAAACTCCTATATAAAGTTACATCAATATTTTTTTTAAAAATAGTCAAATTAGTCGTTACTTACTATTTTGAATTGATCATATTTTTTGATTCAAGAGATCATATAAGTATGATGAAATCATCAACGTATCATAAAACTTATCATATATATTTGATTAGTTCTTTTCTTGTTGCATAAGTGATAGTACTTATATGATGAGTAGATTGCATATGTATGAATTATACAAATCTTTTAAGTGCAGTTTTTTTAGCTCTCTAGACTATTTTGTATGATATATGATCATACATTACAATAAGTTCTATGACTTAGCTTACTTATAAATGATAAAGAATCACACTTGTATAATAAGTGAAACATATTAGTATTACGAAAATCCACTCGCAAGCTTCAAACTAGGTCTTCTCGATAAAATTGTACTGCTCTAGTGTAAAAGTGATATCATATTAGTATGAAGGAGATTTTATTCTACTTACAAATTAAGTCTTAGTTGTTAATATACTATTAATTTGATCTTAAATACATAAAAATTATACTATGCTAGTATGATAATACAAATTTAAATCATACTTAACATTCTTTGATCGAATCCCATCTCTGACTTTACAAAAGAAATAGATCGTTCAAATATGATTGGATATATTGTTTTAATGCCCCACCAACATAATCCAAAAATCTGATAAAAATACAACAATAATTTCAATGAACAAACTAAAAACTAAAATTAGTAACATAAAAACTGAAGAAACTAAAACCAAACAAGCGAGGGTCATGAAACTATAATATTCTCATGCTTAACATCAATATAACTTAAAAGAAGTCACACTATACATAATATAGCTATCACAAAAAAGTAAAAAGTTGAAATAAGGTATTGATATAGTATTTTAAAATAAACAAAATACAACTATTCTCATATACAATATCCATCACTTTTACACTTGCAAATATAATAAGTTTTTATTTAAAGGTGTTGAATTATCAGCTAAGGCCCTGACATTATGAGTGTCAATATCTTAGTTTATAATAAAAGAAGAGAATGAACATGACAAGCTTAGTATACAAACTATTAGCTTCATATGGTAAAGCAATCTAAAAAAGGTGATAATATAATTGGTAAACAAATGGAGCAATGGCTAGAACTAATCATAGAAAATCTATGAATAATAACATAGTATCAATATATATATATATATATATATATATATATATATATATATATATATATATATCATATGCATCTAATTTATGTAAATATTATCATATAACATATTTAGTTTCTTTTCATATTCAATTTTATTTAGTATTTTCTTTTTTATTTTCTCTTTTTTATTTTTATTTTCCTCTAGGCTTATATTATATTCTATGACCTCTATTCTTATTTCTATGGATCTCATATTATATCTTATTATCATTAAGTCTTAGCCTCTAACATGCCATGGCCATACTATGATACCAAGAGGTGAAGTACCTCAACACATAGCCATCATCACTATCAACATTTAGTGCTAACAAAGAATGAAGATTTTGAAAATCCTATGTTAACAAAGAATGAGAGTTCTAACATGTTGGAGTCTTATTTATGAGCACCTATGATATAAAGAGTAAAATATCCCATTATTAATTAAAAGAGACTTTAGACATGTCATAACCATAGCATGACATTAGTAGATAAAATATATCATCATATCATTACATATCTCATATATCAATTTACTATAAGATAAGGTCATAGTCTTTATTTTTTTCTCATGAGCTATCACATCAATTGACTAGCCATTACCTTTATTTATTTATTTATTTTATTTTTATCATATATTCTGATTTATAATATATACATATATATATATATATATATATATATATATATATATATATATATATATATCTGTGTGTGTGACATCAAAGGTAATAGAGTATTATAATAAAATTAGAATATACACGAGTCATGTTATACTATGTAATTACTCACATTCTAATGCATATCACAATTAGTAGATAAGAAACTTTAGTAACTCACTTATATCATAATTATTTTGTTTGTCAACGTAATAACTCGAAGAAGATTTTTTGATAGCTTTTCCCTTTCCCTTATCAACTTTTCTCATTTTCTACTTAATGATCTTTATCAATAAAAAGTCAAATTCTAAATAGAACTTATACGAAAGCACTTTCAAACAACTACTCCAACTGGCCTTAATAATTTGCTCATTTTGCACTTTCTTATCTACATTTTGTATGGTATGATCATTCATATCATATTTTATGTTCCTTGACTTATGTTACTCAGACAAAAGAATGTACATGCAATCTTCTATTAACAACTAACCATACATGATCAATTTCTCTATCATATTAATAAGATCAGTAATAGATACTTGATCAAATAAGGTTTGTCTAATAGATATTCTCTTTTTATCATTGCCCAAACTCATTGTATTATCTGATTAGCATGTCATACTAGTATGCTCTAGATAGCTAATTTATCAAATTTATGATTAGATAGATAGCCTTGGGAAATATTATATTTTTTCATCTTACTATCCAATATCATTCTATAGTAATATGATCCCTAATGACTACTTGATTAAACCAGGCTCCTCCTTTCCTTATTTTCCTACTTTTCACTCGCTTTCAAAACATCAAGATTGGTTTTTGAGATATGAGAGGAAGCTTATCACATCATTTAATAACATGATTGGTTTGCTAAATTTGATATAATAAATTATTTTTTTATTGTCTATATCTTTAAATATTCACTAAAAATCCAAATGAATTTTGAAAAATGTAAACCACAAACATAAGGATTCTTGTCATCAAGATTTTGTAAGGCATGCACAAAACTAGGATCTGTCCACTATCTTTATGGCATGCTTTTTAAGGCACTCACAGGTCAAAAATAATCTCAAGTTCTAGATCTACAATACGCATATCTAATAAATAAATATTTTTTGGAAGAGTAATTAAAGTTAATTTAGTTGTTTCAATTGTATTTTATGATGCTTAATAACTCTAAATCTTAATAATCATCTCTCAGGAAAAATATCAACACACTTGTGTGATAAGGGTATCATACATGTACTTCTTCTTCAAGCAGTATAACCAATCAACTTAACCTAAGATTACCCGTGAACAACTCTTTTCCTCTCCAAAGATAAACTAGTCATGTTGCATGTTAAGGTCACTATATTAGTACGATTAATACAACCAATGTATTTCTCACTCATTTAATTCATATCCAATGCCAACTTGATTGTGTAGGAATAAATGATGTAACCTATTATATATGTAATATTCTAAGATAAAGAATATATATAAATCATTCAAAATGAGATCCACACCTTATAATTAAAATCTTTATGAGTGAAAAAGATAAGAAATCATTTTAGACATTCTCACTCAACTCTTATTCTAATGTCAATAGAGATGACTTGAAAAAAATCTTATTGTTGTGTTACTCAAGCTTTCATTTCTCTTAAAATTAGTTATAGTTCATACCAAAATACCTTTATTAAGTTCTATGAGTTAATTGATTAAGCTCTTTATATGATTGATCTATTCAATCTTGAGATATATGATTTAAAAATACTTAAGAAAAAAATATTTGTAATAATAATTTGATGATTTTGTTATCATCATATAAGTTGTGCAAGAACAAAAGGGTTCAAAAATGTTCTTAGAGTTAACTTTATTATAGATCTTCATATCTTAGTGTGTTACACTTATTGTTATTTGGTGCATAAGCAAACTAATGAATATAACATGGTTAGTTGATGTTAGCCATTGGGTTAAGAAATTGATTAGATTCTCACATCAAAAGATTTTACTATATTTAAAAGTGGCTAATATTAAAATCTTCTCAAAATATTTATTATAAAAAGATCAAGCTATTTAATAATGATAATGCAAAAATAACCACTATAAAATATCAACTTTAGTAATTGTTTAGGATTGTCACTATAAAAGGCATTATATAGTCGTTGACTTAAACAATTATTCTATAAAGTTTTGAGACCTTAAGCTATTATTTTATACAATCATTGTATACTGTCTACTTCAAACTCCTCTGTGTACCATGACTGACCCATCGTCTTTTGATTATTACTCGAGAGATTAAAGAGATTTCTCATGTCCCTTCACTGCCTTCCTCCACTTTTGTTAATCTTCAACATAATTAGATGTCTCCCTGGTGGTGAACCATCTTCTTCTTCCTCTCATTTTTCCTTCTTCCTTATTTCTTTGCCTCCTCCTTTCCCTTCTTTTATATCTTCTTCTTCCCTATTGCTTTTCTTCTCTTTTCCTCTTCTCTTCTTCTATTACTCTTTCCTTCTTTCTCTAATTTTAAAATTTTTTATTATTTATTCTTTGAATTTTTTATATTTTTAATGAATAAATATTAAGATTTTGTATACAAAAGAAAATTTAGCATGCTAATATCTCCAATTTCTAAGCTTTCATGCACAACTATAATATAGATGTTAATTTACTTATGTGTTAGCTCTAAAATATCATGAATGTTTAAATAGTTAGGCTAAATTGGTAACAAATTGTTATTTATGACTATACTAGATATTATGTTATTATTAGAATTAAGCCAAGATGGTGGAAAAAGGTTTTTCATGATTAGTATAGATATTAGAAATATGTTGGTTAGCATGATTAATTATTGAATATAAAAGTTAAATTGTATCTATAAACTTTTTACTTAAATTGCTATTATGGTTATTAGCCTTTACATTTTAATTGCATAACAAAATTACCTTGTATGATTATGTTATCATATTCATCATTTATTATGCACTTAATATTATAAAAATTAATTGATCCATAATAATTTATGCATTATTCCATTTAAACAGGTTGGTAATGTGTATATGTATTTGATATTTTAACTATTTTTGTATTATTATTTTAGCAAAAATTTTAACTTAACTCTATTACTACTCTCTTGATACATACTTTTGTGCATCTTTTATTAACAAACATGAGAAACTCTAATTGATTGGGAGAATAAAGGAAACTAAGGATAGTTGTCAAAATTTTCTCTAAGTAAACACAAAAAATCTATTATTATGTCAATCACAAATTATATATTTCTAAATGGGATAGATATGGTGTCCCCAATTTTTATTTTGGAGTAATTTTATTTTTAAAACTAATTCTTATATATTATCACCTTTATAAGAAAATTTTATATCCAAAAAGTATCTTTTTATCATAAAACTTATTTGTTTTGAAAATCATAGTTTAAATAATTCCTTAAAAAACATAACTCGTATGTTTTTCTTTGAAAAGCTTCTACCAATTAAACAATTGTAAAGCATAACAAACCCAAAATTTCCTCCTTGCCATAGAGAAATAAAGACAAGTAAACTATCCTTTTCATTTTAGAATAATTAATTCACTTGTTAAACAATTTTTGTAGCAAAATAAAATTAAAAAGCCATAATATCTCATGTTAATTTTTTTCTTGTAACAACATCTAATTGTTAAAACCTAACACATGATCTCTGTTGTAATACAAAAACAACAAAGAACTATTTTATTGTACAATTCCAACAATTTTTTTATATGCATAACATGATAAATTACTAAAACTTTTAATTAAAAATTAACTTTTAGTTATTTTAAAATAATACTTTTTCTAATTTAACATAAAGCCATCATATACATACAATAAAACTACCTAGCTTTTTTTATTCACAAAACTCTTTTCTTAATTTGAAAAGAATATCAACTAAAAAATGTTTTTTCTCGAATAAACTTTAAAAGAATTTCTATCTTGTAACAATAAAATAAAATCAAATATTTTGAACATAAATTATGATTTTTTTAATATTTAATTATTAAATACTCAAGCATTTGTGTATTTAATATTGGTTCTATTATGTACAAAATTTTTATTAAAACAATATTGTATTTTATATATCTTAAAAAGCATGCAACATTTCTACTAGCCAGATTTGAGATTGAGGCATTCTATTGAGAAAATCTTGACTCAAGTAATTCATGGATATATCTTTTTGAAACTAATTGGGTTTTCTATGAAATTTTAAAAGAAAAAAATTAAAATATTTCGTTTTTACTCTTTTAGTATTATTATAAATGATAATAATCCCTTTTCTTGGGCCATTCAATCATAAAGTTGTGAGACGAAGATCGAGAGTAAAAGAGAGGTCTTGAAAGAGGGAAGGAAGGAATCAAAAGAGGAGGATCTTGATAGTTGCAATAGGCAAGAGAGAAGGCTATGAGCACTGCAACATGAGTTTCTTGAGCTTGGAAAAGAATGTACTTGATAAAGTGCTTAGATTTTTATTTCCATAGAAGGGATTATTAAATGTATGTTTTATTTAGAGTTTTCATTTTTTTAGCATTCCTATAAACAATATTCTAGCTACTTGAGGTTTGATGGGGTTTTTAAGGATAAATCAATTGAGAATTGGAAAAGTACAACTCACTATTGGTCTTTTATGTACTATACAAATAATTGTCTAATATATTGTATGCTAAATGTCATAAATAGCATACTAAGTTAAGGTTTAGAATTAACTTTCTTTCTAAAAGAAACATATGATACATTATTCTCCAAATGTACTACATATTCAAACTTTGGTTGGGAGCAGTTGTGGACACTCGATTTTTTTACAAAATTGTGTGTACATTTTTTTTAACATACCAAATAGTTAATGTATGGAATGGAATTTTGAGGGCAATGGATGGTGTATCTGGTCATTGGTGTACAGTGTGTTGATCTTAACATACTATATATTGGAGACAACTTACTACACATTAATCTTAAAAGTGTGCATGTTATTGAATAACAATTTATCTTATTACCTTAGCATATAATGCAAATGAGAATAACATACTATATATTATGGCCAATGCACCATAAGTTTAGTTCAACATACGATAATCTAAGAGGCATGAATGGTACATTAAGAAAGAAGGGAGTAATAATTTAGTAGAACTTTAAAATAACTTCAAGGATTGATAACAATTATGTAAGTATTTTTTATGAAGAAAATATGAAATTTGTGGATTGATGCAAGAAAGAAAAGCTATAATGAAATTAAAGAATTCTAAGAGCTATGTGATTAACATATAAGTAATAATTGTAATGGATATTGTGCAAGAAGCTAATGAAAGAGATAAAAAAGAAAAGATAATGGAAGAGAAATCCCAAAGCCATTGAATAGGCAAATTAAATAACTTTAGTGTAAGTTAATTGTTAAAATATTTTAAGATCCAATATGAAAATGATGTGATGTGATAAGAGCATATTATATGGCATTGATTTATTTGTGTATGTTTTAATCTATGAGAACATAATCAATGCATAACATTGCTATATAAATATATATATATTAATGAATGATACATTAAGAATGAAGTGAGTATTAATTTATTATAACTTTAAAATAACTTCAGGTATTCATAACAGCTATGCTTGTAAGTGATTTTGGTGAAAAAATATGTAATTTGTGGATTGATGCAAGAAAAGAAAGCTACAATGAAATTATAGAATTCTAAGAGCCATGTGATTAACATATAAGCAATAATTGTAATGGATATTGTGCAAGAAATGAATGTAAGAGATAAAAGAAAAGGAAACATAATGGAAGAGAAATCCTAAAACCATCACATAGATAAATTAAATAACTATAGATATGCAAGTTAATTGTTAAAATATTTTAAGATATTAATTTGAAATCTAATGTGATGTGATAAGAGCATATTCTATGACATTAATTATATATATATGCTACAAATATTAGAACATAAAAAGGAAATGAATGGTATAAAAAGATATGAAAAAAGAGAATAATTAACCGAATAAGCTTGTTGACTTATAAGATTTTGAGAATGATGAAATAAGAATATAATGTGGATTTTTTGTGATCTTATCTTATAGTTACCTGATACGATAATATCATTAGTATTATTGTTAGCACCTAGATTGAGGACAATGATGGATAAAGACCTTGTTATTATGAGTATTACATATATAAGGATGTGTATAATGGTTTTATGATAGAGTGTCATCTGATGTCATTCTTATTATTATGGTGCTTCGATGAAATTAATGGCTTGGGCAATTATTGATGGAGATCTAAAGATATGATTTATATCACAAAGATATGATATAATATGATCTAAGATCTCTTAAAATAGGGATGGTGGTTAAAAAAGAAATTTAGTACACTAATAAAGAAATAAATAAGATAAAAAGCTAAAAATAAAATCAATAATAAAACATAAAGGGAAAGATATAATAAAAGTAATATATGATAAGCATGAGATAATCTTTATATTTTCATATATTTTTATTTTCTATTCCATCTTTATTTGCCTATTATATAGTATGTTTCTATGATGAATTATTTGTTTTTTATAAGTAATTTATTAGTTAAATATATTATTCTTATTACATACTTATATATTACAAGTCAACATATAAATATTCATAGAGTTGGAGACTTTCAAAGGATAACTTGAGACCTAAACTTTAAGTGGATGTTTTATTTATAAATTTATGCAAGATATTATTATGGTGTTAATTTCTAGTCATGATACTTTATTTGATAATAAAAAATTTTAAATACTTCTAATAAATTTTGGTTTAGTTGATTTTTAGATTTTAGATAAGTGATAAATATTCATAAGAGAAATTAAATAAGAATAAGTGTAAATATTAGATCTTATAAAAATTATTTTGGTGAGAGTTACAAACTATCAAGAGATATATTTTATTTTTACTTTTAGATATTTTAATTTTATTTTTGATTATAATGTTAATTTTAATTGAAAATATTCTTTCAATACACATAAAAAAATAAATTTTATTTAAATTAATCATCTTAAAAAATTTAGGTTATAGTATCCTTGATCATCATACATTGACATCTTAAGAATCATTTTTGTAATATCTTTGAAATATATGGGTTTCAATAATAATTAATTTATTAAAAAAAACTAATTTTAAGTCACTTAAAGTATCCTAAACCTATGAAACATGTTTGCTATAGTATTTTAGTCAGGACATCACTCTTGAACCAAGTTGAAAATGTTTCAGATCAAGGGCATTACTCCACAATCCATTAATCAAGTAATTATATGTTATTGGAAGTATGAGTGACCAAATCTTGAATGAATTAGGGGGTAGCCAATCTTAAATTAATCTACTTCTCAAAGTGCAAGAAAAGCCTTATAACAAGAAACATAAAGAGAAAATATATTATATGGGACTAAAACACAAACTTTTATCGTGCGACTAACTTTGGAATATTGGGAGTCACGTGAGTCATTCGATGGCCTAATGTCGCAATCGAAAGGTCACCATCTTATCCATTTTAAGAGCTAATTCTTTTAGCTTTCTGATCGCACAATTTAGTAATTACATGATCCACACCTTATCCACATGTAAAGTTAAATCTTATTATCAAATCTTGGAAAAGATCTAATGACTTCAAGAAATTCCAAATTTCTAAAAAACACCAATTTAATTATGGCCATCCAATTATTTAGTTTTCATAATTGAGAGGTCCAAGATTGTTTCAATCGTCTATTTTATGTGCAACAAATATTTTAGCCATTAATTTTGAGTTGCTATTCTTTTTAATTTAATAATATTAAGTTTTTAATTAAAAACTTTTGTTTAACAATAATAGGTAATCTTTTTATTTGGTAAGTGCTTTTAGTTATTAGAAAATGTCTATAAATAAGGAAGTTTTAAACATAATTGATTGATGAAATTTTTACAAAAATTTTGAAAAAAAAATTCTTAAGTCATGACCTTAAAGCTATTGATAGCTAGTGTTTATTATCGCCTCCTTAAACTACGTCTTTCTTCATCGAACTCTAAATTTCTCTTTCTTGCTCAAATCAGCTAAGCTCTCATTTTATCATTTCTAGTTGATTAAATTAAAATAATTATATATTATTGAGTTTTTTGTCAAGCATAGGAATTAGTTTGTACATATTTTTATCATTGATTTCTTTTTCTTTTTTTGCTAAGTTTTTTATTGTAAAACCATTGTAGTATATTTTTTATTTCATTGTTATGAGAGTTTAGCCTAACTCTCTTTTAACAAAATACTTATATAGTTTTTTTGTTTCTTATTTTGCTAATAGTAGACATATGTTTGATTTTAAGTTGAATCACCTAAAAATTATTTATGTATACTTTTAAATTTTTGTACTTTTCTATTTCATAATTTTTTAAAAAAGTTATTATTAAACACAAATTAACATATTTTAAAATAATAAATAAAAAAAATGCTTTTAAAAAATACTTTTATAGTTTAAGTCAAACCACTTAAATCTTTTTAGATATTTGCTTAAACCTTTAAAAAAACACTTTAAACTATTTTTCAAAATATTTTTAAGAAATTAAAATTTCTTTTCTCATAATTCATCACCCCCATTTTGTTGAGCCATACTTTAGATATTATATGTGAGGACTTATGTTGTATTTATTTTGAAGATGATGTACATGGGTACTTTATAAGCTTTGAATTGTATAGGCAATTTTGAGACTATATATAAGACTATTTTTCCAATTTAGGTGATAGTTAGATTTGTGATGTTTCTCATCACCTTTACTCCTTTTTGGTTGGTGCCCAAAGGATATTATTATTTAATTTTTTTCTACTTAATAATTTGATATTTTTGAATATTTTAATATATTTAATTAATGTTAAGGTGGATGGGGCATAATAAGATTGTATTAGAGCACAAAGTTTAGAAATTAAAGGGTTTAAGTAAGAATATTGAAATAGCATGCACATGACTTTATTGCTTATAATAAATACTGTATTTTTGCTAAAAAATTTATTTCTGATTATTGAAAGTGTTGACAAAGTTTTAAAGCAGGGAAGAATTGTTAAGGATATAGAGATAGTTGAATCCCATTCCAACACAAGGACAAGAAGAGGGATTAAAAGAAGTTTAAAGGACAAAGTCCTCTAACTCATATGCAATCTTTTTTTAAGAACCATAAGAGAGCTATAGGGAGGCTTCTATTTTTTTAAGTTGGTAAAGCAATTTTACAGATGCAATCTCCTCACTTTTTGGGAGAATTTGATATATTGATAATAGAGAACTATGTAGCATCACTGTTATACCCGGTAAAATTTTATGTATTTGATCTTTAATAAATTAATTGTGGCTTGGATGATTTCGAATCGACAGTAGGATGAGCCAGGAACTCAATTGTAGGCTATTGGAATTTCTGAAATCTTTTGGGAATTTTTCGGAGCACCGAGGAATTTTTAATTAATTTTCCCTATTTAATTGGATTTATTAGATTTTTAGAAATTCGAAAATCTAATTAAATTAAACCGGAAATCGTTTTTTTTATCGCGCGTGAACCGGACCGGAACGGTTCAGCGGAGGCGGAGGCGGTTCGCCGGGTGAGTTTGCGTGTGCGTTCTAATAAGCGGATCGGACGGTCGAGATCGGCGGGTGAGATCGAACCGGCTGATCGGGTGCTTACCGTGTCGATAGCGTGTCGACAGCGCGTATTGTGTGCTTACCGTGTGGATAGCGTGTCGACAGCGCGTATCGGGTGCTCACGTGTCGAAAACGTGTCGAACGCGTAACGGGTTCACCGTGTCGGCCCGGGGTATAAAAACCCTCGCGAAGCAGCGAATAGGGTTTTCGTTCGACGGCGATAGTGAGGAAATTCCCGGCGTACGGCGCGTGATTCCGGCGGCCTGGCAAGGGGCTTTTTGTGCCCGGAGATTCACGAGACCGAGGAGAGTCGATTGAGACCAAATTCGTTCGGCGAGGAGCTGCGGCGAGCTGCGGACGAGCTTCACCGTCGCCGGCGTCTTCGAGGTAGGAATTTCAGATATTTAAATTAGATAATTAGCAAATTGAAGCATGTATTAGTTTGCAAATCTCTATCTAAGCATGCGAATGTGATTTTTGAAGCTAATTGTACAAATTATCGAAAATTGCATGTTAGGGTTTTCGGGACGTTAATTTGTTTCGCCGAAATTGGAAAATTACCAAGCATGAGGATTTAAATATGCCACTTTATTCATGTTAATATGATTGTATAATGCTAGAACTATAATTTCGTGAATTGTCGACATGAGGATTAGACGAAACTGCTCGGCGGAAAACTTGATTTAAACCTTAGGAAATTAGCGACATTATTGGAACATTAGGATAGTACGAACATGTTCTCCTTGTTCGCAGTCGCCGGAAATCGACGGAATGATCGTATTGGTCGGCTATTGCGGCGGCTAGGGTTTCGCGGACGACGGGCGAAGGAAGGAGACGAATTAAGGATTAATTAGGGATTAGTTGAATTATTAAGAGAATAATAATAATATTAATCATTAATATTATATATAAGCGTCGGCTGAATTTTGGATTAATAACTGACCGGCGGGGTTTGGTTCAGCATGAAAGCCCGAACCGGTGGCAAGATGCGATTCAGGGGATTCGGCGCGGTATAGTGAATAGCAAAATTTTAAATTCGGGGAATTATTCCGAATTTTGGAAAAAATGGATAAAATGCAAAATTTGATATTTCAAATTTAGGAAAAATTCGATAATTGAGTTTTAGGAATTATTTACATTTAGAAAATTCAAGGAAAATCAGAAAACTTGGAAATGAGAAATTTCGAAAATTCTAGAGATCAGTGGGTAAAGAACAAATTTCCTGAAGTGGGGAAAAATGTTATCACTGATGACAGTACAGCTGGAAACAGTCAGACAAAGGTATGGTACACGGATGCTACCAGAACAGTCAGTAATTGACAATTGTGTTGCTTTGATGGCAACGGCATGGATTGAGTCAGTTTATTCAGTATTGGCATATTTCATGGATTGGCATATTGGACCGGACTACTATAGACCCTATATGATGTTTTAGGGTAGTTGTGGTAGGTAACTGTGCGGTTCGGACTTAGCTTCCACAGTATACATGTAGACTGGTATACGCCTTGTTGTACCTGGACACATGTTGCCGAATCTTGGAGTTAGAGATTGGCAATGACTGTAGGGGCGTGAGCTTCTATGGAAGTTGTTGGTAGAGGACTCCTTGGGACGGTGGCTGAGTCAATCTCTCCTGGTCCATGTGTGTAGGCCTGCGCGCCTGAGGGTGGCAGGGGTGTCTCGCAGTGGCTAGCCAAGTGTGTAGGCCTGCGCGCCTTAGGGTGGCAGGGGTGTCTCACGTTGGCTAGAGATTATGTGACTGGATCTGTCTGTAGTCTCCAGGAGATTGATTGACGAGAGACACTGCGGTGTCGGGTGCTTAGGCGCCATGCGTGTTTCGAGATGGGCGTTCCCACTGGCACGTTGCCTGGTAGCCCAGAGGAGAGCTACTCTGGTGTGACTGGGGTGGCTGTGGTTGGTCGGAGTCTGGGACTGAGAGTGCCTATCCACCGTACATTGTTATGCTGTATTCCTGTATTTTTGCTATTATCCTTCCCTTGCATGTGAGTTTTACTAGCTGACTTTCCTACTGGGCGTAGCTCATTCCTGTATTATATATTTTCAGTGGCTCGGCAGACTTGACGCTACCGGATTAGGTGGGATCGTGGTCAGCAGGCTTGTGAAGGATTTCTGATTGGTGATTGTCTGAGATATTCTGGTTAGTTGATTGTTGCTGTTGGATGTTTCAGTGAGACTGTTATTCTCATATGTTACATATAATTTGAGGGTAATTCGGAATTATGTATCTGGATGAACAATATTACACTTGTGGACTTGTATCTTATTCTTGTAATGTAGTTCCATTTACTGTCTTATCTTATTGTCTTGGAGTATGGTGAGTGGAGTGCTACATTTATCTGTGGATGTTATATATCTTTCTGTTTGATGGTGAGGTCATTACATGACTATGGAACTTAACCGTGGGGGTTCAGACTTCTATTAGATCGGTTCTCCTACCGGTGTGGGTAAGGAGTATTTGGTCTAGTAGGAGTAACATTGCGCGAGTCCATCTGTTAACTCAGGAGTCATGAACCTGACTTGACGGTGTACCCGGGAGATGGGATCCACATTGTTAAGGAAAGTAGGTGTGTAATGATGTGTTATATCCTATGTTTTCGTAGGCTGCTCAGGTTGGTATGGGACGATCTGAGCTGTCTATATATAAAAAAAAAAAAAAAAATGTATGCCAAAAATCAGCCTAGGAAAAAATGGGGTGTAACGGTAGTGGTATCAGAGCCCTAGGTGAGGATAACGGGGCTAGACGTGTATAGGGGTTCAACCCAAGGTGGGGAGAACTGTTGATTCTTTTGTATACTATAGTAGTCCATATGCCAATTGCCAAATGACGACTCTAATGCCAGATTAATTGTTTTTGACAGTATGGCTGGTACCAGGAGACTTTCCGCTCGTGGAGCAGCTAGAGGCAGACCGGTATCTACTACTCCTACCCCGGAGACGATCCCAGCATTGCCAGTTGAGCCAGCCGTGGATCGTTGGATCGATGCCTTCATGCGGTTGCGTCCGCGGAGCTTCAGTGGGTCGGCTGACCCAGCGGTGGCAGATGACTGGATGGCTCATATGCTTGAGCTATTTGATGCCTTGGGATGTCCATTCGGCAGGAGGGTAGTGCTTGCTGCTCTAGTGTTGGAGGGAGAGGCTGCTACCTGGTGGAGAGGCCAGCGGCGCGCTATGTTTGGGGAGGCCCAGAACAGTGAGATAGCATGGGATGACTTTGTTGAGGCATTCAGGGAGTGCTACATTCCGGCCTCTGCCATGGCTCAGTTCAGGAGGGAACTTATACACCTCAGGCAGGGCCAGATGTCAGTGAACGATTACTTATCGAGGTTCACTTATCTGGCGAGGTACGCCGTAGAGCTGGTGCCTTCTGAGGAACGCAGATGTGAGATGTTCCTGGAGGGACTTCGTCCTATGCTGCAGCGCCAGCTAGTTGTGAGTCGGTTTGCCAGGTTTTGTGACTTGGTGGAGGCTGCGAGATCCGTTGAGCTTATTGATATCCGGATGGAGGCCCAGAGAGAGACTCATAACAAGAGGAAGGAATTCAGAAATATCCAACAAAACAAAAAGGGCAAGAGACACAGAGATCACAGTGGTACTCAGGAGGTCGTGGTCCGGCCACGACCTATTTCTGAGAGACCAGTGCAGCAGACAGGTACCCGGACTGGGGGGATTATCTGCTACCATTGTCGACAGCCCGGACACAAGAAGTGCGACTGCCCAGAGTTGAAGAAACAGAGGATCACGGGACCGGTTGGTTCATCTGGGGGACAGCCCAGGGTATTTGCACTGACTCGGCAGCAGGCTTCAGAGTCACCAGAAGTGATCACAGGTATGCTTCATTTTGGCAACGTGCAGTGCATGACTTTGTTTGATACTGGTGCATCTCATTCTTTTGTTGCTGAGAGGATCTGGAATCAGATATCAGGATCCAAGGGTTACTTGAAGGAACCTTACTGGTTAGACTTCCTGATGGGAAAGAGATTCCCACTGTTCAGAAGATTGACGGATCTATTCTGATTAGTGGACACGAATTCGTGACAGAGTTGATATGTGTGCCACTAGCAGAGTTCGACATCATTTTGGGGATGGATTGGTTGTGCCACCATGCAGTGGTTCTGGATTGTTGGGAGAAGAAGGTCAGGATCAGAGTGCCTGGTTCGGGGGATGTGATATACTTTGGTCTGAACAGGCAGATTCCCCTGATCTCAGTTCTTCAGGCTGGAAGGTTGGTAAGTAAGGGTTGTACTGGTTGGTTGGCCTATGTGACCGATAGCCAAGCCACCACTACCCCTATGTCAGATATTCCAGTGGTGAGAGACTTTCCTATGGTTTTTCCAGAGGAGTTGCCTGGATTTCCACCAGCTAGGGAAGTGGAGTTTTCAATTGATTTGGAGGCAGGAGTAGCTCCTATTGCTAGAGCTCCTTACAGGATGGCTCCAGCCGAGCTAGCAGAGTTGAAGACTCAGTTACAGGACTTATTAGACAAGGGACTCATACGCCCCAGTTGTTCACCTTGGGGTGCCCCTGTCTTATTTGTCAAGAAGAAAGATGGTAGTATGAGGCTGTGTGTGGATTATAGGGAATTGAATAAGGTTACTATTCGTAACCGATACCCTTTACCACGCATCGATGATTTGCTGGATCAACTTCAGGGAGCAACTGTGTTCTCCAAGATTGACTTACGCTCGGGTTATCACCAGATCCGGATTAGAGATTCTGATGTACCCAAGACAGCATTCCGTACTAGATACGGACATTACGAGTTCACAGTGTTGCCTTTTGGATTGACTAATGCTCCAGCAGTATTTATGAACCTGATGCATCGAGTTTTTCATGCCTTTTTGGATCGGTTTGTGATCATCTTTATAGATGATATATTGATTTATTCCAGAGATAGGGATACTCATGCAGATCAGTTGAGGACTGTGCTTACAGTGTTGCGGGAGAATGAGCTGTATGCAAAATTCTCCAAGTGTTCTTTTTGGCTGGACTCAGTAGCATTCTTAGGACACATTGTCAGTGCGGAGGGCGTGGCTGTTGATCCTAGCAAGATACGAGCTATTATTGATTGGAAACGACCATCTTCTGTCACTGAGATCCGGAGTTTCCTTGGTTTGGCTGGATACTATAGGAAATTTGTTCCTCACTTTTCTAGACTGGCTGCTCCACTAACCCAGTTGACCCGGAAGGGAAAATCTTTTGAGTGGACAGAGAGTTGTGAGAACAGTTTCCTAGAGCTGAAGCAGAGGCTTAGCACCGCTCCAGTATTGATGTTACCCACACAGGAGAAGCCGTATCAGATGTACACTGATGCTTCACATATAGGCTTGGGAGCCGTACTGATGCAGGATAACAGAGTTATAGCATATGCTTCGAGGCAACTGAAGGATCATGAGAAGAATTATCCCACTCATGATTTGGAGTTAGCTGCTGTCATTTTTGCCTTGAAGATATGGAGACATTATTTGTACGGAGTTCCTGTAGATTGCTTCTCTGACCACAAGAGTCTTAAGTATCTGTTCACTCAGAAGGAACTGAACTTGAGGCAGAGGAGGTGGTTGGAACTGATAAAGGATTACGAGCTGACAATAAACTACTGCGAGGGGAAGGCTAATCCAGTGGCTGATGCCTTGAGCAGACACGCAGTTGTGCATAATATGTTAGTCTGTGACTCTATACCAGACTTGGATTGGAATGTTGAAAGATGTCAGGAACAGTTGTCTATTCAGAGACTGGTTCACAGACTCAGCTCATTGACTATTCGGGCTGACTGGTTATCTGAGATGCGTGACCTTCAGCTTTGTGATGAAGAGCTGAAGGAGAAGATTGAGTTGGCATCGCAGGGATTGGGAGGAGACTTTGCTCTCAGAGACGACATTTTGACCTTCAGGGGTCGCTGGTGTGTACCATCACATCAGGAGTTCAGGGAGAGGATCCTTCGGGAGGCTCACTATGGAACCTTGGCTATGCACCCTGGAGAAGTCAAGATGTACAGGAATTTGAGGAGTGTTTTCTGGTGGAGAGGTTTGAAGACAGATGTTGCTGCCTTTGTTAGGAAATGCCTTACATGTCAGCAAGTTAAGGCCGAACACCAGAGACCTGGAGGATTGTTACAGAGATTGCCGATTCCGGAGTGGAAATGGGATGACATCACTATGGACTTTGTGACTGGTCTTCCTCGTACCAGACAAGGTTTTGATGCTATTTGGGTCATCGTAGATCGATTGACCAAGTCAGCCCATTTCTTATCCATTAAGAAGACGGATTCAGCGGCACAGTTGGCAGAGATATATATTCAGCAGATTGTCAGATTGCATGGGATTCCCCGTTCTATTATTTCTGACAGAGACGCCAAATTCACATCACAGTTTTGGAAGAGCTTACACACTGCCATGGGTACACAGTTAAAGTTCAGTACTGCTTATCATCCTCAGACGGATGGACAGTCTGAGCGGACTATTCGGACCTTGGAGGATTTGCTACGCTTGAGCGTACAAACTTACTCAACAGATTGGACTAGACGATTACCCTTGGTAGAGTTTGTGTACAATAACAGCTTCCAGGCGTCGATTGGTATGGCACCTTACGAGGCGTTGTATGGGCGTAGGTGCAGATCTCCTCTTTGTTGGGAGGAGGGTGATTCCAGGAGAGTGTGGGGACCCCAGATTGTAGAGGAGACCACAGCGGAAGTCAAGTTATTGCAGGACAGATTACGTACTGTGCAAGATCGCCAGAAGAAATATTATGATCCTAAGCACAAGGCTGTTGAGTTTTCTGTGGGAGATAGGGTATTCCTGAAGGTCAGTCCTATGCGGGGTCTATTCAGGTTTGGAAAGCCTTCTAAGCTTCGACCTCGTTACATTGGACCCTATCCTATTCTGGAGAGGATCGGTGAAGTGGCTTACAGGTTGGCACTTCCTGAGCATCTGACTGAGATTCACAATGTGTTCCATGTTTCGAATCTCAAGAAATATGTGCCAGATCCTTCTCATTGCATCAGTGATGATCTTCCTGGTTTACAAGTGGCACCAGATTCTTCTTATGTGGAACTACCAGTTCGCATCCTCGAGGAGAGCAGCAGACAGCTGAGGAACAGGTCGTTTCCTATGGTCAAGGTTCTGTGGAATAGACATGACGAAGGGGAGGCAACCTGGGAGCTAGAGCAGGATGTTGCTGAAAAATGGCCGGAACTTCTTGCTGAATTTCGAGGGCGAAATTCCTGATAAGGTGGGGAGATTGTTATACCCGGTAAAATTTTATGTATTTGATCTTTAATAAATTAATTGTGGCTTGGATGATTTCGAATCGACAGTAGGATGAGCCAGGAACTCAATTGTAGGCTATTGGAATTTCTGAAATCTTTTGGGAATTTTTCGGAGCACCGAGGAATTTTTAATTAATTTTCCCTATTTAATTGGATTTATTAGATTTTTAGAAATTCGAAAATCTAATTAAATTAAACCGGAAATCGTTTTTTTTATCGCGCGTGAACCGGACCGGAACGGTTCAGCGGAGGCGGAGGCGGTTCGCCGGGTGAGTTTGCGTGTGCGTTCTAATAAGCGGATCGGACGGTCGAGATCGGCGGGTGAGATCGAACCGGCTGATCGGGTGCTTACCGTGTCGATAGCGTGTCGACAGCGCGTATTGTGTGCTTACCGTGTGGATAGCGTGTCGACAGCGCGTATCGGGTGCTCACGTGTCGAAAACGTGTCGAACGCGTAACGGGTTCACCGTGTCGGCCCGGGGTATAAAAACCCTCGCGAAGCAGCGAATAGGGTTTTCGTTCGACGGCGATAGTGAGGAAATTCCCGGCGTACGGCGCGTGATTCCGGCGGCCTGGCAAGGGGCTTTTTGTGCCCGGAGATTCACGAGACCGAGGAGAGTCGATTGAGACCAAATTCGTTCGGCGAGGAGCTGCGGCGAGCTGCGGACGAGCTTCACCGTCGCCGGCGTCTTCGAGGTAGGAATTTCAGATATTTAAATTAGATAATTAGCAAATTGAAGCATGTATTAGTTTGCAAATCTCTATCTAAGCATGCGAATGTGATTTTTGAAGCTAATTGTACAAATTATCGAAAATTGCATGTTAGGGTTTTCGGGACGTTAATTTGTTTCGCCGAAATTGGAAAATTACCAAGCATGAGGATTTAAATATGCCACTTTATTCATGTTAATATGATTGTATAATGCTAGAACTATAATTTCGTGAATTGTCGACATGAGGATTAGACGAAACTGCTCGGCGGAAAACTTGATTTAAACCTTAGGAAATTAGCGACATTATTGGAACATTAGGATAGTACGAACATGTTCTCCTTGTTCGCAGTCGCCGGAAATCGACGGAATGATCGTATTGGTCGGCTATTGCGGCGGCTAGGGTTTCGCGGACGACGGGCGAAGGAAGGAGACGAATTAAGGATTAATTAGGGATTAGTTGAATTATTAAGAGAATAATAATAATATTAATCATTAATATTATATATAAGCGTCGGCTGAATTTTGGATTAATAACTGACCGGCGGGGTTTGGTTCAGCATGAAAGCCCGAACCGGTGGCAAGATGCGATTCAGGGGATTCGGCGCGGTATAGTGAATAGCAAAATTTTAAATTCGGGGAATTATTCCGAATTTTGGAAAAAATGGATAAAATGCAAAATTTGATATTTCAAATTTAGGAAAAATTCGATAATTGAGTTTTAGGAATTATTTACATTTAGAAAATTCAAGGAAAATCAGAAAACTTGGAAATGAGAAATTTCGAAAATTCTAGAGATCAGTGGGTAAAGAACAAATTTCCTGAAGTGGGGAAAAATGTTATCACTGATGACAGTACAGCTGGAAACAGTCAGACAAAAGTATGGTACACGGATGCTACCAGAACAGTCAGTAATTGACAATTGTGTTGCTTTGATGGCAACGGCATGGATTGAGTCAGTTTATTCAGTATTGGCATATTTCATGGATTGGCATATTGGACTGGACTACTATAGACCCTATATGATGTTTTAGGGTAGTTGTGGTAGGTAACTGTGCGGTTCGGACTTAGCTTCCACAGTATACATGTAGACTGGTATACGCCTTGTTGTACCTGGACACATGTTGCCGAATCTTGGAGTTAGAGATTGGCAATGACTGTAGGGGCGTGAGCTTCTATGGAAGTTGTTGGTAGAGGACTCCTTGGGACGGTGGCTGAGTCAATCTCTCCTGGTCCATGTGTGTAGGCCTGCGCGCCTGAGGGTGGCAGGGGTGTCTCGCAGTGGCTAGCCAAGTGTGTAGGCCTGCGCGCCTTAGGGTGGCAGGGGTGTCTCACGTTGGCTAGAGATTATGTGACTGGATCTGTCTGTAGTCTCCAGGAGATTGATTGACGAGAGACACTGCGGTGTCGGGTGCTTAGGCGCCATGCGTGTTTCGAGATGGGCGTTCCCACTGGCACGTTGCCTGGTAGCCCAGAGGAGAGCTACTCTGGTGTGACTGGGGTGGCTGTGGTTGGTCGGAGTCTGGGACTGAGAGTGCCTATCCACCGTACATTGTTATGCTGTATTCCTGTATTTTTGCTATTATCCTTCCCTTGCATGTGAGTTTTACTAGCTGACTTTCCTACTGGGCGTAGCTCATTCCTGTATTATATATTTTCAGTGGCTCGGCAGACTTGACGCTACCGGATTAGGTGGGATCGTGGTCAGCAGGCTTGTGAAGGATTTCTGATTGGTGATTGTCTGAGATATTCTGGTTAGTTGATTGTTGCTGTTGGATGTTTCAGTGAGACTGTTATTCTCATATGTTACATATAATTTGAGGGTAATTCGGAATTATGTATCTGGATGAACAATATTACACTTGTGGACTTGTATCTTATTCTTGTAATGTAGTTCCATTTACTGTCTTATCTTATTGTCTTGGAGTATGGTGAGTGGAGTGCTACATTTATCTGTGGATGTTATATATCTTTCTGTTTGATGGTGAGGTCATTACATGACTATGGAACTTAACCGTGGGGGTTCAGACTTCTATTAGATCGGTTCTCCTACCGGTGTGGGTAAGGAGTATTTGGTCTAGTAGGAGTAACATTGCGCGAGTCCATCTGTTAACTCAGGAGTCATGAACCTGACTTGACGGTGTACCCGGGAGATGGGATCCACATTGTTAAGGAAAGTAGGTGTGTAATGATGTGTTATATCCTATGTTTTCGTAGGCTGCTCAGGTTGGTATGGGACGATCTGAGCTGTCTATATATAAAAAAAAAAAAAAAATGTATGCCAAAAATCAGCCTAGGAAAAAATGGGGTGTAACAATCACCATAAGAAAAGATAAATCTTTTAATAAATATTTAAGAATTATAAATTATCAAATATTTTAATCAATAAAAAATAGTGATCTTAATATTAATCGAAGATCCTAATGAGAAAGGATTCGTAGCATCATCATAAATATAATGAAAATTGAGTTTAAAGATATTTTTAATTATTTAGACATCTATATACTTCTTAGATTTTAAAAATTGTAACATTTTTTCAAAACAAACATATATTGCTAAAAGGAAGTACGTCTGACACCCAAGATCGAATAAGATGGACAATAAATGCTAGATGATATTCACAATATAAGAATCACTAGATAAATAATAGTTTTTAGTAGGCTTTTAAATAGAGGGTAGAATGATAAATTATCTTACATTGATACTTGATGAAGTGATTATAATTTTTATATGAGATTTTATGATCTTAAAATATTGAGGTGTCATTTGGAGGTAAAATCTACTTGACAATGGGACCTAATTTGATAATATCTTAAAATAGTGAGATTAGAATATCACAGTATAATACTTTAAATGAGCAAAGTGAGCTAAAAATTAGTAAAAAAATTTTAGAATTCTATAAAATCAAATTAGTGAATGGTCAATTTTTTAAGAATTAAAATGAAAGATTTCTAATTTATAAACATTTATTTATGAGTTTCAAAAAAATAACAAAACTTTGTAAAAATATGATATGAATCCAAAAAATTATGCAAAATTATTAAGACATAGAGCATAAAAATGATAATTTTAATAAATATTTTTTGACTCAAAAGAGGAGTTATGATGAACATGGAATTAAAAGTCAAAGAGAGTTTAAAGAAAATGTATAATCCTATTAGAAAAGGAGGACAATTTTAAGTATATTCAGTTTAGAAAAATTTTTGAAATACTAAATATTATTAGAAAAATATAAAATTTTGTCAATTGGTAGAGCTGATTAAAATAAATCAAAAAAATATATTGAGAATTTTTGGGAGGTAATCCTCTAAATCCTTAAATTCAAATAGTGAAGATGAATTTGACCTCACAACAAATCTAGTAGCAAAAATTGCTAAAACGAGATCCAACGTACCCATTCCAAGGAGAGGAAAGGTTTGGAAGAGGAAGAGATTCATCCAGTGATGGATTGAAAGTGACGTGAAGAAAAATGAAGCCATATTGTTATAAAGATGGAGATCGTGGTTAGTGATGAATGTTTTTGAAAAATATGAGAGAGAAAAGCATCGATTAAACCATTAGAGAGAAAAGGAGAGAGAGTAAGTGTTGTTAAAGTGTTAAAAGGAATGTTTTAAGAGGCTAAAAATTATTATTAAAAATAATATTTTGAAAACTAGGTGACTTACTATCTAAACTAATATGTCTCTAAAAGTAAGACTTTTATCTAGAATAAGATGTCTTTAAAAATATTGTCATCAAAGATATTGTTAAGGTTATTTAGAGTATTATGTTTTGGATTTGCACAAAATCATTTGATTTATATTAAAAAGGCTTAACCCTAGATCCAACATAAAGTGAAAAATAAAATAAGAAAATATATATGAAATAAAGCTAAAAGAAATTCATAATATTTCTTAAAAGAGAATAATATATTTTTAAATGAATTTATAACAAAGATAGTATGTCTTATATTTTCTCACATGCTTATCATATGTATTTGATATAAGCTTAGCATGTGGTATAACCAAAATATGTTTATTTCATATTCATGTTATATAATTTTTTCCATTGAGCTAGTTATAATTTGGCTCAACTTGTATTTGGTATAATTTTAGACGGGACACAACATGGGACTATTTTGGTGCAGTAAGGGATAACACATGGATTATTTACTTAGTAAATATTATCTTTTTGATTATGATATATAAGTTGTTGTAATAGCTCTTAAGATTTCATTAGCCTTGACTTGTTATGGTTGAGAATTTCTTAAAACTTGTACTAGTTCAAGTATTTTTTGGTACAATATAAAACTCATGCTTTAAAATAATGTGAAAATTTGTTTTAAAGATTATTTTTGTTGTTATTTTTAAATGGTGAAGGATTTATTATCACTTTTATTATGTCTTAAGAAAAAGGTTTTAAAACTTTGAGCATGAAAAGGGTTTTGAAATAAATTTGCCATTGTTTTTATTTTAAAAAAAGTTTTGAAAATCAAGGAAAAATAAAAAGAAAAAGATGACGTAGAAGCAAACCCAAGAAATTCCAGGTGGTGTTGTCACAAACTTTTTGAGTTAGATGGGTGGAATCGTTGATGGAATAACATTCCCAAAGGACATAAAAATATCACTTGCCTTATTATTTTTGGATTAGGCTACTCTTTTGTGGTGATAATCGTATCACCTCTTGTATGTCAAGAATTTTCCAATAAGAGAAATATCATAGGATGAATTTATTAATGACTTTGAAAAATAGTATGTGCTCCTATCTATTAGAGAGAAGATGAGTGAAGATTGATAGTTCTATGGCAGGAGAACATGTTAGTGATAGATTATGAAAGAATATTTTATTTTCTAACTCATTATGCATCATTGACAGTGAGCCCAAAAGGCCAAAGATGTTTTTTCTTTTCACCAAAGGCTGAGAGAATCCATAGTGCTACTTTGATCACTTATAAAACTGATAGTTATGTAGAGTTTATTAAACAAGCCAGATTAGAAGAGCAAGAACTAAAAATCTTTGAAGCCTATAATACAACAATAAAGAAAAAGGAGTTCTAATATTTTCAATAAATTGTTTCACAAATGATAAGATGATAAGTGATTTAGCTACTCCAACATAGTTGTTAGGACTCTAATAATAATGATAATGGGATGGATAGTGAATATAGTGGTAAGATAACCTAGTGTGTAAAATGTGGCTAAATTCATTGAGGGGTTTGTTAGACCAAGTAAGGAGGACAACTAAGGTGTTCTAAAAAGATATCTATTATAATGTGTGCTTATAGGGAGCATGTATTCTTTTTGTTAAAAAAAAGTTGGTAGATTAAGAACATAATTAGACTACCATGAAATAATAAATTAATTATTAAAAATAAATATCCATTATCATAAGTTGATAACTTATTTAAGACAAGGTGTTGTAGTGTTCTCTAAGATAGATCTAAGATCAATATACCATCATATGAACATTTAAGTAGATATAGTTAAGACTCTTTCATATGAGTTCTTGGTGTTGCTTTTCATTGGTGTTACCTTTTGGTCTATTATAGCCTGTTATGGATTTGATGAATAGGAATTTTATAAGGTTTCTGTATCAATTTGTGATCATTTCTTACCAATGTTATTGTGTTTTTTGAGTCCTCAGAATTTCATGTACTATACTTGCATACTATGTTGCAAACTCTAAGAGAAAAGCAATTATATGTAAAATTTTCAATTATAAAATCTAGTTGTCCCAGGTGTTATTTCTTGAATATGTCATTAATGCATGGAGATATCTATTGATCCACCATAAATTTCTGCTATTAAGGATTGGCCCAGCTCCATATTTGTTTCTGATATTTGGAGCTTCTTAGGTTTAGTTGATTATTATAAAAAATTTGGTTAAAATATTTTTTCAGTTATCAGTGTTATTGAATAGAATAACCTAAAAAGCTATGAAATTCAAGTGGGATCTAGATTATGAGAGTAGATTTTTAAAGATTGATAGAGAAATTGACAATAACTCCAATTCTAGTGCTTCCAAAAGGACCTAATAGATATGAAATCTTTTGTGATGCTTTATTCTAAGGGCAAGGGTGTGTGCTGATATAGAATGTTAGAATAATTATTTATGCTTCTATGTAGCTAAAGGCTTACACGAAGAAGTTTCCAATGCATGATTTAGAATTACTTATAATAGTTTTTGTTTTAAAATATAGAAGTATTACCTATATGAGGAAAAATGCAAAGTATTTACTAATGACTAGAGTTTAAAATATTTGGAAAGAAATGAATATGAGATAAAGAAAATGACTAGAGGTCATTAAAGAATATGATATGACCATAAATTATTTTATAATCAAAGCCGATATTGTTGTTGATGTGTAGAGCAAGAAGACCATTATGTGTTCTCTTGTGGGACAACTTAATCAAAAACAAATTTTTACTAAGATTGATAAATTATGGATGGAAAGAGTTATGTCTCGAAACATTGGCTTATTTTACCAACTCTCTTTATGTTCTAATTGGCTATTCTATTAGAGAAGATTAACTCCAAAATGAAGAATACTAGAAACTAATTCATGGAGTTAAAGATGGTTAAGAATCTAGTTTTTCTATTGATTTGCATGAGATATTGACATTCTAGAACAAATTGTGTATTCTTGCTCACCAAAATCTTAGGCAATTATTATTGTTTAAAGAACATAATTACTAGTATTCCATCCATCTTAAAAATAATAAGATGTGCCAAGAATTGAGACAAAACTAATATTGTCCTAGTATGAAAAGAGATATGACAAAATGTGTTAGAAAATGCTTTGTTTTTCAGCAAGTTAAAGGTGAGCAACAAAAGTTCAGTGGTTGGTCGCACCCTTAACAGTTCCAAAGTGGAAGACGAAATATGTGACTATGGATTTCATTGTTGACATGATCTTATGACTAGTTGTGGATAGATTGTCTAAGATTGCACATTTTCTCATAATCGAAATAACTTTTTTTTTGCAAAAAAAGTGTTATACCCGGTAAAATTTTATGTATTTGATCTTTAATAAATTAATTGTGGCTTGGATGATTTCGAATCGACAGTAGGATGAGCCAGGAACTCAATTGTAGGCTATTGGAATTTCTGAAATCTTTTGGGAATTTTTCGGAGCATCGAGGAATTTTTAATTAATTTTCCCTGTTTAATTAGATTTATTGGATTTTTAGAAATTCGAAAATCCATTTAAATTAAACCGGAAATTGGTTTACCGCGCGTGAACCGGACCGGAACGGTTCAGCGGAGGCGGAGACGGTTCGCCGAGTGAGTTTGCGCGTGCGTTCTGATAAGCTGATCGGACGGTCGTGATCGACGGTTGGGATTGAACCGGCTGATCGGGTGCTTACCGTGTCGATAGCGTGTCGACAGCGCGTATCGGGTGCTTACCGTGTCGATAGCGGGTCGACAGCGCGTATCGGGTGCTTACCGTGTCGAAAGCGTGTCAACGGCGCGTAATGGGTTCCACCGTGTCGGCCAGAAATATAAAACCCTCGCGAAACGATTAGGGTTTGTTCGGCCGACCGATAGAGAGAGTTTTTCCGGCGTACGGCGCGTGATTCCGGCGGCCTGGCAAGGGGCTTTTTGTGCCTGGAGATTCACGGGAACGAGGAGAGTCAATTCGTACCGGATTCGTTCGGCGAGGAGCTGCGGCGAGCTGCGGACGAAGTTCACCGTCGCCGGCGTCGTTGAGGTAGGAAATTCAGTTTAAATTAGTGATTTAGTAGAAAATTAAAAGCATGAAATACTTTGCTTAATGAAAACAAGCATGTGGATGAAAATCGGATTTAATTGAATGCTAAATTGTGTCTTTTGCAAATTTCGGAATTTCCTGGAAAAATTCCCATTTCGCCGAAAAAAAAAAATTTAAAATTTATTGATGCTTAGGAGCATGTTAGGAAATTGTTCTCCTTGATCGCAGTCGCCGGAAATCGACGGAAGGATCGTAATGGTCGGCGATGGCGGCGGCTAGGGTTTCGCGGGTTTCGGACCGAGGAAGGAGAAGGGTTTAGATAATATCAAATCTAATTAAGTAATTAATGATATTTACGCCATTTTATTAGTAATTAAAATTAATCCGATTAACGGATTATTAAGAAATTGGGTCGGCGGTGTCGCGGTTCAGCGCGAGAGTTCCGAACCGGCAGCGAAAACCGGTTCAGCGGGATTCGGCGCGGACGAACGGCGCGAAAGCCGAACCGGCAGCGAAAACCGGTTCAGCGGGATTCGGCGCGGACGAACGGCGCGAAAGCCGAACCGGCAGCGAAAACCGGTTCAGCGGGAGTCGGCGCGGACGAACGGCGCGGCGCGGAGGAGAGAGAAGCGGAAGGAAAATTCGGAAATTTATTATTAATCCGAATTTTCGGAAATAAAAAGGATAAGCGAAAAATTAAATTCGAAAATTAATCCTAATTTTTGGAAAAAGGATATATGTGGAATTTAAATTCGGAAATTTATTTCGAATTTCGGAAAATGGATAAAGGGCGGAAATTGAAATTGGAATTTAAAAATTTCCTGAAGTGGGGAAAAATGTTATCAGTGATGACAGTACAGCTGGAAACAGTCAGACAAAGATATGGTACACGGATGCTACCAGAACAGTCAGTAATTGACAATTGTGTTGCTTTGATGGCAACGGCATGGATTGAGTCAGTTTATTCAGTATTGGCATATTTCATGGATTGGCATATTGGACCGGACTACTATAGACCCTATATGATGTTTTAGGGTAGTTGTGGTAGGTAACTGTGCGGTTCGGACTTAGCTTCCACAGTATACATGTAGACTGGTATACGCCTTGTTGTACCTGGACACATGTTGCCGAATCTTGGAGTTAGAGATTGGCAATGACTGTAGGGGCGTGAGCTTCTATGGAAGTTGTTGGTAGAGGACTCCTTGGGACGGTGGCTGAGTCAATCTCTCCTGGTCCATGTGTGTAGGCCTGCGCGCCTGAGGGTGGCAGGGGTGTCTCGCAGTGGCTAGCCAAGTGTGTAGGCCTGCGCGCCTTAGGGTGGCAGGGGTGTCTCACGTTGGCTAGAGATTATGTGACGGGATCTGTCTGTAGTCTCCAGGAGATTGATTGACGAGAGACACTGCGGTGTCGGGTGCTTAGGCGCCATGCGTGTTTCGAGATGGGCGTTCCCACTGGCACGTTGCCTGGTAGCCCAGAGGAGAGCTACTCTGGTGTGACTGGGGTGGCTGTGGTTGGTCGGAGTCTGGGACTGAGAGTGCCTATCCACCGTACATTGTTATGCTGTATTCCTGTATTTTTGCTATTATCCTTCTCTTGCATGTGAGTTTTACTAGCTGACTTTCCTACTGGGCGTAGCTCATTCCTGTATTATATATTTTCAGTGGCTCGGCAGACTTGACGCTACCGGATTAGGTGGGATCGTGGTCAGCAGGCTTGTGAAGGATTTCTGATTGGTGATTGTCTGAGATATTCTGGTTAGTTGATTGTTGCTGTTGGATGTTTCAGTGAGACTGTTATTCTCATATGTTACATATAATTTGAGGGTAATTCGGAATTATGTATCTGGATGAACAATATTACACTTGTGGACTTGTATCTTATTCTTGTAATGTAGTTCCATTTACTGTCTTATCTTATTGTCTTGGAGTATGGTGAGTGGAGTGCTACATTTATCTGTGGATGTTATATATATTCCGTTTGATGGTGAGGTCATTACATGACTATGGAACTTAACCGTGGGGGTTCAGACTTCTAATAGACCGGTTCTCCTACCCGTAGGGGTTAGGAGTATTGGGTCTAGTAGGAGTAACATTGCGCGAGTCCATCTGTTAATTCAGGAGTCATGAATCTGATTTGACGGTGTACCCGGGAGATGGGATCCACATTGTTAAGGGAAGTAGGTGTGTAATGATGTGTTATATCCTATGTTTTCGTAGGCTACTCAGGTTGGTATGGGACGATCTGAGCTGTCTATATATAAAAAAAAAAAAAAAAAAAAATTGTATGCCAAAAATCAGCCTAGGAAAAAAATGGGGTGTAACAAGAGTGGTATCAGAGCCCTAGGTGAGGATAACGGGGCTAGACGTGTATAGGGGTTCAACCCAAGGTGGGGAGAACTGTTGATTCTTTTGTATACTATAGTAGTCCATATGCCAATTGCCAAATGACGACTCTAATGCCAGATTAATTGTTTTTGACAGTATGGCTGGTACCAGGAGACTTTCCGCTCGTGGAGCAGCTAGAGGCAGACCGGTATCTACTACTCCTACCCCGGAGACGATCCCAGCATTGCCAGTTGAGCCAGCCGTGGATCGTTGGATCGATGCCTTCATGCGGTTGCGTCCGCGGAGCTTCAGTGGGTCGGCTGACCCAGCGGTGGCAGATGACTGGATGGCTCATATGCTTGAGCTATTTGATGCCTTGGGATGTCCATTCGGCAGGAGGGTAGTGCTTGCTGCTCTAGTGTTGGAGGGAGAGGCTGCTACCTGGTGGAGAGGCCAGCGGCGCGCTATGTTTGGGGAGGCCCAGAACAGTGAGATAGCATGGGATGACTTTGTTGAGGCATTCAGGGAGTGCTACATTCCGGCCTCGGCCATGGCTCAGTTCAGGAGGGAACTTATACACCTCAGGCAGGGCCAGATGTCAGTGAACGATTACTTATCGAGGTTCACTTATCTGGCGAGGTACGCCGCAGAGCTGGTACCTTCTGAGGAGCGCAGATGTGAGATGTTCCTGGAGGGACTTCGTCCTATGCTGCAGCGCCAGCTAGTTGTGAGTCGGTTTGCCAGGTTTCGTGACTTGGTGGAGGCTGCGAGATCCGTTGAGCTTATTGACACCCGGATGGAGGCCCAGAGAGAGACTCATAACAAGAGGAAGGAATTCAGAAATATCCAACAAAACAAAAAGGGCAAGAGACACAGAGATCACAGTGGTACTCAGGAGGTCGTGGTCCGGCCACGACCTATTTCTGAGAGACCAGTGCAGCAGACAGGTACCCGGACTGGGGGGATAATCTGCTACCATTGTCGACAGCCCGGACACAAGAAGTGCGACTGCCCAGAGTTGAAGAAACAGAGGATCACGGGACCGGTTGGTTCATCTGGGGGACAGCCCAGGGTATTTGCACTGACTCGGCAGCAGGCTTCAGAGTCACCAGAAGTGATCACAGGTATGCTTCATTTTGGCAACGTGCAGTGCATGACTTTGTTTGATACTGGTGCATCTCATTCTTTTGTTGCTGAGAGGATCTGGAATCAGATATCAGGATCCAAGGGTTACTTGAAGGAACCCTTACTGGTTAGACTTCCTGATGGGAAGGAGATTCCCACTGTTCAGAAGATTGACGGATCTATTCTGATTAGTGGACACGAATTCGTGACAGAGTTGATATGTGTGCCACTAGCAGAGTTCGACATCATTTTGGGGATGGATTGGTTGTGCCACCATGCAGTGGTTCTGGATTGTTGGGAGAAGAAGGTCAGGATCAGAGTGCCTGGTTCGGGGGATGTGATATACTTTGGTCTGAACAGGCAGATTCCCCTGATCTCAGTTCTTCAGGCTGGAAGGTTAGTAAGTAAGGGTTGTACTGGTTGGTTGGCCTATGTGACCGATAGCCAAGCCACCACTACCCCTATGTCAGATATTCCAGTGGTGAGAGATTTTCCTATGGTTTTTCCAGAGGAGTTGCCTGGATTTCCACCAGCTAGGGAAGTGGAGTTTTCAATTGATTTGGAGGCAGGAGTAGCTCCTATTGCTAGAGCTCCTTACAGGATGGCTCCAGCCGAGCTAGCAGAGTTGAAGACTCAGTTACAGGACTTATTAGACAAGGGACTCATACGCCCCAGTTGTTCACCTTGGGGTGCCCCTGTCTTATTTGTCAAGAAGAAAGATGGTAGTATGAGGCTGTGTGTGGATTATCGGGAATTGAATAAGGTTACTATTCGTAACCGATACCCTTTACCACGCATCGATGATTTGCTGGATCAACTTCAGGGAGCAACTGTGTTCTCCAAGATTGACTTACGCTCGGGTTATCACCAGATCCGGATTAGAGATTCTGATGTACCCAAGACAGCATTCCGTACTAGGTACGGACATTACGAGTTCACAGTGTTGCCTTTTGGATTGACTAATGCTCCAGCAGTATTTATGAACCTGATGCATCGAGTTTTTCATGCCTTTCTGGATCGGTTTGTGATCATCTTTATAGATGATATATTGATTTATTCCAGAGATAGGGATACTCATGCAGATCAGTTGAGGACTGTGCTTACAGTGTTGCGGGAGAATGAGCTGTATGCAAAATTCTCCAAGTGTTCTTTTTGGCTGGACTCAGTAGCATTCTTAGGACACATTGTCAGTGCGGAGGGCGTGGCTGTTGATCCTAGCAAGATACGAGCTATTATTGATTGGAAACGGCCATCTTCTGTCACTGAGATCCGGAGTTTTCTTGGTTTGGCTGGATACTATAGGAAATTTGTTCCTCACTTTTCTAGACTGGCTGCTCCACTAACCCAGTTGACCCGGAAGGGAAAATCTTTTGAGTGGACAGAGAGTTGTGAGAACAGTTTCCTAGAGCTGAAGCAGAGGCTTAGCACCGCTCCAGTATTGATGTTACCCACACAGGAGAAGCCGTATCAGATGTACACTGATGCTTCACATATAGGCTTGGGAGCCGTACTAATGCAGGATAACAGAGTTATAGCATATGCTTCGAGGCAACTGAAGGATCATGAGAAGAATTATCCCACTCATGATTTGGAGTTAGCTGCTGTCATTTTTGCCTTGAAGATATGGAGACATTATTTGTACGGAGTTCCTGTAGATTGCTTCTCTGACCACAAGAGTCTTAAGTATCTGTTCACTCAGAAGGAACTGAACTTGAGGCAGAGGAGGTGGTTGGAACTGATAAAGGATTACGAGCTGACAATAAACTACTGCGAGGGGAAGGCTAATCCAGTGGCTGATGCCTTGAGCAGACACGCAGTTGTGCATAATATGTTAGTCTGTAACTCTATACCAGACTTGGATTGGAATGTTGAAAGATGTCAGGAACAGTTGTCTATTCAGAGACTGGTTCACAGACTCAGCTCATTGACTATTCGGGCTGACTGGTTATCTGAGATGCGTGACCTTCAGCTTTGTGATGAAGAGCTGAAGGAGAAGATTGAGTTGGCATCGCAGGGATTGGGAGGAGACTTTGCTCTCAGAGACGACATTTTGACCTTCAGGGGTCGCTGGTGTGTACCATCACATCAGGAGTTCAGGGAGAGGATCCTTCGGGAGGCTCACTATGGAACCTTGGCTATGCACCCTGGAGAAGTCAAGATGTACAGGAATTTGAGGAGTGTTTTCTGGTGGAGAGGTTTGAAGACAGATGTTGCTGCCTTTGTTAGGAAATGCCTTACATGTCAGCAAGTTAAGGCCGAACACCAGAGACCTGGAGGATTGTTACAGAGATTGCCGATTCCGGAGTGGAAATGGGATGACATCACTATGGACTTTGTGACTGGTCTTCCTCGTACCAGACAAGGTTTTGATGCTATTTGGGTCATCGTAGATCGATTGACCAAGTCAGCCCATTTCTTATCCATTAAGAAGACGGATTCAGCGGCACAGTTGGCAGAGATATATATTCAGCAGATTGTCAGATTGCATGGGATTCCCCGTTCTATTATTTCTGACAGAGACGCCAAATTCACATCACAGTTTTGGAAGAGCTTACACACTGCCATGGGTACACAGTTAAAGTTCAGTACTGCTTATCATCCTCAGACGGATGGACAGTCTGAGCGGACTATTCGGACCTTGGAGGATTTGCTACGCTTGAGCGTACAAACTTACTCAACAGATTGGACTAGACGATTACCCTTGGTAGAGTTTGTGTACAATAACAGCTTCCAGGCGTCGATTGGTATGGCACCTTACGAGGCGTTGTATGGGCGTAGGTGCAGATCTCCTCTTTGTTGGGAGGAGGGTGATTCCAGGAGAGTGTGGGGACCCCAGATTGTAGAGGAGACCACAGCGGAAGTCAAGTTATTGCAGGACAGATTACGTACTGTGCAAGATCGCCAGAAGAAATATTATGATCCTAAGCACAAGGCTGTTGAGTTTTCTGTGGGAGATAGGGTATTCCTGAAGGTCAGTCCTATGCGGGGTCTATTCAGGTTTGGAAAGCCTTCTAAGCTTCGACCTCGTTACATTGGACCCTATCCTATTCTGGAGAGGATCGGTGAAGTGGCTTACAGGTTGGCACTTCCTGAGCATCTGACTGAGATTCACAATGTGTTCCATGTTTCGAATCTCAAGAAATATGTGCCAGATCCTTCTCATTGCATCAGTGATGATCTTCCTGGTTTACAAGTGGCACCAGATTCTTCTTATGTGGAACTACCAGTTCGCATCCTCGAGGAGAGCAGCAGACAGCTGAGGAACAGGTCGTTTCCTATGGTCAAGGTTCTGTGGAATAGACATGACGAAAGGGAGGCAACCTGGGAGCTAGAGCAGGATGTTGCTGGAAAATGGCCGGAACTTCTTGCTGAATTTCGAGGGCGAAATTCCTGATAAGGTGGGGAGATTGTTATACCCGGTAAAATTTTATGTATTTGATCTTTAATAAATTAATTGTGGCTTGGATGATTTCGAATCGACAGTAGGATGAGCCAGGAACTCAATTGTAGGCTATTGGAATTTCTGAAATCTTTTGGGAATTTTTCGGAGCACCGAGGAATTTTTAATTAATTTTCCCTGTTTAATTAGATTTATTGGATTTTTAGAAATTCGAAAATCCATTTAAATTAAACCGGAAATTGGTTTACCGCGCGTGAACCGGACCGGAACGGTTCAGCGGAGGCGGAGACGGTTCGCCGAGTGAGTTTGCGCGTGCGTTCTGATAAGCTGATCGGACGGTCGTGATCGACGGTTGGGATTGAACCGGCTGATCGGGTGCTTACCGTGTCGATAGCGTGTCGACAGCGCGTATCGGGTGCTTACCGTGTCGATAGCGGGTCGACAGCGCGTATCGGGTGCTTACCGTGTCGAAAGCGTGTCAACGGCGCGTAATGGGTTCCACCGTGTCGGCCAGAAATATAAAACCCTCGCGAAACGATTAGGGTTTGTTCGGCCGACCGATAGAGAGAGTTTTTCCGGCGTACGGCGCGTGATTCCGGCGGCCTGGCAAGGGGCTTTTTGTGCCTGGAGATTCACGGGAACGAGGAGAGTCAATTCGTACCGGATTCGTTCGGCGAGGAGCTGCGGCGAGCTGCGGACGAAGTTCACCGTCGCCGGCGTCGTTGAGGTAGGAAATTCAGTTTAAATTAGTGATTTAGTAGAAAATTAAAAGCATGAAATACTTTGCTTAATGAAAACAAGCATGTGGATGAAAATCGGATTTAATTGAATGCTAAATTGTGTCTTTTGCAAATTTCGGAATTTCCTGGAAAAATTCCCATTTCGCCGAAAAAAAAAAATTTAAAATTTATTGATGCTTAGGAGCATGTTAGGAAATTGTTCTCCTTGATCGCAGTCGCCGGAAATCGACGGAAGGATCGTAATGGTCGGCGATGGCGGCGGCTAGGGTTTCGCGGGTTTCGGACCGAGGAAGGAGAAGGGTTTAGATAATATCAAATCTAATTAAGTAATTAATGATATTTACGCCATTTTATTAGTAATTAAAATTAATCCGATTAACGGATTATTAAGAAATTGGGTCGGCGGTGTCGCGGTTCAGCGCGAGAGTTCCGAACCGGCAGCGAAAACCGGTTCAGCGGGATTCGGCGCGGACGAACGGCGCGAAAGCCGAACCGGCAGCGAAAACCGGTTCAGCGGGATTCGGCGCGGACGAACGGCGCGAAAGCCGAACCGGCAGCGAAAACCGGTTCAGCGGGAGTCGGCGCGGACGAACGGCGCGGCGCGGAGGAGAGAGAAGCGGAAGGAAAATTCGGAAATTTATTATTAATCCGAATTTTCGGAAATAAAAAGGATAAGCGAAAAATTAAATTCGAAAATTAATCCTAATTTTTGGAAAAAGGATATATGTGGAATTTAAATTCGGAAATTTATTTCGAATTTCGGAAAATGGATAAAGGGCGGAAATTGAAATTGGAATTTAAAAATTTCCTGAAGTGGGGAAAAATGTTATCAGTGATGACAGTACAGCTGGAAACAGTCAGACAAAGATATGGTACACGGATGCTACCAGAACAGTCAGTAATTGACAATTGTGTTGCTTTGATGGCAACGGCATGGATTGAGTCAGTTTATTCAGTATTGGCATATTTCATGGATTGGCATATTGGACCGGACTACTATAGACCCTATATGATGTTTTAGGGTAGTTGTGGTAGGTAACTGTGCGGTTCGGACTTAGCTTCCACAGTATACATGTAGACTGGTATACGCCTTGTTGTACCTGGACACATGTTGCCGAATCTTGGAGTTAGAGATTGGCAATGACTGTAGGGGCGTGAGCTTCTATGGAAGTTGTTGGTAGAGGACTCCTTGGGACGGTGGCTGAGTCAATCTCTCCTGGTCCATGTGTGTAGGCCTGCGCGCCTGAGGGTGGCAGGGGTGTCTCGCAGTGGCTAGCCAAGTGTGTAGGCCTGCGCGCCTTAGGGTGGCAGGGGTGTCTCACGTTGGCTAGAGATTATGTGACGGGATCTGTCTGTAGTCTCCAGGAGATTGATTGACGAGAGACACTGCGGTGTCGGGTGCTTAGGCGCCATGCGTGTTTCGAGATGGGCGTTCCCACTGGCACGTTGCCTGGTAGCCCAGAGGAGAGCTACTCTGGTGTGACTGGGGTGGCTGTGGTTGGTCGGAGTCTGGGACTGAGAGTGCCTATCCACCGTACATTGTTATGCTGTATTCCTGTATTTTTGCTATTATCCTTCTCTTGCATGTGAGTTTTACTAGCTGACTTTCCTACTGGGCGTAGCTCATTCCTGTATTATATATTTTCAGTGGCTCGGCAGACTTGACGCTACCGGATTAGGTGGGATCGTGGTCAGCAGGCTTGTGAAGGATTTCTGATTGGTGATTGTCTGAGATATTCTGGTTAGTTGATTGTTGCTGTTGGATGTTTCAGTGAGACTGTTATTCTCATATGTTACATATAATTTGAGGGTAATTCGGAATTATGTATCTGGATGAACAATATTACACTTGTGGACTTGTATCTTATTCTTGTAATGTAGTTCCATTTACTGTCTTATCTTATTGTCTTGGAGTATGGTGAGTGGAGTGCTACATTTATCTGTGGATGTTATATATATTCCGTTTGATGGTGAGGTCATTACATGACTATGGAACTTAACCGTGGGGGTTCAGACTTCTAATAGACCGGTTCTCCTACCCGTAGGGGTTAGGAGTATTGGGTCTAGTAGGAGTAACATTGCGCGAGTCCATCTGTTAATTCAGGAGTCATGAATCTGATTTGACGGTGTACCCGGGAGATGGGATCCACATTGTTAAGGGAAGTAGGTGTGTAATGATGTGTTATATCCTATGTTTTCGTAGGCTACTCAGGTTGGTATGGGACGATCTGAGCTGTCTATATATAAAAAAAAAAAAAAAAAAAAATTGTATGCCAAAAATCAGCCTAGGAAAAAAATGGGGTGTAACAAAAAGTTAGTTCAATTATATGTTTAGTAAATTATAAGGTTGCATGGAGTTTTCATAACAATTATAAGGTCACATCTTAGTTTTCAAGAAGTGCACATAAAGAGTTTGGCACTCAATTAAGATTCAACACAGCTTCCCACTCTGAAATCGATAAGAAAACTGAAAGAACTATTAAGTCTTTTGAGGATTTGATGAGATTTTGTATTAAATTTTGGGGATGATTGAGAGTATGACTAACTATTAATAAGGTTGGCTTATAATAATAGTTTCTAAACTAATATTAGTGATTCCATATGAATCCCTATATAGAAAAAAGTATCAATCCCTTCTATGTTGGTTTTGAGGGTAAGGAATTTGATTTGGTCTAATTTAACTGAGATAGTCATAAGAATAGATAGTAATAATTAATGACAAAATGCAAATAGCTTAGGATAGTTAAAAAAATATTTTTATGAAAAGCATAAGAATGTTGAATTTTAAAAAAGGAAATGTCTTCTTCAAGGTGAGTCCCCTTGAAAGGTGTGATCAAATTTGATTTGATGGAGTGGCTTTGTTGGCCTTGTTGCCTTTAGATATTTAAAGGAGTTGGCTTTATTACCTTTAGAGTGGCTTTGCCTGCACAAACAAATAGAGTGCGTAATATTTTGTTTTTTCTTGGGATGATATGTTTCTGATTCATCTTATGTGATTTGATATGTTTAGAAAGAAATTAAAATCCACATAATATGTCATGCTAATAAAAACTAGTTAAAATCTTGACCAAGTAAGAGAAGAGATAAAAATAAAATTATTACCATGACAATGTACTATGAAATAACAAGTCTCAATGAAAACTTACCTGAGAAGGTAAAATTGATATGATGTTCTAATATTTTGAGTTATTTTAAATTTCATGGTAAAAATGTGATGGCTTGAATATTTAATTATGAAATACTCAACTATTTGTGTACTTGATATTGATATTTATTATGTATAGAATTGTTATTGAAAATGTATTATGTTTTGGGCATCTAGAAAAGCATATCATATTGTTCGTAATAGGATTTGAGATTGGGGCATGATATTGAGAAGATCTTGGCTTGAGAAATTTTTCAGTATGTTGTTTTATTCTTGCAAGTTATTTTGATTTTTTTATGTTTATAAAAGTGAAAAAAAAATATGAATATTTAATTTTTACTCCCTTATTATTATTATAACTAATAAGGATCCCATTCCCCTGACCTATTTAGCCACATAGGTGTAGGAGAAAGTTTAAGAGTGAGAGAGTGCTTGGGAAAGGGAAGGAAGGAGTTGAAGGAGGAGGATCTTGATAGCTACAATAGGTAAGAGAGATGGTTGAAAGCACAACAACTTGAGGACTAGTTCAAGCCTTGATTTGCATAGAAAGAACTATTAAAGACGTGTTTGGTTTGAAGATTTTCCTTCTTTAGCATGCTTATATTCTAGTTGCTTGGGTTTTGATTTGGGTTTAAGGAGTAATCAATCGAGGTCTGGAAAAGTATAACTCACTATCTATCCTTTGCATGCTATGCAAAAAAGGTTTAATGTACCGTATGTTAGACCCAAACGTTTCGTATAATGATAATCATGAATGGTACACTAAGTTAAAGCTTAGAATCGTTCTTTTTTGTAAGAGAAATGTACAATGCATTATTTTCCAAATGTTGTATGTGCTTAGATTTTGGTTAGAAGAAACTGATTGCACCCAGTTTCATGAAAAGATCTTGGGATATTTTATTTTTGAATGGATCATACGATTAGTGTATTGAATAAAATTTTGGCTGATGCAAATAGTATATTGAGCTTAATATATCATGCTTTGGGGCTAACTTATTATACATTAAGACTATAAAAATTGTGCATATAATTGAAAAATGGTTTATCAAATCATACTAGCATATAGTAGAAATGAGAATAACATATTGTATGTTAAGATAAACGTGCTATATTTTTAGTTCAATGTATGGTATGGTAAGAGGAATTGATGATATGTAAACAAGTAAATAGGTAGTATTTTAATAAAAGTTTAGAATGACTTTAAGGACTCTTTGCAACTATATTTGTAAGTGTTTTTGAAGAAAAAAATATGCAATTTTGTGGATTAATGTAAGAAAAGAAAATTTAAAATAAAATCTGAGAATCTATAAACCTTGTGATTGAAATATAAGCATTTATTATTAATTTTAAAAGATATGATCTAAGAAATTAAAAAGACGGACAAAGAAAAAAGAAAGATAATGGAAGAGGCATCCGAGAATCGTCCGATATGTAAATTAAATAATTATAATGTAAGTGTGTCAATTATTAAATTATCTTGTGATACTAATATAAAATGTGATGCTAGCCTATTGTGGAGCATAGATTTATTTGCATATGTTTTGATTTATGATAGAGAGATACCAAGTTCACAAAACGTGTTTTAGCTCATAAACCTATGTAGTTAACAAATGGAGCATGGTTAGAATAAATCAAGTCAATTGATTGATTCATTTAAACCTCATCTTTAAGATCCCCATGGAGAAATATATTTAGGAAATCCAATTATTGAATGTGCCAACCATATGAAAGAATCAAAGCAAGAAAAACTTAGATTGTATTGTGGTTAACCACTAGGCTCAAAGTTTGTTGAAGTCCAAGTAAGATTGTTAATGAATGCCCTTTGCATTGTAATAGCAAATGGATCTATCAACATTTCTGTTGATCTGCAAACCCTGTTACTGTCATGAATGTTCTTCTTAGCAGGACGAGTTGCAGGGGACAAGGTTTCATTTTTTGATAAACTCTTGATACTTTTCATTCATAGTTGTTTGCCATTAAGGAAACTTGAACGCTTGCTTAACAAAGATTGGTTCAATATCAGAATAATAGACTGTAGAGCAAAGAGCATATTTGGGATTGGGTTTTGAATTTTCATCCATACTAAAAAGAACCATGATTTAACAATGCATTATGGGCTCTACAAAAGCAGGAGGTATAATTGAAATCAATAGTTGGCTTTTGGAAGATGGTGGATTGGCTATGGGAGACTGAGGTATAAGAGTTGGGTGTGGTATGGTGAATGGTCCTTGAAAGGGTGTGGTTATGGAAGTAAAGCATAGCGCAACAGATTGCTGTTTGAAATTATGGAGAATAGTAATTGTGTTTTGTAGGATACATTACATGAGCCCAAGGTAATCTACAGTTGGATGGATGAAATGTTAGGTCATCAAATAAATGGAAATGTTAGCTCATCAAAGCAAACATGCAGGTAAAAATAGATTTGATGAGAATGAAGATGTAGACACCTTTATCCCTACTGCTTCATTGTATATCCCAAAGGCACAAGCTCTGTTGATCGAAATTTTAATTTGTTTCTATTATAAGCACAAAAGTATGAAAAGCGTATTAAACTCAACTTTAAAAAAACGATTAATCACCATAGGCAATTGGTGTTATGGAGGGATTAGAAAGAGGAGTTGAACCAGCTTCTTGTTTTTCAAACCCGCTCGATTGCTGACTTTAGCCGTCCCTTAACTAGTTGTCTTGGTGCAGTGACTATGAAGAAATATCCAGCATCATGAGTGGAATGCACCACTTTTGATGAAGCAAATAGTATAAAGTGGTAAGCTTGATCGTAAGGAAGTGAGAGTCGTTGTTAAGGGAGGAAGCTGGCAAGCAGTTTAAAGTTGGTATATGGTAAGGGAGGAGCTGCTGATGAAGAAGGTGTTTCTTGTTCAGTAATAATGAGATGGTAATAAAAACGCTTTCACCAGGCACCCAGAACTCTAGCGTTGACGTCTTGCTAAAGGAGAAGAAGCTAATGAACAAGGAATCTTGGGTGCCCATGATCCCCTACATAGCCAAGTATTAGGTTGTGTTACTTTATTCTTTTCAAAGTAATATTCAAAAGTTTTTATTCAACTAATTACAAGATAGGTTGAGAGACTAAGTAATTGGGACAATTAGTAACAAGGAATTGTACAAGACACATGATAATGGTTATGAGACAATGAGTAGTTTACAATATGTGGTTTTGTTTCTTTGCTAGAGAATGAAGTTTTTTTTTAGTACAACATATAGAACTGTATGATCATAGGAAAGGCATAAACTAATGTTAGGAGTCATTATTGCATATAGAGATCCAGATAAATGTTAGAAAAAACAACATTTGTTTTACACATGCATCAATATGATATAATGAAATCTTCTGATGCTTGCTGCAAGCATGCTTAGTAGGTAATATGTCAAGTGAAGGTATATTGAGGGCATGATAGATAAACGATTCATGTTACTAATGCTAGCAACCGTGTAGTCATTCTCTGTTGAATTCAATGTGGTGTGCAATCTGTGCAACATAGACGTAACAATTCTTAAATAGTGTTCATAATTTACATCTAAAGCCTGGGGCTTACCTTCAAAGAACCTAGTTGAATGTTCAAGTTTCAATAGAGTTATCAATTTGTTGGCTATCGAGTATTGTATTATTGTGCCCATGGAATGATTACATTGTTTCCCTGTATTGTTGATGAGTATAATGTTTCGTGTCATCCATGTTTACTAGGCTGCTAATACATAATGCTGGCCCACCCATATGTTACAAATATGGGTGAAGGAAAAGCAAGGAGAAGGAAAAAGAGTATTTAATCAGGAAGGGACAGTGAAGGCCTGGAGCTTTATAATTTTTTGTAATGCTGCCAAATTTGTTATTATAATTCTACAAGCTTATATAATGTTTTTATATTTACCATAATCTAAAGCTATGTATACCCAACAAGTGATATCATAGCATCTAGGCTTAGAAAAATATTTCATCATTTGTTAGCAAGTATAAATCTTGTCTTGCTCTCTTCAAATGATGTTTGGATTGTGCAAGAAACAATTATGAGATTGGCCAAGGGAAATTTTGAGAATTGGTGTATCCAATTCAAAAATCTTCTTTGGTCAAGCGAGTTCTGGGAATGGTTATGAGAAATCATTTGTTACCAATGCGGGGAAGAGAGACATGAAAGAAAATAAAAAAAAGATAAAAATGCCATGTTCTAGATTTACCAAGGACTTAAAAGAAACCACATTAGAGAAAGTTGTAGAAGCAACGAGAAATTTGGAGTATGCTCAACATCATCTTTAAGAAGTGTTGAACATGTGAAGTGAATATGACTTAAGATTCTTCAGGTTGACTTTTAGACCAAGATGAGTGAAATAGAGATTATTTTTTATTATATTTTTTGATTACTTATTATCATGAACCAAATGAAGAGCAATGGTGAAAGGATCAATGATGTGTGTGTAATTGAGAAGGTATTATTCTCCCTTACTCCCATGTTTGAACAGTTGTAGCTATAATAGAAGAATCTAAAGACATAAATAATAACACAATTAAAGAACTAATTTGGTTCATTGAAAGTGCATGAGCAATGACAGAAGAAAAAGATGGAAGAAATGCTTATTGATCATGTGCTAGAGTCAGAATTGACTATTAAAGAAACATAATCCAAGAGCAAGGCAACTTCAATTTATGAGGCTAAAAACGTGGCACATTCCATAGATAATAAAGAAGGTTGTTTCTGAAACGAGTTTCAATAAAAAAATCACTTTTGTGTTCACTCAACATAGATGTGGAAGACGTTTTACCTCTTGAGGTTGAGCACGAGTAAAAAATATAAAATATTATAATTGCCATAAAGTTGGTAATTATGTTTTAAATTGATGGTACGAAAATGAATAGTTCAATTATGCTATAACAATATAAAAAGAACCAATACTGTTATCAGTAGAAAAGGAAACTTGTGAAAAAGAAAAAACGTGATACCTTGACTTAAGGCGAACAACCACATGTGTAGGAAGAAGGATTTGTTTGAAGAGATAGAGAAAGTTCAAGACAACTTGAGTCTTTGAGACTCATCAAAACTGACAGTTGAAGGTAAAAGAAATATAATTTTTTTAAAAAAAGATAGGCATTCTAATTTAATTTACTATAAACATGAAAAGTAATATTCTTAACCTTAGATAATTACTTAAAGGAATATTTTATACATATGAAGAATGATTATCTTATTTTGTATAATTCAAAGAAAAGAATCATTGTGAAATAAAAATGACAATGAATTGTATGTATCCTTTTTAAATAAAGGTAACACTTGAAGCATGTTACATTGGATGGTTACAAAATGATTCTTGAAAGTAGATCTTGAGATGTAGAAATCTTAACTTTGGAGGCTTGAAACTGTTAGGAAAAAGAGGAATGGTGAAAGAACATCCTCTAGTTGATAATCTAGATTATGTGTGTAAAGCCTATGTACTTGGGAAGCAACATTGCTTACCATTTCAAAAGGGCAAGTCATGGAGAGCCAAAAAATTAACACAATTTGTTCATACAAATATTTGTGAACCACTAATACCAATATCAAATGGAGGTGATAAATATTTTATTACTTTTATAAATGAGAATTCAAAAAAAGTTGAACTTGAGAATAGACAAACAATCTAGTCCCTCAAATCTAACCTTTAGGTTCCCATATTCTAGTTTGGCTTTGCCTAAGAATGTGCAGATTGATGGAAACAAAACAACAGCAGAAAATAAGTTTGGAGTGTTATATCCAACAGTTCATTTGTACAATTCCAGTTCGTTACGGAGAGCTGCAGGACTGCTGCTTTCTTTAATTTTGGTTTTGTAGCCAAAACACATGTTTTATTTTTTATGTCATCTTTTTCTCCTGGCTGATGTTGAAAGCAAAACCCAACTGGAAGTTGTGGCATTTGCAGAATGCATGGAATTAGATTAAGCAGTTCGGAGAAGGGAACTTCTCGTCCAGAGCTAAAGGTTAAGGGCTTCACAACTTCAGTGCAATTAAAATTCTTCCAAATAACTCCTGATGGGAAGATCAGAAGAAGTAAATTTTGTACACAAAGTTATTCTTTAGCAACTGCAACAGGTAGTTATCCTTGATTTTGTGAGTCTTGCCAATTTGCAACTTAGACGTAAAATTCCTATACATGTAGCTATTCAGGCAATATGTGATAGAAAAAAAAGGTAGTATACCACATTTTATTCTTTGGGTAAAAGTAATAGCTTTTAGATGCATCTGGTACCTGAAATACTGTGCTATTCTCTGTTTAATTGCGGCATATGAAGGTAATCTTTGGATCAATGCTGAATCTTCTTCCTCCATTATTCATCTATGATCACTGGCACGTTTAGAATTTTTGGAAACAAGTCTTCTTCTATGGCTCTCTCTTAAAATCGGATGTGCAAATGCTGACAATGTGTAGCATTTTTCCTTTTAAGGAGTTGAAACAGTAAAAGATGAGAGACATCATTAAAGTTTGCTTGGAAAACACCAACAATTTCCTGTCTTTGTATGCATGGTTCATTACCATGGTTTCTATTATTCATGGAAGGAATATGCAAACTCATAACAATAATGGCGGGTCAAGTTTGGACTAGACCAGAGAATAGACAAGAATGGTTGCTAAAAAACGTGATTATAGCAGTGTGTTTAAGGGTTAAGTTCAAGGCAATGCTTAGCATTACATGGTTGAGGACAACTATTGTTGAGCACTAGTTATTGTTCTTGATGAATTATTTCAAACCTTTAATGATGCAGTAACAGTAAAATGCAACCTCAGCTTCATTTGTCTGAAGGAATTAAGCATTGTGATCAACCATGCATTGTTGAAGAAGGGGGCATCATAGTTGGAGTTGAACTTCCCAACATTTGAGAAGCTACAATTGATTTCTTCCTTAGAGACAGAAACCTTAGTTGAACTAGCATGGGTGAATGTGATTATTGTAGGTGATTCATTATCCTCTATCAAACTTTAGTCTACAAGAGAGTCATGTGTAATTTTGTTCCTTTGACTAACTCTAGTTCAAGGAAATGAGATTCACTATTCTCTCACTCTCAAGATGAGAGTGGGCCTCAAGAATAATTGACTATCACTTCAATGCAGAGGAACTACTGCATTTTAAATGCAAAGTCGGCCTCAACATTGTACATTAAAGCAATGAGGGATTTGCTAGTGATCGACCATGGTTTTATGTGCCATGCCTATTGGATGTCGTGTACCTTGTTTACCCACTTGATCTTCATCTAACAAAGACAAATCTTAAAAGTCAAAGATTCATTGATTTAATGCTTCAATATGGATATTGGAATGAGTATGGGCCATCAAGATGAAATTTGAGGCTATTTCATGGCAAGAACAAATTTCTTAATGTTGTTATTGCTGAATTACTTGGAATAATCAATGATGAAGACCAAGGGTAGGTTGTACCTTTGTATGACATCACTCTAGAGGAAATTCTTGAATTGGAAAGCTTTCAATGTTTTCATTGGTTTAGGCACAACTCATTTGGAGAAATAAATGATGAGGAAAAGGAGAAACTACCCATGATGTAGGGATAGGCATAGTGATGTGTTAAACCAATACAAATGATATCAATGGTGGAAGCATTAAGGAGTAGTTGAGGTGGAAGCAAACAAAAGAAAATAGTGAAAAAAAAAGAACTACTAACCTAAACCTAAAAAGAGAGTGAGAGAAGTAAAACACAATGAAAGGAATTAATTGAATTTTAGAATATTTGAATATAAACTTTTATCCTCTATGACTAAGAAGAGATTATAAAATTACAAAGCAACATGAATTGATTAGATCAGGTTTATATTGCCAAAATTAAGCACTTGTGAAAATAATGTTATTATTTCTTATTGCAATGAATGTAGGAAAAGAAAAAACCTTGATAGTGGCTATACAATAAGTATCAAACATGAAAGTTGTTAAAAATTATTGAATAATCACTCCCTATTTATTATGTTTCATTAATTTGTAATCCTTTTGATGGTGTAAAAGGTAAGATATAAAAACTCTACTCTTTCAGTTTTTTTAATCTAAAAAGAAAAAAGAGAAAGGTTTTGGCTTTCAAATATGATTCAAATTAATAAGTCATCTTTTCGCTGTGAAGCATTATATGGGAAATTTAAAATCTTGTCTTAAAATTTTCAAAAAATGCCATAAACCTACAAGTTACTTTTAAATTCTAGTAAATAAAAAAAAAATTATGGATGGAAATGGGTGAATATGAAAGTAAGAACCTATGAGATAAGTTGAGAATAATCCTTATTATAGCTACACATCATTGGAATTGATCAAGCTCTGAAGGAGAATTACTTCATCTTCTATCTTATGCTAATTAGCAAATCTAAACCATGCGAGAGGCCTTTCTTATTTTATTCATAAAATCAACATTCCTAACTTACAAAGTTTTGGCCTCATGCTAAGATTTACATGACTTACTTATTAGGTAAAGTAACCAAAGCAATGAAAAAAGTGACTTCTTATAAAGTAGGTCAAACTACTTTATTGAAGTCATTGAACAATATATTGTAGTGTAGTAGAATTGTTTAATGAAATTTATGATTTTCTTAGTAGTTTGTCAAAATCGGCCACTTAATTGGCATGAATCTGACCAACAAATGCAACTTGTTGCAATTAATAGTTTAATGTGATGTAAGATGGCTTTAGACTATCCAAATAAGCATTTGAATTCCAATAAACCTAAATAACTACTACAATTAACACAAGTTCAATGAGAAAACTATATATTTGAGAGCTCCCAGCACACATGAACAACACCATTATTCTCACTTAGAACTCTAAAACATCATAGGATAATGCAAGTAACAAAGCACTAATACAAACATATGCAAATATAATAATAATAATAATAAATTATAATATATTACAAACATTTTATAAAAATGATGATACCATCTATATCAATTAAAAATTATTAAAGGTTGAATAAAGTTAGGCACTATAGAATCCTCCTAGTATACTCAAATAATCCTCTGCTAGCATGATATGATTTTAGATAGTTGTTGAGCTTGATAACCTTCTAACATAATTGTTATTATTAGCCATGATGTTTCTCTACTTTGAAGTAAGATGCAAACAATCCAAATATATGCCTATATACATTTAGTTTGTTTGAAAATGTTATAAATATTATAGCAAAAGTATAAAGCCTTCTAATAACTTGATACAATATATGAAATCCATGACTAATGAGAGCAAAACACTAGATGCTCCCATATCACCCCACCACCCACTGATGAAGGAAATGGGATCTCATGTATTTTAATAGATAGGATACCAACCACCCATACAATGCACACAATTATCACATATGTAAATTTTAAAATAATTATTGTGGCTCATGTGGCTTGTAAGTTCTTAAGCATGGCATGGGTTCACATTAACTACTTCCAAACATCACAATTCTAGATGCTTCTCAATGAAGAGGTTCAATAGTGACAAAGAAGGATGCAATATTGAAAGAAAAGATGAAGGAGAATGAAAGTCATTTCCTAGAAAGAGAAAAAAAAGGTTGGCCACTTATACCTTTCAAGAGTATTATAGATACAAGTGCAAAGAGAAGGGAGCCAAGTATGCATTTTTAAGAACATTATGAATACATGTGCAAAGAGAATGAGACCACCTGTGCTTTCTTAAAGAGAGAAGTGGAGTTGATTCCTTATGCCTTCTTAAATATTGTATACGTATGCACATAATTAAAGATTTTTTTTCAAATTAAAACTAATATTTTTTTCATTAAAAAGCTTATTTATATATAAAAATCATGACATGCAAATTCCAAAGCTAATAAGTTTATATTAATTTTAATATAAATAATCCTAAAATTCAAACCACATAAATGATTTAATATTTTCAACAATAAATTAAATTTAAGTAAATTTAAATTCAAATGGAAGAAATCATCAAAATAAATTTTTATTTAATTTAAATTCAAATTTATTGATTCAAATGATTCTAAAATTAAAAAATAAATAAATAATCCATGATAAATAAAAAGTATTATCCAAGTAAATTTAAATTTAAAATTCAAAAATATTAAGATTTCAAAATTCATCAATTAATTTTAAAAATTAGAATATCTAAAATAATAACATTCGCATGTTACGTCAAATCAGACGAAAGATGAGAAACTTAAGGAGTTTGAAGTGCTAGCTTTACCATCATGATATTTTCTTACTTGATAGGCTATAACCTTTTTCTTAGTATGCTGACTGCGAGTCTTGAGGGCATCATGTCTCTCTCAAATCATAGTATGGGATGTTTATTCCCTTGCCTCACATTTATCCTTAAGAGCAAATTATGCATGTGTTACAGCATGTTAAGTTTAAGATGATCATCACAATTTTGCCTACAATGGTTAGTGTAGGAGTTATGCATAAATTCTTGCCTTATTGACAACTCACCATCTTAATAGATCTTGTGATAACAAGAACCAACTCTATGAATTTAAAAGTGAAATTCTTAATGAGGAATAATATATATGAGAAACAACACCAAATAGATAGATAAAAAAATCAACATTTTTTGAGCTAATTGATTGATGAACTAAAATTTGCTCCTTTTCTTAGATGACCTCTTAACTAAAAGACCTTAATAAAAAAAACCAATATAAGTCAAGTTCATATTTGGTTTACAATTCAATTTCCATTATTTTGATTAGATTTTGACCTAAATGAACTTGTGAGGATACCTCAAACACACTTCGAGTTACAAATTTACTCATTTGTTAGTCAACACATGCCATGTTTGTTTTCATAAAAAAGTTTATAACATGTTTAAGAAATTACTACACTAAGATTAATATATATATTAATTTTTTTATCTCTCAATTTAAAATATACACATCCGTATTCTTATTTTGTTAACACTAAATATTTGTATTTTTTTTTGTAAAAGCTCAATTGATAAAGAATATGATTTCAATTGTGCATACACAAAATTTGGTATTTTCCTATTGAGTTTTATATATGATTGGGCTTAAATTTTATATTATTCTATATCACTAATTTAATTTATTTAAAGATATTCATGATTAATTTGATACATCTTTTTTTGGTATAAAAATTATATATATTTTTAATTATCACTTTGTTCAAATTGTATATACCTTTTTACTTTTACAATAATTTTAAGACATTAAAATGATAGTTATGTCAAATAACAATATTCAAATATTAAGATAAATATTTTTTGAGAAAAGATGGTTTTTTACTTGGTTTATAAAAACTAGATGTTGAATTCCATTTCAATTGGTAATTTTTAATTATAAAATTTTTTTTTTGTTGGTTTATTTAATATAAAATTTTTTAGTTTTGAAAACTTAGACTTTGTTTTTCATTTATACGTCATCCATCGTATTTAAAAATTCAATTACTAATAAATTCATGATTTATTTGTACTTATTTGTTGTATAAACCAAATAAAAATTATTTTTGCACAATAGTATGTCAAACTAAATATATTTATGAACTAAATTTGACATATTAAACATATTGGCATCACTTAAAAAAAATGGAGATCTTGAATTTAGAAAAATCATCTTTTTGTAATTCAAAACCTTAATAGCAACTACAAAATATTTTTTCAATTATGGTTCAAAAAATAATAAAAAAATAAAAAAAATATAAAAAAGAAATTTCATGAGGTGAAAAAGGAGACCTTACAGAGTTCGGTACATGCCAACGTCTGAACGACAAGATGTAGGACGCCAACGTCTCAATGAACTGGGGCTGACCTGCAGCTGAAGAGACATTTGATGGTCACCGATCAGGTTGGAATAAAAAAGTGGAGGTCAACAACATAAGAATCGTTTGGAAAAGCCGTTTTTAAAAATTAAATTCATCAATAAATAAATTAATTAAAAATATCAGTTAAAGGTTTATGTATTTATTTTCCATGTTTTAAAAAAAGGATTAAGAATTCTTCATAATGAAAGATGGCAACTGTTTGACCCCAAACATAGGATAAAAATATTCTTCTCCTAAGTAGAAAAGTTCATTACTTTGATGCAAAATTGTTAAAAAAAAATAAATTATATCATAAAATAACACAAATCTTAGCATGGTTATGTGTAAAAAAAACAATAAGAAAACTACTAATATGCCAAAATTAAGCAAAGTAAGCATTCATAAGATACATAAAAATAAAAAAAAAAGATATGAGAATAAAATAGAAGATAGAAAATAACATTAGAAGAGCATACTACATTAATACAAAGTGCACATAAGGAATAGTGAGATACGAAACGATGAGAGGAAGAAGAGGAAGATGAAGGTGATGACAGAAGTATAGAGAGCACAAAGGAGTGAGATGCATGTAGAGACCCATCCTTTTTGACTGTTTGCAACTCATCCTCTGTGCTCTCTATCTTCTGTCAACAACTTGCTTTACCACTTGAGAAAAAACAGAGAAAAAACTAGAAAGAATGAGCAAAGTTGTCTTCTCCAATTGGGAACTGTCAATTGTGTGTGATGTGTATTAGTGGCTAATATGTTTCAACTACAAAGAACTCTCACATTTTACCAGCTATTTATAGAAGGTTTCATGAAATATAGAACAATCACTCTCCTTCTAGCTTTTTCAATCTCTAAAATAAGGACAAGAAACCTTTATAAAGGTAATAGGATAGATTCCATCCAAAAGTGGAAGTGGTTAATGCTTTTATTGCATCTGGTGCTTTGTGTCATGAAAATTCAAATGCAATTGTTGCACTTGGCTTTCTTCATTGGCTCTTTTTTGGATAGGCACAAAACATATATTATGTATAAGCTTGAATATGATTATTCTTTGATTTCTCTGGATGGTGCTAGAGTTTGTGATATACTTGGCCTCACCATGGCATGAAAAGGCTAAAATTCCATTTACACTTAAGCTTCATGATGTTGGGTATAATTATTATAAAGTTGGTTTTGAAAGATGATTTAGTTTACATGGGGGAGAGAGAAGGGAAGGATCTTGACGTAATACATACAAGTTGTTCAGAAGAAGCGTGCAACCATTGAAAAGAAAGCGCACTAGAGAAAAGAAAAAAATTCAAAGTGGTTCGCAAACTCTATATTACAACTCACTTGAGGGATCCTCCATCGCTTTCTCCATAAGAATAAAATTTACATTTTGATATACAAGGCACCTATTTTCTTTCATTCCCCTAACTTTATTATGATAATTAGTTGTTATTTATCATGTGTCATTCATATAGTTTATATCAATGCAATAGTTTATTAACATAACCTACATCCAACTTGGGGTACATGTCCTTCATGGAGCATTCATCACTATTCATTATTTTTTCAAGCAATGTGACTTCACTTTTCTCAAAGCACTAAGAGTGAAGCAAGCATAACATGTTGCTTCTTCCATTTATGTGCAATCATTGAATGAACCATCTTACATGCTCATTCTTTATAACATTCTCATATGATATTGTAGATCACCAAATTATCTTTATACTCTTTATAATTATATTCAATTAAAAAATCAAATTTATTTTCATCTTCACTATTATTGTTGTATAAACCTAGAGATCTATACCTTCAACTTAATACTTTTGTTTAGATTCATCACATAATCAAGCATATGTTTAACATCTATTAATGTATTTTCATGTGCATCAAATATGCATGAATACTTATTAATCCCATTGGCCAACTTTTTTCTTTCACACCATTTATCATTTTAACCACTCAAACATCAAATCTTTGATATACTCTGGGTTTTCTCTCACAAATACAAAACTAGAACAAACATACATAATCTAAAATCAAAACTAAAACATCCAAAACAATGTATTAAGCCTACAATATCAACCTTCTTTTTTCTAAACTTTTTGTCCTTTTAACTATGACAATGTCACATCTTTGATGCTAGTTAAATTACTCTTAAAAAATATATAAGTGAAACAAGCACCCAAAGTCTTAAATCAAATATAAAACATCAATATCAAAAATTTAGTCATCAAAATATGATATCTATTAACATTATCCAATAGAGTAATAGCATCCTTAATAGTTCTCACTTTTTTTTATTTTTTTTCACCTTTAATAAATTCTTGTCCTTTATCATATGGTTTTCCTTTTCACACACAAAAAATATGTTCACATATGACCCCTTAACTTTTAATATCCATTATTCCTTACTAACTCATGACATTAGTCAGATTTTTCTTTATTTTAATGACTACTAATAATAATTGTAGCTTTTGTATATAACATCTTCATATCATATAAATAGATTATGATTACATTTCTAAAGGTTAGAATTTTTTTATTATTTTCTTTAATTTTAATTAAAACATTATGTATTTAGATTTCTATTACACAAGCTCTTCTTTAGTTTTAATTTTGACTATCTTTATCATTTTTATCAACATTTTCTTTATTTTGACCTATTCTGACATATAAATAATTACTAAGATTCTTCCTTTCAATGTACTTTCCCAAATCATCTAATAATAAAAAAAAGTCTTAACATCTTTCATATTAATAATTTCTTTTCTATATAATAAGGTGATAGAAAAAATGCTCAAATGATTAAGATATAGAGCTTATGAAAGTCAAAGCCTTATTTCTTTAATCATCACATCAATGTTAGGAAGACGTAACACAATCTAGTTATTAAATGCTCTTTGAAAGATATACCTTCTTTTATGCAAAAAACAAACTATTGTTACTTTAAGTATAAGTTATTTTGTAAGCAACTTAATTAGGTATAGTGTTTCCAACCTCTCTCATTAATTTTTCATAGTCTTTCGATAAAAAAAAAACTTAGAAGAACTTCACCTCTTCGATACAACTAAGAGTCTTGAAAAAAATCTTTATTGATTAATCATTGCCATATCTTGCTCTCACAAATATTAAAACTATTATTGTCATCAAATTTCTCAAGTTTATACTTCATAGTGCTAGAACATTCCTAAGTTATAATTGTTAAAAATATGAGAGTGCAATATCCAAGAGAAGAGGTAAGAATTATGCAAACTTAAAAATTTCAAATTAACTCAAAAGTTAAAATAACTTTGTAATAAAAGCCTTTAGTATTCTTAATCTTATTAGTTATTATAACACCTTTCTTAAGAAAATGTTATTAAGCTTTATAAAATTTATTATGTTATAAATTAAAGAAAAAAGCATAAAAAATTTTAAATAATTTAATCTAAATTTGGATTTGCATTGACCCACGACCAAACGGCTCAATAACTATAATAAAATATTGGTTTAATAAAAGCTTATAGTAACAATGACTTGATAAAAGCTATAAACACTAGCTTAATAAAAAACTCAACTTAATAAAAATCTATAATATTAATTTAATAAAAGCTTACAAATAAAATATCAAATAAAAAATCCCAACAAATTGGATAAAGAGAACCAAGTAAAAGCATAATACAAGGTCTTAAAATCAAATAAACGATTAAGCAAGAGTCATACTAATATGATGTTAAAGTAATATAAACATATATAATTATGCTCAAGTTAATATAAACACTTGCAACTTATCTCAATGAGGAATGAAGGCTTGTGAAGACAAGATAAATGCATGCAACATTGGCCTTGCACTCTTCTCTTAGAAATGTTGAATGCAATGTGAGCTCATTCTCAAAGATGTTCCAAATAAGCATAAATCTCTAACACTATACTTAAATGCCTTTAAATATTCCTTTCTAAGCTCTTAAATGACTCCAAAACTCTTTTTAATATGTATATCAAAAGCTAGTCAAAACTAACTTTTACACACATTATGAACTATAATACTTGTATGATCCATATATCTTATTAGTATGATGCTATATAATTTCATATTCAAACTGATAGTAGACAAAATATATTACAAGTATGAGTAGAATAGATATTTTTCAAGTTTAAATTCTAAGCTATTAAAAAAAGATATATGATGCAAGACCATACCTATGACGAGTCATATGATTAACTTATTCAAACTGATTATAATATGTTTTATTTGTATGATAAGTAAATCATACTTATATGATAGAAATTCATTCTACCAAATCCTAAGCCCTCAATCCAAAGCTCTTAAGTATATATTGTATGTGTATGGAAGTGTGATAATACATGTATAAAGCTTAATGAATCTAAACCTTATTAGACACCTTTCAAGAAAACACCAATGTATTTATACAATAAGAGTATTGTATATAATTGTTAGTATACTAGCTTGCTTAAACTACTGATTTCCTAAGACCATGCCTACGCATTCCAAGGATTAAATAATTTTATAGTATGATAAGGCTATCGTAGATGTATGATTAGTATACGACTTGCATTTCTCACTTAATTCTCATTCCTTTTCAACTCTAAATTGATTGAGAATTGATGAGTGCAATGTTCTAAGGCATAGAATATATATATAAATAAATTGTATGCATGCCTTGAAACAAACTACAATAGATGATGTAACTTATGAAGAGTATAATGTTCTAACGATATTCATTCCTTAAAACAAACTACGTGAATGAAAAGATGAGTATAAAAATATTTAAACACATTCATTAAATTCTTATTGAAACTTAAGTTTCTCAAGAAAATTATTATTGATTTTAACATTTTATTACTAATAATATTGATTCATTAATGTTGTTCTTTAAGTGATGCTCAAAGTTATATATCTCATAGTGACAGTTACATTTTATACTCAAACACCACTACTAAGCTTTTTGAGCTAATTAATTAAGATCTTTATGTGAATAATCTATTAGAGCTTGTGATGTATAATCTAAAGTTACTTTAAAAAATATTAGTAATAATAACATAATAATTTGGTAATTATCAAATAGGTAGTATATTGATTAAAGGTACAACAATATTTGTCTACAAAAGTTTCATTATTTGTTAAATTTCAACAGGGTAATTCTACTAGTTTGTTATGATAAAGAATCTCTTTGTAAGTAAAAAAAAAATATTTCTACAATACATTTCTAAAACTTAATCAAATGCATAACACAATTATGATAGTTTAAAACAAAATATGGAGATATCAAGCATTTTTATATAGTTCAAACAATAAATAGCTTACATCCATAGGATGATAAGAAGCTTATTCCCATTATTATAATCAAGTAAAAATAGAGGTGAATAATTAAGGATCAAAATCCCTTTACAAGGATATAAAGGAAGTAAGAAAGATCTATTTAAAGAATGAATTCAATTTCAAATCCAAATCTAAGCAAGTCATCTAATAATAATCTTTTTTATCCTATTCTATCTCTTGAGAATCACAATCATGAAATAAAAAAAAATGTTAAATCATTATTTATGAAAAACCTTTGGCACTTTGGTCCAAAAATTCCCTTTCTTTTCTCTACTTTTTCATGCATCATTTAGACTTATGCGCATCATGTGAACAAAGAGCTCAACTTCTTTTAGTATTTCTTTTTCATTTATCCATTTTAATGTAATAGATCCACAACTTCTTGTTACTTTTCATGATTTCCATGATCATTATTAGATTTTTAGAGTTTTAGTTATCTTTCTCATTATTTTTCTTTAATAACTTTGTAGTTTGTTATATTATATTATTGCATGTATAGTCATGTTTTGTTGTATATCTTATGTTACTTAAGACTTTCTTAGTGGACAATGAGAACGTTTTGGGTTTGTTCTCAACCTTTTTTGTCAAATTTCTATGTAATCATATACTTAATCATTAATATAATTAAGGTTAAATATAGATAAAAATTATGTGAGTACATAATTCCTAAGTAAAGACTTGATTGTTAAACAAAATCTCTTAAATCTCATGAATAAAATCCTATTTTATCATATCAAAATCCTAAACTCATAATGTAATAGATGCATGACCTGTGATATAAATACTAATAAGATTTATAAATCTTAACAAATAAATATAATAAAATATCCAACATAAATAATATCATAATAAATAGATAAGTATAATAAATGAAACAAAATCTACATCATAAGTCATGATGATAGATCACTTGTATAAATTTTTAACTATAATAAAAGTCATATGTACAAATTAGATGAAATATGAATGTTAGTTTTTCTCTTCTTTCTAATTTCTAATATTTATATAATCATCATGCCTAATGTTTTTGAGTCATTACCTTCACTAGACTAAATTTTTATTTTTTTTATTTGAAGATTAACATCTTATAATAATATCTATTGGGTTTAATACCATTAAGCAGATATAGTATCTAAATATTACAATAACATTCATTGGGTTTGTGTACACATAGATATATATATATATATATGTATGTATGTACACAAAGTAGATATTTGATCTAAATATTGATACTTTATGATAATCCTAGTGTTGAGGATAATGTCTTCAAGAACCCAAATTCTATTCTTATTTGTAACATGTAAAACAATTATGTCATTACTTATACATGAAATAGATATGCTAATTTAAATATTAAATCTAATATAAATTTTTATATTAAACATTCTTTATGTTTTATTTCTCTTATTTAATTATTCTTTTATGATGTCACATAAATATACTCATAATAATAATGAACTAAGTAATTAATAGATTCATGTGATAAGTAATATAAAAAATCATAAGAATCATACTAAATCATAAAAATAGACAATTTTTATTATAATAAGAATATATAAAAAGTGTCAATAGAATATACCAAAGTAATATACCATACTATATCATATGTTATTAAATCGATCTACCTAAATTTGATAGTAATCTTTTTTTTTTTGAATTTTGTCTTTCTTAATTTTTTATAATATTATAGGTATGTAAGGGTCAACATATATCCTAATTAAATCATATTTAATAATTAATTAAAAATAATATATATTTCTTTTTTCTGCTATTAAATTATTGCTTAGATCATACTTATACGATTTACCAAATTTTACTATACAATCATCTAGAACTCAAAAATTTATACTATATTGTACTTGTATGATTCAACTATTGTACCATACGATCTCCTATGTTCTCTATTATTTATCCTATTGTTTGGTTTGATCTACAAATCTGATATCACTATCATACAATACGATAATAATATAGTGCAATATGTTCCTATGCAATCTCTTATATTTTAATATATTTCTTATGATCATTCAATACAATATATATAATTATACTATGCTATATAAGAAATTATTAAATTATGAAAACATATGATTAGTCCCATTATATTAAATGATTTTATTTTTTTGCTAACATCATGTAGTATCATAGGATACAATTATTGCATCCTATTGTATGATCCAATTTTGTTAAAATTTTGTGTCTTAAAATCATGCTAATGCGACCAACATTTTTTAAACTTAAATAAATCATACATTACAATACTCATATCACCCTCTTTTATTAATCCATTTGTTCAATAATAACTATGCACATCATAGTAGTACGATTCATTCCAACAACCACTATACAATTCTATCAGAAGCTCATCATATCGTATGATAATACCAACATACTTGTATACTATGCTCCTACCTAACACCACATAAACTGAAAGTATATGTAAAACTTACCTCGTAGGCGATGTCAAACCATGAACAACTCTTCCCAAATAACACAACTTTGCTTCTTTAAAGTAAACGCTCTCACAAGCTCATTGGAGAATTCTTTACTAAGCCCACAAGCTATACATAACTATATGTTTGTTAATGGTATTTTTAATGTCAACTAAATATTAAAACACCATCAAAATAATATTATTTTATATATTTTTTGTTTCCATTGCCAAACTTCTAAATTTTCGTTCCCATGAGTTTTTGGTGCTACATTTTCACAAAACCTATGGACATTCCATAATTTGCAAATTATTATATGCTTTTTCTATTTCCTTACATGACAAAATTTATAAATTGCAAATATATCCCATCGTAATCCAACATTCCCATATTTATAAAATTGTCTCCCGTTAATCAATTTTGACCTAAGTTAAAATTTTTAAAAGTACAAATCTACTCTAATGCATTCAATATTATAATATTTGCAAATATATCTTTTACCAGTAATATTTGACCTAAGCTAAATTTTTTGAAATTATAAATATACCTTGATCAACATTTTGATAATTATATTTATATATTTTTAAAAAATTATAAGACTTTTTAAGACCTCTAAAAATTATAAACTCAATGCTATTGAGTTTATTTTGAAAACTTCTCTCTATTGATATATTTAAATAATATTTTTGATTAAGTTTGATATATAACATATTTTTTAATATTTTATTATTATTTTAATATTTTTACAAATAAATAACATATTCTAAAGATTGACTTGATTTATTTTAATCATATTTTAAGTCTAAGGTTTATTTTTTTTATTTGGATTGAAAATTGAGGAATATTATAATTTTTGCTCCTAACAAAAATTTCATCTTGAAATTTTATAATAATGATGATAAAATTCAAAGTTGTTATATTTTTTGTTCAGTGTAAATCAAATGTCTTGAATAGTTAGATCACATTAGATTGTGTCGTTAAGCTATATGCATTAGGCAATTGGGCTCTTAGCATTTGTTTGAGATACTATTGGAGGTTGTTGTAGTTCTAGTAACCCTGATAAAAGTGTTAAGATGATTGGACTGAGATATTTTTTTGGATGCCTTAATTTTTATTTAATGAAATCAATGAGAAAAGTGTTATCTTATCCAAACAATTCTTTAGGATACTTTATGAGCATGTAAATTATATGAAGAAAAAAAAATAATTTAGCATTATAACACAACATTCTTGTGAGTTGTTGTTAATTATAAACGGTATCTGTTATACCCGGTAAAATATTATATGTTTAATCTTCAATAATTCAATTGTGGCTTGGATGATTTCAGATCGACAGTAGGATGAGCCAGGAGCTCAATTGGAGGCTGTTGGAATTTCTGAAATTTTCTGGGGATTTTTCGGAGCACCGAGAAAATTTTTAAGTAATTTTCCCTGTTTAATTGGATTTTTGGAAATTCGAAAATCTCTTTAAATCGGTCCATTAGATTTTTAAACCGGAATTTGGTTTTTACCGCGCGTGAACCGGACCGGAGCGGTTCAGCGAAGGCGGGGGCGGTTCGCCGAGTGCGTTTGCACGTGCGGTTGGATAAGCCGCGGATAAGCGGATCGGACGGATGAGAACAGCGGTGGAGATTAACCGGCTGATCGGGGTTAAGCGGCGTTATTAGAAAGTCAACCGGCGCTTAATGGATTCTTAACGGGTTATTACCGGTTTAAGCGGGGTATTTAACCGAAACTGTTCGGCTGTTAGGGTTTTGAGCGGTGGCCGAAGACGAAGTGTTCGCGGCGAACGGCGATACTTTCCGGCAGCCTTTCAAGGGGCTTTTTGTACCTGGAGGTTCGCGGGACCGAGGAGAATTGATTGGTACCGGTTTCGTTCGGCGAGGAGCAGCGGTTGGTCGCGTGCGAGCTTCACCGTCCCCGGAGAAGAAAGGTAGGAAATTCGGTTTTAAATTAGTTAATTAGTAGAAATTAAAAGCATGGAATATTTTGCTTAATGAAATCAAGCATGTGGATGAAAAATTGGACTTAGTTGAATGCTTATTTGCGTCTTTTACAATTTTTGGATTTCTGGAAAATTTCTATTTCGCCGGAAAATTTAGTTAGGTAGGGAATTCAGTTTAAATTAGTTAATTAGCAAATTAAAAATATGGATTATTTTGCAATTAGCTACTTGAGCATGCGGATAAGGTTTTTGAAATTGATTAATGCAAATTATTGATTTTAGCATTTTAGGGTTTTCGGAAAATTATACCCGCCGAATTCGGAAATTTTACCGAGCATGTGTTGATTCGATTATGTGCTTTAATCATGTTAAGATAGTATCAAATGCTGAAATTTGTTTAATTTCATAGATTGTTAAAATGGGGATCGGATGAAACTTGGCGAAAATTTTGATTGAACCTTAGAAATTAGTGGCATTATTGAAACATTAGGATAGTACGAACATCGGATTTTGTTTCTCCTTGATCTCGGTCGCCGGAAATCGACGGGGAAAACGGAATTTTCCCGGAGGAATCGTCGGCTAGGGTTTCGCGGGCGCCGGGCGGAGGAAGGAGATGGATTAGATTAATTACGGTCTAGTTAATTAAGTAATTGTAATTATTCAATATTTATTAATAATTAAATGCTAAACGTCGGCTGGAAATTTGGATTAAATATTCGGCCGGTGGGTTCTCGATTCAGCGCGAAGACCCGAACCGGTGGCGAGATCCGGTTCAGGAGATTCGGCGCGGACGAACGGCGCGGCACGGAGGAAAATTTAATTTCGGAAATTAATCCGAATTTTTGGAAAAAGGATATATGTGGAATTTAAATTTTATTCGGAAATTTATTCCGAATTTCGGAGAATAGATAAAGGGCGGAAATTGATTTTGGAATTTAAAAATTTCCTGAAGTGAGAAAAAGGTGATTTTAGGAAATCACATAGCCAAGTTGAAATTGACTGTTGGAAATTATCCATAAATTCAGTGCAGCTGGATTAGTTGGAAGGAAGTGTGACACTTGGGCGTTACCAGAATAGTCAGAATTTTGGTACAGTTTGTGTTGCTTGAATGGCAATGACATGGATTGAGTCAGTTTACTCAGTGTTGGCATATTTCATGGATTGGCATATTGGACCGGACTACTATAGGCCCTATATGATGTTTTAGGGTAGTTGTGGTAGGTAACTGTGCGGTTCAGACTTAACTTTCACAGTATACATGTGGACTGGTATGCGCCTTGTTGTATCTGGACACATGTTGCCGAATCTTGGAGTTAGAGCTTGGCAATGACTGTAGGGGCGTGGCTTCTATGGAAATTATTGGGAGAGGACTTCTTGGGACGGTGGCTGAGTCGATCTCTTCTGGTCCATGAGTGTAGGCCTGCGCGCCTGAGAGTGGCAATGGCAGGGGTGACTCGCCGTGGCTAGCCAAGTGTGTAGGCCTGCGTGCCTGAGGGTGGCAGGGGTGTCTCACGTTGGCTAGAGATCTATGTGACTGGTTTTGTCTATAGTCTCCAGAAGATTGATTGACGAGAGACGCTGCGGTGTCGGGTGCTAGGCGTTGTGATGCGTGCGCAGAGATGGGCGTGTCCCGCTGGCATGCTGCCTGGGAGCACAGAGGAGAGCTACTCTGGTGTGACTGGGGGTGACTGTGGTTGGTCAGAGTCTGGGACTGAAAGTACCTTTCCACCCTACATTGTTATGCTGTATTCCTATACTCTTGCTATTATCCTTCTCTTGCATGTGAGTTTTTACTAGCTGTCTTTCCTACTGGGCGTAGCTCACTCCTTTATTATCTATATTTTTCCAGCGGCTCGACAGCCTTGACGCCACCCAGATTAGGTGGGATCGTGGTCAGCAGGCTAATGGAGGATATCTGATCTGTGATTTTCTGAGACATTTTGGTTAGTGTGATTGATACTATTGGATGTATTCAGGGAGACTGTTATCCTTATGTCATGTAATATGTGAGGGTGATTCTGACTTATGTATCTAGTTGGATGATATTGTATTTGTTGGACTTGGATCTTATTCTTGTGATGTAGTTTCCATTCACTGTTTTACTTTATTGCCTTGGTAGTATAGTGTGTGGAGTGCCATATTTTATCTGAGGATGTTATGTATTTTATTTTTGATGGTGAGGTCATTACATGACTATGGAACTTAACCGTGGGGGTTCAGACTTCTATTAGATCGGTTCTCCTACCAGTATGGGTTAGGAGTATTGGGTCTAGTAGGAGTAACATTGCGCGAGTTCATCAGTTAATTCAGGAGTCATGAATCCTGATTTGACGGTGTACCCGGGAGATGGGATCCACATTGTTAAGGAAAGTAGGTGTGTAATGATGTGTTATATCCTATGTTTTTCGTAGGCTACTCAGGTTGGTATGGGACGATCTGAGCTGTTTATATGTAAAAAAATATATATATATATATATATATGCCAAAAATCAGCCTAGAAAAAAATGGGGTGTAACAGTATCTTAACAAGAAAATAATTTTAATCAATCAAAGAGGTGAGAACTTGAATTTAAATTTCCTCTTATGTAAAAACATGGTATGTAATATTTAAATAAATATTAATAAATTAAAATTTTTATTTAATATCTAATATATTTTTACTAGGTAAGAATGATAAGTTATCACATGTGATTATTTAGGAAATGTTTATCGAAAGGTGTATAGTTAGAGCCCTAGATTTGAATTTAGATTTTAAAATTTCAATTCAAATAAACAATAAATAAAATATGTATATAAAATAAATGTATTTTATATCTTGCATCTAAAATATTCTTCTTCGTTAATATGCTTATACAATATAAATTCTTAATATTTCTTTAATTATACAACAAATTCATATTTAATATTCATTATTTTTCTATAATTAATGGATAAGAATAAATCAATATATTATTCCTTTTGAAAATGAAATTTATTTTTCATGTGATAAACATTCCATATAACATTTTTAATTATTTAATAACACCCAAAAAAACATAATTTTATAATTTTTTCTTTTACAAATTCTACTACGATCCACAACCACCCTCCAAGGCTTGCGCCAATGATTTCTTTGTCTCAAGATCATCAACTTTTTTTTTATTTAATTCCATTTATTAGTAAGTCTAAAAATAAATAAGAATTTTTTTTTGTATATAAGGATTTACACTAAAAAAAGCTTATTTCAATATATATTATAAACCTCAAAACGTTTTAATCTTTTTAATATTTTTAATCATAATGTAATGTTAAACTTAAGCACAAATGTTTTCTACAAATTATATAAATTTTTTTTGGATCCAATTATTTATTTAAAATAACTAAAGCAAAAAAACTTTTTTTTATCAAAATCATATGCTATCAAGTTGGACATTTGTGGATGAAGGAGAGGAATATACTTCACAATTTATTCTTTTTCAATCTAAAAGAGAATTTTTATATGCGTGACCAAAATTATTTATTAAAAACTATATACTTTAAATTTAAAATAAAATAATTCTGAAAAAAATTCAAACAAGTTCATTAAAGAAAAGAATATTTTTTTTTAAAAATTAAAGCCATGCTAATCATAAGATTAGATTTGATCAAAATATATTAACATTTGATTAACTACAAAGAAATCATATTTGTGAATATTTGTAAAGTTAAATAAATGTATAAAATAAAATTTCTTTTTTATTTATTAAATTTAAGGCATCATAAAACTATAAACTTGTAAGAATTAAATGATAATTTTGAATTTTTATTTTTTATGTAAATTTGATGACCCAACTTATGTAAGTTTTCCCCAATCATGTTTCAATAGTTTCACTTGGTGAATTACAACCAAATGTAATTTAATAATTTTTTAATTCAATGTTAAAAACTCTAAAACAATGTCTTAAGCTATGTGTTTAGTATACCATATTTAACATATATTTTTATAAAAAATAATTTTCATAAATTTTAAAATATATGTTTTCAATCCAAAAACTAAAATAATATAAAAACAGCAAAAAAAATATTTTATTATTTTATCAAAAAATTAAAAATGTTTTTATTTATTTCAGAATAATATTCATGTTATTAAATATTTATCAATAATTTATTCATATAATTTTTTTTAATATAATTTATTATAATATTTTTTTACTTTAATTTTTAATAAGCAATTTATAGTAATGGCAAATATAACTTTATCCGTAGTAACAGAAAGCTACTCCAATGGTATAGTATCATAGCAATATGGCGTAATGTGGGTCCACCATCCTGATGTGGTAGAAGCATGAATACCAAACTTCGACTACTTAGAAACCCTAACCGTCGGATCTCATCAAACGGCCAGGGAGCAAGTTTTCTTTACGAGAGGAATCCGCCACGTGTTTGCAACATAGATGTCGTATCAGGTTCAAAACTTTGCGCATCAGCATTTAACAAGACAAATTCATAACCCCTATTTATTGCTTGGTTGGGTATTATTACCCATTAAGCTTTCTTTTGTAATTAAAAAAAAGCTTGTTAAAAAGATATGTTGTTTTTATAAAGATATTTTAGGAAAAAAAAATCGATTTTTAATACTTTTAATAAAAAATAATTTTATTTAATGCATAATATTATAATGGGAGTGATACATTTGTAAAAACATGATCAATTTCGATGTGAAGCAGTTAATTTGTAATTGATGGTAACTTAAATCCAATTTTAAAACAACTAACTGGTGAGTACAATTATCTTATGTGTTCCTAGTAATTATTTGATCCAAAAAAATATTCGAGAGCAACAACACAATATAATTAACTTCACGTTCTCTTATCATATTTGTTTGACATCAAAATGAGTGGTGTAGTAGCATTGCAAAGATCTCTAAGTATGAATAGTAAAGGTTTTTGCTATATATGTTTGACCAATGTGGTAGCAAAGGTGTCGTATTAATATGAAAGCGTCTAAATATGAACAATAATAGCTTACCTTGAATGTTGTTGTCTAAAGTGCTAACTAAAATGTTTCGTAGCTATCCAATGATCTATCTATCATATGCACTGTTTTACTTATCTAATTCAAAGTGATTAGTTGGAGCGATGTTATAGTCACATTGCCCATGTGTTCGCTAAGCGTATTTATCCTACGCAAATCCAAGGGGCATTTTTTAAGTATGGAGATATTCAAGTATAAATAGTAAAGGTAGCTATAATTTGTATCTGCTTGATGTAGAAGCAGAAGTCATCATCCTAATATGAAGCTACCAAAATATTAACAATAACAACTAATGCAAAATGATCTTGTTCGATGAGCTAAGTAGAGACTATCATAGTTTGTCGAGGAATCAGCAACCATATGTTATTTCATACTTGTCTAATGTAGAAGGATACATTGGAGTGATATTATGATTACTCTAACCTGTGTTCACTAAGCATGTCTCATATAAATCTAAGAGACTTCATTATAATATAAAAATGTCTAAATATGAACAATATAGGCAACCACATAACGTGCTTATTCAATGCAATTTATCGAGGCACTATCATAGTAGATGATGTCCATATTTAAATAGTAAGGGGCATTAAATGATGAGATCAAACAGTACGATAAAAATAGCATATTATACAACAAATGAAGGCATAACTAGAGCTGATGATGCACTGAATGAAAAAGGTTTGTTGTATTGTATGATATTTAAACTATGAGAGCTGGCTAAGCTTTTAGAGAGGCTGTAATTATGAACAATGTGTATGTTGCTAAGAATATACTAGTACGATATTTTAACTTGAATGAATTGAAGTTTTTAGAGGAAATATGCACAGAGATAGATTATTCCAACTAGAGATAACTATTTTAGAACCTTATTTGTATTACCTTGCACTGGTGATCTACTTGTTGCCTAGTTAAATTGATTGAATTCTAGCAAATGTCTATGATGTTGTCATAAGGGAAAAATTGAACATCCATATTTAAGATAATGGTAGGGCTTAACTTCGACATGTTTCAGTCAATCTCTTAGGCTCATAATTGTCATTATGGAAAATCATAGTAGTAAATTAATTATGAAAATCAAAACCATCCTATGAATGAGTTGCCTGGTTACTGCATTGAAGACTTTCATTGTACAAAATCCCATCTAGTTAAGTATATTAATTCTTGCTATAGAGCATATTTATAAACTTTAACATAAGGGACTTTTAATATGTCCATTTTAGTTAACCCTTTATAATACTTGGGAAGCTACTAATAATCAAATTGAATGTTTTATGTTGTTAAGTAGGCAAAGTTTGCCAACCATCCAACAACTATAGTATTTTCATTCAATACATTTAGATTCACCAAAAATTGATTTATTACCTTAATTTGATTCCTAATGTTCCAAGATGTGCTTAACTTATCAATGATCATATCTAATATTGATTAGCAATTAAGCTCCACAGTGATGTTTATTTACTTTCAGATCTAGAAAATATAGAGTTGAAGACCAACTAAGAGAGTAGAAACATCGATCTTTACATATAATGAAACCCAGTTTGGAGTTGCAAGTTCCCTAACCATTATATCTTGTTCATGCTTTATTATGCCACCACAACCTATAGCATCAAAATATCATTAGTATTCAGTATAGAGATTCATCTTGAGGCCATTATTAAGAGGGAGACTTTGAATAACAATATACATGCTCTACTATCAAACAATGAAGCATGGTATTATCATATTACATTAAACCAATATATTATTTACTATATCTATCTAAGTCAATGAAAAACATTTAAATATGTTGTAACAAAATGATTTTACTTTCTAAACCTTCCAACAGATGAAGGAAAGAAATATGTAACCTCTTAGTACCTAGTAGACTTTATCCATAATTGATTGCTTTCACCAATTTTGGATCAAATCTATAATATTTCTGGTGTTCTTCTTCTTAATTCTGAGTATTATAGTAAAATGAGCCCAAATTTAATTGAATTTACTACACTCACAATAAACATGATTAATAGTATTTTCTTAATGATAAAATGGACACTTGAAAACAAGTTGAATATTTACTTTTGTAGTTGTTTAAAAAATGAGAGTATCTTATTTAATATCTTTCACATAATTATTGTGATCTTCAAAGGTATTTTGGATGACTAAATATATTATTTAGATTTATGTATTAGTCTCTTTGTTCTAATTACATTTTATGTCAATTGTAAATAGACTTTTTCATTGGTATTTTATGTCCAATAGTGTGTATCATCAGATTCCATAACCTTAATAGTACACTGCTATTTCTTTGATTTTTTAATTCATTTATTGGTACTTGAAGCTCCATTTTTTTTTTCTAATTTGATGAATATATTTGGCTCTCATAAATTTATTCCAAAGTGAATTTGTGATGAGCATCTTCTAATAAAGTTTAATGTTAAATACATCCTCTATTTCATTTAACTTTTTTAGACCTAAATAGCTAACAGCTTCACAACTTGATCAATGATGTCTTTGATCATTAGAAGTACCTCCTCATAAAAAAATCATTCATAAAACACTCAGCATGATTGAGAATTGTGTTTAGTAGACTAGATAACATTAATGTGAATATAGGTATCGATGCAAGGACATGTTTGATAAGGATTAATCTTTCTCCTATGGATAACGATCTTTGCTTTCAACCTATAAGCTTATTATTTATCGTATTAATTAATTACTAGTAGTGCATGACTATTTTCCTATCTTTAATTTGGGTTAAACCTAAGTAGTTGAAAGGACTTTGCCTTTTCTAAATCTCATTAGATTCCTTAGTTGGTTTCTTTTTCTTGAATTTTCATTTTTACCACAAATAAAGAAATTCTTTTATGTATTAATAATTAGCCCTAAAGCATCTTGGAATTTTCTTAAGAATTGCAACATGTTTGTAATAGTTCTTCTATCTACATGCATGAAGATAAAGCAATTTGCATAACTAAGATGAGTTACCATTGGACAACATCTAGGGTTCATGTAATGAAGCACTTTACCTTAAATAGTTTTTTTGAGAACCCTAAAACTTTAGTTGCTAACAAGAATAGCATAAGAGATAAAGGATTACCTTATGAGACATCTAAAAGTCTAAAAGTATTCCCTACTTTTTCCATTAATAGTGATGGAGAATTTATTATATACGATTACATCAATGGCTATCCTTATAAAATTTGAAGCAAAACCAAAATGCTGAAGAACCAACACAAGAAATCCCATGATAAGGTTTGAATGCAATTGCTACCCTTGGCCTTCTTATTAATAGAATCTATCATTTCTTGTATTGATAAAATATTGTTTGTAATGTTCTTTCCTTTTAAAAATGCTCTATGCTCCTCTGAGATTATGTATGAAAGAAATGATTATAAACTATTGGTAATTAGCTTGGTAAATATTTTTTCTTTTGCAAAATTGGAAAAAAAATATGCTAAAAATTGTTAAGAGATAATGGGTTCTCTTTTTTGGAATGAGTGCAATATTAGAACTATCTAATACATTTGAAACTAACAGATCATTTATGAAATCACTAGAAGTTGTTAGAACATCATTAGTAATAATATGCCAACACTTAGAGAAGAAGATCCCACTAAATCCATCTAAAATGCACTTTGATGATTTATGTCTCAATTTATTTTAACTTCTCAAGATTAATATCTCTTAAGAGGAATTCATTCATTCCTTAGAAAACCTTTGTTGTAATAGTATTCAATAATTTGTGTATATTGATAGAAGACAAAGCTAACAACAATTCTTAAAAATATTGAATAGCATTGTCAACTTTGTGGTCATCTTCTATTATCTAATTTTCTCTAATGTATTTAATTTGTGTTATTTTTAGTTTATTTTATTGTTAACTACAACATGGAAGAATTTTGTATTTTTATCCCTTTCTTTAAGCCAAGAAACTTTTTTTAACTCCAAAATGCTTCTTCATTCTTAACTGAACCAAGTGAGTTCTGTGTTATAAATAGTTCATTTCTTGTCTCTTTATTTTGGTGAAGTTTGAACAACCTTTGTTTCTCCTTAACATGCTCCTCAGCAAACGTTAACAACTCAAATATGCTACCAAAACAATTCTTGTTCCAATTTTTCATGCATAACTTTAGTTGTTTGACTTTAATAGTTAGAGTATTCATTTCATTCTTAGTATTAGGTAAATTTCAATTCATTTCAATAGTCTACATAAAGAATGGGTGATTGATCCTCATGTTTTGAAAATATTTTTATAATTGATTTAGATGACATAGGAAAAGGAAGCATAAGTGAGGAGTGATCAGATACAACTTTGCTCAAATGTTAAACTCTTGAGTTTGGCCTAAGATTAGACCAATCTAGATCGCTAAAACTCAATCTAGTCTCTCCTAATCCCAACCAATTTTCTTAACACCTAACCAAGTGAAGTGGCTACCCATAAAAAAGTTTCTTGGACCCACAATGACTAATGCAGTCATTGAACTCTCTGATAGCTCCTAAGTGATGCTTAGAGTGTCCCTTTCATTCCTCTGGTGAAGTAACAATATTGAAATCCTTACCTATGTACCATGGGAGGAAGATAGAATTTGTAATTCTCTTTAGCTCCCTCCATATTTTCTCCTCACAATATAAGAGTTTTAACATAAATAAAGATACAAATCATTTGGGTATACCAACTTTCATTCTTGTATAGAAGATGCATAAACTAATCATCAATTACAATTATTTGACATGTCATGCTTTTATTCTAAAGTGCCCATATTTTGTTGTTGCAGTTACATGTATAATATTCAAATTGAAAATTTATTTGGATACGTTCCATATGTCTCTCATTAGCCATTTCAAGCAAGCCAATAATATTAAATTTATTAGTTCTAACAATAGATTTAATATAATTTATACAAGCTTTTTAAATAGCCTCTCTTATATTCTAAATCAACATACTAGTCATAATGGTTCAAATGATTTTGCTACTTGAATACTTTTTTCATTCTTTCTTGTTTTTCTTAGATTGGATTCCTATGAAACTAATTTTTTCTTCTTCTCTTTTTCATCTTTTGAAGTCACCAGCATGAAAGTAGAAAAGCCTTCAAAGTCCTTTAATAAGACTCTTCATTCAAGAGTTCTTTCTTTTAAGTCATCACCAAATTGCTTAAGATACTATAAAATATAGTGTTGTGGTAGATTATAAGAATAGTTCATATTATAGGCCTTTGAGTTTGCCAAACTTCCTTATTAGATTTGTCTTGATTTTTACTTAAAGATCTAACAATTATTAGAAATTTAATCAATTGGCCTACTAGATTCTAGAGCTTTAACATTATCTTCTTTCAGTTGACCAAATCCTTATCAACAACTACTTCCTCTTACAAGATACTCCAAATATGAATATTTTATTATGCAAAATACCAATATATATTTGTATTCATAAAAATTTCTCATCAATAAAACATTTTGTATTTAGCTCAATTTTTTGCTACTATATTTATGATGCAATAAAGTGATTAAGATGAGTTGGAATCTCATTGGACATTTACAATGATTAAGTAATTAAGATGAGTTGATCTCCCTTTCAACCTTTCATATTATTGAGCCATTAGAATGAATTTGTTCTCTTTTGAATATTTGATTTTATTGAGTCATCAGAATTAAGTTGTGTCTCCTCTTGAATATGTAGGGGTTGGCAATGGGTAACAAAAGAAACTAAATCTTTTATTGATGAACAAATAAAACTTATAGAATTGAAAAAAGTCTTGAGATATTTATAGTATGATTCATGTTATTATTTACTACTTATATTACATATTTGGTAAATCAATTACATAAAAAAACATTATTATTTCATCACTTCATTGAATTTATTCTCCTATTGAACATGTGTTGATTCATACCTATTTGTTTGATATTTTTTAGGATCATTGACACATGAGGATAAATATCATTCTAAGTTAAGCTAAATGTGTATGTATTTTTTTATTGTCACACTTCTCATATTGTGTTATAGATTGTCTTTAACATTATGTCAAGATGTTTTAGTTATTTTACATCTATGAAAGTTTTAAATTTATTATGTTAAAGAAAAAGTTTTAGAAATTATAACAATTGCTTTTGTAATGTAATGTGTTAATATTATATAATCACTTATTATTGACAAATGAAATTAGTATAGTGAATCTTATTTTATTAGAAAAAGATGTAGCAGTGGTGTATCACCAACATCAACCATCCTCCTACTCCCAAGTTACGTAGACATGACAAGAACATCCTAGTGCTTATTTATTAATTGTGATCATAACTACATTTTTTAAGAAGGTTAAATTGGTCATTCTTGATATATTTAATTTATATACTATGCAAGATGGTCTAATGGTGTAAAAGTTTTTAGTCTTGTCACCCTATCTTAAGTTTAGCAACCAAGATAATATTTACCATCCATCATTTTTACCAATTTGTAGCAATTTGAGTACGCCTCTAATTACACGAATGTCTTCGATACAATACCACTTGTTTTATTATGCCATTGGTCATGGCATATACACATAAAAAACTTAGATGATACCACATGGAAGAGGCATTGAAATTGATCCACACAATTCATTTTCATATAGTTTGAATTTTTTGTTAAATCATTGCATGACTATCAAAATATATCGATTATTTTTATGCTATGAGATACTCTCCTTTTTTTTCATGTAATTTACATTTTAGAATAATACTTTTTCACATTTAAAGGCTATGGATGGCATGCTATAAAGATAGAGAAGAGAATTATTCTTAAGTAGGGATTGTTACATCGAATCGATGCTCCACTATGATAAAAATTTGACCAAAGAATATGATCAACTACACTAAGAATTCATAATGACAAAATGGTTGCCCATGAATATGAAAATAATGAATTACCATAAGAAAAAGTTAGTGCATGCATATAATAGCTACTAAGGTATCGATTTATGGACTAGTAAAGATTTAAAGCTATATGTTAAGTTCCATAATTTGAATTCATGTTATCATGTTAGGTAATTGTATAAATCATTAAGTTTGACGATCAAAACAAACAAATCTATAAGTTATTAAATAAGAACTATCAACCTTTGTAGCTCTATAATGACGAGTATAGAGATTTTAAATGTTTTTTAATTCCAAGCACATTAAACTATGAATGAGATAAAATACATGATTAATTTGTTAAAAAATTTATAAATCTTCAACTTTTTTACAACAAACCTTTTCATGACAACTACTGTGTAAAAGTAATTCTAAGAGTTAGTTCTATTCTAAATTATATAAGTAAAATATGATATTTTTCTATAATTAATTTGATGAAACAAATTTTATTACAAAAAGCTCCCTAATTTTTTTTTACAAAATACCTATAAGTTAAGGATACAACCATCAACTAATTTAAAAATCAATTACTAAGCAATATAGGATTGATGAAAAATCATGTTACTTTACAAAGAAAAAAAAATAAGGTCTAAAATATATGACAACACAATAATATTTGATGCATGAAATATTTTTGACAATTAAACCACATAAACAAATACGAGATGTAAGTGTTATTATGAACAATAGATTATATATAAATTAAGCCAAATTCGATTACAAGCACTAAAAATTATGTATACTTCCAAAATTATTTGATACAAATTTTGGGCGTGTTTAATATAATTATTTATAAATATTAAATCAAATAAATTTAAAAATATTTTTATTAACTATTATTAAAAACTATGCATTTAATATATATATATATATATATATATATATATATATATATATATATATATATATAATTTTTATGAAATAATGGGCTAAAAGCATTTTTTTGTTTTTTTTTTAACAGAAAAAGTAATAGTTAGCATACATTGATTCATCACTAGAGTGCAGCCTTTATTCATCTTTTTATTTTATTTTTCATTTTAAAAGAAATGATCTGAAATTTTTAACACGGTCAAAGACAACAGTCAAATCAGCAAACCCTCCACGCAGCTAATCGACAAAAAAAAAGTTGTCTAACTTTTTAGACAACTTTTTAGGGATTATATAATAAACAATATAAAAGAAGAATAACTGCTCATATATACTCTGGCCATTATAATTCCTTTATTCTTATCCATGAGGTGTACATCCATTACTTGGCATTTTCCTGAAGATCAGTGAGATATGCTGACGTGTCCACGTATGTGAGTCCGGCTGAAGCGAATGTTGCTTTTCGGGTCCCATAACGCTGAAGTTGATTTACAACCGTCAGATCAGAGAGCCGGCGTTCGCTTTATGATTGGTGGGATTACCTTCTCCAATCATTTTTTAGAATAATCCACAAGTCAAACTTGGGGATGTGATGTGGGGATATTAGGCGTGTCGATTCTCAAACGAGTTGACAGCTCTTCGACACCAAACAGCAAACACTGGATTTAGTAAAACCGAAATGAACGGCTACGATTGGCACTGCCGTACCGTTGATCGCTGAGTGGGCATCCAACGTGGATAGATTGAGTTCACAGTCCAACTAGAGGATTTAACATCCGATTGAAATCCCTACCATTAGGTTGTGATTTAATTTGATATGCAAAGTGTCTCAAATGCTTTTGTAATGAAATTAGGAATATAATGTGATAATGTATTTTTTGATTTGACCTTAACCTTATCTATTATCAAATGATTAAACTCATGTGCAAATTATATATATTTTTTTCTTATTGCAATTGAACTTTTTAAGTGCCAATTAGATATTTTGAACCTTCAAACTCTTTTCAAACCAATCTTCTTGATTATAATCATTTTTCTATCAAAATTAGTTTATAAATATTCTTGTAAAAAAAGTTTTTATAACAAAAGTTTTAAGTATATCTCCGATCTTATAAATCTTTTTAATAGGTATTGTATTCCCTATATATGATAGGTTGAATTCAAAATTGAGTTGTTGAACTTGGCTAATTTGATATCACTTTCTGCATGCAATTCATGCCGAAGCGCTATTAGAATGAGATTTGATCTTCATTATTCGAGGCTTTGCACAAATTTTTGAGCAAGAAAATGTTTTTGATGGAACATCTAACAAGCATAGTAGCAACATCAAAATAGTTCTTATAAGCCTTGAAAGTGTCATTATTGATAGGTTATTCAATTTTCATTCATCAAAAAAATAATCAAGTTGAATATATAGCTCTTGGTGGATTAAAATTTAACTCAAGATTGAGTGTTAAGGGATGATCTTGAATAGTTTTTTTTTCATTTGATTAATAATCAAATCCAGTGCACACTTGAATGTTGTCATGCTATGTTGAAGAAATATAAATAACTTGCCATTTCATTGTTCAAGAAAATTAGCTCAAAAAATTCAACGTGTTTTTAGAAAAAAAAATCAAATAACTAATGCTTTTTTTTTTTTTTTTTTTTTTTTAAAATCCACTTTTAATATTGATAATAGGCAAATTTAGTACAAAAGGTGGTCCAAGCGACCAGGTAAACCGAGCCATTAAGCATCGGCCCAAGTTACAGTAGTCCTAGATGGTGAAGGTTAAGGCGCTCGAGAGGGTCGAGGTTACTCCCGTGGTAGAGATATCTGGATTTGAGAAGACCTTGTGTATCCCAGAAAAAAGAGTCCGTCGAGCAGGATTTGCTAGAATAAAGAGCTGCGTTCCATGCTTTCCAAGCTATCCAGCAAATCGAGGCTGGGATAGAGAAGGCCAGAGAACTGATGGATCGTTTGAAGGACCACCAGTGGAAGAGACGATTAGATTGATGTTTTGATGACGGGAGACCCAGTTTGTCTTCGTACCAATCCCAGGTGGGGGAAGATAAGGAACATGACCAAAATAAGTGGTTGTCCTCCTCGGAAGCCGGGCAGAACGGACATTTAGAGGCGAAGGAGAGGCCAATGCGTTTCAGTGCATCCGGGACTGGAAGGGCATTGTTCAGTAACCTCCAGGTGAAAATTGCAACCTTCTCCGGAATGCGCTTGTTCCAAAGAAGGGCGTTGTTATATGGAAGTTGGATGGTTTTGAGGGAGAGCCTGGCCAACAAGTTGTATGCCCGTGAGAAGGGGAAGGAATCCCCCTGACCCAAGTAGGAGGTGAGCCACCTGCAAACCGGCTCAGTAGGTTCGGTTGGACCTGCCAGAGATCCTGGGGGGTCAGATCCCTGAGCCGTGTGACTAGACCGAACCGGGGTAGGGGCCGAACAGTATTCGTCTTCCGGAGGCCGTATCCAGCGGGAGAAGAAGAGGAAGAGCCTGTGCCAACCCGGTGAGTCTCCCGGCTTATTGGTTATCGAGGGCCTTCCCGACAGGTAACAATCACGCATGTAGCACGCCCAGGGGGAGTCACCGTGGATGAAGTTCCACCAAAGCTTAGCCGTCTGCGCGTGTACCTTCACCGAGAGGTTGATAATGCCGATGCCGTTCTCGGAGACGGGACGAGCGAGCCGATTCCACGAGGCCCAGTGATGTTTGAAGGAGTCCTTTGATTCATCCCAGAAAAATTGAGATAATCGTCTGTCTATAGCCTTAATCACCGCTTTTAGAGGATTTAGAGCAGCTGTGCAGTAGGAGACCATCGAGGAAAGGATTGAGTTAATGAGAATCTTTTTCCCCCCCATCGACAGAAGGTTAGAGTGCCAGCTCGCAATCCAGTTGGAAATCTTGTCCAATTGGGGCCTGAAGCGTTCCGACCGGCGACGCCCAACCCCCATCCTGCAGCCCAGGTGGACGAAGGGAGGAGAAGACGAAGCAAACCCCAGAATCCTCTCAGTCTTTCGGATGACGGATTTAGGCATGGAGCGCGCATGGAAGACATGAGACTTGCCGCGGTTGATCTGGAGGGCCGAGGCTCTCGAGAACAAATCCAGCACCTCCGCCAGCCGTTTGGTGGAGTGCAGCCGAACTGTTGAGAAGATAAGGAAATCATCAGCATAGGCAAGGTGTGAGACAGGATGCGTACGGCGAGGGCCGGAGAAGGCGTCAATTTCGTCGGAGCTGCGGAGGAGATTAATCATGCGGCTGAGAACGTCCATTGCAAGAACGAAGAGGCTGGGAGAGAGGGGGTCTCCTTGTTTCACACCGCAGTTGGGGCAGAAGAATCCCGTCGGCATACCATTGATCAGCAAAGATAGACCGGAGGAGTGGAGGGAGTTGGCCACTAGTTGCCTGAAGCAGACGCCGAAGCCGAATGTCATTAAGACATTGTCCAGGAATCCCCAGCTAATACGGTCGAATGCCGAACGGATATCAATTTTGAAGATGGCATTGCGGAAACGCCTCTTCCGGTTGATCCTTCCCGTCATCTCCTCAGCCAGAAGAATATTGTCTGTAATGCTTCTGCCCCGGATGAATGCGGATTGTTCCGGCGACACCAGGGCGGGGAGGAAAGCTGCTAAGCGGGACGCAAGAAGTTTGGAGAGCAGCTTACCGCAAACGTTGCAGAGAGCTATCGGCCGAAGGTCAGAGGGCGCGGAGGTCGACTTCGTCTTCGATATGAGACAAAGCCAAGCGGCACCAATGACCTTGGGGATCGGAGAGCCATCGAGGAAATCGTTAGCCGCCTCAAGGAGATCCAGCGAGATAATACTCCAGTTGCGTTTGAAAAAAGGCACAGTGAATCCGTCAGGACCAGCAGCGCTTGACTCAGGCATGGAATCGAGGACTGCCCTGAGCTCCAGAAGATCAGTAGGGCGAGTGAGGTGGTCGTTCATGCTGGAGGTGACTAGTGCGGGGACAAATTGATGAAGGGGTAGCACTGCTAAATCAGCCTGACCGCCTGTGAATAGATTTTGAAAATAGTCCGTAAGTAGGCGCACCAATTGATCATCCGTTTCTGACCACGACCCGTCTGGTTGCCGAAGGTGAGCAAGGGAGAGCGACCTGTGCTTGATCTTCACAGAGGCGTGGAAGAATTTCGTGCTGGCATCGCCCTCTTTAGCCCATTTAAGCCCCGCTTTCTGTCTCCAGAAGTTCTCGTCAGAAGCGAGGATCGCCTGAAGATCACTGGAGGCAGTGAGGAGATCAGCAGCCGCAGCATCCAAGCGGTCGACAGTTAGACGGGATTCAGCGAGGCGGACCGCCTCCTCCGCGAGACGACGCTTGGAAGCCAGGTTCCCAAATGTGTCACGGTTCCAGGTCTTTAAGAACTTCTTGAGTCGAATGAGTTTACCTGCAAGTTTGAACAGACCCGAAGCCGCAATCGGGTCAGACCACGAGGTGGAAAGCACGTTTTGGAAGTCCGGGTGATCTAACCACATGTTAAGAAACCGGAAGGGTTTAGCCCCGGGCTGCCGTGAAATGGGTACGTTGAATAGCAAAGGCGCATGATCTGACCCGGTGCGAGGGAGAACCTGAATTTGACCCTGCGGAAACCTGCTAAGCCAATTCAGGTTGCATAACAGGTAATCTAACCTTTTTAACACGATTTTCCCCTTGCGCCGTCCCTGCCAGGTGAAGGGGCCGCCGCATGTCGGGGGTGCAATGAGGCCGGAATCATCTAAGGCCGCCCGGAAATCCCCAACCGCCGGAAAATTGAATTTGGCGGATCCAGCATGGTCAGCTTCGTCCAAAGTGACGTTGAAGTCCCCGATGGCACACCATGGAGCGTCCATCACCGTAGCCGCGTGACCGGCGAGGTCAGACCAGAGCGAGCGGCGAAGCTGACGGGAATGTCTCCCGTAGACGGCTGTTATGAAAATGGGGAACGGAAGGCAAGGGGAGCTTACCTCCAAGAGTATCGATTGCGTTGAGGAGCATTTTGGGGTGACCGACCAGTTGTCGGCCCAGAGGATCCAGAGTTTGCCAGAGGGTAAGCAGAGGCCACTTGCGAAACCCAACTTGGCGCAGTACCGATTGAGATGATCTGTCGGGACAAATGGTTCGATGATGATGAGCATGTCTAAGTGGAAGGATTTGATCAAGTGTCTCAGGCGGCCTAGGGTGGTGTCGTTGGCGATCCCCCTGGCGTTCCAAGCGAGGAAACTAATCATGAGAAGAGGAGGCTTTGGAGCCTGTAGAGCTCTGGGTGACCGGCGGGATGGGGACCTGGTTGGCGGTTTTTGTTTTCCCTTTTTTGCTTTTAGATCGAGCAGGAGGAATATCAGTAAGCAGGGCGAATGTATTTGAATCGCAGGGGATGGCCCTTTGAGCGGTGTCCGTAAGGGTTTGCTGAATTTCCCGGTGCAGGCCGGGGGATGCAGAGCTCGCCACCGGAGAGGGGGAAGAGGTAGCGGAATGTTCCAGGAGGTTGAGGTCTGGAATATTATCAGGGGATAGAGGAGTTGACCCAGTATCAATGGGCGACAGGCTCTGAGTGCCCGACAGTGGAGGGGACCTGGCCGATTGTAGGAGGTAGTTGGGGTCATTAGGTGGAGGCATGGGCAGGACCAGAATGGTAACAGGGGGGATCGGAAGATCGATAAGGGAGCTGTCTGTTGATGGTATCGTAGGCTTAGGAGAGCCGATGGGTGGCGGGGAGACGATGCACAGGGAATTTTTGAGTTGCTTAGGAGAAAGTGGTTCAGATTCAGACGAAAGATTATGTATCTGCACATCCAGTCGAGGTTTCGGAGATGAGCACTGGCTAATTTCGAATGTGGGGGGGTGAGCAGGAAGAGAGATTGGGGGAGGGGCAGCGGAGGAGAGGGCATGCTGTTTGTCTTTTTTAATCGCCGGAGACGAAGTGCGAACCTGTTTCGCTTTGGTTGATCGGCAGTGGGCTGCCTCGTGGCCAATGGTCTGGCAGGCCGAGCAGTAACGGGGGACACCTTCGTAGGAGACAGGCTGCCAGAATCCACCAGATTTGATCCCAGTGAACTCTGAAATCCGGATACGACTTGGCAGGGGCCGCGCGATGTCGAGCTCCACGCAAACTCTAGCCATGTGTGGCCGGGATACCGCAGCAGTCGCTGAGTCGATTTTAAGAGGCGTGCCGATCGCAGCAGCGATGGAAAACAATGCCGCTTTGTTGAACAGGTAAATGGGGAGCTGGTCGAAGCAAATCCAGATGGGCACCACTGAGGGGTCGGCGTCGTATCTGAACGCCGGCGACCATTTGAGCAGGCGCATTGGGTACTCATTGATGTATCTGAGGGGGCGCGACCAGCAGAGAAGGTAGTCGTCCTCGCAGTCGAACTTTATGAAGACATGCTTAGGGTTTAGGAGGCCCACAGTGACGGAAGATTTGAAGCCAACCTTGGTCAGGGCGGCGCGGATGTCGACGAGGGGAGGGCGGCCATGGGAGAATTTTCCAACCAAGGAAAGTTTGTAAGGCGCTGCGAGCTTGGTGACCTCCTCTGGAGAGAACGCAACCTCCGGCTCTCCTTTATATGAGGTCGCCTTGCGGGGACGACAGGGGGAGGGCTTGTCTCCTCCTCCGAGCACCTCCGCGAAGGAACGATTGAGTGGAACCATGCTCGCGCATGATCCCGGTGGGCGACTGGCAATCTCCTGTTGTGGGCGGCTGGCAATCTCCGGTGGGCGGCTGGCAATCAAATAACTAATGCTTTGACAATGTTTAAAGATTTATTGATTGTCTCATACTTTTTATTTTCCAAGCACTAAATTTCTTAAGAATAAAGATTGAGAAAAATTCCAACTAAATTTATAATTTTCTCAAAATTCAGAAAGCTCCAAAATAAGTAATTTGGGTCCTAAAAATTTAGGATCAAGTTTCTTAATAACTTCTAATCAATGATGTGTTATATAAAACTTTTTTTCTACAAACCCCTTCTTTGATCTCTTCACCTACATTCTTGAAGAAATCTATTTAGAACAGTATGGAAACCATGCCTCAAGAACATCATGATCCACAAAAGTTATTTGACTTGATCATTATTGAGCAAATCTACATCATCATCTTATCAAATCTACAAAGAAATGTTTCAAGTGTTGGATATATACAAGTTCTATTCATCAACTGATAATTAATATGTAGTTTATTATTATTTGATAGCCTTTTATCATCAAGGGGACATGAATTTTCTTAAGCCTTTTTCATTAATTAATGGGAATCACAAATTTTTGTTGATATTGGGTAATTACTTCTTGAAGCATATTAAAGCAAAAGTAATCACCCAACAAGCAATTGCTATAGAGCTGCAATTTTAGTCAAAACACTTTCTAACATTCTAGAGTTTTGCATTCTCTTGTGACCAACAATGAGGAAATGTTTATTACAAAAAAAAAAACTCTAAACTTTTTTTTATCTTAAGAATATTATTTAATGTATGTTTCAAATGGACATCTAAAAGAGAATGGACAAGATGAAACTATCAATAAAAGTATTTTCAAAATGATTAAGTCTCATCTTTAGAAAAAAATGAAAGATGAGCTAGTGAGCTTCTTTTTATCATATAAACATACCAAATTATTACACCAAAAGTGCAGCATCTCTCATTTTTACAAGGTTTAATATATAATAAATCTTAAAATTTAGACAATATGATTATAATAAGACATGTTTTGATGAGATAAAATTAAATTCTTAAAATATGATATATATATATATATATATATATATATATATATATATATATATATATATATATATATATATATATATAATGATAATAGTTTAGAAAATATGTCATAATTTTAAACATGATCAAAAATATTATTTAAGGATATAATTGAAAAAAAGAATTTTTTAAGATAAGTCCAACAATATTGAGTTTATAATTTTTTGATGAGTAAATAATTAATTATCTATTTTAAAATACTTAATATATAATTATAATTTTAAAATTTAAAATCAAGATATATTTTTTAAAATTTTAGAATTTCAAAGAAGGGCACATTTATAATTTCATAATTTTAATGTAATTATAATTTATTTTGTAGATAATAGATTTGAAAACAAAAAATGTTAAGGGTTATGCAAAAATGACATCAAATAAGTGTACGTGAGTGTATGTGTGTATGTCTCTGTGTGTGTGTATGTATGTATATATATATATATGTGGAGTGATTTGGTCAAGAGGTACTTTGACTAACAAAACCAATGTTGCCAGAAAGTTACGTTTTATAAATTATTTTATTTTTATATCATTTTGTGTGGACATAGCTCAAGGTTCTATGAGAAGAAGAGAGGAAGAGAGATTAAGAGCAACTTAATTTTGCCAATGGGAGATGTTGATAGCTTCAAGTTCAACCTAGGAAGAGGATGAAGGTGTCAACCACATTAAAGAAATAGGGGAGAGGGAGAGAAAGAGAGAGAGAGAGGGAGTTAAAAGAGTAATCAATTTTTCTTGCTAAAGGTTCTGTTTTAACTAAATAAGGGTGTGAACCATGTCGACAGTTAAACTTGTGGAGTTAAACTAGGCATGCAAGCACATAGCGCCCACATGAGTGGGTATTTGTCCAATACATGTTGCCAAGTGTTTATTAAACCCACACTCGATTATCTAAAAAATTGAGCTAACTACTTTACACAATTTAAGTAGAGAGAGAAAAAAAAGGAAATAAAATAATTGAATTGAGAGAAAAAAATAAATAATAATAATAATAATAAAATGCAAAAAGGAAAAATTAAGAAAAGAATAAAATGGAAAAGAGAAAGCATTTGAGAAAGCTTATGAAGGCAGATATTATTGGTATAATGTGATAGTTGACATGTGATCAAGGGTAGTTTGATAGAAAAATATTAAGTTTGTATTATGTTATATGCTTTTGTCATCAAGTCAATATTAGTTGACTCGTGATTGTTTTGGGCAACACTTTTAGGATAAAAAGAGACATCTCAGGGGGTTACTGGGATGGATTAAGTGCTAATATATGATGATGTTTATGTTTATTATATTTGTGCAAAAGGATATGTAAGTATATATAAAAGATTTGATATCCATTGATGTTTTATGGAAAACATTACTTTTAAAAAAAATATAAAAACTTGATATTTTCATGAGTTGAGCAAACAATGCTTTTGTAAAGTTCTAAAATGTTTTTTTCAAAAGAATTTGTATCACTTTTATTACTTGATTTTAAAAAAGAATTGAAATTTTTTTTAACATTTGATATTGCATGAGAAAAAAAAAAAGAAAAGAAAAAGGATGTTATGTGGCACTCAAAACCAAGAAAGGATAGTAATGAAAAGTGGGATGCTATAGGTCTCTACTTAGGATTATGTGTCATTGCATATTTATTAAACTCTAGTTTATTCTTAATTTCTTGTTTATTTAGTAGAGCCCTAACAAAATGCTTAAGGAGACTTCACTTTCTTTCACTTTTCATAGAGTAATTTTCCAACCTATCAAATTAAAACATCTCACTTATGTTTAGTATGTTATCATTGTTGCCCAAGAAAATCCTAAAGTTGGACTAAGAAAAATAATAAAGCTTACTTGCTCAATTTAGATTTATTAGAGAAAATTTGACTAAAGGTTAATCTCATGAAAAAAAAGAGAAAGAAGTTAATCAATTCTGTAATAAGTATGTTTTTAGAGGGATTTTAAGCTTCACAACAAAGTTTAAAAAAAAATATGAAGTAGCTCTAGGATTGGGAGGTGTTAGAAAGCTTGTATCAAATTAGGAAGATCCTTACATGATCTATTCAATTATTTATGTTAATTTGTGTATCCTTATTAATTTAAATATTTAGGAAATATTAAAGTATTATAATGGAAATGACTTGAATAATTTATTAGAATAATCATATTTGAATAAGAAGTTTCACATCATGCTTAGGTGTGATAAAATCAACTTAATAAACTAACAAAATGGCCTTAGCAATAGGCTTTATCAAACATGTGTCATATTCCAAAGATCTATCTAAAAGATAAATTATTTCGGTCATAAATGCTTTATGGAGATTCTTTGAACACTTGGTTTCCAACTTTCAAGATTTTTCTCAATATATTAACTTGATGATAAAGGCCTAAGAAGAGGTGATGGCAAACCAATACTTCGGTCTCTAGATTTGTCTAAATAAACAAAATCATTTCATTAAAATGCCTTAGGAAGAGACTCTAATCAATGGGTTTCTTAGTTTTAAATTATAACTTTAAATTAATATTATTTTAATTACAAAGTTCCAAAAGTGGTTATGACAACTTTGTGCCATTGTTTTGAGATTCATCTAAATTCTCAATGTCAAATATCTTAAAAGAGGTTTTGACCATTTTTGGTTCTAGTCTTGAGATCCTTTTTAGTAAATTATTTTGATAAAAAAGCCTAAGAGAGATGCTCTAGCTTTTTTATGCCCTAATGCCTTGATCCATCTCAAAACTTCCAAACAATGGATTAGTGTAGCTGCAAGAAACAAGATTCACTTAAGAAGAACCCTAGATTTGAGATGTAACACCTACAGAGGGAGAGGATTGATTTTATATTATACTTTGATAGGAGGTGGTACCATAATTGATATGACATTTTATGATTCACCATTAGTTAGTACTCTATATAGAATGGCATATATTAAGCTCAAATCATATGTGTACTGGTCTCCTGTTTCATCGTTGGTATTTTATGCAAGATGGTGGGTATTAGTCTAAAATTATATACATTGGTTATTGATTTTACTTCTAATACTCTCTGTAAGGAGGCAAGAATGTTTTTGAGCATGGATATGATTTGAATGGCAACTATGTTGAAGCTTATAAAAAAAAATCTATGGATATGATTTGTGATATACATAAAAAAAAGGATATTCGTTATAAAGAAATAGAGCATTAAAAAGAAAATATTTTAATGAAAATATTATTTCAATGAGAAATGAGAAACAGAATAATAAAATAAATATTATGTTATATTTTTAGCATGATTTATTCAATGATATTATTGGGTTCTTTTGATACCTTTTTTATTAGATATTGAATTATTATAGCATTATTATATTAATTTTACTAATTTATCGTATTTACATTATTGATTAATTTATTGAGATTTTTTTAAAATTAATTGTTTATTCAATAATATAATAAGAGCACAACCCATAACCCGTTCCATCATTTAACATACTTCTAAAATCAATAAACATTATGCTGTAAGAGCCTGTTCAAATATCACACAATGAAGCAATCTTCATTAAAGTGGGTCGTATTAAGACGAGATTTTCCCATTGATTAGTTTAAATACCATATCAAGTTGACATATGTAATGCAGGGACAGTCGTGCGGCAATAAATTCATTTGGAAGCTATGGTTTGATCTAATTTTGATGAGCTATAATATACAATTGCCCTCTAATATGAAATGCACTTGCATCATGAGTTATACTAAGTTGATGATGGTGTCTATCGTTTCATAGTTGTACGTTGTTATTTTCTATTAAGATATTGATCATATTTGTGCAATCTAATAAAACTAGAAAATGTACTTTGTAGATGTGCACGACCACAGTATAGTCAATGTTATTAACATACCATAACAATGAGCATGCTATACTAATGCAATGTGTTGCCTATGAATAGTGTTCAAGTTTCCTGACATATCGATCCGAAAACCTTTACTTTCTATTTTCCATTGCAAAATGCTAACACCCACTTTATCAATGAATGTATTTGTTTGATCTATTTGTATTTCCAATTGTACATTGGCGATGAGTGGACATCATGAACAGTGCTTCCAAATCCAATGTAACCTAACAAAAGCATTGTTGTTTTGATGCAATGTGTTGAACCAATGAACCTCAATGCAGAAAAGGGATTGCCATTGATTGTTGATCCAATACCACTTAACGTGATTGTACAATTTTGGGCTCGAATTGTTGATTCATTTATATTATGATTGCCTGATCCCTAAGTTAAGTAAAATGAAAGAGTAATGACTAATTAAACGACAACCCACTATATAATTGTCTAGCACAATGTGAACAACCATTCCATACAATTGCATCACCAAGCCATTTAATAAGCAACTTCCACTCATCATCCCAATGCTAATCGATTAGAACAGAACGACATACCTTGTACGATGAGCAAATGTATGGGATTTGAGCCTCATCCATCTGAACCAAAGTCTTGTATAACTTAGTGAGATTTGAAGCATTCCATTCACTAGAAATAATAGATTTTATAGCTAATTTAGCCAAAAAAGATGCCACTTTATTTCCTTTTCTATGGATAAAATTCCATTGAATGCAAATTGAATTGGATCACTATTCTCTTGATGAATCAAGGGTGGGAGCTGTCAACTTCTATTTGCCTAACTTTGTATTGGTTAATGAGTGCTTGAGAATCCAACTCAATGACCACACTATTGATGCTCCAATTTTTACATAGTTTGACACCTTCAAACACCTCCAATGCATTTAATTCTATAGATGATTTGTAATATTTAGAAGTGTAAAATATTTGTATAGTTTTCCTATCATGATTTCGAATAATTTCCCCTAGAACTTCAAAGCCCTTATTGCTGCTCAAGTAGCCATGAATGTGAACTTTAAACATTTGGAATGGAGGTGGAGACCATTAAGTTACTTCACATTGCTTGTATGTAATTAATTTGAAAGTTAGAGCTAAACACAACTGAAAGATATGAATGTTATCTTAACTCGTTTAAGTAAAAATGTTTGAAAAGTTGTGTAGCTAAGAAAGATAGTTATGTTGATGATCATTAGTATATATTTGTTTATGTTTTCATGTATTCTAAAATTTCTATCTTTCCAAATTTGCAAGTAGATAAACAATTGGAGAATTTGAATTACTTCACCTTTAGTAGAGTGTGAATTACCTTGTTTCCACTAACTTCGTAGCAAATTAGATGTGTTGGAGATTTGTGCTTGCTAAATTCAAGGAATCAAGGATATTTAGATGCAATTTGAAAATTCATTTTCGTAAGCTTTTCTAAAAATCTGAGTAGTTTATTAATGACTTTCCATACTAAAATAGATATCTTCACCCAGCATTTAGAGCTCCAGATCAACAAGTTCCAAGTAGATTACAAAGTGAAAATGCCATTTTCATTTAGCATCTAGTACCAAGTGTTTGATGTACTATAGTGACTGATGTATTGAGAGGTCCAATCCGAAGTGCTAGCCATCTGATTCCAAGCATCAGTAACACTCTCTATCCTATTTTAATTTAAATATTTACATGTCACATAGCTAGACCAAAGTGAGTTTGTGGTCTTCAATTCCCAATTTAGCTTAATAAAGAAAGAAATCATGATATCCTTCAACCTTTTTAGACCTAGACCATTTTCAACAATCGAACAACTAATTTTCTCCCAACTGAACCAATTGTGTTTGTGCATTTCGTCCATATTACCCCTAAGAAAGTTATTCATTATCCTATCAATTCTTTTGAGGATCTTGTTAGGTGACTTGACTATCATTAAAAAGAAGATAAGCATTAATACCAATGCATGCTTCACCAAAATGAGCCTCCCCAATTAAGAGCAATGTTTTTCTTCCAAACTTTCATCTTGTGATTGATTTGTCAATTATTAGTTAAAAATATGAACATTTATTTCTACTAGTAAAAAGCGAGTAGCCAAGATAGTTAATTGGGAGTTAGCCTCTTTGAAATCCTAGTTTACAACTTATTTTTTTAAAATCGCACCCTACACTTTGTTGCTAGTAAAAACTTTTACTCTTTTGCTAATTTATTTAAAGATCAGAAGCTGTTTGAATGTACTTAATAACTATTGAATTTTTGTAATGGTTCTCAAATCATTTCTGCAAAATATAAAAAACATCATCTATATAACCTAGGTGAGTGACATGTTTGCATCCCCTTGTTCAGCACTTTGATGAATACTTGTATTTCCAATATGTCTAACAAGGTGGAGATAGAAATTCCTTGTTTCACCCCTCTAGATGTATTAAAAAAACATTATGCTACTTGTTGATAACTATTGAAATCTAGGTGTCACAAGAATGTTGTGAATCACCTTTACAAAATTCTTCGCAAAATTGAATTTTATAAGAACTCTTGTTAGAAGCTCCCATGTAATGCTTCCAAATGCACTCTTTAGATCCATTGTAATCATGCAATTGTTTTCTCTAACTTTCTTGTTGAGTAACTCGATTAACTCTGATACAAGCAGAATGTTATCAGTAAGGTCCCTCCCTTTAACAAGCCTACTTGTTTAGGTGAAATCAATTTGAGGAGTAATAGTTAAAATCTATTAGTTAGTAGTTTGAAAAACAATTCTATAAAATTATAGATTTAGATTAGTCTATAATCATTAAATGTGTCAGGATTCTCTTTTCTAGAAATCAATACTAAGTTGGCACTTGAAATTTATTTAAGAATGGGAGAGTTTATAAGAAAATCTCTTGTTCGAAGAAAAAACATCATTAGCAATGATGTCACAATATTTAATAAAAAAAATTACCTATTGAATCCTTTTGGTTTAAGAGCATTATATTGATCCATTCGAAAAACCATGGCTTTTAACTCTACCACTTTAACCTCTTTCGTCAACTCTTCATTGTCCGCTTTTCAAATTAAAGGAGGAATATAACTCAGTAGCTTCCCATGTTTAATGTAATTAGGTATAGATATAAACTAAGTGTTGACATAAACTGCTCAAAGTGTCTAATTGTAGTCTCTTGAATTTTATCTTCCTCTTGAATGAATATGCTCATGTTGTCTTTAATATCACATATACTCAATTTTTCTCTAATTTCTTTAACCATCATGTGAAAAATTTAGTATTAAATAAGATTTTAAAATCTTATTTAATACTTATATCATAAAATATATTTCTATATCATATAGAACGAAAGATCATGCTAAAATGGTTATTGACCACACTTAGTAGATGGCATAGATTTAAGAGATTATTTTAAATATTGGCCATGTATATGTTGTATCTTATATTGATATGTGTAATATATATTTATAGTGTTTACGTGTAATTAGAATTTGTACTATATGGTGTCATAATTTATTATGATTTTAGTATTTATAATTAGTAATTGTAGATATACTGTGATACATATTGTAAACGTATAAGAGTAAAACTATAATTTATAGAAAAAACTCTACTCGATTGGATGTAAAAATTGGATTTTTAATTAATTGTTAAGATTAAATGACTTAGTTGGTAAGCTATAGGGTTGGTCATATTGTCCCTTCTCCTAAAGATTGTCCTTTATTTTGATCATTTATGATTATTATGTTAATCTAAAATAATTACTCTAATAATTTCATATTAGTTTTAGTCAGGACATGACACGAGATTTGTCACAAAATAACTAGGTACGCTAATTTTCAAGTTGAATTTTGATATGTAAATTGCTTAATATTTTGGATTGATTTTTCAAATTTAATGTAAGTTTTTTTAAAATTTGTTTGTAACTAAAAGAATGTTACATTTCCTAAGCTACAAAATATATATATATATATATATTTCACTGGGCTTATAATCGATATAAAGCAAGCTTTAATGTGACAGATTTTTCTATGCCTTGGCCTTGTACTCGGTGGAAACACAATGATAAATCCAACACTTAGAAATTTTTTTCACATACAACAACAGATTTTTAAATACTTTATTAGATGTCAAATGCACAAAATTTGCTCCTAAGAAAACAACCTAAAGCATTAGGTTTTCTCATTTCCATGAGAAAAAACAAGACATTAATCTTTATCAATATTGTATTTTTTGTTTTAAATATTAATTATGTTTTAATGAAAGACATTTTTTGAAGGATATATTATTATTATTATTATATTCTAATTATCTTTGCATATAAACATTAGTTTAATAAGCAATACCGCTCAAATACCATTCCATATTTTAAATTATTGTAAACGCTAAAATAGTTTATGTTCATTATATTAGATTGTTTTTATCATTTTTGAAATACTGTTGGAAAATACACTTTTCAAAAATAAATCATTTATACTCATTTTAAGTACTCAATTTCTTTATTAGTTTTATACAAAATACCTTGTTTGATATTAAATAACTTTTATTACTCTTAAAATATTTTATAATAAATAACATGATTTTAACTAAAGAAGCAAATAATTAATTTTTATGTTAAAAAGTCAAGTTATTTATGGTTTAGTTTAAAATACTTATCAATATTTAAAACATATTTACTAAACAAAAGCATTTATTATGCTTTAAATTTTAGAAAATAAATGATTCCTAGATATATTAATCACCATATGCTAATTTTCTAATTTTCATAGATTTCATTCAATATTGATATCAAGAGCCTCCAATAACAATAATGATTTGAATAAATTTTAAAGATTGAAATATGCTTCAACAATTACAACAAAACAAAACATCTTACCCAAAATATCGATATCACAAAATATGACAGTTAAATATATATATATATATATATATATATATATATATATATAGAAATGAAATATTATATGAAGATGTTATTAAATCAAACAATAACATTTCAAAATATTTAGATGATATCAAAACCAAAGGGAATGGGAACGTCTAACAAAGTTTGTCTTGACGACCAAAGGTTCAGATTCATGACAAAATGCAGGCTTCTTTAAGGGATCTTTAATTAATGGCGGGCTTTAAAGATTGCTCCCTTAGTTTTTACAAATCCAACATTGCATCAAGATGCACATCAGGTTCCCCAACAACACTTCTGCACAAGGCTTATGTGTTAAAGAAGTACGATAAGCTATAAGCAGGAAGTCTGCACGTGCATGATATCGTCTTGGACGATGCATAACCCAAAAACAAGTTTCTAAACACTTTCCCTGAGAATGGAGGTAATTTCACATTGGTTACTTGTTACAAAGCTCTAGGAAAGAAAACCATATAGTATGCTTCCTTAATTATAATCCAGTGCTAAGTTAGAACTAAATTTGAAGTGTCTACACGAAGACTGCTCTACTGCTTCCTTCAGCTCGGCTCTATGTTCTTTCTTTCAATTGATAGCTTCTATTGGTTGTATGTCAAAAACCTTAATAATAATTGATTTTCGCAAATTTCATACAAATTCAAAATGTGGGTTTAGCCAAAATGTCTTTATCCTTCTGGGTTAATGTCATTAATTGCATACTCTTTTATGCCTAATACAAAATACAGCTCCAATGGAACATTAATGCTTCTTCACGAACTTTGTATTTGCAACTTCAGTAAGAAATGAGCTGCAGACTTGATTGCCAAAAACATTGTACGAAAGCTGCAAATTCTACAAACAAATTGCATCAGAAATGATTATGATTTGATAAACAGGAAAATGTAGCTAAAAATTCTAGCAAAATTGATGTAAACTGCGGCAGTATTCCTCATACAGAACCTTGAAAGCAACATCTGCACCTTAAATCTAATGGACTAATTCTCTTTGGGAAGAACAAACTTACCTTCTTAACTGAATGAACTGTTATTGTGGACCATTTCATAAGAATCTAGATCATAGACCTATAATGAAATACTTAAGTACATCATGATAAACGTTTATGGCATTTTTTCTGTTCTAGGAGTTCAAGTCAATTGTTCGTAGTATTAGTCAAGTTACAAATGGAAAAAAGATACCTGATGTATTATGATACTTTTGGTACAGTACGTATCAAAAGGAAATTTTAACATTCAACTCCTTTTATGCGTTCATGTCAGATTTGATTTCACGTGCATAACATTCATGCTTATGTTTGAGTTAATTGTGATATAAGCCATATATTTTGTATCAAAAAAACATTGAATTATTTTATTTTTAAATCAGAATTGATTTCACATGCATTATCCTCATTTGCATGCAAAATTCATTTGCATATCATGAAGCAAATGTCGTATATGAGCAAGATGCAACCCACTCAAGTAATAGCAATAATACGTATTAGATCATACTAATATCACCTATATAAATACAATGTTATTATACGATATGTATTAATAGTTCTTAATACTTAAACACCAAATTTTCTCTATCGATTTCTTGTTGCATCTTTTTTGATCCTCCTATTCTACACTTATGAGTGAAAATACCAATAAAACATCCTTTTGACAAGGTAATTAAATAAATTATTTGAAAATGTCTAAATCACCCAAGACAATCGTTCTAAAACTTATCCTTAATCAGTGTTTTACCAACCTTATTTCACATGCATTTATTTGTGATTATATCATCACAAATATTATTATTTATCTATCTTAGCACAATCATCATTACTACAATACTTGTATGTTGAACTCCAAATTATCATAAAAGGAGTTAAGAATGATAATTATATGGAGGATTATCAAATTTGCATTTAGAATACAAATCATTAACGAATAAATAAAACCAACTTTTGGGTTTTATTAAATGGTTTTATCTTAGGCTCACATATTATCATGAAGTCATGATAGGACAACAATTACAATAGAATGTTAATATATGAATTTATGGATAAGGGTTCACTAAATTATCCAAATAATTAAGAACCAAAAACGGACAAGATTGGGTTGGTTGTTGACCCATATGAGACATTGCTAGTTCCTAAATGGACAGAACTAACTAGTCGAATTTTTCACATTTCCAAGTTCTTGTTAATTATGGAACCAATAAGAGTCAAGTAATGATGCATACCAATGGCCTACATACACAATTGTTTTAAAACATAAAAACCCTTATTCCCTTCAATTTTTGTTTCCCCTTATTGCTACCCAAATCTAGTATCTCATATATGCATCTCCTGAAATTATCGAAATTAACACTTTGAATTGTTTCTTGATTTCAGGTTATGACAAACAAAGAATCTATTGAAGACTTAAATAAATGACCTACGAATACACTTGTTAAAACCTAGACATAATAACCTAAACCTTGTCCCTCATATCTCTCATTTTCTTTTAGTTTCATTTTAATTTGCTAGATGCTGGCCAATCTCAACTCTTGAAACCACACACTTATAGACTACTTGGCAACAACACCAAGCTTGTGCATCTTCAAGCATCACATGATCAACGACCACAAAAGCCATATAAAGGTAGAATTGTCGAACTATGTGCTCATTTTGATAATTATAATCACATTAGATAATGTTTTTTGAGAGATTAGAACTTCCAAAGATATTATTATTTTTCTTGTAAAAAATCATGTGAAGTCTGTTTTTATATATTGAGAAGATTCATGTTAACTACACAATTAAATTCATAGAATAAAAAGTTTGAACTTTTCGAAGGCATGGTTTTTAGTCTTTCAAGTTCTAATTATTCAAATTCAACTCAACTAAAGATTATAAATTTGTTGAACATCTTGCATGAGGTAGTTGACTAGTTGAATAATAAGAAGATTTTTGTCCACAGAACTTTAAATTCAACCAATTTAAATAGATGGCTATAAACTGATCAAGTGGTCTTTTGAACACATTTTTGAATTGATGCTTATTTGGGCAATTTTGAATTCAACCAATTGGACAAAATCACTTAATCTCATAAAAAAAGAAGTTTTTGATAGAAGTATAATTTCCTTCAAATATGCTCTCAACATTTTAGGTCCTTGGCAACTCCTTAGAAACCAATGGCTAATTAGAGGTTTAAACACATGCTATCACCCAAAAAAGAATGCTAATGCTTACAACTACCACATAACTCAAACTCTTTGGCTTTATAATCACACCTTCAAGCTAAATTTCTAATCACTTTGTGCTCAAAACCTGATACTCTCTCTCTTTTCCTTTTTTTTGGAGAGTTTCTTCACAAGTTTACTCCTTAGAGTTCTAGCAAGAGTATGACTATCTTATATCATTATGTTAAAGTACTATCCTCTTAAATCATTCCATTCTGATCCAAGAGATTTTTGTCCTAAAAAAGTACATTAACATCTTAAGAATATATCATATGATTTTTCTTTCATAGTTAATATGAGACAATTTATTCCTAAGTCCTCAAGAATCTCGAACAAAAGCCACACCTTATCTGATGTTTTCTCTTATAAAGGTATCACCTAGCAATCACTCCCCGCTTGCTTTAGGCAAGTCTACCAGTTTTGCTTGATTTATTCTTAAACTAATTCATACTATAAAAGGTATCCTTTGACATGTAATGATTTAGGTATAAAAATATCTTGTTTTAGTCTCTGATTATCCTGTGTGAGTGATGACCCCATATGATGCACAATAGTGACTGAATTAGTAGAGAATCGAGCCCATAATAAAACACATGAACAAAAATACATTCATTCTCAACATGTTTTATTTAATCAACATGTTTAGTTTACTTAATACTTGTTCAATAATATACTTTAGTGATTCAACATGTTATTCTTATTGTTCAACATGATCTATGAAATTTGTTTATTATATGTTAAATTAATGTTAGTTTACCAACAAAGCCAATTTTTAGCATACCTTCAATATTATTTGTTCTATATTACACGATCACTACATGCAGGAACTAGTGGGTTATAATGAGAGATTCCATTATCATGAATAGTGTCACTTTCAAGTAGTTTTGGCATAAGATAGGTTCACTTTTGGTGAGAAAATTACAAACTTAAACATATACAAGTTTTACATTGTTGTTTTAATATTATATAATTGTAGTTGTTTTATATAAATTGTACCAAGACCCTTGATAAACATGAGAAAAACAAGGTTGTACCAAATCAAGCATGAGGATTTTTAGATAAATGGGTCCTCATAAAGAGTGATTTAAAAGAACATTTTTCACTTAAAGTTTTCTCCATAGTCATATGTAGAATTTATTTGCAACTAATTTTAGTTTTTACATGTTGATTTTGTTCTTAGTTTCCTTTTGTCTTAACTTCAAAACCTTCTAATTTAAGGAGAAATAAAGTAAGTTTGCCTTTGGTTTTCATTAATCTTAAGATTGTGTTTGCATAATAGCTTGCATTGTAACATCTTTCAAACTTGTAACTCATTTAATCGAGTCATATTCTTAAGTTTTCCTTACGCAGGGTGTTTTTGGGTTGCATTAACTTTTAAACCACAACATTAGCATAAGTTTTTTATCTTTTGTGTGGAACTCTTAAAAGGGATTCAAAATAATGATTAAAAAGAGTGCTTCTTGTTGCTAATTTTTTAGCTATCAGTGGAATTCCTTAACATAAAAAGTAGGGAAGTTAGCAAACACATGGAGAGAATTGGTCCTAATTGAATTCTTGAGAAAAAAACTTGAGTATTTTTAGAAGCTATTGGTTAAGTTGAAATAAGGTAAAGCTAAGCATAAAGAAAGAGAAAAAAAAAATGGAGGACTTGACAAGAGTGAAACCCAAAAGAAGAGAGAGAAAAGAAAAAAGAGTTTTGATGGTGAAGTGTTTCGTGCTAAGGAAATCCCATAAGAGGGGGGGGGGGGGGGTGAATTGTGTATTTAAAAATTTTATAACTTTCGAAATTAAAAGTTAAAAGTTTTAAGCACGAATAAAAAAATTTGAACACAAAAGTTTTTAGGTGGTTCAACTCAAAACCGAGTCTACGTCCACCCCCAACCGGTGTTGGGAAAAATCCACTAAATGCACCAATTACAAGTGAGGTTTTTCGTACGGTTCACCTCAAATCTACTTGGGATTTTTACTACGGCTAATCCCAAACTTACTTGAGTTTTTCTCCGGGCTCAACTCAAACCCGGGGCTTTAGCACTACTGCCGGGATGCCCTTACCCCAAAACGAAAAATACAACGATTGGCAAAAAGAACTTAGGAGAAATAGGAGAAAAGGGAGGCACACACAATTGAAAAATTAGAAGGATAGAAATGAGAAAAATTGAATCATGAACCTCTAATTTCAAGCGCCTTGTTGCCGTTTTCCTTTTGAGCTTGAAGGCACCGTTTTTGCTTGTGATTGCTCGAATTTGAGATCTGAAACCTTTGAAAGAATTCAGCAAAAGGTAAACTAAATAAATCTTAATTATTCCCTATTTATAGAGCGTAAAATAGAGCTCAAAAACAAACCTTCAACGGCTCCTAAAAAACAACTAGCCGTTTTAGGCAACAGACGGAAAGCAGCTACTGTCCGTTCCGGGCCCAAAATCGAACGGCGATGATCAAATTTACGAAACAGCCGTTCGATTTTGATCTGGAGCGTTGGATCCGTGCGCTGAACGAACGGCGCCGATTAAACTCGCGAAACAGCCGTTCGATTTCAATCTCCCGCGTTGGATCTGGGCAGGCTTGATTTGCGCCTTTGGATCCTGCCGAAGTTATAAGGTGGGATTTTTAGTCCCACACTGCATAACTAAAGTCGGCGCACCACTTTATAAGGAATTTGCGCTGTTTAATTCTCGAGCCTTTGTGGGGTTGGCTCCCCTCTTCCTTGATCGGGATTTCATCACCTGGTCGGGTTGACTTGACCATGCACTGTTCATTGACCGTTGACCGTCACTGTAGTTTGACCTAGCCGAGCTCCTCTCTGCGGGCTTTAGGCGGGCTTGGCTTAGCCAAGCACTGTTCATTTGACCGTTGACCACCGCTGTAGTTTGACCTCGCCGTGCTCCTCTCGGCGGGCTTTGGGCAGTCTTGGCTCACCCTTTTTGGGTCAACCAATTTTTAATTTCTAAAAGACCACGACGGGTTAATTGCGTGACGGGTCAGCCCGCCCAGTGCTACAGTGAATTTTCCCGAGACTTAAGCTGTTTTAAGGTTGATTTGAAGAATTTTTGTGCTAAAATTTTAAATATAAGTGTACCAAAATAATTTTATATTATCATAGTATTATAAGTTTTCTAAATGACTATGAAAAGAGATTTATGAAAAATAATTCCTAAATAATTTTAAAAAATCAAATACCAATGTCTATACTTTTTTGTCAATAAAGCTTGGCCCAAAAATCAAAATTCAATAATTATTAGTTTTATAACATTTTTAAATATTAATACTACTAGTGTGTCTCATAATCTAAAAAATTGGACATCTCAATTTCAAGAAAATTAATAAAAAAACTCAAATATGAAAATTCTAGTACATGTCTCAAATTTCCTTGAAATATGACATGGCTTCAAGGTCCTTAGAAACCACTATTTTACACATGTGAAATACATGACTTGATTTAATTAAATATTAACAATTTTACTTAAAATCAAACCTAAATAAAATATAAACATTTATGCTTGACTCATCAAACACAAGGGTGTAACAGATGGAAAGAAAAAGCTAGATAGAGGGTGGCTAATTGAAAGATGGCCTTGAGAGAAAGAGAGATGAAAGAGAGAATCCAACAAAGAGAGGGTCGAGAGAGAATCATGAGAAAAAGAGAGGTAAAATAAAAAGAAATCGAGAGGAGGAGAGACATCTGAGGAGGAAGAGAAACCAAAAGGGACAAAAGAAACATAGAGAAAAATTAACTTAAGCAAAAGGCATGAGAGGGAAAAATTGACAAAAAGAGAAGGTTGAGATAGAAAGTCTGAGATGAAGAGAGAGAGAAGCCAAAAAATAAAAAGAACTTAAGAGAGTAGAATTCTAAAGAGAGAGAAGACCATACACATGCATTAGATCATGCTCATAAAAAAATTATTCAAAATAAAATCTCATTTCCATTCCATCAAATGAGAATTAATAGAAATTTCAAATCATACACATGCATTAATACAAGGTTTGGGGGTTGTTTTAATACAAAATAAGAAAGTCATATCATATTCTTTTTGACAACTCAAACCACATCAAAATAATTACCTCATACATGATTTATATTTGATGGTTATCATTTTTGGCATTAAATATTTATTAACATTATTTATTTTATTATAGACTTAGATGTATTTAGACTATCAAGCATAAAGTACATCTTCTCATAAAAACAATTGAATATGTAACAGAGATGTTGGTTGGAGTTATAAAAAATTATGATAAAAACATTATATATCATCTAAAAGGATCAATGTAGTGGCAAATGCCTTAAATTGAAGAGCAGGATTAAACAATTGTATTTCCAAAGTTGAAGAAGTGTAGTTATGTATTGAAATGAACAACATGCATCTTAAAGCCATATTGATAGAAAATAAGAGAACATTTAATGAAGTGGCAATACTAATAGAATGACTCAAAGATTTAAAACAGTTTTAAGACCAAGACGAGGAAATATAAGAGGTAAAAGCTAAAATCTTGGAAGGATAGGAATCAAATCCATTTAAATCAAGAGAATGGTCTTGTTTATTTCAATAATAGATTGTACACTTCTAATCATAAGAAAATAAGACAAATATTATTACAAGTAGCTCATGGATTCAAATATTCAATACATCATAGCATAACAAAGATGTATCACAACATAAAGACAAAATTTTGGTGGCCAGGGATGTAGAAGGGCATCCAAGATACAATAAAAGGTCATTTGATATGCCAATAAGTTAAGGAGAAGCATTAGAAACCAAGCAAAACTTTGCAACCACTTCCTATCCTCATCTGGAAGTGGGTGGGAATCTCCATGGACTTTTTAGTCGACTTACCTAAAATGGCTCAAGAAAAAGATATCATGTGGGTTAGACTGATTAACAAAATTGACACATTTCTTATCCATCAAAACTAATTGTATGACAAAGAAATTAACACAATTAAATTTAGACCAAATAATACATTTACATGGAGCACCAAAAACCATAATATCAAAAAAGAACTCTAAGTTTACATTCAATTTTGAAAGAGACTATAAGAAGCTTTTGACACACAACTAAAGTTTAGTATCATTTTTTATCTACAAATAAATAAGCAAACTAAAAGAACTAATAAAACTTTAAAAGATATGTTAATGTCTTGTGTTTTGGATTTTGGGAGAAATTAGGATGTACATCTTCCTTTAATTGAATCAATTATAAAAAAAAAAAGCATAGAGATGGCACATTTAAAGTTCTGTATGAACGAAAATGACAATAAACACTAAATTGGTATAATGATGATGAGAAAGTATTGGTTAGGCTAGATATGATTACTAAAATAATTTATAACATAAAAATGATAAAAGAGAATGTAATAAAGGTTCAAGATTAATAAAAGAATTATTATGATTCCAAACATAAAATAGTTGAGCACCAAGAAGGAGACCAAATATTCATTAAAGTAAGACTTTGAAGGAGTCACTAGATTCGGCCAATAAGGTAAGCTCAAGCTAAGATATAATGAACATTTACGACTTTTTAGAAGGGTAGATAAAGTTACTTAAAAATTTGCATAACAACAGACTTAATAGAAATACACAATGTATTTCATATCTTATCATTGAGAAGATATATGGAGGATCAAACTCATGTGCTAGATTTAGATTTAAGCATGTATGATCTACAACTAAGAGTTTCTTAAAAGAAAAAACCAATAAAGATATTGTTCAAAGAAGTAAAAAAAATTGAGAAATAAAGAAGTCCGAATGGTGAAGGTCTTATGGTCAAATCAAACAAAGTGAGAAGTGACATGAAAACTAGAAGAAAAAATGTTAACAAAGTACCCCTCCATCTTTTAAATTTTGAGGATAAAAGCTTTTTAAGGAAGAATTGTAACATCCTTAAATCTTGTAAATAAAAATATTTTAAAGATAATTTGAGCTATTCTTATTTTTGAGAATTTATGAATTTTTTCATAAAAGTGTTCATTTTGGTAGGGCATCGTATGGTACAATCATGATAATCATATGGTACGATAAAACATGTGGTCAAATAATCTTAGTTGAAGAAGATCATATAATGAGATATGAATTATCATATTATTTTGATTAATTGATGAGTAGTGCATTGTCTCTAGTAATTAGATGAGTCCAAGAGGGTGAGAAAAGAGATAGTATGGTCATACAATATAATCAAGTGAGAAAAATGTGAGGTTAAGAAGAACTATTGCAAAAGACAGATAAAGACCATATAATACATAAAAACATATTGTATTGTATGATTAAGTAAAAGAAAACAAAGTGAGTTATAATGTAAACATATTCAAACAATAGCATAAACTAATCATACAATATAATAAATAGATCATATAAGTACGATCATAAGCATAATATATAGGATCATCATCAGTTATAACTTAGTAAAGAAATACAAGAATTGGATCGTACAAATATAACAAGTGATACAAAACATTATGAAGTAAAGAAAGTGCTTAAAAATAGTCAGTTAAAAGGTGTCGTACAATATGATAAGCGAAATCATACAAATACAATAATTTGAAGATTAATATCATAAATAAAATTATCTGTTACAACATTATAGTGGTGAGAGTATCGTAAAAGTATGATAATGAGACTATAAAGCATTATGAGAATAATTTAAGTTAGATTTAAGTAAGATTGAGAATCATATAATACGATAAAGGTAATTGTAATTATATAATTATTAGAAAATAAATAAGTTTTAAAACCTGAAAAAACAAATGTCTGAAAAAATTGACTTGGGAGCAAGTTTAATTATTAGAAAACTCTTGGAAATAAAAGGATACGAGGTAAAAAAGAATTGGCATAAAAAACATAATTGTAAGAATCATTTGAATCGAGTATATAAAAAAACATGCAAACAAGTATAAACAAATAATAATATAAAACTACATTTAAAAGCTTATCTTTAGTCAAATAATAACATAAAATGTATAAATTTTATTAACATAAATCATCTTTTAAAAAATATTATAAAATTTCTCCAATATAATCTTTTTGTATTTAAACTTCAACAATTATGCCAAAATTTTCCTCGTTTATTTTTGTTTATGCAATCTTATTTAAACTCATTGATCATCTTTTATTTATTTATTTTTTCTATCTCTTCATCAACTCTTTAAATAAAGAATAGGCCTTATCATACTTTTTAAATAAGAAAATAATTTTTTAAAAATAATTATTATAATAACAAATATATGTTTATACTTATCTCAAATTTACTAATATCCAGTATCACAACTAAACGAGCTCCGTTCAAACAATAATAATAATAAAATAACCACAAATACGTCACAGCAAACAATATCCTTGATTTAAAAAACGTATCATTTACAATAAACATGTCTAAAATTCCACAAAAGTTTTGACCATTCAAAATTTTATTCTTGTCTGAAAAGTCTTCCTTGCTTCGTCTTCCTTCCCCCACCTCGAAATCCCCTCTTATTGTATCTGTTATACGAGCAAAGGAGATGATGAACAAACTCTTCAAGTAAACAACTTCAAACAGAGCTTCACAGCCATATATGTGGAGGAGCACAAGGAGCTTCCCCTGGTCCCGCTACAGGTTGGTCATAGTTCATCTGGCCGTTTGAAATAGGCGCCGGCGGGCTTGGGCTTCCTCTTCCTCCAAGAATCCTCCTTCCTCCTATGAAATCTGCAAACAGTAGAAAAAGTAAACGGTGATTATTTCCTTCTTCTTGGAAGCCTTTTAGCGGAGAAAGAGCAAATCTTTGTTCACCTCCATCGGCCATTGGAAAGTGTCTTGCGGCATGGGAAGCAAGAAGGGAGAAGAGAAACAGAGCTTGCATGAAGGAGGGAAGACCCATCATCTTCAGGTCTTCTTCCTCTCTTCCTGGCCGAAGTATGAAATCCATATGCTCTAGGCATTATTTAACCCCTACGAAGCGGTTGATTCGGTAAAACAAATAATTAAATAAATTGGTCTGACAGTGCTTTAAGGTTGTTCGGGTCAACATATTCAACTACCACCGTCTCCTGCCGCCACCGGGGAGCACTGCCGGAGGTTGAAAGAGCTCTGAGGGCCATGGAGATATCCATGTCATTACCAAAGATGACTTGCGTCACCCTCTAAGGAAGATAAAAAAGACGAATTCTGTCATTATGGCTTCGTGCACCGTTGATCTTGTTCGATGTTGGTCTATAAATCTCAGTGAAGAATAATTTCATTTCCAACTAAAATACAAATCAACAGTTTCGAAATTAAAACAACGTCCAAATGATCAATACTAACAAAACTCTGTTGAAATCAGATAAAGTCTCTTCGTCCATTCAATCGAATCTAAAATCAATAAAAGTGAGCTCGTAAAGCATGGTAATGGGAGAATGCACTATTAAAACATGAACGATGCAAGAGTATCTATGCTTTGTTCTTACTAATCAAAGACTAAAAATGATATTAGGTCATATAGAGTCATTACTTTTGCAATAATTACTTACAAGTCATTTTTTATTCTGTTATTGTATCTTAATATATTCAGTATATTAACTATGTATATAAGATTACTTGTACAATATCTTGATGTATACAAAACATTAGGGTTGCTTATAGCATTTGAATCATCATTTTTAAGAGATGCCCATAGTTCAGTGATTGTCAAAAGATTTCGTTATAATTATACATCTTTTCTATTAATGCACAATGTTTGTGATATATCTAGAGTTATAGAAGAGTAATATGTGATGCTAAATTATTAGAGTTTTAAAATAAGATAATTCATGACAATAATGGTTGCTTTGTCTCAATGATAATCGCATTGTCAAAAAAATAGTCAACGATGATTCCTCATGATTTGACTAATCCTTTAATAAGCCACAATTACAAAATGGGAGAGGAAGGAGTTCAATAGTGATGATTGGCTTGACTATAATAGTGCCCTTACCAAAAAAATGTGGAGGTTGATAGTTGTTAGTTATCTCCTACAATAACTTCAACGTTATGGATAAACTAGACTTAAGGAAAACGAGAGGCAAAGGTGAGAAAGGAATCAAGAGAAAGATAAAGAAGTTAAGGTAATGGTGACAAAAACTTACATGGAAATCATGATGCTGCTACAAAGACAACATTGCAAAGATAGAATGGTAAAGAGAAAAGATACAAAAATATGAACTAAAAGAAATAAGACTACAAGGAAAGTATGATAAGCTTTTTAACATGATCAAGTATAATTTTAAAATTATTTTAAGTGTGACGATTATTATTTATTCTTTTATCATTATAAAAAAACTTGTCAATAATTTTTGTATAATTGAAGTTAAGAATTTTCGTATTTGTTCATTTTTTTAAACACAAATTTTAAGCTTATCGATAATAGACCCATGATTGTTGTTTAATGATTTTCTTAGTCCTATCTTCTTGAAAACCTATCAATCACCACAATGATTACTTGAATTTTCTCATGACATTCTTTGAACTTCCCTTAATTAGTTATCACAATTGAATAATTTTGTAAGGGGCATATATTACAAAAATATCTCTTTGAGACAAATGCTCAAATCACTACTACAAATAGCACTCTAAAGAAAATTCCCATATTCCATTTGTTTTAATAAAAAATGTTTATTCAATGCATAAAATTACAACATGCATTGAGTGGTACATTTACTAATTGACGTGATTCAATTATGATGTGATTTAGTTTGTTTGTAGAAGATGGAGATTTAATCCAATTTTAAAACAGTTAGCTGGTGAGCATAGTGCGCATGTGTAATCCCACATAATTGTTCAATCCAAAATAATGAATTAGAGAGAAAGTATGATCATATTAACTTTGTATTCTTTGATCATACTTGCCTTACACTAAAATGAGCGACATCATCGTAGTACGAAGATGTCTAAGCATGAATAGTAGAAGCTTTCTTGTTTTGTATTTAACTGATGTGATGTGATAGTGGCAGATGTTGTAGTACGAAGATATTGAAATATGAATAATATCCACTTACAACAAACATTCCTCTATGATGCACTAACTATAAAGTATCATAACTATTTGATGAATCATCTACATATGTTTTATCATACTTATTAGATTTAAGTAATATTGAGAATCATACAATACGAGAGGTTAATTATTATTATATAATTAGTAGAAAATGAACAAGTTTTAAAACCTAAAAAAACAAATGTCTGAGAAATTGACTTTGAAGCAAGTTTAATTATTAAGAAACTCTTGAAAATGAAAGGATAGGAGGTAAAAAGGAATCAACATGAAAAAATCATAATTTTTAGAGACATTTGAAAGGTCGAGAATATAAAAAATCATGCAAACTAGTATAAATGAGGAGTTGGCTATGACTTAAAGAAGATTTTTTAAAAATTGGGATGCCCAACATTGGTTAAGGGTTATAAAGGGAAGAACATAATATTAGAATGTGCATCTAAGAGAGTTATACAAAGATTCAAATTTTGTTATGACCATTACACAAAGAGAAATAAGAGATAAAAAAACTTACTCAATGTGTATACAGTCGTTTCTTATAGGTTGGAAACTGTAAAACAATCTTATTTCTTAGCAAATTTTGGAAATGTTTTTATAGAATTACTATTATCATGGTTGATTATTGTATTACTAATTTGTAAGAGCATTATAAGGTTTAGAATTATTTCTAATAAAATTCGTTGGATTATTTCTATAAATTAAAATGCTTGCACATATGATATATTTTAATTACGATGTTTTCATGGTAATGAAGTGTGTTATATTGATACTTTGTTCATGAGTTATTTTCTTTCATGTTAATATAAATTCATATACTCATACTAACAAAAAAAAAGAAAGATAAGTAAAGAAAAAAAAAGATAAAATATTGATTTGCAAAGGATAAACTTGTGAAATAAAAAAAAAGAAAAAATAAAGAGAAAACAAAAAGAAACGAACTCATGAAGAAAAGAAAGTATTAAAGATAGAAGGATGTTTTGGTTGTCCAAATTGGTAATTAGTATTCCAAAATAGAATATTTAAAAAATAAGCCAAATGAGTCAATCCTTCAAACTATTTATGTTAGAATGAATGTTCTAAAATATGCTCAATCATTAATAATATGATATCTTTCTAAGTTACTCTAAAGACAAAGATGAAAAAAATGATTAAAAAGGCTGTAAATTAATAAAAGAGAAATATTATTACATTCATATAAATTTTTTTATATTTTATTAGTATGTATTTTTTTAATTGTATTATTATTAATCATGCATGTGATTATCCAAAAATGTATTCTCTTACATATTGTACTTCTTTTTGTCTGTAAGTAAATGTTGGTTGATATATGTCTCTTTTAGTCTAATATTTACAAGTTAAAATAATATATTATATGAAATTACAAAGGAGTGATGAGCAAGATCATGTTGGTTGACTTAGAAAACAATCTTCTTATTAATTAGTTTTGTAAGAATGATACTAGTAATACATATGTGATCAATAATGGATTATTATGATGATAATTATACTTATTTTCAATTAATCTATGAGATAATTATGATCCAAATATTATAGTTGTTAAATGTATCTTCATTTTAGCAACCTATTTCAAATATAAATAGAGTTTTAATTCAATAATTTTAAAATCTCTTCTACAAGTTTTTTAAAGAAGATTTTATTATTGAAAAGAGTTCTACATAAAAAATATTTCTTACCTTTAACTATAAATTAAAAATATTTTTTATTTATTCTTTATTCAAAAAGGTTTGAAAGTTGATTCCATTATTATTTTAATAAAAATATTTTGTGAAAGAAAAAAAAATCTTCAATATTTTAAATGTTAAGAAGAGAAAAAAATAATGTAATCATAGCTCCGAAAATCTAACAATGACCGAGTTAAAAAATGGGGTGCCACACTAAACTAATTTCTCCATAAAATGCTTTACCATTATTGTGAGTTAGCCTTGTAAATCCCTTATTCTTGAGAGATTAAGCATTGGTCAATCATTGGAAAACCCATGCTTGCTTTTTTGAAGTAAGTTTGATCTACAAATCTTTGTTTTCTTGTTTGAAATAAATTTGATTGGTGATCATTCATGAGTTTTGTTAAGATGTTGTCTTTGTTTCTTTTTTCTTTTCTTTATCCATTGATTAGCATTCATTTGTTATAACAAAAGTTTGTACAGATAATTATAATATAAAATCAATATTCATTAATTTTATAGTAAGAAACTCATCTTCAACTTTTTTTTAGTAATAATGAGGATAGGCTAAAATTTCACTATAAAAACATCAATCAAATGCACAAAATTCATAAAGATTATTTATCTTTTTATTCTTGGAAATAGTATTCGCTCTCATGGATCTTTCTTTGAATTCTCTTGAATTCCCTTCATGTTTACCTCTTCAAAAAAATGCATTAAATATTGTTTAAATAGTTTACTCCATCAAAAACATTTTCATATGCCATAAAATGTTCATAAATTTCTAATATTATTTGATAATTTTTAATAATGTTTCTTTCTAACTAATATTATAATATTATAATTTAATATTTATTTTATTTACGTTTACCTCTTAACATTATTCAATTTTGATAAGTTTGGTCGTAATGTATTTCTAAAAATAAGAATTTTAATATTTGAAGTTTACATCCCTCTTTTAGAAATCGTCTCCTCTCTTTTTAGCTAAATTATCAATTTTGTTAAATTAAAATAATCTAAAATCATAATCAAAATAAAAATAAAATCTTAAATAATAAATTTATTCCTCTAAGGATGTTACAAGTTATCATACAAGAACTAAAACAAACAAAATATTAAATATAGTAGGATTATATGATATGTATTGTGATCAATTAATATTAGATTTATGTTATGATATTTACTTAAGAGATAATGTATTAAGTCAATAATAGAAGTGATTAATAATTAATAATCAATAAATAATGATTATTTATTATTCATAGATTCAAAAACAAATTTATCATTTATTATAAACTTAAAATTTAAAGAAAAATCAATATTTATTATATAATTAATGAAATAATATATCATAAAGATAAATCAACGATCAAAATAACTTCTCTTTCCACCATGTTAAAAACTAAACAATCACCATCTTATAACAATAAAATTATTTCTCAACAAATATAGAACAAAATTATGTATTCAAAGATGATGGTTAGAGTATAACAAAAAAAAAAATGAACAAAAGATTATTCAATAATTCAAAAATATATTGATTCGTCTAAGTCTAAAAAAGATCATCAATTTACCTATACTTAACAAAAAGATTAAAACAAACACATCACCAATGTAAAGTTCCTAAGTTAACGAGTTTTTGACAATAAACTCTATGTTTATATTTTTATCTTTAATTTTAATCACAATGGCCCAATTCAATAAATCGACTTAATGATAATGTAAGATAATTCAATAAAACAATTATTTTATTTTAATTTTTAATACGGTAATAATGAATCTGTTTCATTTAATTTGTTTTTTATTTATTTTTTCTATTTTTAATAAATTGGAGATATATTTATTCTAGAAAATAGCCACACTCGTGGAGTTGGTGAATTGGTGGTCAGATATGCGTGTTAATAACAATTCAACTTGGAAAACGACCGTTGCCTTAGGTCTATTCTTCAAGAGGAAGGAAAAAGCTTACCTATCTGACTATTTAAAGTTTTATATGGACACAATTGTTCATGACACTGATTCAAGCGACAACGATTATTAAACATTAAATTAACTTATAAAAATTATTATTTTCATATTAATTAAAAAATATAAATTTAATTAGCATCATACTACGGATAAATATTTAATATTATAATAATTATAATAATTGTTTTAATATATTTTTATAAAACAAAAATATCGTTTATTTTTATATTACTTTTAAAATTTTGGATTTAAGAAATACATCTTAAAATGAGATTAGACAAAACGTGGAAATTCAAAAAGACTTGTTAATTTTAAAAAAAAATGTACCAAAGGAGTTATCAATTCGTGACTATAAATCAAAGAATTAAAGAACAAAAAATTCCATTAAACAGCATCGAAACCATGATCGACCTTAGGGTTAACACTCAATAGAACTCTGCTCAAACAGGGGAACGCCTCTCCGAAGAATCATTCAACTGCATTTGTGTCGGCTTCTCTTCATCTTCTCCAGATTTCTTCTTTCTCCGCGACTTGTAAACCAGAAGCGGCCAAAGAAACAGCGGAACAAACACCACCTTCCTCACCACTTCGATTACTGAGAAAACAGAAGGACAAAGCTTCAACTAAGGATTGCCGCAACATTTACAAAGAAAAATAGAAACAGAGATGGAAAATGTATTCCATACTTATCAAAGCCTGCGCCACCTCCACAACTATTACGACGAAGATTGCAAACACAAGCTTACGCTTGTAATCACTGCCCAGATCCGTATATCGGCCATAGCAAGTCCGCAAGCGATTCTCGAATTTAAACAATCTACCAATCCAGGAGAAAATGTTTTTCCCAATGCTGTCATCCGTCTTCCTGAGACGCAAAAAGGCCAGAAGTTTTGAGTTAGCTGATAAGCTCAGTTGGGTCGGAAGAGACGAAGATGCAAGTGTTGAGACTTACTGCTGGGCCAGGTCGAAGCAGTGGTCGAGGACGGTGGATGGCCTGAGGCGGTGGGGGGAAAAGGAGAGGACGAAGCCCTGTTGGAGAGCTTGGATAAGATCCGGCTCGGAGCTCACGTCGCGAGAAGTTGGTGTGATGGAAATTTCGCTGCAAGATGGTGCGAGATCCGCCGCGGTGTATGCTGGGACGGCGTAGAAAAAAGCACTGCCCTGGCTTGGACAGGAGAGAAGACGATATTTCTTGAACTCCACCTTCTCCGTGCAGTTCACAAAGCCGACCCAGTTTCCGGAAACCAGGGAGTAGAATTCGTGTGTACCAATTGAAGCCGGAGGGAGGCTTCGAGATGGAAGGCTGCAGTTCGTGCTCTGCAATCCGACGTCGACGACTTGGACCGTTGCTTCCTCGTAGTCGATTGCAGTGACGGAGTATTTGCCAGAGTGGAAATCCATTAGCGCTCTGTTTTGGCCGTCGCAAGAAAGCGTGTAGCTGGAGTGTCCGCAGTCGTATGGGTCGGTTGTCAAGCGGAAAGGGTACTTGAGGACGATATGGCCGCATTTGGAGGGACGGCAGCCTTCAGGGAACCATTGCTCTTCTGCACAACCGGTGGCGGCGAAGAGGAAGAGCAGAGCGGTAAGCAGCGAAGGGACATAGGATGGCTTCACGGGCTCCATTGTTTGATGAATTTGGATAAGGTCGATTCGTAGCGGCTCACCGAGGAAAGTCGCTTATTATAGACAAACTTACAAGGCCTAATCTTTTTTTTTTTATTTTTTTTTATTTTATATTTTAATCATAAGCAAGTACTTAATAAGCTAACATGAAATTCTAAGGAGGATCAAAGCAAAAGTCATGGAGCAGAAGATTAAGAAGAGCCTCGGGCATCCGTGTGTCAACATTCCACGTGAAGTCCGACTTCTCACAAGCAGCGCGCGCGATCCAGTCCGCAGGCGCGTTCCCCTCCCTGCCGATATGTGACGTTTTCAGGGAGCTCAAATTGCGTGCATGCCAGAGCGCAAGAGCTTAGCAGCCTCCCTCGGGAGGGTTAACAAGAAGGCTACGCACCCTCTGTTCAGCAATCACCGAGTCCGATTGTATCTCAACTGCAGTATAATCGGGCAAGCTAATCCTCAGCATCTCCAAAGCTTCTAACATTGCCAGAATCTCCATCTCTTCCTTAGCATGTGAAAAGAACCGCTTCTCGGAAACCAGCAGGGGCCTACCGTGGTGATCCCGCGCCACAAGACCAATCTCGGAGATGTCAACGCCGACAGCAGCATCGCAATTAATGAGAATCCAGCCAGTGGGGGGAGGAACCCAGACATGAGTTACATTCAGCTCAAAAGAGCTGCAAGGGCTCCCACAAGCCATGGTCAAGTGCTGATTAGGAGTTATAGAAGCTGCAGCCAACTCAATTTGAATTTTCCGCTAAAGAGTCCCGGGGTGCAAGGGATTTCCATTGTGTCTTCTCGCGTTCCTGTTCTCCCATATGTAGAACATTGTTGTCGTTAGGCTGGCCGCCCAAGCTCTGCCCTCGCCCCCATGGATTCCAGACGAGGCAATGAAATCCATGATGTTGTGGATAAAATCCAGGTCGCTGCCCTCCCCATTGGAAGGCCCAAGAACAAGAGCAGCATGGCGCACATGACATGTTTTTTATGCAGTCCAAACATCATGAGCATTAGGACATTTCCAGAAAATGTGCTGCAGCGTTTCAGCCTCAACACAGCCCCAGGAGCAAATGTTGCATGCGGTAAGCTTTCTGCGTTGAAGCCAAACTGCAGTAGGTAAAAAATTCCCCACAAGTCTCCAAGCAAATATGCGTACACGCGGCAGCACATTTAACTTCCAAACTCCCTTGGCAGCCTCCCTAATTTCCTTTCCCCATTTCCTATCGAACCTGCTGGCACCCAGCTTAAGTTCTTTGTAGAAGAGGCGGTTGTCAATCTTCTCCATTCTGGAATTTGCTTGAGTTAGAGTATCTTCCTCTTGCTCGTGAGCCCAAGGTAGTCGCATAATTCTCTCCAATAAAAGAGCACCAGCCCAGGACCGAATTTTCAATTCGTCCCATACACCGCACATGATAACGCATTCCCCAACCATAGTTGGCCACTGAACATCCATGTTAATATAAGTTGGCCAGCAAGAGATCGGGAGGAAATCAATCCAATTATCCTCCGCAAAATGGACCCTGCTACCTGCACCAATTCTCCAAACGAAGCTGGAAACCGCATGCGCCATGGCCCCCGTCACCAATCTGCAAGCTTGAGATGCACTGCGTGGCGCTTTTAGAAAGTTGTTTCTGTATCCATATTTCCCTCTGATTACTTCCGTCCACAGGCCTTGCTCACGGCCAAGAAGCCGCTTGCACATCTTCAAGTTGAGCACCCGCTGCTAGATGCGCAAGTCCAGCAATCCGAGGCCGCCAGCATCCTTCGGCGGCGTAACGGTGTCCCAGTCTACATATTGCATTGCCTTTACTCCCCCCCACGCCGCTCCACAAAAAATTCCTAATAATCCTCTCTGCAGCAGCAATGGTGGCCGAAGGAACAACACAATGCCTCATGAGGTAGCTAGGAATTGCGGTTAACACTGCCCTGATCATGATAATCCTCCCGGCAAGTGACATAGGCCTTACTCTCCACTTAGTCACCCTTTCCTCCATGTTATGAATCACGAACCCAACATCATTCTTTCCCAGCGCCTTTGTCGAAATGGGAATGCCCAAGTACTTCAATTTAACACTTTGACTCATGCCCAGGATGTTGCTAATGATTCGTTTGCGCTTATTCCTCATTGTTTTACTAAAGAGGATGCTGGATTTAGAGCGGTTAACCATCAATCCCGCTGCAGTCCCAAACTCATGAATTGTCTTGCAAACGGCGTTTGCAGCTTTCCGCGTAGCAGGAGCAAACACCACTATATCGTCAGCGAACAGAAGGTGAGACACAGCAGGCGCTTGTTGGCTACACCTGAACCCCAGAATAGCATTCTCCTCATATGCCCGGACGAGTACAGAAAAATACTCGGTGACAATAGTGAATAGATAAGGTGAAAGTGGACACCCTTGACGCAGGCCGCGGCTGGCCTCAATCCAAGACAGGCGGATTCCATTCAACAAGACCCCAAATCTAGGTTTGACAATGCAGGCTTCCACCCAGTCGCATCATAGCAGTGGGAACCCCATCATTTTGAGCATGTTGAGCAAAAAGTCCCAGCGAACGCGATCAAAGGCCTGCTCCATGTCGATTTTTATTGCCATCAGACCCTTCTTGGTATTTGAGTGATGCATACGCGAAACCATCTCCTGGGCCACAAAGATATTGTCCGAGATGGATCTTCCTAGAACAAATTCATACAAGGCCTAATCTAAGTGGCTTTACGACGGTGCTTCGTCCTAAGACGAAGTCATGCTTAAAAAAAATCATGGAAAAGTCGTTGAAATGGTCATCTTCGCACTCGATTTTATAAAAAAAAAATTATTTTTAAAAATGTTTATGACAGTAAGGTACGAATATGGTACGAAAATTTTTCCACAAGTTTTTTTTTTCAGAATTTCCCAAGGAAATTTTAGGATGTTTCACACGTGGAATTTTGAAAAACAATAATTTTTTATTCAATTTTTTATACCAAATCGAAGAGTTTTCTACTGTAAATACAAATCAAGCGTCAAACTTTGGTTTTTTCGATTTATATTTTAATTTCGATAGGTACATATTTTAGTTATGATATGTTAGTTCCACATACTAGTTTCAATAATTTTAATATTTTCGTTTATTTGGATAATAATTTCGAATTTCATATACGTCATTTTTTTTAAAAAAATTATGAAAATAGTATGTTAAATTATAAACAAATTAATTTTGATATTATATTAGATAAACAAAATTTAAAAAGTTATACATAAGAAGTGTAATTTGTTAGAAAGTTCGATTATATTTTTGTTCAATACCAACATTAGTTTTGTTTTAAATCAAACAAAATGTAAATTTATAAATTTGGATCAATTTTTAAATTTCTTTTAAAAAGTATTAGAACATAAAAATTGTTCTAAAAATGTGTATTTCAGTATTTTCTATAAAAACTAAATATTTTCACTACATAAGCATTATAATATGTGAATTAAATTTTCTAACGATCTTATTTAACTTTTTTGTTAGATTAATTGTAAATAAAATAAGTGGATAATAAGTTACAATTTTTATCATTTTGTATACAACATTAAGTAGAAATATAGACATTTACTTCAAAACTTTTTATTTTTCTTTCTTATATTCTTTTTTATTATTTTATTATTATTATTTATTTAGCACATCATCCAAAAAAAGTTCATTTCTAAAAAACTACATTCAAAAGCTTATCTCTAGTTAAATAATAATATAAAATGCATAAATTTTATTAAAATAAATCATTTTTTAAAATATATTATAAATTTTCTTTAATATAATCTTGTATTTAAACTTCAACAATCTTATTCAAGCTTATTGGCCTTAATTGTTTGCCTCTCTACTCGTCTTTTATCTCTTTTCCCACTCTTCGTACAAAGAGGAGATCTTATCTGACTTTTTAAATGAGAAAATAATTTTTTAAAAATAAGAATTATTATAAGAAATATATGTTTATAATTATCTCAAGTTTACTTATATCCACTAGCACAACTACATGAGCTCCGTTCAAACAATAATAATAATAAAATAAGCACAAATACGTGACAGCAAACAATATCCTTGATTTAAAAAACATATTATTTACAATAAAAATGTCTAAAATTTCACAAAAATTTTGACCATACAAAATTTTATTCGTCTTGAAAAGTCTTCGTTGCTCCGTCTTCCTTCCCCCACTTCGAAATCCCCTCTTATTGTATCTGTCAAACGAGCAAAGGAGATGATGAACAAACTCTTCAAGTAAACAACTTCAAACAGAGCCTCACAGTCATATATATGGAGGAGCACTGGGAGCTTCCCCTGGTCCCGCTACAGTTTGGAAAAAGTTCTTCTTTTCGTTTGAAATAGGCGCCGGCGGGCTTGGGCTTCTTCTTCCTCCAAGAATCCTCCTTCCTCCTATGAAATCTGCAAACAATAGAAAAAGTAAACGGTGATTATTTCCTTCTTCTTGGAAGCCTTTTAGCTGAGAAAGAGCAAATCTTTTTTCACCTCCATCGGCCATTGGAAAGTGTCTTGCAGCATGGAAAGCAAGAAAGGAGAAGAGAAACAGAGCTTGCATGAAGGAGGGAAGACCCATCATCTTCAGGTCTTCTTCCTCTCTTCCTGGCCGAAGGATGCAACCCATATGCTCTAGGCATTATTTAAGCCCTACGAGGCGGTTGATTCGGTAAAACAAACTAATAATAATAAACGAATTTCACTTTTATTTTTATTTTTTTGTTGCTTATTGGGTGGTTGCTTGATTGGTTTATCGGCATCTTTTGATGTCCGACGATTTAAATAAATTGGTCTGACAGTGCTTTAAGTTTGTTGGGGTCAACATATTCAACTACCACCGTCTCCTGCCGCCACCGGGGAGCACTGCCGGAGGTTGAAGGAGCTCTGAGGGCCATGGAGATATCCATGTCATTACCAAAGATGACTTGCGTCACCCTCTAAGGAAGATAAAAAAGACGAATTCGGTCATTCTCCAAGGGTGCTCCTTTACATTTAGACACAGTTCATTATGGCTTCGTGCACCGTTGATCTTGTTCGATGTTGGTTGATAAATCTCAATGAAGAATAATTTCATTTCCAGCTAAAATACAAATCAACAGTTTCGAAATTAAAACAACGTCCAAATGATCAATACTAACAAAACTCTGTTGAAATCAGATGAAGTCTCTTCGTCCATTCAATCGAATCTAAAAAATATAAAATCAATAAAAATGAGCTCGTAAAGCATGTTAATAGGAGAATGCACTATTAAAACATGAACGATGCAATAGTATCTATGCTTTGTTCTTACTAATCAAAGGCTACCAATGATATTAGAGTCATTACTTTTGCAATAATATATTGGGTATATTAACTATGAATATAAGATTACTTGTACAATATCTTGATGTATACAAAACATTAGGGTTGCTTATAGCATTTGAATCATCATTTTTAAGAGATGCCCATAGTTTAGTGATTGTCAAAAGATTTCATTATAATTATACATCTTCTCTATTAATGCACAATGTTTTGTGATATATCTAGAGTTATAGAAGGGTACTATACGATGCTAAATTATTGGAGTTTTAAAATAAGATAATTCATGACAATAATGGTTGCTTTGTCTTAATGATAATCACATTGTCAAAAAAAATAGTCAACGATGATTCCCTCATGATTTGACTAATGCTTTAATAAGCCACAATTACAAAATGGGAGAGGAAGGAGTTCAATAGTGATGATTGGCTTGACTATAATAGTGCCCTTACCAAAAAAATGTGGAGGTTGATAGTTGTTAGTTATCTCCTACAATAACTTCAACGTAATGGATGAACTAGACTTAAGGAAAAGAAGAGGCAAAGGTGAGAAAGGAATCAAGAGAAAGATAAAAAAATTAAGGTAATTGTGACAAAAACTTACAAGGAAATCATGATGCTGCCACAAAGACAACATTGCAAAGATAGAATGGTAAAGAGAAAAGAAACAAAATGTGAATTAAAAGTAATAAGACTACAAGGAAAGTATGATAAGCTGTTTAACATGATCAAGTATAATTTTAAATTATTTAAGTGTGATTATTATTATTTATTCTTTTATCATTATAAAAAAACTTGTCAATAATTTTTGTATAATTGAAGTTAAGAATTTTCATATTGGTTCATATTTTTGTTTGAACACAAATTGTAAGCTTCTCAATAATAGACCCATGATTGTTATTTAATGATTTTCTTAGTCCTTTCTTCTTGAAAACCTATCAATCACCACAATGATTACTTGAATTTTCTCATGACATTCTTTGAACTTCCCTTAATTAGTTATCACAATTGAATAATTTTGTAAGGGGCATATATTACAAAAATATCTCTTTGAGACAAACACTCAAATCACTACTACAAAGAGCACTCTAAAGAAAATTCCCGTATTCCATTTGTTTTAATAAAAAATGTTTATTCAATGCATAAAATTACAACATGCATTGAGTGGTACATTTACTAATTGACGTGATACAATTATGATGTGTTTGTTTGTAGATGATGGAGATTTAATCCAATTTTAAAACAGTTAGCTGGTAAGCATAGTGAGCATGTGTAATCCAACATAATTGTTCAATCCAAAATAATGAACTAGGGAGATAGTATGATCCTATTAACTTTGTATTCTTTGATCATACTTGCCTTACACCGAAATGAGCAACATCATCGTAGTACGAGGATGTCTAAGTATGAATAGTAGATGCTTTCATGTTTTGTATTTAATCAATGTGACAGTGGAAGATGTTGTAGTTTGAAGATATTGAAATATGAACAGTATCCACTTACAATAAACATTCCTCTCTGATGTGCTAACTATAAATTATCATAACTATTTGATGAATCATCTACATATACTCTATCATACTTATTAGATTTAAGTAAGATTGAGAATCATATAATATGATGAGAGTAATTGTAATTATATAATTAGTAGAAAATGAACAAGTTTTAAAACCTAAAAAAATAAATGTCTGAGAAAATTGACTTCGGGGCAAATTTAATTATTAAGAAACTCTTGAAAATGAAAGGATAGGAGGTAAAAAAGAATCAACACGAAAAAACATAATTTTTAGAGACATTTGAAAGGTCGAGAATATAATAAATCATGCAAACAAATGAGGAGCTGGCTATGACTTAAAGAAGATTTTTTAAAAATTGAGATGCCCAACATTTGGTTAAGGGTTATAAATGGAAGAACAGAATAGGAGAATGTGCATCTAAGAGAGTTATGCAAAGATTCGAGTTTTTTAATTGTATTATTATTAATCATGCATGTGATTATCCAACAATGTATTCTCTTACATATTGTACTTGTTTTTGCCTTTAAGTAAATGTTGGTTGGTATATGTCTCTTTTAGTCTAATATTTATAAGTTAAAATAATATATTATATGAAATTACAAAGGAATGAAGAGCAAGATCATGTTGGTTGACTCGAAAAACAATCTTCTTATTAATTAGTTTTGTAAGAATGGTACTAGTCACATAATAGAGTTTATTAAGATGATAATTATACTTATTTTCAATTATTCTATGAGATAATTATGATCCAAATATTATAGTTTTTAAATATATCTTCATTTTAGTAACTTATTTCAAATATAAATGGAGTTGTAAGTCAATAATTTTTAAATCTCTTCTACAAGTTTTTTAAAGAAGATTTTATTATTGAAAAGAGTTCTATATAAAAAATATTTCTTAGCTTTAACTATAAATTAAAAATATTTTTTATTTATTCTTTATTCAAAAATGTTTGAAAGTTGATTCTATTATTATTTCAATAAAAATATTTTATAAAAGAAAAAAAATCTTCAAGATTTTAAATGCTAAGAAGAGAAAAAAATAATGTAATCATAGCTCCGAAAATCTAACAATGACCGAGTTAAAAAATGTGGTGCCACACTAAACTAATTTCTCCATAAAATGCTTTACCATTATTGTGAGTTAGCCTTGTAAATCCCTTATTCTTGAGAGATTAAGCATTGGTCAATCATTGGAAAACCCATGCTTGCTTTTTTGAAGTAAGTTTGATCTACAAATCTTTGTTTTCTTGTTTGAAATAAATTTGATTGGTGATCATTCATGAGTTTTGTTAAGATGTTGTCTTTGTTTCTTTTTTCTTTTCTTTATCCATTGATTAGCATTCATTTGTTATAACAAAAGTTTGTGCAGATAATTATAATATAAAATCAATATTCATTAATTTTATAGTAAGAAACTCATCTTCAAGTTTTTTTTTAGTAATAATGAGGATAGGCTAAAATTTCACTAAAACAACATCAATCAAATGCACAAATTTCATAAAGATTATTTATCTTTTTATTCTTGGAAATAGTATTCCCTCTCATGGATCTTTCTTTGAATTCTCTTGAATTTCGTTCATGTTCCCCTCTTCAAAAAATGCATTAAATATTTTTTAAATAGTTTACTCCATCAAAAACATTTTCATATGCCATAAAATGTTCATAAATTTCTAATAACATTTGATAATTTTTAATAATCTTTCTTTCTAACTAATATTACAATATTATGATTTAATCTTTATTTTATTTATTTTTGACCTCTTAACATTATTCAATTTTGATAAATTTTGTTCTAATGTATTTCTAAAAATAAGAATTTTAATATTTGAAGTTTACATCCCTCTTTTAGAAATCGTCTCCGCTCTTTTTAGCTAAATTATCAATTTTGTTAAATAAAATAATCTAAAATTATTATCAAAATAAAAATAAAATCTTAAATAATAGATTTAATAAATTTATTCATTTAAGGATGTTACAAGTTATCATAAAAGAACTAATACAAACAAAAGATTAAATATACTAGGATTATATGATATGTATTGTGATCAATTAATATTAGATTTATGTTATGATATTTACTTAAGAGATAATGTATTAAGTCAATAATAGAAGTGATTAATAATTAATAATCAATAAATAATTATTATTTATTATTCATAGATTCAAGAGCAAATTCATCATTTATTATAAAATTAAAATTTAAAGAAAAATCAATATTTATTATGATATTAATGAAATAATATATCATAAAGATCAATCAAAAGAACTTTTCTTTCCACCATGTTAAAAACTAAACAATCACCATCTTATAGTAGTAAAATTGTTTCTCAACAAATATAGAACAACATTATGTATTCAAAGATGTTGGTCAGTGGATAAACAAAAAAGAGTGATTAAAAAGATTATTTAATAATTTAAAAATATATTAATTCATCTATTTCTAAAAATATCCTTCAATTTACCTATACTTGTCAAAAAGATAGGGCAAACTCATCGCCAATGTAAAGTTCCCAAGTTAACGAGTTTTTGACAATAAACTCTATGTTTTTATTTTTATCTTTAATTTTAATTACAAAGGCCCAATTCAATAAATCGACTTAATGATAATGTAATATAATTTATAAAATAATTATTTTATTTTAATTATTAACATGATGATAATGAATCTGTTTCTTTTTATTATTTTTTTTATTTTTTATCTTTAATAAATTGGAGATATATTTACTCTAGAAAATGCCACACTCGTGGAGTTGGTGAGTTGGTGGCCACATATGCGTGTTAATAACAATTCAGCTTGGAAAACGACCGCTGCCTTCTTAGGTCTATTCTTCTAGAGGAAGGAAAAGGCTTAGCTATCTAACTATTTAAAGGTTTATGTGATTCACAGCTACAACTATTATTAAACATTAAATTAACTTATAAAAATATTATTTTTATATTATTTAAAAATTGTAAATTTAAATAGCATCATACTACGGATAAATATTTAATATTATAATAATTATAATAATTGTTTTAATTTATTTTTATAAAACAAAAATATCGTTTATTTTTATATTACTTTTAAAATTTTGGATTTAAGTAATACATCTTAAAATGAGATTAGACATAACGTGGAAATACATTTCAAAAAAACTAGTTAAAAAAAAGCTAAATTAAAAAAAATGTACCAAACGAGGTATCAATTCGTGACTACAAATCAAAGAATTAAAGAACAAAAAATTTCATTAAACAGCATCGAAACCATGATCGACCTTGCTCAAACAGGGGAACGCCTCTCCGACGAGTCATTCAACTGCATTTGTGTCGGCTTCTCTTCATCTTCTCCTGATTTCTTCTTTCTCCGCGACTTGTAAACCAGAAGCGGCCAAAGAAACAGCGGAACAAACACCACCTTCCTCACCACTTCGATTACTGAGAAAACAGAAGGACAAAGCTTCAACTAAGGATTGCAGCAACATTTACAACGAAACATAGAAACAGAGACGGGAAATTTATTCCATACTTATCAAAGCCTGCGCCACCTCCACAACTATTACGACGAAGATTGCAAACACAAGCTTACGCTTGTAATCACTGCCCAGATCCGTATATCGGCCATAGCAAGTCCGCAAGTGATTCTCGAATTTAAACAATCTACCAATCCAGGAGAAGATGTTTTTCCCAATGCTGTTATCCGTCTTCCTGAGACGCAAAAAGGCCAGAAGTTTTGAGTTAGCTGATAAGCTCAGTTGGGTCGGAAGAGACGAAGATGCAAGTGTTGAGACTTACTGCTGGGCCAAGTCGAAGCAGTGGTCGAGGACGGTGGATGGCCGGAGGCGGTGGGGGGAAAAGGAGAGGACGAAGCCCTGTTGGAGAGCTTGGATAAGATCCGGCTCGGAGCTCACGTCGCGAGAAGTTGGTGTGATGGAGATTTCGCTGCAAGATGGTGCGAGATCCGCCGCGGTGTATGCTGGGACGGCGTAGACAAAAGCCCTGCCCTGGCTCGGACAGGGGAGAAGACGGTATTTCTTGAACTCCACCTTCTCCGAGCAGTTCACAAAGCCGACCCAGTTTCTGGAAACCAGGGAGTAGAATTCGTGTGTACCAATTGAAGCCGGAGGGAGGCTTCGAGATGGAAGGCTGCAGTTCGTGCTCTGCAATCCGACGTCGACGACTTGGACCGTTGCTTCCTCGTAGTCGATTGCAGTGACGGAGTATTTGCCAGAGTGGAAATCCATTAGCGCTCTGTTTTGGCCGTCGCAAGAAAGCGTGTAGCTGGAGTGTCCGCAGTCGTATGGGTCGGTTGTCAAGCGGAAAGGGTACTTGAGGACGATATGGCCGCATTTGGAGGGACGGCAGCCTTCAGGGAACCATTGCTCTTCTGCACAACCGGTGGCGGCGAAGAGGAAGAGCAGAGCGGTAAGCAGCGAAGGGACATAGGATGGCTTCACGGGCTCCATTGTTTGATGAATTTGGATAAGGTCGATTCGTAGCGGCTCACCAAGGAAGGTCGCTTATTATAGACAAACTTACAAGGCCAAATCTAAGTGGCTTTACGACGATGCTTCGTCCCAAGACGAAGTCATGCTTAAAAAAAATCATGAAAAACTGGTTGAAATGGTCATTTTCGCACTCGATTTTGTAAAAAAAAAAAAACTTTCTTTTATTTTTAAAAATGTTTATGACAATAAGGTACGAAAATTTTTCCATAAGGTTTTTTCAGAATGTGCCAAAGAAATTTGAGGATGTTATTACACACGTGGCATTTTGAAAAACAATAATTTGTTATTCAATTTTTTATACCAAATCGAAGACTTATCTACTGTAAATACAAATCCAGCGTCAAACTTTGGTTTTTTCGATTTATATTTTAATTTCGATAGATACATATTTTAGTTATGATATGTTAGTTCCAGATATTAGTTTCAATAATTTTAATAGTTTCGTTTATTTGGATAATAATTTCGAATTTCATATATGTCATTTTTTTAAAAAATTATGAAAATAGTATGTTAAATTATAAACAAATTAATTTTTATATTATAATAGATAAACAAAATTTAAAAAGTTATACATAAGAAGTGTAATTTGTTAGAAAGTTCTATTATATTTTTGTTCAATACCAACTTTAGTTTTGTTTTAAATAAAATAAAATATAAATTTATAAATTTGGATCAATTTTTAAATTTTTTTAAAAAGTATTAGAACATAAAAATTGTTCTAAAAATGTGTATTTAAGTATTTTCTATAAAAACTAAATATTATCACTACATAAGCATTATAATATTTGAATTAAATTTTCTAACGATCTTATTTAACTTTTTTTGGTAGATTAATCATAAATAAAATAAGTGGATAATAGATACTAATTTAAAAAATATTAAAAATAATTTATGACATCTAACATTTTTTTATAAAAATAAAAAAGATTTTTATATGAATTTAAACACGAAACAAATAAGATCTATAAAATAAAAATTAGGGTACACAATCTTATTAGTAATAATTTGTAACCATTACTTGGTTTTTTTATGATAATGATTTAAATTATTACTTATTTGTTATGATCATGATTTAAACATCTATTATTATTAAAGATTTATAACAATAATTTAAAATATTATCAGTTGATTATAATCCTTGCATTTTCTTTTCTAATGTATTAGGCACTCTTTTATGCATGTTATTGTATCCTTTTTCAAATGATTAATATTACCATTTAGAAATGTTGACTAGTTCATAAAACTTATCGTCTCCCTTTTAAATATAGAGATCATCTATGATAGTCTTTAAGACAATTAATCTATAACAAATTAATAGTTAGTTTGCTTAAAATAAATAACATAATTATAAAAAAAGTTAAACTTCATTTTAACTTTATATATTTCCATATATATTGTCTTTAAATATCATGCTACAACTTTCAAATAATTTGAATAGCCTATAGCAACACTCTCGTACATGATGTAATGATCATTGAGACCAGTGATTGCTTGAAATGATCATAAAAAGAGTTTATCCAATCTTGTATTTACTTTAACAATCATGTCAAATTATTCCTTATTTATTTCTTGTTTATCCAATCTTAGTCAAGCTCATTGGCCTTAATTGTATGCCTCACTTCTCGTCTTCTATCTTTTTTTTTTTTTCCTCTATTTTTTTACTCTTCACACAAAGAGGAGGTCTTATACTACTTTTTGAATGAGAATTTTTTTAAATAATAATTATTATACTAAATATATTTTTATTATTGTCTCAAATTTACTTATATCCAATATCACGACTAAATGAGCTCCGTTCAAACAATAAAAATAATAAAATAACAACAGATACATCACAGCAAATAATATCCTTAATTTAAAAAACATATCATTTACAATAAAAATGTCTAAAATTCCACAAAAATTTTGACCATTCAAACTTTTATTCTTGTCTTGAAAAGTCTTCCATGCTTCGTCTTCCTTCCCCCACTTCGAAATCCCCTCTTATTGCATCTGTTATACGAGCAACGGAGATGAACAAACTCTTCAAGTAAACAACTTCAAATAGAGCTTCACAGCCATATATATGGAGGAGCACAAGGAGCTTCCCCTGGTCCCCCTACAATTTGGTGAAAGTTCTTATTTTCGTTTGAAATAGGCGCCGGCGGGCTTGGGCTTCTTCTTCCTCCAAGAACCCTCCTTCCTCCTATGAAATCTGCAAACAGTAGAAAAAGTAAACGGTGATTATTTCCTTCTTCTTGGAAACCTTTTAGCGGAGAAAGAGCAAATCTTTGTTCACCTCCATCGGCCATTGGAAAGTGTCTTGCGGCATGGGAAGCAAGAAGGGAGAAGAGAAACAGAGCTTGCATGAAGGAGGGAAGACCCATCATCTTCAGGTCTTCTTCCTCTCTTCCTGGCCGAAGGATGCAACCCATATGCTCTAGTCATTATTTAAGCCCTACGAGGCAGTTGATTCGGTAAAACAAAATAACAATAATAAACGAATTTCATCTTTTTTTTTTTTTTTTTTTTTTTTTTTGTTGCTTATTGGGTGGTTGCTTGATTGGTTTATCGGCATCTTTTGATGTCCGACGATTTAAATAAATTGGTCTGACAGTGCTTTAAGTTTGTTTGGGTCAACATATTCAACTACCACCGTCTCCTGCCGCCACCGGGGAGCACTGCCGGAGGTTGAAGGAGCTCTGAGGGCCATGGAGATATCCATGTCATTACCAAAGATGACTTGCGTCACCCTCTAAGGAAGATAAAAAAGGCGAATTTTGTCATCCTCCAAGGGTGCTCCTTTACATTTAGACACAGTTCATTATGGCTTCGTGAACCGTTGATCTTGTTCGATGTTGGTCTATAAACCTCAGTGAAGAATAATTTTATTTCCAACTAAAATACAAATAAACAGTTTCGAAATTAAAACAACATCCAAATGATCGATACTAACAAAACTTTGTTGAAATCAGATAAAATGGGAGAGGGAGGAGACCAATAGTGGTGATTGGCTTGACTATAATGCACTTAACAACAAATGTGGAGGTTGATAGTTGTTCGTTATCTCCTACATTAACTTCAATGTTATGGATGAACTAGACTTAAGAAGAGGAAAGGCAAAGGTGAGAAAGAAATCAAGAGAAAGATAAAGAGATTAAGGTAATTGTGACAAATATCTAGAAAGCAATCATGATGCTGCCACAAAGACAACATTACAAGGATGGGATGGTAAAGAGAAAAAAGATAAAATATGAATTAAAAATAATAAGACTAGAAGAAAAGTATGATAAACTTTTTAACATGATCAAATATAGTTTTAAAATTATTTAAGTGTGATGATTATTATTTATTCTTTTATCATTATAAAAAAAATTGTCAATAATTTTTGCATAATTGAAGTTAAGTATTTTCATATTTGTTTGTATTTTTGTTTGAACACAAATTGTTAGCTTCACGATAATAAACTCATGATTATTGTTTAATGATTTTCTTAGTCTTATCTCCTTGAAAACCTATAAATCACCATAATGATTACTTGAATTTTCTCATGGCATTCTTTGGACTTCCCTTAATTAGTTATCACAATTGAATAATTTTGTAAATTGCATATATTTCAAAAATTTCATTTTAAGACAAAGGCTCACATCATAACTAAAAAGAGCACTCTAAAGAAAAGTCCCTTATTTTATTTTATTTTTTAATAAAAAAAGGTTTATTCAATGCATAAAATTACAACATGCATTGAGTGGTACATTTGCTAATTGATGTGATACAATTATGATGTGATCTAGTTTGTTTGTAGTTAATGGTGATTTTATCCAATTTTAAAATAGTTAGCTGGTGAGCACAATTAGCATATGTAATCGCATATAATTGTTCAATCCGAAAGAATATACTACAGAGATAGTATGATCCCATTAACTTTGTATTCTTTGATTATACTTGCTTTACATTGAAATGAGTGACATCATTGTAGTATAGAGATGCCTAAGTATGAACAATAGATGCTTTCATGTTTTGCATTTAACCAATAGGATAATGGAAGATCTTGTCGTACACAGATATTGTTCACTTACAACAAACATTCTTCTTTGATGTGCTAACTATAAAGTATCATAACTACTTAATGAATAATTTACATATGCTCTATCATACTTATTAGATTCCAAGTGATGTGCTAGAGTGACATTACAATAATGCTAACTATGTGTTTGCTTAGCCTACTTTTCCAATGTAGATCTAGGGGGAATTATCGAAGTACAATGATGTTCAAGTATGAACATTAAAGACATCTGTAATTTTTATTTGTCTGATGCAGAAGCAGAAGTCATAGTCATAGTACAAAGCTATCAAAGTGTGAACAATAGAAGCTTACATGGAACATTCTTGTCTAATGTGCTAACTAGAGATTATTGTAATTGGTTGAGGAGCAGTCAATTATATGCTTTGTTGTACTTATTTAATCGAGAGGGATGCATTGGAGCAACATTATAATCACTCGACCATGTGTTCACAAGCTTACTTGTTTGAATAGTACAATAAATATGAATAGTACAATAAATCACAAAAAAACCTATATTCTGATGTGGTATGAGGAGGCATCATCATGATGTTAAGATATGAATAGTAAGGGCATGAAAAAACGACATCAAATAGTATGTTAAGCAATATCATATTGTATGACAAATGAATGTATAACCAAAATTAATGACATAATGATCAAAATTATTTGATGTATAGTATGATATTTGAACAAAGAGAGCTGACCAATTTTTGGAAGGGAACTAATTTGGAAAACATATATATTATAGAAGATGTACGAATATGCTATTTGAACTTGAATAGATTTGAGTTTGTAGAAAAAATATTGGCACAAAAGGATAATTCCAATTATCAATAATGATATTAAGACTTGACTTGCATTACTTTGTGCTGTTGATCTATCTATTGTTTTCTTAAACTAGGTGAATCCTGGCATATGGCTGTGATGCTGTTAGAAAATGAAAAATGACCATCCAACCTTAAAATGAAGGTAGGGCCAATCTTTAACTCAAAAGTGTTGTAAGATAATCTCTTGAAATTATTGTTGTCATCATGCAAAATAGTAGTAGTTGATTGATTATGAAGATTCAAACCAGCATATGAAAATTTTTTAGTTGCTTAGATATTGAATTGGAAGCTTTTATGACACAAAAGAGTCCTATTCAATTGAATATCCCCATTCTTATCACAAAGTATATTATAAACTCTAATATAAAAGACTTTCAACATATCTATTTAATTAACTCCTTACAATACTCATGAAGCTACTAATAATAAAACTAATATTTGTGCAATTGAATATGCAAAGTTTGCAAACTAGTTTTTAATTGTATTATTTTCATTAAAAACATATTATATTTGTGCATTTAGTTTCACTAATAACTAATTTATTATCTTAATTTGATCCTTAATATACTATGCATCTAAATTTCTAATGATCATATTTAAGATTGACTTATAATTAAGCTTTGATAATGACATTGCTTGATTCATACTTAAACTTTTATAGAGTTGAAGACTAAGTAAAAGAATAATAGCATTAACCTCTATATATATATAACGAAACTCATATTGGAATTGCAAATGTCTTAACCATTACTATATAAAAATTCAAATACGGCCTTAAAGTTTGACTAATTCAAGCAAGACTTGTAATTAGCTTGAACTAGATGAGTTCGGAAAAACTAATTCAATTGAAATTTTAAAAAATAATCTTTAAATCAAATTATTTAGTATAATAATCAATTTAGCATTGCACATTTTATTTATAAAAAACCTTTGTGTTCTACCATATTTCAATATTAAGTTGTAACATGGTTAGCTAAAATTTATATAATATTTGTAAATATTTATATTTTTTTAAATTATTTGATTTTCACTAACAAACTATTTGAAATCTCAAAACATTTATTTAGCATAGTAATTGTGATATACCATATCCTGTTATGTTATGATTGTTAATATAACTTGTAAAATAATCAAAATGGATATATTTATAGACAAATTATTATAGCATTCTAATAGTAAATTACTTATTTGTCTGTTTATACTTTATATATTTTAATATATAATTACTATAATCAACATAATATAAATTAAAAAATAATTTTACATATATTTAAGTAACTTGATTGATTACCTTGATGCTTCAAGTTAAAAATGAATAAGATATTGTTGATGTTAATTAATTTTTACAAAATAATTTTAACATTAAAACTTTTATAAGACCGAAGGGTTCAAATGATTCAATCAATCTAACCTGAACCAAATATTAAAACGTCATTTGAGCTATATGATTTTTACTACATTGTCATGATATCATCTCTTGGTACTACAAATGCTTAAAAAAAAGTTAATGATAATTAATATTGTCAAATAATAAATTATTCTTTGTTTTTTTATATAAAATTATAGCATGACATAATTAATATTATAATAATAAAAAAATGTTGTTAACTTGCCTAAGATTTTTTTTGTTTATAACTTCTACAAAGTAGTATTTTAATATGTGACTAATAAAAAATCAATCATATTTCAAAACATAGATTTATCAAAAATCCTCCTAATTCAACCCAACGTAAACTTGTTGTTAATGGTTGTTAAAATAAAAGAGTTTAATTTATGAATTCTAACACATAATTAAGCTTGATAAGACCAAGAGTACTAGTATTCTACCTCTGAATGAGTTGATCATTATTGGATAATATTATAGCATAGTCTCAATAGTTTAGATTTTAAGGTTGATGAGTGATATGTGTATTTGGATTGAATTTCTCTTAATTTGATATAAATCATCTTATATTTGTGATGTAAGGGCCATATATGATTAAAATTGATATCAAAAGGGGATGATTTAACAAAGTTGATATGATGTAGAATGGTGAAGGGGATGGTTCAATAGAGCCAATATAATATATTAGAGTTGACAAAAGGGCATAGTGAGTATGCATGTTTTTAATAATTAAAATAAAATTTCATTGAAGAATGATGAAATGTGGAGAGATTCTTAATTGAGAGGGATATTTATTAAAATAGGCATAAAAAATTGTCATATGTTTAATATTTAATATCATTTATGTTGGACTTGAATCTCAAATTAATGCAACTATCTCTTATATTTATCTTGTCCAAATTCAATAGAGAACTATACATAATAAGTTCTTTGATTGCTAGCCACAATAATAGAGGTTGTTAGTTGAAAATTTTACTGTAATATCTAACAAGTAAGAGTGACTAGTAAAATAATTACATTAATTTTTTTTGAATTTTTGAATATTTAAATTAAATAGGAAATTGTGATCTTTTATTTGATTAGAAATCTTATAAGAAAATAGGAGTTGTAATGTCTTAAATATAATAAAAATTTAGGTTTATAATTATTTTAAAATATTTGAATTTTTAGAGAATAAGAATTTTTAAAATTATATTATTTTTTAAAAATACATATACTACTAAAAAGAAATATGACATTTCAAAAGAGGGAGATGAGTCTAGAACTAAAATATATAGATTATTTGGAAAACCATGTTAGTGAAAATGGGAATTTTTTAAGTATTAAAACAAAGGATTATGATTAATAAGAATTTATTTATGAGTTTAAAAAACCCCAAAAATTAATAAAAATATTAAATAAACTTAAAAAATTATAACATTTTATTGATACCTAGAGCTTAAAAGAAAAAAGCTAATAAAATGTTATTGGTGCAATAAGGTGATACAACAACCATAGAATTAAGATGCGAAGAAAATCTAAATAAAGTCATTAAATAATGATTTTAAGGATTTTAATTTTGAAAAAATCATTAAAGGCACTTAAAACTGTTAGTAAAATATGAAATTTAGTTGATGAGTATTCCTCATTAAGAGAGTTCTAGTCCATTTTTTACTTTTTATCTAATCCATTGGTCTCATCAAGATAATTGGCGACAAATATTGGATTTCTTAATCTTTGATTTAATATTAATTTTAATTTTCTAAATATTTAAATCCTAAACCTTAAATAAATGACATAGGAAACAATTGTAGCAAAGAGCTCAAATGATGATGAATTGTCAAATTTTAAGCAACAAGAAGACAAGGTGTCCACATGAGTTCCTTGAGGGGATGTGATTGTTGAGAGGAAATGGAACATCAAGATGGAGAGTTGACATTAAGTTGATATAAAAGGAAACCAAAACTAAGTTATGTAGAATTTTTTTAAGTTTTGGTTCAATTGAGAGCTTAGAGAGAAGAGAAGAGAGAGAGAGATTTACAGAGATAGCAAGGAGATTTTTATCAAATTGTTGAAAGAATTTTGTAAGAAGCTAAGAATGTGAAGGAAATGAGAGAAAAATACTGTAACAAACTTTACAACATAGGAAAGAGAAAGAAAAAAAAGATTTGAAAAACAAACTTTTAAATTCATTCCAAGGGGAGTCCACCATAATTAAGTATTAAAATAAGTAAGCTTTGTATCCTATATATATCTAGTTGATGTATTATTGATTAATGCATAATGATTCTTAGGAATCCTAATTTAGTTTGAAAAATTCAGAAGATGATTTTGACGTCTGATTATATTGTCATTGATTATTAAGTTTCAATTCAAGCATGATATTATATTAATAGTAGATTTTTTAATTTCAAGAATATATGAGCATAATATCATGATAATGGTTATTGGTGGTAAAAAAAATTGATTTAAAATTATTTTTTTATTTTATTAAATAAAAAAAGAAAAAGAATAAAGATTAGTTAAAAATGACAAGGTAGTGTCTTTAAGAAAAATAAATTTTGAAATTAGGGCCAACATTTGGAATAGAGATTCCTCAAAAAGAAACCAAAAGAACTTTAAAACCTATTTTCAAAATATCATGTTTTGAAAGCGGGCCATTATTTGGAACGACATGTTAATATATTATAACCTGAAGAAATTGAAGACGTAAGAGCCACTACCTTAAAACAAACTAAAAGAGAAAAAGTTAAATGTCAAAAATATAGAATAAAAAATAGTAAAAAAATAGTTCTTGCAATGTTTTAAAACAGAGATTATATGATTTAAAAAAATAATATTTTTTATTATATGCTTGTCAAATATTTATATGTTATATTATGTGATTTTGGCCCAATATGTGATATGATTAAAAAAATATTGCTTCACATATATGTTATATGATTTTTGTCATTAAGTTAGTGATAATTAACATATCTTGTTTTATAGTCAATGTTTTAAATTAGAATAAGACAACGAGAGATTCTAGGAGAGCAATGAGAGGGATAACACTTAACCTTATGTTTAATAATTTACTATTCTATTATCAAGTTATATAAGTTGTTGTAATAATTAATTTTATTTTTTTAAAGATGAACTTGTAATATTTTATATGTTGTGGTTGAATGAACAATGTGATCTAAGACAACATGATAGTTTTATTTAAATTGTTTACTATTATTTTCAAATTATAAAAATTTTATATAGCTTTCATAATGATTTCAAAATACAAAGAAATGATTTTAAAGAAATGGATTTCAAAATAAAGAGAAAAAGTAAAAAGAAATAGATAATGAGACATTAATCATGAGAAAGATAGGTGAGAGTCACCATACCTAATATCCACTAATCCACAAAAGATTTGGCTCCTCCATTGCTTGTATATGCAAAAACTTGTCTTTGATAATTTATAACAACCAAAAAACAAAAAGGCTTGGAATATACCAATGGCTCAATTCTTCTTTTTTTTTTTTTTTTAAAGAAAACTCTATTACTTTTTGTTAAGTTTTAATGCCAATGATAAGTAAAGAATGTAGCATGCTTAAGGCAAGTTTGAGAGTATTCAATAGTAGAAAAGTTGCCTAAAGAGTGATGCCTATCACAACATGACAACATGGTGAGTCCTTTTCTCAGCCAACAATAGGGATGGAAGTGCTCATCAACATGTCTAGTTGCCTATTAGCCCAAGGGGCGCAAAGCTTATCGATGAAAGTATATTTTATATTGGCCAAAAAGATGAGAGGCTCATTGAGAGAAGACCTATTTGGGCAACTATAAAAAGAATTGAAGTCTTGTCTTTTAAGAGTCATACTAATGTGCTAATAAATAAAATCTCATTAATTAACCAAACACTAAATGAGTTAAAGACAAAGAAAAGATATTTATTGATTGAAATATAAGCTTTTGCTTTCTTCTTTCATCATTATTAAATCCCCCACTTAGTACAAACATCATCAAGTACATCATACGTGCAACCAATCTTGAAGAAATTAATTATTTTCAAGATTGTGTTTGAATAGCATTGCATTTTATCAAGTGTATAATGAAACTTATCTATTTTTTCATTGAACTAAATTAGAAAATATTTATGAGTGAGAAAATAAACCATGCCTTTTAGTTACAAAAACTTGTTAACCTGAAACACATAAATGAACATTCATCATGGCAAATCATACTAAATTTTAGAGTTTAACTAGCTACTATTAAGATTATATAGAAGATAAACTTCAAAAACTTGTTCTTCTAACTCTAGATTGAGTACATAACATGAGACAAGTTAAAATCGTATGCTACGTGAAGGGAAAAAGAGAAATGTACATATCAGTAGCACTCAAATCCTTCTTATTAAGAACAAGAGAAGAAGCAAATTTAGTAAACATAAAAACTTAAAAAGGTGATTCAAATAAAGAGAATTTGTTTTTCTTTCACTATAAAAAAAAAAAAATCGTGTAAAAAATGCATAACTCTGCAGAGAAAACAAAAAATAAAAAAAAAATAATGACAATTCCACAAGTATTACAGGAACAAAACCTATGTAGTAATCAATTCCAGAACAGTTACTCCCTTAAGGATTTGAATGTTGCCTAATAGAAACAGTAAACATAACACTTTGAACAAATTCAACAAGAGCAGACACATAAAAGATAACTAGAAAACAAAAAAAGACAACAGATAATTATAAATCATTCAATACACCATTTAAAAACATAGATTTATAAAAAATTTGCAAATTTCATAAATAAAGAAAACAGAGTTTTGATACAGTTCATTCAAAACCGATGTCATTCACAAAGTAGCTTGTCAATTGCCCTAAGCATTTCACAGAGAGTAATCCTTCAAAAGATGACAACGAGGAACTTTAGCAAGCTTTGAAATTGACTTCAATGATGTCGTCGTTCTCCAAGCCAAGGGCCGCAGGTGTTGATGAAGGGTTCACCCTTTCTCCATCAAAAGAAAATACCAGGGTTTCTAATTTTAGCTTCAGCTTCTCAGCATACATCTTGAACAATCTTTCAAAATTTTCATCCTAGAGAGGAAAAAAAAGAGCGATGACTAACTGCAACTGTTGGTTTCTGTATTTGATATCACGAAATAGTACAATTTTTAAAAAGATTAATGAAAAATTTATTCAATTAACTATAGTTTAATAGCATATTCAAGAGAAGTTTCATGTAAGTTGTACTACAAGGCTTGAGATGCATGGTCATTAGATGCTTTTTTGATGTAAGTGATTGAGTCCTATAGCTGCGTGCTGTGATAAAAGATACTTGAACCATTCAAATTTGAGCCAACTCTAGATGGCATGTTTCCACTGATCATTTCCGTGGAACATTATGCTTTTGTTGGTAGTGGTATTCTTGGAATAGAATTTCAATTGAAATAAAATGAGATACTCATACTCTTATGTAATTAGGGTGAACAATCTTTTAGACCCAAGACATGACAAAAGATGCAATGACAATTGATTGTATTATCTTCATAGAAGTTAAAGTTACAACCTTTAGTGACTAAATCAACTTCTAGAGACGACCTTAGAGGCTTTGTAACCTAACTAGGTAAATCTCCAAGAGCTTGGAAAACTTCTTGTGTCAAAGCTAGCTGTTAATTTTGACGTTGTTGGCCATTGCATAAACATAATTTTGGAGGCTAGAACAAGTTTTTATAAGCATGCGTGAGAATATTCAAAAGCCAAAAGCTAATATTAGTTAGCCATTGGGTAACGGCTAGCAATATTGTCACTCAAAGTACATAGGAAGATGAAGTAAACGTCATCACCTTGATCAAGTGCAAATTGTGAAGCAAGGCCATAGGGCAATGTCAAGGCAATAGTACCCCAAATGTCCCATTTTCCCCAAACAAATTATTAATATGCATAATTACATGAATTAATTTTTAATCAATTTTAACAAAAAATAGCACAACTAATTGAACTAACCATTAGTTTCCCTTTTAGGATAAGATTTTGCCCAAACTTTCTAAGCCCAAAGCCCAAACTAAACGGGGACTTTATTTAAAACTAGCAATTTAGGCTACATTTGATGAAGTTGCATTTACAACAGACTTTTTCTCATAAAAACATCTTCCTCTAAAACGTTTCTCTCAAATAAAGAGTATTTTTCCTGATAAATTTAAGCATTCGTAGAGAAGTATCAAATTACCAAATAGGATATAAGTATTGTACTATCTGAAAAAAATATTCAAGAGATGCAAGATTAGGTGGACCAGGATACCATGTAAACACGAAACTGCTTGCATCCACCCTTGTCCTGAATGGAGATTACAATCTTCTCTCTTTCAACTTTTTTGGTTGGTTCATCTTCTTTAACCTCCATGGCAGATTTCTCTACAATTCTAATATCTCTCTCTCCAGATTCTGTCATCGTATTTAGTAAATCCTTTGCTTCTTGAGCAAGTGAGGCCAACTCCAGCTTCGTACATCTGAACGATAACATGGAATTCTCAAGGAAAATGATGGTAACTGTTGTAACAGCATGCTTCAGATACAAACTGATAATGAATGAAGAGGAAGTGATACATTTCACAAGGAATTGGTAGATTTAAATGTAGCATCAGGTAAAAAATGCACAAAAAACGCTACTTGAAATCAGTAGTCCTGCAGCATGTACCCTTACAGAACTTAAAACGTCTAATTGATGTTAAGAAAACGAACAATGCCATTACTATCAGACAGGTCATCAATCTATACTAAAAAATCATCTCATGAAGCCTACAGGAACAGCAATAGAATGGTTGAATTTGCTGCCAATGGGATAATTTTAGGTCTCTCCCACAAAGAGTTTTGTGCGATCCTATATGAGTTGGATCACAACCTTTTTACTTCGTTTATTTTTTTGATATATCACTTTAAGAAAAAAAAAAACTTCCAGATTTTTGCAATTAATTATTTCATGGAAGCAGTTTCAGGATTAAATGTATGGATTGGGATCCCATGGTCATAGGAACTCAGGATTAAATGTCTGGATTAGGATCCCATGTTCATAGGAACTTAGCATACCAAAAGATGTTAAGCAGACGTTTCTTTACATGAATAAGTTATTTGTTCTGCCAAATTAACCTCAATAATCCTAATCCAGCTAAAAAGAAGGATCAATACATCCACAATGCATGAAACAAAAAAAATTTGGTAGTACTACGGCAATTTTGGCAAGCTCCAATGACATCCCTAAGCTCTAACAAGTAATGGACAATATTAAATCATCTTAAATATTTTAGTAATCACACTTATGACATCATGTTAACTGCTTACTATGAAAATCCAAATTAAGTCAAGAGTAACTTGTTTACCTAAAAAATATAAGTTGTACCAGTCTCAACCTAATCCTTAAAAAATTTCAGTAGAGAGCCAAGCAAACTTAAGAAATTCTTTATGCATTTGATAACTGTAAGAACACAAAATGGTTCTTATGCATGCCATACAAAGGACTCATGTTTATTGTCGAACCATTCAATAAGCATAAAGGACTGCAATACCATTTTAGCTACATGATCAGCCATAGCGTTGTTGCAAATTTAATTGAAAAAACCGTTATATAATTACCGTGTTCAAACTTTAATCAACCCTATCCACAAAGAAATACGAAAAACAAGGTTAATATAGTGATTCTAACCAAAAAGATGGACATGAAAATCTTATTGAAGTAGAATGGGTATCAGCAACTTAACAACCATCGTAGTCTTTTAGTTGCTTATTACAAGTAAAATAGATGTCAAGCTTTTTGTTCTACAACCATTTTTTATGCACCAAACTGTAGATTTGTCTACAGTTACTTGATATTATAATATAACCCATGTTTTTCATAAAATAGCCCCTTAATACCCTTCTTCTCCAGCCTTTCCTCTCCTAAATCCAGTTTGCCCCCAACCATCAGTGACAGGCCTTCATTTCAGCTTCTTTTCATTCTTCCATACCAGCAGCTTCACATTGTATCCATTCCAGCTGACTTCCCCACATATACTTGATTGGCCTAACACCATCATTGAGGGACTCATTGCCACGCTTTTGGACTTTCAAGCTTACATCTTCCTTTAGGATATCTTTAGCAATTTCAGAGAACATTACGAGCTCATTTCAATGCAGGTAAGCCCACTTGAAGTGGCCACGATATTACGCATCACCTAAGTTTTATGGACAGCTAAACAATATTTCAACTTGGACTAGTTCTCACCATTATTATGTGACAACATCCTCTAGTATCTAAGCACAATCTTGTTCTAAGTTAGAAGTGGGGAGGCTCTTCCACATGTCCTCTTCCTTTTTTAATTGAAAAAACATGCATGTGTTTGTGGAAGTATTGTCCTATCCACCAATGGGCCTAGTCAATGTCAACTATAAAAGAAGTGTTTGTCCCATTTGGAGGAGATATCAACTTCCTAAATGGGGTGTTTCAAGGCTCGATTACTTACATTCCTTCGGTTATATCCTATGAGCAGTAGTAGTTAAGGTGTACTTGGCTTAAAAATTTGTTCAAATTCTGAATCTACTACAAAGATCAAGGAAATACTTCAAATGGTGGGGAGGCAAAGTCACTAAGAGTAGATGTGGTATGCAAGCAAAGGACTTTCTTCCAAATAAACAAGAGGAAACTTGCCAACCCCATTCCAATTTCCACCTCCTCGGAGTCCAAGCCAAGGTTGAAGAGGAGTGATTTCAGCCATTGGAGAGGCGACAGTTGTGACTCCCTCTCAATGACAACGGAAATGTTTGCGACCAAGGTGGCTTATCGAACAAAAGAGGAAATCATTGAGGGTGTGCCAACTCTTCCAGCTTCCCCCATGAACTTCAAAGTGTTGACCAACAACCCAAGGGGAAGTTTCACTCCGATGAGGAAGGGAGACTAATATAGCCCCTGCAAGGTCGAATGTAGATAATGATGCCACCTCCTTTTCGTCCATGGTTGGACATGATCCACATGGTTTTCCTCCCATCGCAAGCAATTCATCAATGAACCATTTTAGAAGGTGTTGTAGTTGCAAAGGAATTTTGATCATTCGCAAACATATTTGGTTGATGTGGTCCAATAATAGAGTTCTTTGGGCCATCTAAGGGCATCAACATTCTCTGAAACTTTACCTTGTTCTATCTCCTAAACATAAGACTATGGACGAGGGGATGGTTGTCTTATAGGTGGCTCAGCAAGTAGAAATCCACTTCTATTGCGGATTGGCCCATCTTCAACACGCATTGCCAAGATCTATTCAGAACAATGCGACAATGATTGCTCTTGAAATCTCTCAGTTCAATCTCTTGTTGAAGCTAGAGGCAAAAAATATGAAAGTAAAAAAATAAGATGATAGGTCTAGAACCCGAAGCAAAGAAAGTGGCTCCAAGTTCAAGCGGAGAATAAAGGACTACAGAAGAACTTACAAGAGTTCGACGTCTAATGTTCTTCTTTAGCTATAGAATGACAAAGGAGCCAAATCAATGATGAGGATGCCTTGCCAAGTTGAGGGATTGCGAGAAATTCCAAGGCTTCTAGGAGACATGTTATTTGGTAGGAGTGATGCTTATTTTGAGGACCTAGTATAGGGTGGCAATATTTCTCGAACCCCCAGCAAATAAGTTGGAACTATTCAAGGTTATTTGCCTTGATCTTAAAGAGCATCTTGAGAGTTCAACATTCCATGCTACACAAGAGAGTTGTTGAGAGAATAAAAAGTTCTTTGGGATGAATTTGTCGAGCCTTAGTGAGTTTTTATAAGTTTTGTAAAGAAACTTGAATGGAATAAAAAATTTATTATTTTTCTTCCTAGCAATCATATCCTTCTGTTTCTTTATTGGCACCTTCACTACTTCTCTGAATGCTCCAATGCTCAGGCATTTATCCTTTTGAGATAAGGCATAAACCTATTAACCTTATTGGACAACCACTAAATAATAGGTTTACTTCGAAACCATCTCCCATCGTGTTGGAGCCCCCTTGGGCAAAGAAGCTTTTCGATTGAACTTCCATATCACTAAGTAGACCATACAAAAACTAGCACTGTGAGCATATGTTATCACAGGTCAAGATAAACTTAACTCAATGTCCTTCAACCTTTCTTGAGGAGAAATGAGGGTCAACCCTTGAGGAAAATTGGCTAAAGGGAGAGGCTGAACATTCCTCGACAATTAAAATATTGGATATGCTTGGGATTATCTTGGCTTTGAGAGTAAGCTAACACAATCTCCTATTTCTAATAAAGAAAAGTCTGGTTAAGCACCTTTATAATCAATTTATTTCTTTGAAGAGATTTTAGTAAGATAATAAATTATCTACCACCATAATTCTTCTAAGATATGTTGGCAACATCAATAAATTTCTTGTGGAGTGTTGATGTGGTTATAAGTAAACAATTATCAAACGACATAAAACATGGTGATCTTCTTTTAACCTATTTTTTTACATTTAGGCTTTCTTTATATGTGGTTGTTACTAAATTAAACCCTATTATAATCATTTTTTTTTACAATAGGTTGAGTCACAATGTATGACCTTACTATGTCAAAAGAAGTCATTTGAACTTCATTCTACAAAAAATTCTAACAATTAATTCATAAGCATCAATAACAAAATTAATCAATGCCAATTCATAGATATCTTAGTCCTTAATATAAGTATTGACTAATAATATTAAGATGTCAAATTTTTCCTAATCTATATTATTTCTTCTAAAATCTCAACTACTAAAGCTAATAAGTACTTAAGTTATATTGTCAACTCGTATAAGGACTTTGATTTAAGTGTTTTAAACATACATGCTCATTTCACTATTGCATCCAACTTCACAACCTCCCAAGCATTCAACAATGGGTTGTGAATGAGAATATCTTTGATACTAAAGAGAATTAATTAAAGATTTTAATGTCTGAGATGCAAAAACTGAACTAAAGCTCAAAACATCTTTAAAATCTTATTTCATAAATGAAGCACGGATTTTTTTTCTTTAATGTCTATTTAGAACCCTTTAAACTCAAGGATTTGTTACAACATGATAAGAATCGGATAATGTCCAAGTAATCTACTGACCAACTTGATCTAAGACTCGACTAAACATAACAATAGGGCGAGGGCACAAGAGATGGAGATCCATTCATAATAGTCTTTGCAAGTTGTCAATTATCATACTTATCATATCTCATAAGATGGCTTCATTGGTGGTCATGTCAGCAATCAAAACCTTTCTTAATGATCATAAATCATTGTAGACATACTAAAGAATCTAACACATCAATAAAAATCATGAAGATTTTGGAGCATGCATCGAACCTTGTTGATCACCCTATCAAAATTGAAGAAGTTTCCACCACAAGAAGTATAAAGGAGGCCCCTTAGTCAATTAAGATGTGAAACGGACTATCACTGAATCCCAGAAATTAACAAAAACTCCCCAAAGATTGTTGAGAATCCTAAGTTCACTACCTATCCACGTGACTTAACAACAACAATTCTAGCAGCTCTTCTTAATGCCTCAACTCTTTGCAATCCTCTTCCCAAGACCTAACCCACTTAAACAAGCTCGGTTCCCATCTCCACATTACCCTCTTTGTAATTCTTGTGCCTAGTGGATCCTACAGCTACCTCTTAGCCACCCTTGTCAGTTTGGCTCTACCTACAGTCTGCTACGTTCTGTCCCAACGTAAACAACAAAACAACATAAAAAATAGTGATAAAAAATCGACATTCACGCTGTTGCCATTTTCAACTTCTTATCAAGGGAGAAAATGCCAAAAATAGATCCCATTTCCAGACGTAAAACTCCAAAAGATCCATACTGGCAAAAAAGAAAAGGTGTAGCTCTATCATACCTTAGTTCCTGTAAAATCTTATCTTCTAAACCCACCAAACCAATTCTTGGCACTTTGGGTGGCGGAGGCAGCCAGTCTTCTTCTTCATCATTCTTTTTCTTCCTTCTATTTTCCTCCTCCTCCTCCTCGTCCAAGATATTTACAACCTCCTGAGCATTTTTAACCTTTTCACCCTATAAAACAACAAAACTAAAAGTTAATACTAATCTGCCACATTCATTAATACATTTGAGAAAACAAAAAATGTCAAAACACAAGCAAAAGGCACAAAACCCTTGACTTAGTCCACTTATGGCTCCTTTTCCTATTCCCTTTCAAGAACAGAGGGGAGACATCCGAATCCTCATCTGCAAAACAAGCAAATGAACATAAAAGAAGCGAAAGGAATAACTTAAAAGAACCTCCAAAAAAAAAAAAAAATGCAGACGTACCGCTGAGGCAGTTGATTCCAGCAGGATGCACACGGCTATAATCGAAGAGGGGCGCCAATTCTTCTTCGTCCGTTTCACCCTACGGCAAGAGATCATTAGCCTTGAACAGACAAAAAAAAAGGAGCAAAATAATAAGAGGAAGAAGTAAAACTAGTTTACCATTCACGGATAGAATCAAGCGTATGACAGATTCTCTAACAATCAATCGAAGTCGAAGGGAGACGAATCGGTGACGAGCAAAGCGGACGGCTTCGCTGTCGGAGGGCACTAAAGGCGATTGCAAATATTACACAATTGACATAATGAGGGCGTTTTTTAAACTTGTGATTTTAAATAATTGTTTTAAATTATGGATTTCAAATATTACACAATTAGCATAATTATGAATTTAAAAGAATTTAAAATTATGATTTGTTTTTCTATTTAATTTGGTATGAAGTATACTTACAATAGCCGTTATTTATTAATAACGTGAAATTAAATGAACAAATAATAAATCATAATAAATAATTAGTTAATAACCATGATTAGAAAGCAAAAAAATCCTCATCGGTGGCTTAATTTGTCCTTATTGTGGCTTCTTTTTCCTAAAAATAGACTGGGGATCCACTTGAAAAAGATGCATATTAAAATGATTTTTGAAAAAAATTTTGGAAATGTTTTTATAAAGAGTTAAATTTAGTAGTTTTTATTGAATACTTTAAAATACTTTATTACAAAATTAACCCTTTTTATTGAAGCTATTTTTACAAAAATATTATAATCAATATTTATGAAAAAATATAATCTTTAGAATGTTTTTTATTTGAAGTTGAGACAAAGGCATCACTCTAATAATTTTTTTGCAATTTTGAATAGTTATTTGCTTTCTTGCTTAAGGAATATGTTGAGAGGATTTTTTTAACTCTATTAAACTTCAATCTTGCTTGAAGCAATAAATGGTGAAAGCAACTGAAAGTAAAGCTAGCAATTGATGTCTATAAATGTAAATACAAGACTATCTCTCATAAATTCATGAATAATTTATAAATAAAATAAAAATTACATTAATTAAAATTTTTTAGCCTAAATTTAAAGAAATTATATAAAAAACAATTTTAAAAATGATAGAATTTTATTAGTAATTTATTTTAAAAGTTATTAAACATTTTTAGAGATCATTTGAACCAATAAATTAAAGAAATTATATCAACATGAGATTTAATAATCATCATTTTTTATAAAACAACTAATGAATAAAAATGCTCAAAACTTCATCACTAATGATAGAAATAGTATGAAATTTCAAATAAATATTAAGCATGGTGTAACATTTATGTTAATAAAGATTAGTGCATTAAGTTGGTGTAAATATGAAGTTTGGAAGATTTGAGGAAACCAAATAGATGGGAATGACTAGACATTACAAATGGGCATAGAACTCATAAAAATAGAGATTTGGTCATGAGAGAGAGGTTTAGCATTAACTTGAAGAAATAAGAGAAAATTGTGAGCTTATATAAGAAAATTTGAAAGAATTGTGTGGTCAAGCTGTTGCAAATGCAACTAGTTTGAAGTTTTTGCAATTGTGGGTTTTAGAGAGAGAAACAATGTCAAGGAAAAAAGAATTTGGCTTGTTGAAGCCTGTCAGAACTTGTAATATTTTAACTCTATGTGATTATAGTATAAAATTTTAATATAAAGGACTATAGATCTTATAATGTATATATATATATATATATATATATATATATATATATATATATATATATATATATATATATATATATATATATATATATATATATATTGCTTGATGTTTGATATGTGAGAAGCTTTAACATCTTAATTTAATAAAATTACAACATACAACATGAAGGTAGTAATATCCCAAATTCTTAAAAGTTCTCCATATTTGCAAAAAACCATACATTATTAAAAGAAGATAGTGATCATTACATAATTTATTTAATAGCAATAAAATTATTATGTTATTTTATTTATTCATAATTTTTTCGAAATAATTTTAGATCATATATCTCAAAACACATGTAGATTATTTCTATAGAGAGTTTAATTAATTAACTCAAGAAGTTTAATAAGTCTTTTTATTTTGATAATAAAATATTAAAATTTACAATAATTTTTTTTGAGAGACTTAGGTTTTGATAAAATTTGAGTAAATATGTTTAAATATTTTTAAACTCATATTTTTACTCATGTAGTTTATTTTAAGGCATAAACTTTTTACATATTCCCCTATATTTACATATGCCTTAATGATATAAGGAACAATAATTTGCATGTGCATGATATGATCAATTTTTATAGTTTGTATCATTCATCATCACTCGATCAAATAGTGTTTAAAAGTGTAAATCATAATCTTCTTGTCTCAAATCATAGCAAAGCTTATTAGGTTATATTAGATAGTATTACATAATCAAGTTGAAAGTGAAAAGTGATTTAATTGATTGAGATTTGTATTTACTAAATAATTGTACTTGTACGATGAATCTATTGTAAAAAACAACTAGTTTATCTTTGGAACAAATAGTGGATTAACTGAGAAGGATCTTAGATTAGATATGTTACATGTATTGGTCATACATTTAGGATAGACTTACATACAAAAATGTTAATGTTTATCCAAGAGGTCTTAGTTGAGATTAAGAGCTTTAAAGCTTTGTTCAATATGATATTATATTTTGTACTTTTATAATATAGTTTGTTGGGGAAGTTTAGATTGAGAGATCTTAAGCATAAACTAAATCTAAATTATTGTACATGTATGATACTAATTTTGTATGTGCATAATCACCATATCATGAAAGTTGGGAAATTCGTGTGTGAGAAACTAAATTTTCATCTTCCTTATATGATATCACCTTTGTAATTGTATAATTGCATTCATCCAAAAGCATAGTATTATGAACTCAAGTAGTGGTTAAGAGGATTTGTACTATTTAATAATGATCCATTTATCATACAAATACAATATGTTATAATTAATTTGAATGAACTAATCATATGACTTATCATAATGTACAATTTTATATCGTACAACATTTTTTTCATGACAATAGAATTTGAATTTTAAGAATAATTATTCTATTCATACTTGAACAAAATTTTATTGCATAAGGATGACCTTTTGTTAAATTGAAAAAATATATAACATCATACTTGTATGATCTGTGGATTATAAAAGTATTATTAGTTTAATTTTTTTATAACTAAGAAACTATATAACATTAAACTTGTATGATTTTGTCGATCATACACGTACTATCAATTCAATCTTTTGATAACTAAAAAATTATATAGCATCGTAGTTGTATGATCTATGGATCATAAAAATATTATTAGTTCAAAATGTTAAACTATATAATATTATAGTATGATATATGAATTATATAAAGTATTATTAGTTCAAAACATAAATAATGATTTGTTTAATTGGTTTTTTGACTAAACATTAGATGTTGTCTTGGAGTTGTTTGAGAGCAAGGAAAGGGATATTTAAAGTCATCCAAACATGATGTTGATGATCATTTGCATACCTTTGACAAGTGTATAACTTGGAAATCTTTATTACATTGTAAGAGGGAAGAGAAGGCTATGGTTTTGTTATCTTGCATCAACCATTATAGCTTTGCGTCACTTCTTGAGTTAAGTTACATATTATTTTTTCAAGTTATTTCTATGATATTCTTTCTTATAAGAGCATTAAACTCAATTACATATCACTCTTCATTAGTTTAAATTCATAGTATTGTGTCACTTCGATAAGTTATTCTTGGGTTATATGACCTTTGTACTAAGGTTTATATCCAATTTATTAGTCTTGTTGTTAAGACTTTGTTCTTGTTATTTATTGTTGATCTTTAGACTATTGGGGTTTATATCCAATTATTTAGGTTGTCGCTTACTTGATTACAACAGAAAAAAAGTCACTTTTGTATGGATTGACCCCTACTTGGCTGTGACAAAGAATGGCTATTGTTTAGGTTAGTCCCACCTGGTTGGGACAAAATTAGAATGAATTAGTGCAAGCCTAATCATTTGGTTGGGGAATGTAGATATGGATTTGGATCAAAATCTTAAAGGTTACTTATGTATTTTACTTATCTTGCACTTTTATATAATAATTATTCATAAATCTAAATAATCTTTTAAAATTTTCTTGTAATAACCATTAAGATTATAATAGATTTTTGTTGAAAGAATATTTTAGATTAATTGAATTATTGAATTTAGATTGAGATTAAACAAATTCTTTTATTGCAAAATATTTTAGTATTTGAGTTGGATGAATTTGGTTTAAGAAAGTAAACCTTCTACTTATGGAAAATTTCTCCTTCATTACTCTTTGATTATTCATCTTTCAAATATGCAAAAAGATGAAATAGTTCTTGATCATGTGCTTACATGATCATACCTTGTGGATAAAGATGAATAATCAAAGAGCAATGAAGAAGAAAGAAATGTAAAGACACATTGTCATTTATACAAGGAAGTATGACACCATTTTCTCTTATGTCCAATGTTTAAGAAAGAAAGAAATAAGAAGAACAAGATTAAAAAGAATGTGAAAAAGAAGATAAGGAAGGATGTTACATTGGTTGATCCATCGCCATCCTCAAGTAGTAAAACGAACAAGGAAAATGAATAAATTGTTTACCTCATGGCACATTCGCATGATAACTCATCCAAAAGAGAAGACCATGAGGTATCTAAACTTGCTTGCAATGAATTAGATAGCTATTTACTTGAATTGTTTGATTCTTTCAAATTGCTTTATAAGAAACATAAAAGTCTAAAGAAAGAGCATAAAGAATGAGAAGAATATGAAATGTTTGTAAGATTTTAAAAATCTTAAAGATGTGGTTGCTCATACCATTAGTTTGAATGCTAATAATAACCTTATCTTTAGATTCATTTAAGAAATTGCATTCAAATTGTGTTTCATTCCATCACATGAACAAAAATGTTTTATTTCAAAATTTTAAATTTATGCATGTTGAAAATTATTCTTACAATTCTTTTTTTTTCTTTTAATTATTATTTAAGAAGAGTTCATATATCCAAAGATTACAAGAGAAAATTTCAACTCTCGGTACCCTTATTATGTTTAGATTGAAAAAAAGAATAATAATTTAATTATGAATAATGTATCTTTTAATTTTAGATTGACTAAATCCAAATATGTTTTTGTTTTAAAATCAAAATCTTTTGTTTTGATGCTTGTATGCATGCTTCTTATATTTAAATTAGAAAGGGGGAGAGTTCCTTTGGAAGCATTTTAAGTTGTTATTTATTTTTTTCATTGAATGTTTACTTATTTCAATTTGATGTTTTAGATTCTTGCATGTGTTAGATTGTTATATGCATCAATTTTATGGGAGAAAAGAAATTAAACCCCTTGAAGTATTATGAAACTAATTACTTAATTTATTCTTCAACATATGATGTATTTTTTTATTAAGTTTTTAATAATTTTTATGAATCATTGGTCATTTATTAGTACATTCTCAACAATGGTATATTTCTACCCCTTTTGGCTTAGTCTCTATTTTATTTGATCTATTGATGCATGACAAAAAGGTGAAAAGAAATGTGAGAAATGAAAAGCTATCCATGTATACCAATGTACTTGTTAGTAATGGTTTGAACTACATATATTGAGGTGAAGCATGAAAGTAGAGAAAGTATTTATGTATTTAAATGTGTTTATGTTTTTTTTCCTTTCATTATTTCTTCAATAGGTTTAACATCATCAAAAGGGGAATATTGTTATCTCTTTTGGTCATTAGACCACTTATTTGATGATAAAAAATTATTATATTATTTGTATATTAATACTTCTTTTTAAGTAATTTCAAATCATGTATTTTAAGAGCACATAAATTATTTACATAGAGTGCTTGATCAATTGACTTAATGATCTTAACAGTAGTGTTTGATGATAACCATAATAGGTATTAAAAGAAGCGTAAGTTCAAGCAACACAAGAATGAGATATTTAATAAGTCTTTTTATTTTGATAATAGAATGTTAAAACTTATAATAATTTTTTTGAAGTACTTCATCTTTTCACCCATTTATTTTGTTTTAAGGCATACATATTGTACATGTTTATCTATATTTACATATGCCTTAATTAAATATTAGAAATAGTGGTTTACATTTGTATAATATGTTAAACTTATATAGATTATATTAGTTAACATTAAATAATCAAGTTAAGAGAAAAAAGTAATTGAATTAAGTGAGGTTTGGATAAAATAATCATACTTGTATGATGAACTCATTGTATAATTAACTAGTTTATTTTTGGAACTAACATAACAACAACCAAAGATGATCTCAGATTAAGTATGTTACATGTACTAGTCATACATGTACAATAAGCTTTTCATACAAGTATGCTAACATTTACTTAAAATGTGCCAATTGAGATTGAGAGCTTTAGAGCTTCATAACGATACCATATTTTGTACTTATATGATATAATTTATTGGACAAGTTAGAACAAAGAAATCTTAATCATGGACTAAATCTAAATTGATGTACATGCACAATATTAATTTCATATGTGTATGATCACCTTATCATGAGAGTTGGGGCATAGGATGTTAGCAACTAGATTTTTTTGTATCTATATGATACCACATTTGTACTTGTATGATAGCATTTACCTAAGAGCACAACATTAGGGACTTAAGTAGTGGTTGAGAAGATTTACATCATAGGAGTATGATTTATTTATTATATAAATATAATATGTTATAATCACTTTGAATGAGTTAATCATAAGATTCATCATAATATATGATCTTACATCATAAAATATTTTCTCAAGAACTCAAAATTTGAACTTTAAGAAGATATATTAAATTAAAAAATTTTGTAGTATCATATATGTATGATCTGTGGATCATATAAGTATTATCAATTTAGTATTTTGATAACTAAGAAATTATATAATATGATACTTTATTTTGTGAATTATACAAGTACTATCAAGTCAATATTTTGATAACTAAAAAACTATATCGCATCGTAGTTGTATAGTTGATGGATTGTTTAACTACTTCTAGTTCAAAATGTGAAATTATATAGTATCATACTAGTATGATTTATAGATCATACAAATAATATCAATTCAAAATATAAATAATGGTTAGTTTTATTGATTTTTTGATAGAGCCATTAGAGGTTAACTTGGAGCCATTTTGAGAGCTAAAATAAGACTATTTAAAGACATCTAAACATGGTGTTAAAGGTTAATGATCATTTGTATATCTTTGGCAAGAGTATAACTTGGAAATTGACATTACATTGGAAGAGAGAAAACTAAAGCCTTGATTTTCTATTATGAATAATTCATTACAACCTTACTTTACTTCTTGTGCTAAGGTGCATATTATTCTTTCAAGTTATTTCTATGATATTCTTTCTTATAATAGCATTGAAATCAATTACAATAGTTTAAATTCATAGTAGTGCACATCTTGAATAAATTGTGCTTAGGTTATAAGACTTTTGTATTAAGCTTTATATCTAGTTTATTTGTCTTATTTTTGGGATTTTATACTTGCTCTTTGTTTTAGACTTTTGATAATTGGATTCTTTGGCTTATTGTTCAAGTTAAGCTTTGCTAGCTACATCGATAAGTGAGTCACTATTTTTATAGATTGACTCCTACTTGATTATGATAAAGTGAGTGGTTATTGTTTAAATTAGCTCTTTTATAATTTTTGGGAGCATGATTTCCACAAAAGAGGGTTGAATTGTACAAATTTATAACTTTCAAGACAACTTAAAATCATAAATTACTTTGTAATTAAATACTTATAGTTTTTATAATTTTGTTGGCTATTGTAACACTTCCTTTTAAAAAAATGTTATTAGGATTTACCAAACAAATTATATTATAAAACAAGTAAAATAAAGTATACAAAAGAGTTTTAAGTGGTTCAATTTTAACTCATATTTGCATTCACCCAAAATTAAATGGCTAAGCAATCTACTAAAAATATTAACTTTAAAAAAACATACAACGCTGACTTAGTAAATCTTACAACTTTAGGTTAATAAAAGCTACAAGGATTAATAAAAGGCCTACATAATGGCTTAAACAAGATGCATGTTATAAAAATACAAAAAGATATGTAATAAAGTTTAAAGAATATGCTAAATAGTAGTATGCAACTTAATGAAATGATGGTTGATATGATTACGAATAAAGAGAAAACCATATCCTTTCTTTTCTCAAAATCCTTCTCTATGTAAATAATAATTATAATAAAAAACTCTTTTAAATAATAAGTGAACTATCAATTTTTTCTATCATGTTTTTATACTTTTATACACTCATAACAATGTAATTTAATAGCTCCAAATCATCCTCAAAAGGCTATGTGAAAAATCAACAAATTATTACCCATTTCTTAAACTAATCATGCTATATGATCAAAGGGGTCATACAAGTATAATATATAATTGATAGCATCATTCACTCAATTATCAACATCTAACTAGTTCATTTTTGTTATACAAAATATATTATACAAATATAATACATATATTGTATGATATGATTAAAACAAAACTATACAAATCTAAATTTTAAGCACATTAAAAATTTTGAACTATGTTAAGTCGAACGCTATGATAGGTCCTACAACAAACTCATTTCTACTAATCATAAGGTGTTATATTAGTATGATAAATAAATTCTACTATTATGATAAAGATATGTCCACATTAACTAAGTCTCAAAACCAAGCCCTTGGGTGAAAATAATATCATATTGTATAAAACACATATTATACAATATAACAAAAAATGTTACACTGACAACCTAAGTCATGAACTCTCATCAAATAAGAAAACATAGTGTATGAATACAATGAATATCATGTATTGTTTGACTACGATTAGTTCCTCTCATTTTGATATACTTATACAATATGAGGACAGTACTTTTACAATATGATAATAAATTCTAATTTCTCTCATCACTTAGTCTAATCCCTTGTTTGATATTTCTAATGAATGTATGACACTAATACATAAGGTAATATTATATTATATGAACTTTAAAAGTATTAAATCTCAAATTAAACATCTTAGACAAATTATCAACATATTATATTATAATAATCTTGATTTTTATAGCTAGACTATTCCAAAATTTTAAGATAAATTTTTTTATAAAGAGACAGGATTGTAGCATCTCTTAATTTCTTAAAAAAGATGAACTTTGAAATAAATCTAAGAAGATTATAAAAAATTTTAAGTTAATTTCTTAGAATATGCTATTTATATATAAAAATATTTAAAATAATAATAAAATATTAAAAAGTGTGTCATACCCTTAAACTTAGTCAAAAATATTATTTATACATATCAATAGAAAGAACTTTCTATGACAAGCCTAACAAATTTATCACACCCCCACCTAACCATAACTTAATAACTAATATAATTAGAATAAATTATAGATAAAAATCATATGAGGACACAATTATTATGTGAGAATGTGATAGTGAGATAGTTTTTTCAAGTTTGAATAAAGCTATAGAAATAAAGTAGTATTCAAAAATAAATACTTTCTAATATAATAATAACTTTAATATTAAAATTGTTATATCATCAACATCAACTCTAAATCCTCTCCACTCTCACATTATAGGTGTGAAGTCCTCTTCCATAGTACGAAATCCATAGTTTTTGTTATAGTGGATATATGGCTTATAATGTAAACACTAATAAGATTTATAAATATTAATAGATAAATCTAATAAGATAAATAAAATAAAAAAATACTATAATAAATAAGTAAACGTAATGAATAAAATAAAATATATATCATAAACTATGATGATGAGCTATATGTATCAATTTGAAAGTATGCCAAATATCATGTGTATCAAAAGTAATCCAAAAAATATAAGTTTTTTTATTGATTATAATTTCTAATATTTTATATTATTATTAATTCTTATTTTCTTTGAATTATTGTTCTTATTATATCTAATAATTATACTAATAAATAACCTCTAACTAATATCTATCTGATCTATCCAAATAATGTTATGCAAATATCTGATCCTAAGATTGGCGCCCTTTAATAGCATCTACTGGGCCCAATGCCATAGGCAGCTATAGTACTTATATCTTACTATAACATCTATCAGGCTTGGTGTCACACACACACACACAGATATACATATATATATATATATATATATATATATATATATATATATATATATATATATATATATATATATATATATATATATATGTATATATATATATACATATATCTATATATATATATATATATATATATATATATATATATATATATATATATATAGATATATGTATATATATATATATATATATATATATATATATATATATATATAGATATATGTATATATATATATATATATATATATATATATATATACATATATATACATATATGTATATATATATATATATATATATATATATATATATATATATATATATATATATATATATATATATATATATATATATATATATATATATATATATATATATATATATAATGAGATGATGTACTATTTATCATAATACTATACCAACACTATGGTCCTTATGATCCCATTCAGTTATGCTTATTATTCTATTATATCATATGATCTCTTATTTTAAAATGGATGATGGTCTTCACTAAGTCATCTTTCTCATTATTTCATGGAGGCATTTTAACAATCTTGAGCTTTTATAATAATCATCTTCCTTTGTGGAAATTGAGAACTCTAATTCCTAATTCAACCTTACCAAAATGCATAGAAAATACAAGATTATGGTTGAGAAAATGCTTTCCTTTTCTAGGTTCTATCAAGGTAGCAACATACAAAAAAAGGAATTATAGAGATGTAATAGTGGTTTGAAAGAACCCTTTTAATGTTAACCTATTTATAAGCTACAACTATAATTAACAAGTTAGTGGATAGTTTCTTTAACTTTCTCAACCATTAGTCAAAGCCTAAACTAATTTTTGAAATTATACAAAACATTCTCGACAGAAACCCATTGAAGTTGAAGGTGTAATAAACCACCCCTACTTGAACAATCTAATGACCTCATAAAAAAGAACTCTGCATTCTACCTCTCAAATTGTTATATAATAGTATATTTTTCTTATGACATTTTAGCTCTTGATTTGCCTTTCCTTTTAACAATACAATTAGTCCTATACAAGTCTTCTGGCTCCATATAAAGGTTCAATGATCTAAGATATTCTCCACGTTTAAATCAAAATGTTGTCAAACAATAGGTGAAGCATGCTTATTCTTGCTCCTTGAGGTTTTTACTTCACTTTCTTGAAACTTTTTTAAGAAGCTCACATGTAAAGTTGGGTAGACCTTAAATCTTTTTAACAAGTTCAATTGATAAGTCACATTATTGACCATGTGGGGCACTTTAAATGGTCAATTATACTAATGCATATATTGGTTATTGATTTTTCTTCAAATATGTGGAGTTTACTTTAACAATATTTTGTCACCTACATTGAACTCCAGCACATATGCTTCTGATTCACATATTTCTTTATCATTTTGGTAGTTTTTTTGAAATTATCATAGACTTCCTCAAGCATCTCTTTCTTTTTCCTAGCATACTTGTTTCCTATAAGCACTTCCCACTAGATGTTTGTTGTGCAATCTCTAAAAGAGTATTGCGCTGCTCTCCCAAAAATGATCAAAAGAACTTAGCTCAGTTGTTGAGGACCTATGCAAGTTATAACAAAAGTGTACTATCCAACAACTCTCACCAATTCTTATGACTTGATACGATATAATGTCACAATTTTTCTTCTAGTAATTGGTTTATCCGTTTATCCATTTATTTATGGATAATTTGCTGACAAAAATTTTAGGTTACCATTAGGTTGAACAATGAAGTTCATAATTTGTGTTCAGAACCTCCCTATAAATCTAGTATCCTGATCACTCATAATGTTTTTAAGAACACAAATACTTAACCACATGCTAATGAATAAGCCGATAGCTACATCGAATGGACAAGTAGAAGGTGCTACAAAAACTCCACATACTTTGAGATACAAACAATGACCATCACTAAGGCCATGCCATTGATCTTTGAAAACTCATCAATAAAGTTCATGGAAACGGATGTCCATTGTTTTTCAAGAAATGGAAAAGGTTATAGCAAACTTACTTCCTTGTCTTGGGCTTATCTTGTTGGCATATGAAGTCAAAAATAATATGTAGATCTCATAAGAGCGGGGGGGGGGCGGGGCTAGTGAATTGTGATTTTAAAATTTTTTTTTACTAATTCTTGGATTGTATTTTCTCTTAAAAATAATTTTGTGTTTGTAAAAAATCTTGATTATATATATATATATATATATATATATATATATATATATATATATATATATATATATATATATATATATATATATTATTTTTAATATGATAAAGAAAAATAAAGATAAGAATTAAAATGAGATACCAAAATTTTTAGATGGTTTAGTTCAAATTAAAACCTACATCCCACCCCAACTGAGATCGGAAAAGCACCACTAAGAAAAGGTTACAACTTAAGATTTTTTTCTTATGGTTCACCTCCAACCAACTAACAAAAGGTTACAAATTAAAACCCAGGCTTTTACGAGCTCAATCATAACTTGATTTTTTTTACAAGATCAAACTGAACTCAGGCTTTAGCAAATGTTGGGCCCTCAATCCAATTGAAAAAGAGAAATACAGCAAGACAAAAAATTTTTGATAAATTTGTACAACTTTTAATACTTGTTGATTATGAAATAAGACACAATAAGTTTAAATCCAAAAAGAGAAATGAGAATTTGAAAGATTAGATGTGCAAGACTTAGCTAAAAAACTTTCACAATTTGTAAAGAAGTTGTAGTTGCTACTAATAGAATTTATGCCAGTAAAATATGGAACAGTGTTTTGTTGAAATCTCATTGATTCATGTTAATTAATTATTTCATTTACAATAATTAGGTATTTATAGAGAAACTTTTATTATAATCTTTAGAAAGTGTAGAAAGCTATTTGAAAAGCTATAGCCAAACAACTTAAAAAAATATGTTAAAATAATTTTTTAAAATAGCTAACATAATAACTAAATAATTAGCTATTAGGTAGGATGATGCCTTTGGATTTGATCAGAGGCAAAACAGATCGTCAGATCTAATGATAAATAAGAGTATGAGCTATGGATGGTTTGATCAAGAGAGATTTGATCTTGGCCATCCAATCATGTCGGATGAGATATGGATTGTTCAATTTAACAATAGTAAAGTCAAAATCGATCTTAATAGTAGGTTCAAACTAGATAATTAGGATCCGCACAATTCAAGAAGGCAAAAAGAAAGACAACCATCCAAAGAAGTCAAATGACATCAAGATCATTAGATGAATTAATCAGTTACAACAGATGAAGTAATAACCATCTGATCTACTCATCAAATGGATGGTTGGATCTATTAAGATAATTGTTTAAAGGTGGAGGCAATCTCCACTGTGCAATCGTGAAAATGTGCAATCAGACGATTTTGAGTGCTACCAGCTTTGGATGCAGATAAGCACAAGGCTTTAGTCCCGCATTTATAGGAATGAAATAGTATTTTCAATTTAGAAGCATTTGTGTGGAGGTGTCATGTAGAGCCAAAATGGGCCTGGCTCCCCCCTTATGTGCTAAGAAATTCATCTCCTGGGCATACTCTTAACATACAAGTTTATATTACAGGTCGACCCATATGTATAATTTTGAGTGCTTCTTGGCCTGATCTAATTGCTTACCCCAATCTGGTTTAGGATTCGCTATCAGCCCGAATGGGCTCAACCCAATTTTCCTAACCCAAGGCTTACAAGTGCTTGCCCGGTAGAGCTTGTCTGGCCCGAGAGCTCTGTAAGCTGGGATGTGGTGAGAAGTTCTTTATTTTAATTATTAAAGATTTTAATAATTTTTTTTAATTTAATCAAGGTTTGACAAATAAATTAACATGAAATTTTGATAAGAACAAAATTTAACCAAGCAAGGGATTAGGGATTAAAAAATGGAATCTTATTCATTTACTAAATCCAGTAGATTATTGAATATGATTTGAGATTAATATAAATTGAGAGTACTTTTAAAATCAATAAGTTAACATTCTAAAAAACTTATCAAAGTTTGGTGTGTATGTCTTCAATAATTAGAATTTATTGAATACTTCAAGATACTTTGAAGACCATTAATTCATCATATTTTAAGATGCATTACTTGTTCATTAGAAACTATACCTAATTCATACTAAACAAGTCCATTAGAATAACATGTTAAATATTTAATGCTTCTCTCATTAATCATATGGGTGATTTAATAACATATCAAGCTAATCTTAACATTTTGATATTACTATTTTAATTTCATGAAATACAAGTAGCAAATTATTAAAAAAAGAATCAAAATAATTAAAAAGTGCTATGACATACTGTCATAGAGCAAAGACACAATTTGGTATTGGACGACTAAGAAGTGTGCATCATACATATACAAGATAACACATATGATTTCTTTTGACATACTTATTTAATGTAAAATATTGATTAGCTTCATATTAGATTGAAGAGATGTGATTTGAAATAATACTAATGATTCATTATTGAAGTTTGATGAGAAAGGTGTCTAAGTTCGATGAAGCACTCAAATGAACAACTTTCAAACATTCATTCATCACCCTAGGCAAGAGTTTATGATGTGCTCAAAAGGTATTCATTGGATTATATGAGTCTATCAAAGTGCACATGATGATGTTGTATTATTACGATGGATGACTAAAGTAATGGTAACTTCCAAAGGGCATACTAGGCCAAAGTAAGAGGCATCTTAGTCCAACAAACCATGAATTTGAACATCACCTAGAGAGGCTCTCACATAATGAGACAAATAGTTATTATATTGGTACGATGGGAATAATGATTGCAAGTAGGATACCAAGAGTTGAAAATTTGTGAGGAAAAAGGTTGACATATTGTACAAAGACAGAACAAGCTGACCTCAATCATTGATTTTGAAAGTCATCATTCAATTCATGTTGTACACTCAATATTTGGATGTATTAGCTTTCATGTTATGACTTATTTATTTCCTTTTTTTTCCTTTTTCTTACTTTCCATGTATTCATCCCTTCATTAATTGGGTCTTATTTTCTCTTAATATTATTATCTTATTTATTCTATTTATATTTTTTATTTTTTTATTTCATATATCATTATCATCATTTGCACCTTTGTCCATATGCATATCATAATTAGAAAATAATTATATTAAATCATTTATACCCACACATCTAGACCCTACACAAAGTATTAAAGATAGCAATGTCTATACCTCAATTATGCATAATATGTGGCTAATGCTAGTATACCATAATCTTAACATCTTTTAGTACACCCACCCTACATAGAATATAAGTGAAACCCAAATAACATAATCTCATCATCTATCAATACATCCACTTTGCATCAAGCAAGAGTGATTGTTGAATATCATAAGAAAAATTATATTTTCTTTCTTGTTTATTTATTATGGCCTATTCAACCTTCTTTTATGTATATTTACTTATCTATAATATTTGTTAACTTATTAGAGTAGATAGCGCATTTAGGTTATCTATCATAATATTTACTTTTTCATGTATTATATTTCATATATATGTATGTGTGCATGTGTATATATATATATATATATATATATATATATATATATATATATATATATATATATATATATATATATATATATATATATATATATATATATATAAATTATATACCAACTATGTTTTTATGAGTTATTCTGATTTCATATAACTTCTAGTGTCATACAAAATATATAAATCATGATACCATGCTCATGCACATATTAAGATATTCTTCTAACTAATAATCATTTTTTTTATAGTTTAATATACGATTTATCAACTTGAAATCTCAAAAATGTACTACATTCTAATCTTTCATTTCCTTTTGATCTTTAAATCATAAATCAGATACAAATTGATGAGCAATAAGTTATTTACATTTTCTTATATTCTTAAACTTTTCATAATATTTTATTATATTTTTCTTTCTTAGAATATGATATATTAAGTATTACATACCATACATTGTTGCTTTAATTTAGTATTTTAGACCATCCATTCTTTACTCATAGACCACCAAAACTTATTATTTTGTATATTATTCATAATGTACTACACATTAGCCACAAAATTCTAGTTTCAACTAGCAGACAATTCTTTTCATACCCATACTTTGCTATTTTAGTTTAGCATACCATCCATTTTCATTTAAGTAAAGTATGTTAGAATTTATCAATTCTTTATCTTGATCAACATATTACAATTTCTACTAGTCATATCTTAACTTTTGAACTAAATGTATTTTACATAAAATTTAAATGTATCATATGCTTTTCTTAGAAAAGCCAGTTCTTGCTCCAGAACTAAATATATCATATGTAATATGTTAACATATCATATATTTTCCTCGAGAAGAATGTCTTTTTTCTTTTCTTGAACTTAATGTATTTTATCTTTCATACTAACATACCAAACATTAGTTCTAAAAAACTCCATTTCCTTAACAAATCTAAAAAAAAACTATAGCTTTTACAATCTTCCTTAACTAAACAACTCACTTTATTCACAAATCATTATAACCTATATAAACAATCCCTCATATTATTTGAGTGAGCATAAAAAATAGATTGAAACATTTCCAAAGTCTTACCTTATTCGTTCTCCAAATTCCTAGGCTTAATTTCTTTTAACATTTCTTCACAATTCTTTCCTCGCTAACCTTTTCCTTGTTTTGAGAACTCAAAATCTTCTGCTATAGCTACAACAGAGCTAATATATAATAATTTTCTTCCTATCATGAGCTATAGCTTTTTTATTACTTGATCTTAGGCTCTTCTTTCTTAGCTATTACTCCCATTATAGGAACCACTAGTTAGCCAACATCTAGAAACTGTGTTGCTTCTTTCACAAATACGTGCAAGAACAAATTAAGATAATCCTTAAAGGCTCTCTTATTATTGCTACTTAATAATATATATATATATATATATATATATATATATATATATATATATATATATATATATATATATATATATATATATATATATATATATATATATCAATTAATTAAAATCTCAAATTCTTTTCATTAATTCCACACAAACTTCATTAAGCTTCAAAAATTGCAACCCCAAAATAATTATATTTCTTTCAATAAGCTCTACTTAATGATATGCTAATTTTAGCATTTAGAACATCCTTGCAAAATTGCAAGCTTTTTAAAACAAGTCTAAGATAATATTTGTTTTTACTTCAAAACATCAACTTTTATTACATGATTAGTGTCTAAATACATGCTCGCATAATTACAAAGTTACGAAACAATTAGCCCAAAATAAAGCTTAGGAACATCAAAGATGAGGAATCAAAAGGTTAAAGTTAAACTCTTAAAAGGTTGGGAGTATGATTTTTATTTAAACTAAGATAATAGATTAATATTTTATAAAAAATAACTTATTATTTTTTATTAAAAAAACAACTATTCTAAGCATTATATAAGAGGAAGTATCACTTGTTGATATATTGGTGTGATAGGAATGAAAAGGCATTAGTTGTGCTAGAAATCATATTAGAAACTACTATGAAGGTGAAGCTAATCAAGGATGAAATATTAAAAGAAAAGGATTGTTAGAAGAAGTATTATGGTTATAAATATAGAAATACAGAATTCTAACTAAGAAACAGATCATGTGTTTATCAAAGTAAGACTTACGAAAGAAGCCACAAGATTTGGTTAAGTTAGGAAGCTTAAACAAAGGTACATTTATCCATTCCAAATTAGTGAAAGGATTGATGAAATGGCATACCATGTGTCATTTCCAAAGAATCCATTTGATATCTACAATTTTACTAAGGAAATGCATGACAAATCCATCATACGTACATGACTTTAGGTCAAATATGCTAAAACTACAATCGAACCTAACATATAGAGAGAAAATAGTAAAGATCTTGAGAAAAGAAGTTAATAGACCAAGGAATAAAGAGATCCCAATGGTTAAAATGTTATGGATGAATCAAACAAAGTCAAAATTTATATCAAAGTTACAATATGAAATGAGAAAAAAGTATTACTTTATATTCTTAATTTCAAGAACAAAATCTTTATAAAGAGAAAATTTAATTTATAGCATCCTAAATTATAATAAACTATAATTTTATTATTATTTTAATTTTTTTGAAATTTTAAGAATTATTTTATTTTCAAAAATATAAATATGTATTTCTAAAAGGAGGTATGATATCTCAAAAAAGGGATGTGAATAATAAAAATATGTATAAATTATTAGAAATTTAATGGTATCAATTTGCTAGAAATTGAAGTTTAATAAGTTATAAAAAAAAAATCAAAGATTTAAAGCATATAATAATTTATTTATTTATGAGTTCAAAAAAATCTTTAAAATTATTAAAAATATTAATTAAACTTAAAAAATAATGAAATTTGGCTAAGACAAAGACTGTATAATATTAACTTAATAAATTTTTTAGAACAAAAAAAGTTCATTAATCAAAATTAAAAGCCAAAGTTGTTTTAAAAAAATAACAAAATAATTTTACAAGTATTTCTAGGTTTAAAATTATTAAAAAATACTAAACGTGTCACAAAAAAAAGTGAAAATTAGCTGACAAGTAAAACTCATGAAAAAGATCTATATAACATTTGTCGACAAAGTTTTAGAAATCAATTTGATAGAAAAATTTCATAAATTAAGCATAAGAACTAAGTTTTAAAAAATGCTTGGCTTCATTAATTTGTAAATTCTAAACCGTAATCTCAAACCAATGGAAGAAAATTGACCCAATGATGAACCAAGTGGCTAAAACCATCAAAAAAGGAATGGATGCTGTTTCAAAGGCAGGGAAAAGGGTTAGGAAAGAGAGACGCATTGCTTGGAGGAATTTAGAGTGATGAGAAGATTAGAAGTATATTAATTCGATATAACAAGAGAATGAGACTAACAACTACTTGAGTTTACAAAAGGGGAGAGTTAGAGAGAGAAGAGATATGGAGACAAAGGCAGTCAAACAAGAGGAAATTGAGGGGACTTTCTTGTACTACCAAGTGAAAGAAGAAAGGAACGAAAGGGAAGAAATTACAAGGATGATTTTGGGAAACCCCCAAGGCGATATTTCTACGAATTGAAATTGAGATAGACAAACTCTGTATCTTCTATGTGTTTTCATAGTAGCCTCTTTAAGGAATAATTTAAATTTGATGATTTAAAGGAAAATATTGATCCTTGTATTATCATTGACTACTATTTTCTAATTCGACATGATATGATATTGCCAATTGCTTTTATGATGTTTATTGTATAAGTTGTAATCTTATGTTTAAGATAATTAGAGAAAAAATGTAAAGTTTATTAAAAAAACTAATTATTTATAATGCGATCTAAGTAAAAAAAGAAAATAAAATAAAGTAAGAATAAAAATTAATTGAAAAAATATAATACATAATTTTGAAAAATTTATAAATAGATGATTATCTAAAGAATCTTGACTCATGATTCAGAATCACATATTCTAGAAGTATAGTCACATTTCAAAATAACATATCCGAAAAGTGGTGCCAAATTAGCGATTGTTAAGGATATTCTTATTTTGGAATAACATGTTGAGGGGAATAAGTCTAATTTGATTTAAAAATATAAAATAACTTGCCTTAAAATCAACTAAAAGTGAAAGTTAAAATTGTGCAAAAAGTAAGAAAAAGAGAATAAAAAATTTGCATGATTTCTTCAAATAGAATTCCAAGCGTTTTAAAAGAAAAAACGTCATTTTTTATACCCTCTTCATATGTGTTACATGTTTTATGTCCTAATATTTCACCAAAAAATAGTGATTGAGTTAATACTTTATATTTAATATTCAATTATTTTCTTTTTTCTTATATTATATTATAAAAGTTGTTACAACAACTTAATTTTATATTTAATCATAGACACATATTAGTTTTATATTTCCACTACAATGTATGAACCTTTTTCTAAAAGGAAAAAAAGCGACATTCTTTCACTAATTTATATGTGGTTTTAACTTGGATTTCAAAATGTGAGAACCATGTGATTTGTTATTTTATAAAAAAGAGTTTTCAAAATTAATAGAAAAAGCAAATGATAGCACCACTTGGTAAGGAAAGATGTGATGCCACTAAAACATTTGATGATTTGATGTGTTTGTGAAATTCATATACTATGTTTTTATGTTTTTTGTGAGTTGTATCTATCATTTGATGCTTGTACTTAATGTTCTCATATTTGGATCTCATATGTTTATATTTGAAAATTTCAATTAGTATATGAGCACACATAAATGGGTTGGGAAATAATTCATGACAAATTAACAAGTAAATTTAGTGAAGTGTAATCCAATAAAACGATAACAAAAAATTGGATGTTGGTACATCACTATGAGACACGGGACTTGATTACTTAAGCTTTTAACATACATAATGAGACTCATAAAAGATGTAGAACGAAGAGGAAGGGTTCTTAGAAGATATTGAGAGAATTTACCTACCAAAATATGGTCATGGACTGACATTAAAGAAACAAAGGATTGAATGCTAATAGAATGAAAGAAATGTAAATATTTACTTGGGATTGCATGGTTATGATATATTTTTATTTTTCAACTTATTATTCATGTGATGTAATTTTGACTAAGAATATGGTATAAATTAATTATGTATTATTTTGCATTATAAGCAATTGTTTACTAAGCTAGTACTCATTAACTTAGTCTTTTTTTGACAAAAATAATTACATATGATAATGATGCTTACACGAAACTTTATAAGAAATTTAAAAGAAAAGGTGAAAGAATATTTATTTATGCGTTTATACCATTTCTTGGAAATTATATGTTAGTTTTAATATTGTGATTAAGTTACTCAATAGCAAGTCCTTTTGCTTTAAAAACATGCATGTTATTTACTTGTTTTGTATGCAAGAACTTTGTATAATTTGTTTGGAAAAAAAGGAATTTTATTTTGTTGAAACTTCAAAAAATATTTGGGTTCACATTATCTAGTTTTTATTCCACTGTTGCAAGATAAAAATTCTTTTAAAGATTATTTGAAAAAAATATTTTCATTATAACTTGTTCTTTTCAAACTAAGAAAAATATTTTGAGTAAAAAAGGTGTTTTACAATGCATATATCATTATGTTAAATTAAAAAAATTACTTTAAAATAAACAAAAAAAGAATTTAAAGAAATGTTTTTGTTATTTATCACTTTATAAATATAAATAAATGATAGATATATGAGTGAAGTGTGTAAAAGAATAAAAGATGGGCATTTATATAATATTGTAAATTGTTTTCTTAATTATGTGATAAAATTAATTGTTTAGATATTTTTTTTAAGTTCAATTATAATAAAAAAATAATAAGTGATGAGTCACAACACAAAATATTCATAACCTAGGAATTAGGTTGAACTCTATGTTTCTCCTAGGAAGTGGATTCGCCTAATGGTTTTCTTGGCTTTTTTCCATTAATGGTCTTAATCAAAAATCAAATGAATGTTCAACAATGTCCTAAATTTCTAATTTAATTGATTTTAAAAATAAATGCTTCTTATTTTTCTAATAAAGATAAAACTCATCTTTGAACAAATGTGGTCTTTGTAATGATACTCCCTTGGATAAGATCATATTGTCCCCAACAAAAGGAAGAGCAATGAGGATCTTGTATAAGAAATTTTTTTTCTTTTGATAGAAACCTCTCATTAATATCAAAAGATGTGAATAATGTGAGGTACAATCTACAAGAGGGGAGGCATGAATTATGTATTTTAAAAAAATTTATTTTAAAAAAATTTAATTAAAGAAAACTTTTTATTCTTAGTAATAAAATTTTATTTTTAGAAGATTGTCTAACAAAGTAAAAAAGAAAAAAATTGTACAACAATAAAGAAATCACCAAGGTTTTTTAAATAGTTCAACTAAAACATGTACCTCATCCACCCTCGATCATCGATCAAGCAATCACTAACCCACTCCCTTTTGTAAAGGCCGATAAAGGTAAACCAATTACAAACTGATATTCCAATAAGACACCAAAATCTACAGAAATTAACTATAAAAAAATCAAAAACTTTACAAAAGTTAGCACATACAAAAACTTCAATACTTTTAAATTCTTCAAGAAAGAGCAACACAAAAATCTATAGATATAGATGTTACCTGAATGATACAAAATGATTGTAGAAGAGAATAGCATAAATAATAAATGAAAGATCCCATAGCTCTCGCAAGCATTCTGAAATTGATGCTCTCAATTTTGGACTTTTTTTCAGAGTTTTTGAAATTTTTAAGTTGATTCATCAAATCCAAATGTTGGTAAATGATCTCTCTTTATAATCCAAACACAAACATGCCAAAATAGCTCTCTCAATTAATAAAATTAGCTTTTTTTGAAAGCTAGTCGCTATAGAAAACAAAAGAGGAAAACAAAAAAAATAGTTATCGTCTAATTTGTGAGAATGGTGTAGGCATCATTTGATTAGAATAATAATTAAAGTGTCTAGATCTAATGACAACAAGATTTGATCATTATTAGATCCAAATTATTGATGGATGGTGATGACGCATGAGATCACTATTCAAAAAGGTTAAGAAGCTCTCAGTTATTCGATTAAGCTTTCTATATGGATTGTTAGATGAAATACACTATTCATAAATGTAGAGAAGATCTTAATTGTTCGATTAAGAATTTAGGATAGATGGCTAGATGAAGTTTACTATTCAAAAATATGAACATGACCTTGATCATCTCAAAAATATGTGATTGGATGCACTAATTTGCTTCAATTTAGAAGAAAAACAATATCATTTTTAGTCCCACATTGAAAGAAATGTCATAGACTTTAATATTTATAGTATGTTCTCTACATGTTTAAGTCAACCTAATGGGGTTAGTTGTCCTCTATTAGTTTTTGGAGGTCATGAACCAAGACACGTACTTGAATATATAAATGGGTCTAACTTGACCTGATCCAATTACTTAACATTTATGAGTTCTACTCAATTTGTTATACCTAAGTTAGGTTTAGGAGTGATGCCCTAACTTGATTTAATCTAAGCCACTGTGTGATTTGTACCTTAACTAAAACTCGAGCCTAACTTGACCCAATTTTAGTTGGTCTTCTGACCTACAGCTCTCGAAGGCCTAGTGCCCAGCACTGCAAGCAACTTCCTTTGAGCCTTTAGGCTTGGGCGAGAAGTAGGTGCTTAGCCCAAAAAGTTTTTATTTTTTATTTAAATTAAAATATTTTTTATATTTAAAAATTAAAAGGATTATAACCCATTACATTACTAAACAATCAACTTAAATATGCATGAACTATGATTATGCTCTTAGGTTTCATAATTATAAAGAAAAGAAATACTTAACATGTTAACTATATAGATGTTTAGAAATATAATTATTTATGGATTAGCCGCACTACAAAAAAAAATTAATCTTTAGCTCCAAAATCAACAAGTTAAGCCTTCAATCTCTCTTTACTTCAAATGCTATAATCATTGCTCCAATAAATTCAAAATATTACAACATACTTTAAGATTGAACTGAAATAATACTAAGCTTAAGAAAATATTAGTAATATTTAGCTTAACTTTGCGAACATCATATCAAAAGTTACAACATGAAATACTAGTAAGTCCATACTATTGGAGTACCCAAAGTAACAATAGATTCATATTGAAATAAGCATAATTTTCTCTACTTAAAATATTTGATAACTTAAAATCTACAAATATTGATTAAAAATTAGCCCCAACTTTTGGAATGGTGTAATCTAAGTTTTAAATCAAATTATTATGCTAAGGTATGGTTTTTAGGTTATTTATATAATTTGAAAGGAATCTATTATAATCATTTTACAAGATTTATGAAAATTACTAATAACTTGTTTAGTCTTGGTAAAGATTATTTTAATCTTGATCTTATAGAGATTTTAGTGGATCTCTAAGTTGGCATGAATCCAACTATGTAGATTTTCTTAAATAGTCTCTAAAAGAAGGGGTAGGATCTCAAAGAGGAAGATTCCTCAACACTATTAAATACAAGCAATAGTTTTTAGAACCTCATTTTATTTCACGTCTTAACTTGATCATTAGTTGAACTATTCTTTCTAATTAAAATAAATTTAGAAGATTTATTATTAATAATATTTTTGAATTTGTAATAGGAGAAAATATGTCTAACTCTCATGTAATAATTACAAACTATATTTGGCACAAAAAAACATGTAACATTTCTAGCATGATCAACTATATGAAAAAATATCTTACAATGAATATATAATTTTTTTAAATCTTTAATACTACTTGATATAAATTATGTGAGGCATAATCTACAAGAGGGAAGGGATAAATTATGCACTTAAAAAAATTATTTTAAGAACTTTTTAATTAAAAAAATTTTATGTTGAGTAATAAAAATTTATTTTTAGGAAGATTGTTTAACAAAATAAAAAAAATTACACAATAATAAAAAAAAGCACCAAGATTTTTTAAATAGCTCACTTAAAACCTATGCCTACATCCACCCCCAATCCCTGATCGAGCATTTACTAACCATTTCCTTTTGTAGAAGCAATAGAGGTAAACCAATTCAAACTTGTGTTTTGATAAGACACCAAAATCCACAAAAATTGGCTATAAGAAAAATAAGAAACTTTACAAAAGTTAACACATACAAAAATTTCAATACCATTCAATTCTTTAAGAAAGACTAACATAAGAAACTACTAATGTAGATGTTTTCTAAATGATACAAAATAATGATTAAAGAGAATAGCATAAATAATAAATAAAAGAACCCATAGCTCCTACAAGCATGTTGAAATTGATGCTCTCAATGTTGAACTTCTCTTAAGAGTTTTTGAAATTTTTAAGTTGATTCATCAAATCCAAATATTGTTAAATGATCTTTATTTTTAATCCAAACAAAAAACATGTCAAAATAACTCTCTTAATTGATAGAATTAGCTTTTTGAAAGCTAGCCATTATAGGAAATGAAAGAAGAAGACAAAAGACAGCTATTATCTGATTTGTGAGAATGGAATAAGTATCATCTGATCAAAATAACAATTAAAGTGTCCATATATAATTACACCAAGATTAGATATTGGTTGTTAAATCCAAATTTTGGATGGATGGTGATGATGCACAAGATCATTATTCAAAAAGGCTGAGAAGCTCTCAATTGTTTAATCAAGCTTTTCATATAGATAGGTAGATGAAATGCACTATTCATAAATGTAGAGAAGATGTTAATTGCTTGATCGAGCATTTAGGATGAATAGCTAGATGAAGCTTACTATTCAAAAACATGAATGTGACCTTAACTATTTGATCTCAAAAATGTGTGATTGGATGGCTCTAATTTGCTTCAATTTAAAAGAAAAAATCATCATTTTTAGTCCCACATTGGAAGCAATGTCATAAACTTTAATATTTGTAGTATATTCTCTACATGTATAAGTTAGCCTAATAGGGTTGGTTGTCCTCTAGTACTCTTTGAATGTCATGAACTAAGACACTCGTTTACATATATTAATGGATCTAACTTGACCTGATCTAATTACTTAGCATTTACGAGTTCGACTCAATTTGTTACCCTAAGCTGGCTTTAGGATTGATGCTCTAACTTGATTTAATCCAAGCCATAGTGGGATTTGTACCCACATAAGACTCTGGACTGACTTGGCTCAATTTTAGTTAGTCTCCTAACTTACAGCTCCCTAAGGCCTAGTGCATAGCATTGTAATCCACTTCGCTTGACCCCTCAGGCTTAGCTGAGGAGTAGATGCTTAGGGAAATTTTTTTATTTTTTATTTGTATTAAAAAATTATAAGATTTAACAAATTAAAAAGACTTAATTTTTAAGACCAAATATAACTTATTACATCACTAAAAATCTATTTAAATATGAATGAACTACAATTATGCTCTTAGGTTTCATAATTATAAAAAAAATAGTTAACATGCTAATTATATAGATATTTAGAAATATAATTTTTTGTGGATTAGTCACTCTACAAAAAGTTTGATCTTTAGTTCCAAAATTAGTAAGTTAAGCTTTCAATTTCTATTTACTTTAGATGTTATAATCATTACTCTAACAAATTCAAAAATATTACAATACACCTTAAGATTAAACTGAAACAATATTAAGTTTAAGAAAATATTAAAAATATTTAGCTTGATTTTATGATCATCATATGAAAGAGACAACATAAAATATTAATAAGTCCATACTATTGGACTACTCAAAGTAATTATCAATCCATATTAAAACAAGCATAATTTTCTTTACTTAAAATATCTGATAACTTAAAATCCTCAAATATTGATTAAAAATTAGCCTGAAGTTTTGGAATGATGTAATCTAAGTTTTAAGTAAAATTATTATGCTAATGTATGACTTTTAGGTTATTTATATAATTTAAAAGGAAACTATTAAAATCATTTTGTATGATTTATGAAAATTATTATAGACCTATTTAGTCTTGTTAGAGATTTTTCTAATCTTGATTTGTAGAGATTTTAATGGATCTCTGAGTTGGCATGAATCCAATTAGGTAGTCTTTTAAATGGTCTTTAAAAGAAGGGGTAGGATCTCAAAGAGGAAGATTCCTCAACACTATTATTTAGTATTCTCCTTTTTTAATCTCTCTTGATTTTTAGTTCCTTTCTCTCTCTTAGGCATTGTAGAGTTTCATTAGAGATTCCCTGATTCTTGATTCATCTATAGATCCTCTTTAAAATTAGTGATTTAACCTTTACCCCATAATAACCAATTTGGCCAAGATTCATTATTAAAATTAGTAATTGTGTTAGTCTTTCAGATAAGCAAGTATTAATCTAAACTATTGTTTATGTGCTGAATGTAGGTTAATTGTAATATTGTGGTTCACTCTTTGTATCCCCAAATGCTTTCTACCTCTATGCGAGTGATATTGACTGTGATTTTTAGTTTTAGCCACATTAATTGTCTCATATGCAATCATGTCACTATCAACTCTAATTTAGATCTCCTCTGTATTTCTATTTTGCACTTAGTAATAGAATAACCCTTTTATCCAAAATCATATTTAAAACATATGAAGAAGATGATCAGAATTTTAGATTTCTAATAATAATTTTATTTTTCTTAATTATCTTACCTTAGATGGATCTGTCTAGCCCTACAAGTGAACAATGAATGGATGGCCATCGATTTACAATAGATTGGCTTCAACAAAGAGGAATATTGTGGAAGAAAAAAAGTTGTCTAAGTTGATGATAGAAGCTACACAAGCTCTCTGTCATTCATTCTTCCTCATTTCACTAAGTTTCAAGTAAAAATTGCCGACAATTCATCCGATTTATATATTCCTTTTCTTCTATGGATTGTCCCGTGTTATTATAGAATGCAAATAAATAAAATTTGATTTAATAATTCCCATTTTAGATAGTGACATTATTTTTTTAGTGGACCGGTTTCTTTTATATGTAAATCTAATATCATTCTTTTGTATCGCTTGTTTAGTGTTCCTCATAAGATGATGAAGATAACTCTAAAGTAGTTGTTATGGACAATTTTAGCATGAAGTAAAAAAAACCTCAATGAAAGCAAAAAATATTGTAATGCAAAAATGGTGAAATAAGCACAAAATTGAATGTTTGCATTCTAATGCTAGTTCAAAATTTTTGGTAATGCAAAATAGTTGAAAAATAAATAAAAAAAAATATGTCAAAAATAAAGAAAAAAAAAAGAAGGAAGCATATTTACATGAGAAATCCTTAGTTAAGAAAAATTAGAGAGGTGAGATGCTAATAGAATTAGGCTTTACTATGAAAGAGAAAAAATAAAGAATAGAAAATAATGAAGATTATTATACAATTAGTAGAGTTTCTTATATAGATAGACCTAATGGAGGTTATTAAACAATAAAATATCATCCTCTTATTATTGTCTTCATATTTATAGTATGATTGATTCATTTTTTTTCTCTCTCTATGTAAAAAATTAGGATATGATAGTTGACATTGTCCACGTCAAGCCAAAGTATAAGATAAGATAGCTGACCTTATTTCATAATATTTGTTAATGATTTATGAACAAACTATTGATATCATCATAAATTAGCTACTAAATATAATATTTGTTATCCGATGAAATAAAAGTCAAGTAGATGGTTTGAATAAAATTTATCAATTTTAAGTTATGATGAATATAAAATAAGTAGTCATGTCATTGTGTGTTAATTTTTTTAATATTTTCTAGAGGTTGTTTGTTTGATTGCTTTTTTTTTGTATAATCTTATCATTTAAATATTAATATTATATAAACTCAATATAATTTATCATAAACTTAATTTAATGTTATTTAAAATTTTCAAATCAAGTATTTAAAATCATTAAATGATATTACATGAGATAGCCACATCGCTAAGCTAAATACCTAAGAACTTAAAATCTCATCTTAAATGCCCCTAACAATTAATGAATCCATCCATGCCATGTCCAGATATAATACTAAATGGCTCTTGTTAGTGTCGACACATGCCACATGTTCAAAAGATCATGTCTCACTAAAGTTTAAACAATTAAGAGCCCACCAATATATATAAAGAAATATAATGATGCTGATGATCTTTTTACCCATTATCAAGAACTAAGGTTCAGTAGATTTTTCTCTCCACATCGAAGCCTTTGCATGATATAATATATAGCCGATTAATTTTACGTCAATTCTAAAAAACTTTTATTTTTTTTAAAATCATTTTTACATGTCCTGAATAAATAGTAAATAATATAGAAGGATTTGATGCTTTTGATGTCTCTGATTGAAGATCAAGCAAACCATGCATGTGTATCCTTAGTGGTTGATTCGAGCTTGATTTGCACTCTTGCATGGCCTCTCCTCATGCTTTTAAGCAAAATGTGCTGATTTAATCCATCCACGTTTTTATATTATGTGGACTTTGCAAAGATTAGGTGAAGTTAGCTTCACTTGCCGGGATGAGGTGTAAAACGACCATTCACAAATGAGGTTTGGTCTGGAGAAATTATTTTTTATTATTAAGTAAATTAAGAGTAGTTTAATATATCTATATATATAAAATGTTGGTCAATGGCTTTTTGGTTAACTTGTAGCTTGCTGTCCTAACCGCTGTTATGTACTCAAAGCGGGACGGCCAATTGGACTAATCTTAAGGCTTATTCCATGAGCTATGAACCACCACATTTATTAACTATTCTTTTTTGCGTATAATATCTGTTGGCCCGTCGCTGGCTGAAACGGCGAACCGAACCTATCGTCGCCGGGTTGGTCGGTTCCGAATCTTTTCTGGGACGCACCCTTGCTTTTTCTCGACCGTCAGATTTGCAACGAACATAAACGATGACGAGCCCACTGCAGAAGAATCCATTTCACGCTTACCGACACGAGCGTCAGCAGATATTGACGGCGCCGTTAAACATGACGGTTGCTTCACGTAACGATTTAAGAACCCGTGGAGCGCTCGAGCTTCTGTACAGCTCAGAGAGGAAGGCGGAGGAGCACATGGACTCCACGTGTCTCGTTGCAGCCGACGAATCAGGCATGAGGGCCGCGGCGGCGGAGGCTCTGGAGTCCATTGTTATAGGGGTGCGTTCCGAGGATTGGGAGATGAGGGTGGATGCGGCGAGAGAGATTCGGCGGCTGACCAAGACGTCGTCGAGGCACCGTCTGCAGCTCGCCGGAGCGATAGAGCCTTTGGTAAAGATGCTCCGAGAGGACAAAAAGGAGTGCGGCGAGGCGGCCATCCTTGCCCTTCTTAATCTCGCTGTCAAGGACGAGAGGTAATCTTGGTTTTTACTTCTTGATTTGGGAATCCCTGATCTATTTGGTAGATTCTGCCAGTGATAACCATCGTTTTGCATTATTTTGATTGTAAAGTAACGAAGAATTCTGTCTGCTTCCTGTTGAATTTGTATAAAAATAGGCACCAAACTGCTGCTTTAGATGATCGTTTTCGTCGTTTTCACGCATAGTCGGTGAACGATGATACTTCAAATCATTGAGACACAGGATTTGAAATTGTTGAGTTGGTTTCGAGGTCATGATTTCTGTTACAAGTGATCCAGGCATTCTATTTTAAAGTTAATCAATTTCGACAGACGTGATCCAAAAAAAACTGATAGATTATGAGAAGGCCATGAAAAAGTTTAGTCGAATCAAATGATTTGAATCCAATTAATTCGGATGAATCATAGTTTGAATGGGTTATCTCATATTTTGGTTGATTAAAAATTAGCCAAAGAACCAGGTGATGCTACTAATTTAAATAATCGAGTCCTCTAAATTCGATTCTAATAACCACCCATTGTCCGGTCCTTATAAGTTTTAGGACACTTCATGTCTAAGTTTATTGTAATCTAATTAGTTGGTTTTTGGTAGATTGCGTTCTTATGTGAGTTTCAAACGAATTTGATGGGCAACTTTATACGCTTCCAATTTTAGTGCTTTAAAGCTACTAATGTGGCGCTTTTGCTTTTTGTTTTCTTCACTTTACATGTCTTCATTTGGTTCCTATAGCTTTGTTAGATTAGAACAAGATCAAAGTTTTTTTTTTTTGTTTCAACTTCAAAATCATCACAAATTCATTGGATAGTTTTCATAGTTTCTTTTTTTTTTAATCCACAAAAAAGATATTTTTCAAGGTCTCCTTTGTTTTATGAGTTCCTGTTCAACCTAAATCGTTGTAATTGAACAAAGGCTAAGCGAACATGCTTCAGATTTGATTGTCAATTTTTTTCAAAGAAAAACGAGGAAAAAATGGGTATGGTTCTATGGTTGTAATGCTGAACAACTTTAATTTCAACATAAAGAATAAATTACAATTGATGGATCCTTTTCCTGTCATTCTTTTCCACTTTACTTGTCATGTTACAATTAGCTAAAGTTCACCTATAAAAGGTGTGATGTCCTCCTAGACAAGGTAAGGTAAGGTATTTTTCCATCTGTTGGCCACGGGAATTGTGATACTTATTTTCTATTTTGAAGTGTATTGTTCATTTTTTTTTTTTTTTTTTTTGGTTTATTGCTTTAATAACATTGTTAAAAGTTTGCATTAGGGAGAGAATAAAGATTATTGTCTTGTGAGTTGGAGGCCATGTCATGTGAATCTAACCTGTAAAGACCCACTAAGATCTTGTATGAACAAGTAACTACCATGTCAAGTTGAACAATACCCAACTTTGAACAATTACTTTCATCTCAACTTCTAACTTGTAAAAGCAACTTGATCAATTAAAAACTAGCTTTTTGGAAGGTGAACTTTCTTATCAGTGCAAAAGATCTAAATGCACAATTCTTCTCTGTAGTATACCACTGGAAGTAGAAAATACTAGACTCCTACATTTGGATGCTTCCAAATAACTGTACTTAGACCTTTGAAGCTATAAATATATCATGTTGTTGGCTTTGAAGCTCTCGATCTCAAATGAACTCGTGCCCATGACTAATTGCATCAACAAACACTTTGGTTTGTGGTGCAGGAACAAGATCAAAATTGTTGATGCTGGTGCCCTCGAACCCCTCATTAGTTACTTACAGTCAACAAACTCAAATTTGCAGGGGTTTGCAACTGCCGCCCTCCTCACCCTCTCAGCCGCACCCATCAACAAGCCTATCATCAGCTCCATCAATTGCATCCCCCTCCTCGTCAAGATTCTCAAGAAAGGAAACTCACAAGCCAAAATCGACGCAATTGTGACCCTCTATAATCTATCCACTGAATCCTATAACATCGAAATCATCCTCAAAAGCCAGGCTATATCACCATTAGTGGCTATTCTTAATAGCTACAAGAAGTCCTCCAAAATAGCAGACAAATGTTGCGCCCTCCTCGAAGCTCTCCTTGTCTTTGATGATGGAAGAACGGCCCTAACGGCTGAGGAGGGTGGGGTTCTCATGCTTGTTGAGGTGCTGGAAGAAGGTTCTCTCCGTGGTAGGGAGCATGCAGTTGGTGCTCTTCTAACCATGTGTGAGAGCGACAGAAACAGATATAGAGAGGTTATTCTCAGAGAAGGGGTGATCCCTGGTCTTCTCGAGCTCACAGTTCATGGAACCCAGAAGGCTCGGTGCAAAGCAAGGCAGCTGCTGCAGTTGCTGAGAAACTCCCCGTATCAAAGATCACAACTGGAAGCAGAAACCTTGGAGAACATAGTTGGCAACATTGTATCAAGGATGGATGGGGAGGATTCTGCTGGGAAGGCGAAGAAGATGTTGGCAGAGATGGTTCAGGTGAGCATGGAACAAAGCTTGAGGCATTTGCAGCAGAGGGCTGTGGTTTGCATACCAGCTGAGATTCCAGTCAATGGTTGCAGTTCTGAGGGCTGTCTTAAATGATGTTTGGTCTGCGTTTTCGCTGTCCGTTTTCTTTGGTCTGCCCCTTCCTCCTTCTTCCTTGCTTCTTCAATGGCTTGGAGTTGTGAATGAGTTTTGGATGATGTTTGTAGAATGCCAGTCCAGGCCACTCTGGTATCAGGTGACTGGTCATAATGTTAATACTTTTTCTTTTGTTTCTCTTTACTTGCCTTTGTGGTATTGTTTGTTTTGAGTTATTTTATCTTCTTGGAGATGCTATTTTCGCTTATTCTAATGACCATATAAAAAATGAAGTACACTTCTGTGATCAAAGAGAGCTTCAAGTAATGCTTTTTAGCAAGGGGAATGGATTGTTCTCCAACATGTGAGAAGTTATATGGGTGACTAAAATGTTTTGGCTGTTGGCTTATATGTGACATACACAAGAACAAGGTGACTAAGTGTTTCTAAAATTTTAAGAAAAATTGATTGATTGGAATGTATGAAAACAAAAATTAATTAATATAAGATAATTGTGACAATGAAAATTAATAAAAAAAATTTAAGAAATTAATATGTACGTTACAATATTGGTAGAAGTTATGAGTTAGAGCACGAATTAAAGAGTAAAGTGCTTTAAAAAAATCGAATGTATTTAGAAAAGTTGGAAATTAATAAGTAGATGGTAGTTGTTTTTGCATTTAGAGATCTCATTTGAAAACGAACTCATGGGCCTTTAAGACACTTTTATTGATGAGTAGCTTAAACATGACTTGTGAGTTAAAAAAATCTACAAAAACTAATATATGGGATGCATAATGGTTTATCAAAGAATTTTGATCTGATTTGCAAGTAGGGAATCAACCTATAACAATCAATCGACATACATTATCCTTGTTTTCTCAGAATTTATTTCCAAAATAAAATGCTTAAAATACAACGATCTTTATCCAAGAAATCGACTTATTAAATCTCAAGAGTTAAAAAATTACAAACAAAAATAAGTTTATGGTGTCTTGAACCATGAATGGACTTATATCCACTCTCCAAACTCCATTGAGTATCTATTAAAATAAGTTTGTTCAAAATCAACCACTTAAATCACTTAACATAGCAAACCACGACATGTGTTCAAAGTTTCAAAATCTTTGCAATAACTTCGACAAGAAGTATCCTTCTTTTTTATCATACGTTAAATACCTAGACATCTGATTACTCTAAGTTAAGAGTTTACAACTCTCTAGAGAGTTAGTATAAATATTTTAAAAACAAAATAAAATTCACTAAGGACAGGATGCTTACAAGAACATTTTGCCTAGATGTCCTTGTGCACATAACTTAGTCCCAAGCCCTAGAAAATGAGAAGAATGGTTCTTAAATAAATAGTATCACTTGAAATGGAATGATAGAAGACTTAAAACCAATAAAGTTTTATATCTCAATTAATAATAAGATTTTCCAAGAAAACTTTGTGAACTTTAAAAAGTAAGCTAGTTATTTCAAAATAATGTGGTAAACAAAGTTCAAGATTGAATCCTTTGTAATGTATGACCAAGATCTCAACTTCAATTCAAAGAAACCCTTAAAAGGACATTCATAACTTGAGGAAGAAGGGAGCACACTTTTGAGAGCATTGGTATGAAGTAAAGGAAGCCATATGAAAAAGAAAACCAAAAGGACTTCTTCAAATTTAGCAAAGCTAAGTCAGGATAGCTAGAATGGCACTATTCATATAAGACTTTTGGGTTTAAAACTTTGAAAGGTTATTAAAGTTTGGAACCATAATATTTCTTACCCTTAGATAATCCTAATGATTAGTAAAATAAGATTTTGCTACTATGAAAGTAAAAAAAGTTGTAAGAAAATGGTTTTGACTTACTAATACTACCATTGATTAGTCATCGTCTGTCAATTATTAAAGTGATGAATATTTAAATATCTAAAAATCCCATTATACATGTAGATCTTAACAAACCAACACATAGCACATACAATCATGGTCTGGATATATGCATAGAAATCCAAATATAAATGTATACTAGCATAAATAACATAACTATCTACATAAAATATAGTTTAGAGACATGAATAACTTGATTACATGTTATGTCTATTTTGATATTAGTATAGAAATTATCATGTTTATAAATTTATAATATTGTTTACATGTATTTATTTATAAGTTAATTGATCTACTTATTTTATGTAACAATTTAATTTTGCATAATCATGTTTTGGTTATTTGTTGTTCATGCAATTGAAACTAGTTTTATCTACTAATTTGTTTTACAAACTTACCAATCACATTTTATATATTCTTAGTTTTAGCTAAGTTGATAAGAGATTCTTTGTCATACCATCATTAATGGAATCATTATAAAATAGATATTAGGTTCTTATGTTTTTATTTTAATAGTATATTTTTAAGTTTGAACATTTGGATTATATTATTTTGTATTACCATTGTTAGATTACATTTTAGTTAGCATAAAGTCATGTCAATACTTTCTTTATAGTTTTATTGTTATTATACAAAACATGATATCTTTAACATAGATTGTTATATTACTAAATTTAAGTTGCAACATTTTATCACATTCTAGGTAGTCAGAGAAAATTGACTATTATATGTAGGGCATCATAAATTTATAGGTGTTGAACCTTAGTCAATGTTTGACTTTTTTATGACAATAAAATAATTCTTTTATTATACTAGTATATTTTCTTTAGGTATTTCACATAATGCATCTCAAGGTTAACTAAACCATTTAAAAAGCTTGATATTCACATATTTCAATGATAATATTTGATGGAATGTAACTAGTAACAAATAAAAAACTTGAATTATTCTAGAAGTTACTTTTTAGAATCTTCTTTATTTTGCTTTAGGATATAAGTCTTACAATAATATTCTTAGACACTTGCAAAAGAAGTGAGATTCTCTAAGTATGTAAGCTAATACATTTTCAAACTCACATCTTAATCATTTAAGTAAACTTAAGACAAGTATTTAAATAAGATTCTTTATAAAATTACTAAGCTAATAGGGTTTCAAACCGACTTCTTACTCATTTAAGTAAGCGTAAGACAAGCATTTAAATAAGATTTTTTTTTATTTATAGAATTACCTTATTAAAGATTAAAAATGATGGATTATTTTTATAAAATATGTCAAAAATACTCAAAATGTAAAATATAAAAATATATAAAATTATATATATTATATGGTATGCTATCCATTAGATACAATATATTTAATTTAACTTAGTAAGTATGTAGATTGAGAGCTTGGCACAATGAGCAAAAAATGTTTTTAGAATTTTGTATATAGTATCTTACACTTTGTGTATAGTTTGTTCAGTTCAAATCATTTTATATGTTAGAGAAATAGATAGTGAGTTGAATAATTAAGCTTAACCTAAGAATTATATATGATATATTAATATTTAATATATAATATATTTAGTTTACTTGAGTTTAGATACTAGACTTGAGAGTCAATCTAAGACTTATATAAGATACATTAATATTGAATATACAATACTTATCAGAGCTCCATCTAACAATCATCTTGATCAAAGATTTTACAAAGGTAAAAATTATGTGAGAACATTAAATCTATGTGAAAACCTAAAAATATGACAAAATATTAATTATCAATCAAATTAAAATCATAGACAAAATCACCAGCATAATATAATCTAAAGATATGTTATATAATATATATATATATATATATATATATATATATATATATATATATATATATATATATATATATATATATATATATATATATAATTTTAAACTAAAATTTGAACATATTCTTAGTTACTCAACATACACCAAACAACAACTACTCTCAAAACTCAAGAGTGTGGTCCTCTCTTGTGACATCAAAATCCCCTTCTCTTGATATAGTAAATGCATGACTTATAATACAAATATTAATAAGATTTATAAAATTTAATAGATAAATCTAATAAGGTAACCAAAATAAAAAATGCTATAATAAATAGATAAACATAATAAATAAAGTAGAATGCATATTATAAATTATGATAATAGGATAAAAGTACAAATACGAAACTATGCAAAATGCCATGTGTACCAAAAGAAATCTAAATAAATATAGATTGTCCTATTCATTTTATTTTCTAATTATTGGTTCAATTCCATTTAAATTATTATCTTTACTAAATCTAATAATCACATTGACAAAAGCATCCAGCCAATATTTATCCACATAACTTTAAGTAGATATTTGAATCAAAGATCAATATGTTATGCTCCAACATGTTGGGCCTAGTGTTACTAGGCAAATATGGCACCTATGTCTTCTAATCCAACATGTTAGACCATGTGTAATTCATATATATATATATATCTGTGTGTGTGTGTAAGCGTTGGTTAGGAGAGAGAAATATAAGGTGAGAAGAGGAAACTTTTAGGAGGGTTGTAGTCAAGAAAGAAGAGAGAGGAGGAGAGTAAGGGAATCGTCAAGAGAATAGGAGAAATCTCACATGGGAGTGTTAAAGAAAAGAGATAAGAGCAACTACAAAATAGAAAAAAAAAGGAGAGAGAGAATTAGCACTATTAGAAAATATGGAAGCACTGAGAGAGAAAGAGAAGGAAGAATGTGTGTTGTTAAGGAAAAAAGATGGGAGAAAGAAAAATAAAATATTATAAATAAGGGAAAGGGAAGAGGAATATTTTAGAAATTTAAAAAAAAAATAAAGAAGAGAGGAATTAAGAAATGAAGCCTAAAAGAGAGAAATAATCAAGGAATTTTTTTGAGGTCTTCATGTAAGAAAGAGAAAAGAAGAAAGAGCGAGAAAACAATTCTTTGGAAACAAAGAGAGGAATTTGAGAAAATTTAATAGTCTAATAAGTAAAGAAGTAGAAAGAGTCAAAACTTATAAAAGGATTCAAAAATAAGAACCACATCTATTTTAGCATGACTATTTCATCATAATCAAGGTAGATATTATTTTATTCTTGGTCATGACATCACTTATTTGATGACAACAAAATCATTATGTTAGTTTCTCTAATATTTTTCACAAGTGTCTTTCAGTTCATGCATCTGAAGTTCTTACAGAATCAATCAATTGAAGAGCTTTAACCAGATGTCTAATAAAACAATCTATAAACTGAAGCAATCTACAAACTAAAGCTATGTCAAGTTGTGTTGGTGACTATGTTTTAACTGAGGCTTAAATGACATATCAAGAAGTTGTTGATCAAACTCTTGGTGGAGTAGTTGACCATCAGAAGTTCATCTCCAAAATATCTATTGGTTTAATTATTTATTCTATTATTTGGTTACATGTGACATAATTATTTTGCGTAATATTATTCATTCACATATATTATTATTGATTTCTTATACATTATCATCTTAGTAGTTGTAAAAATATTTTGTTATTTTAATAACTCCAAAAATGCTTTTAAAATTAATAAAAAATAATAAATATATAAAAGATGTTTTTTTAGGAAACAAAAACTTTGCCAAAGAACCCAAAACACGGCCAATCCCATAGGCTCGGGCCAAGTTGCTCGAAGTACTGAGTAATGGGCTTAAGGAGCCACGGTTAAGGAGACTGTGTGAATCGAGCTGGGTCAACCCCAAGTCTCGATCAAACCCAATGTAGCTTGAAAGCGTAACAAGTTATGACTAACTCATGAAATATTAAGTAACAAAGTGAGTAGAGTCAGACTCATTATCCTATGTAACAAGCAGTCCTGTAAAGTACACAAGTGACGTAGGGTTTGAATTCCCAATAACACAAGGGGGTGCCAACCCCATGTACCTGCTCAAATTATAAAAGGATAGTAATGCTTATAATGTGAAATATACATTGTTATTTGAGCATGTAAAGCTAAGATTTTGACACCTATTGTATCCAGAGCTGGACCAACTCAACTCCATCCAATCATGTATTTTCGTAATTGAACGATCCAAATCATACCCATTTTGTGAATAGTAGATTTCACGTAACCATACATCTAACAAGCATATCAAATGATTGAGATCTCCTTTACATTTGCGAATAGTGAATTTCATATAGACATGTATCTGTAAAACTTAATCAAATGGTTGAGATCGTCTCTACATTTGTGAACAGTACTCTTGGGCACCAGGATTAGGTCTGGATCATTTATTTAGCATTCTAATATAGCAACCCTTGCTTCGTTTGCCCATATCAGACAACTACATTGTTCCCACTTATAATCAGCATTCTAGAAAGTTGTTTGCTTTTGTTTTTAATGCCAAAATATTAAGTACTATTTTGGTGACCCTTTTAGTTGTTAAGAAAATTTCATTTTAATATAATATAAGTAGAGGAGTCATGGGAGTTGAAATTATATAAATTTAACCTTGCTACATCAATATTTTGAGAAGAGGAAGTGCAAAATCAAAAATCATAATCCAATTTTTACGTATTTACTAAAACAGTGCTTACGACTCATTTTTCCTCACTGCATCAGCATTTTCTTCGATTGCACACTTTATCCTTACTGCTTTAGTATTTTCTTCAATTGCACATCTTATTGATGACCTCTTTAAAATTGAATATTTATTTCTTTATTTCTTTTTATTTTTTCTAAAAAAGATCATAGTAATGCAAAATCTTTATTAATTCTATTTTTTTTAATAACATTAGGACATATTGATAACTTTTTTAGATTTAATATTTTAAAACGATCATTTAGATTATTTTAATAATTTTTTATTTTATACTTATATTCTAATATCATAATCTATAGACTTATACCATATAAATTTTTATAAGTAAATATTAAAATATTATGATTAATTATTATTTTATATTATACTTCAATATTGTAAGCTTTTATAGTTACAATTGTGATGATAAACATTTACTTACTGTCACAAAGGGGTATGATTTGTAAATGTTGCCTCTACTTGCTATGGGGAGAGAGTGATTTTGTTAGTGGAATTCTAGTCTCGTTGACTGGGGGTCGATATAGGCACGGGTTAGACCGAATCCTTTAATTTTTTTTTTGTTATTTTTTCTTTTCTTTGTTATTTTGTAATTTATGATATTTTCTTATTTATAATATTTAATATATATATATATATGTTTCAAAATTATCTCTATTAAGTATAAAAATATTTTTTAAAACCATCAAATTTCTATTTTTTTTATATTTTTATTTAAAACATTATGAAATTAATGATTTTATAACACTAAATTTTAATTTAAGAAAAGGTTTTTAAAATAGAAAAAAGTTTAAAAGCATAATTCACCTCGCCTCCTCTTATGCATTTTCCAGGCACAAATTACATCAGATATTACTATATAATATAAGTTCATTTAATTTGTTGTTTTATGTTTTATGATCGGCAACTTTTTCTTTAAATGGGATGATTTTAAAATAAAAAGATTTTGAAAAATATGGATAATATGTGACGATTGATGTAATATAAAAAATTTTAAAAATTAAAAAAATGCTATATTTACATAATATGAAATGTGGTGTATGCTTTGTTAGTGAATGTGCATAAAATCTCAAAATCGTGACATTTATTTGGAATAATTACTTTATTTGTATATCATATCGAGCAACAAATCTAATTGCATCACAACTAGGATAAAAAGAAGAGAAAAAGAAATTATTGTTTAGATGTATTAAAATATAATTGTATGAAACTAGAGACAAAAACAAAAAAATAATAAATATTATTCAAAGAAAAAGACATAATTAATCATTCAACATAATTCAACAATTAAGTTATATAGAATACTATGTATCTTGTATCGTGTAATGACTTGATGGTATAACCCAATTGTTAAGACAAAAGGTTGAGATTATGTCGTACTAAGGAATGACTTAATCATGTAACGCAATAATGAAAATAAATTATTAAATATATCCTAATGGCCATGTATAGTCCAAAATGATTTAAAGGAAAGAAATTAAAAATAGAAGCAATGACAAATAAAAAAAGTTAAAGGGATAAAAATATTAGTGTTCACGAAGGAGAAATTTAAAATGGGGTCAAAGTGATGGTATAAGAAAATATACAAAAAGTTTTTGACTATAAAATGTGGGGAGCATTATATGGGCATATATAATTTTTATTCTTCTTAGCTTTTAATTTATATAAAATATTTGCTATTACACTTCAACACATGACATTAATCCAAATATTGTAATGTTTTATATTTATATTATATAACAATTATTTATTGAGCTTATGAAGGTAACTCAACCTTTATTTAGTAATGATAATTACATATGATAATAATGTACTACATGGGATCATGGGAAATACGTGAAACAAAAATCTATATTTTAGTATTTAAACTCTTGTTATTTTATTATCATGTATTAAGAGAAGATTTTGAGAATGTAATAAACTATGATGCAGTTAAATTAGTATCTTATATTTAATTAAATTATTTATGTTATTTTTGTTGTATATTAATGTAAACTTTTATATTTAATTTTCAAAGAAGATTGATAGATATTAGATTAGTTTTTATAGTCTGTTATGATATTGTCAAAATATGTGTTTTTCAAAAAGAAAAGAAAAGTTTTCAAATAAATAAAAGAAAAGAATACACATGTTTTAAAGATAAAATAAAAGGTTTTTTTAGGCAAATAAAGAAAAAGAAAAAAAAAAAAATTTAGTTGTTTTGATTCCAAACAATGAATTAGAAAGTCACAATAACTAGAGAAGCAGCCAACATAAAAGTTTAATCATAAGAAAGAGAAGATTTTCGATGAAGCAAAATCCAATATTATTATTGATGAATGATGTTTGATAACACAAATTGGTTGCAGAAGACCAAAAAACTAGAGCTTCAAATGTTGTCAAATGTAATAGGGAAATTTAATTCCTATACAACAACTATGAGGATTTGGAAAAAGATGGATGTATTTTGGTTGAAATATATTTTCAAGAAGTGAATCAAACACCTCATAGATTTGGGCATTCAATAGGTCTAATTAGTAAATTGAGTTCAAATTTGTTGTAATTTTCAATGAAAAAGTGGGTAACAAATTTTCTTAAAGCCTAAATGGTTGGACAAAATTCAAAGTGCATCAAACTTTCCAATTCATGAATTTGTAAGCAAAATTGTAGTTATATTATGTTGGTTGATGAATGAATTAATTATGACAAATTAAAATCTATGATTTGTTGCATTTAAAATTTAGTTATTCAAAAAAAAAAATTGATGTTGGTATGTTAAAGGATTGCAATGAAACCTAACAGTTGGCTTGGCAACATTTTGACAAGGAGAAGAATTATTGGCAAATGATATTCAATGACTATAAGGTGACAAGCAAGGACAATAGACAATTATTTAACAACTTAAATGAGGCATATGATAGTTTGGAACTAGATGTGCTGATAAATTATTATGGTTTAATGGCAATAGTAATGAATAGTGACAGGGTGACAAGCAGCATCTCGACTTAAGAAGCTGTTGTGGTTTATTGGTGGCAGTGGTTTGGTCAAAGCAAATCGACGAGGACAGCAGAAATAATGACAACTTAGATGCAACTATGATGGGTAATGTCTTGGAGATAGTCGTGACTGATAATGATTTGATGGTGATCATCATTGATTCCACTAAAGCTAAAAGTGGTATTTTATAATGTGATAGCTAGTAATATTCGTTGATAAATAGTTTCGATTAAAGTTATTGTGTTGAAAAAAAAGAGAAATTATTTTATCTCATTTATATATGAAAAAGAATTATTTGGTCTTTAATACTCATAATGCATTTAAATTTTATTTAAATATAAATTCAATCTAATTTAGTTGTTCATAAATTTTTTATTAACTTTATCATTTTGTAAAAAACATAAAATTCAACGGATGAAAAAGATATTTCTAAAGGGACATTTAGTTTCATTAATTTCTAACTCATGTTTTCTCTAATGATAAAATTCACAAAATCCTTTATTTGGTTTAATGGATTTGTATATCCAAGGCAAACTAAAAATGAACATTAAGAGCACTTAAAACTAAGAATTTTATTTTCACTAATAAATTTAGATAAAAAAAAAAATCAAGGTTTCTTTAAATCATTATAATTTCAATCAAAATTTGTCATGAACAATGATTATTGATAAATCTAATGTAATGGAAAAGAGGGCAATAAAATAACTATTAGAATTGAATCTCTAAGGATATTCTCTACTTTATTGATTGGAATATTCTTTATTAACATCGAAGTTGTAAAAAATTTATTTTATTATCTAATCAATAGTTTTATTTTTTATTTTATAAAATAAATTCATAAAAATACAAAGTAATATTTAACTCAAAAAACAAAATGATAAAAATATTCTTCATAATAAAAAAAATAAAAAAGTAAAAAATGTAAAAATAATAAAAATGATAATCTTATATATAATACCAATTACAGTACACAACACATTAAAAATTCAATAAACTTAAAAAAGTTAAATACGATTACTAGATCAACTTAATTAATTGATTTGATACAATAAATCCTGTATCACATAGGCTTCCCAAGAGCAGTGACGGTTGTTCTACAATCGATGACGTTCAAAGTTGACGACAGTCCAACGATAAGCATTTGAAGGAGGTTCGACGGCTGGACCACAACCATCATGTGCTAGCCTGTTATTTTATTTTGAAAAATTAAAATTTAAACAAAAATCAAATAATTGATTTATTTTAAATTCAATAAATCAAACGGCATAATACAAAATTGAGAATAATATTTTCAAATTCATAAATTTTTAATTTTTATAAATTTTAAATTAAATCCTTCGAACCAAAAAGCAGTGAAATGCTAAACATAATTATGCAATACTTTTTCGAAATTGACCGTGAGCAGCTGCCGATCCTTTAATATTAGCAGCATTGTTTAATCTTTTCAGAAAAACATCCAAATCCATTACTAACTGATCGACACGATTATGACATCCAGTTTTTTAAGCATTCTAGTTATCTGATTCGTTCAAACTCGTCTTGCCTGTTTGACCTTGAAGATCGATCCCACCGATTGCTAAAAGTCCATAATTGATAGGGTTCTGATTGCCACGTGTCGAGGTGTTTGCAGCTTTTCGACTGCAATTAGTTCGTCACAACTTCCATTCAACCGTCGGCATTCGAGGTAGATTAATACAGCATCTTTAAGCCGAAGGAATGGAGCTTTGACGGGAATGAGCCTAACGCCGTTAAGCACTAAGACCAGATGCAGCCGTAATGGGAGATGGAGGGAGAAAATTCGAGCGGTTTCTTCTCTCTTTGACCTCTCATTCTTGGGCGACGTTGCAGTTCTTCCCAGTTGTGAAATGCACTAACAATAGTTGATCTGTGTTCAGTTGAGATCTTGCATAGTTCTTTTTACCGAACTTTTTGGCTGTGTGGAAGAAGCTACTCTTGACATGGTGGTGTACTTGCTCCGTGTTCAATCTAGGGTTTGCTCTGCGCGGGGCGAGGTTTGCTGAGGCACGTGTGTTATGGCTTTTATGCTTCTGTTCTGCTTTGTTTTATATTTTCTTGTTACTGTTGTTTGGGATGTTTTTATATTTTTAGTTGGATAAAGCAGAACATTCATGGTTTGGATGTTTTGTCGATCAATTAAATCATTGTCTAATATACTTCGCTGAAGATTCAATTGAAAGGTCGCAGAGTGATGATTGTACCGTGTTCTTTATTATGGTGCTACTTGGGGGCATGATGAAAATAAACTTCTTTGATTGCAGGTGGTCTTTCTTTTTGCAGACTTATGCGTGCTGCCGTGTACATATACTATGGCTGGAGTATACGAAGACGGCGTAACTCTCCAGGTTTTCTTCGTTTTTCTTTCAATGTGATATTCCAATTTGGAATGTTTAAGTGTTGGTAGACTAATGTTAAGCCTTGGTTTTGAGCTCTGTCCATATGACAACGCTAACGTTTTTATGATGGCATTGTAGCCATCTTAATGTGGAACTGATCCCCTCAAAATGTTATAATGAAATTGTAACGTGTGTTCTTTTCCGAAGACTTCTTGACCATTGCCATACAATGTCTCCCTCCTGCTCACTGTTCATTATTCTTCGGATACTATTGTTATGCTCTATACTGTTTTAATTTGCTGTTCAAGGATTTTTGTGATTGCTATTAGAAGATTTTTTGATCACCTGAGCTTATCAATTGCATCTAATCTTTCCTCTTACTCGTGAAAACTGACAGATTGGGAATTTGCCAACTGATTCTGTATCATTTGGAAGATTCGAGCTTGAACAGTTGCCTTGGGAACGAAGGTCATCATTCACACATAACAGATATCTGGAAGAGGCTGAAAAATATGCCACTCCTGGTTCTGTTTCTAAAAAGAAAGAATACTTTGAAGCCCATTTCAAGAAGAAGGTCTTTCATCATCAAGCAACAGAAGAGTTTCAAAATGTCTCAGAAACAATTGAAAGTGCATGGGGTGATAATTATAGGCACATGACTGATTTTGGACGTCAGAGTAGTATGGGACTGGTTGATTTTTCTTTTTGTGATGAAAAGGCCACGATTGTTACAGATCAACATGAAGCAGTTGAAAATGAACAAGAGGAAAGTTCTTCAGCTGAATTACCTTTAGAAATCAGATCCTTGATCAGTAAAATCGATAAAGAACAGGTGAATGAGACTCCTTGTTCTGATGGTGCTCCTGAAAGTGAACATAGCCACAAGGGTAGTCAACAAGGTGATTGCAATAACTGTGGAATTGTGGAAGATTCGAATAGCAATGTCTTCCACAAACAAATAGCAGAAAATAGGGATGCTTTGTCGAAGATCACTAGTTCTGTGATAGAAGTCTCCATCCAACAGAAAGCTGAAAATGTTTCAGTTAAGGTATATTACAGAATGATTGCTTCAGCTTGTTAGTTGATCAAGGTCATATTTAACTTGGAGGCATAATGAGTGCATTTGAGATTTGTTTTTTTTTTTCCAAAATGATGCTAATATGAAAGTACACTATTTCACCCACATGCTTTAAACTTCAATTATACAACATATCCTTATATGCCATAGAATATTAAAGACAATTATACAACATATCCTCAACTAGGTGAAGATTTATTCATTTTTTATGCCACTCTGATTTACCCTTTTGTAATATAAACATATAATTAGCACAACGTCTAACAAATCAATTTTTGCAATAAATAAAAACATTTATAAAAAAGAGTGATAAAAAATTACTAAAAATAAAATTGAGCAAATGGAACATCATGACATTTATGACACTCTTATATCCAAAGATAGACAATACCCAATATGTTTAAGGCCAAATAATTGGAACTCTGTATAATAGAATAGAACATAATGCTAGTCATTTCTCTCTCTTTATATATATATATATATAGATGTGTGTGTGTGTATATATATATATATATATACATACATAATCATTTATTCTTTTTCAATTTATTTTTAGGATTTCGATCTTGTTTTCTCTCAAATATCTCTATGCTCATCCTATGATTTCTCATATCATCACTTCATCTAGCATCATATAATTATATCTAAACTTTTTATCATGAATATATCATAGTTAATTAGCAATTAAAGTTTTATACAAAGTACTAGTGATGTTGAGACTCAATATATTAAGGCCCAATACAAATGCTAATAATGTCAAAGTATTGCAATCTCATTATCTACATATATGAAAGTCTTACATAAAGTATTAGCGATATAAGAGAATAAGTTCTTTGATGCTAATTGCAGGCTTGATATATAATTAGTGCCTTTCATGCACTACATCTCGTGCTAGGATCATGTCTCTTATCTAGCAAAAAAATTTTGGATATTACATTATAGAAAACATTTTTCTAGTTTTTTTTAGTTTGTTTCTTGTTTTCTTATTCCTCATATCCAATCATATCATATGAGGTGCAAGAAGGCTTATTTAATTTGTTCTAATATTTATCCCTTCTTTATTTTTTCTTATTTTCTTTTCCTTTCTTATCCTTTTATGCTAAGATAATATATAGATAATAGAATTCATATGGTTTGTAATGGTTAGGTAGTTCATTTGGTTTATCTAAACATATCAACTGTATATCCCATATAATATAGAATTTACATACATATACATATGTTCTTATAATAATACTATTTAGATACCAAAATATGCCTTAAGATATACAAAATGAAAGAATTATGATGTCATATATATACAAAATGAAAGAATTATAGTTAGGTAGTTCCCTTCTTTGTTTTTCTTTTGATTATTACATCATAACTCACATACAAAATTATGAAAATATACTCATTTCATTACTCTTTGCATATTCATTAAATCATACTTTGCTTAAATCATAAGCATTCCCATTTCTTGTAATAGTATTCACATAAACTCAAACTTTACCTCTAAGAAAAATAATGCATTAATTCTTCTTTTAAGCTGTAAACACAGTTTAAACCGAAATATTTCTCACCCAAAATGCAATTCTGTAACTCCAACAACCCTTTTTAAGCTTTTCTTGGAACAAGAAAGAAAAAAAATTAAAACAACTTGATACAACACAAAATCCATACCTAAGACAGCCTTTTCCTGCCTTTGATAGTAGCTCTTGATTTTTTTTTCTTAAGCTTTTTGTTCTTTCTTTTCTTCTAATTTTGTCCATTTCCCTTAGTTTCCTTTCTTCTCCAGCTTTGACTTTTTGCTGGAAAGAAACCATGGCTTGCCAACAGCTACGGGATATATCTACAGTAGACTCTCGTTCCTCTTACTCTTTTCTCTTGCTACCTCACTTCCTGGTTGCTTTGCTTTGCTGTTTCTCCAGTTTCAGTTGCAACAAACAGCTCTCAAAACCACCTTTGCTTGGTATAGTCTTCTTACTGATCTTCACCCCTAGCCGCAGCTCCTCTTCTCCTTCCTCTGGTGTTTTTTCTTTTCCTCTAAACAACTCCCCTTCCTAAACTTCCCATGCTTATCTAGACAGCTTTAAGGCAGTAGGGGAGTGACTAGAGCCCAGGGCTTGACTTGTTGATTCATCATATGACCAAAGAATAACTTCCCTGGTTTGTTTTTCAGTTTATGTAGTTTTGAACATCATTTGATGGATACTATCTTACCGTTTTTTGAATCATTTGATCAACAATTTGCACCCTAGGTAAAATAGAACCTTTGGTAAAATAGGCGATGAATTCCCCTGTTCCAAGTCCTTGCTTGTGAAGGTTTCGATATAGATCCATTTTCATACAGCTCTAGGTACAAGTTGATCTCTCTACTTCCACTATAGAAAGAGGTCTTGCATGAGAGCTAATGTTGACCAAGTTGGTGGTATTCGAACTAAAAATTTGTACAGTCATATCATCCAAAAGTGATGGTTAGAAATCCATGCTTCATGCTTCTGGTCCCATTTATGTCTAGCAATGGACGGTGCTCTTGTGAAAGTGGAGGATAAAGAAGTCGTTTTGTAAGTTGGCTATTCTAAATCCTTCTAGGTTGCTCCATCTCCTTTGTAAAAGATCAGCGAGCCTGTGGAAAGGGATTCTCCAACAATATAGTTTCCCACAGGAGCCATGTCAAACATTTGCACTCAAGGTGGCCACTTTATTAAGCATGACCTTGCCATCCTCGTTGTAAGAATTATCCTTTAGTAGGCTTGTGGAGATGTCAACAGTGGATTTCCTAGTGCAAGTATGGGATCTGGCTGCTTCTTTAGTGGGAGGAGTGTTCTCAGACCTGAGGCCCTTCTAGGTCACTTCATGACCCTTCGCTAGCTGAAGGATTCTCTGCATCAATGCCCAACTGAATTGGAAGCCTGCAGACCGCAAATTAGGAACATAGTGTTACTTGGGCATCGTCCTAAGATTCCTCTTTTGAATTCTTTCCCCTCAGTTGAATAGAGAGGGAAGACTGCTGCGTGAAGAAACATAGGATTTTTTTCTCAGGGGTTAGTGGATCGAACAGCTGGAGTGCATTTTCTGATTGAACAGGAATGTCAACAAGTTGAACCTGCATCTTGCAACCATCATACAAAGCAGTTGGTGACTGCCATCAACAACATGGCCTTTGCTTGCCCTTCAGCTCTTGAATGATCAAATTCACAGAAATACAGGCTTCGCAATTTTAGGAGTTCATCAAACTCGGAACTTATTTCCATAGCTCCATTTAACTGGCCATGGTCATTAGACCCTTAGAGCCTTCCCACTTTCGGAAATATGACTGTTCAGTTGTTGAGCATCTTCCTCAGCCTTCATTTCAGCCTCAATGTCCGCTAGAATTGTAGTAGGAACTTCCTCTTTGCCATTTTCATTTAGCTCAGCGGGCAACCCTTTCAGGAACATTCCTTGCGTTTGTCTTTGATGGATTGACCATTGAATGCACGCTAGGGGCATGCAGAGCTATCTGCACCACCTTCCTGCTTACTTCTTTTAGCCCTCGAGTGAATTTCTCGAAAACTGAAACTGAAGGGCCAACCATGGATTTCTTTTTTCCACTGTTCCTCAGCAGGCAGCAAGGGTCTTCACCCACCTTCATTTTTTCTGTGCCATCACTGACCACCCTCGTTTGGCTTGCCAGACCAAGTTTTTCCCCCAAGTCTTTTTCTCTGGAGCAGCAATGGGCCTTCCCAGATTCTAATTCTTTTAGTTATTATTATTTGCTAATCCACAATGTCTAACAGAGCTTGTTTTTCTTTTTGACAGTTATTCGCATGCATCTAATGCGCTCCACCTGGAATTGTTACCATCCTTCTGTTTTATTATTTGCATTGAATGCTATCGTGATCCTCAATTACTTACCTGTAGAAGAGATTTCCCCATTGCTATCTCAAATTGCATTTTATATGCTAGTCAGTTTTCCATTCATCACCATGCTGATAACGTTTTCTTTTTTCAGTTTTCTAAGTGAAAGCTTATTTGATAGAATGCAACTATTCATGCTATGCGCTTTATTTTAAATGCAAAGCATAGTTCAGTTGTACTGCAGAAGAAAGAGAGGAATTAGAAGGGAATGTTCATGACATTAACTTTGTTTGAATCCACCATAATCCTACAATGAATCACAAAGGCTTTTGAATATGTAAAGGCATGAAACTCTCAGTGTTACCATCTGTTTGAAAATTTGTTTGAGCGTATGACAACCGATTATGTTTTGCTAATGCCTCTGTATTTTATCATTCAGACTAGTGATGCAGTTGATCATAAAAGTGGAAACTTAAAAATGCGGGCACATTTGACCATACAGCAGATGTCCCTGAAAGCTTCAGGCACTGGACATTCTATTGCACCTGGAAAGACAATGGCTGAGAAGTCTAACAAGAAAATCAGACCAAGAGCAAAATTAGAGAAACAAACTGCTCCAAAAGTTTCCTTAGTTTCATCTACAGAAAACATGAATATCAAATCATTGGTAAGAATGACTGTTCTTCTATCCATCGGTCATCATTTTTATGTTTTGTGAGCTTCTTTGGATTTAGTTTTGAGTTTTTAGATGATGGAAATACTGTCAAGGATTTTTGTGTCAACTCCAGTTGCTAGAAGTTAAATTTATTCAGAGATGATCACTGTTAGATCTTTATCCAACTCTAAGAACTAGCCTTAAGTTCCGGTCATCCATGAAATGATTTAACAATTTTCTAAAACATATTTTTTAAATGAATTGCAGACTTCGGGAATTATTCAACCTAAACTTAGACCAGAGCATGACAGGTGCTTTCAACAATTTTCAATTTTCATATGAATAATCTTACCGCTTGTGGTTTCCTTTTCCTTCTGATTTTATTTACACCTATTAGTGAGGAAGACCTGAGAGCAAATGCTTCTGAAGTTATCCCGCATAAAGCAGTTGGAAAAAGTGGAAATGTTGTGCGCCAATCTGCGAACAGGTTTGGACAAATTCATTTAGCGTATTATTAACCCAAAATTGATATTCTGGTTAAGCTTCAGTTCAAACTTCTCAGTGCAATTTACATGGTTTTTCTTATTTTAGAACTTGCTTTTGTCAAGTTAAATAGGTTCCTTAGGCTGAAGAATCTTTACCCCTTTTACATTTCAGAATATCTTGACTTTTTTTCTTGATTTTGACTCTTGCATCTAGGGTCAAATTTATTGCCAAGGCGGAAATCAAGCCAGCTTCTAATGTGTTCACTTTCAAAAGCAGTCAAAGGGCTGAGAAAAGAAAAGAGGTTTGATACTGAATTGTTTAAAGTCAAATGAACTCAAATATTGATTTAGTAGATGGATTGCTTACCTTTCAGTGCTTGAATTGTGTGGGTTTAGTTTAACATGAAGTTGGAGGAGAAGCTTCATGCAAAAGAGGCTGAGATGAATGAAAGGAAAAGCAGAAGCGAGGTGTGCTTGCTTAAATCAATTCAATTTTGTAATTAAATTCAGAATCCATTTTGATTTTCAAATATTGGTGCTGATGATTGGCAATGATTGTTATAGTTAGGTAAGTTTACTTTTGCTTTGGTTTATTGCTTATGTTGGAGAAATTGTGCCTATTAAAGTAATATTAAGTCTTGAGATGGTTTAGCCGTCTCTCCAATAATAACCTTTTTTGTTTTATGAATTTTGCTGCAATCGTTTTCTAGTTAATAGTGTTTCTGAACTGGTTCACCCTTTGATTATCTTCAGGTGTTGAAACATGCGGAGATAAAGTTACTTCGCAAAAGCCTTAACTTCAAAGCAACTCCTATGCCATCATTCTATCATGAAACTGCTTTACGAGTTTCTGAAGGAAAAAAGGTTTTACCTCACATCCTTATAAGGGCTAATTCTGGAATGTGTGATTTTATTTGATAGAGCAGAACTGCTAAAATTTTAAGATTAATTTAGCTTTTGGATAGTATGGTTGTAGACAAATCTGTGAAGCATTTGTAGTTCTCGATATAGTGCCATTTGAATCAGAACTAGGATGGTTGAGCCTGCCCTTTGAGTAGGAAATCTCCTTCAAATGAACATGGATGATGGATATAAAAGTGATGAAATAAACCATAGTAGAACTCTTGTAGAAATGCATAACATAGCTGCGATCTAATCCTCCGGTTCCTCTCAAAAAATCAGAACAGTGAACAAGGAATTGTCATCCTTATATTATTTAACAATATGATCACAGAAAATATTTTGAGTTTCCAGTAAGAAACAGTATACATTTATTCTTCAAGCTCATTAAAATTTTACATTTGAAATGAAGTTTAAATCGATGTTCTAAAGAGTACAAGAAATAAAAGTATTGTGGTACCCTAAACAAACAAGAAAAAAAAGGAAATGGAGGAACATCGATCATGTTGAACCACTATATCACATAGTAAGTCCTCTAATCATGCTATATCATCCTCATCTTAGGTAGGTTTACCATATCACTTGTACGCAAAATATTGACATTGCAGCATACTTTTCCTTAAGTTAAATAGTACAGTAAGATCTATATATCACATAATATGATCTTGTAGCATCCAATATTTCCCTAAGGGTTTGTTTGGAACTGCTTTTAGAATGCATTTTTTACATTAGATTTTTAAAGCTCTTTTGAAAAGAAAAATAAAACAAAATTTCAAAATTTATAGATCAGCTTTTGTGTTTTAATCTTGTTTCAATTGCAAAGGCTGAGTTGGACAATTCACATGAAAAGGCATTTATCAATAACTTCTTAAAAGCAACCTATTACTTTCCTTTAAAACTTGTTTTTCCTAGAAACTATTTAAATTGCTGTAGCCATGCCAAGCATATTTTAAGGAGCTTTAAAATTCAATTTTCACCCAAATAATACAGATTAAAACTTACATTAGAAGATCCAATAGGACCCTTAGATACTTATTGTTTGATGGGTTGCATAGTAGTTTGACTGGCCAAGTGAATTCGTGGAATGCAACATTAATTACACAATCCTGTGAACAGAGTTGCAAATTCCAAAAGCTAGTTATGACACCATCCTAAAATACTTAGGTGCTGCACCAACACGAACCTATTGGACTGTATTTTGAAAACTATTGCCATCAGTGTATAATTAAAGAGAATGACCAATAAATAATAAAATATGTTGAGAGAACATCAAGGATGCCTATAGCATATCGTAGGTTGGGTCCTATTATCTATGCTTATTATGATATTCTTTGCGCTTCGCTAGGAGCTTTGGCTTCAAGAGTAGAATAGAAGAAGGCCCCTCTGAGGCAGAATTACAACTGAATGCCCAACATTCTTGTTACCTCAACCACTAGCCTCAAGCTCTTTGCAAAACCTAGTTGGATGGTTTGTCTTCTTTGGCTTTCCCTCCTTTGAATCAAATGCATCATTCTTCCCTTTGATTTTCACTTTTTTTAAGTACTTCAACTACTTCTTATGCTATAAATGACTATAGCTTGCCTTCTCAAGAGATTGAATTTATATTGCTTCATAATAGTGGTGACATTGTGTTTGTTTCATTATATGAGGTTTTCAAATAAAACTCATTAACATTTTCCATAATGATTGGGGGAATGGTGAGAGGATTAAAGAGTCAACAATAGCCTTAGCTATGGAGTACTCTACTCCTTTCGAAGCCTATCTATGAGGCTTGTGTCCACTTGTATCACTGGTTTACTCACCATTTCATTCAGCAATTGAAGTTCTTTTGGAAAACTCTCTACATGATAATTGAACAATTCTAGATAACACAAATTATTATTGTTCAAATCCCATTAGTGCTCTATGAAGTGCAATTAACACACAGCTAATCCCTTGTAAATAATCGTGCTAAGCTAAAGCTTTTTCCTCAACAAGCAAGAAACTTTCGTTCTATGCCTTTGAGGAATATCACAACCAATGGAGTTCATCAATTTTGCGTAGCAAGATGCATTTGGCCCCAACATCAGCTTTAGCTATCTTCCATGAAGAAGAAGCAAAGTTAGTGCTTCATGTTGTGCCCTCTCTTGCAATGTCTTTCTCCTTATTGTCACTTTCTAATGAGAACCTTTGGAGGAGGAAGTTCTTCCTAAAGCAAGTTGACAAGACCCCATACTCTTCCATGATTCGGAGGACAATAGGTGTCTCTGTCAGGAGTTTGTGGCAATGATAGCCATACATAAAGAAGTCAAATATAGGTATCTCTAAGTGCTTTAAATAGATACCGATTTTCCTATCATGAATACTTATGATGTCATTATTGTCATCATAATGAGATTTGCAAATGCATCATATAACTTTGGCAAGAACTCATGTCCCAATCTAGAGATGCAAAAGATCATAGGATACATACATTAACTTTGTCACTATTGACACATTAGGGTTTGAATATGATAGTATTAGCGTTGATGAACTAAAGAGACTATCCAAAATCATAACGAATTGGAGCAAGTCCATGCAATAGGGCAAGACCAGTTAGTGGTTAAGGATTATAGATCTAAGCTCAATCTAATGGAGGAAGCACAATATTGTTAAGCTCTGGATCATCTTGTATGTCTTTTCATAAAAATTGTTAAATCTTATATGAAGAATTAAAACTCTCAAATCATTTGTTTATCAATTCTAGAAAATTATTAAAACTAATAGTAATTGAAAACTTTGTATTTAACAAAAGGCAACAAGTAGGACCTAAGAGTGGCGAAGATCATGAGATCTTATAATAGTGGAACTAAAATTTGAGAATCATTTTCATCGAGCTGCGATGAAACAATGGGTATAGAATTACTATCACATGTCAAAATACTCTTTGACATAATACGTGACTTATTCTCAATAGTAATAGAAGTAATTGAGTTGGGAGGGGGCAGTGAAGAAGTGTCAAATAAATACAAACATAAGAAATGTAGGAAACAACAAGGTCAATTTATTTGGGTAGATGAGAAATAATCTTAGCTTTATGAATACTAGAAAATAACAGATTCAAGTTGTTAAGTGAATAGATATTGGATTTACTATTTTTTTGGTCACGATAATTTTAAATCCTTAGTTGGTTCAATAGGATACATACATGTGTATCTATGTGTGTGTGTATGCGTATATGTGTATATATATATATATATACATATATATATGTATATCACTCATAAGAACAACATCACACTAGTAGCCAATACCTAAAGAAATAGTTATGAGAGATCTTTGGCTAATTCAATATGGTATGATCAGTCCTACAAAGAGTAGAAGGGGAAACAATGGAGCTCTAGGATTAGGTTCATGCAGTTAGAGTAGAGGAAATTATAAGATTCAAACTTGACTGTGAATTTAATGACTAGTTTACAAGTTTTGTTATTTGATAAAAGCATGAAAGCTGAGAAAATTGGTAGCTCGTAAAATCCATTTATTTGACTAGTGAAGAGGTGTCACATAAATGTGAACATAAGAAATGTAGGGAACAATAAGGTTAATTTATTTGGGTAGATGAGAAGTAATCTTAGCTTTAAGAATACTAGAAAATAACATAGATTCTTGTTAATTGAATAAATATTGGATTTATGATTCCTCTGGACACGATAATTTTAAATCCCTAGTTGGTTCAATAGTATATATATATATATATATATATATCACTCATAAGAACAACATCACACTAGTAGCCAATACCTAAAGAAATAGTTATAAGAAATCTTTGGCTAATCCAAATATGTGATATGATCAGTCCTACAAAGAGTAGAAGGGCAACAATAGAGCTCTAGAATTAGGTTCATTTAGTTAGGGTAGAGGACACTATAAGATTCAAACTTGACTTTGAATTTCATGACTAGTTTATAAGTTTAGTTGTTTGATAAAAGCATGAAAGTTAAGAAATTGGTAGCCCATAAAAATCCAATAATTTACATGGATTAGGCTTATTGTCTTTATAATGTTATTGTGCAAGGTTTTAGGAAATAAAAAAATTGGATTGAAACTTACTTGGGAATGACAAAATCTAAAGCTTTGATAACAAATTAGATGCAACATGGCCCACAAAGGTAAGGATTTGTGTTTTCGATGTCTAAACAAAACGGAGATGGTGGAAGTGAAGACACGAAAGCAAAACATAGAAAATAAAAAATATGAAGAGAATTTAGGGTAATTTTGCTAGAGCTAAAATGTATGAAAAATAGAATTAAATAAAACTTAAACACAAAGTTGTAGATGTTGTTGTGATGTAGGTTTTTGAAATGGTTTGATGGGGCAATGAAATAACACAATAATGTTGTACTTGGAACAAAAAAGTCAAAATTTTGAGCAACATTTGGGATAGAGAAAATGAATTTCACTATATCATAAAAAATCTTGAACATGAAAGTCATAGATTTACACAAGATTTGGCACTGTTTTAATTTTCAAATCAATTTGATTTTGTTTAATAAGCCCAATTGGTGGAGAAGCATGCTATATCTAGGAACATTTATGTTATTAATAGATTGGATTAAGGCTCAGAAAACACAAGTTTAGGCTCCAAAAAAAAAAAGAAATATAATGTGAAATTTGTAGAGAACCTCTTGGACTAGAAATAGACCAAATTTCGTGGAGTTTAAAGTTGATTTAATAGGGCAAACGATAGAAAACAAAGGTTGGTGGGTATGTTACAATGCAGGAAATGACTATGGATTATTTGATTGCATAAAAACAAATAAAATAGAAATAATGACACTAAGAAAACTTGTCAAAAAGGATCGTTAGTTTACTGGAATTGCATACCACCAAAATTTGAATTCACTCACTTGTGTCTGCATGCATGGATTGGGGGCATCATATCACACAATAGCACCTGCATTTGTCTTAGTTTATGCATCAAGACCAAAATTTAGCCAAATTCAAGGAAAATTTTAGAGACTTTCAAAGTTCAACAAAAGAACATTTCATTATCATAGAACTAATCTTCTTGAACTTAAAAATATGCTTTTAAATGCAAAGGTTTGACCTAAAGCTGCTGAAAATAGAAACTGCAAGAGCTAAGATGGACCAACTACCTATGGTGGTCTATGTAAATTGCCAATCAATGCTATCATAGGAGATTCAAGTCATGTTTGAAGCATTTGAAATGTCCTCAAACCATCCCTATCATGCCTTAGAATATCATACAAATGACCTAAATGCATTTGATGCACATTTAAACCCCTTATTATCCCTAAAATTCACGTGGGTATTAATGTACTAGCATGCGATGCATTCACTCATTTTATGTATGTATGTGTGTGTGTGTGTGTGTGTATAAATATAACGTTGGGATTTACATAAAAGATAAATTAGAGGAGTCTTTTTGTGCATCATCAATAAATTGATTACATGCCTTTTTCTATTTTGGTATCATTCACACATTGTTATTAATATTGATTCTTGATTTTTTTCTATGAATTTGTTCATATAGTAAGTTTTTTAATTTTTTACATCTCTGTTATTTGTTTTGCATATTTATATCCTAGCATTTATTATTCATGTTTTAATAGTAGTTTCGTCTACTAATTTGTTTTTTAAACTTATTTGTTGTGTTTTATATTTTTCAAATATGTTAGACTGTTAGGAGAGCTTTTATCACAAGAGTTTCATTAGTTAAATCATTTAGCATAGTTATTAGATGTTCATGTTTTTATTTTGTAGCATTTTGTTGATATTGAATATTTGAATTGTGTTGTTTTTTTGTGAGAATTATCAAATTAGATTTTAGTTGGAATAAAATGAGTTCTTTTTAACTTTTTTTTGTTTTATACTACTAACTTTATTCTAGCACAAAGTATGTGATTTTTAGTCTTGAATGTTGTATAGTTTAGCTAAGGTTAAGACGTTTATCATATTCCATATTGAGTTTGTGAACAAGTTGGGTTCAAATCCTCTAATTCGTTCTAACGAATAAATGATCAAATTATGCTAAATTGGATCCATGATATGCAGCAATTAGAGCTTTCAGTTTGTATTTAGGGTTGACCGAAAACTTTTCCTTAATTTTTTATTAATCATTTATATATCAATTTTTTTAAGAAAGATTTTTTATTAGTTTTTGGACTTGTCAATATTTTTTTTCATATAAGAAAGTCATCTCCACTTTTATAAACATGGATGAATTTATTTTGTACAATATATGGTTTCTATACTAATATTTTTCAAGATATAACTAGGTTCAAAAGGAATGAAACTTTGACAAATTGATCATTACAAGTAACGAGATTTACTTGATGTTTACCAATTCCCTCAGGAATCACACAAAATATTTTCTTTAAAAAAATTAAACTAAAGAAAAGTTAACAGCTTGAGATATGAATTGAAACAATAAATTAAAGCTGAGCCACAATAAACATTAATATGTGATAAAATAAAAAAAATAACACATCTAAGTGGTCCTCTCCCATGACAATGAATGGAATGCCATTGAAAGTCTTTGCTCCATATAAAAGAGCAAATCATCCTTTCGATTGTTGACAAAATCCTACTATGCATATAGGCATGGAACATGGCATAGACAACAAGATCAAGACAGAGTTGATTAGCATAGCTACCCATTCCCAATGAGAGATAAGGCCTTGGTTCCCTAAGACAAGATCCTTTGCCTCATTACCTATAGTATTGGGGCAAATTTTGCAACAATTGACTTGTCATGATTTTAGGGCACTCTAAGATATGTGCTTAAATGCTATTGTTGATACCCTTGCTTGTTGGCTATCATCCTCCTTCAATGCTTAGGAGTCCTATTGAAGAAGACAAATGACTTGTACTTGTTGATTGAATGCTCTAAGGCAAGATGGTAGGATCCAAGGACAAGGAATTTCTTAATGACAAGTGGATGCTAGAGTATGCATAATAATGTCATTAGTGAATGGCAGATTAGACAGCAATGGATTGAAGGTTGAGGTTTTGACACTGAGGGAATTGTCCTAAGGTTACATCTCTGCTTAAAGCACACAAAGCCTAAATCCATCGAGATTGATTTCTGTTAACCAAGAGAGTGAATTGGAAACTAATACAAGAATATGTGTAAAGTACCATCTCTTTGGAAAGTCAAAATGACAAAGCATGATGAGCATGAAGTCCTAGTGCATATTGATTGTTGCTTACCTACTCCATGCTCAACAAACTCGATAGTAGATCAATCTCCAAACTGGAAAAATCAACTAGCACCATTTCTAGTCAAAGTAGTCGATTGTCTTGGATACAATCTCTTGGGTACTCTCTGTGGTCTCTCTCCTTGCTTAATAGGGATTCCATATGGTTCAATCTCTTATAAGTGGTGGCATAATAAAAGTAGGTAGTTTTTAGTCCCCTGACCAACCACTTGACCTTCACTTGCTCCCATTACTTGGTGTCAATGTGCAAAAGTTAGGTATTGAACTTTGCAAGTGTCCTCGACAAACATTGATGCTCATCCTCTTGTAGGCCATCCCCATCAACCTACATCAGCGATAAGACAACAATGTTGCTCTCCAGGTGGTTGATTGTGGCTACATCTACAGCTTTAGAATGCAATATTTTACGCACCACACATCATAGTTAATCCTCACAGAAGCTACTCTTAAGCTGAAGTTTCTGTGAGTGAAGCGAGAGTATGTTGGAAATAGGTGCAGATTTTGAGAGAATAACAGCAAAGCCATCATCCATGTGATCTGTACCTTCAGGGAACAGCTGCCATAGAAGACTTCCCCTTCCACTCCCCCTTCTCATCCATTGACTTGAAGAGCATCCTGTGAACCGTGCTAATAAATTTCTCTCTGCATTCCAGAGTAGACCTTTCATCCCTCAAAGACACACCAAATTCTCCAAAAACAACTGGCATATCTAGTATGTTATCATCATCGTTCATGTGATCTTGCATCCAGGTTTCAACGAAATGTAGATGCATTCCAGAGAATGAATCCGGTATCCTTTCATTAAAAGGGTGAGTATATATTAAAAGATGCAATAAAAAAATTCACTGAGTTGTCAAGTCACCCATTTACTTCTTTCTCCATTGATTGAGAGCCATGAGAGAATTGGTGTACTTGTGACTAAAGGATGCAATTGGGATTTCTCTAGTGGTTCTCTTGCAAGCTCGAGAAAGCATTGTGGCAAGCTTTTCGAAAGTCAACTAAACATCCTCAATCTTTAGGTGGCTCCCTTATAGCCTGAAGTCTAAAACATCTAATTGAAGAAGCAACAAGCGTTGGTTGGAACCGATGCACACAAGGTGGGAAAGGCTGGAGCTTGTAAAAACATGATACTTGCTAAGCTTACGAACTCTATTGTTCTTCACCCACATCTTGGTCCTTTCCTCCTTATTGTTGTGCCAAGAGAACAATATCTCTTCAAATCCCTAAGCAATGAAGCTAGCAAACTTCTTAAAATGGGCTCATTAGGTGAAAGATGAGATTCAACTTGCAATGGATTTGTTTGTTATTTGCAAGAACTAAGAGAAAGAGCTAGCTGTGGTTGTCCTTAATAGTAAACTTGTTGATGCTTTTGGAAAGATGAGATTCAGAGCTAAAGGAGGTGGACCATACAACATGATAAAGAAGAGGTTCCGCTATCAACCAACAGGCCTCTTTGCATCTCTTTTATTGAACTCCTAAACCTTGGCCTTTAATAAGGCAACAACATTGGGTGACTGCTCATTAACCACAAGTGGTTATTTGATGAGATCTTAACGCAATCAATGTGTCTATATTGCAAAGGTTCTCGATCCTAAAGTGTTTTGGATATGGTCTCATAGGATCACTTTCATTGACCCACCGTCACAATGGCGAGCCAGTCATCCTCCATCATGCCAACATCTTTGTAAGCATCAAGAGTGCCTAGCATGGCTACACAATTGCTGCCCGATGCTGCAATCTGTCACCCCATTCCTGCTGCCTCCGACAATTGTATGGTAGTCTTGGCCTGCTCTTCGACTGCAGTGGGTGGACCCCTGTGGCTCCCCTCTTTGCCTTAGATGGTTTCATTTGCACGAAGAATCACCACTGACCTGCTTGGCTATAGCAGCGTTGCCATTGCTTAACTGCTTTGCCTGAACACTCGATACACGCAGAGCCAGTCCTTGGTGCTTGCTCTCAGCGCTGTGCATATGACTTACCTCATACTGTTATGTGGTAAGCTTCCATTGCATGAGCTGTTGCACAAATCCTCCTTGAACTTGCACTCCCTATCCAAAGAATGACTATGCATCGTAGCAACAGGGGTTTAAAATCCAACTGACATCTCAAAGTCATCCTGAGCAGAACTAACCGAACCCACTCCCTGCTGTAAAACTTGCCAAGTTGCTTCTAGCCTGACACTCCAAGACCTTCCCTTAGCCAACTCTTTCCCTTGCCTTGTCTTCCCTTTACACCATTCTGAGATCTTGCAAAAGCTCCAGCTGCCCCCAAACAACTACTGGTTACATGAACGACCTGACCTGATCATAGACCCTTGGTCCAAGTCCCAAATTTGAATGGTTTGTGAAGTCAATCCTACACATGCCTAGGTATACGTCGCTTGTTCCCCTTCTGTTGTCACCATGTCATGTGCTCCGAAGGCTATCCTTGCCAAGTTTTCTGGACCCCAATGATATAACACAAGGTATGACAATTGAACCCACACCAAAACTGCAATGCATCGTGTCAGGGAAGGCCAAAAATCAAGGAGCAAGAATAAAGTTCCAAGATTTGTTACAAGCACAGTTAAAGGACCCCACGCAATGCCATATCCCTATCCTCCTGCCTTCCTAACTGCAATAAGATGCGCACCAAGGTCCACCACCTTCAACCCCTCAAGACGTCCCCACCAGTTTTGCAATGCGTCAGCCAGCCAACAGAAGAGCACTCAAAACCCATAAAGCCTTCCCAAAAGCGCATCGTGTAACTTGCAGTCTCCGTCTCATTGCAGGCCGTTGCAAGCTGCACCGCACCCCACTTTCATCAACAAAGGAACGATTGACAATCCATATAGAGATGTTTGTCACATTTTTTTCTTTTCATGGGTTGACCACGCTTTAGTCTGTTGAGCTTGCCCTGGCGAGCCCAAGCTAGATTAGCTGAAGTACCAAAGTCACCGTGCCCTCTCCCCATGGGTACTAACAGCAGCATTATCCTGACAATAACCTTTCCGAATCCCTGCATTATTAGTTCTGCAACAATGAATCCTCAACATCCATGGCAAGAACATTTGCTCATAAATAAAAGACACTAGCACTTGCCAAGAATCCAGCTCACATTCCATTGCAAAGTTTCCCAGGGTGGCATTTCCTCGAACACCTTGTAGGCACTACTCAGAACTTATTGAATGATAGGTAGCCTTGGCTAAAGACAGCTCAGCCTAGCCCCCACTGGCTCTTCCAGCTTATTCTTTCTTGGGTCACATGCTTCGATACACAATAAGTCCTGCCTAGCATCCCCTGTTCCTTTTAGCCACTTTGGAATTAAAAAATCATAGCAGATTATGCACTTAGTGCAAATGAGAAATGCCCTTTAAGGCACCTAATCCAATTATAACACGATTGCATATCATCATCTTTACTTTTTGTAGCAACAACTTTAGTCACATCATCATGCTTTAGGGCTATTCATGAAGACCGTATAGACCTCCTTGTTTGCATCCTGTTGTTGTTATCTTTTTAGAGCCACGATCAAAAGTGACAATGTATGTGGAATGATCAATTGGTTGGTCAAAATTCAGTTTGTTGACACATGCTTTACATAAGGTATGTTTCTCATGGCCCACTTTCTTTATGAAGTTATCTCCTATGCCCATGATCTTAAAGGCAAGATCATTGTGTATACTTCTTGAGGCACTCCATTTGGGAATTGGAATTTTGTTTTTAGTCAAAAGATGGATTGTGCTTTTTTATCTGAATCTATTGCTCCATTATTAAAAAAGAGCTTTGTTGATTGGAATCGTTGTTTCCCATGAGTATAAGGTCTAATGGTTAATTACCCTTTTGAATAGGGAGGTACTTTCGATCGAGAAATATAAAGTCAATATTTGTTACATATCATAGTTTGAAATTGTTTTTATTATTATTTTTTATAATGATGGGGGAATGCAATCAAGCAAGATTTTGTTAATTTCATCTAACGAGTCTAGAAGCATACATATTAAGTATTATCACTTTTGTAGTGCATCCCTTGTTGGTAGGGATATAAGCATAACAACACTTAAGCATGACAATGTTAGTTCATTAGTGGAGTTCATTGATAGGACTTTGGTTATATGCTTGATCATATCTAGCTTGTTTATCACATGTTTGGTAATGGGTAAGTAGAGACACGCCAATGGATATACAATCATTCTCTTCTACATTGCACATCAAACTCTACACTTGATGGTGGTTCAATGATTTAATATTTATAATTAGGGGTGGGATTTATCAGGGTATTCTAGATTTTGTGATCTTTGCCTAACGTAGAATTGATGGTTTTGGCATTATACATTTTTATGCCTTAGTTGAACCTTTGAGTAATAGATTGATTTATGCAATTCAATCTATTTGAAGTTCTATAAATTTATTTTTTGACTTGGTTTGGTGGTTTTTAGGGGTTACGTTTGTTTGAGGTTTGAAAAAATGAATTTGTGGGTATTTATATTTTGAATCAATTTGGTTGTTACGAGGGATTTTGATATAGGACAAGTTATATTCAAATGATGATCTGAGTTGATCTTATATGTTTTATTTATATATTATTATTTGTTATCATTTTTGTTTTGTTTGAGTTGTAGTAAACCATATATAAAGTATTTATTGTATTTTTATTCTTTTTTTTACATAATCTTATGTTTTGTATTTTTTTATTAAAAATGATATTTTTGTAATTTTGTTTTGGGGTTTAGTTTTTTATAGACTACAAAATTTGACAGGTTGAAGTGACCTTTAACCATGTTTGGGCAACAATCTATCAAAGTGGGTTAATCTGTTTTTTTGAACCCCAACATGGGCTGATGAACTGTGACAATTCTCAGGCCACGTTGTTTCACAAGTCTCTCATTCATGCAATTTTTTAAACCATGATGATCTGACTAAACGTCGCCTTGCTTTTATCCTTTGATAACGCACTTTGCATGCCTTGTATCATCGCAAGACTGAACCCTGACTTTCTGAACTTGCAGACCAGCAGTGCATCAGGCTCATTTTTTTAGTAAACACTGGTCGACCCATGGACTATGTCTTGCCTCAACCCGTGCATGCAGCAAAGGCAGATCCATGTGCCAGCCAGAGTTCTTTTTTTTATTAATTTTTTTTTCTTATGTTCTTTACTCTTGTTTTGGAATTTTTTTTTGCACATGTTTTGCTTTTGTGGGGGATTTGATTCAAGTGTGTGCCAACAGTAGATTATTCCACTCAGTGATCCGCATACCTGTAATTGAGGAAAGTTCTATTCAACATATGTGAAAAGAAGCATTGAAGTCCAAATCCCAAATGTTTGTAGCAGAATAAATCATGGGAATAACTTCACCACTTTCATTAAGATAGATTAAAGTTCAAGGGTCTTTCTTGAAAGGAAGCATTGGGTCCATATCTCAAATGTTTGTTGTAGAATAAATCATGCATGCATCACTCCAGTCGCTCTCTGTTATGTGAATTGCTTCACCACTTCCATTAAGATTGATTGAAGTTCAAGAATCTTTATTGAAATAATCTGTCTTGTTGCAACGGAGCTTTGAGATTTACCATTTGCATTAAAAGTTTGACCTCTTTAGCAAGGCTTTCCTCTTTCACCAATGCTTAAAATGTTTTTTCAAGTCATTAGAGACTTAAAGTTCTGGACTTTTGAGTTTCCTCAATAAAAAATGAAGGAATTTGGTTCGGTATCCATTTTATATGTCATAGTAGAAAAACTGGTGTTCCACCTTGAAGATAAAGAATTTAAGGTAACCGAAGTACTTCAAGATTATCATTAAGAGAGTTTGATTGCTCTGTGGAATTAAAATCACGTGCTCTAGCAGAACTTTCTTGCATTTTAAGGATCATAAAGCTCCTACATAGCATGCATCTTGTTTACACCTAATAGATGTTCAATTGATTGGTCTTATGTCTCTCATAAATAATGTAGATATTAACAACATTGAAGGGGAAATACAAGGTCAAATTTTTGAGGAACAATCTTTGGAGACTATGGGAATTTGAGAACAAAAGGGAGCATATGAGGCATTTGGAAGATTATGATGGACGTTTTTCTTTGTGGAAAGAACCTTGAAAGAAAAATCCACACCTCATGATATTGAATTTAATGAAAGCAAAACTAAATTTTGGGATATGCCAATCAATTGAACAAAAAATAGGCTCCAAAAAGATCAATTTTTAGTTCTAAGTTCTAATACCATTTCTTTCCCTTTTTTTTTTTTTTTTTTTTGGTTTTTTCTAATAAATATTTGATGGAAAACCCAAATGGAACTTCTAACAGTAGATCTTGTTTCACAGGGGATTGGGATTTGTCAACACCATTCCAATCCCATTTTGGGTCTGTAAAACTAATTTAATCAGTAAATACCATGGACACCTCAAATGGTGCTTTGCTTCTTTTTGTTTTTTAATGTCAAGACAATTTCACATGGTTATGAATATGGTTAATACTTTTGGCAATAACGATATTTATCATGTACTAATTTAAACAGTTGGTTAAGTTTATGATATTGTTTATTTGGTAGTTATGCTTATTTTGATCAATGGTAGTTTTGTGAAGTACTATGATTATTTTTTGACAATATTGATATATACTTTGTTCTCGACATATTGTCAGAATAACCTAAATGCCGTAGGGATTGGGATATACAGAACTCTCTTTCACTCATTTTTGGAACAAAATAATTAGCAGTTAAATCATCTTTTGGCCAAGACAAGTATTATGCAAACCTAGTGTATCTTACTGATAATTTTTTTTTGCTCAAATATGCTCATCCTCAATGCCTTATATTGCTTACATTTTACGTGTGCCCATATCAATTCATGAAGAGGATGTTCCTTGCAATTTGTTTTACAGTATTTTGTTTATTTGTTGATAAAAGTATTTATTTTAATCCATGTGTAGCAATTATTTTAATATTTCACAAATACGTTTTATCTAACACTGAAAGGATCATACTGTTCCATCGCGTGCTAACTCGACCAATGTCTGGAGCAAGTGCTCAAATCCGGCACTGCAGCGATTCACGCCGGTCTCCTGCTTCACTAACAATGCTACTGCTTCAGATGGAGCAGAAAGGAACAGAAGAGCAGAAGCTAAAGTTGTGTCATCAAACTCATCCAAGAGGCTGTGGAATGCCAAATGCGAAGTGAAACAAGGTAATGACGTTGGAAAGGAAGTGGAGAGAAGGCCGAGAAGAAATACGGTGATGAGCAGCGTGAAGGGTATTGTCAATGGAAGAGTAGCCGTTCATGTTGCCTCTTGAGTTAGCAATTAATTTTATTTGTTGATGACCTGAGAATTTGAATTCCTTATTAAATGTATCCTTTTATTAATCGTCTAATCTTAGGAATTCCAAACATTTAACGTTTGTAGTGTAATTCAATAATTCAATATCTGTTCAATGCAATCATCTTTCCCTTGGTCATTGTTTGTTTGGGAGGTTAGATTATTATGTGTGTTTTCTAACATTGCATGGAATGCAAACTGCAATGGAGGTTACAGTTCTACCTGAGGAGACTGATCTTTTGATGTAAGATTTTTTTTTTTTTTTTAATCAAATTATAGAAATTTTTTATTAGTTTTTAAGAAATAATTATGTTTACTAATATCATTGTATTTTAATGATAATTGTCATTAACAAGGATGTCTTTTTCTTTGAAAACTTTGTTGACGTCTAAAAATGTAGGATATAAGTATTCTAACAGTTTTTGGATAAATGGAAGGAGGATCAAATTTTTTTTTAATGGAAAACTTTATTTTGATTATTATTTTATGTTTAAGCATTCTATCTAGTATGAAATCAAAGAACACAATAACTTTTATGTGATTTTACTACTAACTTCTTGACCTATATTCACCCTCATTTGCTGCCTTAAGTCTAATATTGCCCAATCAATCTTTCATTTGAGTAAACAGAAAAGCCTTTGTAACAATCATCTCACTAGCACAAATGTGAACACTAACAAACTCATTAACACAATAATTTTGTACAATGCCATACTAAAATCTACCATCCACATAAATATGTAAGACTATTCACAATCAAGAGTTCTGAGGATATAGAAATATATATATATATAAAACATATTACTCTTCTAAACGATATTGTACTAAAATATTTCTTAATTATTTTGCTTTGTATAAAATATAACGAATAAATAGATATTTTTATCACATTAAGGAAGCAAGATAAGACGTACTTCTATACCCATTTGAGCACTCACAATGGCCTCCAAAGGATTGTCATACCAATTTACCAAAACCAATTAAACTTAAGTTGTTAAAAGAAATCAAACTTCAATATATTGTATATTTGGGTTATATATTCGCCTTACATATTATATGTGTATACCACATGTCGTACGTAAGGATGCTGTATATCATATGTTATCAAACCTATTTTCTATTTAACGTAATTTCATGATGATATCTATATACCTTACATGTAATACGCATACATATAATATGAGCATTTTAAAATTTATGAAACATCTAATTTTGATATAAAAAAATATGAAATTTACTAATCATATGTATTTAATATTATTTTTAATTGTTATGTAAAAAAATTAGCTTTGACTTAATTTTGTTGATTTTAACCAATATATAGTTTGTCATCTTAATTTAAGTTTAATTAACTCAACCAAAGTGCTCAAATTAACCAAACTATATCTAATTTAAGTGAAATTTGAGCCATGACATAGTGATAATATTTGAATTATGATAGAAATGTCAACTTAAATTAAACAATATAAATGAGTCCTTAAAAAAAATATTAAACAAAATATTTACATAAGTCCTTAAACAAAAAATACTAACTCTAAACATAAGACTCATGTACATCTTAAAATGCTTTATGAATTCTTCACACTTTAAATTATTTGATAAACAAAATCATCTAAAGAAAACATTTAAAAAATTTGTTATAATTAAAATCAAATATAATCATTGAATTCATAAGGGCAACAATGCATTGATAAAATCTTCTTCAAAGTTATTGGGAGATTTCATCGTTCACATCAGAAATCAGAAATAGGATGGCACATCACAAAAGAATATAACTTAGAAGAAAACACTTAGTACCTGTTGCATCAAGGTCAACCAAATCCTATCCACAATACACAGCCTAAACATAAAACATCCTTGATATCAACGCTAAAATGAAAGAATAAAGCTTTATCAAGAGTTTCCTAAGGAAAGCAGGAGTATTGAAAAACTAATGCTGAAGTAGAAGGCACTCAAGTAGTTAGCACTTGCCTTCTCTTTCAAATGCTTCAAAATCTGGAAGCAACATTCAACTTTCTTCGCAAAAAATTACCCATGGCATAGTTGTTCTTAAAATTAAGGTACATAATTGCAAATATATGGTTTCTGCTCCTAAAGTTGACAGGAAAAATTTAGGAGTAACTGAGTTTATTGCCTACCACATTTGTTCAACCGATTTTGCAGATGCTTAACAATTCCATCCAAAGCACAGCTTGCATCAGCATCTGATGCCAAAGCATTCACAACTTCCTGCATAGCCCTCAACTCATCATGAAACTCTGAATTCAGAACCAAGTAAGAGAAATGCTCATCCAAAGTTAAACCCAAAGCTGCAAGAACTGAATCAAACGAAGGAACATTCTCACAGGCACTTAAGCCCAAGACGGATTTTGCATTCAGACAAGGACCAGCTTCAGGAAACCTCTCGTATTTCTTCAGCCATTTCCCCAAATATCGAATCAAAGCCAGTATCTCATTCCCATTCAGCCTTGATATCGCAGAAGAAAACACCAACCCATCAATGTTCGGATTTCCAAACAAATGATGCAAGCACGATTCTGATGCCGAGAAGTCATCGTGTGCCACCATCAGAAGAATCGATGCTTCTCTGGCCAAGGCTGAGGCTTTTTGGGGAATACCCTTTTTGGTAGCCTTCTCGACAGCTAACAATGCTTGCTTTTCCCACTGCTTTTTCACTTCAAGCATGCTATTGTAAGCATCAAAAGAGGGGGATAAGAAGAATCTCAGCACGGAGAGGAGCACAGAGGGTCGGAGATCATCGACGTGCTTCACGCAGAGACAGAGAAGACGAGCTTGGTTACAATCCACGAGCTTCTCTATCAGATTCGAAGAGTACAGATGACTGACTAGGCGGTGGAAAATTAGGTCTTCGAGTATCTCCCATAATTCCAGAACAAGGCAGCCATGAACAACTAAAACAGCGACTTCCTGGCAGATCAAAAATCCGGCTTTTTCAATCGCAGATCTCACAGAATCTACGTCTGCGCAATTGGATGGTTCATAGCCTAGTTCAAGGCCGAGCTTCTCGCTGTTGGTTAAGAGGAAGGAGTTGAGGAGCTGGAGGAAATCGGCTCGGTTGAGGGATTGGGGTTTCTTGAGCTTCTTTTTTAGGGTTTTCAAGAATTTGGAAGTTGATTCGATGATATCGGAATCGGTCTGGGAGATGGACCAACCTGATAAGCGACGGATTGGGGGACCGGCGGCGGTAGATTCAGAGTCGGGCTTCAATTTGGGGAAGATATCATCCGAATTAAGGATGATGGGGACCTTCGAAACGGGAAAGAGTTCGCCGTCATCGGCTGCTGCAACGGCTTTCACAATGGAGTCGAGAAGCGACATGGCTTGCGGGCAAGTAATGAAGCAGAGGTACCCTGCGGCAAAGAAGGCCCTCACGAAGATTAGGGTTGAAGTAGCCAGCATGCGTTAGAGCCATTAATTTCAAATTTATTAAAATTAACATTAATATTTTTCTATTAAATAGCTTCATATTAAATTGTTATCAATTTTCTTTCATAATATTTGTTGGATTTATCTATTCTTCTTTCATTAGATAAAAAAACAACCAAATTCTCTTGCTTTCTTGACACAAGTAATGGACTCTATTAATATAACGTCATAAAAGTATAAAAATATTTTTAATAGTTATTTTTATATTATTTTAAATTGTCAATAATTAATTTGTTTTAAAAAATAATATATTATAAAAAAACATCTAAAAAGAAAGAGATGAGTAGTAGAAATGCAAGTATGATTTATTAAGAACTTAATGTTGCTAAATTATTAAAAGTTAGAGACGTCTAAAATATAAAATAAAATATTAAAGATTAACATAAATTAAATAATAATTTAAACTATAAAACTAACACTTATCATAAATTATAATAAATATTAAATTAAAAATAAAGAAATTACACATAATGTAGAGCTTACATAGAGATTGATAAAATATTTTGTGGTGAGAATACCAATCAAGATTTTGGAAGCCCAAGAGTAAAATAAATGTGTTGACACTTCTACACAATTAAGATATCTGTTTTTCATTTACAAAGTCAAGACGAGACTTAAGATTGCACTCTGGGCTCAAAATGACCAATGTGACACGTTCTGTCAGTTCCATCGCTTGATAATCATTGTCGACCCAACCCAACCAGTTGATCCAGACCACATTCGGCCAAATTAGTTTAGCAAATGGATCTTCCTAGTACGATCTGGATAGCATGTTTACATGACCCACATCGATCTCCTGTGCTAATTGATCGATTGATAAAGTTCGCGACACGCTGATTCCTCTAACTTTGTGGCGTCACTTTAATTCGCCAAACTATTTCACAACACTTTAACTCGACTTTGACTCGTGATTATGTTGATGTTGTCTTGACTCACCAACTCGCTTTAGACATACCAGCTCACATTGCTATCAATGTAGCATCGACCTACCAAACCTCTTCATGACATGCCAACCAACAACTTGTCGATGCTACGCCAACCCATCAACCCAATCTGCAACACATGACATTAGATCTGAGCCACCATGACACATGATAACCGAAAATGCATCGTTTAAATAGGCAACAATTTTGGTCACATAACTTTTAAACCAAACTGATAACTTTTTAAAATACTACTATGCATTAGCTTTAGCTACAACTTTTAAGTACATATAATTTAGAAATAAAAAATATAGCTTTTCAAAAAGCTATTTTGTAGCAACTTTCTATCACAATTTTTCTAATTGTCTTTTTATTTTTTTTTAATTGTCTTTTATGCTTATGCTCTTTATAAAAAAAGGACCCAAGGCTTTGGAATGATAATTTTTGGATGAGTAAAATTTTCATTTTTTTTTTGTATCTTATTAAGGTTTAGGATTGATTGCAACATGATTTTTGGTGTGTTACTTCATTAGGGCTCTGAAACTAGGAAGAGGGGTGTGAAGCCCAAGCAGTGAGACCCCGTGCCAGTTTATCTACGACATTGTCTTCCTTTCATTGCTACTTACGATTCCTTCCACTTTGTCGATTCTTACTTCATTGTTTCTTTTCACATCATTTTCCTTTCCACTTTGTTACTTAAGTTTTCTTGGATTATCGCTTTTACTTATTGACACCTTTACTACTCTTTTAATTCAGTTTTTGTAAGTATTTGGATTTTCTTATCAAGCAAGCTACTTCATTATTTTGGTTTTCTCATAATGCTTTGTAAAGTCATTTTGGTTTGGTGCTTCCAATTTATGACCAAGTGACCTTTACTTTGTTATTTTCTTTATCATGATCAGCTTATCTAGCTTTTTTTAAGTACCTGATCTTTATATCATTGAAAAAGTTATAAGCTTAGCATACAAAGCAACCTCTGTGTGGTTCTTGGTACCTTATTGGCTTAGATTACTTTGGATAAGTACCTTTTGCATGTTGTCTTTTTTGGGTTTCTTGTGCTTAACTTTTGTGTTTTCTTTATTTCTAACTTGAGCAAGTCAATCCCTACACTGCTTAAAACATTTGCACCACTCTTCTGGCATCAAACTAGTGTTAGAGCTTGATTTGCTAGTGCTTGCAATGCAAATGGCAAAGCAAATATGAAATAAACCTCTCTTTAAATTTCTTTTATTGGCTAAAAAAAGGACAAAGAGACAAAACAAAAGGGGACCACAACTTTCTTCCATTCTTTTTCTTTCTTTTTCTAAAGCATATACATATGAGATTCAGTATAACGTACATGAAACACCCACACATCAACCAAACATAGATGACCCTCCAAAATCTCTTAACCCAACTATAAACAATGGAATCCATGCTAGAAGAATATAGAGTTATGATCACTCAACTAGAAAAAACTCCAAATCAACCCACATTTTTTGAACCCAACATTGTTAATTCACTTAAGTAAATGCCTATTAGCATCAACAACCCTTTCTTGGGATGACACTGAGAAAATGATGATGACAAAATTATGAAATCCATAAAATATGACATCCTCATCTTTGAAGGCATCCTAAACATTAAGAACTTCCTAGTCTGAGAAATAATATTAGGCCATTACTTTTAATGGTTTAAACTTAATGAAGAACAAAAGGTGTTGTTTGTTTGAATGAAGTTGGCTAAACAAGCTCAACTATTTGTGGAAACCATAGATACACATCATCAATAAAGAGGACCAACACTTGTAGGAACATAGAATGAGTTTAAAAAAATCCTAAGAAATAAATACGTACTCCTCTCATATAAGAACTAGTTACTTGATTAATGGCAAAGCCTAACCCAAGGAGGAAAGTTAGTTAATAAGTACATTACTAATTTTGATGAATACCATTTGAATTGTGAGGTCAATGAAGACCCTTTGGTCACCCTCCCTCAACTCTAAGTTAGGCTTAGAGAAGAAGTGCAAATGAAGCTTTTTATGCATAAAATTCACACCATAGAAGAGGCCTATAAGATTTCTAGTGAGCTTAAGCACCTCCAAAAGCTTTACTTAAGCAAAAGAGTGACTTTTCGGCCTACTTATCCCAGACCATCCTCAAGACATGCACCTCAACTTCCTTCTTCAAGCCCAACCCTAAATTCACCATAAAACCCAATTAACCAGTTAATTTAAACCTAAAATACCTTGTTTTCCATGCAAATGATGAGATCATATGGCTACCCAATGTCTTATATGACAAATAAGCTATATCAAGAAAGAAAGATGTGAGGAATTTTACATATGGAAAGAATGAGAGATCAAAGAATATACTTCTTATTTTAACATAACTAATGAATACTTTAAAGAGAAAGGAGAGAATATTATTGAGGACACCAAACCCATTATCGTTGTGAGATGTACCTTCTCCCAGCTTAAGACTAATGAAGATTGGAGATGCATTACCAATTTTCATACCTTCGTTAAACTAGAAAAAAAATTTTCTTTAGTCATCATAGATAGTAGTAATAATATCGATGCTATTTCTACCAATAATGTAACATGTCTCAAACTTACCACCAAAACCCATATGATCAACAAAATACCTATTTTTATCAAGAAACAATATATTATATCGCTTAAAATATCATTACAATATTGTCCTAAGTGATATACCTGACATCAACATAACTTCTTTAATAAGACCTATTCTTTTTAGTTTTTCTAATGTTTTCACTGAAGAATCTCAAGGTTTACTACCCCTTTTTAACATTCAGCATGTTGTAGATCTTGTGCCCAGGGCTAGCTTACCAAATCTACCATATTATAGGATGAGTCCTTTCAAACTCTAAGAACTCATCCAATAAGTGCAAAAGTTATTAGACAAAGGATTCATATTGGGAAAGTCTTAGCCTTTATTTCATTCCACCCTTTCAAGAAAGACAATTCATAGAGAATGTGCATTGATAATATGACTATTAATTAAATAACTATAAAGTATAGGTTCTCTATCATACAGTTGGATGACATGTTGGACCAATTGATAAAGCTATTATCTTCTCATAAATTGATTTACAAAAGTAAACACCACATAGGATCAAATTGGAGGATGAATGGAAAACTTCTTTTTAAATAAGGGATGGCTTATACAAATGGTTATTCATGTCTTTTAGTTTATCCAATGCACCTATCATGTTTATAAGAATAATTAACAAAATATTTCAACTCTACTTAGAAAAATTTGTTATAGTTTACTTTGATGGCATCTTAATCTTCAATGGCACCCTTGAACACCACTTAGAATATCTTAGAAAAATTTGTTCAATATTTAGAGTGAAAAAAGCAATATTTATTTGAATGCTTCACATATGCTTAAACGTACTTCATCTTATAACCATGCAAGTAGAAGTGATGTATATTTGCATGAGAATTATGGATTAAAAAATCATATATACATGTGTTCAATACATCATCTATTCCTTCTTTACATGTTAAATCTCACATTATATACAATTATTATTCAAAATTTAAACTTCTTATATTTGATTGTCTAATTAAGAAATCCATAAATCTAAAACATAATAGATATGACTGGATTCCTCAGGAAATAAAATTTAAAAATATTTTTACGAAATCACAACATCCACACCATACCATTATTGAACCTAAGATGATTTGAATTTCCAATTTAAAACTTAGGTAGTTTATTGGCATGCTTTCATATTTAGGACCTATGGAGACAAGTCTTACATTATGAGTTTGTTTGATTAACTTACAAAATATTTATAGTCCTCAGCATATCTAACTTAGGATAAAATGTTAAATCTTTTTAGACTTAGTATAAATCAATATTAATTGTCTAAAACTTGTTAGTAAATATATACAACTATTATATAATAAATTCAAATATTATGAATAAGCCAAGACCATAGTTTCTCTATAATAGTCTTTAATAAATATGTTTGAATGATCCTATTAGTTTTTATTAAGAATTAAAATGTGTTAAGATTATGAGCTTAAATTTAAATCATAGTTGACTTAGGAATTCAATATATAAAAAAAGGTAGAAAAATTAAGTTATGTAGGACATTGATTTTAAATGACTTAATTACTAGAAGACATTTAGAGATAATTTATTTTAATAATTTTGAACACAAAATCTTAAGTTCAAGCGAAAATTTCATAAGAATAAAAAATGAGACTATCATAGATTTTGTTAAATTGATTAGAGAATTATAAAGATAAAATAATTTCAACTTAATGGAAATAAATTTTAAAAATAAATATCAATATGATTATTATAAAGAATGAAGAATATGACATCACTTTATGTCATACTTAGGAAAGCATGTAGAAGTGTACAAGAGAAAGAAAACAAAAAACACTAGATATAGGATATTAACTAAAAAAAAGACCTAAAAATTAATAAATCTTTAGAGATAATTTATTTTATTTTTGAAAAATAATATAGATTTGAGATTGATCATGATCTTTTTAGATTTATATTAGTTGTTTTTTTAACATAAAAGAGACTTGAAAATTTTGATAATTTGATTTGAGAATTAGAAAGATAAAAAATATATATTATGTTTAATGAGTCAATTAGAAAAATAATTAATAATTTTTAATGATTAGATAGAGTCATTGATGAACCTAGATTTGAAGAAAGAAGAAAGTAAATTAAACATAAATAATATGGAGAAGCTAATCAAAATTCAAAGAATCAATTAAATAATCAAATGTATATAATCAGTTTCATTATTAAAAAAATGACAAAAAAATGTAAGATATCACTTTATTTGAGATCTATTGTTAAAATATTAATAGAATTCTAATGTGTACCTTGAAAGTAAGGAATTGGTCAATGTATTTACAAAACTCTTTCAATGATATATAAAAATTAATAAATTATATGTCTCTTTTGATGGTGTCAAATAGCGAGAATGATCATGATTTAGATAAAATTTAGAATAATCATAAAATAAGGGGGAGTATATGTAAAAGGGGGCATAAAGTAAAGAGGAGAATAAATTTTTCATTTTTAATATATCTTAACAAATAATCTTTCTAAAATACATGTTTTTTTTTTACTTTTTATATTTTTTATCTAAACTTTTATGTTTTGTCATCATTAAAATAAAAATTATCAGATCACGATTATGTTTGATGAGTTAAGCTATAAATATTTAATATTTTATTGTAATAGTTTTTTTTTATTATGAATAAGTTTTAATAGTGAAGAACAAGTTATGATCTTTTAAAAATGATGAATTAGTAGTTTTTAAAATATCTTAGAGTGTTTAGTAAACTTTAAAGATTAAAGATATACACATCACCTTTAAGAATATTTTTTATTATAAAATATAATGTTATCTTATTGATTATTAATTATAAGACACATCTTTCTATTAAAATTACTTTCAAATCTTACTTAGGTATTAAATTTGTTTAATCATTTTCTTGATTTAAGAAAAATATAAGATTTTATTTTTTAATCATTTAATCCCTGGTTGAATTCTACTTATACTTCTTTATCAAATTTGATGTTAAGTCAATATTAAATTTTGGATAAATTAGAATAAATACTTTATTAATTTTTTATAATTAAAGAACAAAGCCATATTCGAAAATACACCTCAAGCATGGCTGATCAAGCTAGAGATGGGAAGTCTCAGGTCAAGAGACCAACTAGAACCAAGTTGGGTTGATCTTAATATATATATATATATATAAGGTTTTTTATAAACATAAAATTATTTCTATAAAAAAAATTTAAAAAGTAAATATGATAAAAAAATAGTAAAAATATTTGAAAACCTACTACTTACCTCTTATTTTGAGATTCACATACACTTATTTTACTTTAAGTCATACTGTATTGTAATATATTATCATATTGTGTAGTATTTTCAATCCATTTCCTACTCATTATCATAACGTATGTTTGGTTAATTTGTACTATTAAGATAATTCAATCTGTCAAATTTTCTTATATAACATATTATTTTTATTTATAAAATCTTTCTCTATAATGGTCTTATTTGTACTAAATAATCATTATATCTGATAGCTAACATATTTTATGTTCATCATATCTTATTATAAAATTATGTTATATTATACAATATGATAAATTTTTATTCAATTAACTCTTTCTCTAGTCATCTTATTGCACTACATGATTTCATAACTTGCACTGATTGAGAATTTGTTTTTATTATGTTCTTGTTCCCTTTCACTAGTCATATTATCCGATTTATTTATATGATAATCCCACTCATAAAATCACATTGTTTTATAATGTGGTATCACCCTATCTAATATTCTAAATTACTTTAGTACTCATCTTATTATATTATATAATATTTGGTATCAATGGTATAATACCATCCACTCTAGTTTTCTTCTCGTTGTTTTATACATATTATATTATATGATAATATAAATCTTTTTATACAATCTGCTAACCAAAACATATAGTTGTTTTATTTAGTTTTTGACTTTTTTGTCATACTTTTGAAATATAAAAAAATATCAAACATAATCATAAAAATATGTAATAAGTGTGCTTTTTTCCTTTAAAATGTCTACCCATACTCACTACATAGGTTATCTTTTCCTTTCTAGTTTCTCACATAGGTTATAGAATGACTTCCTTGACCCATTTTCACTTCTTTTGCACTAAGTTTTCATGTAGTCTTCTAAAAATGTCCTTTTATGACTTCAACTACTTTAATACCACTTGTGGGGTGACCTTGCTTTATCATTACCAAATTTTGGTACCATCGCATCTACTTCTTTGTCTTTTCTCTTAATTTTTTTAAAATATATAAAATATTTCTTTGCATTTTATAGAAATTATGTTGGAAGCAAATCATTATCCTTTGATGTAAATAATGAAAGCATTTATTTTTGCAATCAAGTGGAAGCATCACATTTTTCATATTTCTTTTTAAAAGCACATGCATATATAATACTAATGTTAATGAATCATTTACATATCATTTATCTAAAATAAAAGAAATATAAAAATCACAAATCTAATGATAATTAAATATTTTTTAAATCATCACGTGCTAGCTCTAAATCCATCTTGGTTGTCCCATTAAATTACTTTTACATAGAAGTTTTAGACCAAAAAAGACATGAGCAAACCGACATTAACTCAATAGTAAATAAATATACATATATATAAAACATCACAATATTTGGATAATGACATATAAGAGTCATTTGAAAAAATACAATATAAATAAAGCATGTGAGCATCTTAAAAAGTAAAAAATAATAATTATGTAACTTTTATACACATAAATTTTTTGTACATTTATACATTATTTTTTTATTTTATCTTTTTAGCTCTTTAGAGATTGACTTAAAGAAATAACATTTTTATCAACAAATTGTTCATATTTAGAAATACATTATTCCCCACTTAAATAGATCGAATGCTAGCTTTTTTAGCACACATCTAGAATATGCTATTTTGGAATAGCATTTGCTACTTTAAATAATCTAATTATCTTTCATTTCAAATCTTACCTTCTATTTACTAAGATTATTTTTATTTTTTTTATTTTTCTTTCATTTTTTTATCTTTATGACTATTATCATGAGATAAATTGTCATGTATGTTTATTATTATATAATTATATCATTAAGTAACTTATAATCAAAGTAATACATCATTCATACTCAAGCATTATATACATATATAATTCATGATGTAAAAAACACTTATTTTTTTTTTATAATTATTCATAAATATTACTTTTTAACCATATTTTAAATACAAAAATTTTAGTAAGTATCATATATTAATATAATCATCTTTTATATAAATCATTCTCATTTCATATATCTCTAATTTAATCATGTTAATAAATTAATCAAAGCTTCTATCATACAAGACACATACAGTCAATCATATACACATAAGTACAAGTGTTTTTCTACTTTAATAATTGAGTAGTGGTATCACTAGGCTTAAATTTTACTTAATTCCTTCAATTTTTATAGTAGCCAAGACAATATTATTCTCAACTTTGTATTTGCTTCATTTGTAACTCCTCTCTAAATCTCTTAAAAATATATTTATTTTTTCTCATCTTTTTTTGACTAATAAATGCCAAGTGTTACACCGCTCAAATTTTTCAAAAGAAATTGTATAAGTCATGAATAGCATTTTTTTATATTGTTCTCATGAATGTTTACAATCTTGATTTTCTAAATTTCTCTAATAATTATGTCCCTTCATGTGAATTCTTTTTTACCTTTTAATTTTTCAATTTTTACTTATCGTACTTGTGTGATAATCAACTTCGTACTACATAATACCCATCTTAGCTCAAATCTACCTAAATTTCTTCTTGTGTTATTATTATGATCTCAATATTATACTTGTATGATACTATCATTCATTTTATATCATATTAATGATTTTCATTTATGATGCTATTTTTACCTTATTGTACTTCACATTTTCATTTGTCGTACTATTCGATACCCTTCAATCGACTATTTGTAGGCACTGTCATTACATTATACTATACTATCTTGTAGTGTTAGTACAATTAATTCTTTATATCTTTTGTTAAGTTATAATCGATAATTATTATGTACATTATGCTCTTATGATATGATCGTGCTACTATAATCATCTTGTCACATTATACAATCATTTTAAGATATCTTTTTTAGATGCTTTTACACTAACCCCACTTCATTGGTTTATTGTGTAATCATAAGGTATAATATAGTTTTTCATATTTTACATTCCATTACTTTTATGATTTCATACTTACACATTATTATACTGATATGTTTGTCTTGTTATTATTGTATCATCTAGTGTTTGGCTCTACATTCTGTTATACTGGCATATTATTTTTATATTATATGATATTATATTGATTGTATTGATCTTTTATATATATGTACTAATAGTTGAGTATAATATATTAGTCATCTTATATAATTTTTAATAAGCTTTTCTCACATTTAGTATCTTTCTTACTCAATCATATCATATCATATTCTATGATCATGCCATGAAATCAAACCCTTCCTTAATCTATTAGTTTGCTCCCACCTACATCCAATTATGGTCTATCATACTAATACATTAATGTTGTACTTATATAACCCAATGTCATCCTATGAATATGTTCGCTTGATTATATCATACATTCTTGTAATATCATACAATATGATACCTTAAAAATTTTGAAATATCCTAAAATTAAAAATATATAAAAAATTTTAAAATCTATTTTAATTAAAATTATTATTTATAACTCATCTCTCTTTAAGATTATCAATTATTTTTTTAATATTATTCTTTTCAACATCTCATGATTTGAATTTATTAAAATTTTTTATTCTCAATTTTTGGATGTTATAATATTGTAGTATATCTAAAATTTATTTGAGATTAGGTTACTATTGATTAAAAATTAAGAAAGTAGATGCAACTAAGACTACTTTCAAAACCTATCATGGGCATTCTTGGTGCTACTATTAGGTCTAACAAATCGGCTCCAAATTTTATGAATTTAATAGATATAGTTTTTAGAAGATTCTTGGATTAATTTTGTGATTTTATTGATAATATTCTTGTATATTCTAAACCCCTATTAGATCACAATGTACAATTACATATTATATTACATACTTTTAAGAGAAAATCTACTATATATAAAATTTTTATATATAAATTCTTGTTGCCTCAGGTAGTATTTTTAAGATATGTGATTAGTACAATGTAGATATCAATTGACCAAAACAAAATCTTTGTTATTGTGGATTTTTCTAAACTTGTTTTTGTTGAAGAGATTTAGAGTTTCTTAGATTTAGTTAATTATTAGTTTAAATTTTTATAAGGATTTTCTCAAGTAGTATTCATAGGATTAATTTAGAAAATCATGAAATTTGAGTGGGATGCTAATTCTAATAATACTTTTCAAAAGTTGAAAAAGAGATTACTTATAACTCTTATCCTTTTTGTGAGAAAGATCAAATGGATATCAAATTTTCAATGATAGCTCACTAAGGTGTATACTAATGTAGAATGACAAAGTTGTTAATTATGCTTCTAAAAAACTAAAACCTCAAAAGAAATATTTTTCATTGTATGATTTAAAATTAGTTGTCATAGCTTTTGCCTTTCAAATGTGAAGGTTATTACTTGTATTGGATGAATATGAAGTGTTCACATATCACTATAATTGAAATTTTCTCTCTACTTAAAAAGGATTAAACTTGAGACAATTAAGTGGATGAAATTTATTAAATATTATGACTTAACCAATAATTATCATGTGTATAATGCCACCATTGTTGTTGATGCACTATGTAAAAAAAAATTTATATGTTCATTTGTGGAACTACTTAATGAGAAACTAGTTTTATATAAAATTGTTAGATTGTAAATAAAAAAAGTTATGTTCAAGAAGATTGGCTTGTTAGACCAATCCTCTTTAAGGTTATATTGGCTTGAATTCACAAAAAAGAAAGATTATCTTTAGGATAATGGATATCAAAAATTGGTTCAAAAAGTTGGAGAATAATGGAAATATGACTTCACTTTAGAAAGCTTAATTGTAAAACCCCAAATTGGTTGCTTTCAAAATAGCTTGGCCACCCAATTGAAACGTGCTATTTTTCATAATTTTTTATTATATGGTTTTCCGTTGTTAAAATATTTCTAATAAAAATTTTTGTCTAACTTTGATCTTCTTTTTTATGATTAATTCAAGCCTGAATTTTATGAAATTTTTAGCATATAATTTTTAATAATTTGAAACTCTATATTTGATATTTTTATCCCTCCTTAGAACTATAAGACATCTTCTTAAGCTTGCAATATTTTTTTTGTAAAAATTTAATCATTTATTAAAAAAATTATATTAAAACATAATTTAATAAAATTCTCATCTCCCATGATATTGCTAAATATCCTAACTCTTCTAAGCTTTGAATACTCACTTATTCAACCTATTTTTTAGATAATCAATTTTCTAAATAATTTAATTAATAAATAATATTTGTATCCCTACGATGTCACAATTTATTTAACAACATTACTCAAAATTTTCTCTTAAGATGTAGTCCATAATTGCTCATCAAACAAATAAATTCAATCTTTTTAGTGACTCAAAACCTAGTTCTTCACAAACATGTAACATTTTTTAGAAAAATTTTCTAGTATTTTTTTTACTTTCTACTTCTGATTTACTCTTTACATTTTTTTCTACATTGTCCTATCTTGAATGCCATGTCCATTTTATGTTACTACATAAAAGATGGCTACAATGATAGTTTGTAATATTTTTCTTTTCAAATATAATGAGTCATACAAAATAATTCCTTTTGCAATGGCAAAAAAAAATGTCTCTATTAGAGATGGCCATGCATGAGATGAGGTTGTGAGAGATAGTGAGAACAATTTGGAACTTGTTGATAAGACATGATATAATGGTCAACATCTAGACAAGCAATTCCCTTAATGGGGCTAATAGGATGAGGCACATTGATTAGACCCTCCCAAAGGGTGCTATACTAAGGGGCATGAAATTAAAAAAATCTTTCTCAAATTGACAAAATAAATATCTGAAATAATCTTTGTTCGAATTCACTGAGTAACAACTTGTTTCAATTGAAATTTATTGAGACCTATCATTCGTTGAACACCATTTGAATCTATTTATCTATGAAACTTCAAATATGCTAATGTACATTTTTGGGTGAAAATAAAATGTATGTAGCTTATAACTTTGTTTTACATCTAATTATCTTTTTCTCATTTCTAGATTTATGCTCACTTTGTAAAGATAATATAATATTCTTGTGTTGGGATTTATTTGAACAAAAAAAATTTAAAAAAAAGAATTTTTAAAGATATACATTTTTTAAAAAGCAACAAAGTTAATAAAAAGAATTTCTTATGAAATTTATTTGATATAACTCTTTAAAACTACCCCAAAAAAATGTCTAGTTAAACTCAATGAGAAATGAAGCCTTGGCCAATTTCCTGATCAACCCTGTGGAGCAATTTATGCGTAGATTAGGTAGAGCACATTATTTTGCACATTAGCTGTGAATCTGATATGAGTCTACGAATGCAATCAGAGAAATATTGTTCATCTTCTTCAATTCAACAGATAAGCGCATATAATTACACCATTGGAAAGCTGTGAAGCCCCCCCACATGCAGGCCTTAGACTTCGTAGAACAGGAAAAACGAGAAGACACAAGGTTATTAGAAAAGGATGACGGCCATGTGATGGAGCTGCACTGAGGAATCTTAGAAGTGAGAGTGCGAGAGATCCGGCGAACCTTCTGCTCCTTGCTTTCTTCTCCTCTTCCAAGCCTTCTTTCTTCTCCTTCCAACCTTACACTTCATTGATTCATGCCAGCTAATACTCTGCTTACAAAAACTCAACCCATTGCGTTGTTCAAAAAACAGTTTTTTAACTTCACCCTTATATAGCTGCAGCTCTTTTAACAAGGACAAGGCTTGAACGAAAAGCATCGGATTTGCTTCCTTTTCTTCTCGTATGGCTCTCTTTAAGGATCTAGCTCCGCAAAGCTCCGTTTTTGCTCAGGGTCTGCGTCCTTCCTCTCTTGGGGAGGAAGGATGCTCGGAGAAGAACCCTTTGGGCTTTCTTCCAGTTTTCTTTGATCCATTGAGTAACTCAAGAGGCAGCTCCATTCCTCTGCAAGAAGCTCACCCTGTGCCCAACTTCAAGTCGTCTGTGCTTAGCTTTGAGCAGAATTCCATGTCTGGAAGCAACATCACAGAAGAGAAGTTTGGGATCCTGTATATGAGAAGGAGCTATGTTGATGGCCTCCAAGGGAGCAGTGGGCACAAGCGATCTCTAGTGGTATAATTCTTGAGCCAAGAGCTCAATTTACATCAAACCCATCACGAATCTGAAGAGAAAAATGCTGCCTTCTGCGCAGGGGGGAGAGATGCAGGCTTCAAAGAAGCATTGTTGCAGCTTTGCGAAGGAAGGAAAGGGCAAGGCAAATCCGTCCAAGGACCCACAAAGCATCGCGGCAAAGGTTTGTTTTGCTTTTATTGGAAGTATCTTCGAAACTCATCATTGTGGCATAAAACTGCAACAGACGATTCTGTCTGCAGAATCGAAGGGAGAGGATCAGCGAACGGCTGAAAATTCTGCAAGAGCTTGTTCCCAATGGTACCAAGGTGAGACCTTTCTGTAAACCGTCGTCTTTTTTCAAAGGGCATCATCTTTCTGCCGTATCAATGTTGCGAACTTTATTCTGAGGATGTCATATGCTTCCAGGTTGATTTGGTGACGATGCTGGAGAAGGCGATAAGCTACGTGAAGTTCCTGCAACTGCAAATAAAGGTGATAGATGAATTCTCGTTTGTACTGACTGTTTCTTCGTGCAAAAAAGGTGTTTTTGAATTGATTTGATGCTTGTGTGCCATCCAGGTGTTAGCGACTGATGAGTTTTGGCCAGCTCAAGGAGGAAAGGCACCAGAATTGTCTCAAGTGAAGGAGGCATTTGATGCCATCTTGTCTTCTTCTCATGGGGAGAGGAATTCCATCACAAAGAACTAAGTTCATGTAAGCTTGGGGAATGACATTAGAAACGTAGGCTAAGAAAATAATAGCAGTTAAAAATCAACTAAAGATATGTTTTTTTTTTTTTAGTTTGTTTGATGAAAATTTTAAATTTAGTTATTTTTCTGAAATTTGAAAAATTTTGCTAAAGAAAAATTTGAAGGAAGTCAAACTCTTGGATAGATTAACATCTTATCAATAATAAATAATAGATAATAAAACAAATTGTGATAATTATTTTTTTCTGCTATTTTTACACGATTGTTTTGATCTTTCTACATGGACTAAATAAAATAGAAAGAAATGTGCTTTATATTTATTCTTTGGTTGCTTGAATTTTAATATGATTTTAGTTTTCTCTTTGATATTATTAATATTTTTAGAAACAAACATAATGATGATGATATCATCTCGAAGATAGGTTGGAAGATATGATGGATAAGAACATTGCTATGAGGGAGAGGCCATGAGCCATGGTGAAGATGGTTGATGTATGAGATGGCATTGCTTTGGCAAAGGCTAGTAACAATTGATACTAAAAACTACTAGTAATAATGAGCAATGGGTGAAGCCAATGGTGTCTGACAATTGGTGATGACCAATGTAGAGGCTAGGTAGAGTTACTGATAGGAATGGTTGTCGATGTTAGGAATGCATAGTTGGTGATGAACATGTGAGAATAGTAAGAAAACTTTTACTATTCAATAGTTGTGATCAAATCCAATGTTTTTAAGAATTCTTAATTTAGAGGTTTTGAAAGTTTTTAGGTGTTAAATATTAACAAGCCAAATGAATGATTGATTTTTTTGTGTGAATCAAATATTTCTATGACATTTTTATTCAACATTTTAGAAATGAAGATTCTAAAGCATATTTAAAATTATGATTAAAAAATTATTAGTATTATTTGATATATATTTTTAAAGAACCATTTTTCAAAAACTTTTGTATCTAAAATACATAATATCAAATTTTGAAGTTTTGGGAAAGAATGTATATGACTAGCTAGTCATATAATTAAAAATTTATTTGAATAACTTTTTATGGGTTCAGTAAGAAATTTGAAAAAAGATTTTTAAAAAATATTTTTAGGAAAGAAGTTTATGAGAAAAATAAAATTTTGATGAAAATAAAGCTTACAAAAAAATTATTTTATATAGAGCTTGAAACGAGCCTAAAATTATTTATGTATGACCTAAGAATTTAAAACACTCTTAAAATGGTGTTTTAGAAAAATAAATCGAGTAGAAAAAATAGGATTTGTGAAAATAGTTTGCCAAATTTTGTGTTTAAATTAAAAAAAGAATGTGAAAAAGTGCTTGAAAGTTGTTTAGCATAGATAGGCTTAAAAAAATTCTTTCAAATACTTTTAACTTCTAAATGCACACAAGATCATAATACTTCTAAGTTTTAAGTGCATATAGGATCTTGATTTTAGCCCTCCAATTTATACATTTTGCTTTATAGGAGATGTGTCTTGCCTCCATAATTGCCAATAGATTGATATCAAATTAAGCTAGTATCACTATTCAAGTTTTTTGCTAGTTTTGTTCGAAGTTTTTCCATCAAGAAAGTTTGTTCATATCATTCTTCTATCAATTGTTGCCTCTTATATTGAATCAATATCTCATTAGAAATATCTTTTTTCTTATTGGGACTCTATTTTTCAAAACTTTTCCCATCGCATTGAATGGATCTCTTTTGGTTACTTTCTTAAACATTCATATTTACTTACCATTGTCATTCTATACTCAACCCCATGTCTCACCATTTACATCCGAGTCTTGATGCCCTTGCAAAGGACTCTCTATCCCTTATTAGCAAAACATCCAAAGTCAGCCTTAATCTCTAAACCCAAAACAACTTTCAATCTTAGTCAGCTAATTTTGTTCATTAAACTATTTGATTTTTTTGATATTGTCCCATTAAACATCACTCCTTTGCTATTGCATTGTTATGCAAATTCTAATCAACTAATCCTTATTTTATGCCAATGTGCATTATATGGCCTCATAAATATTTGACAATTAATGATCCAAATCTTCTATTATCATTGTGATAATCATTCTTAATTTTTTTGTTAGTTAAAAGATATTGTCATTCATTACAACTAATCAATCATTACCTTAACTAATATATATGCTCTTAAGAATTGAATTGATCTTTACATATCTCCTACATAAGAGTCCCCAAAAAAAAAGAGGAGAAACTCTTTTAAAAAAAAATATCTCCATTTGTTATTTTATTTTGCAATTCATTAAATCTCTCTTAATAATATTCTTTTTTTTTCTTACTTTGTTTTGAAAACTTTTTGAATTAAGAGAAGATCTCTTTTATATTTGACCAAGATAACAAGATGTTCATCTAATGTAATATAGTTGTCATGATTTTTTTTTTAATTTATGAACTTCTCTATGTTTTTAAAATATTGTCATTTTCTCTTTCTTTATTTCGTATTTTTTTTATTTTTTGTTTATATTGTTCTCCTTGATGAAATTTATTATGAATTTTGATTTTTCATTTTTCTTTATTTAAATATGTGAGAATTGCTAGACATGTCCGTTATAATATCATCTCTTATGTAAAATACACATCAATGATGGATAGAGTGCCTTATTATTTTAGAAAATTGTAATTAATGAAACAAGTCATAAAGATTTAATGCATTCATCCCTATTTTCTATAGGCATATAGAGTACGAATTATAAAAAAGAGATGAATAAAGACTCTTCTATAGTTAGTCTACCAAGATTGGGTGAGATTAATTAAGGTGCACATGGTGACCTTAAAATCACACGCAAACACCTTTGAAATGGAAAAGCACAACATCTAATGCACATGGCCTATTTAATGAAGCCCATTATTGACAACTAAAGTAAGTTTGGTTGGACAAAAAAAATGAAAAGAAAACAAAAATCAAGTAAATATTGATTAATATATTTTGTTAGTTTTCTAAAATACACAAAAATTGATTTTATTTTATCACATAAAGTTATTTATTAATTTGATGTTAATAATATGGTCCTATGTATTATGAAAAAATTTCTTTATTCAAATTTTTTTATGAAATTAAATTTAAATTGATAATCAATGAGATTAAATCAAATCCTTTCTATTTAAAACATAGATTGGATCATGAACAAATCAAACTTCTTAAATACGATGTTATACCAAAATTGAATAGATTCACTATTAAATCATTAACAAGTCTAAAAAATTTTAAAAATGATTAGTCAATAAAAGGCCACTAAGTTCTTAAGAGCATTGCTTAATTGTTCATTGAGAAAGCATCATTCATATATCATTAGTTTTGTAAAAAGTCAAAGTGAGATCAAAGATTATTGGTAGTGGTCCAATCTCCAAAATCAATGATAGCTATTGGTCTTGTTCAATGATTCAATGTTGGTTAACAAAGATGTTGAAGATGATATGATATTTACTTGTTAGCAATGAAGAGAACAATGGAAAATATTCAACAGCTTTAAAATTTTAAATTAAAAGGAAAACATGTTGTCTCTTATATTTTAATAGAAATATCTAATTTTACATATAATGAATCAAATATTAAATAAAAAATTATTTTATATTTTTTTTTCTTATTTGTATCTTAAAATTCAAAACAATTAGGCACTATGCGCAACCTCAAAAGAATAGTTTGGTCTTTATTGCGAGCACATTGCATTACAAACATTAGCAATGTAATGATATCTATTTAGAGTTAGGCAGTTGAGCAAATCAATTCTATTTATCTCATTCCTCTTCAAAAAAAAAAAAAAATTCTATTTATCTCATGATATTTTATATAGTCAATATTTTTTTAAGTTATATATGTATGTTCTTGAAAGATTAAGTTTAATATTTTTTATTTTAATTTTAAAGTAAAGTTTGTTAAAAATCATCGTCGAAGATTGTTAAAAAGACTGGTAAGAAAAATATGACTCTATTTTATCTAAAATTTTCCAGTAAAATATTATCTATTAAATTATTCATAAAAAATCAAATTCATCTATCTAAACATGTAATTAGTTTTTGTTTTGCACTTAAATTCCCTAATTTTTACTTCCAAATTTACCTTAATTGCAAACTATCCAAACTATTTTCAAAACCATAACCATTAAATTCCCCATTCAATTCTTTTGAGAATAATTTTATTTTGAAATTTTAACATTATATAAAATGCAAAAACTTAAAATACATCAAAATATTATAATCTTAAAAGAAGATATATTTTAATAGAATTATTTTCATTATTCATCGCAATGACTATTTTTTTAAAAAACCAAAATTTATTAAAAAATTTTAAGATACTTCATTTTTTTTTTAGTTTTAGTTGACATATAGATCAAGAAACACATTATTCATCAAATAAAAAACATACAATCACCTTTATTTTATATAAAAATATATATAATAATTACATATATTTAAACGTTAATTTTACATATTTACCAATAACAAGCTCGGCTGATTATACATTTGCGGTGGTAGTAGCATCGCATCTTAAAGTAGCCTCTTTAAGATTAATTTTAAATTTTAAATTTATAAAAAAAATTAATTTAAATTTACACTTTAGGTATTTTTAATTTAATTATTCTGTATTTACGTTAATTCATTTGTATTAGCATAAATTTTAGCCTCATGAATTTTCTATAAATAAACCTTTTGATGGAATAAAGCAATAAATGTTAACGATTTAGATAAATTTTTAAATTATGTGCATACGTAAATGGCATTTTGAGAAGGCATAGAAGGTCAACTCTTTATCTCTCTTTAAGAAGGCCCTTCATTACCTTTTTGTTCATGACGATGCTCTACATGATGTCTTCATTATCAATTATTGGCAAATTTAGCTACACTATCAAGTTACTTTAGATTTTTGGTAAGACATGTCGCTCTTTTGATGAATTTTATTGTTAAATTGGCTAATTTTCTCTAGAATATAATCACATGATCACAACCAATAGTTAAGATAAAAAAAATGTACCGTCATATCTAAAAAATTATCAAGTTGTTATACATAAAATTTGACTTAATATTATCTTAAGTTTCACTAAAAATGATTCAAATTTAAGAGAACTCAATGAATTTTTCATGAAGAGGACTAATACGATGTACAAATGTCATTATTTTCCATATTTTAACCTCTATTAAAATAATTAATAGAGTTTAAAATATAAATTTACCTATATTTAAATTTTAAATATAAATATAAATTTATTTAGTAATTATTCTCTGATTGAATTTTAATTTGAATTTATCTTTTAAATCATTTTTTAGTTTTGCATTTATCATAGATTATTTATTTAGTTTTTTATTTTAGATTATTTTTATTAATACATTTAAACTTAAATTTACTTGGATAATTTTCTCCATATGCTTAGCGTTTAAATTTGTTACTTAAATTTTTATGATTTAATTTAAATATATTATATTTAATCATTTATTTTGTTTGAGTTTTTGGATTAAGATTTGCTTGTTAAGTTTAGCATAAAATTATTTAGCTTTTAAATTTGAATGTCAACCATTTTTGTATAAATTATCATTTTGATAGAATAAAAAAAAACTAGTACTAATAATTTGGATGAATTTTTGAATTATTTGTGTGTTCACATTTTTGGAAGGCCTAGATAGTTAGTCTTTGTTCTTTCTTTAGGAAATCATTATGATCTTTCTTTCTTTGTGGTAGTTTGCATTATGTGTTGCAAAGGCATGAGTACCCAACTCCTAGTCTATGTAGAAAGACATAGCTATCTTATTTTGTCCGCTACTCCTCTTTTACCATCTTTCTTGCATTGTTTATTTGGTGTTCAAGCTCTTCCAACAATGATAGTTCTGTTTTCATCAACACCACAATGCATTAGAGATCTATCAAAGTTGTTATCTATATAATTATTTATTCCCCTCCCTAAGTTTGCCTTTACTAGCATCTTTTTTGTCACCCAGATCATTTGTTCTCAATTGTCGAGGTATCAAGTTAAACTAATCATTCTCTAATATTATCTTGTGACAAAGTCGAGTAGTTTCTAATGTAAACATAAAAATAGTATGCATCCCAAATTTTATTTGAAACACAAGATTTTTACAATAAAATCTCTAACATCAGTACAACAAACGTATAAAACCAGCAATAAAATCTCTTTATCGTCTAATATAGTAAAAAACAAAATAAAACACAAAATAACTTTGATGCTTTAACATCAACTTATTATTATATAATTTCAAATGGCATCGAGTTTCTAATAACCATACTAATAACCATACTAATAACCATACTAATAACCACACTAAGTTGCTAAATATCTCATCACTCTCCTAGTGTAATATCTCGAATTTTATTTGTACAAGACATTTTTAAACATTAACATTTAATTAATATAGATTTAAAATATGAGTATTTTAATAAAATAAAGTTGAGTTTTTTTAACTATTAGATTTATTGAATAAAATATTATTATATTAGTATTATATTAAAAAATATCATATTTTCAAATGAAGCTCAAAATCTTATAAGTGTACGATTAGAAAAAAACTCTTTAGAAGAAGTCTAATAATATTTAATTTATACTTTTTATATACTTTTATAATTAGTTATGAAATTTTAAAAAATGATAAATATTATTTTGAGAATTGTTAAAGATTAAATGATAATTTTACAAATTTATTATTACCTCCTTAATAATAAGAATTGAAGAAGATTAATGGTTTGCTCGAATGCAAAGCCCTCAGACCAAGCTTAAGCCCGAGCATCAGGTCAAGAAACACAGTTGGAACCAATTTAGGTCGACCAATTTAAGTTCATGATAGGGTAAGACACAAATTAAAACAGGCAACGGTCGAAATAAACCTATATGTTATTAGTACGCCTAAGGTGATTAAATCCTGAATGCACAAGAGGGAGTCATCCCCAATTTGGCTATGCATATAAAGCTCGTGTGAACGGTTATAAAGTCCAAATGCATATCATTTCTTACAATGTGGGACTAAATCCCTTTTACCTATCATTATCCAAATCCAACATTGCTTTGGCCTTTCAATCATGCATTTTAGCAATCACACGGTAGAGATTTCCTCTACCTTTAAACAGTGAGCGTAATAGATCCAATCGTCTATTTGATTTGTCAATCAGACGATTAATGCTTCATCTATTATAACCAATTCATCCATTTAACGATCATGATCTCATCTGATTTAATTGAACAATTATTTTATTTTTTTGCACTGTTTGAAATAATCTGTCATCGATCTGATGGCCTAGATCTATCCTGTTTGAATCCTACAATCTAGATCTAATCTCAATTTTATCGTTGATTAATCAAACAATCTTTATCTCATCTAAGTTAATAGAATGGCATCGATCTAATCCAACTTGATCCAACTATTTAGACCTTATCTACCTTTACAGTGTTTGTTCGTATGGTCGAGATCTTCTCTGTGATGATCCAACAACTCTAGTTGAGCCCACCTAACAACTAAATAACTAGTTGTTACATCTGCCATTATAGTAGTCATTTTAGAATATTTTCTAGCCTTTATAAAAGCATTTTAATCTGTTTAACAACAACCTTTTAAACAATTTTTGCTTGACTTTTTCACGACTATGACAAAATTTTTTCTATAAATACATAACAATTGTGAATAAAATAACTAATGAATGTTAATAATATGTTAATATATCAAAAAAATCTTACATCATATTCTATTGATATAAAGTTTTTCTACTAGCACATACAGCTTATGATTATTAGAAATTTTAAATTCTTTTAACTAAACCTAATTCTTCAAAGCTTTCATTTTCTAAATTTTCTTCATCATTTTGAACTCTTTTGTATATTTTTATATTTACCAATAAGCATAAAAAAATTGTATGATTTTATCAAAAATTTATTTTTTGCTGTATTTTGATTTTCTTTTTGATTGGGCGGCTCCACATTTGCAAAAGCTCGAGTTCGATTTGATCTAAAAAAATCGAGTTAGGGTTGAGTTTGTAAAATCTTGAGTTATAGTTGAACCTACAAAAACTAGTATGTTGGAGGTAAACCATAGAAAAGAATCTCAAATAGGTTGAAGATGAATCATAAGAAAAAATTTAAAGTTGTAATTCTTTTATTAGTAGAGTTTTTTTATTGACCTCTATTAGGGGTAGATTTAGATTCTAGTTTAAACTGAATCACCTTAAAATTTTTTATACCATTTCAACTTTTATTTTCATTATAAATATTATAATTAATGTATTTATAAATCAAAATTTATTATAAACATAAAATTATTTTTAAAAAATATTTGAAAAATAAGCATATTCTTTATTAAAAATTATTTTAAAATCATAATTCATCCTCATCTTTTGGGTTTCATACATTTATTTTTATTTCACTATCAGCATAATCTTAGTTACAAACAAATTTGGCTCCTTGTTGGACTTGTCAAACCTTTTTATATCTTGTAACAGTAAGGTGTTGATGGCCAAAATTCCTCAAATATCCTCATTAGATTAGGCTTTTGAAGAGGGAGCCACCAAAAAAATATTTTTTTATCATACCCACATTGTCACTACTTGAAATCTAAAAACCTAATTATTATAGGTTTTAACATAACATTTTTTCACAAAACACCTTACAACTTCATTAATTACAAATCGATCTTCTATATTTTTTCTTTTTATGTCAATGTTTAAAAATTACAAATATACCATGTCAAATTTTAGCACTTACAAATCTATTTTCACTAATAGGTTTTGTCTTAAATCAAAATTTCAATAATTGCATATTTATCTCATTCATTCAACATTCTAATATACAAATCTATCTCCCTTCAATCAAATTTGACCTAAGCTCAAATTCTCAAATTTACAAAAATACATTATGCATAAATCTAAAATTTATAAATGTATATGAATCTTTAATAATTTATAATTAATTCTCTGGGTCTTCAAAAATTATGATCTCAATACAATTGTGCTTGTCTTATAATGTACTTCTATTAATATTATTAAATAATATTTTTGAACAATTTTAAGCATATATCATATTCTTTAAAAATTTGTTATCATTTTAATACAATTATATATAATAATATAATTTTTTCTAACTTGATTGTCATAAAATGAGGTTATGATAATCTTTTCTCTTTACTAAACTTTTGTCATTAAATTTTAAATAAGTATAATTATAAAAACATGGTTATTGAGTTGATAAATGTAAATGAAATTTTGTGGAAGAACTCAAAATAATTAAGGAGACAAACTAAGTTGCTATAATTTAAGCAATTTATTAAAATTTTCTTTTTGTTATTATGAAATACATAATGATGTGAGTATTTATATAGCATAATTTTACCTGTATATATTCTAATTTTTTTTATAACATAATATAGATATTAATGTACACACGCACACACACACACACACACACACACACACACACACACACACACACACACACACACACACACACATATATATATATATATATATATATATGCATACATGTATAGATATATGACTCATATTTATGAATAAAAAAACTATCAATTAGAAAATATGATAAATCAAAAGAAAATGAAATAAAAAAAAGAAATGAAAAGCAAGGAGCTTGGTACAACTTGAGAAAGTGATTGATGTTCTATTATGCTATCTAATAATGACATAATAAATATGATATATGTAATATATATCACCCCTGTTGTCATAATACTTAAAAGTGAGACTACTAATTACTATAATAGAAGTAATATATTACACATGATCGAAATCTTAATATATCCATCTTGACAAAGCAAAAAACTATAAAACTAAACATTTTTCTTATTATTCTAACAGAGTCTTGTGACATGCATCAATAATATATATATAATTGTTATTTTAAAATATAGTGAGTTAACTATCACATGCTTAATAGAAAAGGCCTATATAATAATAATATAAAGCATTATATAATTGGGTCATGTAATATGTTGGATTCAAATCAATATATAATAACATATATAAAATAAAATACTTAGATTAGGACTAACATGCAAATGCAATGATCTTGTCATTTTATGTTAAATTCTTTCATCTTATAGTTTTGATTATTGTGAACCATTTTTTGTTTAAACATATAAGCCTTATAACCCTTCATTTTTGTTTCTTTTAAGTGTTATATTTATGTTTGGCCTTCGAAATAAATGCTATACAATTAATTTTTCTTTTACTTCAAGTTCAACCTCTAAATGATACCTAGAACGAGATACATTATTATTTTTGGTACCACTTTTAAGCAATATTTTACATAAAAAAGCTTTTTATCATTGGTTATGTTACACTCTTGTGTTTGATGAGTCAAGCATAAATGTTTATAAATATCTCATATGGGCTTTTTTTAAGTGTGTTAATATTCAATTAAGTTAAGCTATGAACTTTAAATATCTAAAATAGTAGTCTTCAAGGCTTCTTGGAGTCATGACAAGCTTCAAGGAAATTGAAGACATGCACTAAAATTTTTATACTTGAATTTCTCTTCATTTTCTTGAATTTGATAAGTCCAAATTTTTGAGATGATGGCACACTAGTAGTATTAATATTTAAAATGTGATAAGTTTAATAATTGTTGAATTTTTATTTTTGGGCTAAACATTATTGATGAAAAGTATAGACATTGGTATTTGATTTTTTAAAATTATTTAGGAATTATTTTTCATGAATTTCTTTTCATAGTCACTTAGGACACTTGTAACACTATCATAATATAAATTATTTTGGTACACTTATATTCAAAATTTTGACATAAAAATTATCACAAAACACTATAAAACCATTTTAGTCTCGAGATTTTTCATTGTAGCATTGGGCGGGTCGACCCAACCCAAACACTGGTCCTTTCAGGCTTTAGGGATTTAAAAAAATAAAATAAAAATTATTTAATAGACTCGAAGGGGCGAGCGAAGCCCGAAGGCGAAGAAAAAGGCCGAAGAGAAAGCTGAACGAAACAGCTCAAAATCAGCCCGCAGTGAAAGCTGAACGGAACAGTGCAAAATCAAGTCAACCAGGACCAAGTGATCAAATCTTGGTCGAGGAAAGTGGGAGCCAACCCCAAACGGCTCGAGAGACAAACGAATCAAAATCCTTATAGAGAGCAATGACAACATATTTTTGGCAATATGGGACTAAATTCCCATCCAATTGTCAAAGAAGGTGGAAGGACAAGCACGATGGGGTGGCTGAGGTTAATGAAGGCAAAAGGGCAGGCGCAATCCGATTACTTAGGTTAATCAAGGTAAAATACTGCAAGTAAACAGTAAAATGATAGTAATGTTTTAATTCAAATCATTTTTGGACACATTATACTAATACAAGCAAGACAACCTACGCGTGATCCAATGGCCCAAATCAAGGCCACCTAGATCCAACGACAATGATTGATCCTGAACAGTAAGATCGAGATTCAATCAGAAATGTCCATTTCAAGATCTAAATTGAATGGTGATTGCTATGTGTCTGTTACCCAAACGACTAATTCATTTTAGAGTCATTAGGAGTGGATTTAGAGCTCAAATTTGAGCTCTATAAATAAGGAAGGATGAAGAACTCCATGTGGTTGTTGCTATTGCTAAGTTCTCAAAGCTTTCAAATCATAATTTTGAGCTATTTCAAGTGCATATGGTGTTTCTAAACTCACAAAGTAAAAGCTACAAGAAGGAATCCAAAATTGGAGGTTTTGTTTCAACTGTTTTCAATTTTTATTCCTCCCTGTTTTTGATTTTTTCTTGAAATTTTTATTGTATTGAGTGTGCCTCATACTTTTTTTAAATTATCTTAAGTTTATACTTTGTTGCTAATTTTTGTATTTATTTCCTTGGGGTAAGGGAATCCCGACAATTGTGCAAAAGCTCGGGGTTTGAGTTGAGCTAAAAAAAACTCAAATAGGTTCTGGATTAGTCGTAGGAAAAATCTCAAGTAGGTTTGAGGTGAGCCGTACGAAAAACCTCGCCTGTAATTTGGTGATTTTAGTGGCTTTTTTCTGACACTAGTTGGGGGTGGATGTAGGCTCGATTTTGAGTCGAATCACCTTAAAAATCTTTTATGTATTATTTTACTACTCTTTCTTGTTCTTGCTTAAAAGATTTAAGTTTTAATTTAAATAAAAAATTGAAAGAAAATCTCAAAAATTTATTTACCACAATTTACCCCCCTTCATATGGGTTTACTTTAAGCACAAAGAACTTCAGTATCTATTATTAATCCATACTTCCAAATGATACCTTGGAATGAGATATATTTATTTTGCAATATAGTGATTATTTTTTTTTTGTAAGAGTCTTATTCTTAGAAACTAATCATTGCTCTTAGCTTTTATAATCCTTTTTTATACCTTTAACTAAAAAAATTTTATTTATTTAATTTAAAATAACATTTTCCCTTTTATTAGTTTCATGTGACTATGCTATATGAAATATACTACATATGATGAAGTGTGTTATACTATTTATAAAAATCATAAAGTAGTACTAACATGTTATAAGTATGTCAAATAATAAAATTTAAAGCATTAAGTTTCTATATCACTCATTACAACCATAGTATATTGATCATCCAAAACATTACTTTATAATTTAAAGAAAACCTTTTTTCATTTTAAAACATAAAATGGGGAAATATGTATTTTTATGCGTGCACTTTTCATTTTAGGCATATGAATATAATCCTTATTAAGGCTAATTATTGCATCCTAATATAATAAATGTTGTATACATTACTTCAAGTTAAATGCATCAAGTTACACATATTGTTTATTGCAAATTCATGTCGTAGCGTTATCGCAATGTAATTGATGTTTATCTTTATGCTTCTTCTTGTGACTTTCTCAAGTTCAAATTCTCTCTCCTTTCTTTTCTTTTATTTTTTTCAAATTTATGCAAAACTTTCATTTCTTTTTTTTATGGTTATGAATTTTTTCCCAAAAGCCTCTAGCCTAACTAAGCATCCCTATTTATTTCCTTTTATCAATATACTCACACACTTATACATGAATCAAAAAGCATTTATATGTGTAGGGATATAAGATTTCACATTTTCTATATTCTTCCCATCTTGTCCATTTTAGAAAGTTTGGAAAATTAAAATTAAAGTTAATATTTAATTAAACATGAAGCTTGTTATTTTTTATTTATATTTTTTTATCCAAATAGATTCCTTAAATTTGACAAATATTTTTAAATGAAATTACTTGATAAGCTCCATTGTTATGCAAATTTTATCATTTTTTGGATATTGTTTGGTATCTTTATTGAAGTTCAATAATTTATTTTGTGATAATATTATTTTGTGTTCATGTTAGAATAATTTTAAACTAAGGCTCTTTATTAGTTTTTTATTTTAGCTCAATTTTATAACTTTTTGAAATAATTTGATACTTATTTTAAATTTTGATACATTCCAATTATGTATTATTATTATTAAATTTTTGTTAAACTTCATTCTTTTGTTATATAATCCAAACCTATTTGATTTTTATTGACTTAAAATTATTAAGTTCTTATTAATTCATACTCCTAGTTTTTAAAACTCATATAGCCCCATTTAAACGTCATATCTTCTTTTGATGATATTATAGTTTTACAAAAAATTAATAGATCTTTAAAAATAATAATAATTATAAAAATAATGAATTAATTTATATTTTTATCTTTAATGATAATTGTATTTTTTCTCCCTCCTTATAATTTTCAATCAATCTTGTGATTAATATAGTTTGTCAACTTAATTACTTAATAATATATATATATATATATATATATATATATATATATATATATATATATATATATATATATATATATATATATATATATTTCATATTTGGATTTTATAATTTGTGAATATTTTTTTTAGATGAACTTTAAGAGAGTTTATGACAACTAAATTAAAGATGACACAAAAAAATACAATTAAGAAAATAAAAGGAAGAAAAAAATCATTGTCTTAAAAGATATCTTTAAATAGAGAGTCTTAATGCAAAAATGAGGTAACAAATATATCTCGAGGTTTAAGTACACCCCTTTAGTACTATTGTGCAAGAAAGTCTATACCAAAGGAGTTGTGTTTATGATAAAAGAAGAGATCATGTGTTATTAATATGAAAAGGTATGATACATTTGTCCTGAATAATTATAGTTATCGGATCATATAAAAAAATATAAGAATTCGAAGATGGAGTAAAAAATAAAAATAGCTTGAAGAAATTTAGAAGAGTTTTCATTAAATGATGATGATAAGATAGAATGTGTCATTTATCTAATGACTCGAGGAGAATACCATGACCTTGTAGTAAGTTTCTCCCATAATGAACTAGAAAATCAATTAATTAATATATTTTTGAAGTATGAAAAATTACTTGCTAAGTACAAGAAACAAAAAAAAAAAACATTCTAATTATTTTAGGTTATGTGAATCATTCAATAAAATAGTTACAGATATTTGAATGATTTAAAATCCATAAAAAAGCTTATTAACTTCATTATCCAAAATTCTAATTTAAAAATAAATTTTAGATACTTCTAAGAGACATCATTCAAAATATTTATTCCACTAAATTAATTTCATCATTAAATGTATCTATCATTTAATATTACTACCCTCTCTCAAACAACTCAACATGAAGACAAATAAAAATATTATTATTATATAAAATTTGTACATGATTTTAGTGATTATGAAATGAAAGAAAACATTAATTCTTCTTCTTTTCTAGTTATGCATGGAGTTAAAAAAGAGTTTTAGTGATTATAAAAATAAAAATGGTAGCTCTTTTTAACCCAAAATGGTTCCCACAAATTAACTTGCGACTTAACATGTGCATGCATTTTTCATTAATAGCATCAATAGAAGTATGTGTTAATTAGACAACAAATGTTCTAGACATGTCATGAAAAATCCTTAAATTTTCACCATATTGAGTGCAATTGATAGGAGAATGATCAACTTTAAGAACAACTCTAAGTAGCAATTGTTTACATTGATATTATTAGAAACTCTTCTACATCAATGAGATCATTTTAGTTCACAGTTTAAAATGTAAGTTATTTAGCATATGTTAATGTTATGATTTTAAAGAAACTCTCTTTTGAATATCAAAAAAAAAAAAAAAAAAAAAAAAAAAAAAAAAAAAAAAAAGAAACTCTCTTTTAACCGAACTATTATCAAGAGCAGATATTTATTTGTAAGAATTGTGATCGAAAGATTAAAGTATTAATAATTATTGTTTATGATTAAAAAGATTAAAAACAAATACTGCAGAAATTGTTTTCTCACTGGGCACGAGCTCGTCCGTCATTGCTGCTCTCGCACTCGGCCACGTCATCGTTTCTACCTCGCGGTTAGGATTTCACAAACCCCAAAAACCCTACAAAAGACCAGCCCAAGTCATTTTTCTCTCTGGGCTATCCCTCTGTACAGACATTCTCATTCAACAAATTGCAAACGCCGGTAGTTGGATGGGTTGTAAAAAGCCTGGTTTGCGGGTGGTGAATCAGATGTAGAAGTGGAGGAGATGCCCTATATCGCCTTCCTGCGGGGATTTCTCCGGACCCGCGCTCGCATGGCCATGACTCTCGTGGCCTCACCCACTCTCCGTGCGTCGTCTATTACTTCCCACAAATCGAGGAGCTCTAATTTTCTTGTCTCTGCCCCTGCAAAGCAGATGAATGCAGGAATTTACGTACCGCCAATCCCACGGCTCCGGTCCATTATTGCATCCGCGAATGGTACTGTTATTACCAATTCACGCACCGCCGAATGTGACTGTCTCGACTCCCTCCGGCGGCCCGCGCTGCCTGATTCCGGCTCTGTGCCCTATAATCGAAGCCAGAGCTCGCACTACGTGAAGTATGCCTACGAGGATTACTCCGAAGAAGAGTCCGATCGTGACTTGGAATCCTCTTCAGCCACGGGCAAGGTAGGTAAATATTTTCCTTATATATTATATATATATATATATATATATATATATATATATATATATATATATATATATATATATTCATTTCGCAATCTTCAATCGTTGAATATTCATGGTTGTTATAGTTCCTTTCTTAAAGTTGAGATTTTTCAACTTGGAGAAGGATGTTGCCCGTTGGTATGTTAGCAGTAGTGAACCTGGGATGCAGGCTGCTATTTGCTATCTGTTATAATATAATAACAGATAATCTGATTTTAGTTTGTACTATCCCAGCTATAATGAAATGCATGTTTAAAAGTGTCATTACTTATTGATTTGCACCAAAATTGTGGAAAGGATGGAGAACATGGTGCTGTTACTGTTTCACAAGTGCCTGCAGCATATTGCAAGTTCTCGATACTATACATTAAGCAAATATTCATAGCTTATTGTAAACTAATTTTTTTCATGCTTCATGATTTGGATGGGGCATCTGTGGACCATATTAGGTGGTGCTTGCAAACTTGTATCTTGTCAAGAAATAATATAAAGCATTTTAGTTCATACAAAGAATGGTTGTAAAATATGAATTTCATAATCAAGCTTTGGAATGGCATTTCGTATGATTCTTGTTGTTTTGTACAACATAATTGATGGATAAAATCTAAATATCATTTGATGTCAAAATGCTAGCTAACTGCTTAGCAAATATATTTACTTTTAATGCTTCACAGTGAGCCTTAGATGCTGGACAAACATTTCAAAAATTATGTACCTAGTTGAATAGGAAAGTTGGGTAGCATAGAAGAACGAGAGCAGTAATTTTTTTTGGACCAAACTGTATGGTCCAATTTTCCTACCAGAATTTATGATTCTGTGGATGTATGATGCAATTAGCAGAAAAATGTTAAAGTTTGGGAATTCAATGGAACGCAAATAACCAAATTATAGCCTTAAATGAGACTGGTAGCCTGGAAAAGAATGAGAAAATTGATTAAAGAATGCAGAGTGAAATTGAAATCCAAGATGTGTTGTGGGATGCTGAATGATTAAGGTTGTGGATTTGCTATCACCAACAATGAGGGCTTGTAGTTTTCATGATCAGGTATGTTTCTGTGGGTGTATGATACAATAATAGATAAATGTATAAGTTTGGGGATCCAATGGAATGTAAATAACTTAATTATAGCTTTAAATGAGACTGGTTGATTGAAAAAATATGAGCAGATTGATTAAATGATGCATAGTTAAACTAAAATTCAAGATATGTCGTGGGATGCTGAATGATTACGGTCATGGATTTTCTATCACCGACAATGAGGGCTTGTAGCTTCCTTCATCAAAAAGCCAATATCAATTCAATTTTCTAAACAATTGAAATGCTTTGCAATTTGTTTCTCTTAATATGCAAAATAATATGCAAACCTTTTAGGTGTGGTTTGAATAGAGGTCTTCCATAGGTTGGAGGCTTATTTTTGTATATAAAACCAGCCAAAAATATCCTCAATGACTTTGACTTTGGCCATTTTTATGTCATAGGATTTTGAGATCTAAAATATGTGCAATCTTATAGCTGATAGGTCATGTTCAGCCATATGATACGGTCTTCACAAATCTCCATGCACCATTATAATATCGCCTCCAAATATAAAATAAGCTAAAGGATAGAGGTGATAGAATTGAGTCTACTTAGAGATGGGTGAGTTAGACTTAGTGATGTCATTTTGTGCAATTCACTTGACTAGACTATCAGGGCATCATTTGATATCGTAGTTTGTATTTTATCACTTGCAGTTATCAATTTAGCTTTTGTTTAGTTTAGTTCATTTATTTCCATGGTAGATACTTTTTTTGCATGCATTCATGTTATAGGTGCTTTATTTAGTAGGTTGATTTAGGTGAAAAGTGGTGTATCTCAGATTTGGAATACATTAATTCACAAGTGAGCATGGATTAGGCATTTGACTCATAAGTATTGGATGAGGCGATCATGGGCTTTCTTAATATTCTCTTAGCATGTTTTATGTCAAGTATCTAACCCATAAGGATTGTATAGGATTATAGAGTGTCTATTTGATGGATCAGAATGGGATGATTTAACAGACTTCCAGTCGTTGCAATACCATCATTTGATCTTGTCACCTAATGTATTTCGAATTTGAGTTTTATTTCTATTTTGTAAGTTAGGGAGGCCATATCTCATAAAGGATATAAATAGGATTAAGGTGTCATTGTTAAAGAGAATGTTGAATGATTTATGATTCTTTTGCTGTTGCCATTGAGTTGTGTTGATTTGAGGTTCCATTTTTATAGAATTCTATTGAAAATCTTAACACATGGAATTCACATGGTTGTCATCTTTTTGTTGGTGATTTTCTACATGTTAATTTGTTGTTTCTTGATTGATTGTAGCATCAGAGTGGGGTTTAAAATTCTTGCATTATATTAAAATAGGGGTTACCTTTTATTCATCAACTGCATGAATAATTGCATTTGTAGGAACAATATAATGATCCACATCTTGGACACTACATCTAGTTGTTGAAACTATTTTTAATAGAGATAAATTACCGATGAATGGAGTCTGAATTCAAGGGAGATGTCAATACATTACTAGAACACTTAGGAGAAGAATTAAATAAACTATTGGAATTATTAAGGCAAGTCCTTTTAACACAGCATATCAAACGTGTTCATCTTTCTTGTTCTCTTGCCCCTAGGGTGAATTGCATGGTTGACCTTGAGAACATATGGATAGGCATGTAAAAATGGGGAGAGAGGATAATTTTATCAACAAAACTGAAGCCCCAACTTACGATGACACCTTAGATGCCAAAATCTTTAGTGAATGGTTAGTTGATATGAAGTATTATTTTGATTGTTATGAGATGTTTGATGAGAGAAGGGCTAGATTCCTTAAAATGAAGTTAATTGGAAAAAGCTTGACTTTTTTGGTTTGGAAAAGAAAGAAAGGCTAGAACTTCAAATTATAATTTCTTGAAATTAGATGACTACTGTTCTTAGAGATCAACATATTATTGTTTATCATCATAATTGTATGTTAGAAGAATTGGCTTATTTAAAATAATGTATTAGGGTTATTGCTAAGTAAATTGAAGAGTTGCTGGCTTTACTAATGTTTTTTGAGGTGTATTACAAAGAGTTATCTTATCTAGATTTAGGAGTAGCTTTAGATTTGAGATAAGAGAACTCTATAGGTATAGATATCAAATCTAAACCAATCTTTTGTTGTTGCCTTGGATATTGAGAATCATGATAAAGTCCCCTACATCAAAAGTCAGTAAATCATTGAAGAGTTGCTGGCTTTACTAATGCTTTTTGAGGTGTATTACAAAGAGTTATCTTATCTAGATTTAGGAGTAGCTTTAGATTTGAGATAAAAGAACTCTATAGGTATAGATATCAAATCTAAACCAATCTTTTGTTGTTGCCTTGGATATTGAGAATCATGATAAAGTCACCTACATCAAAAGTCAGGACATCATATGGAGGTAAGACAAGATTTGGAAGATCTCAGATTGATCAAGGAGGAGCTATAACTAAGACTTTCTTTGCTAAGTTTTCACTACAAGAGAGATGTCATTATTATGGGAAACTAGGTCATTTTATTAGATATTATGCTAAAAAAATATGAAACTTGATAATTGCTGAGAGTCTTGATGACGACGAATGTAAAGATGACACTAGAGGCAAATATTTTATTTTTTATGAATCTATTGAAGATAATGAACTTGATGATTAGATGATAATATTCACTGGTTAGAAGATGTATATTGAATGCACTATTGTTTAATGAGAATAACAAATGTATTAGTATTTTTCATAGTTTCTTTATATGGGAAGATATCTTGTAAGATGCTCATAGTTGGAGGAAGTTGCATGATTGTAGTTTTTGAAGCTACTCATACTAGGATAAAGTCAAAAGCTATGCCGCATTCACAAGTTTATAAGGTAAGACTAGCTTGATAAAATTACCATGTTTATAACTCAAAGATGGTTAGTATCTTTTATTATTAGCTCTTATTTTGATTAAGTTTGGCGTTTCATTTTTCTTGTAGATGTCAGTCATGTTTTCTTGGGCAAATCTTGGTTTTTTGATAGAGATATTACATATCAAGGTAGAGCTAATATTTATTTATTTAAAATAATGGAAAGAATTAGTTTTACAAACTCATAAACTTAAAGAGAATTTTAGTGCTCCACTAAAAGAATCTTAAAACTAAGAAACTTTATGTTACTAATAAGAAATAATTTTAAAAAATGAGTGTTAATAATGAAATTATTTATGTTTTGATACTATTGTAGCTTTTTGGGGTTTTAGAAAATATGAATTCTTGTCAAATAGAATTTAGTTACTACAATCATATGAAGATGTTAGCCTTGTTGATTTGCGTACTGTTTTATCGCTAATTTGTAACATATAAAATCCCATTGATTTAATTCTTGTATTGTCTCTACTTAACTTACCACACTATAAAATAAATCTTAGTGAACATGTTGATTTACGAATACAAATAATGGAATTAGTGAGGAAAAATGAAAGTTTTGTATTGTTTGGGTTTTGCTAGTCCCAAAAGTGTTAATTGGAGAATGTGCATAAATATTATTGTTATTAATAAATCATTATTAAATATGGATTTTTAGCTCTAAGACTTGATTATATATTAGATATGATATGTGGAAAGACATTATTTTTTATACTTGATTTAAAAATTAGATATCACCAAACTATAGTTAGAGAAAGTGATTAATAGAAACTACTTAAAATTAAGAAAAGGATTATTTGAATGGTTAGTAATGGTGTTTGGTCATTCAAATGTACCGTTATTTTTGCTCTAATGATGACTTATATTTAGCTTTTGTGTTGGAAATTTTTTTGATGGTATACTTTGACAATATTTTGATGCTAGTAGATTGCTTATCATTTGATTCATTTAAGAATTTAATATGAAATATTTTGATCTAAGGAGCTTTATATTCTATTTAATAAGTGCATTTTTATGGTAGAGTCAGTTATCTTCTTTGTATATATTGTATCTATTGATGGAATTAAAGTATATCTTAAAACATTATGGTAATTATGGAATAGTCAAAACTTAAAAATATTCATCAAGTTAGAAGATTTTATAGATTGGTTATTTTTTATGGAGGGTTTATTAGAAACTTAAGTATTATTATGGCACCAATTACTGACTGTATAAATAGACCGAAGTTTTTTTTAGATCTTTTAGTCTTTTACTAAAAATTCTTTTAATCTTATAAAGAAAAAATTAATTACTATGCCTCTTTTGAGACTTTTAGATTTTCTTGTGATGTATTTTGGTATTGATATTAGAGAAGTTTTAAGTCAAGAATGTCATTCAATTGGTTATCTTAGTGGAAAGTTGATTAAATCTAACTTAAATTATTCTAATTATGAAGTAGCATTTTGTGTGTTTTTACAATCCTTGCATAGTAGAGACATTATATCTTTCTTAACAAATTTATATTATTGTTTGATCATTAATAATTTAGGCATACAAATTTTCAACTAAAATTTTCTCCAAGACATGTTAAGTGGGTTTCTTCTCTACAAGAATATACTTCTGTATTGAAACATTACAATGGAAGTGAAAATTAGCTAGTTGATGCTTTGAATAGAATTGCATTTATGTTGAAAACTATGATTGTGAATGTTGTAGGTTTTGAAAAAGTTATGGATGACTATGTTGGTTGTAAGAATTTGCTATTACTTTGTCCTTTTGGATTATTGGTAGATAACTTACCTCTTTTGTTGATTGTTTTGGCAAACAAATTTGCTTAACCAATTGATGTGATAGAAAAGATATTGAGTTTGGTAGCTAGATGCATGTGTAGGCTGAAAAGGTATTTTACGAACATTCACTTATCATTGAGGTCTACTTCAAGCACCAATGCTTGCTTGTGAATCACCATGTTGTAATCTTGAATCATCTGCCTTTGTCTCTTTGGTTGAATGTGTCATCATCTCTTGTTTTTTTTTTTTTTTTTGTACCACATGGTATTCAATTCTACCTAATAGGGTTTCTTTCTTTTACTTTAGCTACATCCTTCTCTAGCTCTTGGATGTAGTAGTGACTTCCATCATGATCGTGTTTGATGGTTGAGTTTAAGGTGCACAAAGATAACTTTCTTATGATTGGAATACCCATATAGAAAGAAATAGGTTTCAAACTGATTGTGTGAAGAATCCAAATTCTTGGCATTTATCTCTTCGTATTATGTTGGTAGTTCAATCTGGGCTTGACCTTAATAGGTCTGGCCCAACCTTTAGGTTGTAGAGGAGTGGCACTGTTGAAGTGATTGTTTTCAACATGAAGGTGTTGAGATGAACCTGTGCTGTGTTCAGCATTCATGTTGCCTTCTACAGAATTGGAAACGTTATCTTGTTGTTGTGACATAATAGCATCACTTAAATGCCATTGCTTCAACATTTCTACGAATATCTGCACCTGCTCAGTAAGTTCTCTAAAAGATGCGTCCCAGGCTGTGGGAACCTCCTCTCTCTGAGACATTGCTCTTCCTTCTTTGTTAATGCCATTGTTGGAGTGCAATCCAAATCTATGCCACCACTAATGTTACCATGCAATTCTTTATTGATACATGGTATTCTGTGTTCTCCATAGATGCCAAAAAGTGACTATGCTACCAAAATCAGATCCGTATCCCTGCCTTATTCAAACTCTTTAAGGGAGCTATTTAGTATTGACAAGGGCGAAGCAAGGTAGGTTTTCTGAAATTTGCTTGAACTATTAGTCTTTTGAGTGATTGGAGATTTACGGTTTGCAAGCACTTGAATATCCAAGCCCTCACTTAAAGATTCTTCTTTGTTTCAACAACAATTGAGGCTTTCAACTCTCCATTCTAGCAAGATTATGCAAAGATTTCAAAAAAGAAAAAGAAAAAGAAAAAGAAAAGAAACAGAGGTGAAACAATAAGGAATTGGGAAAAAGGATGAATTTTGTTGTTGAATTGAATTATTCAAAGGAAAACAAAGATGTTAAAACTTATGGAGATGTTCTTTTACAACTTAGGATAATTTGGAGTGGAATACCCTCATCACCTTGGGAAATTTTTATTTATACTCTTGGATATCTAAGGGACTTACATTAGCCATACAATTTTAGATGACCTTAAAGGTAAAATCCAAAAAGGTTGAAATGTTGGATGAAAAACTTGATGAATTTCCAAGCTAGTTCCTGAAGTTGGTGGAGATTTGAACTCATCAAATTCAATTCAGATAAGTGTGTTTTGGTGGAGGATGGCGATGATAAGGTGTAATTTGAATGAATCTTTTATATGAATTATGTGTTGTTGGACTGGAGGATTTGATTTCATTGGACTGAGCTGTCCAATCTGACCTTTTTAATGGTTTAAATGGTTCATTTTTTTGATTAATTCTCCTCTAGGCTCATACCCATCGGATGGGGTGTTCATTGGACAGTTTGATTTGGACCACAAGACGGTTGATGGGTTGCTTCTCTTATGCCTTTCAGGAAAATTGCCTTTTGTCAAATTGTTTGTTAATTGTGTTGACTGTTCCAAGGCAGTTCATATGGTCCGATATGCTACTGGAATTTTTTCTCTTTTCTATTCTTCTTAATTTTTTGCACTTCTTCATAGCCCTCCTTTTTTTATTTTCATAGAGAATCATGACACTGCAATGAACCCTTGATAGATCCTTTGATCATTTATTGTGAATATTTTCTTTGGACAATTGAAAGATTAGGAATCAAAGATTTGTTTCTTATTATGCACTTTTCATTGTAACATCAGCTATTTGAGTATACTTGGTTTCATTTAATATGTGGCTGTATTGATACATCATACAATACAATGTTGTTGTGTTGATTTTGTCTTATGTGGTTTCAGTTTGCTAAAAGATATTCTTCAGCTTTTCAAGAATCTTGTATGTCATATTTTCTTTTTTTAAATTCTTTGATTAATTTTTTTGAATATATTTGCAACTACTTTATGGTTGCACTTGTAACTGTGGCAGACTTTCAGAGAATTCTTCCATCTATATTACAAGTAGTGGAGATTTTATTTCTTGTTGCTTGACATATTAGTGTTACTGTATTGATTTTGCATTATGTAGTTTCTGTTTGCTAGAGCTTTTCTTCAACTTTTGAAGCATCTTGTACATCATATTTCTTTTCTCAAATTCTTTGATAAAAGTTTCTTTAATGCATATGCAGCTACTTGATGGTTGCACACGTAACTGTGGCATAGAATTCTTCTATCTATAAGATGATACATGGTGATTTTATTTCTTAGTGCATGATACATTAGCTCGCTATATTTGCATTAGAATCCTAAAGATTTATCTATATTTTTTTTGATTGTGCATTATGTTGGACCCCTATGTTAGATCTTTTCTTTAGCTTCTTAAGAACTTGTTTATCACAATTTTAATTTATCTTTGACATGCTTTATACAAATTTCTATGTAAATGGCTCATGGAAAGTTTTTGTCTGCTTATAATTTTGTGTTTATTTTATTTCATATTATATGCTATGGTAGCAACACACGATTGCCCATATATTGCTAAAACTTTATTCACTTCTAAATTTATCCATTTTGATGTTTCTTCTAGGGAACATCTTCTTTAGATAATGCTGATGAGTGGAAATGGAAGTTTACCATGCTTCTCCGAAATGACTCTGAGCAAGAGGTTGTATCTAGAGAAAGAAAGGACAGGCGTGACTTTGAGCATCTTGCAGCTATAGCTGAAAGAATGGGACTGTTTAGGTTTATTCAATATTTTATATCTGCTTACTAATTGAAATCCTTTTTTATGATCTCATTTTTTTTTTATCTTATTGAATATGCTCATTTTGCAGCCGTCAATATGCGAAGGTGGTTGTCTTTAGTAAGTTGCCTTTGCCAAATTACCGACCTGATCTTGATGATAAACGACCCCAAAGGGAGGTATGCTTGTCAGCTATTGTAATTCTAGTTGTTTGTCACCATTTGTATTTGCTCACCGTTTTAGGATTAGTTCAGTTTATTTTTGCATTGAATCAGCATAAACCAAAATCACTACCAAATATTCTTCTACATCAGCTTTTGCTTGAGGATTTTATTTACATTTATTACCCATAAGTTTTTTGATGGTCCTTTCTATATGGTTGATAAAGTATGCACCTTAACTTTCAAAGTAATGTGTTTACCTTGTTGATTATACTGAAAAGAGCATTTATCAGGTGTCAATTCCCATTGGATTGCAAAGGGAGGTCAATTCTTTGCTTATGGACTATCTTACAAGGAAGAGAGCTAGTCCAGAAAGTTTCCCACGTGCTAACTTTTCAAGGTCGAGCAGTACTGATAGTTTTGTCACAGATGAAGGCTTGTTTGAGCAGCAAGATAGTCAAATTTCCACCTCTATTGTAGTAGAGAAAATGTTAAGAAGGAAAAGTTTACAGCTGCTGAATCAGCAAGCTTCCTGGCAGGTTTGAAGCATTCTATTCTTCTTTTATTGCTTCATTTACAACTATGTATTTAGGGTGGTTTCTGGGTATTTTATGATTTTATTTGCGAGGTTCATTTTAGTTCATGGTTTTATCAATATGATTTCAAGGGTTCATGATTTTGTGCAAATTAATGATTTGATGCATAATGCTTGTGAATTTCTTTTCTAATTTTATTTGTGGGATCATTATCAGGCATCTACTGTTTTTTTTGTGGTCATGTCGTGCATTATTTGTGCACTAAAAGACAGAGTATTGTAATTCTGGGTGTTTGATGCACCTTGTTTTGATCAATATGGATTGTTTCTGTATATTTTGCCTTAATTACCAAGAATTTCTGATGCTTTTAGAATGAAACCGGTTATATGTTGATCTGGGAACTTTTGTGACGCCGTTGTAGGATCACCTTACCTAAATATTTTAGTGAAGATTGGTGCGGATACTAAATGGTAACTGTTTTATTCGTTGAACTTGTGAAATTGGCAATTGTTTTGCAGACTTTAGTTAGTGTCGAAGGAATAAGCTGGAAATATTATGGAGGTTATGTGAATTTAGGATGGATTTAGAATTTGTTTATGGGTTGGAGGGACTGATGTTTGCATTGAAGTAACTTGCTAAGAAATTTTTAAGAGAACATAATTGCTGTGTTTAATGACACTGCTTTCTTCACTGGCAGTGAATTTTTGAGTTTTTCTTTGTTTGGGTTTCATGCTTGCCAATTCTGGTTTCTTGTTTATGCAATGTTAAATCTTTGAAAGCATATAAGGTCTTACCAATATTTTTCTTTGGATTTTCCTTTTGTTTGAATATATGCATTTTCAAATGCTAATTGTTTAGTCTTAAGGTTTGTTTATTTTGGCACGAATGGAAGTAGAAAGTAAAAAATTAGCTAAGTGACTACCCTTTTTTTGTATTTCACCATAAGTTGGGGATGCCACTTCCATGTTTTTGCCTTCATGTCATTTTTGCCAATCTCTATTGTTGAGCTAGTTGTACCATGTGCTAGCAATAATGGTCGTTGGGACACCGATAGACTGCCGCTTGTGCTCGTCATGGAATAACTGCTGATGGTAGTCATTAGAACACCGTTGGAATGTTGCCATTGGTCACGTCGGATCACCATTAGTCCTCAAACATTCTTGAACTTCTACTTCAGTTTCTTAATCAACCAAACACTAAATATTTGGTTATCGAGTCGGGAGGTATCCCTTCCTGAATCGAAAACCAAACAGCAACTGTGGAAATAACTTTTTTATATTGGCTGTGGAAGTCAAAATAACACTTCTTTCTCAAATTTTTCTTCAAATATTGGCATTCAAGAGGCATTTCGTTCTCTTTTTGTGGTATGTATGCATGCTAGAAATACCATTTAATCATGTATCACCTTGGTCGGAAGAGTGGTACACCTTAGCAACTTGGGTATGATCAAGAGAGAATCAACCTCAATCCACACAATATTAGTTAGGAATTAAGGCCAAGTGATATGTTTTGTATTGTAATAGAGAACAAGTTATTTATATAAAAATAGATATTGAAAATGGAAGCAAAGCTAGTTTTATTTATTTTAAAAGGAAGTCATATATTACCATACTAAAGTTTGAAATACTAAACTCTAAAATAACAAAATACTAAATTAGTCTGATTAACTAAAACATTAGAACAAAACTCTTAGATATCTATTCTTAGAGATGGTTTATTATTGGTACTCATGTGATTATGATCCAATAATCTATCCTACTGGTTTTGAAAAAATAATATGTAAATCAATGTATGAATTTATTGAACACATAAGTTGCAAGGAATAGAGCATAAACATACTGAAAAAAATGACACGAATGCATGGAGTATGTAATAACAATTCTGACATGATTATAGACTCATATCTTGAATTGATACAAAAGAAAATATCTATTATGAATGATGTCTGTGAATGAGAATTGAAATATGTACATCAAGTTTTCAAATACTGTTTATATTTTAACCAACTTAATTTTAATAATAGAATTATACTTAATTTTAATAATAAAATTATCTACCCAATTATGAATGTTGATATTAATAATAACTAATTTCAACTTGTCAACCTACTTGAATGAACCACAACCATATTCATGATATTGAAAAAATAGAATGAGTATGCGTCAATATAGAGTGTCCACAAAATTCATATGCATATATATGATTAAATGCGTCAACATAGAGTGTCCACAAAATTCATATGTATATATAAGTAATCATATACTTTACTATAAACTCATTATCGCTCATATATAATATAATTACTCTATTAGTATATTATGATTACCTTGAAGTAGAAGGTTATTGTCAACCTGGAATCGAAGGAAGGTTATCGCCAATCAAAAATAGAAGAGTCGTTACTCTGAGGCTTGTTGACTTAGTTAACTAATCATATAGTAGAAAGTTATCAATGATTATCAGATCTAGCATACAATAACACTCATCTATAATCAATCACAATGCTATTGATAATGATATAATAGTATAATGCAAAATGAATCTCAAATGAATCATCAACATTAATAATGAGTAATTATCATATTTAATACTATAAATATGTTCAACTAATCCTCCACATAAATAAATTGATTACACAAATAATTAATATGTTAGAATGTCATTTTTTGTTGTATCAAAAATATTGAATAATTATAAGAAATAAGTTGACTATGGATACATTTATCTCATTCTATTATGACTTGCTTAGGATAGATGACAAAATTGAACATGATGTAATAACAACTTCAATTTTTAATAAGCATTGATAAAATATGGAATCTAATTTACCTAAATCAAGATGAACCCCTAAAAATGAAGGTACATAAGGTCACCCATCTCAAAATATGGGAGTTAGATTCAATTTTTTTCATAGATATCTGGTTCCACTCCAATTAGTGCTGTTTTTTTTTTTTACCCAAAAGCAATATGCAAACCAAACATACATTTCATGCAAATAAATTGCATTGTATTTAGTGAATTGATATGATGTTTTTAATATTTGTGATTCATTCAAATGATAATCTAAGCAACTAAGTTGATTATTCAGTGGTGTGATTATCAACATTAAATTAATTAAAATGACATTTGTCTTGGGTTGGAGAAAAGGAAATGGTAGAAGAAATATGGGAAGAGGAGGAAGAAAGGGGAGGAACTCATGATGTGGCTTGAAAGCAGCCTTCATCAAGAAGGTGATGATCAGTGGCCGATGGCTCTTGATGAGATTGTTAGGGTGCAACAATTACAACTTGATGGGGATGGACGAAAGAGAAGAGTAAGTACGATTTCGAGAGAGGGTGAGATGAGTGATTGGTATAGTGAGAGAGAGTGAGATCATAAAAGTGATTAGGAGAAAGAGTTTGGGATAGTTGTTGTGCGGGGTAATAGATATTATTAGGGTTTATTGTATTACGTTTTGTTTAATTCAGTTTTCTTCAATTGAATTGAACTTGTTCAAGATTTTTTTTGTTTTAATTTGTCATAATTTCTCCAATTTAAAAGAATGTAGCCCCCAAATTTTTGGGGGAGAGAGAGAGAGAGAGAGATAGAGAGAGAGAGGGCTAGAGATGTGATTGAGAGGTTGTGTTGGCTGGTGTGTAGGGTTAATAGGGATTATCATGGTTTATTAGTATTGGGTTTTGTTTAATTTAGTCATCTTCAATTGAATCAAAGTTATTTAGGATTTTTTTATTTTTAGTTACAGTTTATCTAACTTAAAGAGGCTCCCAAATTTATACTTGTATTCTCAAACAAGTGCAAATATTTTATAAGAATTTTCTCTTTGAGCTCCTAAATAGCCTCATCAACTGAATGGTTCTTCCAAAGCTTATGAAAGGAATAGATTGTCAACGAAGCAAATGAACTAGAAGATTGATAATACGTTTTATCTCTTCTAAATAACTCAGATTATAATGAATTACTAATGGATCGTTTTTATTGATAGGGTGGAAGGGCTAAGAGATAATAAACCTTGCTTACCCTCTCAATCACCTCAAATTATGCACTGAAATGTGGCTTAATCTTTCTTCCTTTTCTAAATTTGGCCACTTTTGTCATAGTTGACACCTTTAGAAACACTTTTCAACTTGAAATTCAATTACTTGATGCTTTTGCTCAAATTATCTCTTTTACCTCTCTTGGATTAATAAAAAATGTACTTAAATCATATAAATTTTCTCTATAGTCTCATCTACTAACTTGGGTCTTAACAGTTTCCTTTTGCTCTTCTTAAACCAGCATAAAGGTGATCTATACACCCTGCCATACAATGCCTCGTAAGGTGTTAACATAAGAAAATTCAACAAGAGATATCTCTCTCAGCTTTCATTAAAATCAATAACACATGTATGCAACAAGTTCTCTGCATTATATATAATGCACTTTAATTAGTCATCAATCTAAGGATAGAATGCAGTGTTAAAATCAAGTCTTTTTCCCTAAGGATTGTGCATCTATTTCCAAACCTTATAAGTGAATTTTCTATCTCAATTAGACACGATAATAGTAAGAACCCCATGAAGCATTGTGATGTTATCCTCATAGATTTGTGCCAACCTATCAATTGAGAATGCCTGTTTGATTAGCAAACAATGGGTGCTTTTGTGAGTCTATCCATCACCAATCAAATGGAATCATTATTATGATTGAACTTTGATAGATCAACAAAATTCATGGTAATCTCATCTCAAATTCACCTTGGAATATGGGGATATTGTGACAAACCATTAAGCCTTTGATACCTTAACCACTTTTCTCATCAACTATTTTACAATAAAGATAGTTACATCCTTCTACATGCTAGGTCACCAAAATAACTCTTTGAGATCTTGATACGTCTTTGTGCTTCTTAGGTGAATGGAATGAGTAGAATGAGTCTCTCGAAATAACTCCTGTTGAAGCTTTACACACCCAAGAACTTGTAATTGGTCTTTCTTTAAACCTTAAGATTTTTGCTCCATCTTTCCAAGACTTTAAACTCATCCCGAACCAAGAATATTCTTTAATTTGTATTATTTTTGAATCTTGTAATTGGGTTGCATGAATCTGGTCGTAGCTAAAGAACCGTTGAAACCAAAGTAAAAACGCTGTTTGGTGGTACAATCTCAAGTTATGGGTGCTCCATCTCAAGTATCAGCCATGATTCCTACGTGATTAATGCAGTTGGACTTGATAAAAGCTTTAAACTTGGAGCATTTGCAGTAACATTTTCTTTCCCAAGTTGTTATTGAATCTGCAAGTCATAGTCCATCTACTCAAGAGGTTACCTTTGTCTTAAGTTCAACTTTTTGTGCTTGAAAATATACTTAAGGCTTATATAATCAGTAAAAACTTTGTAATGAACTTCATAGAGCTAGTGCTTCCAAATATTAAGAGCAAAAATGATAGTAATAATTTCAAAATCATGGTTACTTTTTATACACCTTGAGTTACTAAGAGGCATATGGCACAACATTACTATTCTGCATTAGAACACTATCTTAAGCCCAAATGAAGCTTTATTAAAAATATAAAATACATAAGTATCTAAAGAGATGGTAAGAATAAAGTTGATATTAAATAATGCTTGTGCTTTAGAAGATTCTGCTTACAAGCATCATATTATGCAAATTTCATAGTCTTCTAAGTGAGAACACAATAGTACAACAATGTGAGAAAATCACTCTACAAAACATGTGTAACATCTTGCTAAAAGAAAGATGTGAATATCTATAACGTTGCTTGGCCTCAGCCAATCCACTACCTTGACTTTAGTAAGATCAACATAAATGCCGACATCACTAATGATGTGGCCAAAAAAAGCCACCTCTCTCAACCAAAATCTATATTTAGAGAATTTGTCTTATAATTTGTTTTCATTAAGAGTTTGTAGCACAATAACATTGAGCATGATATGGCTTGTTTTTGGAGTAAATCAAGATATCATTGACAAAATTAATTACAAATTGATCCAAGTATGCTTTAAAAATTTGATTAATCAAATCCATAAAAACAATTAGAGCATAAATCCACCAAAAAGGCATTATCAAGAACCTAAAGTGGCCATATTAGGTTCCAAAAACTTAGGACATCAGTCCTTTTCATCTTCAACTGATAATAATCAGAACGGAGATCAATGTTGAAAAATACAAAAGCACCTTGCAACTGATTGAACTAGTCATTAATTATGTGAAGTGGTTACTTGTTTTTTATAGTTACATTATTCAACTCTTTGTACTTAGTGTATAATCTCATGCTATCATTATTTTTCTTTACAAAGAAAACTAGAGGTTTCTATGGTAAGGCATTGTGTTTGATGAAATTCTATCAACCATTGAAGTTGTAACTGAAGCTCTTGAAGTTTTCTAATAGCCATTTGATATGACACCTTGGAAATTGGATTAGTGACAAGGACTAATTTAATAGTAAACTCAATGTCACGATCTGGATACAATTGAGTCAAATCATCTGGAAATGTATTTGGGAACTCCTGCATAACAAGAATATCATCCAAGCTTGTGGAAGGTCATTCAATGTCCATCATGAGCTAAAATATCCTACACAGCCATGAGTTAACCTAAGCTCTGTATTATCCATCCGATATGACGCCTTTGATATTGGAGTAGTCCCATGGACTAATTTAATAGTTTACACAATGTCACGATCTGGCTACAACTCAATCAAATTATTTGGAAATATATTTGGGAACTGTTGCACAATGGGAACACCATCCAAGCTAATGGAAGGTCATTATGTCCATCATATGAGCTAACTCCTCCCATCCTCAATCGTGGAAATAATACATGATACTACTCTAACACCCATAAAAATAATAGTGCTCTACTATAGATGCAAAACTCAACTTTCTTCTTATTATAGTCAATAGATGCATAGTGCACTTTTAACCAATCAATGCATTATATAACATCAAATTTTGATAATAGAAACAATATTAAGGTTTATTAGTATATTTTGTAGTTTTTAATTTTTTTTGGTTTAACTGAACTAGATTGATTAAGGATTTTTTTAAACTTTATAAATTATAAAATGACTAATGTCGTACTCAGAAATTTATTTAGCCGTTTGTTTAGGTTTGCACTTTTGATTGTTTTAAAGAAGTTTCTAGGCTTGAAGGCTTTTTTCAGAGAGGGTCTCACTTAAGCACCTTGTTGCTTGTCAGAATAATGTGAAAAGGAGTGTGTAATGGCTTTATGTATATATGTCAATCACTTGGAATAATATAAATTAAAATTGTTAATTTTGCATCGTGAGAAACTTCACTCATGAATCATATGTTTTATTGTTTTTCTTACAAATCTGCTTATGGAGCTGAGTGCTTTGCCTTTTCTTAGATGATAATGCATTTTCCCTTGGTGAACATAGCTTTTCTTTTGCTCTTTCCAAAAAGTGGCATACCTAAATTTTGATTTTTTAGGCAATCCACAACATTAAAGTTATGCATTTTGTAAGTTCTTCCTCTTGAAACTAGTATGGAAACACTCGTATAGAGCAACTAAGATGTTTTTCTTGATACTGTTAAACATAGTTTGTGTGTAACATTTGCTCTCTTAAAGCTATAGCTCAATTGTACCAATTACCAGATCAATTTGATAAAGATATTGAAGATTCAAACTAAATTAAAATTAGCTTGTTACGGTTTGTTTTAAAAAAAGAGTAGATAAAAATGAAAACTATATAGAATTATGAGAAAAACTACATAACATAATCCAAATGTATGCCTTAGTATCTTTAATGGATAAAGTTGAAACATTTTAATGTTGATCAAAATAAATGTCCCATGAAATAATCTTTTCTTGTTAATTAAGATGCAAACTTACTGTTAAGTCACGAACATAATCTCTTACAAAAATAGACAATATAAATGAACAACATAGTCATGCTAAATTTATCAACATTTGTAAGCATGTTTTTGATGGTTCTTAGAGAATTTGCTAATTACTACAATTTTGTGTCTTGTGCACGTTTACTATGGTTAATGAAAATTGGAATTAAAGGTGAATGCAAATTGAAATTAAAGTTGAATGAAACTTGTGGCTTATCCAAAAATAGATAGTTTGAGATAGGAAACTTCATCAAGAATGAAGCTTACATGTGGAGTGGTGGAGATGTTCGATGAAGTGTTTTCACAGGTGGATGGAAGATGATTAATTCACTAGGAGATATGATGCGTCTTTATGGAAATACATTGTTATACTGCCAGAAAAGAATTGCCGATAGTCGCACTGTAAAGTTTGTTGAGGCAATTTAATAGACAACATAGATGTAGGAGCTTGATATTTGGTCTAAGATGAAGAATATGAGGGCAGCATGGGAATATGGAGCTAGTGTGAAAACTTTTAGGTTTAGCTAATGCCAAAAGTTTTATGCTTGAATAGAACTTTACAAGTCAGATGTTTTGAACCTGTCAGGCAGGGTAGAACGATAGGTCTTAATAGCTAATTTTTGTTCGTGTAACCATTCATTTTTTCCAACAAAGCAACATAATAATGATGTAGCATATGCAAAGGTTGCCTTAAGGAGAAGATGCCCTTATTTAGCCACTATGGCATGTAGCCTTTCTATTGATGAATTGTTTTGTTTTGCAACTCAAAAAGTTTTGTAAATTTGTGAGTTTGGCGATTCCCATCTAGTTATGTATAGTCAAAGGTTGTATATTGTGGTGTGAAAAGATTGGAGTGGGAAGCATAGAGTTGATTTTTGTTTACACAATCTCTTAAAGCATATAAAGCTATTTTTCATTCATTTTTGAATACATTAAAACTCATGATGCATTTTTGATGGTAAGTGAAAATCTTCTATCAAGATCTAATAATCATAATTTTATGACATGCAAAAATGCAAAAAAATTCCAGTTTAAACCTTAGAGATTTTTTATTTGTTTTGTAGGATAATGCTTAGCTTGTGTCTATTTTGCAATTGTCATGTCTTATCTATTACTTCCTATAATTACTTATTGATAATTCAGTAAATTTAGAGCATAACAACAAGAATTGAGCATATTAATATCAATAATAGATGAGGTGACAAAAATCAATTGATTAACTTTACAGAAAAATCATTTTCATTAATAAAATTATACAAATTATATTACATACATGCTTATTTTAGCATAACTCAGAGATATTATGTTAACAAAATCAATATGTATAAAACTCTATACTTATAATCATATCATATATCACTCTATACATTTCCTTTTTGTGAATCTATGATATTTTTGTAATGTAAGTAGGAAAGTATGCGATACAATGCTTAGCAGGTGAATTCTTTATGAACAAATAATAGTAATATAAAGTGTGCAATAATAAAATAATATTAGTATGAGTTTGAACATGACATCTCAATCATACTCAGAGTACAATAAATTAAAATCAGTATTGAACATGTTTGGTACATAAGTGTGCATCATATATATATAATTTCCATATACATATTATCTATCTTTTTTATTTATTTTTTTATAATTTCTTTCTATTTTTTTCTTTATTTATTTTAATTGGGATAATATTCTCTTACAACATTATACTTCATATTTTTATTATATCTTATCTCATCTATATATGATATCTAATAACATCATCTTTAGATCTTTGCTCGTAGGCATATCATAGCTAGCTGGCTGTATCAATCACATCATAATACTTCTGTATATCAATTTTGTACAAAGTGCTTGTAGTAACGCAAAGGGTTTTTGAAGCCATCTCATGGCCCGATATAAAACTAATGCTTGTTATGCTTAGTATCATGTGTTGGAGTTTATCATATATCAAGAAATTATAGGATAAGGTTTAGGAGAAAATTTTTATTTTTTTGTACTTTTTACCTTTTTAAGTAGAGCATTTGATCTTGTTATACTTATATCAATTGTATCATTTACTTATTTTTTTATCTTTTGTTTCATTATTATATTAAAACATATAACTATGCACAATGGATGTTATGTTTTAATGTCGAACCAATTATACCTACATACAATATAATTTAATTGAATTCATTTACCAAGGTTTTCAAATATCTATCTATTTCTCATTCTTTTCTTCTTTTCATTTCTTACAGAAAAATTCATGATTTATCAAACTTTATGTTGCAATGTTTTTCTTCAAATCAATTTTTGCAATTCATAGCATTGTATGTATACTAGTAGCAAAAGTATCTTTATTTAAATATTGACCTTTGAAATTCTTTGTACTTGTACCAATTAGACTATTATCAATTCCTTTTTCCCCCATTTATCACTGTTCCAACTTTTTTTGTGGATTCACATTGCACCAACAATATTAACAAAATATTTCTTAGTTATGGCTAGTTTTGCTTTCCTTGTTGGAAACATAAAAACAACTTTCCTGCATGAAAAATTTTCCCAAAATAGGCATATCAAAATATTTTTTTAATTAAAACTCACCTCAACAATAGCTTCTACAATTGCCACCCTTGTTAGATTTTTGGAAGAAAAACTCACGATAGTCATAACAGTTGCCTCTTATGGGAAAGAAAGCAAAGATAAAAAGTTATAGCTAATTGTCATTGTCAGTAAGAGAAGGGTTAATTGCAATAAAAAATACTATTTGTTTACTTGTTTTGGTGGCTTTGTTGAACAACACTCTTCCTTTTCTTTTTGCAAGCTTCGTCCCTCTCCTGTCTTCCTTTCTATTTTGTTGTTCACGATTAATCAAGAAATAAGGGTCTCAGGAGAAAAAATAGACTACCCTTAATGCATGTTGGGAAACCTGGAGACCAAGGGAACTACTTAATTGTTGCTCCAAAATGTTTTTTTTTCTTCTTTCAATTTCTTCTTCTAGGATCTTTTGCTTAAGTTGTTTTCCTTGTCTCCACTGTCGGTCGTCTCTCATTCTCGAAGTTGGAAATCCCACAGCTCGCCTCTCTTTTTTTCCTTCTTTAGGTTTGAGGTTTTTTGCCCAACTTGTCCTTATTCTCTCTTTTATTTTCCTCCAAATTGCATTCGTGATCCTTCCGAACGTCTCCTTCACGATCTTGCCTACAAGTCGTGAATGTTCTTGATTTTGTCCTCGATGGCTAAGGGGAAAGAGAAAATAGAGGTAACATTAATTAAATAATTGAAACTAAAATTTGTTATATATATAGTTATATATATTCAACAACTTTGGAAATTTATTAAAACTTATTCGGAAATTATGTTACAAAAGTCAAAATTTTTCTCTTAATTAGATCTATCCAAATTTTAAGCTAGTTGAAAATAACACAAAATTATCAAATACATATATTTGACTCAGCTTCATCCAAACTTGGGACATGACAGTAATTGTCTTTTATTCTCTTTTATTTTCTTAAGTGTAATGAATTTTCTGTTTCCATTTTTTTTCATGTCTATGTGACAAATGAAATGTATAAAACAGTTTGTTATTTATGCAAATGCATAATTTTATTTCATTTTTTTACCTTTTTTTTCCCCTATAAGTTTACCACCATTTCTTTTTCTTTTATCTGAGTCTCAGCTGCAGAGATAGTCACATTATGCTATTGGTGATTTTTTTCTTGTGATCTTCCTATGTATACATTTCTACGAAGAAATGAGTTAAAACCAACGATCAAGAAGATTTTGGCTATTCCAATTGATTTAAATTGGAAGCTGTTAATGCACATGAGAAGTCCTTTTTGATGTTGCGTGTATATCATCCTTGTGTGGAATGCTTATGGATGTTTTGGTATTTCCTCCAGCATGCATTTTTGACTTTTTTTCTACAAATTTATGATATTTATTTAAGATTTATGTTTCTAAGGTAATATTTATTTTATGAAGTGTGTAGATATAGTGTGATTATATTAAACTATGATTCTTTTGGTTTGTATGCATTCTAAAGTATATTGCACTGTAATTCTCTTTCTTCATCCCATCTTTTCTTCTGTTTCTCACAATCAATATGATACAGCTTAAATTTTTTTGTTGATTTTTGAATTGTTAGGATAAGTGTACACATTATTTTTCCCCCATAAGATGACATTTATGATCATTGCCAGGTTTATCCGTATTGATGGTGCACTGGTGTGCTTGAATTAAATAAGTCATTGCTCTGGGGCACTTGGTATTTCGGATGTTTTGGAAATACTGTTCTGCTTTATGTGAATAAATTCATCATTATAGTTTTTACTGCAATGGGCAGGTTGCTTTTCAAATGCATTGCCTATAGTTATGAAAATTTGGAGGTGCACATCCAATATGTGAATTTCAAATGCTTTTGTTGCACGTGGACCTCATATGATGTTTTTGTTACACGCGGAAAGCCCATGAGAGCCTTCTCATTTTTGACAAAGTTGCGAGTTCTTTTCTGTTTGCTTACTTGTGCCTGCCTTAAATACTTTAAATATTGCTTTTGAGATACCGATTTCCAATTACCATTGATGTTCATGGTGTTTTGTCTGCATTTGTTTTCTTAGGAATGTGAAGATGGTAATAGGATGCTAGAATTTCGTAGAAGTCTTCCATCATACAAGGAGAAGGAGGCATTATTGCAGGCCATTTCTCGAAACCAGGTTCGCCCTCTTGACTTCTTTGCTATGCATGACAAATCATTCCCAAAGATTTTTAAATGCTTTTTTGGTAGAAAATTTTATGTTTGCATGAAGCTAAGGCCAAATGTTCTAATTTTTATCAATTTAGTTTGCTATATTATTAAAGCCTTAATTTTGTAAGATAGTTTAATTCATTAAATGTTTGGGTGGTTAATTTATTTAAGCATTAGCATGTATCATTGGCCCTTTTTTTTTAGTATGACTTAATTTGGAGAATTACTTGCTATTTATTTTGGTAATTCTTGTTTGAGGAATTGAAATTATTGGTGAGCTGCTTTTGATGAGGAAGATGATTTAGATGATACCTGAAGCAGCAAGTTTTATAAAGCACCATTGAGGTGTACATGACTTTGGTGTAATTGGCTTGAAGGTGCACTTATAATCCTCGAGAGATGAAGGTCGAACCATGTAAGGTGACCTGAAAGAGTAACTAAAAGCCTCAAGATATCAAGAAAAACCCTCAACGAGTTTCCATAGCCCTCAAGAAATGAAGGGCTGTTTTGAAGAGTAATGTCTGATATATGCAAGCTATTCCGATAGAATAGAGCTCTGTTGAGAAGATTCAATAGCAAATGTCATGAAGTCTGGTGTAGGCCTAGAGCATCAAGATAGATGAGTTACTTTATGAATAATATGTGCTAAGATGAAGGCTCAAGGGGTAGCTTGAATTTTGTGAGATCCTGATGCATGAGGAGCTTTGATGGATTGAGACAAATTGGGTTGTAGATTGTGAGTGAATTTTGAATTTGTTGTTATTGGAATTTGAAAAGTGCTGAATAGCAAGTTGTAGAGAATCCCATTGGTAAACCATTCTTTTTGAATATTCAAATTTCGAAGTTATACCCAAAGTGTTTTAGGTGTGCAAAAGATTCAAGTTAATCACAATTTTAAATTTGAATTTGAATTCAAATATTTATGGTCAAGCCTTAAGGATAGGATAATTAGCTATCACATCTATTAAAATTTGATAAATAAATTTAAAATTTGTCTTCTTTATCTTGTTCTAAAGGCACTTAGATTATAAAAGGGATCCCTAAGTGAAAGCCATCAAGCATTCTAGCTGTAATATTTTGTTTGTTTAATAGAAGCTTTTTACTATCATTGTTTTCTATGAAGAGAAAGGGAGAAACCCTAACGAGGTTAGCAGTCTTGTGATCGTTTTTCTAACCCCCTCTCTTAAATTTTTATTTTGCTTTCATCTCTCTAGTTTATATTAATCCTATATTAATAAAATAATATATATTAATCCTGATCTTGTAATAGTTAAGTATGTAGTAGATACACTCCATCTTTATCAAGGAGTCTTGCAAGGGAGCAATGTTCATCATTTACTCCATACCTCGTTTAGGTACGTAGACATTGCTTCTTTTTTGTGGCTTGGTATTGGTCGGATTATTTTGTTGTTAGAGCATAGATCTTACCTAATGGGAGAGTTTAAGAGATTTTGCACATTTTAATGGAAGAATAATTATATAACAATTGGAATTGGAGGTTCTTGGGGTTCGAATCACCAGAAAAAGGATTGAATGGTTTGAAATCTTATCTTTCATGATTTTCGTATCAGGAGATGATGAGAGAGCTCAATAGATCTAAATTTTCCAAGACATGTCTAAGAACCATGAAGTTAGAAATCGTTAGAGGTGAAGTCAGCAAATGTTCAAAAGGTGATGAGACAATCTAGCATGTGAGCAAAGGTTCAACTGATGTCATAGTCAAAGAGCTATAGTTGGAGTGGTGTAGAAGCCAAAAAAGTCAAGCCAAGAGATGAAGCTGTTGCTAATGCAAAAGTCTAGTCGACGAGGTAGCTAGACAAGAAGGGAAAGTCATTGAACGTGAACATGAGATCAAGTTATGATGAACAAATAAACTTGAACTTCGAGCTATGTCACGGGATCTAAGGCGATTAGATTCAAATGAATTTGGATCCTTGAAAGAAGGGTTCCATTACCTATTCTTGATCAAAAGGATGATTTAGATGATATTTGAAGCAACAAGTCTCTTAAAGTAGCATGAAGGTGTACATGACCTTGAAGTAATTGGCTTCGGGTAGTTATCACCCTTGAGATATGAAGGCCGACCAACGAGAAGATGTCTTGCAGAATGAGAAGTGAAGTACAAGCCTCAAAAGATACTGTCAAATGCTAGGTAAGTTGTCTTAAGGAAAGAAAGAACTATGTTGAGAAGATTCAATATTTTTAAAGATCAAGAAGACTTGTGTAGAACTTGAGACATTGAGTAAGATGAGTCGCAATTTGAATAACATGTCGAGACAAAGACTCGTGGAATATCCTTGAGTTGTTTGAGACCTTCATGCATGAGAATCTTTAAAGGTGCGAGATACCTCAGACCAAATATTGTGGGTAAATTTTGAACTTGTTCGTTGGAATTCGAAAAAGTTTTTAACTTCTAAGTTCAAGAGAATCTCTTTGGCAAACTACTTTTTGAATCATCAAATTTCAAGTAATGTGGAGGAAGTTATGCCTAAAAGACTATAAATGCTTAGAAGCTTTAGGTTAGGTGTAGTTTTGAGTTTGAATTTGAATTCATATTGTTTTGCCAATTCTTAGAGATAACTATTTAACAAATTTGTTAGGAGTTGATTGGAATCAATATTTATCTCATTTCATGTTATTATAAGGACTAGTAAACTGTAAAAGGGACTCTTGCGGAGAAGCAATCTTGCATTATAGTTGGAATATTTGATTTGATTAATATATGCCTTTTAGCATTTTTGCCTTCTACTTAGAGAGAGAGAAAGAGAGTATTAAGAGAGAATAGAGAAACCTTAAGGGGCTTGGTTGGCCTTATGGTTACACCTCTTTCCTTGTTCTCTTAGATTTTTATTTTGCTTTCATCTCTCTAGTTTGGATTAATCACACTGAAATAGCCATTACTGCTTCATTTTTATCAAAAAAAAAAAATGGCAAGAGGGCTATCATCATCAACATCAACCTAGCGCTTGTTTTCTCAAAGAGGCGCAAGCCATTGTTTTCTGTTGTGGTTTTTTATGTATCAGATCCAATGGAAGTTAAGGGTTCTTTAAACTCCGAAGGTGCCTCACAAACTTTTTATATTGGCCTCTCCTTTTTTTTTCAAATGGAATTCATATTTTGCATATCGTTGAAAATTGTTAGACTGCATTAGTTGGTATGATTTATCTTCAAATCAACATAATTTTTAGGTCAAAAAATCTCACAAATGCATGAATTTTATTTTTTTTTCACTAGTTTGTTCCAAAAAAAAAAAAAATTAACAGTAGTACCATTTGAACGACATTCAACTAAATCAATGCATGTGAATTCAAATTCATCTTTTTGAAAATATTTTGTAAATCATTGAATATTTTGGACATTATCCAACCGAGCATGTTTGAAATATTGTTATAGTTGAATTCAATCTCAAAGTTTCAGAACTCATATAAATTTCACATGCATTTTTGGAGATTGCTTGACCAGGATGCATCTGATGTTTGTTTTACTAATCCATGGATTAATAACTGCAAAATATGGATTACTTTCCATTTTTAGTGATAGTTTGAACATATTTGTTATCAGTTCATAAGTAGAATGATGACACATAGGTAGTAACAAACTCATATGTTCTATTATTATAGGTAAGTATGAGTAAAAAAGAGGAATATTTGATTGGACAATCTCACTGCACAACTATTGAATTCAACTGAATTGTTGTAGGTAGATATTCAATAATAGGCTCTAAAGTAGATTCTGCCATTAAATTCAGGTTTACATGCAATTAGCTGTGGATAGGTTCATTCTTAGAAGAAATGCAGTAAGAAAAGGATTGTCAACTGAAGATTTGGGTTCTTGTATTTAAACTTGTTTAGGCTTAAATATTGGACCTTATGGAACTCTGATGTCTTCTTTAGTTATATTCCATGTGCTCTGTCAGTGGAAGATATTAAGGAAATGTTAAAAATTATGGGTTATTCTTCCAAAATAAATTTTTCTATAACAATTGATGCTGTAGATTTATTACGAATTGGAAATTTAATATGAAGTGGGTATGATATGAACTTAATTAAATGCTTGATTTTTTTTAATTTTTTTTAATAAAAGAATAAATTATTTTGCTTAATTCATAAATCTATATTTGAGCATGATCAATGTGTAGAATCGTGGTTATGCCCCTAATGCACTTTAACATAGATCATTAATAATGCAAACATATTTCTTTAATGATTTTTAACCAAGTTCAAACTTAGAAATTAATTTGTAAGACTTAGTTGTTATATTACATTGGAAGCATTAGAACAATTTGTAGTTTTTGAGCATGTTCAATTGCATGTCATCTAAGATTAATGCATTTTATTTATTACCAGCAGTTCCTTATAATCTAATTCTTTCAAGTGCTTTCTAATACTCTATTATTGTGTGTTTTGTTATCTTTTTCTTTCCTTATTTATGAGAGAATATTTGAATAACTCAATTTTTGTAAAGTGGTGTTAAGTAACCTACGTTTTACATGCAAAACTATCTAAGTTTACTCTCCTTGAACTTATCGTCACTTGGCACTAACTCGATCTTTCCCAATGAGCATTGTTTCTAATCATGTTCTATGTAGCATAGCTGCAAGTATATCAATATTCTTATCTCTATAACACTTTTTATTTGTATGTTTAAGACATTAAAAACCAAGATTTATAATTATTTAATATTTTTAGTTCCATACACTTTTGTGCTAATGAAATCTATTATATCACAGGACGTTTTGGGATCACTCTATTTCATTGAATTTGCTTACATCATGTTGCTAGTATTCCAATCATTATCTTTATTATTTTTGAGTTTAAACTCTATATAATGAAATCTCTTTTTTCAATATTTTTAATCACCAATTATAAGTTTTATGTTATTTGTATTTTTAAACTTATATTTTATTTATTTAATTTAATATTTATTATAAAAAAATTCTTTACATTTTGAAAGCCATTCTCTACTTTATTATTACTTTATGCATCCTGTTATCTTATCAAAAGTTATATTATCATTACCTTTGAAAAAAAAAAAAAAAAATCACAGTGGCACATGACCTTGACCATGATCAATAATAACGTCCAAAATTAATACGGAAAAGTATCGATTTAAGTTGAACTTTTCATGAGTCCACATTTAGTAGCAAAATTTTTAGTTAATCCTCATTGAGTGCATAAATATGCTATAATTTTTGTCATAAGTATCTTAATAACCTTGGCATATGCAATGCCACTTGTGTTTTCTTTTAGGACCTTTAGTAGCCCCCTTTTGGATATTTTTTCCAAATGAAAATAAGTTGTTGGTAACTTTTTTTAATATAAACTTCTCTATTGAACCTTTCAATTTTTAGTATCTATAGTAGACATTCGTGACATTTTGTGAGATATGTAGGTCGTAAATGATATTTGTGCCCAATCGCCCACTTTAACATATTCAAAATATAACTCATCTTAATTCTATTATAATTTCAATAGATATGAATTTTTTTACGAATAAATAGATATCAAAGATTTTTTTTTCTACCCATCTAACTTGGTTTTCAAAATATCATTACAATGATAAAGCTAAAAGATGTCTTCTTCAAAGCACATTGTCGTACCCACCACCTTCAACAACCATTTTTCCTCTCACACATGCACCTAGCCCCACAAGTTGTAGTTGTTGCCACTTCATGATCTTTGCCACCCAAGCCATCCTCTCCATGACGAGCATTGTAGTCGTCTCCCTCTAAAAAATCTAACTCACTCATGTTGGTTTATGACTTAAGACCATTGTTGCTAATAAAAACTCCAGTTGTCTTACTCTCTCTTCACCCTTGTCACTTTAGTTGACTTTTTGCCTACCTGATTTGCCTTTGGCAAACCTTTGGTGCAATCATCACACAAAGACATAACATGATGAAACCTTAATCCACGAGGATGTAGCCCTCAACAAAGTGGTAGTTCTGACTAATTACAATTTTATATTTCTGGATGTTGATGATTGACAAAAAATGTTATATTTAATGAAACAAATGATCTAATTATTGTTTTTTTCAAATTGAAGGGACCAAATTGAGTATTGTGGGTACATGTGGAACCTAGTTGCACATGACCCTAAACTAAAGGAGTGTGGTTTCTATTTATATTAGAAATACAAGGAGGTTGAGGGTATCATTAGTTCTTGACAATTGATAGATCTAGTAGTGTTGTCACAATTTTGAGGGCCTAGACAAAATTACCTTTCATTGATTATACATCAAATTAAAATTCATTTGTTAATTGGAGATATGAGAGCCCAAATTGTACTAGATTATTGTGTTGTTGGCACATCAACATCCCAGGCAATTAGGGTGAGGCTACGATCCACTTTAAAACTTTGCATCTTGATTGACAATGTAAAATAAAAGGTGAACTTTTTAGTGCCTCAGATTTGGTGGCTTCGCCTACCTGGAAAGAGTGTACCATCATAAAAAATGATTCTTTTCTAATGTACCATCATAAAAAATGGTTCTTTTCCAAAACTTTTTTTTTATTGTTTTGTGAGGCATAAGAGAACTTACCTGTTTTCTTTTCTTGAACCTTTACAATACAAGACCTGTTAATTGCAATTCTTTGGCCTTCATGCCTCCTATGTTGCAGTGATACTGAATTACTGTCTTGTTTATATTTATTTTTGAATATTTACTTGTGTTGTTATTATATTTATGCAAAACCACTCATTTATTTTTAAGAAATGCACATTAATTAATTGTCTTAATGTACTATAAAACTATACACTTCAAGACTTGATACAAATAAGAATTTTTGGTGTTTCTTATTGTTGATTCTAATGTATGATGCAATGTGGTCTACGTATTATTAGGAATCTTACTCATTTTAGTCTGAGCACCTTGATTCTGCTTTTGCTTCAATAACTACGAAATTAACCATACTCGGGGCTCATTGGAGGTAATGTTTCTGAAACTTTAGTCTGCTTTCAACCTTTCTGATCTGTTTTTTTTTAATTTTCCCCTTCTCATTATGAAAAAAAAATGATAGCCTTGCTTCTTCTGCTTCCTCACTAACCCTTTTTTCTGAAATGAGAAGCAAGTTTCTATCTGTGCAACTCAGTTATATGCACTCCAAATCCTCCATTGCACTTCTTTTCTGTTAAACTGTCTTGTTTTGTTCCATTTAAGTGGAAAAGATTCCCTCCTTTTTTCCCTTTGTGAAAAATATCTATTCCCTTTTTGGGCCATCTATAATTCAATGCACTCATTATAACGATATTCTTCTACTACAACTTCATGTATCACACTGATGAATGAATCCTCACTTTATGATCAGCTCTATAGATAGAAATCACATGCTAATGCATTGTTTGATTTGGCAGGTGGTTGTCATTTCAGGGGAGACAGGCTGTGGGAAGACAACACAGATTCCTCAGTATATTTTAGAATCTGAGATCAATGCTACTCGTGGAGCAAGCTGTAACATAATTTGCACCCAGCCTAGACGAATATCTGCCATGGCTGTTGCTGAAAGAGTTGCTGCTGAAAGAGGAGAAAAATTGGGTGAATCTGTAAATCATTCATACTTTAGATCTCCTGAAACTTTTATTGTAATTAATCATTAAAATCAATCTTTTAGTTCATATTATTTTAGAACTTTTATGTTTTTTTAGGTTGGTTATAAGGTTCGGTTGGAGGGAATGAAAGGGAGGGATACTCGCCTTCTTTTCTGTACAACAGGAATTCTTTTGAGGAGATTGCTTGTTGATAGGAATTTGAAGGGGGTTACCCATGTTATTGTAGATGAGATCCATGAGCGTGGAATGAATGAAGGTTGGTTTTTACCTGAACAGATTATAGTTTGAATTATGAAAACCATAATGAAATATGCATTCTTGATGCTAGATTTCCTCCTTATTGTCTTGAAAGAGCTACTACCTCGTAGGCCAGAACTCAAGTTAATCTTGATGAGTGCAACTCTGAATGCTGAGCTTTTTTCTTCATACTTTGGTGGGGCACCCATGATGCATATACCTGTAAGTTTGGAATATTGAGAAGTTTATCAATTTCTTTAAGGACGTGTACTTCTCATCACTTTTTACTGCTTTTTAGATTGCTATCATGCCACTTCTGTATTGATCTAATTGTTGTGCACGTTTTCTCTTCAAGGAACTTTTATATTTCCTTTTAACATAACTAAATTGTTTTTACAGTGCAGCTTCCTGCATTCTATGGAATTTTAGTTCAACATTAGAAGGCTTTTAAGTTGTTACTTCAAATTGTTGGATGGGAATTCTTTTGAAAGCAAAAAAGGACCATCTGTGGTGTTCTTTTTTTTTTCTCATTTCAACTGGATTTTTTGAAACAACAATTTCATCTTTGATCTACATAAAGTTTGTGACATTGTGGGCTAACTAAATAGTTTAATTTTACACATTTTATCAGTTAGAATTTGTTTTGAATGGTCCAAAGTAATACGTTTTGCATATATACTGCTAGATTCCTCTTTCTGGTTTTAAGATAGATTTGTCTTTTCATCCCTATTACTTGAGAAACTTGGAAGTTATCAGAAATTTTTTACATTTGATCTGCAATTTATTTGTCATGGCAACTGTTTAATGCTCCATGAATCTGAAAACTGTATTCTTTTCTGGCGGAGTAACTAAATAACGCATTTCTTAAATATTTTCTGACATCTGGCAAATGGTTTTAAGTTTTGCGTGGTCTGGTAAACTGGAGAAGTATATGAGATGGTGATGTGTAGGCTTAAATTCTTTTTCAGTTCAGCACTAATCTATTTGATCAATCCTTTTTCATTAAAGGCATGAGCCTGGCTTGTGACAATTTGTAAATGATTCGAACTCCTCGTTGGTCCTACAAACTGTAGCAAATGTGTTACTTGAGCCTTAGCTTGCCAATAGATGTTACCTATGTGCATTTGAATGGTTCAAAAAGAGTGCAGGCGTTATTTTGTTGGCCTTTTCTTTTTCAATAGCTTTATGGCAAGAAAAATGAAGCATAAGAGCATGAAAACATAGATGTTGATTATTTTCAGTAACACAGCAATTCGTGCTGTTAGTTTGGAGGAAAACTATGTTAAACTTCCAGGGATAGTGCAGTTCTAAAGTTTTTTATGGTATAGATAAGTTTTGAATATCACAATGGAAAGCTGTTTTTTTGTTAGTCAAAGATGTGGTTACAGAGTTTTTTTTTTTAATGGAAAGAACTTGAGATGATCAACAGGGCTTTGCTGAGAGAAAGGGCTTGGTCGAGTACAAGATCAGCAAATATTTCCCTCCAAACTCCCCAGTGTTTTAAAAATGGATTTTTTGCTGTCATTGCCTTTTCTTTTGGAACAGCTCATGTTTTTGCAAAAAAAAAAAAAAAAAAAAAAAGAAAGGTTAAAGAACAATAGCATGAGAGATATTGTCTATTTTCATCAGCAAATTGTGGAAGATATTGGCATTAGATGACTCTTCCTTCATAGGAGTTAGGAAACTATTTAGCGACTTGTTATTTTACCTTATTCGTGAATGTGTTAAGAGTGAAGTCATTTATTGACTGATTCATTGTTGGATTAGACGTCCCTCTTTTTTTTGAGTTAACTACCATATTAGGTGCTATGTTAATATTTATTTTTATTTGGAGGATATATTCTGTATCTTTATTTGGTGGTTTTTTGTCTTTTTTGAATCAAGTGGAATTAACACTATTGTTTTCAATTTTTCATATGTTCCTAGCGGACTTCCCTTACCAAAAAAATCTTTAGACTTTCAAGAACATCTCGATGACTGAAAAGAGCTGAACTTTAAAAAAATCATCTTAAATAACATGGTAAATGTGAATAAATACATGTTATCCATTATTAATAGCAAGTTATATTGGTAAAATTATCTTTAATTGTTCCAGTCTTTGAAGATGTTCATCTTTGGAAAGGGGAGACTATGTTATCAGAATTATAAGTAAAAAAAAAAATGAAGAGCAGCACCCAAAGTTTCAAACATGGAAATCTGAGACATAAGCTCCATGACCAGCAAATTTGGTGAAAGCATTTTATGAAACAACGCAAGCAATTTGGAAGTCACTAAGAAGGCCTATTTGCCCTTTTCACACTAAGATAATACGTTAAGCTATTCAAGATCTAGTGTATCCTTGATGAGTTGCAAAAGGGTCAATACACCTTGTTGGTATTGGCTTCAACTAGATAAATATGCTGCACAAATGGGGTTGTCCATGAGATGTAGCTAAATACATATCATTAAAACAAGAAACTTCATAAGCATCGAACAGGTTACAACAAAAACTGTGATGAATTGAGGATGAATTCTAGGGAGAGCTTTTCTTTGAAGTTTGTCAAGAGCAAAACAAGAGGAAAATTATGAAAAGCCTTTATCTACAGTTCCAAATTTGTAAAAACTTAGCTCTAGCTCGGGAAATCAACAACTTAGTTTTGAAAACAAACTAATGAAGGGGTGCCTATGGTGTGATTACTTTTGCAAAACTGGCCACACATGGGAGACTTTTGGTAATATACATGAGAACCCAATGATTAGAAAATTACTTGTGAGAAGAAGAGTTTTAGCAATATAGCTTCAATAGAGGAGACTCTTATGGTATATGAATCGAGTTTCTTCAATAAGGAACATTTGAAACTATTGTGGAAAATTTTTGAATGATCAAAAATCAATCCTTTGGCCTCCAAATCAATAGCTTGTAATGGTAATTTTATTGGCACTTTCAATATAAAATGTGAACAATCAATGATTTGGTTATTGATTTTGAAGCAATTGATCACATGTCTGGAGTTATTAAACAATTGATAAAGTTTAACACTCATTATGAGTTATTATGAGAATTGGATAGCTAAAATAATTGATAGCTCTTTCTCAAGGACTATAGGGAAATTCTATTGATTTCTCAAAGGACCTAACACTTAATTATATTATCTTAGTTTCTTTTACGGTTGTAGTTTATTATCAATTAGCATAATTATTTGTGCCCTAAATTATGTTTCTAAGTTCTCTAAAAATTTTTGTGAATTTGATTTGAATTCAAGGTGTAATAGTCTTGTTGAGGCATTTTGGGAACTATATCTCATTGAGAAAGTTGGCCTCTTGGACAAAAAAAGATCATTAAATAATTGTTTATTTCTTTAATAATAGTAATTGTGTAGTCAAACTTTGGCACTATAGGTTAGGTTTTCCTTATTTCATATATCTTGAAAATTTGATTCTTCATTTGTTAAATAATAAAAGCTAACTTTATTTAACATGAAATTGTTCATTATTCTAAACAGATTTGAAACAATTATCTAGTTCAATCTTATAAAGCATCGCATCACTTTATTAATGATTAATGTTGATGTGTGGGGCAACTTAAAGTCAATAATATTCTTGTTGATTTATGTCATCATTGATGTTCATTAAAGATTCACCTGGATCATTTTCATGAATGAAAAATTCAGCTAAGTGAAGTCTTTCAAAACTTCAAATCTATGATACAAAGTCCATTTCATACTTGTTATTCAAATCTTGAGAATTTATCTTTTGCCTCGATTCTGTAGTAATCCTTAGGTACTTTTTAGCAATCCTCTTAACGATGATCTCATTTGGCTAGTTTCCTTGTGAAAGGGTGTTAGATGTTGCATTCAGCACCCAATTATGAACAATGTCTCGTATTAGGGTCTTTTACTTGGTTTTTGTGTTTCTGTTGCAAGTTTGGATGAGGTGCATGTTTTCATAACATGCATGAAGCTCTTTGACAACTTAAGTGGAATAAGATTGTTTTGAAATGCCAAAGTCTTGGAGATGAATAGAATTAAGAAAACACAGAATTACCGTTTAGAAAAGCCATGTGGGATGCAAATTGATATTCATGTTGAAATTTAAAGAAGGGTAGATTAAAACATGGATCCTATCTTTGTGACAAAGGGCTTCAATTATATGAGCTTGATCAAAGGAGACCATTGCTTCAATTGCTAAACTAAAAACAGTCAAGGTATTACTCTCTCTTGTTGGTAATTTAGTTTGGCCACTTCACCAATTGAATATGAAGAATGCTTTTCTAAATGAGGATTTTAAGAAAAATGCCTTCATGTGTATTAGTATATTACTGGAAAGTTCATGGTTGATGCCACAAAGATCAAAGTCTGTGAACAAAAAAGATCTTTATATGTTGTCAATGGTATCAAGTGTAGTTTGAAAGGTTCACAAGGGTAGTCCAAAATAATGGATATGCTCAATTCTAAATTAGTCACTATCATTGTTAAACTTACGTAGAGGTAAAATCCTCCCCTTATTGTCTATGTAGTTAAACATTATTGCCATGATGGATGATTGATCCAAACTGATGCCTTAAAGAAATGCTTTTAGAAGTGCTCGAGATCAAAGATTTAGGAAACTTAAGGAACTTAATAGGTATGAAGGTTGCATGACCAAAGTTGGGATCTTTATTTCCCAGCATTCTAAGCAAAACAAGAATTAAGGCTTGTAAGTCTACTAACACAACAATAAAATCCAATACAAAACTTGACACTGTTATGGAAAGTTTTGTAGTTGAAAAAGGTTATATAATAGACTCATGTGAAGACATATACTTGTTACATGTTAGACCAGATATAAGATTTTGTTTAAGTGTGTTTAACAAGCTTATGAATAATTCTAAAAAAGATCACATGGAAGTAATGTATCAAGTCCTAGATACCTGAAACTAGCACTTGCAAAATAATTATTGTTCAAGACAACAAAATTGGAGATGTTGAAGTGTATAGTGATTACTAGATTGGATCAATTTTGGATCGAAAGTTTACTTCTAGATTTAGTGCAAATTTGTGGGGAAGCCTTGCTACTTACGGTTGTAAATAGTGTTGGGTTTGAAGAATGTAGCCATGAAGACTATTGTAAGAGATGAAGATCTAAGTTGAGAATTGAGTGAAGAAGTTATTATGCAAAAACCAGTTTGCCATTATCATTGCTAAAGGTTCAATCTATCTTGTCCAGACAAAGAAAAATTGATGGCCATTTTATCAAGAGTGAAGCAGAAGAGTAGTTTTCAACTCATTTGTACTCCTATAATCCATTAAGTTGCAAAAATATTTGCTAAAGCCTTGTGGAAAAGAACCTTTGAAAACTTGAGTTGCAAGCTTGGTTTGAACATTGTGTTGAGACTAGCTTGAAAGGGAGTGTGGAGGATCTTGGTAATATGAGTCGTTCTTCATAGGGGTTAAGTTGGGGAAGTGCTTAGCTTTTTCCTAGGTGGGGTGTTTTTATGTATCCTTATTTGCAGGATTTCTTATCTATTCTTATTAGAAGGATTTTTTTCCTTTTAAAAGGCCTTTCAATTCCTCATTTTGAATTCAGTGTAATGAACACCACCTTTCTTCATTTTTCATAGGCGCTCTTGATTGCAGGTTGAAAGACAACCTTGTTAATTTCCTAGGGATAACACCCTTGTTATTTTGTTTTATGATAGAAGTTTTGAAGATAGGATGGGAAGGTAATTTTTGGTGTAGCCAAACATAGGGTTGGAAATTTTTCAAATTTTGTTTAGTTGACAAATTAAGATGACTGTTAGGGATTCCTTGCAGATTGGTTTCAATTCTTTCTTTCATATTTGTGTGCCATTTCCCTTTGTTCTTATACCTTTATTAGAATAATGATAGATAAAAACTTTGTGCTACTCTGAGTTAATTGTCTTTTTTTTTGTGAAATCTGGCTTTGCCCAATAATGTCATTAACCAACTATGAAGGATGTCCAAAGTTGCTATCTGACTGACAGCTAAAATTCTATTGTGAGTGACATATCCCCTATTGATAAAAACACACCAAAACGTAAGTGTTAAAAAATCTGCAGTGCGATTACATAGTCAATCACCTTCAGTAACTATTAAGTAATCATAATAGCAAAAACATTGTAGATACACGATAAGCTATTGTCTGGAGGAGGGGCAACAACCTTCAAACTTTAGAATTGATGTCAACTATGGAAGCCTATTTGCCCTTGATGACACTCCCTTGTAGGTTGTCAGTTCCTCTACAAAGGCTGCACTGCCGAGCTGTGTGGTTTCATCAGACAGCAAATAATCTTCTCATAGTTGCAATGAGTATTTTATTTCAATGATCATGCAAAACAACACATTGGCTTCACTTTTAACACAAATCAATCAATCCAAGTTCAGCTTCAACCAGCGTTGTGGAGGGGATATTCGGCAAATGGGATGGGGGTTACTTTTGCACCTTGAAGGTGAAAAAACTGTAAACAGATCTACATTATGTACAGCAAATGCTGGAATCATGCCTATGATGAGGACGCACTATGAATCTTGGCATTTCTTGCCCTCCAAATATAATTGATCACTGGAATTAGCGCAGCCACCTAAGGATTACACTCCTTTCAAGGATTACCTGCAAGAAATCAAATTAGATCACCACATGAAGGAGCATAAATAGGCAACTCAAAACTGACGACAGCAGCCACAAATTTACATTTGTTGAAGATGTGATCAATATTCTTCTTGGTTGAGCAGCCCATGTGCAATCTGTGGTGATAGATAAATGCCTGTAATATAGACAATAATTCAATGCCACTTCCTATAAATTCTTGAGGAGCAAAACAAACTATGTTATGGTTTATTCTTTTGCTTGACTAAACGGAGAGAGCACAAATTTTAGGTGTTGGATCTTTGTAGAATTAAGTATTGTAGTTGTGTTTACTTGACTACTTGATTGGACTGTTCTAGTGTTCCAGTGTTCTTATGCTTCGTATTTTCTCATACCGGGAAATTGGTTAATTATTTCTTCACATATCTGCCCCATTGGGATATGAATGACTGCTTTCATTGTGCAATACACCCACGGTTTCTTTCGTATGTAGTGTATTCGTCAAAGCTTCCACATGGGAAATATGGTTCATTTCTTGTAATGATGCCTTCACGGTCCTGGAAACTTTCTTTTATGGTGAACTCAATTTGCTTTGACTTGTTATGCTGGAACACTTAATCCTAACATCTCGTATTCTTTTATCATGCTATTAGTTTAATTTCAGGCTTCAGTGATTAAATTTTTGCTTTGATTACATCCTGATAACCTGTAAATGAATTTACTTGCGTAATGGTATGATAGTTATCATAATATGTTCTCTTCTGTATGTTATTCTTTCCTGTAGAAGTTCTTTCTACTATATTGTTTTGATTAGCTCTTTTGTTGGGCCTCATCTCACAGGGTTTTACTTATCCTGTACGAACACACTTTTTAGAGAACGTACTGGAAATTACTGGTCATAGACTGACGCCGTACAATCAAATTGATGATTATGGTCAAGAAAAAAGCTGGAAAATGCAAAAGCAAGCTCTTAGAAAAAGGAAGAGTCAAATTGCTTCTACTGTTGAAGTACGCTTTACTTCGTTTACCCATGGCTAATATTAAATTTTTGTGGTTGTCCTTCAAAAGTAATCCCTTTGTTTACTCTGTCCTAATAAGCAGGAGGCACTTGAAGCTGCTGATTTTAGTTGCTATAGCTCAAGGACTCGTGAGTCACTAGCTTGTTGGAACCCTGATTCTATTGGCTTCAATCTCATAGAAAGTGTATTAGTCCATATATGTCAAAAAGAAAGACCAGGTGCTATTTTAGTTTTCATGACTGGGTGGGATGACATAAATGCACTGAAAGACCAGCTTCAGTCTCATCCATTTCTTGGAGATCCTACTGAGGTTTTAATTCTTCCCTGTCATGGATCCATGGCTAGTTCCGAGCAGGTAATGCTTCTATGCTTATCAGAAATAATTGGCTATCCATATCCTCATGGGCACTTTAAAGATGTTTTTCTATTGGCAGCCATGATAGTTGACATTGCTTTGTTCGGCATTTGCTTCCATTCTGCAGCATAGTAATGTTTTACTAAACATCATGTAGCCATATAACAAATATGGGTTTCGGCTGGTGATTCAGTGTTGTAGAACAGCTTGTTATATGTGCGAATGTGCTTTTGAATTTTAGCAATCCTCTTGGAAGGATCGAATCTAATTACAGATACCGAACTCATAGAGAAAGTAGTATGGTTTGAAACTTGGCTTTGTTGAAAACATGAGAATGTGATTTCCACACAAGAGGGGGGTAAATTGTGCGAATTAAATATTTAAGCCAATTCAATTTCAAATAATCTATAGTAATGCAAAACTTCTGTAATCTTAATAGCTCTTATAAATTTTAAGTGGCTTGATTCAAATCCAGATTTGCATCCATCATTGACCAAATGACTAGACTTGTACTGAAATTATTCTTTTTTTGCCATAGCCAAGTGAGGGTTAACCTAACCAAACCACCGGGTTAGAAGATTCTGCAGTATCAACCAAAAGAGCTTACAATACTGAGTCAAAAGACCCTATAACATAGCCTAGAGGAGTCTATAACAATTGGCTAAAAGGTTCTACAAATCACCAGGCCAAAAGACCTTGCCAAACGGCTTAAAAATCAATATAAAGTTCATAAGATAAAGTCCCAACGACAAGACAGACATAAAATCGAAGCTCAAAATATAATGTTCTATAGCCCAAATATAATTACAAAGAGGCACACCAAAATGTGATTAAAGTGATGTAAAATACATAAATAATTTAGCTTAATAGAAGTAACTAAGTAATAATATGTAACTTAACTCGATGTGGAATGAATGAAAGCTTGGAATATGCTTGAATCTCGGAAGCTTCTACTTCACTTCTTTTAGAAATGATCATTTCAACATGTAGCTTTTCACAAATATATGTAAGTGAACATTAGCCTTTAATATAATGTTTGGATCTTTTTATAAGTTTTTGCATGCTCTTCAACAATTTCAAATAATCCCCAAATGACCATATTCAATTTTCTTAAAAATTAGTTAAACTAGACGTTATACACACTTTGAATTGATTTTTTTGTTCGATCTAAGGTTCATACCAACATGATGTAACACTGAGCACATTATCCAACCTATCAAATAGATTTGATTAGTTTATTTTACAACTCTTAATTGATCGTATTTATATGATGTGTACATTGTATATATATGAATAATACAACTCTAAATTATCTAAATTTTTAGGTTTCATGTTTTTACAAGATTGTATAATATGATAAAAATGACTGCATTTTTACGAAGACTTTCTCAGGTAACACCCTCATTGTACATAAAGGATTGTACTCGTATGATAATGAAATAATACATGTATGAAAAAAAATTGTCTTATTCAATAATTAAGTCCCAAATTATACTTTTGAAAAATGTTATCGTCTAGTATGATACTTGGATTGTACATATACGACAATACAAACTCTTTTTTATACCTAAATTGCTTAGTTAAATCATTTGTTCAATTTACTATATAAGAGATCGTACAAATACAATAGATATATCATATTGTATGAATCACATAGTTCTAGGCCTTAGCAAAACCTTCTCAAGAAAATCATGAAATTATTTTTACGATAGTAATTTTGTACATTTACAAATGATATAATCAATCAACTCAACTATAGATCACCCATGTTCAATTTTCAATTCAATCCCAAAACTTATTAGTTATATTGTATGATGAGTCTATTATACAAGTACAATCAGCATAGAATTTTTTAGATCAAATCAATATAATTTATTTTCCATTACTACTTGATTAGGTTAAATTAACTAATCAATCTGATAACTTTGTTCTATTTTAAAGCATTCAAATGTAAATTAATCTAGATGAGATGCATGTCTTAGGAAAATCCTAAAAATAAATGCATGAATATTTTTTAAGATTTAACACTTATACTCAAATTCACCAAATCCTTAATGTCTCAAGTAAATTGTTATCGGTTTTATATATTAATACTAATAATGATGACTTAGAAAATATCTTCTTTCTGTTGTTTAAGTTTTTATATTTCTCTTGGTGTCAATTATGGTTAACACTAAAACATCATTGTTAAGTTTTTTAAGTCAAGTAATCAAGTTCTCGACATGATTAATTTATTTGATCTTGAGATGCATAATCTAAAACATTTAAAGAAAATCATTAATAACACAAAATAATAATTTTGTTGTCATTAAACTAGTGGTATAATGATCAAGAGTTTAATATGCTCTAATACCAAAAGTGAAAGAGATGGGTGTAAGACAATATTGTACACATTGTTGGGGATGTTTAAGTTCATTTTACTAGTGTGCTATTTACTTTATATGGTGGTTGTAATGAGCGGAGCAGGCATAGATGTGTAAACACGTATGTTGATACGTGAGAGCAGGATGCAACGTTGCATTAGTGTTCTTGGGAGATGCACGATTAGCCAGGTGGGAGTAGATATGAGCAATTGGGTGCAGTTAACAGATGAGCGTGGTTGGGTGTGCGTGCAAAGTAGGCAAATGGACATGCAAATAAGCACAACGAAGCACGTGGGTGAACCTTGCAAGTGATCGAGTAGGTTGTTTTGTAGATGCTCAATGGGATGTGGTCGAGGATGTGTGCAACTGGGTGTGTGGCCGAGCGAACAAGGTGTATGAGCAGATGAGCATCGTGTGGTGCACGAGCTAATGGTGTTGAGTGCTAGTCTTGGGTGAGTTGCAAAATCTACAATAGAGAACAATGAAGGTTACAACAAATGTTGCAAGGAATTGGCAATTTGGGATATTTGGATTGCAATTAAGGCATTGTGATCACTAGCAATGGTCGAAGAAGTGAAAGAAGATGACATGATGGCAGAGATAACTTTGGATCATTATTGGAATAAAGATGAAGTTTAGCATATACCTTTATTAAAGGACATCTCTTGTGCACACATCTACTTCACAACCTTTTGGTGATCAATTGATAGCCAAAGTAGAATCTTCTTTTCTATTCATTAGCAAGGTTGAAACAGCATACAAAGAGGAGCTCCAAACCAAAAGTACAAATATGATAATAAGGAAATGCAAACAAGTAAAAAATGTGTGAAAACAAAACAAGAAATTTGTGCAAGTCTCATAATAACTCATTATATCTCGATAACGTTTAGAAATACTAATAAACTAAATAAACTTTTATGCATTTCTTTTATTAGTCCTTGCTTGTGATTTGTTCTATAATTGGTGACAAAATTGGATCTCTTATATTTTGGGTTCTATTGGATCAAGTTTGAAGTCTTTTTAATACAATATGTCCTATATTAGTTAACTCATTGAGAAACTTTATCTTAACAGAGTTATATTCCAAGTAAATATTCGTCAATTTGGTTAATAATCTTTGCAAATCTATCTTGTTGACTAATACATTTGGTGATTTGATTTCATGGAAGGTCATGTAAGCTACTTGAGCATCTCTTAAGAAACTCATCTTTAGTTAATGGAATGCTCAAAGAATCTAGTTGAGTACATTTTATTAACCTATCTTTTAGTGTAATCATTTGAAGCTTAAAGAATTTTGTTGATATTCCTTTTTGTTCATTAATCATGTATAAGAAAGTGATAGTTTCAATGTGCCTTGATAAATAAACATGCTTTTTAAATTGAAAGTTAAATTAAATATTTTATGCAAATAAAATTAGAATTACTTGAAAATATGCATATGGGTGAAATACTTCGATACTAAATAATGGAGCTAAAATTAGGAACAAAGTATGAGACGACACAAATTCAATTAGTTTTTCTTTTGGTGGTTCAATTGATTCAGCTTGAATGGAATAAACTCTGGTGTATTAGGTTTAGAAGGCTCATGAAGCTCAGGTTTTCATGAAAGAAATTCATTAATTTTCTTTTTGTTAACATTGCTAATGAAAATCATATTTGATGGATCTAAAATCATATGTTGATCACTTGGACTGATAGTTATAACATTAATTAAGATGTCAAGTATCTACTAGACTAATCAAGTTTGATCGAGAATAAAATCAAGATAGTACATGTTAATAACATCATACAAAAAAACATTATCTGATTAATTTTCATAGTGGATAAGAATTGAATATTTTGCATGACTTCAACTTAAGAGTCATCATGTAAAGTAGTTGAACAAAGTTTAATATATAAGATAAGATTAATTTTTGAGGATTTTGAAAAGTTATGACATCAAATCAAGCATATAGTGATCATGAATATAAATTATATGATCTCTTTGAAAACTTTTAATAGAGGTATCATAAAAAGATTATAAACTATACTCATATGTATATTTAGTGAAAGATGAAGTAACATATTTCATAAATAAGATATGCAACTCTTCATGGTTCTGAGTATAATGAAATCATAATAATTGAGATATAATTGAAAAATATAATAGTTTAGGATATGAAATGCAAACATTAATATATTTTTAAGAACTATAAGTTATTACAAGATAACAATGAGATGGACATAGATTTAATAAGTTAATTTTTTAAAATCTAAAGATAAATCTAAATTTCAAAAAATATCTCATTTAGCAAAATTTGAACAAAGTTTGCTTGCCTCAAATTTTTATAATTTGCAACTTCAAACCTTTTAATGATTGAAACACTATGAAACTTGCTCTAATGCTAAATAGTGAAGAGTTGTAGGATCAAATTTGGGCTTAGATACTAAATGATAAAGTAGCGTTGTTTGAAATTTGTTTCTAATATCAAAATTGATAAAGCTACCTATTGTTTAAATTGTTGAGTGCATACTAATGCAGGACAAGAACAAGCAATTGAACACGAACATAAAGTTGTGTAGTACTAAAGAGAATGTTACTTAAGAAAAATGAGAGGGGTAACAATCACATACAATTCACTTTGTAGAGTGACTATGGTGTGTGCAAAAGCATGGAGCATGATGCAGTGCACAAATGCGTGCATACAATATCGCGCTCAAGCATCATGCAGATTGTAGATGCACGTAGGCATACGCGGATGCTTGAAAGTTAGATGCAACATTGCATTGGTGCGAGATTGGGTAGACATGGGTGAATGTGCACTACTAGGTGTATTAGTGAGCTTGCAATGCATTAGGAGACTAAGTGTGGTGTTGAGCAAATGCCAAGTGGGATGGAACTAAGTTGATGTGTGTTAGATTGCTAGCAGACAAGCGAATGAGGTGTGTGAGTAGACGAGTGTCATACGTGCATGCGGATGGTGTTGTGCGTGTTCTGGTCAAGATGCAAACTCTGTAGCAGGGAATAGTAAAAGCTACAATAAGTGTTGGAAGGAATGGACAATTTGTTATTATTGGAGGGGGATTAAAGTGTTGGGGTAGCCAATGACAGTTGGGGTAAGACGATGATGGTGACAACAGGGATAACTTTGGGACACAACCTGGAGTAACGTGAAGTAGCTTATGCCTTTGTTGGAAGAGATTTCTTATGCATGCATGCATTTCATAATTTTTTTAATTCTCAATTGATAGTCCTAGCTAGGACTATAAATAACATATGAAGAGAAGTCTTAAGCCAAAAGTATCAAGACAAAAATATCCTCTAATTTAATAAAATAGTAATAATAATAAAATGAAAATGAACACAAAAATGTATAGAAGTAAAACAAGAAATCTCATTGAGTCTTATGAATAACTATTGTAATTTAATAACATACACTATTAAGCCAAATAAGACTCCTATAGAGCCCTTTGTGGGCCTTTTATTGTGATCTCCATAATTTATGGTGAAACTAGACCTCATATATCCTGGGTTTTATAGTATCAATTTGAAGTCATACTTGCAATGTGTAAGTCCTACATCCTATTAGGAATCAATATTTTTTTGGTTTTTCTTTGACTTATTACATCATTTTTGCTTTGGCTTTAAATTTAATGTCCATTATCTCATTCTCTTTCTGAGCAATGCACTTACTGTTTAGACTATGATACATTTTGTGAATGCTCTTTCAATTTGATAGAATAACTTGTTTCTCTTCTTGAGGGATGACAATGAAACACTCATAAATTTCTGTTGTCTTCATTTGTGTCATTTGTTTGATTGTTATTGTCCAAGTGACCTTCAGATAATTTACTCAAGTTCATTAGGTCTGTCTAGCTCTCATTGTTTGATAAACCTTTCAGGTCACAAATTGTCATGATCTAGTCGCCCAAAGTCCTATATAATATCAATTTTTTTAAATTAAATATGCCCTGTTGGTTTTATTGTATGACTATAAAATATTGATTTAATAACATTCATTATGGTTTGTATAATTTTCAGCTTTAAAATGCATTTTTCCACTTCAATGACTTAAGAGTTAATTTGCACTGTCTGGACACAAGATGTCACCATTCTTGTTCAATTTACACACGAACAAATCTTTGTAATCTAGCATTATGAAGTTTTTTTTGTTATAGAATGCAAATTGCCCAATGATTTCACAGAAATGTAGTTTCAGCTTTTCTCCATCAGTTATTGTAATCAACTGCAGAATTTGAGCATGTACCTTTATTTTAATAGAAATATAATTACTTCCAAAATAACAATATAATCAAGTTCTTTCAATAGAAAAGGGTGGTGTGATGGGCAACTTAAGCACTAGTGATTTGCTGGAGCTTGTTATTTAAAACCTGAGTAATTGAAAGTCTTATGCTATGGTGTGACATGGCAGTGTTAAGATCAAATGTAGCATCATCTTCTCTGCTCTTGCTAGGTAGAAGAATCTTTCTATTTGTTGAGTTTGCTTTTGCTTAGTTAAAAAGAAGAGTTGTAACGATTGAAAGAAGAATATTAGATAGAAAGAATGGAATCCCATGCTAATTGTTAAGCGTTGATTATATAATAGCGGCTTTATAGTAAAGAGGATCTCGTTTGCTGTGTCAAGTTAAATAGATCTATGCCTTAACAGCAACTTCTTAAAAATTTTAGGGATTGATTAGCAAAAATAATTTAATTGTAATGTGGGCAGGAGAGGAATAAGGGTAGGTTTGCGTTGGCTGACTTCAGATTCTTACCATCATCATATCACCTTTTCCTTTGAGTGGGGAACACTTCTTTGTTTCTCAACATGGTGGAAACTAACATTCTTTAGATCAAAAATAATTTAATTATCTTTCCAATCAATTGTTGAATGTCTGTATTAGAATGCTATCTTTGACTTGTATGATTTTATGCAAACATAAATTGAAGCTTTCATTTTTACAGGGTGTTAGCCTCTATTTTGTTATTGATTATACGCATGGTTATTCTTCTTCATTTTCCTGCTTATTATGGAATTTATAAAAATTTTCATGACTCTATTATTGAGTGTCATGATTGATATTATCATTTTAGTTACTTTTTCTATTCTGAATAAGTTCCTTTATTGTTTTTTGCCAATTGAGACTAATTGTTCATATTGTTTGCTATCAGAGGCTAATATTTGATCTTCATTTTCCTGCTTATTATGGAATTTATAAAAATTTTCATGTATTCACTTTTTCTATTCTGAATAAGTTCCTTTATTGTTTTTAATACTGGTTCATTTGTTTTGCCAATTGAGACTAATTGTTCATTTTGTTTGCTATCAGAGGCTAATATTTGATAAGCCTGACAGTGGAGTTAGGAAAATAGTTCTTGCTACCAACATGGCTGAGACAAGTATCACGATCAATGATGTAGTTTTTGTTGTTGATTGCGGAAAGGCAAAAGAGACATCGTATGATGCATTAAACAATACACCATGTTTGCTCCCAACTTGGATCTCCAAGGCTTCTGCTCGACAGGTAATAATTTTCTGATTCATGGCTTTGGTAAATTAGCTTAAATGTTTTGGAGATTTCCTTGGGCTTGTGTTGTTTTATGGGTAATATGAATTTGCAAGATGTTTTTTGAAATGTCCAACTTTTTTAAAGATTCTTACTTGGAATTCAAGTTATTCTTTCAGCATTATGTATAATGTAGCATTACACGTTTTATTTTCCAGAGAAGAGGAAGAGCTGGTCGTGTGCAGCCTGGAGAATGTTACCATCTTTATCCAAGATGCGTGTATGAGGTTTTTGCAGATTACCAATTGCCAGAACTTCTTAGAACACCATTACAATCTCTTTGTCTACAAATCAAAAGCCTCAAGCTTGGAAGTATATCTGAGTTCTTATCAAGAGCTTTGCAGTCTCCAGAACAATTGTCGGTATGCATTTTTTTGTTATTTATGATTTGATGATTAGATTGCTGAGGTCCCATTTCCTTTCAATTTATTCTGTTATTCATATTTATGTTGTTTTGTTTAAGTTCATACTGGTTATGGTGGAATATGTTCATATAAATTGGGTAATTATTTCTTGATGGAATTGAAAGGTGAATTAGTGTCTTGGCATTTGTGTGACTAACATTGATTACATTTGTTTCTATGATTTAATGAGAGTACACTTGAGAGGAGACATTGTAGAGTCTGATGATCTATATTGCAAGAGGAGAACCCCAAATATGAATGGAGAGTATTGGGCTTAATCTTCTTACATTGGGATTACTATTGAGGTTATATTTGAGAGCACATGGTGGTATCATAGAATCCATGTAGTAGACAAGTTTAGCGGGATAAGTTTTTATCACCATCATCAAGCTAGTTGTTTTGATATGCTCTTTTTATTTTTTTATTTTTTCCTTGTAGGTTCAAAATGCTATTGAATATCTGAAAGTTATTGGTGCATTAGATGAGGAGGAGGAACTAACTATTCTAGGTATTAGTTCTTGTGCTATTCTTTTATGAGTTTACCTTGCTTTATTTACTTCCTAGCAATTTCCTTGAACTTCCTGTGTTATAAATTTAATGTGTTCCAGGACGACACCTAGCAATGCTACCAGTTGAACCAAAATTGGGGAAGATGCTCATCTATGGTGCTATTTTCAATTGCCTTGATCCTATTTTAACTGTAGTTGCTGGTCTAAGCGTCAGAGATCCATTCTTATCTCCATTTGACAAGAAAGATGTGAGTAACAGAAATCCTTGTCAGCCTGTGTATGGTGGAATTTTTATTGTTTGGATTCTACTTAATTTGGTAAACTGCAGCATTTTTGCTATTTGCTTGTTTTACATTTTGTTCCAAGGAATCTGACTGAAAACAACAAAGATAACTATTTAATTAATCCTTGAAGTATAGTATGATGGAATGACTATTATTTAATGAATATACATTATGATTCAAGGCATCAAAATTAATCATTATTTGCTAGAATTCAAGGCATCGAAAGTAAACATTGTTTGCAATAGAGGTATGCTTTGAAGATGTGAGTTTAAAATCTTAAGAAAAAAAAAATCTTCAAGGCCTTTTTTGGTGGCAACTTTTAAAATGGGCTTTTAAAATGAAGTATTAAAAATGTGCTTTTGAAAAAAGATTTTTTTTATTCCAGTGAAAAAGAGAAATTATGAGATCTGTTCAGTGAACTTTTGGAGCTTTTAAAATTGAAAAAGAAAAATTTTGTTTTGAAAAACTCTCTTCATACATAGCCTAAGTCTTTATTTACAAGGTGAATTGCATTGGCATGAAATGAATGAAAATGCATAAAGTAAAGAATCCACCCAAAAATGATAAACACAACATCTTGGATCATCAAATGTGCAACAATAGTATCAAGTTTATGTGGATGCTATTGGCTGTTGCAGAATGCTAGGTGGCATTCAGAGATGGTCTGATATCAGACTTGGGTTGATGATTGAAGATAAATACTAATGAACATTGTAAAAATGAATTTAATTGCTTGCTAATAATGTTTAAAAGAAATGCATTGTTTTTAGAGTTAGGACCTAAGCACTTCAACAAAAATTCAACAATGTTAAAACCTAAACATCATGAGACACCAAATGAGAACCTGCAGTTTGAAGAGTATGTGCATACTATTGGCTCTATTGCATAATAACCAGACGATTGAAAATTACACTTGGGTTGGTAATTATAAACTTTTTGATGTTGCCTTGAGAAATTTCTAGGTTTTCCTTGGAAAATAAAATTGTCTTATATGTTTTAAACCTATTTCATATATTCCTTCTGCTTTACAAAAATTTATTTTGGAATTAATAGAAATAAAAGTTGAAGAAGCACTTGCTAATTTATCAAGGCTGACATTTAGGTCATCTTGATCGAACACTAGGAGCTCTCATTGATGCTTTTCAAGTGAAAGGAATGGAGAGATTGCTTCTTCTTTTTTTTTTTTTTCTAATATTGGAATGTAAGTTGGAATTCCATTTGTTTGGTTGCAATGCATTAATCGTGATTTTGTTAGTACTCATGCCATGCTTGGCTTTCTTAGAAATTGTTGGTTTAGCTAGGTTCCTATTTATAGACATAGGATAGGCTCTTAACAAATTAGTTATTAAACAAAAACATATAAATAATATTTTTTTATATTAGATGAGGTTGACATTGCAATTTATCTTTGTCTTTCACAATTTTTAGAATCTTATGTTAGGATGATCTTTCTTGGTTTTTGATCTCCTTTGCTAGCTACTTGATTTCACTGAAATGTCTAGGTTCATCAACTCTTGATCCACTTGTCATCTGATTCTCATAGTTTTCTCATGCACTGATATTTGATATGATTGATCTTGATCATTAGTTCATGGTTCTTCTACCATTGTTTAATCCCCATAATAAGAGTTTTGCAATGCATATATCCAAAATACTAAATAAAATTAAATTGGAGTTTGGATTACGTTTGTGCCATGGGATCAAAATTGAATATATGGAAGTTCATTTGCAAGTCACATTTAGGATGAACTGCTCACAAATACTACTGATAAACAGATAATAGATGGAAGTAATGACTGTCAAGTTTGAGCTTGAGTCCGACTGAATGATATTTAGTTAATGTACTGCATGTAATTACTGTGGCCTAGAAAACACAATATGCAAACTATGGCTCCTTAAGATGCTCGAATAATGCAATGCAATTCCTAAAAATCATCTTTGGAGGTTCCTGAGGAACAAGGTGCCCACTTGCTTTATGGTCTGTGCTTAAAACATGCTTTCTTGTTTGTTGGAGTGTTTGGCCTCGCCTTTGTTGCTTCACATCTAATATTTTACCATCTATTTCGTTTGATTGGGTTTGTGCTTTAACTTCAACCATTAAAAATCTTGAATTTTTCTTGAGGTCGGGATAGTAGAAATAATTTTCATGTGTTTTATTTGATCTCATTTTACCAATTTGGTTGGAACAAAAGTCGTTTAGAATTTTACTTGAACTAGTACTTGATTTCAGCAAAACCTTTAGATAATTTCTGAGGTAATAGCAGCCACGTAGAATTGGAAACATTTCCTTTAGTGAGCATTTTAGTTCCTCCAAACCTTATTTTAATGAAACCATCCTCTATGATTTAGGGTTTTGATGGTTTATCTGTAGTTATGTTATTGAGGAAGATGTTATATGTAGTTATGTTATTATTATTGAGGACGTTTCCTCTGAAATTTGGTTGCCCATGTCGTGGGTATCACTTGTACAGCCTCTTTGTAATGGAATAGTATGCATATGGTGAATACCTACCCCTATGATGATATTGCAATGGCATACGCCTCTTTCCCTTTATACATTTGTTTATACATCCTTGATAATATTTATGCCAATTAGCAATTGTTTGGAGGGAAAAACATGGATTGTAAGTCTCCTAAATAATCCTTAAGCTGTCTGATAGATTCCAATTTTATTAGGTGTAATCTGAAGCTTTTCTTCTCCTTATGCAGCTTGCAGATTCTGCCAAAGCTCAGTTTTCTTGTCAGGATTACAGTGATCATCTTGCACTTATTCGGGCCTATGAGGGTTGGAAAGAAGCCGAAAGGGATCATTTGGGATATGATTATTGCTGGAAGAATTTTCTTTCTGCACAAACTTTGAAGGCAATTGATTCTCTTAAAAAGCAATTCCTTTTCCTTTTAAAAGATACAGGCCTAGTTGATGAGAATTTATCAACGTCAAACAAATGGTCTCGGGATGAGAACATTGTCCGGGCAGTCATCTGTGCAGGCCTTTTTCCTGGTATCTGTTCAGTTGTGGTGAGTCTTTCCTCTTTTGCACCTGCACTTCTGATTCTTCAAACTACATCAAAACCTACATATTCTTCGTTTTTTCAAGTCTTTTGCAAGCTTCTTGGATGAGCATGAACTTGCTAGTCTTTTTGTATAAAAACTGTTTAGAGAATCATCTGGTTATGAAATATACATTATAAAGGTGAACTTCGCATTATAGCAGATGATGGTTAAGCTTTGCTCTATTTTGTTATCAGCTATGTCATGCTTCACAAATGTAATAACAGCATGTCATTTTCACAGAACAAGGAGAGGTCCATAGCATTGAAGACGATGGAGGATGGGCAAGTCATGCTCTATTCTGTAAGTTTAATCCTTTTTTTCCCATTTATGTTCCTATTTTATCTTCTTTTTTGTTTTTGACTGGTTTCCTTCTTTTGTTTCTGTAGAACTCCGTCAATGGAAAAGAAGCCAAGATTCCTTACCCATGGTTAATTTTCAATGAGAAAGTGAAGGTGAACTCTGTATTCCTTCGGGACTCAACTGCAATATCTGACTCGGTATTGTTGCTGTTTGGAGGGAACATTTGTAGAGGAGGACTTGTAAGTTGACTTAGATCATTAAAGCATTCGTGGTTTTGTGTTTTTTTTTTTTCTAAAGATTCCTTGGGTGGCTTCTCTTACAGGATGGACACCTCAAGATGTTAGCAGGTTATTTGGAGTTCTTCATGACCCCAGATTTGGCATATACATACGTGGCCCTTAGGAAAGAGCTGGAGGAACTGATTCTAAGCAAGGTACCCTAAAACTTTGATAGCTAATCTACCAGAATTCTCTTATTCAAATCATAATTACTTTTGATTAGATTACTAGTGTAATGATGATGCGTAGCATCACTTATGTCTATTTTTTATGTGTCTTTTTTCTGTTTTGCTTTATGCATTTTGCTGTTATGAAGTCTTGTTTGAATCTAATTTGAGCCTGCTGCACTGATCTGACATTGATTCAAGCTATTCTTTCAGAGAAGTTCTAATCCTTCACTATTTTGATTTTCCATGGTTGGAAGAACAGAATGCCACCTTACCAATGAGTTCTACTGATATATTAATCATTTTACATGCAGCTTCAAAACCCTAGAATGGACACCCAAACCTGGGAGGAGCTTCTGCAAGCAATTCGGCTGCTTGCCTCAAGCGATCCATGCAGTGGCCGATTTGTGTTCGGTCGTCAAGAGATAAAACCCAAGAAAATAAAAACCCTGCTTCCAGCCAGTACGGGTGACATAGGCGGTGACAATCCCAAAGGACAGCTTCAGACATTGCTCACAAGAGCAGGGCACGACAACCCTACCTATAAAACAAAACAGTTGAACAACAATCAGTTCAAAGCAATGGTCGAGTTCAATGGTATGCAGTTCATCAGCCAGTCTTGTGGCAACAAAAAGCTGGCGGAGAAGAGCGCTGCTTCGCAGGCATTGGAGTGGTTAGTTGGGGGAGTTGGGGGGATTCCTTCCACTGCCTCTCGGGATATAGATCAATTGTCCATGCTTATTAAGAAGAACAAAAAGAAGCATCATGGAAGAACATGAACCTAGAATCATTATAGAGCACCTCTACCTTTTACATATTATTTCCTATCAAAAAGAAAGTCCCTTGAGATAGCTGTGTTGCAATTCCTTCAATTTTCATCAGATTTGTGGAGCCAAGAGAAGAGGATTAGATCAATCAGCTGCCTTTTGAACTGGATAGTTGTGCTGAGCGACATGTAGACCAATGGATTCCTTGCAACAGGGGATTGGGCATCTCATTCCTGATATAACCACCTAATCTTCCTGCTCTTGTTCTTTCTTGCTACAGGAGAGCTCAGGCGTTGTATTGTTCGAAGTATGTTGGTTTGTTATAGAAATAAGTTACCACTGAGCTAGATGAATTCTGTGTACTGGATTCCATGTCTTTAAATGGAGAGGTCAAGGATCCTAATTCAATTTTTGCCATATATTTAATAGAAAAGATCAGACAAAACAATCCATTAACAATTAGAGATGTAGTTCAGTGTTAGTAATGTTTTAGAAATCCCAGGTATACCACAGCGATGTTATGGATACAAGTATTTCCATGTATTTCTTGTCCTTCGTGTAGTTTTTGACAAGTTTAAATAGTTGATGCTGTAATATCTTTGGAAGAAATCTGGTGAAGCCTGCTAAATTGAAAGGGTAACTAAATCTTTATATGATTTTTGTGAATGACTTTTTTGTTTGCAGGTACTCCAATCCGTCCAGAAAAGTGGAAAGCAGCACAGCATGTAAGATTGTCACCTTGGGTAAGATTTTTTTCTGCTTGCATGATGTTTGTTTTAGCAATCTTGTTCTTTGCAACCCATTTTAGCTTTTATTTTTCATTACAATGATAATGTGGCCATGAGCCAGGTTGTTAATTATTTGAGCTAACTCGACTTTGTGTCAAGGTTCCATTGAAGTATTTTGATCTAATCTTTAAACTAGAATGATATAATTAAATTTATCTTATTTATTTGTGACTTGATTTTTCCTAGTTATTGCTAGTTCGGCATTTCTTATTACTCTTTTTTTCTTGTTTCTTCTCAACACCTTCTCAAATGATAATACTTGAATAATCTTACTTGGATCTCTTCAAATTTTCAAATAGGTTAGTCCATCTGAATTCGGTTGGACACATTTAGTGATGTGCCTGTTTGAGATTGTTTGGACAGTTTCACCTAGTCTTGTCTTCTCCTTTGGTCTAGCTTGAGACAACTGCAATGTTGATTACTAGTTAGACTATGTTATGTTGTAGGGTAAGATTGATTGAATCTCTCCTGTTAAGCTACTTGTGGTCTTTGGGGTAATTTAGTTTTTTTGCGTACATCTTTTTCCATTGTTGTCATTTTGGCGCATCAAATGTCTCAACACATCCTGTGAGTTTTCTATCATCTCATTGAAATTTTTATCATCTCATTGAAGGTTATGTCAAAGAATTATCTTAAATGATTTGCTAGAAGTTTTTATTTTTTGAGAACCCTATCATAAGAGAGAGGGAGAGAGAGAGAGAGGAATAAATTTGTAACCCTTTGTGTGATAATTTTTCTTTTATTAGTTTGACCAATGGTCAATTTTTTTCTGGTTTCATTGTAATAAAAAAGAGAGAAATGGGTCTATAACGCTTTGTGTAATAGTTCTTCTTTTTTTAGTTTGACATATAGTCACCTTTTTATGTGGTGTAATTTTAATAACAAGATCTTGGGTAAATAATGGAGTTTTTCATTTTTAGTTGTCATAACTTTTTTATGTCTTTAGGACTGTGTTTGAGGAACCAAATCTTGCTTTTGTCCAGTGTAGAAGTTGATTGTGATATTGTGTTGTCGTGTGCAAGACTAGTATCAAGGTGAGTGACATTGCTTTAATGTCTATTTTTTTTTTAATGTTCTTATTAAGATCTTTGTTTCTCTTAACTATTGTTGATGTTCATGGGGATGTTAATTAGGGGGTATAAGGCCTTTGTTATGATGAGAGTTCTATCTTCACTAGAATTTTGATGCTAAAACAAAACTTCGTTTAGACTATTGCATTTGCTTCCACAGCGTGTTTTTGTGGTGAAAATTGCATTGGAGCCATCCCCTTTAGAGGCATAGGCTATAAGGAGGCAAAGGCCAATAACAATAAATATCTTATTAGACTTCTTTTTTTTTTTTTTGAAAGGTGAAAAGGCCGAAACCTTACTAGTTGCACTCCTCAAGGAGGCTTGAATACATAGTCATTCAACAAAATTTTTTCAAAATGTATGGGAAGGGGCATACTCCAGTCCCAAATAAACTCAACTCTCTGAGTACTCACAAACTTTGCAATCCAATTAGCTGCTTCATTCGCCTCACGGTAGCAGTGGGTAATTCGGTATTCAGGAAATGCATGCACCATCGAAACCAACCAGCTTCCCTTTGGCACACTCGAGTAATGCATAACGGAGCTCAGCATTGTAGCAGTTTGCAAAGAATCAACCTCCAACCAAATTGCAATGTCACGTTGTATCCACTTCTTCGCAAGATGCAATGCAAGGATTGCGGCATAATATTCTGTCATAATAGGAGTAGAAGCACAAATAATTTGCCCAAAAACCTTAATGGGTTTACCTTCCGTGTCTCTGAAGATTATTCCAACTGTCGCATAGTCATCCATCATCAAGGCCGCATCACAATTAATTTTCGTCCATCCCTTGGGAGGGGGAGACCACACAGACGGAGATGTAACAATCAACCCCAAGGGGTTGGTGTGATTCCGATTTTCCCAAGCATGGTTGGACTGAACAGTGTGAATAATCAAACGGGCAGTCTGGCTGGCCGAGAGAACCAAATCTCCATGCACCTTAGAGTTACGGTTAAGCCAAATTGAGTGCAACATGGACGCAAACATAATTACCATCTTTGTAGCATCAGCGGATCTGTAATTCGAAGCCATCCAGTCAAATAATTCCATAAGGGACGCAATTCCAGCTTGCTGGAAAAAATTCTGCTCCAGATTAAGGCCATTGGTCACTTCCGAACGAACAGCTTTGGCATACATACATCCCCACAGCACGTGTTGGAGTGATTCAGTTTCATTACATCCAAAGGGGCAGCAGCACGAGGAAGCAATTCCGCGCTTATACAGCCATAAACGAGTAGGCAAGGCAGTCCAAGCAACCCGCCAGAGGAAAAGGGAGATTTTTGGTTGCAGCTTCAACTTCCAAACCCATCCCAACTTCAAATTACTGTGTTGCAGGTGCGTAAGGGAGCAGCTAAGCAGACAAAACAAATCGAAAAGCAGCAGGCTGTGTGCGTTTGTGCTTCGTCCCCGCTGGTTCGCAGTGATGGCGGGGGCGAAGGTGAAGAAGGCCCACTCGGCCGCAGCTGGAAGGAAGATTAAGGCTCGTTTGTCTCATTCGCCTGTTCGGATCGAGGAAACCTCGGTTGAAGATTTCACGTCAGAGAATGATGTCGCGGCGGACGAGTCCGACTCACAATTGTCGGTCGCGGTGGAGGAGGGGATTGTTTTAGCCGTCGAACCTGTGGGAGGAGGGATCAAGAGGCCGGAAGCTTCAATTAGGGCGGATGGTCGAAAGGAGAGAGCGGGAGTTTCGGAAATGGGGGAAGAGAAGAAAAAAGGTAAGGCGGTGGAGCAGGTTGGCTTGACATCGCCGTCGGCGTCTGCGAAGAGGGTGTCGGTCGAGTTGGGGGAGTGTTCCAAGCAAAGGGAAGATCCATGCAGCCCTAGTGCTCGACGTATTGCAAAGTGTCCCGTAGATGATTGCGTAAATGCGGCGGTAACTGTGCAGGTGCAGCAGGTGTTGCCGACGGTGAACGGTATGGTGATGGGTGGATCAATTAGTCCAATTAGTCCAAACTCTGGCCGGAAATCGTTCAAGGATGCACTGGCTGTTTCGCCGGTGGGATCGCCGGGACGTGTGGGCAATCCACTGTGCGACGCATTGCCGACGCAGCATGGGACAAGGCTTGCAGGAAGGCCGCCAAATCGAAATTATTAGACTTCTTTAGGCCTACCTAAACTACATTGGAGCCATCCCTCTTTGGAGGCTTGGGCTACAAGGAGGCAAAGACCAACAATTGTAAGTAACTTGTTAGACTTCTTTTAGTCCCATCTTATAACATTCTAAATGAATAAAACTTATTTGAATACCTCTTATGCCCGTCTTATTGTCGACCCCTACTATACGGGTAAGCATCTTTTTCTCTGCCTCTTCATGAAACTCTTGAATTGCTCATATTGACAACTTGTGACTTGCCAAGAGCAAGGGAGCACAAATTCTTGACTCTCATCTATCCATATTGATTGCCCACTATTACCATGCATCCCATGAGCTTATTAGCAAACCTTTCCTTGAAAAAAGGTTGTTCCCTTTGATGAGGTCATTGAGTAAGAGACATACCTTATTCGATCATAAATGTGTTGCAAGTAAGGTCTATTAGCTCCTTGACTTGATGAAATTAATTTTCTTAGCTTAATTAGATTTGAAAACTTGGCATAGTGATTTTCCTTTGAAATTTTTTTGTTTAGGCTTCAAGGGATAAGTTAAGTCTTGGTTAACCCTTTTGAACATTGTTTAACGATTTGCATTGCATATTGAACTCCTAGCCAGGCAAAAGATTAATCTCTATTTGTGGGCCTATGCTTTGTTTGACTAGGCACGTGCATTGTATGAAATTTTAGTTGTTCTCATCACTATCCTTTGACCCCATCAAGTGCCACATTTTGGAAAATCTATGTGGCATGGCCATTTGCTCTTTGTTTGATGAATTGGATTTCTCAACCCCTTTTTGAAGACTTCTCAAAATTAACACTTCCTACAAATATAGTTGATTTTTTCACCATATGAATGAAGACTAGCACTTCCTACAAATATTATTTGGTTTGATATTATGTACATGTTCTATCTAGACAAACAATATGTGATCTTTTGACAATATATAAACCATACCAAGATAATAACTCATTATTTTTTTATTCTATTTTTTTTATTTTTTATTAAATTAATAATATTTTTATAAAAATTTTTAAAGGGCTTTTCTCATTTAATTATTATTCATAATTTTTAAGAATGTTATATCTCATAATTATAAACCTTGTAAGTATAAGTATAGATGATTTTTAAATCACATAAACATATAATTATGGTAATTACACTCATCTCTTTATATAGTTATACAAAATATAACATATGCTAAGGGATGCTAATAAAAAAATATATCTATATTATAATGGTTAAATTTATTTACTTGATTTTGATGAAAATATTTTTTTAGTTTATATCTTTTCTTTGTTACCTTAACAATGAATTATACAAAATTTTATTAGCATATATTTATTTTTTTATTAACATATTTATATTTTTTTTAAAATTTTAAAATTTCAAAAATTTTAAGAGTTATTTTTATTAGACTTATTATAATCAATATATTTTACATCTCATCAATGCATGCAATTTGTTAGAATCAACATATCATATGTCACTTAGCTCTCATTCAATGTATTATTTGTCAAGTGTGTATGATATATTTAGATGACATACAAAAAACCTAACGTAGCCTAAGTTTTCTTGGATTAGATAGACAAAATATTGAAATTCTTTTTCATTTTTTAAAATTGCTTTTTCCAATCAACAACTCTAAGAATTAAAATCAATTAGAAATATCATAGGATATTAAAGTATTGCTAATTAATTTCTCCTTAAACTCAATTCTTTACTAAAGTCTCCAACTTCCTCGTTATTTAACAATAGGTTGTGGCTATTTAATTTTGAAAATTATCATATTATCATTCACAATTAATAAAGTCCTTTTATTTCAAAAATTCAAAATAAAATAATTATACCTCAAAAATTCTAAAATATGCCTCATTAAATTTTCATCAATAACTCTTTCCAAAATTATGCTTAGTTTGAATTAGTTTTGCTATCATGTTTTTTAAGACTATAAAAAATAAATACTTTTATTCATCTCATCTAAATTCCAAAAATATCAATCTCATTTTTCAAAATATCTGTATCTATATTCATATTATCATAATTTAATACATTGCATAAAATAAAATTTGAAATATTACCTCTTTTAAAATAACCAAGCCACTATTGTTGACTATTGGCAAGGCATCACCTAGCTCTTGCTTAGCTCACATAGCTACGAGCAATCTTATCTTCGATTTCTTTTCTTCAAGCCTTTGCTTGAACTAGCTATTGTAATAACTCGACATTTTTCTTTTTTTAACTTATCACAAGTGTTGCCTATTTTTTTCTTCCTTTTTTCTAGTTTTATTAGGATCTAAGTACTTGGTTCATATTGGCATGCTTTTGATTCAATACATTGAGACCCATCACAAAAAGAGAGAAGAGTGACATCACTCAAATTGATTAGGTGGAGTGAGTGGCTTTCACTTATTCACTCTAATTTGAGCATTTTAATGGGGATAATTGCATTGATTGTGTTTTAGTGAACCAACATAAATGTTTGATCCCATTAAAAATGGAGATTTTGTTAGCTTGCATATCTTACTCTTTAGATGACTTAATTCTTTATGCTAATTATCAAACTAGATTTGAAGAAGTCTAATCATTAGCTTTTTTGCATTTTTAGGGCCTCATATACTATCCTATGACTGCCCTCTCTACTTCTTGTTTCCTCTTGCTCCATCTCCGTAGATGATAATTTTTGGATAAAGTCACATCTAAGATCCCTTAGTTCATTTGGAAAGATTTATGATCTTAGTCTTAAAAATCTCTATTAACTTATATTTCTCTTATCTATCTTCTAATCACAAAGCCTATCAAATTTATAATATTATGATTGATAGTATAATACTATTAAATGAACAAATTATATTAGAAGTTTTTGAATGATAGCTCAAGTTCATCCTATATTAATTATATATCAATTAAAATATAAATTTTAAATATTTTTCTTGTATTTATCTAATAATTGTATGTACTTATCTACATGATTTGCATAATTAATGATCCTTCAAAGCTAAAAAGATAAAATGTAGAATCTCATGTCACGTGCTATAAAGTATATTAGATTGGAAAATACTAAAGCTTTCTTGTAAGAACACAAGAGCTTCTCTTATTTCACTAAATAGCTTTTAAAGTACGAAGGCAGGTAACCAACTCTAGTTGTTTTTTACTTGCGTCTCACCTTTTTCTTATTTGACTTGTTCATTAATTAATCCTTGTGTCAACATTCAGGCTTATTTAGCCTCTCTTTGGTTCCACTGTCACATTTATCCAGCTCATGAGCCAGCCTAGCTAAGTAATAGATATCATTTCAGTCGGTATAAAAAAATTTGAACATGAATTTAATATTAAGTTCATCTTTGAGGTTGCTTCTTTGATCAATCTTGGGACATGTTTAGCTTGTATCTAAACATCAAAGATTTAAGAATAAATCAAAATCATACTTAAACTGACAAAATTGGGTCATTTTCAGTTGAGTTATTGTCAAATTTGATTTTAAAATGAGCATGAATTATATATATATATATATATATATGATAGATTTTCAATTCCAACAACCAAATAGTCAGAAATCAAACTTGGCCTAACAAAGTTAAAGCAACATATGTAATTATTTATAATAAAAAATACAAAACACTATCTTATAAGGGTTAATTAACGATGATTCATTATTCCAATACTTTATTATAATCTCCAATTATAATAGAATTGTGAATAATTATTATTAAAATAACACATTATTATCAAAACAAAAAAAAAAAACTCAAGCTGTTCAAGTCTTTGTACATTAACGAAGGATTGTTCTCCAATGTTGATAAAATATATACTTCAAAATAATGTAGGTGATTACAACATAGGGATAATGAACATAAATGCAAATCATGTAATGTGAAAATAATCAAATTCTTCAAAAACATGCCTTTAGTTTTTAATTTTTTATTTTAAATCATTGGATTAGGACCAATATGAATTGGACATAGACCCAAAATTGGGCATAAAATTTTTGGGTTGGCTATGAATTAGGTTCTTTGATAAAAAAAATCAATTAAATCAATTTAGTTTAATATTTAGGAATTAACCCAACTCGAGTTGCACCTAGATATTGCTATGAGAGAAGATTCTATAATTGAGCCAAAAATACTAAATGAGTTATTACTCATAAATGTTTTCTTAAATACTAAATGGGTTGACGTCAATCAAAATTGATTTTTCATCAAGAAGATCATTTTATCTCAAATTTTTCACTTCTTAAATTTTGTTTTGAAAGTTTTCCAATGACTCATATAGATATTTGACATTGTCCTTCAAATATCACTTTGGTATGGTATTTAACTTGGTCCTTCAAAGAACAAATATAGGATTTAATTATTGGCATATCTCCTAGCCTTCTTAAATAAAAATGTTAATCATAATTTTTCTACTATGACACATTCTTTAAATAATTATTTTATTCTTGTAAAATTAAAGATACTCGTTTACTTCATATTAAGAAGCATTTTGTCATAGCATATTGCAGAATATATAAACCTTTTTCACAATGTAATTTATATAATTTTGTTAGAAAAGTTTAACCGTGTTTAGTTTTAATATATAGTCATGTCAATGTATGTATCGAATTAATGTATATGTTATATAAAGGACACCAATTCTAATCAATGTAAGCATGTGTAGTGATAGATTTCAATTATTTTTGTGTTGTTATCTGTTTATGTGAGATTTGATTTAAAGCATAATATTATATAAAAAAGGTAAATTGAGAAATATACTACCATTAATATCAAAAGAAGTAGCAAATAATCTTGATTATATCACACATATAATAAATAAATCCTATAGTAGTACAATTAAAAACATCTCAAATTCTTATAAAGGTGTCATTGAATGTAAGATTAGTAGCCTATTTTGACTATTGTTCATGCAGGGCATGACATCGCTTTTGAGATTTGTTTTTTGAGAGATAATCAATCAACTCTTGGAAGGGTATAGAACTCTTGAAAAAAATAGCTTTATAACAAAAGAAAAAGAGCTCCTTATTATTCATACATTTACTTTGGTGCACATCTTTCATTTCTTCTAAAAGACTGTAACTTGGGGAGAAACAATTGAGTTAATGTGAGCAAAGGGATAATTTAGATCAACAATTGATGGATGAGATAGTGTGCACTTTAGAGTTTAGTAAACCTTCATCACTCATTCATATATGATACAAAAACAAAAATCTTGCTTCAGTAATAAGTATCATTATTTCTTTACCAATTATAATTGATAATATTAAAAAGATAAAAATGGTTTGATGATATAAATGATGAATAAATTTTGAGCAAAGGTGAACCTAATGTAAAGTGCATGAGATTTTGACACTTATGTAGGCAACTAAATCATTATGTGTAGCACCCTATAAGCAAAGTTATAATTCTTATAGATATATCAAAGTGGTCATCACATAGATTAGTAGAAGTATTTATTTGCATTCATATTAAGCATTTCTTATCATGTACATGCCAGTGTATGTCATGAACTATTTATATTTTTAAAGGGTCAAGTGTTAGTACCTTGTGTGAATGCATTAAGATTAGTAAATTTGGATAGTTTAGTGGTAGTAATGCACTACACACTTGTTAAGTAAACCTAAGTTTAGAACTAAGCTTGAGTTGGATCTTGAATGCCTTAGTCCACAAATCTTCTTATGTGGTTTTAGACTACAATGAGATGTCTATATGCTTTGTCTTGGGCCGTTCTGTGATTGCATGGGAAGATCAAGGTGTTTTTAGCTACAATTAGAAATAATTTTATCACCTATTGTATCATATTTTTTATTCAAAAATTTTTCTTTAGTATTCCAAGATTCCCTCTAGGAGTTTCAATTTTTTGTAGGAAGCTACTAATTTGATCAATATCAAGAGTTCACATGAAGACATAATATTCGTGTTTTCAATCTTCTTTGTTGCATATCTCTTGAGTGTGTGATGTTATTGCTTTTCTTTATTCATAACTATTGAGAGACTTTTTACATTATTTAGTTATGAATTTAGTGTCTAAAAGGTAAAGTATTTAATTTTATACATTTGGGTAAAACTAAGTTTTTTTTTTCTTAGGTTGATAAGATGAGATAAAAAATTGTGATACTATACTTATGTTAGAGTAAGAGGATGATATAGTATAAATATACTCAAATGTGTGATATGAGACAAAAAAAGTTTGGACCCAAGTTATAACACGAAACAACATTTATAACGAGCATTGATACAACATCATAATAAATATAACCATGAAAAGCATCAGATGCAAGTAGTACCAATTATATATAAGTAACTTCAACTATACTCTAGAAAATAAATAATGTAAAGTGTGAGTGATAGAGTAAATGTAAATTTTGATAATGTAAGGGAAACCATAAGATGAGGTTTAGCTATACTACAATGACTAATTAGGACTCACAAGTAATAATGATCATCATGAATATAGGTAGTGTAGAATTTGGAATGGCTAAGGTCATTATATATGCGATACTTTTTGATAATGTCATCTACAAAACTCTGTCAATTGTGTAATTAAAGTCTCTCTTGCTACCATGAATGTAGTTCAAATGGTTCTCAAAGATTTGGTAATCATTGAGTGAAGACTCAATTCTTTAAGATAGAAAAAGTTTAATAAGTCAATAGTTTTCAAGTGATAAAAAGCTAATAGATATATTTATAGGTTATTTTGCAACTTTAAACAATAAATACAATTTTTAAAATTAATTCTAATCCAAAGTTTCAAGCTAATTTTTATCGTAACAATGGAATATTACAAGAAACTTCAAGAGCCTCAAGGCTGCATATTATATGCATCCACAACAAATATTCAAAAGACAAGTTGAAAGTCATTGTAAACCCAAACAACATAAGTAAATTACAATGTTGTGATTTTTGTGATAAATACAATACTAGATCACCGTTATAAACAAAACAAAAAGAAAAAAACCTCTTTAAAAGATATTCCATCATACAAAGAACATCTTGCAAAATATACTATGTTATATCTAGAAGAAAGTGATGATACTAAAGGCATATGTGAGAAAATAAAGGAAAGATAAGATAATGATATTTTGAATAAGAAAAGTGGGCAATTGAGAAATCATCATGACCTTAGATCATTTACAAAATTTGATGAGGGTGTGACTTGATCATGCATGGATATGACAAAGAGCTATGATCACACAAGTATTGAGATTAAAGACATAAGTAAAATAAGAAAAATATGTCTTAAATCTAGATAGTGTAAAAGAGAAGCAAAACACAATTAAAACAAAATATTTCTAAAAAACTTTGATTATCATAATTATTCATTTATGAGTATAGTAAAGGCTATAGAAAATTTAAAACATTCTGAGATAGATTATTTAGATTTCCATAAAAACAAAGTATATACAAGAAACTATTGAAATTAGCAAAGTTAAGTTTAAAGTTGGTGTAAAATAATAGTGTTATTAAGATTTTACAAAACATTTAAAGTTCTTATAAAGTGTCTCCTTTCTTGAAAGAATAGTGTGATTGTGTTTTAGATTATCCAATTAATAATGTTGAATAATATGCTTCATTGATAGAGCTATTTTAGAAATGAGGTACCACTTAGATGGTTGAGGTGTAATTACATGATCATTTTTCTTTATATTATTAAGCAATTTTTCATATTCAATCTAGGTCATTTGAATTTGATCAACATTTTAAAAAACCATCATAATTTTTGTCTCTTTTTAGAATATTTCTTTGATTGGTATTCTTGTAAAACATACAATAATATAGTTTTGTTTGAATTGAATAATATAGATATATCCTTTCCCATTTTTGCATCATGGTGACTCAAATTACCTCTTGTTAATGTCTCTTACATGTTAATCTCTATACATGTGGTATCAGTTAGCACATCCATAATCTATATAAATAGATATACTTATTTGTAGAATTAATGTATGCTTTAAAATTATATAATTTAGTAATATTTAAAGTTTATTCATTTACTTGGATTCACTCTTAAATTTCATGGAATTCAAAATTCTTATATATGTGAACTTCACTTTGAAAATCATACACATCATATATCGCCTCTAATGAGTTGATAATGAAATATGTTTTTCGTGACAAATTAATTTATAAATTGATAAAAGAAATCAAATAAACCTAAACCTAAATTAGCCAACAAATTCATATTCGGGACGAGGTATTGTTTGCTTTTATCTTCAAACAATACGAGAAAGTAGGTTTGAATTTTAGTGAAAACAAAACTGCATGGCTCAAGTTAAATTTATTTTTATTTATATTCGAATTTAAATTCCTGGAATTCTTTTTTAATGAAATAAAAATCACATATGAGTATCTCTGTTCTTCATCCAGATAAAAAGGCCGATAAGAACGCGAGCAGAGAAGGAGCAGGGGAGCGAGAATGGACGGCAGAGGAATGAAAGCCTGGAGAAGCTTCACGAGGCAAGATCCACGAAGAATTTACAGTTTACTCATCGTCTTCTGTGTGATGATCTCCATCTGCTTCCTCTCCCATGTCAGGCCTCTCTACTGCCCTGCTCCCTATGGTCTCTCTCTCGCGCTCTCTCTACCTCTTTGTTCCACAAATTTTATTCAACTAAAACAGTGATTTCTGCCGCAGGGAAGCCTCGCGTAGTGTTGAAGCCAGAACCGGAAAGAACGGCAGAGTTGAAGCTGGTTGCAGCAGAAAGCAGGAAAAATAATTATACAGAAGGTAGTATCCAAATTCCTATTTTGCTTCATATGAAAATTTTCAAAGATGTCATTTTTACGTATATCTAAATTTCTGGGTCTTTAAGTTTCTTTTGCAGAGGACGACGACGAGGATGAAGAAAACCGAGCAATAGATCAGAACAGACCATTGTGTCATGAAATGAGCCGGAGAGCTGACACTTGTGATGCAAGAGGAGATATAAGGGTGCAAAGTAGCACAAATACCATTTTCGTTGGCCAGGCCAAAGAAGAATGGGAGATCAAACCTTACGCTCGGAAGGGCGATAGCCACGCGCTTAAACACGTCAAGCAATGGTTCCTCAAACCCTTTTCTTCTTCGACCAATAACCAACAAACTCCGAAGTGTACAATAACTAAAACGATCCCAGCCGTCATCTTCTCCATTGGAGGCTATACAGGGAACGTCTTCCACGACTTCACCGACGTACTAATTCCCCTCTTCATCACCTCCCACCAATTCCACGGGCAAGTTCAGCTCCTCGTCTCCGACACCAAACCATGGTGGGTTAACAAGTACCGGCCGATCCTCAAGCAGCTCTCCAACCACGAAATCGTCAACCTCGACAATGATGGCGACGCAATCCGATGCTTTCCTCGGGTGATCACCGGCTTGCATTTCCACAAAGAGCTCGGCATAGACTCCTCCAAGTCCCCATCTTTTTACTCAATCGCCGACTTCAGGGCGCTGCTGCGAAAAGCGTACGCGTTGGAGCGGGCTGACGCATTGGTCTCCTTCTTCCCTGGGAGCACGAAGAGGCCTCGGCTGTTGATCATCTCGAGGAGGAGAAGCAGATCGTTCTTGAACGAGAAGGCGATGGCGGACGTGGCAGCAAGCCTAGGATTCGATGTGACGGTTGCGGAGGCGGATTTGGGGACGGAGGTGGGGAAATTTGCAAGATTGGTGAACTCGGCAGATGTTTTGTTGGGAGTCCACGGCGCGGGGCTTACAAATATGGTGTTTTTGCCGGTCGGGGCGGTGGTGATTCAGGTCGTGCCTTTCGGAAGCTTGGAGTGGTTGGCGAGGGATACCTTCATGAAGCCAGTGGAGGATTTGGAGCTGAAGTATTTGGCTTACGGCGTAGAATTGGAGGAGAGCACGCTAATTGAGCATTACCCAAGGGATCATCCTGTGCTTAAAGACCCGAGAAGCGTGCAGAAGCGAGGGTGGCATGCGCTCAAGGAGATATATTTGGATAGGCAAAATGTGAGGCTCCATTTGGGTAAGCTTAAGGAAACGTTGTTGAAGGCTCTGGAGTTTCTGCCGAAGAACAATCGCCCAGCTACGTGATTTTTTCTCTTTTTTCTCATATCATTCTTTTGTGAGAGTATTAAAGTTAATTCGACGTGCTTCTTTTAGGTTTGTTGGTAGTAAATGTAATCTTGTGTAGCATGTACATCACATTTGTGGTCCATAGCACATGTTATAGATATTCCTTTATATGATGCTTCATAATTCATCTTGCAAAGCATGCAAACTTCTCAAAACATAGTTTTTAAGACTAATATTTAAAGATATGCTTAATGCAATATTTCATAAAGTGTGGCATAAATGTATTGATCCAAAAGCAAGACCATTTCCAAGGAGAAAGAGTAGTATTCAACTTTATTACTTGAATTGAGTGTATAAGAAAGGAGAAAAAAGAGCACAAAAGAAGCCTATTGTCAAATTGGGATTAAGAACTAATAATTTTGTGATGTAATTTAGAAGGTAATTCATAAGTTGGTATCTATTAGAAAGATTTGGATTCTTCTTTTACAAATTGCACAAAAAAACTCTATAACCTACTTGGGTCTACAAATACAATCATGAATGTTCCTAAATATTGAGGAATATTTCATGACATTATGGCGGTGCTAATTGAGATATGATTTTGAGGTTGAGCGATTGACTATTGTGTCATAAAATGGTCTCATAATCTTTTTAGATTTTTCTTAAGATATAACATTGTGTCTTTATATCACAAGAGTTGTTGTCATCATATAATATTGTTGTCATGAATTGACACACTTTCAGAGTCAAATTATTTCTACCAAAGAATTCAGTGGTTCTCCAAAAATGACTTTTCTCTTGGCAAGATATGAATATTAATGAATTCTTTGAAAGGTTTGTATTTGTCAATAAATCATTCTATTTTGTTAGAATTAGACAAACTCATCAAAAGATAGCTTATCAAATATACATTGATTTAAATCTAATAGCCACAATCGAATTTTCTCATTTTTTTCATCATCCATTATTCAATGATGTTTAAGTTATCATTTATTTGAAAGTTGAAGAGTTGTTCATAATCATAGTTTTTGTTAGATGCTTAATTTGTGTAAGTCATGCTCAGGCTAGAGAATAAAATATATATTTAAGTAATTTCATCAATTTTAACAATTTACTCAAAGAACATTAGATGTAACATGAGGGTCACCAGACTTATAGTTGTTTTTTGTGAAAACAAAATATAAAATGGTTAATATTGCATAAGTGCCTAGTGTAGTCATCCTAGTACATTTAGCATCATTCTCCTTTTAGGACTTCATTGACCAATAAAGTAATAAAATTAACTAGTCAATCATGAATGAATATAAAAGAATAAATTATGTTAAAAAATAATAGATCAATTATAAGAAGTGTTCTAAATGCGTCATATTGACATGTCTAATACTAATAGCAAGAAGGATCTTTAAAATGGTAAGATCTTTCATGATAACTCAAACACACTAATCACAAAGAAAGTACCAAACTACCAAATTACATTGTAACACCATATTTCATGGCTTGCTTTTAGAATAAATCAGAATGATTTTCTATGGTCATATGCCTTGATATCACTAGTTGGCCAATATGACAATACTCTCTCTAAAGATAAACTCATCAAGTGACATTTTTTATCCCATCACTCCAAAAGGGAACATAAATTAGTTGATGTATGTATACACACTTTAATAGTTTGAGAAGAAAATTAGAATGTTAATGTAATATATGATATGGTTAAGATTTATAAAATAGTGTTTAGCATTAGACAAGGGATTTTAGATATTTGATATTAGTTAAATTTGGAGCATTGAAGGGTTTAAAGTGATAATAAAGTATAGCTACAAAGTTTAAGTGTTAACTAAATTAAGAAAGGAAAGAAGTAAATTGAATGTTGTGGATTTGAGGATTTGTAATTATTGAAAAATTAGGTATGAAAAGTTTTTGTGGATGACCATTGTAAGAAAATAATTGTAGACACTAACTAAATCTTTCCACAAGGATTAGAGAACATTTAATTCATACATCAAAAGTCCAACATGTAACAATCATAATATTCAAAATTAAAGGCATGCATAAGTTTTACAATAAATTCAAAATCTTTTATAATTGTGAATCACACTTGCTTCTTCAAATGGAGGTCATAAGATTTGTAAAATCTTTAAGGTTAATGTATGTCACCAAAACTTTAATTGTTCTGAATTTCACAACATAAATCCAAACAAAAAAGTCGCCTAAAATACTCAAGAATATAGATACTTGAGATTACACATTTTCATTATAATTGAATCGCAAGAAAAAAATTTAAAGATTAGGAAGAAAAAAAATATAAGAAAACAAAGATTAAACAATTTAAACTTGAGTAAAGTTAACATAAAGTATTGTCTTACTAATTCTTTGTTCTAACATGCAGTTTCTAACAAGAAGGTGACAAAAGAACAAAATCAACATAGAATTTCTTTCAACTAGAGTGAGTATAATGCAACATCATAAATTACAATTTATAGTATTTTAAAAAAGAAAACATAAAAAATTGAACAAAACCACAACAAGAAATGGTTCTACATAATATGTTGCCATTTGTATCGACTAACTACATACTGGACAATTTAGAGTAATTATACAAGGTAGCCTACACAAATCGCTCCTAGTAATCTATTGGCCACATGGGGTAATCTCACTAGTTAAACTAATTGTTATACTACCTCGCCCAATGGAATCTCAAACAAACACATACCACCTATTAAATCCACACAGCAACAAATAAGCCATTGTATAATTAGACAAGCCCTAAGGTATCATAAGAATGCATAATGATGTAGCTAGCATAACAAAGTACAAGTGAAACAATAAATGTGGCATGTAAAAATTCTTGTCACCTAGGAATTGCTACATTAGTCCTCTTTGGCTCAAAAAATCAACTTTTATAAGTAGATGAATTACATAAAATCTAGCTTCTATGGTAGATAAATATTATCAACTCTAACAAAAATGATCAAAACCATCACAAACTATCATTGAACTTGTCTCTCATTGAAAACTAGGGCAAATAAAATAAATTGAATTGATAGATAACCCTCAAAGGAAATCAAATTGTCATACTCCAAGATTAGGAATTAAGATTGAAAAAATCCTTTCTGTAGTAGTCATCAACTATAAGAGTAGCGAGTGTAACTGTAAAGTGACGTCAATTAGAGCTATGTCATAGGGAATACACCCATTAACTAGAACAATCATTGGACCCTCATATATTAAGCTATCATATGAAGCATCCAAAAAGACATCATCTAATGTTGGTCACAATCTTTGATGCAATCCAAAATAAAACTATCTCACCACCCTTCACCAATAAAGTTAGTGGTAAGAAAACCATTTGATTGTATAACCTCCTCAAAAAATACATCAATGAACTACATGGCTTTACTTGTAAATAGAATAAGAATAGAAACAAGATCTAATATGTATTTTAAGCATACAAAGATTAAAAACAAAATACCCATCGAACATTTGCACTCTCTAAAAAAATGTTCTTCAATAATTAGGAAGGCTTCCCTCATTTTGCTTCTTAAAAATAAAAATGGATGTGCAAAAAGAAAATTCAAGATTGCTGTGGTTGATTAAGAAAACCTTTAACTTAAAATTTTATGAAACATCCTCTCAAACACATAAATTTTAAAAATAAAATTGGATTCCTTACTTTGTCTTCTTTTTAAAACTCAAACTATCCTAATCTAAAGTAGTCCTAACTTATTCTCTAACAATATAATGAAGCTTCACTTCAAAGTTTATTAAACACCCTCTTAAACACAAACTTTATAAATAAAATTGATTTCCTTTGTCTTCTTTCTAAAGCACCATGACACTTAGACTCAAAATAATTTTGATTTGTTATACGTTCCTATAATATATCATCATTTTGATTCATGATGTTAGTAAATATATAGAAATAAATAATTTACTTAATAACTCATCATTGATAGTAGCCCTATGAGGCACAATGGCTAACATAATTTTTTTTATTTTAATTTTGTAGTAAATTTGAATTAAGAAGAGGAGAATTTTTTAGTTTTGTTCTCATTGTCATTTTGGTGTACTTAATATATCTATATCCAACATTCCTTTGAAACTAAACATATAAGTATTTATTTTATATACTATGTCATATCGTTATCATACAACAACCATTTTTTCATAATACATATGTGATAGTCATAGTTATGACCTCTCAACATATTTCATCTTTACATATTTAAGTTACATGTTACAATATTGTCAAATTTATTTAAAACTTCTATCTACCCATACAATAGTAAATAGTTGTGAAAGTGACTCAAATGTTAATGCCATTTTTTCTAATCCTAACTAAGATAGCATTGATATGACTCTTGAATCAATTACCAATATACACATCTTATCATTGTGTTTAAATTATGTATAAAAGAACAATATTCTCAATAGTTTTTTAAGATTAATTGGTATTTATAATGTCAATATAATACTTCTTTTGCATCTGAAACCTCATCACAATATTCAACTTAAACATTATCTAATCTTCATCATTTACCTCATCTCATTCTAATTGCTCAATAATCAAACTCCTAAGAACACATTAAGGATATTATGTAGCTAAAGGTTTGTACTTTTTATACTTGTAACAATGAATATCATATTGATAAATGATGAGATCAATGGCCTTAAGTAAATCTTACTCATTTTATTATAAAAAGTATGATTGTTTTTTGAGTTGCTAAGTGCAACTTTTGTATTAGCTATAATAGTTGAAGGTTTAGGTTTTAATCATATGGTTGTCCAATTTTAATACCATACATCTCTTATAAAGGATCTACATTATATAATAATTGTTGTTTGTGAACTTTAGCCATAACCTATTCATGAACCTACCTACAATAGAATAAGGTGGCTTATTTAGTCATAACTAATCATGAGTTGCCTCAATTAACTTATTTATTAAAAAACACTCTTAGACATTACCTATATTTATATTTTTTTTGAGTTCCTACTATGTATTGAGTAGCTCCATATATTAACCAATGCTTCTTCTGCCTCTTACTTAAGCCTCATTTTTTCTCTTAGAATAATTTGATAAATTTTAGCTTATCCAACTAATTTATTCTAACAAATCTAATCTTGTTGAACTCTAACATCTGGTAGCTAAAATATTGGTCCATGCCAAGGACTAATATATATATATATATATATATATATATATATATATATATATATATATATATATATATATATATATATATATATATATATATATATATATATATATATATATATATATATATATATATATATATATATATATATATATATATATATATATATATATATATATATATATATATATATATATTTGTATCTCCTTATCTATCAAATGATGTAGCCTCCATTTTAACTTGGGTAAAGGTCTTATTTAGTTCTACTTGATTATAATCTTATTTTCGTTCAAAATATAAGAAGCATGATATCCACAAGAATGAGTGAATTGTATAAATTTAAATGTAAACGATCAAATTCAAAATTGTTTAGTAATATATAGCAACAAAAGTTTTAACTTTATTAAATCTTAATAGTTTTTATAATACTTATTTTAGCAAAATATTGTTAGGCTTTAACTTATTATGTTTTAGAACAAGTAAAGAAAAATAAAAAATATTTCTAGTAGTTTGATCCAAACTGATATCTATATCCACCATCGACCAAAAGGTTAGACAATAATACTAAAACACCAATTTAATAAAAGTAGACATCATTGTTTTAATAAAAGCCTATAACATTGATTTAATAAAAGATTACATCATTGGCTTAATAAAACCTTATAATACTTAATAAAAACTCATCGTACTTACTTGATAAAAGCTTAAAAACCTTATAATTCTCCTAATTTGAGTCAAGTGATCAAGCTTTCCATGTCAATAACTTCTTAAGTCTTGAGATGCATGGCTTAAAATCACTTAAGAAAATATATTAGTAAGTAAACAACATAATGGCTTAGTTGTCATCAAAATAGTGATATAATAACCAAAGATTAAAATAGTTTTTGTCATATCTTCCTATGCATATTCAGTTTAGTGATTGTAATGGAATGTGATCTTACACCATGTGCCCAATACACCTCCCTGGTGGCTTAAGGTTAGGTATTTCCCATCTATAAATTAGTTAATGAAACAAGCTTAAGATCACCTAGCTATATGAGGTGTTAAAACCCTTTCGTCAAATTGTGTTTAGATTTCTTGTAGCATCTTCATAATGTTTCCCATATAATGTCATTAACTTATTATATTTCTTATTAAATTAACATATGATGTGCATGAATTATAGTCTAATTTTCAAGTGATGTGTTGGAAAAATTAGTGAAAAAGAAAGATCATGTGTTATCTAGAAATAATATAATACTTAGTTCTAATACTAATATCATATAGTCATACTTTAAAAGTTTAAGGAGAACACAAGAAGATTATTGTAATATATGGTTATAAACTAATTTTTGGTGTCAAAAGAAATTTTAGATATTGTATATTAATTTTTTTGTGAGATTAAGGTAAGAACAAGTTTTGGTAGTCAAAAATATATAAAGTGAATGTGGTAGGATTTAGGATTTTAAAACTATGGAGAAATTAGGAATTAAGAGATTTTATGAATAGTTTTGTAAGTTGAAAGGATATAGCACTAAATACATCTTTTCACAACAATTGGAGAATAGTTACTTTCTATTAAAGAAGTATAACAAATTATAATTACATGAATGAAAATTAAATACATGTGTAAAAATTTTACAAAAAATCTAAAATCTTTCAACTTAGAATCATAATTGTTCCTTGAAATAAGAATTCTCCTAAATTTTATAATAGAAATCCAAACAAAAGATTGTCTGAAATGCACAGGAAGATGGGTATCTAACATTATACATTTTCATCATAATTGAAGCACAATAGACAAATAGAGATAAAAAAACCAATAAAAAGGAAATAAAGAAAGATTCATATAATTCAAACTTTAATAAGATAAACAAAGAACTCCCTCATTAAATCCGTGCTACCATGAAGGATAACAAGTTGTGTCCTTATGATAATATGAAGTATTAATAAGAATGCTACAAGATAAGAGGAATCCATATTGAATTTCTTTCTTTCAACGTGAAAAAAAATATCTATCATAATGTATTTATAATTGAAGTTTATAAGGCTTTATGAGAGAAGAAAATGCAAAAAAGGAAATTATAAGTAGAAATGATTCAATATAATACTATCATTTGTGATTGAAGAACCACTCTAAGCAATCTAAAATAACTTTCTTGTGAAGTCAGTTGATTAGATAAGTTGCTCTACAGAAACTATATTGGTTAATCAACTAACCACAAAAGGTAATCTAGTTAATTTGTCTATAGTCAAATTGATAGTTAGATTGTCTCACCTATGAAATATTGAATGAACACACATCACTAACTAAGACGACAAATAACACATCACCAACTTAGTGTAGAATTAGATATATTGCTCAACCAAGTTTTGTTATACTACAAGATCATGAAAGAGAACTAATAATTAGAAAAGAAAAAGGAACCATTATATATCAAATTATCATCTCTTTCCATGAAGAATAAAAAACATTGAACTCTCATCATGGTGCCACCAAGGATTCATAATACTTATGTAGGGAGATTCCATCAATGACTTCTTACTACCAAGACCTAGAATACTTATAAAAATTTAAAAAAAAATCAATGTTGGTTAAAATATATAATCCTTGGTTTCCTAAATTGATCAACAATTTAATTATTAGGATATGTCATTATTTGACTCTCTTGATGTATTTGTCACACCTTTTGAAAGATTATTCATCATGATAATATGGAGTATGAAAAAAAATATCCTTAATTAAGAAATATAAATTTTGTATTCTGATAAAAAAATAACAATATAATCATAAAAAAATGTTAAAATGATATTATTTTATTCTAACTAAATTTTAATCAAACTATAATAATATTGAAAAACATAATTATTAAATATAATTTTAACAAAGGACAAATACAATAAAAATATGATAATCGAATGCCCACTCTAAACAATAATGTCAGTATCGCTCTGACGATAAAAATCTCATTATCAATTTAGTTGGATCTAGAAAGTATAAGACCACAATAAGTGAGTTTACAATGCAAACAACTAGACGAAATTTTCAACTATAACATAAATGATAAGAAAATGACAACAATATACACATTAAAAGGGCATAATCATCTAAAATAAATAGAGCAAAAAATTATATACATTGTTATGCTTCAAATCACTAAACTAGGATTAGGAAGGTAATCAAGCCAAGCTAGGTGCAATGAAATCTAATACACTAAAATTCTAGTTGAATAGAAAACAATTGGCAATTATTTTTTTCATAAAAGCTTAATAATAACTAAAAAGAATTCCATTCATAGTTGATAAATCTTATTTCAAAGTAAAACTAATAAACATAAGTTTTTTTGTTTGAAACACCATGTCAAACGAATAAGCTTCAAACCTTAATCTACTCATCAAAACATACATGGGCTCATCTGAATATACACCAGATATACAAAATATATTACTACTCAACTCTCAAAGTTACTCTCCTGAGTGCTCACTAACCATGAACTAACTACAATATTATTATACTAGTTCGGATTGAATATACCATGAATTTAATAAGAAATTCCAACTATCATAATAACAAACCACATAATTCTAATAGAAAATATAATTTAATAGAAGCAATAGGTATATAAATTATGTGATCAATCACATTAAAAAGAAACAATATAGTTGTATATAATAAATATACCACATATAATATTTATAAGTAAATAAATATGCTTAATGATCTTGTTTATGATCCTATTTCTCTTTAATCAGGTTAGCACATCAATATGTATTATCTTGTGGTGGTTTTCAATGACATACTAAGGACAATGAGTAATCCAAATAACTTTGACTGCTAGTTGTGGAGAAATATATTATACTTATTTGTTAAATTTTATTCCAGCATGTATAAAATTATAATGAATACAACATTAATCCAAAATTTCTTATTTCTATTTTCTTCCAAGTTACACGTTATTCATTTGCACATTTCCATTTTGCAATTTCTATTTTCTTAAATATTTTTTAAATAACATACAATAACAAAAATTTACTCACAAACTAATATCATTTGCATGTTAGTCACATACATAAAGCATCAAATGGCTATGTTGCATAAGTCCAAACATGATATTTCTTTTGCAAGTCATTTAGCACATAATATAGAAGCAAGAATGCAATCAAAATAGCAGTATTTTGCACACGATACTATATCCAAACTTATCAATACAAGAGGTAGAAGTTTAACCAACATCGAGTTTGGTACACAAATTTCCCTTAGCATTTTGTAAAAATACCTAAAACTATTCTTGACCAAATATACATAATGTTTCTCAATATTTCTTTAAAATCCTTGAAAATATTAAAAAAAATATCCAAAAATTATCATTTTTCAAGAAAATAATATTTTTTCAACATTTCTTTATTCTTCTTACTATAGATGCGATTATATGACACGCTCTTACTGATTAAATTGTTCAGGCCTTTATATGGCTTTTGATCATGGCAAATATGTTGATCAGTTTGTTTGATCACAAAATTGAATGATCTAATTGGTTGTATCAAATAATCTCGATACACTTGATTTAACTATTCAATCATACGTTCAAACTATGCAATCCTACAATGTTTGAGAATGACAAAGTCGACAATGACAAGAAACCATCTCTTTAACAAATTGTCACTCAAAGTTTTGAAAAGATTCAAAAAACATAAGGAAGGATGCCATTAACTCACCTAGCTTCTCCTCAAATGCATGCATGACTCATGGTTTAGTGTCTTCTCCAAGAAAACAACTCTCCTACTTTACCAAGCCCACCCACAATAACTCATTCATCTCAAATTCCTTAGGCTCAATCTTTTTTTTAGTTAGCACTAAGGGTGGAGAAGGAAGATGTTTTTTGTCTCACCTAGTAACTTGGTATGACCTTACATGTATGTGTATGTGTGTGTGTATATGTATAATATTAAATAAATATATGAAATAACAATTTACTTAATCCCTGTAACCAACATCTGAATGGTATTCAATCTAGATGTTAACACAATGTTTGAGTTGTCTTTATTCCCAAACAAAACTTTAGTAGTAAAAACAAATAAGTAAAGATATCAACAATCATAAGGAAAGTAAAAGTGAGTCATTATAGGCTATCATACAATTTCATATATTTATCAATCCATTACAAGGTCCATCTATCAATATGAAATACTTATACACATCATTGATGTCATCATATAATAGTATTATTGATCCCATGAGCACATTCAGGATAATTTGATGATAACAAACTTATGAATGTTATCACACATTTTTTCTTAAGAGATTTATATGCTAGATAAGTTCAAGCCAAAATATGGTGATGATGTCTTGACATGATCAAGTTAGAACATTAGATGAGGTGTTAAAAAATGAGTTGATAACTTTATTTTTGTCAAGTAAAGTGGTGCATTAAAAAATGTTAAACCCCTTAAGCTTTTACTTAAGGAAATAATTCTATTTTATGTATTTTGTAAAAAAGGCTTCATATTTTAAATTAAATTTCTCATTTCTATGTCAAACAAAAATATGCTTTAGAATTCTCTCTTTAAAAGTGTTTTGGAAAATTTATTTATTTAAATTAAAAATAAAAGAGTTATAAGTATTTTCTACCTATTATACAATTCAATATTTTTAATTTTTAAAAATTCTATATTTTTAAAATTATATAACTCAATAGAACCACAATGGGCAATCTAATATGTTTATCAAATGGATAGTCAAGGTATCAAACTTCCCATCAAATAGTGTAGAGGATTTGCCCAAAAAGTTGATCAAGTAATGGCCACATTTTATTATAAAGATAGAGAATTTAGGGTTTTAGAGGATGATTACTCTCAAATAGAGAAATAAAATAGACTTAGGTTTCAAGTAAAGAGACAAATGAGAAGTATTATAGAAGACTAGGTAAAGGTAGAAGAAGAGCTCGACAATGTAGCTAGTTCCTAGTGAGGTACTAAATTGGAATTTTGTTTAGTAATTTGAAAGAATGATGAAAAGTTAATTGCAGATGCATGGATTCTACATAACTTATATGAAGGAAAAATGAATTCAAGTTTTGTGCTTTTTGGTTTTATAATCTAGTGTATTAAAGTTTAAATTCAAAACAACTAAAAAATGATTTTGAAAATAATTTATAATTGAGAAAAATTAAAAATAAATGCACTCATACAAAAACTGCATACAAATGCACTTGAAACCATAATCAAATTTACTTTAAATAAAGAAATATAGTAACACATACATAACTATAGTTTAATTATATTTTAAGCATCCCTTACCTTCTTATAAGTGATAAAATGGAACTTTTTTAAAACCTTTTAAAACCTTTTAAAACAACACTACTGCAAAATCATTCATTAGAATTATTGATAAACCCAACACATAACTTATAGTTAGGTCTTCTAGGTATTGATGATATTTGTAAAAGAGTACAAAGACTTTTAGTTTTTTTTTGTTCCTTTTTCCATCTAACATACATGACATTAAGACATAACCTAAGCTACATCTCATCTCATGTTGGGTCATTAAAAAACAACTCTTCAAAATAATTAAAAAAGTTTCATTTCTACTAAATTGACTAGCAATTCCATTAAGATGCATTTCTTTTATGAGGAAATCCATCGATATAGAATGAAGAATATATAACTTAGTCTTATTATAGCTATCTTGAATTTAAAAATAATGACCATGAATAAGTAGAGCCTCAGTAAAATCCTAATAAACTTTTTGAAATCCTTATGTTCTCAATACAACTCCTTTATCTTGTTAAATCATGCAACTTCTACAGTCATAGCATCCAACATTAAACACATAAAACTAAGTGCATCTTAAGGTTTGTTTTGAGTCAATTTTTGATGTTTAAGAACAAAAGTATAATCTTAAAGAAACTCAATCCATTTAGCATGTTATGTAGTTAGTACTTAGATATTTTAGGTCTTTGTGATTAGAAAATAATATAAATTCTTTTGAAATTAAGTGAAGGTGCTAATGTTTAAGACTTTGTACTACATTATAAAACTCCTTATCAAAATTAGAATACTTCTTTTAGTTTCATTTAATTTCTCACTATAGGAGCCCACAATATTATTTTATTTGCTTAACATAACCTAATTCCCAAATCAGAGGCATAGAATTCTACTTTAAAGACTTCCATAAAAACTTTTAAACATAGACTAATGCTTAATTCAAAACATCCTTGATCTTATTGAAAGCCCTTTTTAAGGCTTTCTCTGCTTAGATTCACCCTACTTTATACGACTAATTATTGTTACCATGATCTTGCTAAAGCACCAAATAAATTGTCAATATAAAAGAGATAATCCACAAAAACTCCTAACTCCATGTGTATTAGATGGCACAAGTAAATCTCTTTTAGGTCTAATTTTATTTGAATCCACATATATTTCTTTACTTGAAAAAACCTACCATAGGAATATAGCAATAGTCATCATTAATCCACACCTCTTCAAATTAACACAATATTTTTCTTTTTTGAGAACTCCAATACTTATTTCCAATGATCCATGTATCTCCCCTATTTTGATAATATATATAGATATTATCCACATGCACACCCAAAAACTTTCCTATAAATGGCCTAATAAGAGATTCATTATTCTTCTAAACTCATTCAAAAGTTGAAAGGCATAACTAGTCATCCGTAAATTTTGGCCTTCATCATGAATAAGATCTTCTACTCATTATCCTCTTACATTCACATTTGATAATACTCAATTTTTAGATCTATTTCACAAAAACTTTGAGTCCTCATAAGGTATAGATCTATGTATGTATTATGTATGTATGTATGTATGTATATATATATATATATGTATACATATGTATATATGTATATATATATATATATATATATATATATATATATATATATATATATATATATATATACATATATATATATATATATATATGTATATATATATATATATATATATATATATATATATATATGTATGTATGTATGTATATGCCTATGTATATATATATAACATTTGACTTTACAATGAATCACAAGGTATAGGCCTTACAACCATACTTATATAATGATTATGAGAACAAGTTTAGAACATCTTCTTATGACAAAACTAAATTCTTATCATGTCTCTCTCCTTCTCTCCTCTTTCCTTGCCAAAGCTCCGGATGATTCATACATGCAACAAAATAACAAGAATAAAAGATACCTCGTTAATTGACTTTAGACCCTCACTAGAGCAACTATGACCTAAGCTCTCCACGAATAGCTTATCTCACTTAACTTGAACCTTTTGTAAACTAGCATAGGAGGGGTTTTCAAAATCACATCTGAGAAAGATAATCACGAGCCTTAAATAGTGTCTTAAGGTAATGTAGGTTTATTGCAACAAATTAAGATTAGTTTATTCCTAAGTTGGTCCAAGAGTTAGTTTAATTAATTTAATTAATTGTTTACTTTGATTTAAATAATATTAAACTAGTGACATGCATATAATATATATATATATTAATAACTGACATAATATTTACATATACCTTTAATATTTTCTTTATTTATAAATCTATCATCCACAAAATTAATTATACTTGTGTCAAAATTTATTAAATCATAATTGTACCCTTCCAAAAATTATTTAAGTATCCAAAAATCATCTCCTAAACTTTAGAAGTTATAATTAATTATTTAATCATCTAAAAACTTCAAACTCAATATCAATGAACTCATCTTGAATAATTTTTTATTAATATGTTCAAATAGTATTTTTGATTAATTTCAAAATTACAATACATTTTTAATATTTTTCTAATATTTTAATATTCTTATGTATAGACATCATATTTTAAAAAATTCACTTTACCACATCAAATCTTACTTAATTATAATTACCTTAGCTTAAAAGTAGGTTTATCATATCTTATACTTCATAGAAATAATAAGAGCTGTTATAATCTATGTCTTTGTGAAAACTTATCCAAAAATTTAGAAAGTTCTAGATACTTATTGGACTTCTATGCTTTCTCTTCTCATGTAGCTTCTCTTTATGTTTATCTTTGTATAAATTTTAACTATTGAAATAATTTTATTTCTTAATACTTTTTTTTCTCTTATCCAAGGTTCATATTAGTACTTCTAGATAAATCATGTCAAGTTGATTTCCAATTTCTTAATTACTAATGTCAATAAATACAAAACTAATTCTCAATTTGTAATATTTCCTTATCATCAAAGTGGGAACTAGATTTTTATCCTTACTTTTCTTTCATCACTTTAACTTCTTTTCAACAACACTTATTCCAAATACTTATATTATAAATCCTCAATATTACTATAAAATATATGTACAATTCACTTCTATAATCCCAAATCATTAATTATTCTTTTTTATTTATATTATTTATTATCTCTTATCTTTTTACAATAAGATTAGTTATATCATTAACACCTATTCTATCATAATCTTAATTTCACATATAAAAAACATACATATACTTATCAAAAATGTATCTAAATATACTCAACATATGGATATATTATTTAGATACCAAACAGATTTAAAATTTTACATTATTGGCTTAATATTCACATTATAATTATTTTTAAGTGAGAAAAATGAAGTATTGGGTAAGCATGAAAGAAATCAATAAGGATTTAATAATGCAATAACTAAGATCTAATTTAGTGTAGAGAAATATTATGTAATTAATATAAAGGGGATTTTGTAATAATGTGTATGAATTTCATTGTAAGAAATAAAAGAAAATAAAAAGTTAAAAATAGCATTATACTCTCGAATTCAATTAAGTAAATCTAGTAACTATAATGTGAACACATTAGCAAATTAATTCCTAATTTTTTATATATAAATAACATATGTTTCCATGATACTTATTATTGAAATGTTTATTACATTATTTGATATGCATCAGAGATAATGTATATGATAATCTTGATTAGCATATTGGGTTCACCTAATTTATACTTTTGGATGGTTTTTTCTACATGATTGATATATTTAAAATATAAAAATAAAAAATAGATTCTTAGATATATTATCTACTACATCGACCTAGTGAAAACCCATAGGATATAAGTTTTCAAATCATACCTACCTATTATTTCACATTAAATCCAATAATGAACCACATGATATTAGTTTGTAGACCACACTATTCTAATATAGTCACTATGACTTCAAGATATATGGATGACATTAGGCCGAGCAATAGATCGAAGGATATAGGTCTTTGGATTATGCCTGATGACACTAGACCCAAAGATAGACCACAAGGTATAGGTCCTTTAATTATACCTATTTAGCATTTGATTTAGATATTATCATGTCGACATGAAGTCATTATGGATATAGGTATTATTTGAACCGTGAGGGTATTGATTCAAAAGAAATTAGGCTCGATAATCATATAAAACATTAAAAAAAATTGTATTTATATCTCATCTAACTTTTTGTGTTACATGCATGATTTATGGTATTATTTCTATATTATTTATATAGTTTATCATCATGTTTACATCTTTAAATTGGTTTTAAGTAGTTGTTTCTTTTATATTATATTACATTGCATCGTTTATTTATTGAGCTCATTAAAAACTCAATAATATTTATATCATATATCATGGAACCACTACATCGATAGTTAAGAAGTTTTCTTATAACACTTAAGATTGAAGAGGATAATGAATGAGTATTAGGTAATATCTTATAGATTAAAATCATTGAACAAGGAGCAATTTTTTATAGACTTTTAGGTGATGGGGTAAAAAGATAAATAGTTTCACATTGACTATGAAATGATAGATCATTAGCTTTATAAATAAAGTCATAAGTCTTAAAATAGAGAGACATCTTTGAGAAAAAACTTAGGCTTAGTCCCATTAAAAGTTTATGAGTAAGTTGAAGTTGAAATAGTTTTAAGATGGGTGATCAAGTAAGAAGAGAACCCTATATGAGGACAAATTTCAATTAATTTATGCCAATACCTCACCAAGAAGGCTAGATGTTACATATGATATCAGAGCAATACCCCTTGTTTTGAAGACGAACCAAGAAAAATCTAAAAAGTTATCACTCAAAATAAAAAAAGGTAGGGAGTAATCACTAAGCAATGTCCCATAAAAGAAAATCATAAGATGAGAGGCTGTTGAAAGGCTTTTAGGTAGAGGGGTATTGAGATGATTAATCCAACATCAACTATAAAAGGATAATTCAAGAGCTCTATGAATAAAATCATAAGTCTTGAAATGGAGAGGAGCCATTTGAGTACAACCTAAGCTCAGATACCATGAAAACTTCATGTTTAAGCATGTTAAAATTAAAGTAGTTTTGAGATAGGTGCCAAAACTAGAAGAAACCCTTAGATATGGAGAAAATTCAATTAATTTGGGACAATATGTTATTAGAAAGATGAGGATGTTACATAATATATCCACTATACTAAGAGATAGAAATCTTAAAGCTATGAAAGGAGATCTAATGGATAAGATGTGAGAGTAGGTTAGGTTTTGATTTATAATGTTACATTTACAAATGTTTCATCTCATGGCTTTTCATAGAATAAATATTTATATTGGATGGATTTTTTGTTTGCTTTACTGTCAAATCCTTACCTAATATTTTAATCTTTAATTTATGTTTCTTATTAAGGATGGATTATGTGAAGCCTTAACACAACCACTATGAGCCATTTTTAGAACCTAATGCATTGATTCCAAACTAATTCAAACATTCTCAACGGGTTATTAAGTAGGAATTTTGTTTAGTAAATTGAAAGAGAGATGGAAAGCGAACTACAAATGCTTGAATCTAACATAAATTATGTGAAGGAAAATGGATGCAATTTTAGTTTTTTGGGATCTCTAACCAATATTTTTGAAGCTTAAATTTTAAAACAATAAAATAATTTTGACAAACAAATTATATTTGAAAAAACATTTGAAATAAATGAATACATACGAATCATACGTACAGATGGCACGTGAAAAAATCAATTAAAGTTATTTTGAACTGTGAAACATAATAACAAATACAACTACACCTTAGGATTTTTCCAACCTAATGATGAAATTTAAAATCATAATGGTGATACATGTACTTTAATTAAAATTGGAATTATGAGATTCAATTTACAAATTTGTCAATTAAAGGAGAATCACAAAGATTAATGATTATATGCACAATGTAAATGAGTTAACACAATCATAGCAATAACCAAAGCTAATTATTTTATAAGAATGTTAAAGAAGTAGAAAAAAAAAGAAGTTATATGCAAGTAAACACTAAAACTATCATGGTAAAATGATAAGAGGATTTGAGAGCATCATAATGACTCATCTTCTTACTATTTTAGACAACTAGTTAAAATTTTAAAATGGTATCATGGATATTGAAAGACAAATTATGAAAAATTTAGACAGTATTTTTAAAATAAAATATAACATCTCCTACAACTGAGGAACACTCATATAAAAATGATGTAAAGAAATAATATACAAATAATTGAGAGGGATTTATTGTCAATGCATCATAAGACAACCAAGAGTAGTTCATGCTACACTATCTTATATAATCTTAGTAACCAAATAGGGTTGTTATTATAGAACTCAGATTGGGATCATTTAAGTTTGTTTAGATGGAATGATCCATAGATTTTTACTCACAAAAAAGAATCAATAATTCTAACACCACTTTACATACATTTGGTATGTTACTAATTCTCATATGAATCTCAAATACACTTATTCCAAAAATGTACTAACAAGGGATATAATATATAATGTGTTAGCATATATGGAGTTCATGATATTAAATATAGTGTTCATAACACTAATAAATGCCTAAAATACATGAACACATATACTAATTGAGATTAATTGATATGATTGGTTTGGATGCCCTGATCATTGAATGATTATAAGTTAGATGTTAATAATTATACTTGGCAATATGGAAATCTCCATGTATGCAAAGATTTCCTAAGCTCCGTGTTACTTAAATATGAAAGGTTATGGGGTTATAAGATGGGCTAAGAATTGTATGGAGGTTTGGCCATGAGATTCAAGAAAGGTACAAATAAGGTTTTTGCAAAAGTTAGAAATTTGAAGGGTTGTTTACCATGAGGTTGAAGAGGATTTATGGTTTTGATTTGGAGAATGATACTATTTGTTGATAATATTTTTCTTATGAAATTTAGGATTTTATGTGATAAAAGAGCTGTGAGGTTAAAGGTAGAAGAATTAAGGTTAGGATTTATAAAAATTTAAAGGGGCAGAGAAAGGTTTAATAATGTTTGAAGAAGATGAATGTGAATGTTGGGTATTTGAGTGATTATGAATATATATGACAAATAGATTTTTGGGTTTGAGATTTGGATTCAAAAGGTCCAATTTAATAATAATAAAAAGAAAAAAAATAATAGTATTAGTAATAATAATAATAATAATAGTAATAGTACTAATAATAATAATAATAATAATAATAATAATAATAATAAAAGAAAATGGGTATCTCTTTTCTTCCTTAAATTGATAATATTGATTACATAAATATAATGATCATATCTAATTCTATTAATAATAAGCTCTATGAATGCTTTTATCTGATTAACTAATTTTTTAATTGAATGTTCTTTTAGGTGACTTAGACAAACACAATTTGTGATATTCATGACTTGGTGTGCGTGTGTCAAAAATTTATTGTTTGGAATATCTGTTGAATCCATGGTTAGCTTAATCATTAAAAAGAGGTTCAGGTGAGTTTTGATGGTGTTCAGGTCAACAAAAAGGCATTGTTAGTAAGAAGGATAAGTTGTCCTCATCACATATACTCATCCTTGTACATGTTGACCATTAGTAGTTAAGTTTATGCAATATGAATCCTCATAGTTCTATAAGATAATCTCATAATGCCACAACTTGTCCTTTATATCAAGGTATTACTTGATTTGTCCTAAGTCAATCTTATTATTTTGTTTATTGCTTTAAATGTCAATGAATACATTATAAGTTAATATTGGATCTTCCTTTCATATTGTTGGTGGCACTAAACTAATTATTTATGATTAATTGGGACGATGAGTATCTATCGAATAATACATTAGGCCCAACTTCATCATTAAATATTTTTTTATAATGATATTAAAGTTAGTGATTTAATTGAAATCAAGCAATCCAATTGATCATGCACCATTGTTTGACTAAAGTCTAAAAGTGGGGTAACTATCATGTTAAATATGATTGGATAGACTAATTTCACAATGTGTTTAAACTTGAAGTATTAAATTGCTTGAGGAAGAATGTGTTCTATATGGATGGATGCTCACGTGTGAAATTTAGGAACAAATATTTCATGCAATGTAAGATCCATTATTTTGCTAACATACCATGGTTAGAATTATTTTTAAGAGAAAGGTAACTCCTTATATTATTGGACATACTATGTAGAATAAGCTTGTGGTGTAGATGAACTTGATGGTATTGAAAACTTTTTATTGATGAAAGAACAATGAATGATGAGGATAGATGCCTATGTAAGGAGGTTAGAATCAAGTAGTTTATTTAGGTTATGCTCCAAAAGTTTTAGGTTTTATGAACCATACTAGGTGTTGACTTAAGTTCAAGAGTGGAGTGGTTGAACACCTATGATTTTGAATGTGGTTGGTATGAAAAAGCTCATGGTGTGCACATGCATTTGATGGTAATCGAGTTTTTATTTAGAGGTTAAGCAATGATTTGATGCAACTGAATGAGTTTCTAAGGATGATATTCTTGAGTGAGTATACATGATTGCTATCTCACATTTTAAGCTAAATAAGTTGCGGCCCTTAATTATTATCAATTGCTCTAACTTACTAGCTTAACTCTAGGTGATGAATATCCATTTAACAATACATCGTCTCCAATTCAAACCTTTAAATTTTTCTTTCTCAACATTCATGAATTGTTATTTTTTTCTAATAAAACTTTTAAAAAATTACATAAAGATTATCCTTTGCCCCCATTGGTCACAAGTAATATTATAATTCAATCATATTTAATAATATTAAAAGCACAATAAATCAAAGTTTATTAAGAACTTGTACAAAAATCACCGAATCCATTATCAATAGCATTAAGCTTATATTCATAGGAAAAATATTCTCTCAAATGAATGAAATTCGTAAAATGCCTTAAAACCAAGACAAATACTTAAAAAACTCTTATACCAACACTACATCCATTAAGAGAATTATTTAAATATACATGAATTCTACACATTAAAAAAAATGGAACAGGGATAAGCTAACTACCATTCTTAAATAAAACATGTAGTGGAACAAGAATGCAAGCCACATTCAATTCTAGTTCATCATTTCTTTAACAACTAGATGTAAAATAAGTTATCAAGCTATGAAATCTTTTTTAAGAAGCTAACCTCATTGAGGGATTGCGCCATGTGAGTTAGGTGAGAAAGAGCAATCATTTAATAATAATCAGAACCAATTCGTGGACATACGTCTCTACAGATGTTGCTTGACAGCTTCGTTGCATGTATTAGCTTAATAACGTGTGCATGACAACACCGTGAGCATTACCTTTTCTTATGTAAGGTTGTAAGGGTTGACCGCACACAATATAAAGGATGCTTACATTTATTACTCTTTGTTGTCAATATCCCCAAGCCTTGACCCAGCAGCTATCATGCTTGAAATATTTTTTTAAATTATAATAAATATTATTTATAAAAAGAAGACAATCATGGTGTAGGTAAAAGATTTAAATCATTATTATAATATAATCAAGTTGTACTTATAGTTATATGCATACGTATTATAATAAAGATGTGCCATCAGTACATGAAAACGAATAATTTGATTAAAGCCAACAAAAAGCCCAACTCTTGGCATGCTATTCATTTTTTTTTTTATCTTTATTTGCTTTATTTTGAAAAGTTTTTTCTGATAAATTTAAATATTTCTCAACTATTATATTTTTATAATTATATAACAGATGGTGAAAAAATATTTTCTTAAGAAAATTCTTTGTCAAAGGTTTCCTAACTGGCCTTCTTTAAATTGAAACGTTACCTAAAACTTAAGCCTTACAGTTTGGTGGACAGCTACTATGCTGTACTGTGAAATTAATTTTTTTTTATTATTTTTAATGTATGTTAGTCTTTTTTATTTAAAAAAAAGGAAGGTAACAAGTAGATTTCAACGTGTTAAGTAGGAATATCTAATTTCCAAATTAATAAATTAGTATGTAAATAAATTAAATGAGATTCGCATGTGTACTGGGGAAGAACGACTTAGCAAAATCTCAAATAATCCTTTTTAAAAAAGCTGTAATATTTTAATTATCAGTCCACTTGGTTAGTTCATGTTTCATTTTAACCAATGATTTAAGAATTCGGATGTACAATTATTGTCACTTAATATTTGATAATTTTTTAAAAAAGAATTGTGACTTCAACCCTTTATTTATAACCGTTATTTGTACTAAATTGATTAGAAAAATATTATCAAATATTAAAAATAACAATAGACAATGAGCTCTCCTTGACTCGTGCACCCTCCACAACATCAACCCCACTTGGCTTAACCACCTATGTAAAATAAGAAAATTTTCTAACCTATAATCTCAATCAATCTTTGTTAGTAAAAGATCACCAGCAAAATTTGATCATGATCTAATTTGGAAGAGAGGGAAACTAATGTAAAGAAGATAGATAAAATGTGTTATCAATATATAGAAGGTTATAATTCTTTGAATAAGAGCAATGGCAAAAACTTTCATTCTCAAAGACTCAATAAGTTGTTGAAAATGATCACTATGAGGGATGAAGCATATGACAATAGTAATAATTTTCATTTGATAGTAGTATGTGACAATAGTAAGAATTTTCATTTGATAATAATATGATCATGAAACTTGCAAACTAAGTGGGAACGATTAAAATCCTCAACCACTTGGAAACTCGACGAAAGAGAATTAGTTGTAGTCATATGTTGTACCATAAATTAAATCTATTTTAGAATTGTGTGATTGTAGAATATTGAGAGAAATATAGCAAACTTTAGTTTTATAGCATTATTCACATTTACCTTGAGGATAAGCCAAAAAATAAAAATTAAAAACTCTTCATATGAGCTAGCAAACTAGTACATGAAGGATATTTGATATATTACATTGCTATTTTTACATTTAATTATTATGAATTGTCATACAAAGATAATTCTTTCGTAACATATAATGCCCCCATGACAAACAAGTGATTTAATTTTTTATAATTAGATAAAATTAATGTTTGTGATTTATGTGATATTTGATTTAGTGACATTGTTATATCATCAAACTTAATATAAACATATTCAATGGCCATGTTATAAAAAATAAGCAACATATGATAGACAAACTCACAAGAATAAGTCAATTAATCTAAAAAAAATGACATGTGTGTCATTTAGATTTGATATTTATTTTATTTAAACTTTTAATATAATTATTTTCTCAAGAAATAAACTCATAAATATCCAACTAAAAGACAACCTTGAAGGCATACCAATGAATGATATGACATAAATTAAATGTAACATTAATGTGATCTTTCACATCAAAAGGCAAATAAAATATGAACTCCTACAGTTTAATATAGAGAAAAAATGATTTTATAATACAACTTATAATAGTGCAACTTTTGATTGTGATATTAATATATAGTTTGTCTTATTTTAATAAATAATTTAGGTGAAATTATTTTAAAATAATGTAGGTAAGCGGATGACTATATTTTTTTCCATGTTGAAAATATATAAACTTGCTTTAAAGTCAAAACCTTAGAGAAGATATAATGAGCTACTAACATTAAAACCATAAATATAGAAATAAACTTTAGATAACAAGCAATGACAATAGTATTATGCACATGCGGAAACTCGCTTACCTTTCTAAATGATGCCACAACATCTTCTCCTAGTGGGTCTTAAAAACTATTTTTTGTTGTAAATAAAACAAAGTCAGTAACAACACTCGCAACATTTTAGAACTAATTTAAATCAATATTATGAATATAGCATCCCTAAATCTTACTCTATATAAATAATATAAGTCTTAAGAATGAGCTAATATAACTATAATTATAAGCATTACAAAGACATAAAGTTAATGATTCAAAATATTATGTTTATTGGTTAAAGTATTATTATATTAGTTTTATTCTATCAAACGAAGTTGAAAGTTTATTTAAGTATACTATTAAAAAAAACTTTACATGAGAATGTGATGATAATAAGCTTTTAATTTTTATAGGTCTAAACAATTAGTTATAAATTTAAAAAAAAAAGATTTGAATATAATTTTATAAGTTATTAAGACATAATAGTAATTTTACAAATCAATTCTTTATCAACTTAATTTGGATTATTAAGAGGCATTTTAGCTAGTTGAGTGGCAAGAAAGTAGAGTGAGAGAGAGGTTTGTTTAGGAAGCTGAGGAAAAAGAGAGGAGAAGCTCTTGCCAAAGAAGAAAAGGCTAGAAAATGAGAGTAAAAGAAGCATGAGAGGTTTTGGTTAATGCTATTAGATTCAAAAGAAAGTAAAAGAGTTGTTAAATGAATTTCCAAAAAGTAAAACAATGGGATAATATAATAAGTAAGAAAGGAATTAAGAACTTAGACTTTTCTTATTGGTTTAATTGCCTTTTTTGAAGTCTATAGGAAGTTTTAATTAAGGATAATTTTAAGAGTTTGAAAGGAGTTTCAATTGATTGGAATTAAAACTAAGCAAATTGTGTTGAGCTTATTTTTGTTCAAAGGAGATAGTGCCATGCGATCAAACCCAACACAAATATGATCAATAGTTAGTTGGTTCAAAGAGCTGATGAATGTGCTATACTATAGAAGAAACATATGATACGATTAGAGCTAAGTCAAATCAAGGAAGAAGATTATTATAGAATTTGATGAAGTCATCTTATGATAGTTGGGGTGATCATATTGTATGATGAGTTTTTTATACAATATGATTTGTTGGAGGTCAAATAGTATGATGTAACTCAAACCGTTTAATGATGATATCTTATATGGAGTTAAGGGAATTGTATAGTAAAATAGGGAATTGGTATAATACATTAGGTGTCAATCAATGATAAAGGTTTATTGAGGTATCAATAATATAGTACGATAGGGAAAATTGTATAATAGGATGGCTTTGTAATAGAAGGAAAATAGAGAGAATGCTTGAGATTATGTAATCCAAGGGAATATTAGATATTTATATTATAACCAATTATGTAGTAACACATGTGCATGAAACATATAACATTATAAAAAATTAAAAAAAAGAAAAGTGGACAAGAAATCTTCATCTCTAATTCAAGTAAATCTCATAATTGTAATGTAAATTCAACAATAAATTAACACATGATATATTTCTTAAATTATATATTCACATAATATTTATTATTTATTTTATCATAATATATACATGACATGATTATTCTGAAATATTGGTATCTTATTAGCATGTGTTTCATTTTTGAAATATTTTTATTTATCAAATTATATAAAAGTTGATGTGCATATATGAAACTTTTCATAAATAAAATCTAGTTATATGTTGAAAAAGGAATAATTAGTTATATTGGTTAATGACATGGTTTTAAACAAGTTGATAATTTGTGAAATAAAATAATTATAACAAGAATTAGATTCTTAAAATATTATTCTTATATTATATGTGTGTAGGGAGGTTAGGGTTAGGAATCCCATGTCATTGGTGCTATGACATAATCAGATAATGTTGCTACTATTTTATATAAGATAGCTAATGCCATTATATAAATTATTTATATGGTTCAACTAATACTTTTTGCAAGATAGCTGTTACACCCCATTTTTTTCTAGGCTGATTTTTGGCATACATTTTTTTTTTTTTTTTTTACATATAGACAGCTCAGATCGTCCCATACCAACCTGAGTAGCCTACGAAAAACATAGGATATAACACATCATTACACACCTACTTTCCTTAACAATGTGGATCCCATCTCCCGGGTACACCGTCAAATCAGGATTCATGACTCCTGAATTAACTGATGAACTCGTGCAATGTTACTCTTACTAGACCCAATACTCCTAACCCATACCAGTAGGAGAACCGGTCTAATAGAAGTCTGAACCCCCACGGTTAATTTCCATAGTCATGTAATGACCTCACCATCAAAATAAAATACATAACATCCTCAGATAAATTATGGCACTCCACACACTATATCACCAAGACAATAAAGTAAAACAGTGAATGGAAACTACATCACAAGAATAAGATCCAAGTCCAACAAATACAATATCATCCAACTAGATACATAAGTCAGAATCACCCTCACATAATACAAGACAAAAATAACAGTCTCACTGAATACATCCAACAGCAACAATCAACTAACCAGAATGTCTCAGAAAATCACAGATCAGATCTCCTCCACTAGCCTACTGATCACGATCCCACCTAAAACTGGGTGGCGTCAAGTCTGCCGAGCCACTGGAAAAATATAGATAAAAAGGAATGAGCTACGCCCAGTAGGAAAGACAGCTAGTAAAAACTCACATGCAAGAGAAGGATAATAGCAAAAGTATAGGAATACAGCATAACAATGTAGGGTGGAAAGGCACTCTCAGTCCCAGACTCTGACCAACCACAGTCACCCCAGTCACACCAGAGTAGCTCTCCTCTGGGCTTCCAGGTAGCATGCCAGTGGGATCGCCCATCTCGAAACATGCACGGTGCTTAGGCAAAGCATGCCAATGGGATTGCCCATCTCGAAACACGCATCATAACGCCTAGCACCCGACACCTCAGCGTCTATATAGCATGCCAGTGGGATTCGCCCACTCGAAACACGCATGGCGCCTAGGCAAAGCATGCCAGTGGGATTCGCCCACTCGAAACACGCATCACAACCTAGCCTGGGGTTCCAGGTAGCATGCCAGTGGGATTCGCCCACTCGAAACACGCATGGCACCTACCAGTCACATGTACACTGTGGAAGCTAAGTCTGAACCGCACAGTTACCTACCACAACTACCCTAAAACATCATATAGGGTCTATAGTAGTCCAGTCCAATATGCCAATCCGTGAAATATGCCAACACTGAGTAAACTGACTCAAACCATGCCATTGCCATCCAAGCAACACAAACTGTACCAAAATTCTGACTATTCTGGTAGCACTTACCCAAATGTCACACTTCCTTCCAACTAATCTAGCTGCACTGAATTTATGGATAATTTCCAATAATAAATTTCAACTTGGCTATGTGATTTCCTAAAATCACATTTTTCTCACTTCAAGAACTTTTTAAATTCCAAAATCAATTTCCGCCCTTTATCCATTTTCCGAAATTCGGAATAAATTTCCGAATAAAATTTAAATTCCACATATATCCTTTTTCCAAAAATTCGGATTAATTTCAGAAATTAAATTTTAAATTCCATATATTTCCCGAAAATTCGGATTAATTTCCGAATTAAATCTTTTCCTCCGCCCGTTCGTTCGCCCGAATCCCGCTGAATCGAGGACCCACCGGCCAAATATTTAATCCAATTTCCAGCCGACGTTTAGCATTTAATTATTAATAAATATTGAATAATTACAATTACTTAATTAACTAAACCGAAATTAATCTAATCCATCTCCTTCCTCCGCCCGGCGCCCGCGAAACCCTAGCCGACGATTCCTCCGGAAAATTTCGTTTTCCCCGTCGATTTCCGGCGACCGAGATCAAAGAGAAGTAAAATCCGATGTTCGTACTATCCTAATTTGTCAATAATGTCACTAATTTCTAAGATTCAAATCAAAATTTTCGCCGAAGTTTCATCCAATCCTCATTTTAACAATTCTATGAAATTCAACAAATTTCAGCATTTGATACTATCTTAACATGATTAAGCACATAATCAAATCAACAATTGCTCGGTAAAATTTCCAAATTCGGCGGGTGTAATTTTTCCGAAAACCCTAAAATGCTAAAATCAATAATTTGCATTAATAAATTTCAAAAAAACCACAATTCGCATGCTCCGGTAGCTAATTGCAAAATAATCCATATTTTTAATTTGCCAATTTAACTAATTTAAACTGAAATTTCCTACCTTTCTTCTCCGGCGACGGTGAAGCTCGCACGCGACCAACCGCTGCTCCTCGCCGAACGAAACCGGTACCAATCGATTCTCCTCGGTCCCGCGAACCTCCAGGTACAAAAAGCCCCTTGAAAGGCTGCCGGAAAATATCGCCGTTCGCCGCGAAAGCTTCATCTCCGGCCGTTCGAAACCCTAACCCTAACAGTCGAACAGTTCGGGTTAAATACCCCGCTTTAAACCGGTATTAACCCGTTAAGAACCCATTAAGTGCCGGTTGACCTTCTAATAACGCCGCTTAACCCCGATCAACCGGTTAATCTCCACCGCTGATCTCGTCCGTCCAATCCGCTTATCCGCGGCTTATCGAAACGCACGCGCAAACGCACTCGGCGAACCGCCCCCGCCTTCGCTGAACCGCTCCGGTCCGGTTCATGCGCTGTAAAAACCAATTTCCGGTTTAATGGACCGATTTAAATAGATTTTCGAATTTCCAAAAATCCAATTAAACAGGGAAAATTACTTAAAAATTCCTCGGTGCTCCGAAAAATCCCCAGAAAATTTCAGAAATTCCAATAGCCTCCAATTGAGCTCTTGGCTCAACCTACTGTCGATCTGAAATCATCCCAGCCAATTCGAATTATTGAAGATTAAACCTATAATATTTTACCGGGTATAACAATAGCTAAGGTCAAAATATACTTATATTTATGATTTATATAATACCATTAATATTTTGTACATGATAGATATAATCAAGATACCATAATATCAACAGATGTTAACTTATTTATGTTATAAATAGAGGTCAATTAGATACAATTATTATTAAATTTTGAGGATAATATTTTAAAAAAAAATTGGGCCTAAAAGAATAAAGCATGAAAATCGATATAATTGATTAAGAATAAAATATTTTGCATAGTTTTTGTTTGTGTCATGAATATTAGTAATTATGTCATTATTTTTATATTGGTTTATCATATTATGTCATGTGCTTTAATATTTTATTATTTTATAGATTTATCTATTAAGTTTTACATAGTTTTATTAATATTTATATCATAAGTTATAATTTATTACAAATAGAGACAAAAATTATGAGTCTATAGATTAGGATTCTACTTATTAGATGAGTTAGTAGATAGAATATTATATAGAATTATTTTAAAAGATTTTATTGATAATATTATCATGTATAGTAATATATTGTTTTAATTTAGTACTTGGTATCTTATAGTTTTGCATAAGTCTTTATGATGTGTTTTCTATATATAGAATTATTTTATTTAGTTTTCTACTTATAAATAGTTTTTTTTATAATTTAATATAAGAATGATGTGAGTATTAGACTAATTTGAGATTGTGTCATTATTAGGTCATTACCTAGGTGTTAGTGTATTCTTGAATGTTTATTTAATTATGTTAATCTCTTATTATTTTGAATGATAAAAGATTGTTTAGGTGGGGCAATTTTAATAATCTTTTTTTCTTTTTTGACATAAATTTAATTATTTTTCTCTCTCTAAACCTTAGTTTCTCTTAAATTGTAGAATTTAAATGAGCAAAATCTCTCCTAAATTTAAGCTTTTTTAATTTATAATATACATCAATATAACATTTATATCCATAACATGATAATCACATAATTTATATCCATAATAATTAACTATAACAAACTAAAATTATCAACTATAAAAACTAAAATCATCACAATAATCATATTTTATAAATTTATGATTTCTTTTAACTATTACAATGAGCTTTCACATATATATCTGGATATAATATTGAGTTTATCATATGATTAATAAATCATTCAGTATACTCTTATACCATAATTTTTTATAATTTTAACTCTTTCTTATAAGTTATTTTTATAGATAGCCTTCTTATTGTAGTTCTAATGTACTTGAAGAGTTAGTATCAAAGATAGACCAAGTCAATTATCACCAACTTAATAGATTATTTTTAATAATAAATAAATACATCAAATAAGTAATAATTTGGAATAATTATATATAGGGTTTAACCATAAGTATCAACTATAATATGTAAGCAGAGTCTCATTCATAGTAAAATATAAAAAAAAGTATGATATGTTATAAAATGAAAAACATATTACAAATGCTAAAAAGCATAATAAACACATATAGCTTATTATATTTTCAATATTTTTCTTAATATGATATTGTTAGTGCTTATTTCTATTTAAATAAGCCTTATAATGACTAGTGATGTTGCTCCTCTCTCTCGAGATAATAAAACAATATCTTTTACATAATTTATTTAGTTATAATAAAAAACTCATTTGTTAATTTATTAGAACATATTTTCATGCACAATCATGATTTGTCTTTTCATATTTTTAATAACTATATCTTTGCAATAAATCTCCATAGTACAGACAACCAGTCACTTGTCACTTCACAAGAGTAAATCTCAACCTCATGACATACTAGCCATTAGTTATCTCATAATTATAAATCTCAATCTTGTGACATACTAGTAATTAATCATAAAGAAAACACATTTTAAATATTAGAGAATTCAATATTTATTGATGTCATTTCATCAATTTTAAATGTCATTCTTTCAATTTATTTTCACACATACAATCATTATTTTTTAGAATATTTAAATAGATGTATATTTTTATATTGGTTTATCATATTATGTCATGTGCTTTAATATTTTATTATTTTATAGATTTATCTATTAAGTTTTATATAGTTTTATTAATATTTATATCATAAGTTATAATTTCATTACAAATGAGACAAAAATTATGAGACTATAGATTAGGATTCTACTTATTACAAGGGTTAGTAGATAGAGTATTATATAGAATTATTTTAAAAGATTTTATTGATAATATTATCATGTACATAATAGTACATATTGTTTTAATTTAGTATTTGGTATCTTATAGTTTTGCATAGGTCTTTATGATGTGGTTTCTATATATAGAATTATTTTATTTAGTTTTCTACTTATGAATAGTTTTTGTTATAATTTAATGTAAGAATGATGTGAGCATTAGACTAATTTGAGATTGTGTCATTATTAGGTCATTATCTAGGTGTTAGTGTATTCTTGAATGTTTATTTAATTATGCTAATCTCTTATTATTTTGAATGATAACAGATTGTTTAGGTGGGGCCATTATGATAATCTTATTTTTTTTCTTTTTTGACATAAATTTAATTATTTTTCTCTCTTTAAACCTTAGTTTCTCTTAAATTTTGAGAATTTAAATTAACAAAATCTCTCCTAAATTTAATCTTTTTTTAATTTATAATATATATCAATATAACATTTATATCCAAAACATGATAATCACATAATTTATATCCATAATAATTAACTATAACAAACTAAAATCATCAACTATAAATAACTGAAATCATCACAATAATAATATTTTATAAATTTATGGTTTCTTTCAACTATTACAATCAGCTTTCACATATATGTGTATATAATACTGAGTTTGTCATATGATTAATAAATCATTCAGTATAATCTTATACCATAATTTTTTATAGTGTTAACTCTTTCTTATAAGTTGTTCTTATAGATAGCCTTTTTGTTATTGTAGTTCTACTGTACTTGAAGGGTTAGTATCAAAGATAGACTAAGTCGATCATCACCAACTTAATAGATTATTTTTAATAATAAATAAATATATAAAATAAATAATAATTTGTAATAATTATATGTAGTGTTTAATCATAAGTATCAACTATAACATATTAGCAGAGTCTCATTCATATTAAAATATAAAAAGAAGTATGATATGTTATAAAATAAAAAACATATTACAAACTCTAAAAAACATAATAAGCACATATAGCTTATTATATTTTCAATATTCTTCTTAATATGATCTTGTTAATTAATGCTTATTTCTATTTAATTAAGCCTTATAATGACTAGTGATGTTGCTCCTCTCTCTCAGGATAGTCAAACAATATCTTTTGTTTAATTTATTTAGTTATAATAAAAATCTCATTTGTTAATTTATTAGAACATATTTTCATGCACGATCATGCTTTGTCTTTTCATATTTTCAGTGACTATATCTTTGAGATAAATCTCCATAGTACAAATAACCAGTCACTTGTCACTTCACAAAAGCAAATCTCTACCTTATGACATACTAGCCATTAGCTATTTTATGATTATAAATCTCAATCTTGTGACATACTAGCAATTAGTCATAAAGAAAAACACATTTTAAATATTAGAGAATTCCATATTTATTGATGCCATTTCATCAATTTTAAATGTCATTCTTTTTATTTATTTTCACATATACAATCATTATTTTTATAGTATTTAAATAGATGTATGATTTTACATCATTACATCAAATATTATGCTTATATAATTAATCATGTCAAACGACATACATCTTATCACAAATACAAATTTTTATACAACTATGTATAGTGACACTATATTAGTATATCAATATATTTAGTTTATACATAATTCAAATACAATATCTTAATTTCAATAGTTAATACTACATCAAATATACACATATAATGCTTATATTAGAGTATCTATCACATAATTTTTCTCATTATTCGTGATTAATTTTTAGTCATTCAACTTCTCTTTTTGTCAATTTTAACATATCAATTATAATTTTCTTAACATAATTTATAAATTTTTGCACAAATTGAGTTTTTTTTAAAATTATTAAAACATAATTGTATAACTCAATTCTTAAATCATAAAAGTTATCTCTTTCATCTCTTTTAAATCAGTTATTTCTTTTTTGAAATCCTAATTTTTCTTTTTGTTGGTGGCTTTCCCCCAAATCTTTCAAACAATAATATAAAACTCTAATTTGGATCTCATACAATAATTTTTACTTAAAATCTCATAAATTTTAAGTTGAAAATTACAAAAATAAAAATGATTTTAGATTTTGAATTTTTGACTTAAGCATGCTTCTTAATAGTGCAAATCGACTTCAAATCTTTGATTCCATCGATTGTATTCATATATTTGTTTTAATCCACTTTTTCTTTTTCTTCTCAATATCATAAACATTATATTATAACATGTTTTTATGCAATAAACCTTTATGAAGAATAACTGGCAATATCAGTTCATGTCAAATTAAATAATGAGAATCAATAAGACTACAAGGATCAAAATTATCTTTGAATTTATCAAATATAATTTATTCTCTAATGCAATCATTAAGAAGTAATCAATAATACATCAAGCATATATATATATATAGTATAAGTCTTGTGTACCTTAATTTCAATTCATAATAGTTTTGTCATTTTTAGTTTATCTCAATTTGCATGCCCTTCCATAATCACAAACCACTTTTTCTTTAATTTCTCTTTTTCTTTGTATGGTTGATACAGTACTTTCCTTATTATAGTACTTTCTTGAAATCCTTCTTGATTCTCTTACATAGTTGCTCAATGAATCTTTTAATTCCTTTTTCTTTCTCATTAGCTTAGCTCACTTCAATTTATTTCTCTCTCTCCCTCTGCTTTGGCTCGATATGACTTTCCTAAATGTGACAAAAAATCTAGTACTGTACGAGAGCTTTTACTTTTAAAAGCATTGATGTGCCTCATCATCTTCTTAGCACCTCCAAATCCCTCAAAATGACTACATCTCTTTATGCATTGTCAGTGGTTGCATCCTTGTCTTCCCTCCCTTAGGGAATATAGCAACTTCTAGTTGGTTTGAATTGGAATATAGTTTCTTCCATCATAGGTTAGGGTTAACACTTTAAGAAAATTAAAAAAATAAATTAATATTAAATCCAAATTATAGGGATGTATGATTTCTTATATTTTCAATTAATTTGATCTCTAAAAATTTATCAACCAATTTTATATAATTCTTCTTGACAAGTTCTACCAATTTTTTTTGTCATTTAATATTTTTATTAATTTTACAAATATAAAATCATTATAAATTTTATTTTATTAATTTTCTTAAAAACTATTCAACCTTTAATTTTGGGATCATCATAACCTTTTTTTCTTTCAAGAAAATTTTATCAATGCTTACTTTATAACTCTATGTTCTATTAAGTTTTTATTATTTTTTAAATCTATTTAAAAGTTTTAATAATTTATGAGATTTCTTTAAGCATTTAAATTAATTGATTATTTAATCTTAAAGATTTTTTATCTTTTATTTTATCACCTAGAAAATTTTGATTTTTATTAACTTAATGTCATTAGATTCTAAATAATATATATATATATATATACCTTATTTACTTAGCTCCTTCCTTTAAGATGTCTACTTTATTTGTAGTGCATGCTTTTATAGAAAAATATAAAATATTTTCTTAAAATTCATTGAGTATTCCAAAAATTCTATAAAATCTAGATAATAAAAATACAATAAAATTATATTTTATTAAGCATATGAAATGGTAAAATATAATAATTATTTTATTTTATTTATTAAATTGACTTCTTATATAAATAAGTAAGCTTAACATATGTAAAGGATGCATAGATCAAACTATAAGAGATAACTCACTCCTACAGTTGTCTCTCTCTCTCATTTAGATCATTTATGTTATGTCTTTGTCATTTTATTTTTATCGTACTTCATTGTATTTTAAAGTTTCCAATGCAAATGTTCTGCTTACAATGACTTGTTAATAATGTAACCATTAGTAGTCGTATCTCCAACATGATTCTTCCTGATTCATGGATTTTTCCACAATAAACTTCTTATGTTATTTCTTTTTCATTTTTTTCTATTTACTTAAAACTCTTAATAAATGGCTTAGTTTAATGGATCATTTTTTGTAACAATGTTTTTGATGCTTTAATTGAGAGGGTTATTTCTCACCACTCTAAAAATCACCAAATATAATTAGCATTCTTCATCTCTTCTCTATTCATGGGGACTTGTATAATAATTGTCTTAATAAAGATCATCTTTCTCTTCTCTTGATAATAATGGATCAACTAAATAAAGTTATCCAAACTTTGTAAGCTAAATCGAGACAATTACATCTATAACCTCCTTTATCAATGAGCATCAATTTCTCTTTTTCCATTTCAACCTTTACATTAAGCACCTCTTTAGGAATCTTACCACATTTGTAATGTTTATTATTTATGATTTGATAAGTAGGACCACACCATAGTTACTCCTCTACTACAACATAGCCATCGACTTCTTCATGAACTCTATTTACTACAATGGAAACAAAATTCATTTACCTTTCAAATTACAACTACTTCCTTTACTCCACATTAATAGAACATCTTGAAGGCTCAAAAGCTAGCTTTAATCAGTATTACAAAAAGTTAGACATGAGACATGAAGTTCAACTTACATGAAATCTTAGTCATCTATTACAAATAATTTATTTCTATTACAAAGGAAATATTCTAGTGATGGCTTTGATTCTTTTTTAATAGAATTAATGGAAGAAGAGAAGGAATAAATTGATGCTTTGATTTCATTAAATGTTTATAAAGAGATTACTAATCCACATTATAATTTTTATTACCTTTGAATAGATAATAAATATCTAGGTTCACCATTGTTGAATGAGTAATGTGTTGCATTTCTCATCTACTTCAGGATGGTTAGCTCAAGATTGTTATTAGGATTACCAACAAAATCAATCAAGTTATTTGCTCAACTAAAAAAATATTATTACAAATTTCTCTATTACTCTCAAGCTTAAAGAATGAATTAGGCTCTCTTCAAATATAAGATGGGGTTTTATGAATCATTATGAGCCCTCATCGATTATTATCTCTAAAATTTCATGGAAATCAAAGGTTGCAACCAAGATATCACCCAGTCAGCATTTAGTTAAGGCTTGCATCAAGATAACTCCTTTAAGGCCAAGAATGCCATGGAGGTACCAACCACCTTCTCTAAAACTTTTAGAAATGGCATAAAAATATATTCAAGCAAAATGAGTTACTCAACGATATGAAGATAGTGACAAGAAAATTTCTTAGAAAAGAAGAAATTTTGAGGAATGGAAGATCATAGGAAAAACAAATTTCAAAAAAAAAACCAGGCATTGAGAGAAGCATGCATGAACAATCAAAGAGTCATGTGTGTAAAAGATTGTTGTGAAGAATGTAAAAACAATCTATATGATAGTACTAATGAAACAAAAGCTTTACTTATTTTTTATTCTCCTAAAAATGCTTTACTAAAATGAATGAGCAAGATCTCTATCCATCTACTTCATCAATAAATAAGGCAATATTAATCAAAATTGTTAGCAAATTCTATTATTTTTATAATGATTATGTTTACCACGTTAAACTAGTCAAAGAATAAAAGTTGTGATAAGAAACACATTAAAAAAGAGATATTTGAGGGAATTTTTGACAATCATAAGAAGAGGAAATAATATGATGCTTTAATTACCCTTCGAACCACAACAATAAGTGATTGTGCCACAACCAATCATATTTGTTCATCTATAGACCATTCTCATTTCTATATCTATATCACCTTAAGTCTAGTTCAACACAAAAGCTTGTTGTTCATGAGAACATTTTTTGTAATTCGACTTCTAACAGACCCAATAAAAAGCCAGTGACCATTTGCAATTTGGGAAATAGATTTTCCAAGGATATTTCCAAAATCCATTTGATAAGAAAACTTCTTATTGGTCCTCTTATATTATTTTACTAAATAGGTTGAAGCTTTAATAGCCAAGAAGGACACTCCAATTAAAAGGTTCATTGTAACCATACATCATTTGTTTATATGAATTACATCTTGCAATCCTTATTAAAAAAGACAAATATTTTGATAATAAATCAAGTAGAAGCTTTTGCACGAAGCAAAAAATTTCACTATGATTTTAATACATTGCTCATTTCAACCAAACAAGCAAGTTAAAGAAGAACAAGAAGTGCATAATGACTATTCCAATGCCTTAGCTTAAAGAAGTGAATTATCATTGGGATAAAGAGTAATTAGTTGTATTTTAAGATACCTTATAACACCCTAATTTCAGTATAAGTGAATTTTTTTCTTTTTAGCATTCAAAGTGTGGATAGTTATTCTAATGGGTTGAAACATTAAACATCTAGAATGAAAGGAACCTCAAATTTATTTAAAGAATAATTGAGATAATGAATAGAAGTAAATAATAAACCAACTTGTTGTATTTGTACTTGTCGGAAGGAGTATGCAAATTTTGACCAACAAACTGCAACAATAAAAAAGTATAGACAAAAAGGTATTATAATAAGTACATGCATTCATGATCTTTTCAAAATGACCGTTTAATTCAAAGAAGCATTGAGTCAACTAGTCATAACACTATATTAAATAAGTTATCACTAAATTGTGAAGGTCCTTACTTTATTAAGTACTTATTTGGATGAAATATTTAAAAGTTACTAAACAAAGTGATAGAAAGCAAACAATAGCAACTCCTATAACTAGATCAAACTTTGATACTAAAATTAATAAAGAATGGATAAAAGTAAATCCTATAATGGGATCTAGAGTGGAAGGTATCAATGAAAAGGAAGAAGATGGAGATGGAGAGAGATCCAAATTATAACTCAGATATCTTCATATCATAACTTAAAGGAATTTATATCAAAACTAAGGGTTATACAAGCATATATAATAAGAGAAAATCATAATTTTTAGTAACAAGTAAAGCCTAATAAATAAGCTCTAATAACTTTTCATTTAATAAATCATATTTATAGTAATACAAAATAAAACCTTAACTTAAAAAGACAAAAATGCTCTTTTTAATAAAAAATATAAAAATATTAAAATATATAAAAAATATAAAAACATGAAGAAAATTTTATATATATTACTCATTGAAATGCATAATGAACAAAAAATATAATAAATTAAAGACAAGATAAATAAGATCCATTAAATCAACTCAAATAATCCGTTAATGCAATCTATCCTACAAAATCTCATGTATTTGGACCAAAGATCGTTTAAAGCATTTTACCACTAAAGTTTTTAGTTAAACTTTTAAATTTAATTACTTATTTAATTTTATCCCTAATTTTGTAAGCTTATTTTTATCTCATAAAGGGTTGTAATTAATTTTTAGAAGTTTGGACTACAAATTTTCAAGATTGAAACAATCTTATTAAAACATGTAATCATCATGTTAGTCTCTTACAGAGTCATTAAAGTCAAAGTATTATGGTAAAGTTAAGTGAGAAAATTGATTCAATAAAGGGAACATAACTAATGAGATTATTCCAACATATTTGATGGAGTGACAAAATCGATATGGAGTACAAAACTAATAAGATTGATAAGAGAACCAAAGTCGATGGTGATAATTCCAATAGAGTCAAGATGATGTAATAGAGAAAATAGAGTAACAAAGTCAATGGCAATGGTTTAACAAAGTTGAATATGAATAACATAACAAAGTGTAATTGTTTGATAAAACTAATAAGGGTGATTAAACATATATAAGCAATAAACCTGATAATGATGATTCCAATATAATTTATATGGTACCATAAAACTGATAAAGAAAGTAAAGTTAGTGATTCTAATAAAGCGATAAGGAGAGAAAGTTAATATAGTATATTATAATTGATATAAGTGCTAAGAGTAAATGTGTGATGTGCTAGTTTCAGTATATTGAGATATTCCTTTTAAGTCATCCCATATCATCTCAGATGAGTTTTTCCTTTAAAAGAAATTTTTATATCTTAAAATCACAATATCTCATATAAATATCATAATCACTCTTTGAGTAATAAATATGAAATAATTCATCTTTATATCCCTTCATTTAAAAGCTTAGTAGAAACTGTTTCTTATCTAATAATTTCTCTCTAAAGACATCATATGATATTCACTCCTTAAATTCTTCAATTTGATGTGTCATAAGCTCATTATCTTTCTCTTAGTTCATACTCAAATCATATTAGACTAGTAGAAAATTGGCTCCTATATTAGATGTGTCATGCTAATCTTACTGTAACAAGTATTGTTTCCTTTAGTCATGGTTTTTTTTAAAAAAGTTTCTCAACATCTTAAGACCATGATATATAAACAAAATTCACTTCTTTAGTAACTAATGTGAGATGATTCATCCATATCCACTTTCACTTAAATTTCTTTCTAATTTCATGCCTTATTTAATGATTTCTTTTTTTGGCATCACCAAGCATTCAATCATTACCCTTTTTAGTCTTAAGTGGCACAAGATGAGAATAAAATATTTAATGGTAATAATTTTGATAAAACTAATGAGATAATATAGTCAATATTATATGATAAAACTGATAAGAATAATAAAGCTAAAGAGGACAACATAATCGATTAATAGTGATTTTTCATATAAACAGAACAACATAGTCAATATAATGTAGTTATATAATATAAACTAAGAATAATATTAGAATATAATACATAATTAATACGGCCTTATTTATAAGTTTAAGTCTTTGAATGATTGAGCACTTACTTAAGTATGGATTAGAACTAAGTTGTACCCACATGGTAAATCTCTCCATAATAATATGCACACTAAATCAAATACACCTAAAATCTAAAAAAATAATGACTTTAAAATCTTCATATCAATGTTATCTGAACTAATATTCAATCAAATACCCTCATAAATGAAATACCCTCTTAATTCAATTTAAATATGGGTTGTTTACCTCACTAATGGACTAGAATTAATTGTTTAAAGCATTTTACCCTTAAAGTTTTTAGTTAAAATTTAAATTTAATTACTTAGTTAATTATATCCATAATTTTTAAGCTCATTTTTATCTCATAAAATATTGTAATTATTTTTTAAAAGTTTAGAATACAAATTTTCACGATTGATAGAATCTTATCAAAAAAATGTAATTGTCATGTTAGTATCTTACACAGTCATTAAAATCAATGTATTATGATAAAGTTGAGTGAGGAAATTGATTTAATAAAGGCAACAGGGCTAATGAGAAGATTCAATAAAGGCAACAAAGCTAAAGTCGAAGGTGATAATTCCAACATAATCGATATGATGTAGAGAATAAAAAAGTCAATGACAATAGTTTAACAAAGTTGAATATGAATAACATAACAAACTGTAATTGTTTGATAAAACTAATAATGGTGATTAAACTTACATGAGTAATAAACCTAATAGCGATGATTCCAACTTAATTGATATGGTATTATAAAATTGATATATAAAGTAGAGTCAGTGATTCTAATAAAATTGATAGAGAAACAAAGTTAATATAGTATATTATAATTTTTATAAGTGCTAAAGTAAATGTTGGATGTCCTAGTTTTAATATATTAAGATATTCCCTATAGGTTGTCTCATATCATCTCATATGGGTTTTGCCCTCAAAAGAAATTTGTATATCTTTAAATTGTAATATCTCATGTAAATATCATAATCATTTTCTGAGTAGTCAATATAAAATAATTCATCATTATATCCTTCCACCTAAAAACTTATTAAAAGCTATTCCTTATCTAATGATTCCTCTCTCAGTATATCACCTGGTGTTTACTCCTTGAATTCTTTAATTTGATGTGTCTTAGACTCATTATCTTTGGCTTAGTTCATCTTTAAATCATATTGACTAGCAAAAAATTGGCTCCTATGCTAAATGTGCCGTTCTAATCTTACTATAACAGGTATTATCCCCTTAGGTCATGGGTTTTTCCTTCAAAAAGTATCTCAACATCTTAAGGTCATAGTATATAAATAAAAATTCACTCCTTTAATAGCCAATGTAGGATAATTTATTCATATATTCCTCCACTTAAAAGTCTATCAGAAGTCATTCCTTATCTAATAATTCCCTCTCTAGCATCACCTAACATTTAATCATAACCTTTTTAGTCCTAAGTGGCAAAAGATGAGAGTAAAATATTTAATGATAATAATTCTGATAAAACTAATAAGACAATATAGTCAATATTATATGACAAAGCTGATAAGAATAACAAAGTTAAAGAGGACAATAGAGCCAGTGGTGATTATTCCTATAAATAGAGCAACATAGTTAATATAATATAATTATATATTATAAATTGAGAATAATATTAGAATCTAATACACAATTAATATGGCCTTACTTATAGGTTTAAGTCTTTGAATAATTGAGTGTTTATTTAAGTATATATTAGAACTAAGTTGTACCCACATAGTAAATCTCCTCATAACAATATGTACATTCAATCGAATACACCTAGTATCTTAAAAAATAATAACTTTAACATCTTCATATCAATGTTATCTAAACTAATACTCAACCAAACACCCTCATAAATAAAATACCCTCTTAATTCAATTTAAATATGGGTTGATTACCTCATCAATGGACTAGAATTGATATTGATGCTTCATATTGGATCCTTGATTTGGAAAAACATTTGGCGTGTCTTCAAATAAAAATGTGAGTGAATTTAAAATATGTAAGAAAAATTAATTTTCTTGTTCTTCTTAAAATCCATTCATTGTCATCTTTTCTCCCTTCTAAATTAATAAGCTTTATGCATCAATTATGTTCAAGAAGGATTTAATTGTGCATCTATAGGTCTGATAATCAACTTATTGAGCAAATTACAAATCATATATGCAATCATAATATTTACTTAATCCACACAACACATTAAAAGTATATCAATTCCCCCATAATTGAATCTTGAAAGTTAAAGTGATTTAAACTAATCAATATTCCATCAATCTAACAAACCAATTATCGAAATGTATTCCATTAAACAAAAACGTGTGTCATTGAACTTGGTTGCTGGTACCTTGTCAATCTCAGTTAACATGCCTCCTCTGCAAAACCGATTCAAAGATCGATAACCAAACTGATAGTTACATGCTTGCCGTTCCTAGTTAGGTATAGATAAAGCACAACTCATAAGAAACTGTTTTATACGGTTTTTCCATTATGAACCAAACATTAATTCGTTACATCGACTATATGCAATAAACAAGAACATAATCTCGGTAACAAAAGAAGACACAAGAATCGTATAAAAAAATTTAAAAAAGCTTAATGACGCAGGAGGTCGAGGGCCTGAACTAAAATAGCTCTAAACCTTTGCAGATTAAGCTTCACATCCTGTTTCTCCAAGTACACCTCCTTCATGGCAACCCATCCAAGGCCATGAATCGAATGAGGATCTCTCCGCACAGGGTGATCTCTCGCGTAGTTATCAACCAGACTGCTCTCCTCTTCCTCTATTTTGTACTCCAAATACCTCAGATTCATACTCCTCGCTGGCTCCCCGAAGTAGGTCCTCGAGATCCAGTCCAAGTCCCCCCACGGAACCACCTGTATGACCACGGCTTTCGTGGGTAGGAACACTAGATTGGTGAGCCCCGCGCCATGGACACCCACCATCACGTCGCACGTGTTCACAACACGTGCAAACGCCGCCACATTGCCCCCCGCCTCGGCCACCACCACCTCGAATCCCAGCTTTGCCGCCGTCCGAACCATCTTCTCGATTTTTGTGAACCTCCTCGTGCGGTTGCGAGATATGATTAGAAGCCGCGGCTTCCTGATGCCGAGCTCTCGTTCCGAGATCGGCGCGTCTCGCGGGAGGGCGTACGCTTTTCTCAGGAACCCGGTGAAGTCGACCATCGTGTAGCGCGACCGGGTTGGGTCGAGGTTGAGGTTGCCGTGGGTTCGGAGACCCACGACCGCTCTCGGAAAGCAGTGAACCGACCCGTCGCTCGGGTCGTGGAGACCGATGATAGGGTAGCGAGAAAGGGATGTTAGAATGGGGAGGTACTTGCGGATCCACCACGAGCGGAAGTCGCTGACAAGAAACACGACTTCGCCGTCGAATTCACGGGAGGTCTGGAAGAGCGGGAGCAACGCGTCGGAGAAGTCGTGGAAGAAATTACCGGAATATCCGCCGGCGGAGAAGACCACGGTCGGCACGCTGTGGTTTCGGCTGCAGGCAGGGGCTCCCTGGGGCGGAGACAATCGCACGGCGACTTCCGAGACGCTTGCCATCGCCGAATGATCAGATTTGCGGGGGTACGGTCGGATGCTCCATGCTTCGTTTCTTTGCGACTTGGTGACGAGAATCACCGACGACTGCTTGATGTGGACCCTGACGTCGCCTTCCAATTCGCACAGGTCAAATCTATTGTTCGACCGGTCGCAAACGAGTTTCTCTTTCTCTTCCTTCAAATCTTCACATCCAAAAAATCAAAAAATATATAAATTTTAATAAATGTAATCTTTTAATTTGTTTAAATGGAATATTACCTAAATCTCGAACATTACTGTTCACATGAGTAGGATAGCCTGGAACTGGGGGAGGAGGATCAAATTTCGCAACGTTTGAAGATGAATTTGGCTGCATTTGAATTTCCTTCGTCTTGTTGCTGTATATTGTCGAATCTGGGAAACTAGAAGACTCGATATTGCTTCTCTCTGTTAAGGTTGTATTCTCGGCCACTGCACATAAAGACAGCAAATTGAGCGAATAGAAAACTCCTAATAGATTTGAAGAAGGAAAGATTAATACTCATGTGGAAAAAAATTAACCATACCTATCTTCTCCGAACCAGCGGAATCAAAATGAAGCAAACGCAAGTTTACTGGAAAAATAGCCATTTAAGCATATTTCATTTATAGTAAGTAATCAATTAAAAATTTGGATAAGAAAGAGAAGCTTACAGGTAGAGAGGAGGGAATCATAAGGTTTGGTGATGGAAAGATAGGTTAGCAAAACCAACAAGCATCCAAGAAGCAATCCAAATGTTAGCTTTTGGGGCTCAAATTGGCTAAAGCTTCTAGCCAACTTCTTTTCATACCCCATGATGAGCTTACAAAGAGCTCAGCTATCCTTCCATGAAAGGGCAGGAGAGTAAGATGGGCCAGTTATGGCTATATATATATATATATATAAGATGAGAAGCAGCAGCAGCTGTTTATTGAATTGATTCCAATATCCAGCATTACAATTTGTTGATGGTTAGTTATCAGCTTTTGACTAAGAACATGCCACCATGTTTGTTTTGCATTATTAAGAGTTCAAATATTTTTTTTACTTAAGGGTACAATCTACATATATGATATTTAAAAAGCCTCATAATTGATTAATTAGTTTTAGGTGTGACATTTCTTTACGTTGTGAGCGAAAGCCAGTGATCATGAGTTCGACACAAAGCAAGGCAGATTAGTCTTATAATGCACGCTGAAACCTTTCACCAAACAGAGCTTGGCCTTTTATGATGTAAAATGATTGAGTTTTGTGTTGCCCAATAGGACTAGGTTTCCTGTGTGAATGAAGCATGCAGTGGATGGGCCTCAGTTAGAGAAAGGTTTCTTCTTTTTCCTGCTTCTCTTTAGTTCTAACTGCTCCTGTGATGAATTTTTTGAGCACCTGTCGCCCATTAGTCAACAGGACATGAGAGATTATTGGAATATTATAACTAAAAGTAAAGTAGGGCTTTTCTAAAAAAGAAAACTTTAATTAGTTCATAGGAGTACTGTGTTAGGACTGCTTAACTACCTTAAAGATGATTTTTTTTTACATCTGCTGTTTTTTTATTTGTTACTTTTGCTTGATGTATTATTGATTTGATGTGGGAATCATCAATTTGAATAAATGATAAGATGATGTAAAATAATCCCAAGGGTTGTGCTTAGTTTAATGGGCATAGTTAGAGGAATATAGGTTGAAGAAAATACTTGACAACCTTTAACGAGAGGTTAGAAGTAGCAATGAGAGAAGTAGGAGACGGACATTAATTGCAGCTTGTTAGTGGGTTGGACGTGCTTATGAATAGATAGGTGACAACATAGAGAATTCTATCAAAGGAATAAGGACTTAATTAACTAAGACAAACTACGAGAATCTTATAAACGTTCTCTTCTTGCTTCTTAAAAGTTATGAAAGACATTGTTATCTGTAATGTAAAAGAGTTATGCTTGTGAGAAAAGCTTTGTGATGTCTTCTAAGATGTAGTAAACATTTTCCAAGTGTATGACTAAGTTTTTCCTTGAAATCTTGAAACATTTGCTTTAATGAACATTTTCTTTATTGTTTTGGTAACAAAGAATTCATTCATAGATAATCAAATGTAAAAGTATTATTCTATAGCTATCTCAAATTGTTTATTGTTTAACTTGTGAAAGAGTTTATGTTAGGCTCCATATTAATAATCATGAAATTAATGATAAAAACAAAACTTATCTTAAATAACATATATGTGATGACACAAAAACTTAGATGGAATTTGAGGATGAGATTAATTCATAATAAAAAATCATAATCTAAATAATATGATAATACTTTAAAATCTTCAAGTTAATAAAAATTATCATATTTACCCAATCATATTTAGTATCCATACAAAATTTTGTAAATCAAACACATAAAATACTAGAATATAAATACAATTAAACCATATTTCATAATAATCCTCTTCTATAATTCTACTCTCTTATCTTGTGATATTATAAATACATGACATGTGATATGATATCAATAATATAATAATCCAAGTAATTAAATCATATAAAGATAACACAATATAAAAGAAAAAATAAGATAAAATATAAAAATAATGATGTGTCATATGAATAAGTCAGAATAATACAAAAAATCATACCTATATCATAGAAAACAAATGAATTATAAATATCGCTTGTTCTCTTTTTTTTTAATTTTTAATAATTATCATACCTAATTCTCTTTAAATCATTATTCTTTATAGATCTAACAATAATTATATTTATCAATGAACTCCTATCAACGTATATCTACTCTATCAAAATAACACAAATTAGGTATAGTCCAAAGTCCTATACTCTGCAATACAATACATTAGGCCAAGTGCCACCGAGTAGACATAAAACTTATACCCTATGATCTAATATGTTAAGTCTAGTGCCCTCCATACGTATATATCATAAGATTATGATGCTCATACTAATCAAGTATTGTCTAAAATTAATATCCTGCGATCCAACACACTCTGCATATTGAGGAGGATAATATTTATGGGGATTCATATATCATTTTTCGTAGTTTAATATTTTTATCTTAATACTATCATGTCAATCCATGTGTTATTTTTAAAGCAAATACACAATTTATTCTATTTTATTTATTTTTTATATTTCTATATAATAAGAAAAAAACCATGTAAGAGTCATAAAATAATTAAAATTATGTAGCAAGAAACAAGTAAATCTATATAATAGATAAAATCATGTAACTAGTAAATCATTTAAAGAAAATCATAATGCTATCAACATATTAAAAAAGAATATTATCTAATAAAGTATTATAAAAATAAATAAATTATATTATTATATTAAATCTTAGACTATCAGATTTATCTATCTAATTCAGATGAGAATATTGTTTTTCAATTTATCTTTTTTTTACTTATTTGAAATAAGATCAAATAAAATTCTATTACAATTTGTTTACATTTCTTTTCTTTTTTGAATTTACAAAATACTAAAATAGTTAAAATTCTAGCTTTCCCTCCACCAAGCTTATTTTACATTAGAACATTGTCATTTATAAAACAAATGCAAAAACAATAACTTACCCTCTATTTTCTTTAAATTTCAATCTTTCTAGTGAAGTAAAAAAAAAAATCTTAAATAGTATTTCAAAAAAATAACAAGCATCAGTAATTGCATGAAACTTAAATCTTAAATTCTCGAACTCTAACATATCATATCCCTTTAAAATCAGTTAGACGATTTATGAAGTAAAACTATTTATACTTAATGGAATTCATCTTAAAAACTTATCTTGCTTATTATATATTATTTTTATTTATTATTTTTTCGAACTACAAGAGTAAAATTGTATCATATTGCAACACCTCCTTCCCTTTTTAGCAGCAGCAACCAAAAAAAGTTAAGTTATAAAAGAATTTTCTTCCACTCCCATCTAAGTTTCCCTATCAATACCTAAGAACTTGGTTCCAGAGAAGCTCTGCTTATCCTCTCTTCTTGCAATGGCTCAGCTGCAAGAAGAAGAAAAAAAAAAACGCACAAAGAAAAACTGCGAATTCTGAAAGGGTAAATGTATGTGTTTACATACAATTAACACAAGCTTTGGCAGTAATTTGTTTAGGGATTAATATGATTAAATGTTAATATAGTATACATATATAATTCTCTTAAATTATATACTTAACATGAAAAATGATAATTGTAAAAAAAACTTTTAACATATTCAATAACTTGATGACAATTTACATATTTTGGACACACTAATTAACATATGAATGACTTAAAACTAATTTATTACTTAATTTATGACTTCAAAAATTTCATAATAAATCCAAGTTGACTCTAATTAAAATGAAAGATGTATTATTAAATTTATCCCAAAGAGTCATTTTTAAGTGTAAATTTACTTTAGAAATCCAAAACACTTTATATTGCAACATGTTTTATGGGATACAAAGTAGATTATTAAATAATTTTTTTAAAAATTAAAAAATTATAAAAGAATAGTATATTTTATTTGAAATTTAATGGTATAAACTATGTAAATATTTAGCATGTCTTGAAGGTCATATTTATTATAAATATTATTATTTTAAATAAATAAAATAATTAAAATATTAAAAGATATTAAAAAAGTCATAAACAATTTAGAGATAATATAGTTTTATAAATAAATTATTTTAAAATTTATTAGAGAAATTTTGGAGGCTATTTGGATCAAAACATTCAAGAAATTAAATTTAACTTAAAGTTTCAACTAAAAATATAATATTTTCTAATTTCTAAAAATATTACTTAACAATAACCGGTGATTGAAACCTCACAAAATGGCCACCACAAGCTATTGAAATGTCTAATGACTATAAGGAGACTTTGAGCATGATGTAACATCTAGTCTATCAATGTTTAAGACATTAAAGTAAAGGAATAATTATTTTGTTAATTTGGAGAGTTCCAAGAATTAAAACAACTACAATGCAAAAAAAAATTAAGACTTATGAAAGAGGGATTTGGTCATGAGAAAAGTATTTAGCATTATATTGAAGAAATCGGAGAAGACTATGACCCATTGTGATAAAATTTGAGAGAGTTAGTTTTCACAAAATCCTGCTAGCAAGGCTTTCTCGATTTGGATATTTAACAAGAAGAAACATGGTGGAAAGAAGTTTTGAGCTTAATGAAACTCATGAGAGGACTTACAAAAGTTTAACTCTAAGCATGATCGTGATATCAAATTTGAGGTAGGAATATCTTTGAAATAAAAACAAAAATATTTTAATAAATTTTTTTTATTATTTATCATTTTGTAAATATAAGCAAATGATAAGGAACCAATAATAAGATGTAAATAAAAGATCCCCTTTATGAGAAAAACTTGAATTAATTTTTATGTGGATCAAAACCCAATTCTATAAAGTAAAGTGGAACTTTTTGAATATTAATATGACATCCGAATCTTACTATATTAAGATATTATCCTCTTAAATTATGTGATCCTTATTTAAGTATGTTTTTTCACTTATTAAAGATGCCATGACATCTTAATATTATGTCATTATATATAAAACTTTGATGTAGTTCATTAATTATTCATGCAAGGCAATTCATCCATGTACTAACATAGGGGCATCTAACATTACCTCACAAACATATACTAACTAATATCGCACCATTTCATAAGTCAATCAGTGCAAAATTTGCTTGAAAATTGCTTTAAAAATGCTTAAAATTGAGTTTTTCGTTACTTTTGCCTTTTTTTCATTGTCCACCACCATCAGCACTATCATTAATAGGTGCCGCCATCACTTGAGCCAACCCATGTACCTGCGACTCGTTTTGGCCCGTGAACTAACTGATCTGCTCGACCTATGTTAACTCGTCACCTGCGATAACCCGATACATTTGCTCCAACCTGCATCAACCCATGTCGACCCACCAGCCCTCACCGATCCACACTTTTCTCCTCCTTCACCCTTGCCGCATCTATCATGCTTGACCATTTTGTCTCCCATCGTTTTGCTGCTTGCCATTACCACCACTCGAAATGCATAATCTGTTTGAGCAATACTTAATTTAATTAATTTTAGAGATTTTAAAGTCAATTTTATTCGAAATAGTTTTTTTAATTTGTGTTGAATTTTGGAATTCTAAAATATCTTTTATAACTCCAAAATATGTCATTTGATATTTTTAAATTTTTTTAATATTTTTAGATTAGCCAATTATTATTGTACTTGAGGTTCCTATAAACACGATTACTCACTAGGTTCTAAGGGGATAAAAAATTATGGAATAAAGATTTCTTTTATTTGTATACTTATATTTTTGTGAATAAAAGTATGTGCACCTAACTCTAGTTAGAGAGATTACAATTATTCTTATGAGAGATAAAGATCGAATGTGAGAGACTTTTCACAATGAGAGTTAATAACCAAATAATTCTCTCTTTCGCCAACACCCCATTCTCTACTAACCCAAATCACCCCCTATGTTGCTCTTTTACCTCTTTGGTACTCTAAATGCCAACACCTATAAAACTACAATATATCATGGCTAAAAAGGTGCTTTCTTTCAATAACTTTTATTTTTTATATAGTATTCTAAAATTAGAGTTATTATTTTTATTATTAAATTACTCCATATAAAATTTATCTTAAATTTTTTATTTTAAATGTATAAAATTGGATGTGACAAAAATCACTTTACAGGATTTTATATTTAATACTTAAGATGTTGTCATATATTCAACTTAATAATCTACATAAAAAAAATTTGAAATATCAAATCTTTGAATAGTTCTAAAATATTACACAATTCACTTAACCATAATTAATATATGATAACTTTTCATATTCTCTAATAATCTATTAAATATATCTAATATTATAGGTTCTAATATAGATCATAGTAGAAGTCTAAATCTATTCTACATCATACATACTTTAAAAAATTTATTAATAAAAACCATACTTTATCCAATGTGCTTACTCTCTTCCTTCTTTGGGTGTTACAAGTACACTAATTTTTATTTAGTTCTTTTTTAAACAATGTTAGACTAATTGTGGGTAGGCTCCAATATGATAAATGTGTCATCTCAGTTTCAATATATTAAGGTATTATCCACTTGTGTCGTTCCATCTTAACCAAAATAAGTTTTTTTCTCTCAAAAAGCACATCAATATATTAATATCATGCCATTACATATAAAGACCAAAATTGCTCTTAAAGTAACTTATATAAGATAATTCATCTTGTATCCTTAAAAGCCATTTAATAAAAGTCATATCTTACATAATACATTTTTATGATAACCTAATGTATTTAATTATAAAAATATTCTTAATATTAAATTTTATAGTGATTTTGGACTATGTTGGTCTAAGATCAAGAAATTAACTTATTTAGGAGTGCCTTAAAAAAATATGTCATATCATCAATAACTAGATTTGAGATATAAGCAGATTATTAAGAAGGTCTCAACATAGAATTTGTAAGCATGTTTTTTAAAATTTTTAGAAGTCATTTGAATTTTGTAAATTTTTATAAATTTTTTTAAAATAAAAAAAATAATATTTTATTCAATCATTTCATTAATATAAAAGGATAAGTTGTCTTTTGTCATGTACCCTTCAATTGCAAGAGAAAGATTGAGAGAGAAAGATTAGAAAAAGGGAAGAAAAGTGAAGGATTGAGAGTGGAAGAGAAGTTCTTAAAAGATTCTTACTTGATTCATAGTTGTAACAAAGAGGTATTGAGATGTGGAAGAGGAAAGCACTTGAGAAAGAGAATATCTTAATTTGAGTAAAATTGATTTATTAAAGGTATGATTTATTCAAGTGTTCCCTTTCTTGAAATACCATTATGATGCATTTATTTTACTCAAGATTTGGATTTATATTGTCCATGAATTAAGTTGGAATCTCTAATTTTTTTCTCATGTCTCATGTATTATGCTATTGGATCGAACATATCATATGATTGGCCTGTATGAGCAATATAATGAGAACCATGGATGATTCGATTAGTGAAGATTCTATGCGACCCTTTCCATGAGAGGATCGATTATTGCAATGACTTCGAGTGCCATATAATTAGTTGAGCAATCATAGACCTTAATTTCTTAAAGAAATCATACAAAACAAATTTGATCATATGATCAGACCTTGGAAGCGATGAACAATTCAATCAGAACATCACATGCCTATCAAGACGGAATAATATTATTAGCTTTTTTGTGCAAGATTGGTCCATCTGGCCTATTTAAAGGATATGTACATATTACTAATTGTATGTAAAATAAGAGGGATTAGATAATACAATGATAAAGTTTGAGCAATAAATTGTAATAAAATGTTTAAGAGAATTTAGATGTTTGTTATAGCTATGTTAGTTAATGGTTATTATATAAAAAATATGCATTTTAGAGAATTGATAAAAGGAAAGAAAGTTTAAAGCAAAGTTGAGAATTTGAAAGTCTTACAAATGAAATATAAATAGTAGTTGATAGAATATAATGAAAATTATGTAAGAAATAAGAGAAAGAGATATAGGAAAAGAAAAAATAATTAAATGGGTATCTTAGAGTATAAACTAAATAGTTATAAAATAAGTAGGTTAATTTATTAATTATCTTAAAGTAATAATGAAATGAGATGTGATGTGATGTTATCATATAACATTGATTTATTTACATGCATTTTATTTATGAGATGATATTTTATTATAATATATATATATACACACACATACATACATACATATATACATATATATATATATATATATATATTAGAAGTACAAAACATAAAATAAGAAAAAAAAATGAAGTGAAAATAAATAAAAGAGAAAAAAGAATAGCTAAATAATTTGTTGATCTATAGTATCACGAGAAAAAAAATAAAAGTATGAAAAAAATTTCTTTTATGACCCTATTTATTAGATTGGCAGTCATAGCTTGGTACAGACCTTACTATCAGGGGCATTGGATTTTGAGCGATGTGGGTTGTGTTCCTTGATGCATGATGAGAAAAATCACTATTATGTTGTTCTTAGTACCCAGATATTAGGCCAAGACATAAAAGAGGTCTTGTCATCATGAGTACAAGAATTTAGTATATTCATGATGCATACAAACATATATATAGAATTTAGTATATTCATATCTTTATAGATTATCATGTAACATAAGTAAGGGTGATTCAAAAATATTATCTCAATTTCAAAAAATTAAGTTTGACATAACTAACAAAAATAGCATTATACAATAAAAATTATCACAATATGAAAAAATAAAAACCAAAATTGGTACAACATATAAAAATAATGTATAAATTATCCTCAAGTGCATGATGTCTATCACTTATAATATAAGCAACTATTAACTTCATTTAATAAAGTAATGTAAAAGAGCAATAATGTAATTAAGAATTAAGATGAAATAATAACTATAGCAATGCATCCTAATCTTATAAAAAAAGTAAAGTAACAATACATCTATTCTCATATTCATTCAACTCGTATAGGTACATACTCATCATATAGTATTGATATCATATATTACACATAATATGTCTTTTCTTTTCTTTCATATTTAATTTCATTTACTTTATCTTTGTTTTCTTTTCTCTTTCACATATTTATTCTTTTTTTAGTATAAATTCTTTCTATGACTCTATTTTAGTTTCAACTAGATCTTATATCATATATTTTCATCACAAGTCTTGATATATTGACATGTTGAATTTCAATAATGATAGTAAGTGAATTATCTCATTATCTTTAGTCTCACCTTCTAATGTCAATATCTTGTGTTGATGAGAAACAAAGAATTTTGACATGAAAGAACCCCATCTTTAGGTTCTCTTGCACCAAGAAGTGAAGTATATCATCATCACTAGTCTTACCCTTTTAATACCAATATCCTATGATACTGAGAAAAATAAGAACTTTAATATGTTGGAGTCCCATCTTTGGGTGCTTAAGATACTAGAAAGTGAAGTATCCCACCATCACTAGTTGAGGTCGAGACCTCTAACATAACAAAGCCTCACCTTTAAGTACCATGACATAAGGGTTGATAAATATCACATATATCACTTCTATTATATTACTATCATATAGGATTATAAAGTAATAATTTCTTTCTTAGGTAATACCAGCCTCCTCCTTTCTTTCTTTTTTTATTTCATTTTCTTTTGTATCATCATATATTCATATTGAGAGCTTCTTATGTTTATACATATGAGTCATACACATGTACATGCATATTGATATATACCAATAAACAAAACATATTATAATAAAATCAAAATATATATTGGTAATACTATGACCTACAAATACTCACATCATCTTATATTTCAAAATAATAAATAAAAAGTTTTAATAATCTACTTATATCATAAATATTTAGTTTAACTATCAGATAATTTTAAGAAGCCTTTTCATAACATTTCTATTTCTTTTATCAGCTTTTCTTATTTGCTACATATTCAGATCACCTTATTTCAATAACAAATCGATTTATATTTTCACCATATTGCATATTTCCTCAATTTTACATTATGACATGGTATGATCACTTTATCATTCTACACAATCCAATCCCATCACTGCTCAGATAAAAAATCATAAAATTAATGTTTATTACATTTTACATGAACTGATTGTTCATGTTCAATGAACCTTTCATTCATGTATGATATATAGCAACTACTTGGTCAAATAAGAAATGGATAGATAGTTCATACAAAGCTTTTCATGTTAGTCCAATACCACTTTTATACTTGTACAATCTATCTTTAATAACACATCATCATATAGATTGATCTTCATTTTATACTAATACTATGATCATCTAACAACTCCTTTCATATGAAACTAAAGGCTATTGACAACTCTTATTGTGATGATTGCACCAAATGATTGGGACGAATGTCTTGTATGATCATTGTAATTGGAAACAACAACCTTTAACCATCATAATATCCAACCAAATTCACAAGCTTCAATTTCCTTGTATTTTATACATAAAGATTCAAGGGAGATCTTACTTTAATTTGCAATTTCCACAACGTGAAGTTAAGAACCATTTCTTTTCCTTAAACACTTCTTTGACTTCCAGATCTCTTTGATTTTCTTAAAGGTTGAATGTTTTTTCTTAGATCCCCCTCATTCTTCTTCTCTAGTTCTCCTCTCCCTCTCTTCCTACTTTTTTTACTCACTCTCCAAATGCCTCAACTTAATTTTTGGGCAAGAAAGGGACCTTATACTATCATTTAATAAGGTGATACATAAGTTTTCTTTTATATAGTAAAGTCTTTTTATCATCTATATCTTTAAAATTTTGTTAAAAATTCAAATGATCTTAAAAAAATAAAAATCACATATAAATTTCTTATGAGGAGACCTTCACAATGATATGCTTCAATATAAGTTTTGTTATCTTCATCTTGGAATGTTTTTTGAGACATAAACTAAGCATGCTTTGGATAAATTTTAAATGTAATTAAATAGGTTATTATAATATCCCAACCTTGTAGAATATTTTGACTTAAAATTTAAAATAATTTAAGTATTATAATAACATATCCTTTTTCACTTATCATATTACTTCTCTTTTGATTTGATTCTTCTAATACACCTTTTCCATGGGAATAAATTTATTCCTTAATCTCTTTTCTTGTTCTACTAAGACTTTAATTGGCTACTCTTGATAATACATATTGGGTTGGTCATTTATCTTTTTTAAATCATAGTAAATTATATGAGATGAATCAAGAATATATCTTCTTAATGAAGACACATGAAAGGCAACATGTGTACTCAACATTTGAGGAGGTAATGACACTTTATATGCATTAATCCTAATTGTTTCTAATATCTAGAAAGGCCCAATTATTTAGGTTTTAGTTTTCTTGCTTGATCAAATTTGATAACCCATTTTAAGGACTTAATTTGAGAAACGCATGCTCTCCTTCCTAGAATTTGATATCCCTAATTTTTTTAATTAAAATATTTTTTGTCAATCTTCAATAGTCTAAATCTTATTTTTGATTATTTTGAATTTCTCTATGACTTCATCAGCAAAGTTAACCCCAAGATAAACAATTTATTTCATACAAGAGTTTATAAGAAGCTGTTCCAAAATATCATGAACCTATTATTGTATGCAAACTTTATTCAAGATGGGTGATATTTTGAATCACCTCAAGAACTAAAACATAGAGTTGCAAATCTTATAGTATTTTGATCATCATTTTAGTCTATCCATTAGTTTGTGGGTGAAAATAGTATTGAATCTTAACAAGTCCCAAAAGCTTCATACACTTTCTTCCAAAATTGAGAGGTAAATTTGGGATCTTTTTTAAAAATTAACTTGGGAATGCCATGCAATCTTACAATATGTTGCACATATAATTGGGTTACTTTTTGTGCAAAATATATGATTATGATAACTTTGAAGTGTGCAAACTTAAGCAATTTATCAACCACTATCTCGATAGCATCATGTCTTGTATGGGTCATTGGAAACCCAATTATGAAATCCATATCCATAAATGTATAATAAAAAGTATAATGTCTAGAAAAGGGGGATAAATTGTGCAAGTTATAATCTTGAACAAATTTAATTCAAATCACCCACACAAATAATTTTGATTTTAAAAACCACGTAAAATACAATTAGAATTCTTTTACTCTCAAATTGGGTTCAACCAACTCATGCTAAATTCAATAGTTCAAGACATTAATAGAAATCTTTTATTTAAACCAAAACAAAAAATGTAATCGTGTAATAGATATAGTTGGATTCAAATTCAAAAATAAATTTCTTTTTGAAGTAAATTCAAATAACTAAAACAAATCAATAATTAAAGTGTTCTCAAAATTACATAATCTTAAACAATATCAAATCTTAAGTAATTCCACACTAGAGATGTTTTCTTAATCTCAATCTATAATCAACCAACTTAAATTCTTTTGTTAATTCAAATAATATACTATAGAAATCTCTTTGTTAATTCAACGAAAATATTTTGTAATGAAAGATTTAAGTAGTCTTACATTTATCTTAAATGCTCTTAACGACTAATATAAATAAGTTTTAAAAAAGTTATTTAGTTTTGTAAATCATCATGTGAGAGTGTAAGAAAGATAAAAAAAAACTTTTTAGATGGTTTAATCCAAATTAGGATACCTCTAGTCAAATGGTTAGGGTTCCATTACAATATAATCCATTTTTGTTGTAACTAGGAGCGAAAAACCTAATATAATTACTCTTATTTTCCCCATAACTAGGTAGGGCTTAACCTATACAAATGGACAAACCAAATAAAGGGCAAGTACAATCCCTAACAACAAGATAAATAAACTACTTAAAAAATTTTACACAAAAGTTCTATAACCTACATACAATTTATCTAAGAGGCATAATATTAAGAATTTAAACCAATGCAAGAGTGATATGCAATTGACTTCAATGCTTTTATAAGAAAGAATATTACATAAATAAATTAAAATAATAATGTACAGCTTAGCTCAAGTTATAAAATAAGGATATAATAAATGATCCAATAAATGCCATGAGCATGATCTTCCTTCTTCCAATGTAATGAAGATTTTCAAGTTATGCTCTTCAAAAAGATATGTAAATGATTATTAGTTTTTTCTCCTATGTTTATTAACCTTTAAATAGTTCTTTCTAAGCAATCAAACAGATTTAATGCTCCCCATAATGATTATATCAAAAATTAGTCATTATACACATTATTAATTGGTGGTAGTAATATAATCCAAGTTAGTATAAGTATAATGTTATATAATTACTCATTCTAAATTGATAGTATTTTATGCTCCATAAATCATACAAGTACGATGTCATATAGTTTCTTAATTATCAAAAATATAATCTAATAAAATATGTACAATTTATAAATCCTATAAGCATGATGCTATATAGTTTTTTAATTATCAAAAGATTGAACTAATAATACTTATATAATTCATAAATCAAACAAGTATGATATTGTATAGTTTCTTACCTATTCAAAAATTGAACTAATAATACTTATATGATCCATAAATAATGCAAGTATAATGTTATATAATTTTTTAATTTAATAAAAGATCATCCTTGGACAATAAAGCATCATCTAAGTGCAAATAAAACAAATCTTTTAAAGTTCAAATAAGTGAAATGATATCGTACAAGTACAAAAGTGATATCATATATGTATAACATTACAACATGCAATTCATACACACATCACTCAAATCAATTTTAAGTCTAATCCTCCTAAGGAATGGATTATACAAGTATAAAAGATAACGTCATACTATACGAGGCTCGATGAATATAAACCTCAATAAGTACTTGAGAAAACATTAGTGTACTTGTATAATATGTCTATTGTACATGTATGACCAATAATGTAGCATACCTAATTTAGGTTTACTTTCAATCAATGCTTTATTTTATCTAAAGATGAACTGGTCATTTTGTATGATAAGTTCATCAAAGAAATATGATTATTTTAGTCAATACAAATCTCAATCAATTTAGTTACTTTTTAATCCTAATTTTATTATATAATTTTAACTAATGCAACATAATAAGTTTTGTTATAGTCTAAAGTAAGGAATATAATGATTCTCTTCAATATACTATTTGATTGAGTAATAATGAATGATGTAACTCATAAAAGTTGATAATATCATGCACTTGTAAACCACAATCCTTAATATTCATTAAAGCATATGTAAATGTAGGTAAACATATATAAAATACATGTATTATACTAAATTACATGAGTGAGAAATTGAGTTTGAAAAAATATAAGTACATTTACTTAACTCTTATCAAAACCTAAGTGTCTCAAGAAAAGTTTTATAGGTTTCAATATTGTAATTACCAAAATAGACTTATTAAAGATCTTCACATCGTGCTACTCAGGCTTATGTTTGTCATGGAGTTAATTATAGTTAACACTCAAACACTTTTGTTAAGTTCTTTGAGTTAATTAATCAAGTGTTTTATATAAATAATCTATATGTTCTTGAGATGCATGACATAAAAATACTTCAAAAAAATATATAATAATAATAATAATAATAATAATATAATAATTTTGTTATAATAAAATAAATAATGTAATGACCAAGGGTATAATAATCTTTCTTTTTTAATGATGACAAAACCATTGAACAAATAATAAAATAAAAAAATAAAATATTTCAAGCACATAAATGCTACACTTGTATTCATGCTCTTTCTTAAAATTTGTAATTTAAACAATTGTAAGCAAAGTAATGGGATATAATGAATGCTCTTTATTTCTTACATTTCTCTCCCCCTTTTTTGTCATGCATCAAGGGATAAAATAAAATTAAAATTAAGCAAACAAGGTGTACAACTATCTAATTATTGGGAAATAATTAACAATCAAAGATTCACAACAATTGACTTTGTTAAAAGCTAATCAAGGAACATATCACTTATTAAACAATAAAAATAAATAATCATTTTAATAAAACTTCAAGGAGTTAATTATCTTACCTCCCCTTAAATTGATGTATATAAACATTTTAAACAATAACATTAAAACAAGCAAAAAATAAATAAGCATGTTAAAGAACTAAAACAAAGCTACATGCTTAATAATTAAAATAAAGTAACATGCATCCAAGGGATTTCTCCCCTTTTCTAATTCAATTAAGTAAGCAAGTACATAAACATATCATTTAAGGATTATATTTTGGAACCCAAATGGATTTGGATATGGTTAATCTACAAACATCCATATCAACATTTTTGGGTACATTATTATTTGTCTTTTTAATCAAAACAAAGGCAAGGCACCTAGAGTTAACATTAATTCTAATTTTTATAATATTTAGAAATGACTTATTTATTTAAAATAATAATTTAAGAAATAGAAAAATTTTAACCTGCATAAATTTAGAATTTTGATATACAACTTTATAATAAATGTGATGAAATTATGTACAATTTGAATGTAATTTCTTAAATTGATCAAAAGCAATCTTATTGTTAGCATATAAATTAATGATATGAACTAGTTCATCTTTAAGGTTTTTCAATTCATGCAAGAATTTCTAATTCTTTTCATTCAACTTAACACAAAAAAACAAACATTGTTTATGCTCTTCCTGTAGACTTTTGTTTTTTCATAAAAAGTAAATTAAATGCATCAACTAATTTAATCGAATAACTTTTTAATTGATTATGGAAGAGTTTAGATGTCTCATAGTCTTCACTCCAAGATGATGCATTGTGATGATCCATAAGATATAAAAAGATTTTGTTTTCTTCTTTCCATATGACTTGAAGATGCAACTTCCTTAGTTGAGAGACAAAGCAATTTTTTCTCCTCTTCACTCTTCTCATGCTAGATGTAGAAGATGGTTCTGAATCGCTCTAAGTAGTAGCCATGACCCTTTTCTTCTTCTTTTCCTTTAAGTATTTGTTCTTTTTTCTCAACATTTTTGGGCATTTTTGTCAATAATGTTTGATGCCATTGCCTTCATAACAATGTGCCTCTACTTTACTTTCTTTTTTATTTCTTCTTGTTCTACGTATTGAGCTCCATTAAAGTCTTACAACATCCTTTAGCACTAGCATTGTCAAAGACACATTTTTATCATTTGTACATGACATTCTTTCAAATATTACATTCATTTATTTTAGCCAATGTTTAACAAATCATCAACTCTTCCACTCAAGCAAAATAAAATGGATGCTTCCATTGAAATTAGTTAACCATAAGATCTAATAATCTATCACCCATCTTAGTACTAGTGTCTTCTATTAAAAATAATAATAAAACTGGGACTTGTGACAACTCTTATTGGCTTTATTCTTATTGCTTTCTTGTTGCTCTTTTCCTTTGGCTCTATCTATATTTTGGGATTCAGATTTATCCATGCTTTTGATTATATTGCAATCTTGTAAATTCATTAACGATATAGATGTTTGTCTAATTAAAATATAAATAAAAAAGTTATATATATTAATGCAAAGTATATATTGTGTGTGTATCCTAACTCATATTTCCCACCTAATCCAAAATCAAAACTCTATAAATAACTTATCATGCCCTCATTTAATCATATATTTAATCATTAATATAATTAAGGTTAAATGTAGATAAAAATCATGTGAAAACATAAATTCTAAGTGAGGGCCTAAATGTGAGAATTTTTTTTCCAAATTATAATTGAATAAAATCATAGAAGTAAAAGTAATATTCAAAAACAAAAATAATTTTAATATTGAAATTATTATATCATCAGACCAATCCAAACTCCTCTCCACTCTCATATCTCTAGGTGTGGTCATCTCCCGTGGCATAAAAATCCTTAACCCTCAATATACTAGATACAAGGCCTATGATATAAGCACTAATAAGATTTATAAATATGAGTAAATAAATCCAATAAGTAACCAAATATAATGAAATAACAAAATAAAGTGTTATGTATAATGAATGAAATAGAATCTATATCATAAGTCTAGATGATAAATAATATAATAAGTTTGAAATCATGCTAGATGTCATGTGTACTAAAAATAAACTAGTTGAAACATGAATGTCAATTTTTAGATAAATATAATTTTTAATATTTTATATAATTGTCAGGTCTAGTTCTCCTTTAAATCATTAACCTCATAATATCTAATGATCATATCGATAAATGAGCTCTAGCCAACATCCATTTCATCTATCCACTGGACATGATGTTATATGAGTCATGGTTGATTGTTTAACCAATCAACCCATTTTCTTACAATTTGAGCCACATATTCAGCAGACAAGTTAGCTTAGATTTTTTTGTAACATTTCATGAAACTTTATGGTTTGCTCAAGGAAATCTTCTAACATGGATCCAAAATTTATCTCTCTTAAAAAAACATACATAAAGCCTTTAAAACTCAGTTGAACTTTAGCATAGCTTCTCACCCTCAAACAGATGGACAATCTAAAAGAATAATTTAAGACTTTGGAAAACTTTGATTATACGTACTTGACTTTGGAGCAGATTGAAAAAGTTACTTATTTCTAATTAAATTCATATAATAATAATTTTTAATCAAATATCAGGATAACTATGAGGTTTTATATAAAAGAAAATGTTAATCTCTTTTGTGTTGGTTTGAGGGCAATAAAAAACAATTAAATGGGTCATAATTTATTGAAGAAGCATTAAAAAAGTAAAGATGAGAGAAAGAATCAAGAATATTTAAAATAGAAAAATGAAATATTTTCACAAGAAATACAAAATATTGAATTCCAAGAGAGCGAATATGTCGTTGTTAAAGTCAACACTGTAAAAAGAGTAACCCATTTTGGTATGTCGAGAAAATTCAGACCTATATATGTTGGGTCTTTTTAGATAATTGAAAAAGTTGGCTCAATTGTTTACATGTTTCTTGCCATCCGTAATTAATGAGAATTCATGATGTTTTTCATATATCACTTCTTAAAAAGTACATTTTAGACTAATTGTTTATTATTTAATATGACTCAAAATATCAACAAATTCTGTTAGATACGATGCATAATAGTGCATCCTATTTGTATACTAGAATGATAAAACAAAGTTTTAAAGAATAGTGACTCCCAAGATCAAGGTATTATGTCAAAATCAAATTGAAAGTGAAGCGAGCTAAGACGCTTAAGCAACTATGAGAAGTTAATATTGATAACTCCTTTAAATTTTGGAACAAAATATATTTAAGGCGAAAAGATTATAACATTTATTTTATTGTTATAATGTTATTAATAATATGAATATTTACTTGATAATTTTTTGAAATAAAATATAATAATATAATTTTATTTAATCTTTAAAAATATATCTAACAAAGTATTTCAAAATTTCTGTAAATATATTTTAAGAAAGGGCATGTTATGATGAATATAATAATAATATGTTGATTGTATTTTTTAAATTGTTTTATGAATTGTTGAAAAATAAGAAATAAATATAAAATTTTAAATAATTAACCATTTTGGTCTTTATTATTATTAAAAAAAACCCTTTCTCTCTCCGGTAGCCCTAATACAGTCCACTCCCCGACGACGCTCGGCCTCCGTTGGGAACAGCTTCGCAAGGGGGAATTTCCTGCGAATTCGATTGAGGAATGAAGGGAATCGTTAAAAAGGAACGTCGAGAAGGGTCCGTGGCCTAAACATTGCAACATCCTATTGGTGAGCCACGCCGATCGAAGAGACCAAGGGAAACGAGGGAGCTGATGGTGTCGACGGCAACGGTAATTGTCAAATTGAAATTGATGCCTTGCGTGAGTATTCTAAACCCCTTGTCTGTGCTTTCTCGATTTCTTGATCAGCTGAGGTTGATTTTAACTTAATTGAGCCACACCGTGCGAAGGGACCGTGGGTGTTCGCGAGATTCAAAGGTCTTCGGCGGTGATGGTGAGTCCCTTAGATGTAATTGGCGGGTTGAGTAAGGCAATCAAGAGGAAGAGGAGAGATACATGAAAATGATTTGGCTGAATCTTACCCTGTTGTATATTTACTGTAGAAATTACTATTGTAGCCAAGAAAATAAAAAAATAAAAAAAATATAAAAAAAAAAATTGTAGAGATATGCTATTGAAGGATAAAAGAAAAATGCTCAAATGTTAGTAAAAAAAAAGATAAACATGTGATTACTTATTTTCATATAGTTCTTCAATATAAAAATTTTAGTAGTTATAGGATAAAAATTTGACAAAGAAATACGAGAGAATTTGTTTAATCATTTTGAAATTTATGTAGGAGTTTTAGAAATAAGATTTGTTGTAGTTGGCAATTGATTACAATAGGAACGAAAAACAGGATTGACTTAAGGTATTATGTTTTTAGCTAGTTTTATATACAATGAATGACACCTAGTTTTAAGTTAAAATTACAAGAAAGAAGTTCAATAAGGGTTGAATATTAGCTTAAAAAATTTTGATAAGATGATCTAATTATTTTATACTAGCTTGAATTAGCAAAATGATAGGTGATGGTAAAACTCCTTGTAAATATCTTATGATGTAGAAAGTAAAGAGAAAGAAAGAATTAACGTCAGAATAGTCTTTGAGGATCTAAATAGATAAACTTAATAAAATTATGATACAAATAGTGAATTATTTATATAATTATTACATTGAGATTTTGTGATATATTCGTTTCCTTTATACGTTATATATCACATTATTTGATATGAGTAGTACCTGTATATATATGTATATTATATTTGTTCATGATTAATATTACATAGTAAACTTTGTATACTATTATATACCTATAATAAAAAATAAGTAAAAAATAAATATTAAAAATATTATATGGGATAAATAAAATAGTATATATATATATGTTTCATAAATTAAGAATAATTAGTTTAATAAATAAAAATCCTTATGTGGCGTGATAAAGGCACAAAAAATAAAAAGAGTAAGGAAATTCAGATTTTAAGTCTAATATTTTATGAAAAATTAAGTAATATTGAAAAATGTGTTTCACCTATTGCCTTATATTGTAGTGTCACTTGTTTTGTGTTCTAGCATCTATCGATTGCTGTGTGATTTGACAGTATTGGTATCACTGGCATTGGATCTTGATAATTGAGTTTCCTGCTATATAATCAAGAGCTATCGCTTGCTGTGTGATCTAATGATCGAAGTCTATAGTGGTGATGTATATATATGTTGTTTGTTATATAGTCTAGCGACCATCATTTGCTATATGATCTAGCAATTATTGTTTGCTATGTGATCTGGTGGTGGATATGATAAGATACTATGAGATATGATATTAGGATCCCAATAAGGGCCTTTATTAATTAAAAAGAATGTTTAAATAAAAAGTAAGAAAACTTAAAATTAAATTAGATTTGATAAACAAGTTTACATATGAGTATTTATATAAATTATTTGTAAGAAAATAAAATGAGATATGAAAATCATTATACTTTAAATATTAAAGGTTATAATATATTTTGTATTATATTTTAAAATTTTTTGTTATATTCTTACAGAGTTATAGAGATATGATTTTTTCTTTTTTAGATGTCATATATATTATTATAATACTTAATATCAGATATATTTTATTTTATATTCATTTTCATACCAATTTATTATGTTATTAGTTTATCTATTGCGTTTTTATGTTCGCTTCTTTTTTTATATTGTAAGATATGACACAAATACATACTAAGTGGATACATTTAGAGGTATAGGAGTAGGTATTGAGAGTTAGAAGTAGATTATTTTGTAGATAATTGTAATATTGTGGATTCTATTGTGAACTCATGTATATAGATTTTTGAGAACTTTTTTATGTGATTTTTCTTTTATTATAATATGCTTTTACTGTGATGATATGGTATTTGTTGTAATTTTGATGATTTTTTAATTATAATACGATTTTGTAGTGTTATTGTGTTTCAATAATGATATTTTTGTTTTCATATAAATTGTTGTTGAGAAATAATTAATAAATTAAATTGTATGCATATGAGAAAAATAATATTTTTTAGGGTAGATTTTGTTTATTTTTTTCTAAAATCTGAATCTATCGTGAGTAAAAAATTTGAATTATTAGAGAATTAGGAGAGTAGTTAATTATCATTCTTTACTTGAGTAAGTCTTTTGTGCTATGTTAATGTGCCAAACTTATGTCATTCTTCAATTATTCCCAATTAGAAAAGAATTAGAAGTTAATAGACAGGTAGGGTGTGACAAAATGATATCAGAGTGGTTGACATTCTAGTGAAAGTGTTTTTATATGTATATATAGAAGGACTTGATAACTTAGGATGAGCTCTTATTAGTGAGAAACTTGTATTGTATATATGTAATATCTTTTTCTTTATAGTAATTGTTGTATTTAATTAAAACCTTGGATAAGAATGCTATTAGCTATTTTCCTTGGATTTTGTCTCTGGGAATCCAAAAATTACATTGCCAGGTTGTCAAGTCTTTAGGTTATGGAGCCTTGTTTTGTTATTATTATGATAACTA